>JALAZF010000526.1:2789423-4184135 GCA_022829125.1 Lathyrus tuberosus | reverse complement strand
CCTAGTTCTAGACGTAGTTGCCGGGGAAACTCGAAATATCTATACTATTATTACACAGTAGATATGAGTTTATGAAAGGAGACTTACAGTGAGCAGCCCCACAATACAGTTTTATAATATGAAAGCAGTAAATGAAAGCGATAACCACTTACTCGGTTGTAGAGCTTTCATGCTGTTTGGTTAGTTGTTCAACAAAGAAAGATAAAAAACAACAGTATATTCAAAATCAAAGGAGAAAGTGCTTTGAAAAAGAAAGATTTGGGGCTTACAGCTCAAGGAGAGGCCCAGGGTTTTATCAGTGAGCGCACTGTTTGACTTTGTACAGCGGGACTTATACAAGTGACTGGGGCCCAAAATGGTTTTCTGTACAGAAGGATGGGTCTTACACTCTCTCAAGAGGCCCAAAAAGGTTTAAAGAAAAGAGTGGGGCTTATAACACGAGGGTAGGCCCAAATGATTTTTTCGTTTAAAATGGCGATCGCGCCGAGGTTTTCTTTTAACGCAGAGGGACTTATATAATAAGTGAGGCCCAAAATGTTTTGGTTAAAAGGGGGATTGGGTCTTACACTCTAATAGAGGCCCAAAGTGTTTTGAATGGGTCTTATAGCTCAAGGAGAGGCCCAGATGTTTTTTTGAAAAGGCGACGATCGCGCCGTTTGTTTTTCTGACGGTATTGGGACTTATACAATAAGTGAGGCCCAAAGATGATTTGGTCAAAAAAAGGATTGGGTCTTACACTCTAATAGAGGCCCAAAGTGTTTTGAAAATGATTTATGAGGGTTGAATTAATCCAAAACCCTAATTTGTTTTCAAAAATGTATTTAATTGAATAAAAATTCAATTAAAATAATCAAAAAATTGTTTAACACATGGAAAACAAATTGTGATCTTGGATTAATGCTTCAAAAATTAAGTATTGACCTACAAAATAATTAGAAAGCATTAAAAGTTGCAAAATCAATGTAGAAAAAATATTTAAAATGCCAAAAAACAATCAAAATATTAATTCTTTGCAAAAATATCAATTATACAAAATAAATAATATTTTTGGGATTTTTTTGATAAAATAAAATATTTTAACATTTTTGTGAATTATTAAAAAAAGAATCAACTCAAAATCATTAAAACTCAGAGAGAAATTAATTTTTGAATCAATTAAACAAAATCACAAAATTCAAATATTCAAATATATGAAAATGGCGCCAAGAACAATCACCAAGAACACGCGCGTTTTTCAGTTTGCCCAGATTTTCATTTTCCATTCAATCTCACAGAATACATAATTATAACATGCAATCCACATATCATTGTGCTCGCCTCAACCTCACGATCATGTCTATGTACTTTAATTTCATTTAAATTAAACATATAACAAGAAATCACGAAGAGACCTCAAGAACCCTAATTTCTGCATGAAGGCTAGGATTTTTGATACACGATTCAAACAATGCAATTAATTGAGGGAAAACATTCCATGCATGATTATGAACATATGGCCAAATTATTGTGCGAGGAAATATGCATAGATTGAGAGATGCCCAAGTTTAGGCTTACCTTCAAGTCGTGACAGCAAGAGCAGATGTGATTTTGAGTTGGAGGTGTTACAGACAAGTTGTGATGATCTGGACAGCTTCCCTCACCATATGGAGTGTGTTTGAACACTTGGATTGAATTGAAATGGACTGGATCAGTTTATGGCATCTCAGCTGCAACTTCACTTCAAACTTGTGTGGATGGCAAGTGATTTTGTGAAATTGATGTTTTAGATGTTATGTGAGTGTTTGATCAGCTCATATGTGATGTATGTGAGGTGTGTGAGTGATTGGTTTGTGCAAAATTGCTCTCAAACTCAAAACCCGATAGCTACCTTGCTAAGAAAGGCATTTTTGCCAAGAGAAAGAGATTTTGAGGAAAGCATCTGTTAGATGGCTTTGGTGTACTTAAACTGACCATAATTGAGCTCTATTTATAGTAGAGCAAGTTTGTTTTGCAAGGAATAGTACATGGCAGCTGGTAAGTAGGTTTCCTCAATGTTGGCCAATGAGAATGAAAGTCTCCTCTAGCCATTGACTAGAGGTTAGGGCACAGAGCTTTGGTCCCCTTGGTCTTGGATAAGTACTGACTGATTTCAGATGAGAATGGCTCAGTCCATGCCACCTTGATGGTTCCATTGAATGCCTCATTCCAAATTTAAAGTCTTGTCCCTATTTTGGCCATTCTAGGTTCAACATGCTATTCTTTGTTCCTTGGACCTTGGAGGCTTGGCTCAGTGATTGTCCCCTTTGGATTCAATCCTCTGAGGTGTCCAAGTGGATTGGAGCAATTGCAATTGGCTGATTTTGGCAAATCGAGCCAAAATGCAAATTCTGCCTTGCCTTGACAGATTTCAGCAAGGTAACTTGCCAATGTTGTATCTCATGATGTAGGTTGAATTTGGCAATGTTCTTGGCCATTTTGGAAAGCCCTAACATGATACAACAACTGTTTGAACAAGTTTGGTTTTGATCTCTTTTGATTCCAAGTGAAAAATCCCCCTACATTTGGCAAAAAGTGAAGCAGAATTCTGACTTAGTGAAAATTTCACTAAATGTTGGAAAAAGTGACTTTTTCACTTTTCAGCCACTTTGATCACTCCATAACTCAAAATCCTTAATGAATTGGAATGACTTGTAGTTGAAGTTTTTGTAGGTGATAATGAGGGCTACAAATCCATCTTTGGATGAGAAAAAATGGCCTTGTGGTTTAGGAGTTATGGTCCTCCAAAGTTGGTACCTTTGCCACTTTATTTTTAACTTAGAAAAATTTCTAAGTTTTTATGGTTACCCCTTTTACAAGTTATCCAACTTTTCTTGATTTTTCTTGATGAATGATGATTCAAATCATACATTAACATCATTTTAGGGTTAAAAATCCATTTTGGTGAAAAATCTCAAAAAGTCAAAGTTGACTTTTGTGCACAGTTGACTTTTTATCAGATGAATTCCAAACTGTGCAATTCTTCAGGAAATCATGTCCTTGACCTAAATCAAACTTGATGGACATGTTCCAAGGGTGTTATAGGGTATATTGATTCATGTATTAGGGTTTGGGAGCATGCCTTGGTCAAAAGTCAAAGTTACAGTTGACTTTTCCCTTAAAACCCTAATTGTGGTGCAGATGAAAATGAGACTTGTTGCTCAAGCTTCTTGGATCAATCCATTGTTCCAAATGGATCAATATGGTGTATTAGAGACCCTCAAATCATCTCTTGAGGTCTTGGCTCATGGTTTGTCCCAAAAGTCAACTTAGGGGTGAATTAGGTCAAGAAACCCTAATTCCTGATTTTTGATGTATGCATCCCCTGAGGCAAAATTGACTTGATGCATGGGTTCATGAGGTTCCATGAAGCATATTAGGTCATGTTTTGGATCATTGCCTTGTGCCCAGATGAAAATTTCCATCTGGAGGCCCTGGTCGACCAAAACCCTAATTTGGTGACACTGTCGATCTTGAGACTTGATCCACCTAGAAGGGAGCAGCCTTGTGCTTAATCCTTCAAGTGGGAGTCCTTTTTGATCCATTGTGGATGTTTGAGAGATTAGACAAGTTGAAGATCATGTCATTTCTTGATTGATCCTTTGTCTAAGCACTCAGAGAGGGCTTGAAACCCTAATTTTGATTGTATTGGATGCTCACCCATCTTTGGGGAGGCTAATGAAGCATGATGGTTCATCCATATTGTGATGATGATTTTCACAATGATGGGAAATATAAGTGGTCAAAATTTGGGGTATTACAGATGCCCCTATTTAATCTTCTTGGACCCGAAGGTATGAATGACGAAGGGATTCGGGCATTCGGGGTGCAAGAGGAATAAATATCGGAATATCCGAAATTTTGATGGTGGTTATGAATGGTAGCTTACACATTCATCTTCTTTAACTAAGCGATGATGCTTAGAAAAGGTAAACTTCCCCTCGATCCTGGTTTCCTACCAAGGAACTGGTCTCAGTCTCTGATTTAAACTTCCCCTCAATCTTGGTTTCCTACCAAGGAACTGGTCTTAGTTTCTGATTTAAACTTCCCCTCGATCCTGGTTTCCTACCAAGAACTGGTCTTAGTTTCTGATTTAAACTTCCCCTCGATCCTGGTTTCCTACCAAGAACTGGTCTTAGTTTCTGATTTAAACTTCCCCTCGATCCTGGTTTCCTACCAAGAACTGGTCTTAGTTTCTGATTTAAACTTCCCCTCGATCCTGGTTTCCCACCATGAACTGGTCTTAGTTTCTGATTTAAACTTCCCCTCGATCCTGGTTTCCTACCAAGAACTGGTCTTAGTTTCTTTTGTCAATAAACTTTCTTGACAAGGGACGCTATTCATAGCGGCTTTCCTCAAAATTCTCGCCGAATTTTCCTGGGGAGATGCCATTTGAGTGGAAAAAGTTTTGATGTCAGACTTGCTGGGGAACCCAGTCGTCTGAGTTGTAGAGGTACACAAACTTCTCTATTTTGGAGACGCCATTTGTCGATTCTACTGGGGAAAGCGAGTCTCTTGAGAGACTGTTTTCGTTTTGGGTTACATCATACTTTTCTCGGGATCTTCCCGGAGAAATGCCATATGATGGGATCCAATTTTGAGGTGCCGATGACCTTTTCATCAACGGTTTTTTTCGGAGCAAAACTGGCGTGCTGCCGAATCTATGATCACGAGGCTTTCTCTGTGGATTTTCCTTAATCCGGGAAAGCAAGGATATCATCTTCAATGGCGAAGAGTGACATTTGTTGAAGTTTCTCTGATCTTTCAGTGGTTCAAGTTATCAAAGTGGCCAAGTGCCGACTCTGATCTAAAGATACACTGGTGGCGAGATTGTGCGGACGCAACACTTCCTGACGAGGAAAGAACTGACAAACTCGATTGAGAAAACTGTTTATCACTAGGGGACAAGACCGACTCAAGTGATAGTGATGCAATACGAAATGCAAACGCAAATAAAATGCATGAAGTACGTATGTATATGCTGACAAAACTGACGCGACATACAGACTAATGGATGAACATAATTGCATACTCAGCCATCGCGGGGCGAAGAAGTACCGTTGGTTCAAAAATAGCAATTCCACCTTGCTTAGGATAGATAGTCCACGCGGGGAGCTATGTTGATCGGGCTTAGGAGATGAGAACTCGGCCGAGAGTGTCAGACGAAACAAGGTCTCTGACACCGTTGATCCCTTCATTCAGGCGAACTGGTTTAGAAGGAGTACTTTGATTCTGCACTTTGAGGTTCAAACACCTTTGGAGAAGCGATCGAGATTCTTCTGATGTCCAACAGTCAAAAGAAATGCCATCTTTAATTTAAAAGCAGAAAAAGTTTTAACAAGTAAATTCAATTTTGTTTTATTTCAAGAATCGCTGATTAAGTTTAAACAACGTCGTTCTGTAAAGCTAAAACAAGTAAAGAATTACAAACACAAGCACAAGGGCTTAAATTTTATTGATAAGATGAAGATCAGCCAAACGCGTGATTCCAAAGAGTATATACAAAGTTAGAAAATGGTAATTTACAGGGAAAAGGGCTACGTTGAAACATAACGACCACTATCCTTCTACCAACTTTGAATTCGGGGCATCCTGAGCTTCTGTCGAAGATGACCTTTGACTGGAGATTTCCTCCGATAGATGATGTTGTAACTGCTGCTGAGGGACTTGCCTCTGTTGAGCATAGTTACTTGCCATTATCCCTAATTTTTGCCTGGATTGTACTATGAGATTTCCAATCCATCGGGATGATTCTTTTTTTTCATGTATCTAACTTTTGCCTGGACCGCCCTGTCGGGTTTTCAATCCACCGAGACGTTTTTTTTTTTTTAGTTTAGGCGAAATATTTCTTGACTACATCAACATTCGTGGGGTAGGCAAATTCCTCTCCGTCCATGGCTGCAAGTCTCAAGGCACCACCTGAGAAAGCTTTCGTGACCACATAGGGGCCATCATAATTTGGGGTCCATTTGCCCCGAGAGTCAGTGAGAAATGATTGTATCTTCTTGAGCACGAGGTCTCCTTTTCTGAAGACACGAGGTCGGACTTTTTTGTCGAACGCCCTTTTCATTCTCTGTTGATACAACTGACCGTGGCATAGTGCTGTGATTCTCTTTTCTTCTATCAGATTCAGTTCATCGTGTCGACTTTGACACCATTCAGCTTCGGTGAGCTGAGCTTCCATCAATACCCTGATTGACGGGATCTCTACTTCTATGGGAAGCACTGGCTCCATGCCATATATTAGAGAGAAAGGGGTTGCCCCTGTTGAAGTACGGACAGATGTGCGATAACCGTGAAGAGCAAAGGGTAGCATCTCATGCCAATCTTTGTAGGTTACAACCATCTTTTGAACAATCTTTTTGATGTTCTTGTTAGCCGCTTCTACCGCTCCATTCATCTTGGGTCGGTAGGGAGATGAGTTATGGTGTTCGATTCTGAACTCTGCACATAATTCTTTCATCATCTTATTGTTCAAGTTAGATCCATTATCAGTAATGATCTCGCTTGGAACACCATAACGGCAGATGATATTGTTTTTGATAAATCGGACCACCACTTGTCGGGTTACATTAGCATACGACACTGCTTCGACCCACTTGGTGAAATAGTCAATGGCTACTAGGATGAACCGATGTCCGTTTGAAGCCTTGGGCTCAATCATACCAATCATGTCGATTCCCCATATGGAAAATGGCCACGGGGAAGAAAGAACTTTGAGATGTGATGGCGGTACATGAATTTTGTCGGAGTATATCTGACACTTGTGACACCTCCTCATGTACTTGTAGCAGTCGGATTCCATTGTCAACCAATAGTACCCGGCCCTAAGAATTTTTCTCGCCATTGTGTTTCCGTTGGCATGAGTGCCAAAGGATCCTTCATGAATTTCTTTCATGAGCATGTCTGCTTCTGGTATGTCGACACATCGAAGCAAAACCATGTCAAAATTTCTCTTATAAAGAGTGTCACCGCTCAGGAAGAAGTTTCCAGCCAATCTTCTGAGGGTTTTCCTGTCTTTTCTGAGTGCCCCAGATGGGTACTCTTGTTTCTGAAGGAAGCATTTGATATCGTGATACCAAGGTCTATCGTCTATGACTGCTTCAATCGCGAAGATGTAAACGGGCCGTTCAAGGCGCACGATGTCGATCTTAGGTATGTCATTCCATCGACCTACACTAATCATGGAAGAGAGTGTGGCTAATGCATCAGCCATGTGATTCTCATCACGAGGGATGTGATGAAAGTCGACTCTGTTGAAGAAAGGTAGCAACCTCCTTGCATAGTCTTTGTAAGGAATCAATCCCGATTGGTATGTGTTCCAATCTCCTTTTATCTGGTTAATAACCAACGCTGAATCGCCGTATACGTCCAAGTTTTTGATCCTTAAATCAATCGCTTCTTCGAGACCCATAATACATGCTTCGTATTCGGCCTCGTTGTTCGTACATTTGAACGTAATTCTGGCAGTGAAAGGAATGTGGGAACCCTGAGGGGTAACAATGATTGCCCCAATTCCGTTTCCATAATGATTGACTGCTCCGTCAAAGATAAGTCCCCACTGGGAACCTGGTTCTGGCCCTTCACTGGGTAGCGGTTCATCGCAATCTTTCATCTTTAGATACATGACATCTTCGTCTGGGAAGTCAAACCCGATTGATTCTTGATCGTCAATCAGTTGATGAGCCAAATGATCGGCTAGAATACTTCCTTTAACGGCTTTCTGAGCATGGTACTCTATGTCATATTCTGATAGTAACATCTGCCAACGGGCAATCCTTCCCGTGAGAGCAGGTTTTTCGAAAACGTACTTGATTGGATCCATTTCGGAGACCAACCAAGTAGTATGACGAATCATGTACTGGCGAAGACGTTTGGCTGCCCAAGCCAAAGCGCAACAAGTTTTCTCAAGCATTATGTACCGAGTCTCGCAGTCGGTGAATTTCTTGCTTAGATAGTAGATGGCAGACTCTTTCCTTTTAGTTTCGTCTTGTTGGCCAAGTACACATCCCATTGAGTCCTCTAGGACTGTGAGGTAAATGATCAGTGGTCTTCCTTCCACTGGAGGTGATAGAATCGGAGGATTCAACAGATATTCCTTGATACTGTCGAAGGCGGTTTGGCAATATTTTGACCAAACGCAATCATGGTTCTTTTTCAATAACTTGAAAATCGGCGCACATGTCGCGGTCATAAGGAATATGAATCTGGAGATGTAGTTCAAACGTCCCAGGAATCCTCTGACTTGTTTTTCAGTTTTCGGAGAAGGCATTTCTTGAATGGCCTTGACCTTGTCAGGATCAACTTCAATTCCTTTCTGGCTGACGATGAACCCTAGTAGTTTCCCCGAACGGACACCGAAGGTGCACTTGTTGGGATTCAAGCGGAGCTTGAATTTTCTTAGACGTTAGAACAATTTTGACAGATGTTCAATGTGCTCATCCTCTGTTCTTGATTTTGCAATCAAATCATCGACATATACCTCGATTTCTTTGTGTATCATGTCATGAAACAGAGTAGTCATGGCCCTTTGATAGGTTGCCCCGGCGTTCTTCAAACCGAACGGCATTACCTTGTAACAAAAGGTACCCCACGGGGTAATGAACGAAGTTTTCTCCATGTCTTTCGGCGCCATTTTGATCTGGTTATAGCCCGAGAATCCATCCATGAAGGAGAATACTTTGAACATTGCTGTGTTGTCAATCAACATGTCAATGTGTGGTAAAGGAAAGTTGTCCTTTGGACTTGCCTTATTTAGATCTCTGTAATCAACACACATTCTGACCTTCCCGTCCTTTTTGGGAACGGGTACGATGTTGGCTAACCATTGAGGATATTCAGATGTAGCGAGGAAACCCGCGTCGATCTGTTTTTGTACCTCCTCTTTGATTTTGATGGCCATGTCCGGGTGAGTCCGTCTCAACCTTTGCTTTACTGGCGGACATTCTGATCTCAACGGTAGGTGATGTTCCATGATGCTGGTATCCAACCCTGGCATATCCTAATAGGACCAAGCGAATACATCGGGGAATTCTTTGAGAAGCTTTATGAAACCCTCTCTGGTAATTGGACTGAGCAATGCTCCGATCCTGATTTCTTTTCTCTCTTTTTCTGAAACCAAGTTTACCGTTTCCAACGGTTCTTTGTGAGGTTCAATGGACCTTTCCTCTTGTCTGAGTAGTCGGGAGATCTCTTCTGGAATTTCGTTGTCATTCTCTTCTTCAGCTTCGAATACCGGGAACTCAAAGTTGGGAGAAGGCATCGGATCGTATGTTTCAACGGGGTATAAAACAAGCAATCTGCATGACGTGATGATTCGTGTTTAGAAGAGATAGAGAAAATGTAAGTGTGTGCAGTGTTTTGATTTTACTGCTTGTTTTTATTATTGAATGTTTTTTAGGATTACCATTTTCTGAAAAAGCAAAAAGAGAAAACAGCAATTAATGCGAAAATTACAGAACAACGTTATTTTATTAATGAACAAGTCGAATCTTGAAACTACAGCCCTATAAAACAAAACTCTGTCGCTTCGAGCAAAGCGAAGAAGGAAATTTACAGAAAGCGAGCCCTATCAAAACATCTGTTTCACCTGGGCAGGGTGAAAGGTTAAAATGGCAATTACTTTGACTGGTGAACGACCTTCGGAACCTCGACGGCAACCCATTGGCGGCGAACTCCTCAGTGAATCACAAAGTCTGGCACCTTCCTTGATTTGTCTTCAGAAATGACGCTGATTTCTGGTGGAGTAGGATCGTTGGAATCTGTCTCCCAAGCAGAATTGTCGTAGGAGGATTCCTCTGTTGCATTTTGCATAGCATTGGTGCTCTCAGCTGTATCTCCCCATCCAGTTGACTGGATATCTTCGAGCCTGATACGAGAGCTTTCGGGAGCGGTGTACTTGACCATAAAGTCGTATTTTCCACTTGGTTGTCCCAAAGTGTCCCAAACTTCTTTGGAACTGGAGGAGTCATCCCTCTCGATGACGTTGACGTTGGGAAAAGCATAGTTGATGAATTCTAGTCCTGCAAACATTGCAAATTCATCGTCATGTTGAGTAGTTTCAGGATGACCTGAGTGTTGATCCCATGACATGGCGGGGACACAGGTATTCTGTTCAATGACGCTCAGCTGAGTTTCATTACTCGGCTGACTTTCTTGCCCCAAGTTTCCTGGGTAAGGCTGCCATATTGGCAGACCATCCATCGGGCCATAGTAATTGTGATCAAAGTTGTCTTTCATCAGAGTGTTCTCCTCTAATGAATTTGGCGGAGCACGACATCCTTCCGGATCACAATCTCCGTAGATCATTTCGACATCTGATCTTGGTATAAATCTCGGACTTTCTGTAGGAAAGCAAAAAGGCATAGGCACCTCTTCCTGAGACATATAGCCGTCCTTGTTAAGGTAGGACTTCCATTCTTCGTCTGTGTCAGAGGGATCTTCCTCATTGATAGCATGAATTATCTGAGACACTGGGTGGAGAAAACCTCCACTGTGGAAGAAGTTTTGAAGGGGATGAAGACTTTCATCGTTGGCGGCTGTCTGGGTACAGGTCGCAGAAAAACCAAGACCCTTCTTTGTTTTATTGTCAATAGGGATGACAAGCCGTCCCCATCCGGTTGTATCGGTACTCTCGACCGCTTTGATAGCATCTTTGTATGAAGAAATTGAAGTTCCTTCTTCGGATTGATCGTTCTTCCTCATCGATAGTGCTTGGAACTGAGTTCCAATAACCTCCTCGGGTTCCACACAAGTAGATGATGATAAGTTGCTTACGAGCAAGGCTTGTTCCCCACAAACCGTGACAAGTTGGTCGTTCTTGACGAACTTTAGCTTTTGGTGGAGGGTTGAAGTAACCGCTCCAGCCTGATGTATCCAAGGTCTTCCTAATAAACAACTGTATGTTGCCCGGATGTCCATGACCTGGAAAGTGATTTGGAAAGTGTGAGGACCAATAGTTATGAGAAGATCAACTTCGCCGATAACTGTTTTTCTGGATCCGTCGAATGCTTTGACGATGATCTCGCTGACTCTCATCGGAGGGCCCTTAAATGATAATTGCGTCAAAGTGGACTTCGGCATAACATTCAGGGCTGACCCTGTGTCTACCAGTACATTGGCTAAAGCATCGCCCTAGCAGTTAACTGTAATGTTGAGCCCCATGTTATGACGGCGACCCTCTTCAGGTAATTCCTCATCACTAAATCCCAAATTATTGCAGGAAGTGATGTTGGAGACAATGCTACCAAATTGTCTGATTGTTACATCCTGTTCCACAAAGGCTTGCTCCAAGACTTTCTGTAGAGCCTCCCTGTGGGTTTCTGAACTGAGTAACAGTGATAATACTGAGATCTTTGAAGGAGTCTGTAACAGTTGATCAACAATGTTATATTCACTCCTTTGGATGAGCTTTAGCATCTCATCATTGTTTTTTGAAAGGTCGGGATTACTGGATTGACCGACTGGTGGATCGGGAGCTTCTGTCTGAAGTTCCTTTTCTTTGTTAACTTCCCCAACCCCTCGGTTGAAGATTCGACTGCTCCGTGTTACACGACTGATGTCTGCAATATTCACGATGGAGGGTAATGGAATTTCCTTTCCATTCTCGATTATTGTTGCACCGTATTTGTAAGGGATTGCCTTAGCTGATTCATACGGTAGTGGCCCCGGTAGATAGATGACTATGGGAACCTTCTGATTTTTCTGACCATCATAAGTAATCTCGATCCGTTCCCGGTTGGGAACTCTAGATTTGTCAAGTAGAGGGATGATGGCAAAAACATCCCTGATCTGGTGATGACCAGAGATCGTGACAACATCCTCAACTTGATCGGCAAGGTAGTTCGGCGACCAAATGATGGGTCCTGAACCTGGATATGGACGAATTTCTCCATGATCGACCTGACCCTGAAGAGCTGCTCTCACAAGGTAACACCCTTGGTTACTTTCTGCACAGACGCTACAACTGTCATAGTTGTGTGGTGGCACCTGGCCACGCCCACTTTGAATGCAATGCAACCTCACTAGGTTATCTTCCATTGATCGGACATCCTGACTTTGACGACGAGTAGGATTCCTGCTATTGATACTAATCTGCTCAGTATCTTCGTCCATATAGATTGGCATCCACCAGTGATTTAACAAGTGCTGAAGTGCCTCCTGGACAAGGGTACAACCTCGATCGTTTTCGCAACCTGCTTTACAGCTTTGGTAATCATGTGATATTAAGAATCCGAGTCGGACCTGCTCAGCATGTAACTCTACCAGGTTGGTATTCATTACGCGGATATCGAAGATCTGAACCATATTGATTTGATAGGAGTTCCTATCATGGTAGTCTTGGATCCATCCAAGATCCATCTGACGCTGGAGGGCCTCTTGTATGAAAGAGCATCCCTGTTTGTTTACCGAGCAAATCAGACAGGAACTGTAATCATGCCGCGGCAGATTATGATACTGGCTTTGCCTTGAGTGCATCGCCACCAAGTTGAAATTCATTACACGGATGTCGTGGTTTTGAATGACGTTAGAATTCGTAGAGACCATGTTAACTCCACGAACTCGGTGCTCTTGGATCCATCCAAGATCCATTTGTTCCTGTAGAGCTAATTGCACTACCAAACATCCTTGGTTATCTTTAGAGCAGATATCACACTGGTGATAATTATGAGGTGGCACATGGCCATATCCACTATGTCTACAATGCATCTTGACCAGATTGGTCCCCAATAAGAGTACATCGTGAATTTGATAGACATTGTTAGTCTCTTTCTCAATCAGATTGACTGCAGCTTTCTCGTGTTGAGGCAGCGGGTTCGTGAGAACATTGGGATTCGTATCTTTGAAAGACAAGAGCCCCCTGTCGCTCCCGGGATTTTCATCCAGGTACAAACGCGAGAGTGGCACGGAAAAACAGAGTCGCCAGTCGTGTAAATTTATCCCAAGAGAGGGAAAGGGAACACCGCATAAACCTTAGGAAGAGGGAAAGGAATGGTCATCGCAACCATAACCTGGGTTCGGGAGTCGGTTACGCGAGGGGAAGGTGCTAGCACCCCACGCGTCCATCGTACTCGATGGGATCCACGCTTGTTGTCTATTCTAAGGGTGAGTTATACTATCATCTAGGGCTGTGCTAAGACGGAGAGGGAAAGACAAAGACCGACTCGGTAGGACGTCGACGTCCTAGGCCTACGTACCCCCCTTGTGCAATGGGGAATTCAGAGTCAACGTAGTTCGGACCAAGTTCTTTTTGAGTTTTTTTATGAGCGACGTTAAGTTCGCGTCCGGCAGTTAGGGTCGATGCCTGTTTGCGACTCAGACGGAAGGTAACGTGCCCTTTTTTAAAATAGCCTTTAAGTTGAAGGTCCCGAAGGACAAAAAAGTTTGAGGTTGGTTTGTGCTTTTTAGGACAGAAGTGGCTTAAGTTAGTTCCTAAGCTGCATTGCACCAAAGTCTAGGGCACAGGGGCGAATACTTAACGCATCGTCCCAAGACAGGACGCTCGCTAAGCACTCTAGAGAGATGAGAGGAAGCCCCTCATTTCTCATTCCCCATACTTAAGGCTCGTGCGCAATACACCTTATTATTATTAAGTGTTTTAAAGAAATTCGAGATGAGAAGAGAGAAGACACAAGGGTAACTCTAAGGGAACTATGAGTCCTAATGCATGGGTGACCTACGATTAGTGAGGTTCAACCTAAACCCTAAAGAATAAAGATAGGAGAGAAAAAGGTAAGGGTAACCATGGATACTTATCCATACCCTTAAGGAACTTACCTTGATCCTGCATAAAAGGTTAGTAAGAAACAGACATGGATAAGAGCGATGAGGTGAATGAAAATCAAACGACGGCAAACAATGATGAGAATAACCCAAACATGAACCTAGAAATCAAGGAACACCCCTAAAGCAAATGGCATGAATGCCTTTCAAACAAGGTAATCATATAAAGTCAAAGGTGCGCCTGCAAGAAAATCTCAATTGAAAATAAACCCAATAGTCAGAAAAATGATCCCTAAAATTCTCAAATTAATCCTAAGGGACCCTCAACCATAGGCAAACAATATATAAAAAATCCCTGCAAAAATTCAAAGTGTTAGCCATTCAAATAATCATACGAAAGTCAAATAAGGGATAAGGTTCGATGTGCCAAAGAGGGGGACCTAAATGCAATGTAAAGTAAATTTAAAAATGAAAGAAAAATATTTTTAAGCACTTTAGAATGTTGATGAATGAATACAAAAAGAACGAGTGAAAAATGTTTTATAGATGAGGAGAATGAAAATAAATAAATTTATGCATGCATGAGATGTGTAATTAAAAAGAAGTTTAATGAAACAATTAATTTTAAATGATGAAATAAAATAAAAATGAAAAATAAAATTGGTAAAAATTTTATAAGATAATAGAGATTATGTGTGAATTTTATGATGATTTTAAGATGTGAGAATGTATTTTTTTAAAAATAAAAATGAAACCACTAATTAAAATGAAAATAAATGGCATAAATGGGATGGGGGTGTACTCAGTAATTAAATCACGTAGGAAAAGAAGGTTGGTCCAGAGGGGGAGGTGTGAGTAGCGAGGGCCCAAGGGATGAGTCCGTCTGAAAAAAAAAATGAAAAAAAACCTGGGGGGTGCGCATAGTAGGGGAATTACGTTAGAAATGTGGTTGGGCCAACAGGGTGGGGGTGCGTATAGTAACCCCAGCCCACCAAACTATCAGAAAACAAAAAAAAGAAAAGGTGACCACCGTGGGGTGCCATGTGACTGACACATGCGCATTTTAATGCGTTGTCTTGATCTGGCTCGCACGATTCATCAAACGGCCAATGGTCTAGTCCTCCAGTCAACGGTCAACGAAAGGTAAGTGAAATGGAATAATCTCATTGGAAGCACATGGTAATTGCTGTGAGGTAATAACACACGATCATTAATTTTTATTCTGAAAAAAAATAAAAAAAATAAACACATGGCGAAATGGTGGTCGTGCGATCAAACCATTGACGGTGAGGATTGCGTCTCCCTCACCCAGAACCCTAGCCGGCCGGAGATCAAACCAGACGCCGGAGCCCTAGCTCCGGTCGTCATCTCCGGCGACCCTCACCCCCAAATTTCTCAGAAATGACGTGCGAATAAACTGTTTTAATCAGAAAAATGTCAGGAGTTCAAATATCCAATCGAAAAAGGCAAACAACCAATGAATAAGGAGGTTCGAAGGAAAACAAGTAAGGTTCAAAACCTTAAAACTCACCAAGCAACCAATGTACACGTCCAAATTTAGAAGTAAACATATCTGGATAATCAGTGGGCATCACACAATATTATGCATATCAAAAAGAAAGGTTTTGTGATCACGAAAAAAGTGGATAACCTGAGATGGTACAGTCGGAATTCTTGCTTTTGACTGCAAATGGCGATTGATTTCTGCTCTTTGGACTGCCAAGAGAAGCTAGGTGGAAGAATTCTGGGCAAAAACCTTGTAGATTACGAGATTCGATGAAAAAGGTTCTTAGGGTTCAAACCTTGACTCCTTTCCCAATTTTCGTGTCTCCCCTTCAACCCTAGCATGAATTGGCTTATAAAGACTAGGGTTTTCTTCTGACAATGACTTGGGCTTGGGTAATTCCAAGTTTAATAATTTTTGCATTATTTCATTTAATATTGAATTTTAACTAATTAAATCCAATAAAAATAAAATAAAATGAGGAAACATCAAATATATGTTCTTTGGGTCGTGCATGGCTTTAGGTTTGAGTTTGGTTTAAGAAACTTATGGCCCATTTGTCAAAATTTGGATTTTAGGCATAGTTTGCTTTGTGCACCTCCTCAAAATTGCCCAACTTTGACTAAGCATAACTCCTCCAATTTTTAGCTCCTTAATGCAAACTAATACTTTTTAGAAACCTCAAGATGTCCTCTAACCAACCATTTTGTTCCCATGTCAATTTGATCTTCCATGTTCAAGTTATGAGCTTTTGAAGAAGGTTGACTTTTGTTGTCTTTCAAAATGACCTATAATGTCTTAGCTCATATCTCCCAAATGAAGCATTTCTGGCCTTGGCTTGTGAGACACAAAGTTGTAGGGAATTAAATTTTCTTCAAGATGGGCTTTGGTTGAGGAATTTTTGATGAAGTATGTGGAAGTTAGACCTGGTCAAAGTACAGTTGACTTTTCCTACAAAAACCCTAATTTAGTAATTCCTGATTCTTGATGATTCTGAGGTTTCCCTGATGAATTGTGATCAACCCTTGATCAAATGATGAATTTCACCCCATAATCTTGATGTTGACCAAAAATCTTGAGGTTTGACTTTGTGTTGACCACAGTTGACTTTTTGACCAAGTTAACTGATTCTCAATCCACTGGCCAATTGAACTTCTCCTGAATCAAACTGATGGCCAATCTTCCACTCCTAGGTACTCAGGGACCCAAGGACAACCATGGAATCAAGTCTTGCCCAAAAAATCAGAAATAAATTGACTTTATAGCAAACCCTAGTTTTGGTACCCTCAGTCTAGGAGGAAATAGCACAGTCTCCAAATTCAAATCCCTCTGAATATGATGTGTATCCTCTCCAACAAAGATAAGATATGCCATTTGTTGATGATAAAAACCCAAAGAGCTTGCCCATTGGAGCAGTAAACCCAAGAATCTCAAAACCCTAATTCATGCACTGGTTAGGAGGGAGTAATCCACTTGAGATCCCTTGCCACCTAAGCACCCATGATGATGTAGTAGACCAGATAAGACCTTCTTGAACTGTTTCAGGCACCTTGACCCCATGCTAATGATATGCATAATGAAATGAAACATAAGCCAGTTAGTAAAAAGTAAGGAGGGCAAATTTTGGGGTGCAACACCCGCTCCTAACAAGCTTTTGCACGTCGGATTTGAAATTGAGACAAGTCTCAATGTTATGCCCTGACCCTCCTTGATGATAAGGACATGTTTGATCCGCTTTAAACCAAAAAGGCGGATTTTCCGGAACTGAAAGGGGAGACTTAGTCTGAATGTGCCCCTTGGCTAGCAGTAACGGAAACAGCGCTGCGTACGTTACGGGTATAGGATCAAATCCTGGTGGCCGTGTTGTACGGTTGTTGTTATATGGAGGACGAGCCTGCTGAAGAGGCTGTTGTGTCCTTTGCTGGTCAGGTTGGCTCTGCGCAACCTGAGGTTGATACATAGGAACAGGCGCGGGGCCGATAGCAGGAGTAACAGCTGCTACTGGCTGATAACGTCGCCTTTGCTTTTCGAGAGAGATATTCCCAATATCTTGCTCTTTTTTCTTAGGGAGAGCACTACCGTATTTTTTAGTACCGCTCGTTGATCCAGTGTCTTTTACCAAACGCCCTTCTCGGACGGCTTCCTCAAGACGTACACCCATGCCGACCATTTCGGTGAAATCACTGGGCGCACTGGCGACCATTCGGTCATAGTAAAACGAGCTTAAGGTTTTTAAGAAGATTTTTGTCATCTCTTTTTCCTCAAGAGGTGGACAAATTTGAGCGGCAATTTCACGCCACCTTTGAGCATACTCCTTAAAGGTTTCCTTTTCCTTTTGCGACATTGATCTGAGTTGATCTCTGTCGGGTGCCATGTCCAAATTGTATTTGTATTATTGGACAAAGGCAGTACCAAGATCTCTGAATGTACCGATCGTAGTACGGTTTAAACCCATGTACCATTTAAGTGCGGCACCGGTTAAACTATCCTGGAAGTAGTGAATCAGCAGGTCCTGATTCTCTGTCTGAGCTGACATCCGCTGAGCGTACATCACCAGATGGCTCTGAGGGCAAGAGTTACCCTTGTACTTTTCAAAGTCGGGCACTTGAAACTTGTACGGGACTTTCATATTGGGGACCAAGCAGAGGTCTGCGGCGTCCTTTCCAAATAGATCCTGACGGCGAATGGCTTGCAGTTCCTTCTGCATTTCCAAGAACTGTTCCTGGAATTCCTCCATTCTGTCAAACATAGTTTCCTTCTTACCAGAAGGTGTCTGTGGAATCTGTCCTTTCGGGACAGTGTGCACCACAGGGGGTGGTACCGTGACTACGGCAGTAAGTCTTGGCGCCTCCCGAAGTTTGTAACCTTCAGGAGTCTTAAGTATGCCCCTGGCATCTTCGCTTTCCCGAAGTTTGTAACCTTCAGGCCCAGCGGCTTCTGTTGCGATTCCTTGATCTTCAGTGATCGGCAGAACATATCCTTCCGGGATATAGTTAACAGGCATGCCCCAAGGACGATCTTTCGGTATCTGATACCTAGGATCATACTTTTCTATGATGGGCGTTAAGGTGATCTCTGAGATCACAGTTCTTTGTAGCTGAGCTTCTGCCATGGCTTGCATGTCGTTACGAAGCTTTCTCATATCCTCTCTCAGAGCGTCGATCTCTTCTTTCAACTCTCTGTTTTCTTCCTCAAGATCATCCATCTTTTTCTGACGATTGGCCCGAGTATTATACGAATGAGACAGTTTGACTCTAGAATCGAGACACAAACGTGAGATTCGTAGGTAAGGAGAATACGCGATGTGAGAATGATGAATGCAATGATTATATTAATTGTTTTTTAGGTTTAATTAAAATAAACTTCGACAATTAGATTGCAAATATCAAACAGTGGGGAAACCCCTTTTTATTGAATTCCAAAGGATTACAGAAATGGAAATACAGTAGATTACAAAGTGCAGAAACCTAAACTAATGGGTCCCGAGTCCTCTCTGAAGAGAAATCGGGTGCTGATTCTGGTATCTTCCTTTTCTTTGACCGGGGCGCTTGGGCCGTTGTCGGGCTGACATTCCTTTGCCAAGTGAAAGGAGTGAGCAAATTCCTCTGGTCATCTTGATTATCTACAGCATGCTGTTCTAAAATTTCAATCAGAGCATCTTTCTCTCTCAGTGGTTGCTGTATTTGGATACACTCTACGTCAAGGGTGCGGTACTTGTTCTTCCAAGACCTTCTTTCCTTTTGAACTTTGTTGAGAGTAACCTGAAGCCTTTCAGTTTCCGTCATGAAGTACATGACAATTTCCCTCGGCGGAAGAATTCCGTAACGAGGATAAGGCATTTTTAGCTTGAGAGCTCTAGTTTGTACCTAATGGAGATAAGGCTCCACCGAGACACAGTCCGGTTTTCCCAGAGACTCTCGTCCTTTCTTATGAACCTGTTTCCAAGCTTGCACTATTTCCATCTTTAGTGCCCTATCACTTTCTCCTTCTTTGAAGAAAAGACCTTCCAGATGAACACCCAGTGGGATGTGTCGCATCGGGTATCCAAATTGACGAAGAACTAATATCGGATGATAGTTGATTCCTCCTTTAGTTCCTATGAGGGGTACGCTGGGGAAGTTTCCACAATGGTCAATGATTCTGATTCCCTCATAAATCCTATTACACCAATCTATATTAGAGTTGGTGAGGGACATGATCTTCTGCGACCAACGTAAGACACTCTTGCAATCCCAAAAAGCAGCAGACTTGGGCAAGTGAGAGATAAACCATTTGTAAAGCAAAGGTACACAGCATGTGATCTCCCCTCCGCTGTACAAATTTCCTAAGTGTACAGAATGATACGCATCTGCGAGCAAAGTCGGCATAGGGTTTCCAATGAGAAAAACCTTAATAGCGTTGATATCGACGAAGTTATTGATGTTGGGAAACAAAAATAACCCATAGGTGAGCAAGACAAAGATGCTTTCAAAAGCAGTCCCGTTCCCTATACTAGCGAAGTACAGAGCTTTCTTTGTCAAGAACTGGGCTGGCAAACCTTGGATGCCACCCTTAGTAATCATGTGAGTCCTGACCTCAGACTCGTCCAAATAAATTGCTCTTGCAATAGTCTGACTCTTTGGAATTTCCTCCAGTCCAGAAAATGGAGCTCGATCAGTGATATGTAAATCAGTCAGATGAGAATACTCCTCCAGCGTTGGTGCCAGCTGGTAATCCGGGAATGTGAAACAATGATAAACTGGATCGTAGAACTGAATGAGTGCATCCATGATTCCTTTAATCACATGGACTCTTAACAGTGGTAGCAAACCACCGTGCTTGGCTCTGAAAGCCTCTGGGTTAACGATCATCCTCGCTAACTTTCTCAAATCCCCTAGCTTTGGAACCTTGAAGGTATACTGGTGAGTTCTCCTTCTACCGAAATCCATTAATGCAATCTTTTTCTCTGATATTTGCAATCACAGTCTTAGTTTAATTTGAAAAATAGAGAGACTAGAAGAGAAAGTTTTTTGAATGTTTTAATGTTTTATTAAATGAATGCATGAATGCAGCACACAAAAACATAGAAAAAACATGGGGTCAAAGGGTCGTTGTCATGAAGTCAAGGCTCTACCCATCCCCAAAGGTTTATACTAGGGTGATTTTTGTACCTATACTCATTATCATCAGCTCCTCCCAGGAAGGCAAGACAACAAGCGGATCGCCAGCGAGTTGTGTGCAATCTTAGAGTAAGTGCTATTCACTGAGAATAGATCACCAGCCTCAAATGAGGGTAGTATCGCGTAACAGCTATTTCCGATAGCTTCCACACTACGAAAAAGGTTGGCTTTTCTTAAGTGTATACTCAATCTCACCACATGCGGCATCACACGCATTCCCAGTAGCAGAAAAATAAACACGTATAGCAATTAGGAAAAGCAGTATATATATTTGTCCTAATCATCCTAGACTTATAAAGCTACGATTCTTAAGTTCCTGACAGAAATGGGTTCCCCGGCGGAAGCCCCAATCTGTGGTTCCCTGCCTAAGAGATGGACCAGCATAGGTCAATCTTTCTCTTCGGTAGATTCCCATTTTTCGTAGAAAACGGGGATGACGCCCTAAGGCAGAAAAGGAGACTCCCCAGCAGAGTCGCCATTTTACAAGGAAAACAGACAGAAATAAAAACTCGGCCCCACGGTGGGCGCCACTTTTCTGTTGGCGGCCACCGCCATGAAAATGACTTACCCAAGGTTTAAATTGTAAGAAGGAAAGAACCGGCCCCACGGTGGGCGCCACTTTTCTGTAGCGAGCGATTTTGGACGCGGTTCTTAAGCGCTGGTCGCTCTCTGCGGTTGAGCTTAAAACTACAGGTCGATTCATTTTTTATCCTATTGTGAGTTGAATAAGGAAGGGAAATAGATGTCTCCAATTAACCCTGCTTTGCATACTGAGTTTAAACAGCGGTCTGTTAGGTTACGGATGCTATCAATGTGGGGGGGCCTTTGTACTGGTTATTCGTATTTCGCCAATACGGTTCTGTCTTTCTTTTTTCTAGGCAAAGGGTTTTTGGCGGGGAATAAGGATTAGGATGTTAGGACTGATGCTTTTGAATTACTGCTTTTGATTGATAGGGATATGGGATTTGGGTTTTTTTTTTATTGCGCTCGCTAAGATCTTTTCTTTCGATCTTATGCCTACGTATTCCCGTTTATCGAAACAGGGAAATCAGAGCGTTCGTAGTTCCTCCTATTCTATGGGAGGAAATGGGTGTTTTTGGTGTCTTGTTCAAAGCCCAAGACGTGAAGCGAAAGGTGGTTTGTATCTTGTTCAAAGCCCAAGATGTGAAGCTGAAAGGTCTATTTGTGTCTTGTTCAAAGCCCACGACGTGAAGCTAAATGACCTCGACTTTAGAGAGAATTTGTCATCTCTAAAGAGGGGAGAAGGAGAATTACTTTAACTAGGATACGCAGATCCGAGCAATGCCATAATTTCCGAAGAAAGGGTTTTAACCTGAAGGAGAAGACTTTAACTCAGTGTAGAGCAATGCCATCTTTCCTTAGGAATTTCTCATGCTAAAAGAGGGACAGTGGCATGGATGTAGATGATCCAGAGGCTTGCCTCTTACAGCAATTAGATGAAGGGAAAGGAGTTGTTGATGTTTGTTTACTGTGAATGAGGCACAGCTTTGATGCTAAAAGGTTAATTGGATCAACCAGTGGTTTTCTTATACAAAGCCTAAGAGGAGGCTAATTTCCGCTAGGAAAATCATTATACAAAGCCTAAGAGGAGGCTATTTTGTGTCTCGTACAAAGCCCGAGATAGAGGCTAAAAGTTTTTGACCTAGTGGGGCATATCGTTATACAAAGCCTAAGAGGAGGCTAGCAAAGAGTTCGACTCTTGCTTAAGGGATTTATATCTCGTACGAGGCCCGAGATGGAGGCAAAAAAAAGGGTGATTGACTCAACGAGGGAATCTTTTGTGTCTCATACAAAGCCTGAGAGAGAGGCTAAAAGGTTGTTTTGACTCCACTGGGGAGAATTTTGGTATCTCGTACGAAGCCCGAGATGGAGGCCATTGTAACTGTTTCAGTTGAGTGATAGATCCAATATACTGATTTAAAAGAGAAAATCAGTTCTTATATGAGCAACACTGTACTCAGGGATTTAATTTGAAGATCAGGGATAGTTCCTTTTCTTTGAGGAAACGGGAAATCCAAAGGGTATTGAGACTGTCCGAGTCTGCGGGTTTCCTTCCTATTTAACGAAGGGTGCTTGAGAATGTCTTTGAGACTCAAGGAAGTTAGACTGTCCATGTCTAGAGTTTTATCTTTGGTACTATGCTTTGAGAAACAGTAGTAGACTCTATGAAAGGACTGTTCTATGAGGATGACTAGGTTCTGTTCCTATACCTCTAGCAGGTCGTCGGGACAATTTGTACGAAGCCCAAGAGGAGGCTGGAATCTTTTAAGAAGCCGACGGGTCCTTGTACGAAGCCCAAGAGGAGGCTATCATTCCCGGAGGAAGAGATCATTATACGAAGCCTAAGAGGAGGCTCTGAATACTTCTAAGAAGTCGTAGGGTCCTTGAATAATGCCCAAGAGGAGACGGGGTTGCTTATAGGAAGCCTGTGGGTCCTTGTATAATGCCCAAGAGTAGGCCGATGCTTTTAAGAAGCCCGTGTGTCCCAAACCAAAGAAAAGTTCAGGAAAACTCTTTTAGAGTTAAAACCACTGGTAAACGTGCGAGGTTTACTATCCAGTGACTTTAACTTTTAGAGAGAGTCCGAACCGTTCGGCGGTTTGAAGAAATTCAAGAGAAGTTTCACCGAGAATAATTCATCTCTGGGGGATAGAATTTCTTGACGATTCCTAAGGAGGACAGCCGAAGAGAAGACTGTATCTGGTGCTCCTATTGGGGATCTAGGTGTCTATTTCTACGAATAAATGAAACGGCGTCACCTAGTTCTAGACGTAGTTGCCGGGGAAACTTGAAATATCTATACTATTATTACACAGTAGATATGAGTTTATGAAAGGAGACTTACAGTGAGCAGCCCCACAATACAGTTTTATAATATGAAAGCAGTAAATGAAAGCGATAACCACTTACTCGGTTGTAGAGCTTCCATGCTGTTTGGTTAGTTGTTCAACAAAGAAAGATAAAAAACAACAGTATATTCAAAATCAAAGGAGAAAGTGCTTTGAAAAAAGAAAGATTTGGGGCTTACAGCTCAAGGAGAGGCCCAGGGTTTTATCAGTGAGCGCACTGTTTGACTTTGTACAGCGGGACTTATACAAGTGACTGGGGCCCAAAATGGTTTTCTGTACAGAGGGATGGGTCTTACACTCTCTCAAGAGGCCCAAAAAGGTTTAAAGAAAAGAGTGGGGCTTATAACACGAGGGTAGGCCCAAATGATTTTTCCGTTTAAAATGGCGATCGCGCCGAGGTTTTCTTTTAACGCAGAAGGACTTATACAATAAGTGAGGCCCAAAATATTTTGGTTAAAAGGGGGATTGGGTCTTACACTCTAATAGAGACCCAAAGTGTTTTGAACGGGTCTTATAGCTCAAGGAGAGGCCCATATGTTTTTTTGAAAAGGCGACGATCGCGCCGTTTATTTTTCTGACGGTATTGGGACTTATACAATAAGTGAGGCCCAAAGATGATTTGGTCAAAAAAAGGATTGGGTCTTACACTCTAATAGAGGCCCAAAGTGTTTTGAAAATGATTTATGAGGGTTGAATTAATCCAAAACCCTAATTTGTTTTCAAAAATGTATTTAATTGAATAAAAATTCAACTAAAATGATCAAAAATTGTTTAACACATGGAAAACAAATTGTGATCTTGGATTAATGCTTCAAAAATTAAGTATTGACCTACAAAATAATTAGAAAGCATTAAAAGTTGCAAAATCAATGTAGAAAAAATATTTAAAATGCCAAAAACAATCAAAATATTAATTCTTTGCAAAAATATCAATTATACAAAATAAATAATATTTTTGGGATTTTTTTGATAAAATAAAATATTTTAACATTTTTGTGAATTACTAAAAAAAGAATCAACTCAAAATCATTAAAACTAAGAGAGAAATTAATTTTTGAATCAATTAAACAAAATCACAAAATTCAAATATTCAAATATATTAAAATGGCGCCAAGAACAATCACCAAGAACACGCGCGTTTTTCAGTTAGCCCAGATTTTCATTTTCCATTCAATCTCACTGAATACGTAATTATAACATGCAATCCACATATCATTGTGCTCGCCTCAACCTCACGATCATGTCTATGTACTTTAATTTCATTTAAATTAAACATATAACAAGAAATCACGAAGAGACCTCAAGAACCCTAATTTCTGCATGAAGGCTAGGATTTTTGATACACGATTCAAACAATGCAATTAATTGAGGGAAAACATTCCATGCATGATTATGAACATATGGCCAAATTATTGTGCGAGGAAATATGCATAGATTGAGAGATGCCCAAGTTTAGGCTTACCTTCAAGTCGTGACAACAAGAGCAGATGTGATTTTGAGTTGGAGGTGTTACAGACAAGTTGTGATGATCTGGACAGCTTCCCTACACCATATGGAGTGTGTTTGAACACTTGGATTGAATTGAAATGGACTGGATCAGTTTATGGCATCTCAGCTGCAACTTCACTTCAAACTTGTGTGGATGGCAACTGATTTTGTGAAATTGATGTTTCAGATGTTATGTGAGTGTTTGATCAGCTCATATGTGATGTATGTGAGGTGTGTGAGTGATTGGTTTGTGCAGAATTGCTCTCAAACTCAAAACTCGATAGCTACCTTGCTAAGAAAGGCATTTTTGCCAAGAGAAAGAGATTTTGAGGAAAGCATCTATTAGATGGCTTTGGTGTACTTAAACTGACCACAATTGAGCTCTATTTATAGTAGAGCAAGTTTGTTTTGCAAGGAATAGTACATGGCAGCTGGTAAGTAGGTTTCCTCAATGTTGGCCAATGAGAATGAAAGTCTCCTCTAGCCATTGACTAGAGGTTAGGGCACAGAGCTTTGGTCCCCTTGGTCTTGGATAAGTCTTGACTGATTTCAGATGAGAATGGCTCAGTCCATGCCACCTTGATGGTTCCATTGAACGCCTCATTCCAAATTTGAAGTCTTGTCCCTATTTTGGCCATTCTAGGTTCAACATGCTATTCTTTGTTCCTTGGACCTTGGAGGCTTGGCTCAGTGATTGTCCCCTTTGGATTCAATCCTCTGAGGTGTCCAAGTGGATTGGAGCAATTGAAATTGGCTGATTTTGGCAAATCCATCCAAAATGCAAATTCTGCCTTGCCTTGATAGATTTCAGCAAGGCAACTTGCCAATGTTGTATCTCATGATGTAGGTTGAATTTGGCAATGTTCTTGGCCATTTTGGAAAGCCCTAACATGATACAACTACTGTTTGAACAAGTTTGGTTTTGATCTCTTTTGATTCCAAGTGAAAAATCCCCCTACATTTGGCAAAAAGTGAAGCAGAATTCTGACTTAGTGAAAATTTCATTAAGTGTTGGAAAAAGTGACTTTTTCACTTTTCAGCCACTTTGATCACTCCATAACTCAAAATCCTTAATGAATTGGAATGACTTGTAGTTGAAGTTTTTGTAGGTGATAATGAGGGCTACAAATCCATCTTTGGATGAGAAAAAATAGCCTTGTGGTTTAGGAGTTATGGTCCTCCAAAGTTGGTACCTTTGCCACTTTATTTTTAACTTAGAAAAATTTCTAAGTTTTATGGTTACCCCTTTTACAAGTTATCCGACTTTTCTTGATTTTTCTTGATGAATGATGATTCAAATCATACATTAACATCATTTTAGGGTTAAAAATCCATTTTGGTGAAAAATCTCAAAAAGTCAAAGTTGACTTTTGTGCACAGTTGACTTTTTATCAGATGAATTCCAAACTGTGCAATTCTTCAGGAAATCATGTCCTTGACCTAAATCAAACTTGATGGACATGTTCCAAGGGTGTTATAGGGTATATTGATTCATGTATTAGGGTTTGGGAGCATGCCTTGGTCAAAAATCAAAGTTACAGTTGACTTTTCCCTTAAAACCCTAATTGTGGTGCAGATGAAAATGAGACTTGTTGCTCAAGCTTCTTGGATCAATCCATTGTTCCAAATGTATCAATATGGTGTATTAGAGACCCTCAAATCATCTCTTGAGGTCTTGGCTCATGGTTTGTCCCAAAAGTCAACTTAGGGGTGAATTAGGTCAAGAAACCCTAATTCCTGATTTTTTATGTATGCATCCCCTGAGGCAAAATTGACTTGATGCATGGGTTCATGAGGTTCCATGAAGCATATTAGGTCATGTTTTGGATCATTGCCTTGTGCCCAGATGAAAATTTCCATCTGGAGGCCCTGGTCGACCAAAACCCTAATTTGGTGACACTGTCGATCTTGAGACTTGATCCACCTAGAAGGGAGCAGCCTTGTGCTTAATCCTTCAAGTGGGAGTCCTTTTTGATCCATTGTGGATGTTTGAGAGATTAGACAAGTTGAAGATCATGTCATTTCTTGATTGATCCTTTGTCTAAGCACTCAGAGAGGGCTTGAAACTCTAATTTTGATTGTATTGGATGCTCAGCCATCTTTGGGGAGGCTAATGAAGCATGATGGTTCATCCATATTGTGATGATGATTTTCACAATGATGGGAAATCTAAGTGGTCAAAAGTTGGGGTATTACAGTTTCTCTTTGTACTTGATGGTGTTTATCTGTTAATGGGTTGGGAAAGTTTCTTGGGAAATACGAGAGAGTGAGTGAGTTTTTGTTTGATTCCGGGCTTGCCCGAGGTTTTTGGTAAGGTATTGGACCTATGTTTTGATTATTATGAAGGTACTGGACCTAGAGTTTTTTATTAGTATGCTCGCTAAGATTTCGCAATCTTATGCCTACGTATTCCCGTTTAAACGAAACAGGGAAATCAGAGCAATCGTAGTTCCTCATATTCTATGGGAGGAAAAAGAGGTTTTGGTGTCTTGTTCAAATCCCAAGATTGAAGCTAAAAGGTTATTTTGTGTCTTGTTCAAAGCCCAAGATTGAAGCTAAAAGTTCGACTGAGAGAGAATTTGTCATCTCTAAAGGGAGATTGTTGATTTTTGTGTGCCTTGATCAAAGCCCAAGGTTGAAGCTAAAAGGTTAATTGACTCGGCTAGGGATTTCCTTATATAAAGCCTAAGAGGAGAATAAATAGGATCGACTCAACAAGAGAGTGTACATATTGGTGTCTTGTACAAAGCCCAAGATTGAGGCAAAAAAGAGACTGACTCTTTGGAGATATCATTATACAAAGCCTAAGAGGAGGCTGAAAGTTTGACTTTTCCAGGGAAAATGTTCTATCTATCTTGTACAAAGCCCAAGATTGAGGCTAAAAGGATTTTGACTCCGCTGAGGAGGGTTTGTATGTGTCTTGTACGAAGCCCAAGATTGAGGCTGAAATGGGAAATTTAACTGACTCTGGTGAGGATATTTTTATGTGTCTTGTACAAAGCCCGAGACGTAGGCTAAAAGGGTTTAACTCTGCTGGAGAGTATTATCTGTCTTGTACAAAGCCCAAGATTGAGGCTGAAAAAGAGTTTGACTCTGCTTGGGGAAGATCATTCCTCAAAGCCTAGAAGAAGGCTGGGAGGAAATGACTTTGCTAGGAAAATATTGGCCCCAAGCTTGAGAGAAGGTTATGACGATTTATGTCTTGTACAAAGCCCGAGATTGAGGCTAAAAGGATCAACTCAACAAGAGAGTGTTTTTATCTGTCTCGTAGAACGCCCGAGATTGAGGCTAAAGGGTTGACTCAACAAGAGAGTCTGGAACGTGATTGACTCAACAAGAGAGTCTGTAAGATTGATTGACTCAACAAGAGAGTCTGAAAAGGTGATTGACTAAACAAGAGAGTCTGAGGTGGTGAATGACTCAAAAAGAGAGTCTGAGGTGGTGAATGACTCAACAAGAGAGTCTGAAAAGGTTAGCTCCGCTGGGGAGAATCATAGTACAAAGCCCAAGAGGAGGCTGACTATGCTGAGGAAAGGAAGGATCATTATACAAAGCCTAAGTGGAGGCTATCTTTCTGTTGGGAATTATTGAGATCCCAAGGCAGGTCCAAATGGGGAATCAACTCTTGCTGAGGATTATAGAAGAGTTGAAGTATTAGATACCATGAGGTTCTGATTTTGGATAAACTGACCCTGGTTGGGGGATTTTCTCAGGAGAGGGACTGAGTTTTAGCTCTGCTGGAGGTTGATCCAGAGTGACCGGGGTTTCTTCCTATACTTGTAGGGTACTTGAGAATGTCTTTGAAACTCAAGGGGATTTAGACTGTCCAAGTCTGGTGTGGACGAGTTTTATCTTTTGTATGATGCCTCTAAGAGGAGGCGGGTGTTTTAAGGGATGAGAATCAACCCTAAATTGGTCTGATATTTGACACTGGAAAGACTGCTTTAACAAAGGATGACTAAGTTTTGTCTTATACCTTTAAGAGGTCGTCAGGGTCCTTGTATTAAGCCCAAGAGAAGGCATGAGAACTTCTAGGAAGCCGGAGGGTCCTTGTATAAAGTCCAAGAGGAGGCAGGGATGCTTTTAGGAAGCCTGTGGGTCCCAAACCAAGAAAAGTTCAAGAAATGCTATTCACTGAGAATAGATCATTTAATGAAAGTTCTGAGGTTTGAAGAAACTCAAGAGATGCTATTCACCGAGAATAGATCAACTCCGGGGAGTAGAATTTCTTTGACAATTTCTAGGGGTGACAGTCTGAGAAAAGGTTCACGAGGAATATTGACTTTCTCTTTGTTCCATATTGTTCAAGCCCAAGAGGAGGCAAGACTGTATCAGGTAATCCTATGGGGATCTAGTTTTGTTTGTATTTAAGAATGACCAACGAGGCTTTACCTAGTTCTAGACCTAGTTGTCGGGGAAAACTCTAAATAACTATACTAGTATATATACAGTTGATATATGACAAGTATTTAAAAGGGTATGAAAGAAGACTAACCATGCGCATACAGTTATATATATTTGACATGTATTTAAAAGAATGAAAGAAGACTAACCGTGCGCAGCTTCCCACAATACAGTTATATATATATTAAAGCAAGTAAATGAAAGCGGATAAAAACTTACAGGTGAGCAAGCTTCCATGCAGTATTGTTAGTTGTTCAAAGAAATTAAAGAAAGTTTTGATAACTACTGTATATTTGAACCTAAATCAAAAGGGAAGTTGTTTTGAAAAGATTGTACTGGGACTTATACAACGACTGAGGCCCAAAATGTTTTCTACACAAAGGTATGGGTCTTACACTCTATTAGAGGCCCAAAGATTTATTTTTGTACAAGCGGTGGGGCTTACAACTCAAGGAGAGGCCCAAGGTTTTTTGTGAAAGAGGCGACGGTCGCGCCGAACTTTTGAAAATGTACAGAGGGACTTATACAATATGTGAGGCCCAAAAACTGTTTATTTACAAAGGGATGGGACTTACACTCTATTAGAGGCCCACAAGTGTTTTGAAAAATAAAGATGGGACTTACAACACGAGGGGAGGCCCAAAAAGTTATTTGTTTGAAAATGGCGATCGCGCCGAGGTTTGAAAACACAGTGGGTCTTAAAAGATGACCGAGGCCCAAATTATTTTGGTTTTCAAAAGGGGTTGGGTCTTACACTCTGGTAGAGGCCCATTAGTGTTTGAAAGAGATTTGTTGAGGGTGGAAACCCTAATTTTTGAATTAAAAATGGTATTTTTCAAAGGTTACTTAAATGATAAATGACAAAATATCAATTATATTCAAAAACAAGTTGTACACTTTGGAAAATATTTTGAAAAATCAAGTTTAATCATATGAAAGCTTAAAATCCAATTGATTTTGAAAGATCAAAGTGGGAATTTCATTTAAAAAATGTTTAAAAACAATTAAAATGAAATTAATTACAAAAATTCTAATTATATTAACGAAATAATATGAGTTGGATATTTTTGTGGAATAAAATATTTTAACATTTTTGTGATTTTTTGCAAAAAGAACCAATCAAAAATAAATAAAATTGAGAGAGAAATTAATTTTCCAAATCATTTAAAAATAATATGAAAAATAATAAAAATGGAAAAAGTGATAAAAAAAGAGGTATGTGGCGAGGGGGATTCGAACCCCATACCTTCCACTCGCTCAATACACACAAACCAGCTGATCAACCACTGGGGCACAATGCCAATTCAAATATAGTATGGCGAATGAAAAATATATAGAGAACTTGGTTTTAAAACCTGAAGAATGGCGCCATGGCCATCTTCTTCCTTGGGCCAGATGCATGAAGCTCTCTATCTCACTCGTTTCTCAACCATTTGATATGATTCAAACACCAAATTCATGCGTTTTTTAACAAGGAACATGATGGCAATATTTGATTTCATTTATTTTTAGTGTGCAGCAAGTTACATTAACATGAATGTATGAACCCTAACTTTGCAAAAGCAATCGTGCAGACATGTTTCTGAGTGTTTTAGTCAATTTTTTTAGGGGAAACATTCAACATATGATGATAAGCAATTGGAAAAAGTATTGTGCGAGGAAATATGCATGCATTATAGAGTTGGAGTTTTAGGCTTACCTTGCTGCAAGAAGAATTGCAACTCTACACAAAGTGTGTTCCAGAAGATGGATGATGACCTCTACAGCTTCACTGGATGTTATGGAGTGGATAGCAACCTTTGGAACTCTTTGAAACTCCTTAGATCAATTTGTGGTATCCCAACTGTATAATGGCTAGGTTGAAGAATGAAATTTTGATGGAGGTGTTTCAGAAGTGGTTTAGGTGTTTGGACAGCTTCTATACATCATATGTGATGTGTTAGAAGTGATGGTTTGAGTTGTTTGGCTCTGTAACTCAAAACCCGATAGCACTTGCTCAAGAACAAAGAAATCTGGCACTTGAATAGGGAATGAGAGAAAGCAATGTTGTAAGATGCTTTGGGGTGATCTGAATGATCAGTTAGGACCTCTATTTATAGTAGATGAGTTGTGTTGAAGTGGTGCTCTTGAAGCTCAGAGGATAAGGCCATGGTTCAATGGTCTTAGCTTGGCATAAATGCCTCTTGTACTAGGTGTAACAGCTGCCCCAAATAGATCAGCTATGTATTGACTGATTCCACATTCTTCAGTCATTTTAATTATTGTTTAATCAGAGAACTTGACTGAGGAGAGTGAGAATCTTGAAAGTGCACTATTCCACATTAATTCCCTTTGAATTCAAGGCATATATGCCAAAAACTAATTAATTCTCAAGGACAAGCTCTTGGCATTTCAGTCCAAGTTTATTGGTTGGATCAGATGCATTGTGATCAGATTAGATGAATTTAGCATAGTGATCCTTGGCTTTGAATCAGAAATCGTGGAGAGCAAGCAAACATGCAAACTGATTTTTCCAAAACAGTTGCAGCAGCATGACTTTGAGCTTCTATATCTCTTGATTTCCATGGAGTTTTATCATGCTGATGGACCCTTTGAATTGCTAGCAATATGCACAGCAACTTTGATGTTTACACCTTGAATTGATTCATCTTGCAACTGTGTGAAAAAGTGCCCCAAGTTTTGGTGTTTCACTTGAAATCTGCCTTGGGCAGAATTTTTCTAAGTGTTGGAAAAAGATGCATTTTCATGTTTTCAGCCACTTTGAGCACTCCATAACTTAGAATCCATGAAGAATTGGAATGAGATGTAGTTGACACTTTTAAAGTATACCATGAGAGCTACAAATCCATCTTTGGATCATCCAAAATGGTTGCTTGGATCTCAAGTTATGGTCTTTGGAAGTTCGTACCTTAACCACTTTGTTCCATAACTTAGAAAAATTCTAAGTTTTTTATGGTTACCCCTTTTACAAGTTAACTCACTATTCTTGAATTTTCTATATGAATGATGATTCCAATCACATATTTACATTGTATTAGGGTTAAGGAACCTTGGTTGACCAAAAAATCAAAAAGTCAAACTTTGGATTTTTGCACAGTTGACTTTTTCAGCAGATGAATTTTAAACTGTGCGATCCTCTATGAAATCAAGCCCTTGACCTAAATCAAACTTAATGGATGGATTCCATAGGTGATATAGGGTGTATTGAATCATGTCCCAAGGTTTGGGAGCATGTCCTGGTCAAAATTCAAAGGTACAGTTGACTTTTTCCTCAAAACCCTAATTGTGGTCCAGATGAAATTGAAACTTGTGCATCAAGCTTCTTGTTTCAACCCATTGTTGCAAATGGATCAATGTGATGTGTTTAAGTCCCTCAAATCAGGTCTTGTGGTCTTAGCTCATGTTTTGTCCCAAAAGTTAACTTAGGGGTGAATTAGGTCAAGAAACCCTAATTCTTGATTTTTGATGTATGCATCCCCTGAGGTGGAATTGACTTGATGATTGGGTCCATGAGGTCCCTTGGAGTATCTTGAGTCATGTTTTGAAGCATTGGCCCATGCCTAGAGGAAAATTTCCACCTGGAGGCCTTGGTCGACCAAAACCCTAATTTGGTGACACTGGCGATCTTGAGGCTTGATCCACTTGGAAGGTTGTAACCTTGTGCTTGATTCTTGATGTGGGAGTCCTCTTGATCCTTTATAAGTGCTTGAGAGGTTAGACAAGTTGAAGATCATGTCATTCCTTGATTGATCCTTTGTCTAAGTGCTCTGATAGGGCTCCAAACCCTAATTCTTGTTTGTAGTGAATGCTCACCCATCTTTGGGGAGACTGATGAGGCATGTAAATACATTCATATTGTGATGATGATTTGCATAATGATGGGAAGTCTTAGTGGTCAAAATTTGGGGTATGACAATGGGTAAACATTAAAAGTTCAAGGCATATACACATAAAAATCAAGTATTAAAGTGTGCCAGACTTGGGCAAAAACCAATTGAAAAATATTAACAACATCAAACAAGGTTCAAACAAGGTGTATCATATTCACAACAATCACCAAGATTAAGAGGAACCAAGAAATAGGCCAAAGAAAATGAATTAAAGACCTAAACACACATTAAAAAGTCACCTACTTTGACTAAATAAAAATGATTAAAAATAAAATATTTTTTGGAATTTTTTCACATATTCATAAAATAAATATAACAAATAATAAGTGTGCAAAAAATCAGCCCAAAATAATAAATAGTTTGAGAGATATTATCAAAAGAAAATTGAAAAAAAAAACATAAAAAAGACAAGTGATAAAAAGGAAAGAACACGTGTGCACAACATTATATATGAAGTTAACATGAAAAATATGAAGAAAAAAAACCAAAAGGTCTGGGGCAAGGGGGATTCGAACCCCATACCCATGCACATAACACACTCCAAACACACATTCCCTCCCCTATGGCGCAATGCCCATTCAAGAAACAATATGCAAACTAAAAAATAAATATTAAAACAAATTTTTAAAAAAGAAAAACATGCGCCTTCTTCATCATCATCAACCTGAGCTTTCAACCTCCATTTCTAAATTCTGCAAAAACCTAACTCCTTCGTTTCTCAATATTTCCTCATGGTGTAAAAATGAAAAATGCTTGGAATTTCATAAGGAACATAATGGTAATAATCAATTGCATAAATTTTCAACATAGCTCAAGTAATTGATCTGAACACAGAAAGAACCCTAAATTGTAAATTCAAAATGAAATCATGTATTGTGATGATCAGGACCAATTGATATGTGGTTTATGATGTCTACATGATGGCAAATAAGCTGGTAATTCAAATGAATGCAAATGGTTTCAGTATCACATAGTTCCAAATGAGGATGCATTTACCTATTGGAGAAAGGTTCAATGCCTCTTCAAGTAGTTACAGAAGTAAGATAATGATCCTGTGAGCTCCCTTGATCCTCCACAAAGCTAATGATGCCTTTAATTTGCCTTAAAACCCTATGAAGCCTTCTATCCAAATCAACTTGCAACTTGATCAAGTGAGGTTGTGATTTCTGGTTAGAGATGTTACAGTTGTGAAATATTATTTTAGACAGTTTGTGCAAGGTCTATGGATGGTGTTTGAAAGCTTGAATTGATTGGAAGAGGCTTAGATGCAGTGTAAGGGAGTTTTGTGCAGAAAAGTCAACAAACTTGGTGTTGAAGGTTGACTTTTAGAAGCCGGGGGTTCTTGATGAAGATGGTGGTTGAGACAACTTGGTTAGGTGTTTTATGGTGTGTGTGGATGGGTGGTTTGAGGTTTTTGTGAATGGAGAAGGTTTTGGACAAGTTTGAAAAAATGGAGGTTTTTTGGCACAATAAAGGTTTTGATGCAAATTCTGGTGTAAGGGGTGTTTGCTCACTGTTTTCTTGGGTTTGTTGTGTCTTTTGGAGTAAAGAAATGGTCTCTATTTATAGGGAAATATTGAGGGATTGAGGTTATGCAGAATGCAAGCTTGGTGCAAATGGCTTGGATGGATTCCATGTGGTTGTTCCATTGATCTTTGTGGTTCCAAGACATAGTACTATGCCTTTCTAGAGTTGTTGTAAAGTTTAGAGTTATTGCTTTTGTGCCAAGAAGATTTTGTGTGTAGAAGGAACAAAGTATGGGCTCAAGACAAGTTTACTTCTTGATTAAAGTCACTTTATGCAAATGGCATTGTGAAATTTCTTGCAAAACAATCCATAAATGGCATTGTAACTTAGTTAATGGCTCAAATCTTTGGATAATGCATCACAAACTTGTGTAAACTTCTTATTAGAGGAAGATTTGCAAGTAACATGACCTGTAAAGCAAGATTATGTAGGTTTGGCTAGGTTTTGCAACAAGAGTTTGACATGAACATGAACCAAAATTCAAGTTTTCAAGGCCAACTTCCCTTCTTCGAAACCACTAGCTCAAATATAATAAAAATGTATTCTTGGACTTTTTGGAAAGCCTGAAACATCCTCTACAACTTTCTTGTTGACAACTTTTCTTGAATCAAAAGGGATCATGGTGAAAAATGGCCAACAAGTTTGCTTCAAGACAAGGCAGATTTTGTTGGAAAAAAATTCAAAGTGTTTTGGTTCCAAAAGTATTGAACCTCCCACTTCATGCCCTCATATCTCTTAGTCCATGCATATTTTGGGAAATCATCCTCTAGGACAAAGTTGTAGTATGAAACAAGCTCTTCAATTTGGTCTTTGGAGCAAAGAAAACGGTGACTTGATGAGGAAGTTATGAGCTTTGAAAGTTGGGTAAATATCATAGAATTTCACAACTTAGAAAAAATCATGAAACCCTAATTTTACCAAATCCTGATCTTTTGACGTTTTCCTTGATTTTCTTGATTGATCATGATCGAAATCACATGTTTTCATGATCTTTGACTTGAGAAGTCCATGTTTGACCAAAAAGTCAAAAGTCAAACTTGACTTTAATTAGTGGTTGACTTTTGTATCAGATGAAATCCAAATTGCATCCTTCAATGAAATCAAACTTTTGAGCTATTTGAACACTAAGGATGGACTTCAAAGGTGTCTTTGAGTGTCTTGAATCATGACCCAAGGCTCGAGATCATGTCTTGGTCAAAAGTCAATGGTGCAGTTGACTTTGGCTCAAAAACCTAATTGGTGGACAAGATGAACTTCAAACTTGATAAACTTGTAATGAGGCTACAATACACTTGATTATTGATGTAAGGAAACTCGTGATCATGATAACTTCATATATTGATGATCAATCCAAGACTTTGACTGATCAACCAATAATCTCCTTGATGTAAACCCTAATTCACAAACAAAGCAATGTAAGACAATATTTTGTTGATTTGAGGGTTAGTTATGCATGAATGACATGCCTAAAATGTGTTGGATGCTATGAAAATGATTATGGAATCTAGGGGTAAAATTTAGAGTATGACAGTTGTAACACCCCAAAATTTGCTCTTTTGTTTTGAAGCTAACTGACATATGTTTCTTTGCATTTCTTGCATTAGCATTTGTGCATAGCATTGGTTCTTAGCATGGGATCAAGGTACTTGGTTCATCTAAAAGGAGTATCAAGCCTCAAGGTGGTTTGAGGGGTTCATCATATCTTCATAAGATCAAGAATAACAAAGGGTTTCAAGTGAATCTTTCCCTCCTAACCAGAGGGACCAAATTAGGATTTTTGGGTTCAAAGAGGTTCTTGAGAAACCTGTGTGGATTCAAGCATGCTCTCATGGGTTCCATATGCTCACAAACACTCATTGAGGAAGGCTTGGCTAGTGGTTCATTGTGGAAGATGTTCAGTGGATTAGTTACTTGTGAAGTAAGCAAAAGTCAATTGTAAGGAGGAAAGTCAACCATGGAATTTTGAGGTCCTCTTCATGATTTTTAAGGTCTTGTGCCCTCATATGGTCCTCAAATGTCAAGACTAATGTCATTCATCAAGAATCAAGAGTTTGTACAAAAGTTACTAAATATGGAAATGACCTATAATTTGAAACTTTCCATTTTTGGCAGTTTTTCCACCACATTCAACTTGACTTTTCATCATCAAAGAAGCTTCAAATGAATTTTCCTCAAACATGAAAGTTGAAGATCTTTCTCTCCCATTTCCAAAAAGTACTAGATTGTCTCAATATCATTTGTGGTTCTCATGTTATGATCAAAAGAAGGCAAGGTGTTTTTTAAGGTTTTCTCATGGTTCCATTTTTTACACCTTTTGCATTTTGGTTCAAAATGACTTGTAATTGATTTTAATGCTTTAAGTCATATTGCCATATTCAAGTACACTTCATGAGGACCACTTTTGACCTTGGAATCAATTTATTTCATGCCATGTACCTCACTTATTTCGCATAATGCAAATTGGCAAGCTGGATTGAATCTCACAAATCAATCAACCACAAGGCCCAATTTCAATTCCATTGTGACCAGCAAGTGAAATGTGAGTGAATCATGCTTATTTCATGACCTTGGCACGTGTGGATTGGTGTGTGCATCATAACTTGCATTTTTGCAAATCACCTTGGATAGCTTTAATCAAGGGATTAACTAAACCCTAATCATGCTCAGAGCTCTAACCAAGTCTATATAAGAAGGATCACACGTTCATTTCACCCTCATGCACTCTCATTTGCTCAGAATTCCAATTTTTGCTCTCACTCTTTCTCTCTTCGAAACTCACTCTCCTTGGAGTTTCTTTGAGATTTTATTTCAAATTCTTGATCAGTGAAGTAAATAGAGCAAGAATCAACCGTTGATTGAAGCTGAGAGTGAGTTTTTCATCAGATTCAGTTTTGGAAGGTTCAAGTTCAAACCTTAAGATCTAGCACGATTCCAAGATCTAATTGCATTTATTTTGCAATTAGAGGTTCTAAGGAGTAGATCTGCAGCTTCCAGAGGGTTTTCTTGGTGTATTTTAAGCTCTGCAATTCTCAGGTTAGTGTGAAATTCATCATCATGTAACTTGATTTTATAGTGTGCATTGTGTTCCTCATGAGTTGTTGATCATGCTGATATGTTTAGATCTGATTTTGGACGTGTATCATGGCTGTATTGTAGATCTCAAGTTTTTAGATCTAAACTTTATCTCTTAGATTTGCTTTATGTGTTAATGATCTGTTGATTTGAATTGCATATTCATGATCCTTGTGAAAATCTGAGTGGAGTGGTACACCTGTTTGCAATTTCTGGAAATTTTTGAAGTGCAGGTCGCCGGAGAAGACTACCGGAGCTAGGGCTCCGGCGTCTGGTTATGTTTCAGGTCACCTGAGGTTTCAAGGTTGAAGACGTAATCTGGACCGTTGGTGGTCCAGATCTGATGGTTCAGATCTTGCCACTTCATTTAATTTTCTTGTGTTTTATTTAATGTGCGTGTGTGCTACTCCATGCTAGTTATCATGTGCTTCAGATCTGGCCACACATCTTGCATGCTTTGTGTTTTGATTGACTTAATCTGGAACGTTGGATTAATCTGATGGTTGTTGATGTGCCAACACAATAAAATTACCATGTTCTATTCACGTGTTTTTATTTTAATTGCTGATGATTGGATGTGCGCGCGTGTGTTGTTAGTATCATGTACCTTTTAATCCTGGCCTTTCATCTTGATTACCTTGGTTTTGGTTGACTGATTGTGGAGTGTTGGATTGATCTGATGGCGTGTGTGAGTCAATCATGTTGACTGGGTCCTTGCTTTTTTTGTTTGGTATGCGCTGAATATTTGAATGGACTGGGCTTGCTTTTCCCACCCCTCCTTGAGCTCATTTTACTTTTTCAACGTGTATTCTCTGCTTTTTGCACCCTGGCCATCTTTGTTTATTTTATTTTATTTTCTTTGCATAGTTTTGCATTTTAATTTTTAAAAATAGTTTTATGCATCTAAAAATCACTAAAAAAATCATGAAGCATCTTTGGCATTTTATAAAATTTTGGAAAATTTTATTTTCCATTTTTATCTTATTTTGTGCATCTGAATTAATTGTTTGTTTAATTTCTTTGTGAATTGCTTCAATTGTGCACACCTTGCCTTGTTGATTTTTGTTCTCATCATTGGTGTATTATTTCCATCCCATTCTTTTTGCATACTTCAAAAGACATCTTGAGGTTCTTAAAAACATTTTTGTTTCATTTTTAAAACTTTTTCATATTGCATTTTAGTCCCTCTTCTTTGCATATTGGTTCATGGTTCCTATGTGATCTTTGCCTAATTTTTTGAGGTACTTAAACTTTGAAATTTGGTGTAATCTTTTGACATGTTGTTAGTCTCTGACTTAAGTCATTTGGGGTCTGATTTCACAATTTTTGAATGTCATTTGATATATGTTTGATTATTTGTGCTTAAGTGAATTTTGCATGATCATCATATGACATCTCTTAACCCTAATTGATTTTCCACGCCTAATTGATTGAGTTTCTTTGTGATTCTTTGCATGAGTTTTGGATATGATGTTTACCTCTGGTTGAGGTCCTTTGAGACTTATTTTTGCAATTTGTGGATAATGTTTGGTATGTGCTAAGTGCTTGAACTTTGATTTCCTTTTGAGGACTTTCTTTGGTGCATAATGTTTCATGTTTTGATCTTTTCTTGCACATGAGAATTGTTGATGATGGTATGATCTTGGTTCTGACTTGTTTTCATCTTCATCTTGTTTTTCTCATTTCATCTTGATATGAAGTTCATTGGTGTTTAATTGTGCATTTCATATAAGTATGCTTGCATTCTTTCATGATTACCTTTGCATGCTTACTTGAGATGTTTTGCATGATCTTTGAGACTTGTTTATTGGTGTGAGTTAGATGTACTTGATATGATGTGCTTGCTGCTCTATCTTGCTTCTTGCCTCATCCTTCTTTTTCCCATTCTTCTTTTTCACTCTCTTCCTCCCATGAATCTCAAGACTTGTTTAAGTCTTGGATTCTCTCCCTTTAGAGCTACCTAGTCCAACTTAATTTTTGATTAAGCTTGGAGTAGGATTAGCATTAGGCTTTAGGTAGTCGTCCCTCCTAAGCCTCACTAACCATAGGTCATCCATGCATGATAACATTAGGACTCTTAGTTTCCCTTTAGAGTTTCCTTTGGGTCTTCTCTCTTCTCATCTCAAAACTTCTTGAAAACACTTAATAAAGATAAAGTGTATTGCGCATGAGCCTTAAGCGTGGGGAATGAGAAATGAGGGGCTTCCTCTCATCTTTCTAGAATGCTTAGCGAGCGTCCTGTCTTGGGACGATTCGTTAAGTATTCATCCCTGTGCCCTAGACTTTGGTGCAATGCAAGTTATGAACTAACTTAAAAAAAACACTTCTGTCTAAAAAACACAAAACCAATACAAATCTTTTTATCCTTCGGGATTGTTGGGTTTCAAACTTCATTTTCAGAAAAGAGCTCGTCGCTCACATAAAAAACACTTACCCACCGGTGGTCGTACCCACGAACTACATTAGCTCTAATTCCTCTCTCTCGTCCGATTGAGGATATGTAGGCACAAGACAGCGATTGTCTTGGCGAGCAACCTTCCCCCACAGTTCCCGTCCGAACTACGTTGACTCTGACTTTCCCATTGCACTGAGGGAGTACGTAGGCCTAGGGCATCGAATATGTCCTACCGAGTCCGTCTTAGTCACCCCCATCCCCGTTTTCTTTTGTTCTGCCATAGATAGTAGGACAGCTCACCCTCCGTTTAGACAACAAGCATGGATCCCATCAAGTACGATGGATGCGTGGGGTGCTAACACCTCCCCCTCGCATAACCGACTCCCGAACCCGGACTATGGTTGCGATGACCATGTCTTTCCCCCTTTCTCTTCAGGTTTATGCAGTGTTTCCTTTCCCTCTCTCGGGATAAATACACATTGTTGGCGACTCTGTGTTTTCTACGCCACTCTCGCGTTTGTACCGTTGGATGCAAATCTTTCGGGAGCGACAGCTGGCGACTCTGCTGGGGACTCTGGTTGACCTCTTGCTGGTCCATCCCCTTTAGCGAGTCGATCCTAGCGCTTGTTTGCTTTTTGTTGGGTGTTTATTTGTTGTGCTTTATTATGTTGTATATTACTGTTTTACAGCTTTTATTGCATTGCATTTCATTTTATTACTGTCATATTGGATATTGTTGTGTTGTGCTGGCTAGTTTCTGTTTGGCAGGTTGGGTTGTTCTAAAAGATAAACCCAATACCCAGGCTTGAGTACACCCTAGGACTAGAGTAGAGAGTAGTGGGACCTACGTGCCATCTTGGTGCGTTTGTGTGTTCACGAAATTCACAACCAGACGTGGCTATCTTGGGACGCATTCTAACGTATGTGTCTTGCGCATTTCAGGGTGTCGATCTAGAGAGCTGTCGACTCTGGTGGCCGTTTCTCCGATACATCAGTTGCGCCTCTCCCCCCGACCTGTGATAATGGCAGACCAGAAATGGCAAACCCATTACACTTGTCGATCCGAGGACCCAATGCTGAGGGACTCGCATAGGATGACCTTATTTTTTAGGGGAATCAGTTGAGGCCTCCTCGATTGATGATGATGCCAAACCAGAAATGGTGAACGTATCATCATTTCTCGACCTGAGAGCCCGTGATATTGAGGATCCTCGGTTTTCTAGAACCCACATGTGAGAGGGGATGGGTGTTTGCAGGTTTGCAGGAAACCAAAACCTTTAACCTACCCGGTTTTCTAGATTTCTCATCAGTGTTTGATTATCTGAATTTTCTGGTTATCTTAGTGGTTTGATGTTCTGGAATTCTGGTTTTCTGCATTGTGGTTCTTATCCAGTCATCAGCAAAGCAGTTGTTCAGAACTTATGGATACCTTGATCCCATGTCCGTTGCATATGCATCATCATTCTTGCATACATGTTCTTGTATTTCCAAGGATATCATTGTTGAGGCTCACTGTTGAGCATTTCCATTTATTCCTTGTGGTTCTTCTGAAAAGTCTTGAATTAAAACAGGATGATTCCTTGGAAATATTTGAACATGGCATTTGGATTGCAGTTCCATACTCATGTGCATAGCAGGTGTTTAAGGCTGGTTATTCTTGTTCTGATCTGGTTTTCTTCAGAATTGTAGACTTAATTCCTCAGGTCATTCAAGAGTTGATCATGGAGCAAATTCAAGCTGAGTTGAGGGAAATGCGAGGCCAGATTGGGCAATTTATGGGGAATCTACAAACTCTCATGCAAGACCAGAAGATGCTGAGGGAGGAGGTCAACCAGTTGAAGACTCAGATGGGCCTGGTCATGGAAATCTTGAATAAGGTGTTAAAGAAGGAAAAAAAATCATGTGCTCACTTCCACAACAGAGGTCCTTACTCCTCCCATCTCTTTGGGGTTGGCTCTAGATCAAGGATTGCCTCGTGAATCCCCTCCATAACCCAAGGTTCCAGAACTTTCCCAACAGCAGACAGGTCTTGTCTCCCAAGAGAAGCCCAAGAGTAAAAGGTGTACACAGAGACAGAAGCAGTCTGAAAGAGTTTTTCATCCGCTCCCTATGCCATATTTTCAGCTATTGCAGCATCTTCTTCAGTTGTAACTGGTACAGAAAAGGACTTTGGCTCCTCTTACTGGTAATCCCCCACCAGGTTACAATGTAAAAGCCCATTGTGATTTCCATTCTGGGGCACCAGGGCATACTGTGGAGAAATGTAGGGCCTTTCAGCACCAAGTCCAGGATATGATTGATGCAGGGGCAATTGAATTCACGTCGGGCGGCGTGAGTATACAAGGTGATTTCACCCCAATTATTGCAAAGGAAGTAGAGACTCCTCCCCTCTTTGCAGGATCCACCTCATGTCATGGAATTTCTCCACAACCTTTTGCTGCAGAAGCTCTACGTCAGCAACCTTTGTTTGTGCCTCAGCCAAATGTGGAAAGGAAAGTGCAAGCGCAGGTGAGGCGCCCAAATCAGTATCAACAGCAGAATTATCAGCAGCAGGGGCAACCGAGACCAAGAAGGCCCAAGAGGATATTTGATCTTATTCCTATCCCTTATAGTCAGTTGTTTGCTCGTCTGCTCAAGAACTCTCTGATTCAAACGAGGAGTACCACGCTGGTACCGTACCCTATTCCTCCGGGTTATGACATGAATGCTAGGTGCGAGTTCCACTCGGGAACGTTTGGGCATACAATTGATAATTGTAATGGATTCCAGCACAAGGTGCAAGACTTGATCGACTCAAAGGTCATCACGCTAGATGGTACCCCTTTGGATTGAAGCTTCTTTGTCAGAGTAAGCACCAGATTGCAAGAGCGTCATCAGAAGTAATAAGTCCAGACGGAGTCAAGCCTTCCTCTATGTGGCAATCATTAGTTTCTTTATTGCATTTTCATATGTAGCTTTCATTTGTTTGTTTAAACATTGTTTACATGTAAGAACTCGTTTGTTTCTGAATGACAATCATAATGCAATGAGTATGTTTTTCTTGAAGAATTCCATTCGTGTTCACTCATTTTAAATGCTTGTATGCGCTGCAATACTATCTTTCTTGCCTAGACTCTTGGAGGGAGGATGACGAAATAAGAACGCAGATTTCTAATGGTACGCTTTTGGTTAAAACCCTGTTAAGGATGTACAGGCATTGTTTCCAATTCACAAACACTGGAGAGATAAGGAGATAGACCTTTGTCAACCCCTTTGAGCCTAGTAGTAGGAGTTCTTTCTGAAAACGAAAAACCCTCAATTTTAACCTAGGGGCAGGGTAGGCGTCAGTTAGTTTGACCAAGTGTTCAACTTTCAGAAGGAGTGTACATCTGAGGATCCATTACCTTCCTTTCCACTATCAAGAGGTTAAGAGGTGTAGAACCACAATGGTTACTCCTCACCAATCGAAGAGTGAAACAGTCACAACCCTTTCAAACAAGTCAGGCAAAACGGTGTCACGCGACTTGTTCAAAAAAAAAGAGAAAAAAAAGAAAAAGAAAAAGCTTGCTAAGTCGAAAAACTTGAAAGCAAGTGACTTAGGCAAAAGTTAAGGCATCCCGCTGGACTTCAAAATTGAAAACTCAAAAGAGTCAGTCCAGGCAAAAATTAGGGAACAAAAAGCAAAAGAATGAGAAAGCGAAAAGCCAAAAGGATTACAAAGAAAATCCTCGATAAGAGCAAAGTCGTGTGACTATAGACACAAAAGACAAAAAAGGGGCGACTGTTAGTCCAAAACCTCGTCAGGTGTCGAACCACCAGTTGCATGGATTCCCTAGAAATCGGGAAACCTTTTGAGAGACGAGCGCTTGTGTCAAATTAGCTGAACATAGGACTGGAGAATATCATGAAGAGTGGGTGGGTACCAATAAACTTTGAGCCATCAATTCTTTTTTCTCAAACCGTGAACCAGGCCACACTACAACCCTTAAAAGTCCTAATTGAAACAGGGTTTAGTCTGAAGGCGTACTTCAACGAGATAGCGTTCCTGACTCCCATGAGTTGTGCTAATAAGATTTTTGTTGGTGTTGCATGTGCATATTGCTTTCCTTTCAAAAATAAGTGTCGTAACTCGGTTGTGTGACATATTTTCAATAAGGACTTCAAGATTAACATATGTGTTGCATTTGAATAATCATTCTCAGAATAAATATTTTCTGCTTGCATACATTTGTTTGACATCAAAGAAGCTTACACGATGAACATCAGTCGAGAAGCTTAAACTGGCCAAGTTGAGGTGCCTGGGACTCCAGAGGACATGTTGCTGAAAGATTATGTGGGGAAAAGGCATTCCCAGCCATTTGTGTTGAGATGTAACCAATCTGGGACAATCACACCGGGAAATCTCTTCAAAATGTAGCCAAGCTGGGGCATTCAAGTTGAGAAGGTCTTTTCAGAGTACAATCAACCATGGGGCATTCATGTTGAGAAAATTTCTTCGAACTGGGGCAATTATGTCGAGATCCGATAAATCTCTCCACAAGCGTGTAAACTGGGGCAATCACGTCGAGATTCGGTAAATCTCTCGAAGACTAGTCGGTCAGAGAGAAATGTACTGCAAGGCTTGTACTGGGGCAGGTCACTTCAAGGGCGCGAGAAGTTTTTCCCTTCAGAACACAGTCAATCAATAGCACATCCGCAAGGTTCAGAATACTGTGGCAGAATATTTCAGGTCATTACGAACCCTCTCGAGGTGGTTTACTTCACGAATCATGAAGTATGGGACAGTTATGTCCAGACCGGATACATCTCTAAGAGTTTGAAAACCCTGGGGCATGGTTGAACGCCAGGTTTTCTGTAAAATCCTCTTAAGATGATTGCTTCAAGTAGACCCTGTGGTCTGGGGCAAGGTGGAGAGTTAAAGGAATTGTGTTTCGCTCTTGACAATCAATATGCAGAAACTTGAAGCACTGAGTTGTTCCCAGTGTGGGACTTTTGGAGTCTTTTCCCTCCAGCAAAAAGCCAGAGGGTATCTTTTTCCAGCAAGGTGTGGAATTGTTATTCTTCCTCAAGCAGAGAATTGTCCTATGTTCAAAAAGGGCTTTTATGAAGGTTTCTTATCTCTAGCAGTACAGATGGAATCCTCACTCTGAGCAAGGTAAGACGATAGAATATCGTCAAGAAGACGATGAGGAGTTAGAGTGTTCTCTTCCTCAATGGTCAGATCTAGTCATCTCAAGTAATTCAAAGTCCAATCTTTATTGGTACCTCCCCAGTAGAGCTGCTCTCCCCAACTTTGAATTCTGATCATCCTCAGCAGTTTGTTGCTCTCCCCAGTCAGAGTATCGAGGATCGTCTTCCTCAACAGAGTATAAAGAAGTGATTCCCCAAGCGGAGTCGTTGAGGATCGTCCCCCTCAGTAGGATATAAGAGGTTTACCCCCAGCCAGAGTTGTGATTTGGCTCATCTTTCCTCAGCAGATGGTGTTTCCCCACAGAATATGGGGCAGTCATTTTTTCCTCAGCTAGTCAGGAGACATTTGTTTATCCCCTAGCAGAGTGGATGTTGACAACTACTATTTTCCAAGTAGATGTGCCGATGATGATCAGTACTCTTCAGCTGAATAAAGGTGCTTATATCCCCAAGCAGAGTCTGGTGGTGATTGGTATCCCCAGCAGGTCTTAAGCCCAATCATTTTTGGCAGGCGTCAAATCCAAGTTCTGAAGTATTTGGTGATCCCCAGCAGAGGAGTTTCCATCTTCAGTTTTCAGTTCCTCCCCGATAGAGTGGGTTTTCTCTCGGAGATTCGTCCATCTCCAGCAGAATTGGTGATTGTGATCTTCCCTAGCAGGGTGAAGTTTTCCTTAACATATTTTCTTTGGTTTGACGACAATGTAGTTTGTCTTCCTCAGTGGAGCTGTTTCTGTTCTCAGCATTTATTTCGCTGGGACAATCTTTTTGCATTGCATAAGCATTTTTGCATGGTATCCTCCTAAATGCGTAGCATTTCCACTTCGTGTGGAGCATTACGGCAAAACTCAAACATATGCATTCGAAGCATAAGCCAGGTTTGAGTTTTCCTTCGTCAGGAAAATTGGATTTCAGGAAGATATCATTCGACTTTACTCCATAAGTGTTGGGTTTAGTCATTCAAACCAATATTTGACAGTCCCACGACAGAGTGTTTTGCCAGGATTGTGAACCCATGATCTCTTTTCACCCCTTTCGTCTAGGTGGTCTTTTGATTCATCCCTTCCAGGTTTTTACCTTGACACCTGTCCGTGTTTCCTTCGACACCCGTCCGTGTTTGAACCTTTGATTTCAATACCCGTCCGTATTGACCTGTTGATAACGCCTATCCGTGTTCAGTTCATCATTTTAATTACCAATAAGACCAATCCCCAGTATTGAACACTTAACACCCGTCCGTGTACCTTTTCGATACCTGTCCGTATTGACCCTTTTTACACTCGTCCGTGTACCTTTTCGATACCCGTCTGTATTGAAACTCTTTACACCCGTCTGTGTACCTTTTCGATACCCGTCCGTATTGACCCTTTTTACACCCGTCCGTGTACCTTTTCGATACCCGTCCGTATTGAACCCTCTTTACACCCGTCCGTGTACCTTTTCGATACCCGTCCGTATTGACCCTTTTTACACCCGTCCGTGTACCTTTTCGATACCCGTCCGTATTGAAACTCTTTACACCCGTCCGTGTACCTTTCGATACCCGTCCGTATTGAACCTCTTTACACCCGTCCGTGTATCTTTTCGATCCCCGTCCGTATTGAACCTCCTTACACCCGTCCGTGTACCTTTTCGATACCCGTCCGTATTGAACCTCTTTACACCCATTCGTGTACCTTTTCGATACCCGTCCGTATTGACCCTTTTTACACCCGTCCGTGTACCTTTTCGATACCCGTCCGTATTGAAACTCTTTACACCCGTCCGTGTACCTTTTCGATACCCGTCCGTATTGACCCTTTTTACACCCGTCCGTGTACCTTTTCGATACCCGTCCGTATTAAAACTCTTTACACCCGTCCGTATACCTTTCGATACCCGTCCATATTGAACCCTCTTTACACCAGTCCGTGTACCTTTTTGATACCCGTCCGTATTGACCCTTTTTACACCCGTCAGTGTACCTTTTCGATACTCGTCCGTATTGAAACTCTTTACACCCGTCCGTGTACCTTTCGATACACGTCCGTATTGAACCTCTTTACACCCGTCCGTGTATCTTTTCGATACCCGTTCGTATTGAACCTCTTTACACCCGTCTGTATACCTTTTCGATACTCGCCCGTATTGAACCTCTTTACACCCGTCCGTGTACCTTTTCGATACCCGTTCTTATTGACCCTTTTTACACCCGTCCGTGTACCTTTTTGATACTCGTCCGTATTGAAACTCTTTACACCCGTCCGTGTACCTTTTCGATACCCGTCCGTATTGAAACTCTTTACACCCGTCCGTGTAGCTTTTCGATACCCATCCGTATTGAATTTCTTTACACCCGTCCGTGTACCTTTTCGATACCCGTCCGTATTGACCCTTTTTACACCCGTCTGTGTACCTTTTCGATACCCGTCTATATTGAACCTCTTTGCACCCATCCGTGTACCTTTTCGATACCCGTCCGTCTTGAACCCGTTTACACCCGTCCGTGTGTCTTTTCGATACCCGTCTGTATTGAAACCCTTTTACACCCGTCCGTGTACCTTTTCGATACCCGTCCGTATTGAACCCTTTTACACCCGTCCGTGTACTTTTTCGATACCCATCCGTATTGAACCTTTTTACACCCATCCGTGTACCTTTTCGATACCCGTCCGTATTGAACCTTTTCACACCCGTCTGTGTACCTTTTTTATACCCGTCCGTATTGAACCTTTTTACACACGTCCGTGTACCTTTTTGATACCCGTCCGTATTGATACCCTTTACACCCATCCGTGTACCTTTTCGATACCCGTCCATATTGATACCCTTTACACCCGTCCGTGTACCTTTTCGATACCCGTCCGTATTGATACCCATTACACCCTTCCGTGTACCTTTTTGATACCCGTCCGTATTGATACCCTTTACACCAGTCCGTGTACCTTTTCGATACCCGTCTATATTGATACCCTTTACACCCGTCCATGTACCTTTTCGATACTCGTCCGTATTGCACCCTTTTACACCCGTCCGTGTATCTTTTCGATACGCGTCCGTATTGAAACCCTTTTACACCCGTCCGTGTACCTTTTCGATACCCGTCCGTATTGAACCCTTTTACACCCGTCCGTGTATCTTTTCGATACCCGTCCGTATTGAAACCCTTTTACACCCGTCCGTGTATCTTTTCGATACCCGTTCGTATTGAAACCTTTTTACAGCCGTCCGTGTACCTTTTCGATACCCGTCCGTATTGAACCTCTTTACACCCGTCCGTGTATCTTTTCGATACCCTTCCGTATTGAAACCTTTTTACACCCGTCCGTGTATCTTTTTGATACCCGTCCGTATTGAACTCTTTACACCCGTCCGTGTATCTTTTTGATACCCGCCTGTATCTGATATCTTTGATTCCTTGACACCCATCCGTGTTTATCCCCAGCATAGTTAACACTCGTCCGTGTTGTGACAGTGCAGCATTTATTGCTTGTTCCCCGGCGGAGTCGTCCCTCCTTTGAGGATTGAAAATTTCAGGTTTCTTTTGGTATTTAATCTCCGTGAATCCATTGAACGCATGACAGTCGTTGCTATCATACCTTCAGGACCAATTTGATTGAATAGGGGCAGCTGTAAGACCACAAAATTTGCTCTTTTGTTTTGAAGCTAACTGGCTTATGTTTCTTTGCATTTCTTGCATTAGAATTTATGCATAGCATTGGTTCTTAGCATGGGATCAAGGTACTTGGTTCATCTCAAAGGAGTATCAAGCCTCAAGGTGGTTTGAGGGGTTCATCATATCTTCATAAGATCAAGAATGGCAAAGGTTTTCAAGTGAATCTTTCCTTCCTAACCAGAGGGACCAAATTAGGCTTTTTGAGTTCAAAGAGCTTCTTGAGAAAACTGTGTGGATTCAAGCATGCTCTCATGGGTTCCATATGCTCACAAACACTCATGGAAGAAGGCTTGGCTAGTGGTTCATTGTGGAAGATGTTCAGTGGATTAGTTACTTGTGAAGTAAGCAAAAGTCAACTGTAAGGAGGAAAGTCAACCATGGAATTTTGAGGTCCTCTTCATGATTTTTAAGGTCTTGTGCCCTCATATGGTCCTCAAATGTCAAGATTCATGTCATTCATCAAGAATCAAGAGTTTGTGCAAAAGTTACTAAATATGGAAATGACCTATAATTTGAAACTTTCCATTTTTGGCAGTTTTTCCACCACATTCAACCTGACTTTTCATCATCAAAGAAGCTTCAAATGAATTTTCCTTAAACATGAAAGTTGAAGATCTTTCTCTCCCATTTCCAAAAAGTACTAGATTGTCTCCATATCATTTGGGGTTCTCAAGTTATGATCAAAAGAAGGCAAGGTGATTTTTAAGGTTTTCTCATGGTTCCATTTTTTACACCTTTTGCATTTTGGTTCAAAATGACTTGTAATTGATTCTAATGCTTCAAGTCATATTTCCATATTCAAGTACACTTCATGAGGACCACTTTTGACCTTGGAATCAATTCATTTCATGCCATGTACCTCACTTATTTCGCATAATGCAAATTGGCAAGATGGATTGAATCTCACAAATCAATCAACCACAAGGCCCAATTTCAATTCCATTGTGATCAGCAAGTGAAATGTGAGTGAATCATGCTTATTTCATGACCTTGGCACGTGTGGATTGGTGTGTGCATCACAACTTGCATTTTTGCAAATCACCTTGGATAGCTTTAATCAAGGGATTAACTAAACCCTAATCATGCTCAGAGCTCTAACCAAGTCTATATCGGAAGGATCACACGTTCATTTCTCCCTCATGCACTCTCATTTGCTCAGAATTCCAATTTTTGCTCTCACTCTTTCTCTCTTCGAAACTCACTCTCTTTGGAGTTTCTTTGAGATTTTATTTCACATTCTTGATCAGCGAAGTAATTAGAGCAAGAATCAACCGTTGATTGAAGCTGAGAGTGAGTTTTTCATCAGATTCAGTTTTGGAAGGTTCAAGTTCAAACCTCAAGATCTAGCACGATTCCAAGCTCTAATTGCATTTATTTCACAATTAGAGGTTCTAAGGAGTAGATCTGCAGCTTCCAGAGGGTTTTCTTGGTGTATTTTAAGCTCTGCAATTCTCAGGTTAGTGTGAAATTCATCATCATGTAACTTGATTTTATGGTGTGCATTGTGTTCCTCATGAGTTGTTGATCATGCTGATATGTTTAGATCTGATTTTGGACGTGTATCATGGCTGTATTGTAGATCTCAAGTTTTTAGATCTAAACTTTATCTCTTCGATTTGCTTTGTGTGTTAATGATCTGTTGATTTGAATTGCATATTCATGATCCTTGGGAAAATCTGAGTGGAATAGTATACCTGTTTGCAATTTTTGGAAATGTTTGAAGTGCAGGTCGCCGGAGAAGACGACCTGAGCTAGGGCTCCGGCGTCTGGTTATGTTTCAGGTCACCTGAGGTTTCAAGGTTGAAGACGTAATCTGGACCGTTGGTGGTCCAGATCTTATGGTTCAGATCTTGCCACTTCATTTAATTTTCTTGTGTTTTATTTAATGTGCGTGTGTGCTACTCCATGCTAGTTATCATGTGCTTCAGATCTGGCCACACATCTTGCATGCTTTGTGTTTTGATTGACTTAATCTAGAACGTTGGATTAATCTGATGGTTGTTGATGTGCCAACACAATAAAATTACCATGTGTTATTCACGTGTTTTTATTTTAATTGCTGATGATTGGATGTGCGCGCGCGTGTGTTGTTGCTATCATGTACCTTTTAATCCTGGCCTTTCATCTTGATTACCTTGGTTTTGGTTGATTGATTGTGGAGTGTTGGATTGATCTGATGGCGTGTGTGAGTCAATCATGTTGACTGGGTCCTTGCCTTTTTTGTTTGGTATACGCTGAATATTTGAATGGACTGGGCTTGCTTTTCCTACCCCTCCTTGAGCCCATTTTACTTTTTCAACGTGTATTCTCTGCTTTTTGCACCCCTGGCCATCTTTGTTTATTTTATTTTATTTTCTTTGCATAGTTTTGCATTTTAATTTTTAAAAATAGTTTTATGCATCTAAAAATCACCAAAAAAATCATGAAGCATCTTTGGCATTTTATAAAATTTTGGCAAATTTTATTTTCCATTTTTATTTTATTTTGTGCATCTGAATTAATTGTTTGTTTAATTTCTTTGTGAATTGCTTCAATTGTGCACACCTTGCCTTGTTGATTTTTGTTCTCATCATTGGTGTATTATTTCCGTCCCATTCTTTTTGCATACTTCAGAAGACATCTTGAGGTTCTTAAAAACATTTTTCTTTCATTTTTAAAACTTTTTCATATTGCATTTTAGTCCCTCTTTTTTGCATATTGGTTCATGGTTCCTATGTGATCTTTGCCTAATTGTTTGAGGTACTTAAACTTTGAATTTTGGTGTGATATTTTGACATGTTGTTAGTCTCTGACTTAGGTCATTTGGTTTCTGACTTCAAAATTTTTGAATTTCATTTGATATATGTTTGATTATTTGTGCTTAAGTGAATTTTGTATGATCATCATATGACATCTCTTAACCCTGATTGATTTGCCACGCCTAATTGATTGAGTTTCTTTGTGATTCTTTGCATGAGTTTTGGATACAATGTTTACCCCTGATTGAGGTTCTTTGAGACTTATTTTTGCAGTTTGTGGATAATTTTTGGTATATGCTAAGTGCTTGAACTTTGATTTCCTTTTGCGGACTTTCTTTGGTGCATAATGTTTCATGTTTTGATCTTTTCTTGCACATGAGAATTGTTGATGATGGTATGATCTTGGTTTTGACTTGTTTTCATCTTCATCTTATTTTTCTCATTTCATCTTGATATGAAGTTCATTGGTGTTTAATTGTGCATTTCATATAAGTATGCTTGCATTCTTTCATGATTACCTTTGCATGCTTACTTGAGATGTTTTGCATGATCTTTGAGACTTGTTTATTGGTGTGAGTTAGATGTACTTGATATGATGTGCTTGCTGCTCTATCTTGTTTCTTCCCTCATCCTTCTCTTTCCCATTCTTCTTTTTCACTCTCTTCCTCCCATGAATCTCAAAACTTGTTTAAGTCTTGGATTCTCTCCCTTTAGAGCTACCTAGTCCAACTTAATTTTTGATTAAGCTTGGAGTAGGATTAGCATTAGGCTTTAGGTAGTCGTCCCTCCTAAGCCTCACTAACCATAGGTCATCCATGCATGATAACATTAGGACTCTTAGTTTCCCTTTAGAGTTTCCTTTGGGTCTTCTCTCTTCTCATCTCAAAACTTCTTGAAAACACTTAATAAAGATAAAGTGTATTGCGCATGAGCCTTAAGCGTGGGGAATGAGAAATGAGGGGCTTCCTCTCATCTTTCTAGAATGCTTAGCGAGCGTCCTGTCTTGGGACGATTCGTTAAGTAATCGTCCCTGTGCCCTAGACTTTGGTGCAATGCAAGTTATGAACTAACTTAAAAAAAACACTTATGTCTAAAAAACACAAAACAAATTCAAATCTTTTTATCCTTCGGGATTGTTGGGTTTCAAACTTCATTTTCAGAAAAGAGCTCGTCGCTCACGTAAAAAACACTTACCCACCCGTGGTCGTACCCACGAACTACATTAGCTCTGATTCCTCTCTCTCGTCCGATTGAGGATATGTAGGCACAAGACAGCAATTGTCTTGGTGAGCAACCTTCCCCCACAGTTCCCGTCCGAACTACGTTGACTCTGACTTTCCCATTGCACTAAGGGAGTACGTAGGCCTAGGGCATCGAATATGTCCTACCGAGTCCGTCTTAGTCACCCCCATCCCCGTTTTCTTTTGTTCAGCCATAGATAGTAGGACAGCTCACCCTCCATTTAGACAACAAGCGTGGATCCCATCGAGTACGATGGATGCGTGGGGTGCTAACACCTTCCCCTCGCATAACCGACTCCCAAACCCGGACTATGGTTGTGATGACCATGTCTTTCCCCTTTTCTCTTCAGGTTTATGCATTGTTTCCTTTCCCTCTCTCGGGATAAATACACATTGCTGGCGACTATGTGTTTTCTGCACCACTCTCGCGTTTGTACCGTTGGATGCGAATCTTTCGGGAGCGACAACAGTAGGTACTCAACAGGTAGCTCAAGTCCAACAAGCTCAGACAGTTAGTTATGAATTTTACGAAGGTCCCCATTTTGCCATATATTGTGTTGCACACCTTCAACATGTAGAAGAAGTTAATTATATCTAGAAAAACAACCCTTATTCCAACACCTATAATCCAGGATGGAAAAATCATTACAACTTTTCCTAGAAAAATCGTCAAGGGAATTTTCTAAAGCAAGGTCCTCTGCAATACCAAAACCACCAGGAATATCAGTCTAATCACCCATTTCAACATCAGTTTCAATCCCCACAGCAACAACAAGCTAAAAAAAGTAGATTGGGAGATAACACTTAAGAAAGTTATTGCTCACAATGCACAATTCCAATAAGAATCAAGAAACTATCAGAGGAACACTACGACATTGTTGAATGCCAAACATGCCTTAGTTTGATCCATATTTCTTGGCATTTTTCATTTCATTTGTTATGTGTCAATGGATTTATTCCATGTTTCCATGCTATTCTTCAATTATGTTGCAAATACCTTTGGTTGCTTTGATTTGTGTGTTATTGTGCAGGATTTAGGCATAAAACTATCAAAGAGTAAGACACAAGAGAATTGACAATTAAGCCAAAAAAAAGGAGAAGATCCAGCATGTTCACTGGGCGAACAACAGCAAGGAGCCAACGAATAGTCGCTGGGCGAAGTAGAAGCGAAGCCCCAGTGAGCCATCTCAGATTAGAGGCAGTAAGAAAAGGACCCTAAGTTCGCTGGGCGAACTTGTAGCGAGTGTTCGCTGTGCGAAGTTTCAGCAAGGTCCCATCGAGGAGGAAACCTTGGATGGCAGTAAGTAAATGGCCATAAGTTTGATGTGCGAACTTGTTGTGAAGAAGCTCTCTGGGCGAAGAAGTGTTTGCTAGGCGAGCTTAGATATTTTCCCAGGGGCGGTTTAAATGTTCAGATGCACTTTAGGTGCCATAAAGTAGTCCTCGCTGGGCGAAGAAAGCGTTTGTTGGGCGAACTTGGCAGAATTTAGTTGTACTATATAAACTCATTTTCACATAGAAACCTTACATTTATGCATTTCTTCACCGTAGAGTGATATTTTTCAAATAGGAGTTTGGTTCACATCCGAGTTCGATTCTTTGACGTGGATGCTCATTCATCTTCTCTCATTACTTGTAAAGCAAGCTACCATGGTTATGGGTAGCTAATTTCCTTTGTATCAAAGGTAGAGGTAGTCTACCTTAGCTTTATGTATTTCTTTTGATTGGCCTTGTATGTGAACAAATGATGATTAGTATAAGATGAATATTTTTGTTCTTAACAAAATGGCGCCATTGTCGGGGATTGTTGTTGATATTGCAAGCATTGCAATAGTTTATTGATCTTAAGATCTTTGTTTTGTGATCTCTTACCTCTGTTATTTTTCTTGTGCTTTTTTATTTGTTTGGTTAAGTGTGCAGATTCTGTTTATACGAGGGAGTATACCTGCAGACCAACTTCTTTTTGATCCTGAGATTGAAAGAACCGCGCAGAAACTCAATAGCAGAACTAGGCGGAGAAGGCGAATTGCCAAAGAAAGACAAGAGCATGGAGAAAATTCTTCATCTGCACCCATTGTTACGCCAAACATAGAAATCCACCACCACCACCACCTCCTGCTTCAATCCCGTGTGTTAATAGTCCAAGACACAATGCCTAGTTTGCATGGAATACCAACAACGGAAGGCATTCTGAGATGAAGACGAGAATCCTAGCTCTTTTATATGCAAATCCCTTTGCGGGGATGGACCATGAGGATCCGCTTACTCATCTTACGAAGTTTTATAAGATAGCAGGTGCACCTGGATCTCTGGAATTCGAAGAGGAATCTTTGTTCAAGAGACTATTCTTGTATTCCTTAACTGGGAAGGCGAAGGAGTGGTATCTTGACCAATCTACTCTTGTGATGACAGATTGGAACATTTTTTAGGAGAATTTTCTTGAATGAATCTTCCCTCAATCTAGATTTATGGAGGCTAAGACTTAGATTTCGGTATTTGCGCAAGGAGGAAGCGAATCTCTCAACGAAACGTGGGAGAGATTCAAATCTATGTTAAGAAAGTGCAAGGGCCATGGTTTTGATGATTTATTTCAAGTGCATATATTCCGCAACGGACTTCAACCCATTTATAAAACTCTTTTGGATGCTATGGCGGGTGTTTCTCTAATGTCAAAGAGTGCGGCAGATGCAGCTGCCATCATTGATAGGATGACACTGAATGATCATCAAGGTCAACACAATGGTGGTACTTCACAAAGAAAACCGAGAATTATCGGGTTGGGAATAAATGATGTTATTCTTGCTCAAAATAAATTACTCTCACAACAAGTGGAGTTGTTGACAAAGTAAATGTCAAAACTTCCACAACAAATCAAAGAGATGCAAGAAGTTCCCAACCAAGCTCAACAAATTGCAAGTTGTGAACTTTGCAAAGGTGATCATCCTACGGGATATTGTCCACCGGTCGTTAAAGAAACTAACTATGCAGGAAACCAAAATCAAGGCTATCAACCAAGACCACTGTATCATAGCAACAACCAAGTCTACCAACCAAGAGGTAATAGCCAAGGTTACCAACAAGGGTGGAGGCAAGAACTGGGAAATTCTAACTGTCACCTTACCAAAGTTACAACCAACCGCAACAAAACCAAGGTGGAAGCTCAAAGATAGAGGAAACTCTCAATCAATTTATGCAACTATCAATGTCCAACCAAAAGAGCACTGATTCCTCTATTAGGAATCTTGAGGCACAAATTGGGCAATTGTCTAAACAATTGGCCGATCAACAAAAAAAAGCCTTTCCGGATAAACCGCAAGTGGATCCTAATGAGGTATGCAAATCTATCCTTACTAGGAGTGGTAGGAAGATTGATTTGGGCATTAGTGAGAATGAAGTGGAGAATGAGGTTGTAGTTGAAAAGGAGGATGAAATTGTTGAAGAGGAAGTTGAAAAAATGTGAAGGATGATTTAGTCGAAAAGAAATGGAGAGAAGAGAAAAAGAATAATGATAGGAGGGGGAAGGAGCAAATGAACATCCCTATTCAAAATTTACCTTATTTGCATGGTCCTACAAAAGGCGATAATTCAAGGCAACATGCTCGGTTTATAGATATTTTTAACCAATTGAAAATCAATATTCCATTTGTCGAGGCATTGGAGCAAATGCATACTTATGCAAAATTTATGAAGGATATCATCACCAAGAAGAAACGGTATACAGACCAAGAAACTGTAGTCGTTAATGCGAGTTGTAGTAGAATTATTTAAAAGACTCTTCCTAGGAAACAAAGTGACCCGGGAAAAGTTACTATACCGGTTACCATCGGCAATATCTATGTTGGTAATGAGTTGATTGATTTGGGCCCTAGCATAAATTTGGCAGCGTTGTCAATTGTTAAAAGATTGGGACACATGGAGTTAAGGACTACTAGAATGACTTTGCAATTAACTGATAAATCTACAACCCATCCTCACGGTGTAGCTGAAGATGTATTGGTGAAAGATGATAAGTTTTTATTTCCCATTGACTTTGTGGTGATAAACATGGACGAAGATGATGATGCTCCTCTAGTTCTAGGAAGACATTTCATGAAAACAACAAGAATGGATATTGATATGGATGATGGTCTTATGAAAGTGTGAATTCAAGATGAAGAAGTTTTCTTTAATCTCTTTGAAGACATGAAGCATTCAAATGACAAGAATGATTGTTTCTGTCTTGATGCAATGGAGGAAGTGATAGAGGAGGTGAAAGAGGAAGTGATAGAGGAAGATGATGTTTCTGTCTTGATGCCAAGTCTTTTGTTTGGGATGAGCCGTATTTGTTCAAACTTGGTGCTGATAACTTTTTCAGAAGGTGTGTTACAAATGAGGAGTCAAAGAGCATTCTTTGGCATTGTATAGCTCACCTTATGGTGGTCATTTTAACGGTCTAAGAACGACAACAAAAGTCCTTCAACCGGGATTTTATTGGCCTTCTTTGTTTAAAGATGCTCACGTGCATGCCCAAAGTTGTGACAATCGCCAACGAAGTGGAGGAATTACAAAACGAAATGAGATGCTGTTACAAATTATGTTGGAGGTGGAATTATTTGATTGTTGGGAATTGATTTTGTTGGTCCATTTCCAAATTCATTTTCTTTTGAGTACCTTTTAGTTGTTGTGGACTATGTGTCCAAGTGGGTGAAAGCGATAACTTGTGCTAAGGAAGACGGTAAAATCGTGATAAAGTTCCTGAAGAAAAACATTTTTCGCATTTTAGTATGCCTAGAGTGTTTATAAGTGATGGAGGATCCCACTTTTGCAATGCTCCATTAGAAAAAGCTTTGAAGCACTATGGCGTGAAACACAAAGTGACATTGCCATATCATCCTCAAACTAATGGTCAGGCTGAAGTATCAAATCGTGAGATCAAGAGAATTCTTGAGAAAATTTTGTCTTCTTCTAGGAAAGATTGGGCACACAACCTTGGCAAGGCTTTGTGGGCTTATCGGACCGCATTTAAGTCTCCGATAGGTCTCACACCGCTTAAGATGATCTACGGCAAAACTTGTCATTTGCCGGTAAAGTTGGAGCATAAGGTTTTTTAGGCCTTAAAATTCTTGAACTTTGATCCCACTTTAAGTGTTGAAAAGAGGAAAGTGAAACTTCATGAATTGGATGAATTGTGACTTCAAACTTATGACTCCAACAAGCATTACAAAGAGAAGGTGAAAATGTATCATGACAAGAAGATTGTGAGAAAAGACTTTCATGAAGGACAAATGGTCTTATTGTTCAATTCGCGATTAGAATTGTTTCCGGGTAAGTTAAAGTAATAATAGTCCGGTCCGTTTCGGATTAGGGAAATCAAGCACTACAGTGCAATTGTAATTTAAGACCCTTCATCAAAAGAAAGTTGGACAGTTAATGGGCAAAGGTTGAAAGTGTACCTTGGTAGTGAAGTTGTTACGGATGCGGGAACAATTTCTTTTGGAGATCCTTGAGTCGCTTTCGACCGTCGAGCTTAAACGATGTTAAACAAATCGCTTGTTGGGAGGCACCCCAACATTGTGAGTATTACTATTTTTTTACTGCATTGTTAGTTTTGGTATTGTGAAAGAGTGTTGTGATAAACCAAAAAGTGAAGAAACCTGAATTTTTTAGTTACTGTCATGTTCGCCCTCAGTTCGCTATGCGAACCTGGGGCGAATAAGTTCGGTGGGCGAAGCATTTTTCGCTAGGAGAACATGGCAGATTTTGGAATGTTTGTGAGTTTATCCTATAACACTTTTTTCTTATTTTGTGTAGTTCTGTTGCATTGCCTTTTTTGTAGTTGGCTTGAGGGCATGCCTTTTTGAAAAGGAGGGGGAGTTTTAGTAGTTTTTAGTTTTTTTATGGTTGCTTGGTAGCTTGTTTTTACTTTAATGCTTTGGTGATTGAATGTGGGAACTTCTATATTGGTTGTTATTTGCTAAAAGTATCCAATGAAGATTCTCCCAAGTTTGGATGGTGATGATAGTATTTGAATACCATGAATGCAAGCAAGGAACATGCGTACCTCTTTATAGAATGCTAGAATGTTTAATAATTTTATTTCTTTGTGAAAATGTAATTTTGTTTCATTCTGCAACTTGGTTTAAATGCTTGTTTCACTTAGGTCCAATAGCCACATTTGTGAGAAACCTCAATTGTTTACAATATGCATAGGTTTATTGATAAACTTTGTTTAATACATTTGATTCATGCTTAATCTTGTAATTATTTTGATTTTGTGGAAGCATTAGATATGATCAAGGCATTTGTTGATATTGAGCACAACCATACCCCAAAAGTCACTTACACGTGAGTAGGGAGAATTTGCTAACCCCTTTTAGCTTGATAGTTTAGATCCTAATTTAGTGATGAACTTGGTGTATCTACATAACTTAAAAGATAGTTCATCATTGAATTTTGTGGGATTCTAAAAAAATTTCTTGAGCCTTTGAACAATTGTTTTAAATTGATTTCCTTGCCATAAAAAGAAAGGAGCATTTGTAACACCCCAATTCCCATCGCGAATAAATAATACATAATTAAATCAGAGTAAATAAAAATTTATTTTTCCGACAGAAATAAGGATGCCACATTTGAAGAAAGAAAATACAATCCCAGCTCATAAATTTGATACATAACATAAAATGGAATAAATGTAAAAGGGAAACTTTTTCCATATAAAAGGAAAGGTCAATTATGGAATAAAGCGGAAAGATCCATAACGGACTTGTTTTACAAAATAAATTGTTTTATAACGTCAAAATAAACATACAAAAGTAATACAAAATATATTCAGCAAATGTATACATAAATAACAAAAGTGTTCCCCGACTCCCGTGTTACGTGTCAGAGCAGACAGACCGACAAAAGGATGGAGAACTAATCTTCACAAAAGCCTCCAAGACTACTAATCTGCAATTGCCCCATAGAGCAACAAACCACAGCAGAAGGGTGAGAATAACAACTAAATCAAGATTGCATAATAATATGCAACACATATAAATTCACATGCATAATTATTCTCACCACCAGCATCACATACTAATACATATAGCATGCCACAGATACATAACATATTCCTAATAATCCAACCCTATGGCATATATCAATATTACCAACATAATCACATATTCACACATAAGGCATACCAAAGAGAATTAATACAATCATTGTAATGTACAACATCCCCACAAAACATAGCATATGTCTATACATAACACATATCATCCATAACCAATGCATTTATCACAAATACATATCAAATAACCAATGTTATCACAAGCTCATCACATAATCAATCAATTCACAATATCCCACACATAATCAATTCATTCATGATTTATGCAAATCCAAAGAGACCGACACAACGACTCTATGCAAATGCAATGTGGTACCATCCATCCATATTCTCATCATCAGTTCACTCAGGAACTATTGAAATCATCGCTTGTTACTTAGTGTAACTCCCCGTCGGGCAAACGATGTTCCCCGTCGCTTTAGGTCCTCTTGGTATAAGGCTCACGACGTTTATGGATCGCTTTAGGTTCTCTTTGTATAAGGCTCACGATCCGATCGCTTTAGGTCCTCTTTGTATAAGGCTCACGATCGTTTATAACGTCGCTTTAGGTCCTCTCGGCATAAGGCTCACGACCGTTATAGCAGATTCCCTCTGGAATCATTTTGTCGCTCACACCCACTAGGGCACACGACATCACAAGAATGCATATCATGATGCTTGGCATACAATGACTCATGACAATCAAATGCATACACATATACACCCATAATCATGCATATACACTAAAACACAACACAATGCATTTTCTTTCCCTTAGGCGATAAACCATCATCACAACATTTCATCACATGCATCCACATCATATAACATCACACAAGTCATACGATATATATCAAAAGCATATTGCATGATAACACATCAAATACACTCAATTAAAACGGTAAAAGTCGACAAAACGACACATTTCCAAATTCCCAACATAATTAAATCGGCCACCAATCTCAAAACCATTTTTATAGGAAAGAACATTTCAATAGCTTTCTAACGGTACCAAGAACGCCTCGATCCGAGTTACAGATCAAAAGTTACGGCATCGGACGCAATATCGGGAAAATTCTGCACCCTCTCTGGTCATACGCGTATTGCCTTGGGCCATACGCGTAATGCCCAACTCGCTCGCCCATCCATACGCGTATTGCCCAAAGTGCTACGCGTATGGGCAGAGACTGATTTCTCCCAAAAAATTCCACTAAAAACCTAGTACGCGTATTGCTTCCCTAGTTACGCGTAATGCCTTGCCAAGTACGCGTACCATTACGCATTTCAGCAGAGGGCCGTGCAAAATGGGTTCCATACGCGTAATGCCCTCATTTTCCCCTTGCCATACGCATATTGCCCAACCCAATACGCGTATTGCCATGTCTGTTACGCGTATGGGCAGCGCAACCCCGAATTTTTCCTGCATAATTCCTGCTACGAATTCCACCCCAAATCCTCTCCAAATCTCATCTAAACACTTTCAAATCACAATATATCAGCCCAAACATGTTCCAACATAATCAACAAGTATTCTACGCAGTTTATATCGAGTTTCGACCGTGAAAACATCGATTTCTATCAATTATTCATCAATTTATCAATGATAAAAAGTTGTGAAACAACCAAAACAATTACAACAAACAACACATATACATACACAAGCAAGATATAATTGAAACTTCTCACCCTTACCCGATTAATCACGATTGAAACGGAGGTTTCCTCGATTTTCCTCTTTCTCCTCTTCTCTCTTTCTTTCTTCTCCTTTTCCTTCTTTCTCTCTTTTCTTTCTCTTCTTTTTCTTTCTTTCTATTTTTCTCTCTAAGTTTTCTATTTTATGAAAAATAACCAAGCAAAAAGACCAAAATACCCCTACTCTCAAATATCTCGCAAACGCTCTCAAAACGCGATAAAACATAATAACGATGAAAAATAATATATTGTCAAATAAAATTCAAGAATAAAATAATATAAAAACAAAAATAATTAAATCGACTCGATTAAATAAATAAGACAAAATGGGGCGTTACAATTCTCCCCCACTTAGAAATTTTCGTCCTCGAAAATATAACCGATACGAATAACTCCGGATACGACTCTCGCATCCGACTAACCAACCAACATGCCAACCAAAGGCACACCACGAATAACACACCTGACAAACCACCTTGCTAACAGCAACTACAACAACGACAAGATGCAAAGCCCATACAATGCACTTGACGACTAACTCACGACTCAAAGAATACCCAAGTTACGACCACACATAGGAATTAGCTACTCGCACTCGAACCATCACGATGGAAACGAGGCAACAACAAAGACAAGAACATAAAGCTCCACGACACAACATTGTTCAACAACCCCTACATAACCACCATACCAACATCCTTGTCACACAACAATATTACAACAATCCTACGATTCACCAATCGAACATATAACCAAAACATGCATCTACATAGTAGCCCATGAATAATATTTAAACCTTTCGCCTAACACTCCCATTCTGGAACGTCCACTGGTCTCATCATTCCAACATGTTTCCAATGTTCAACCTATGAACTCTTACAAGTCACACACTCATATACGAAATGTGCCACATCATGCTTCCACTGCGTACTCTGATTACTCGTAACCATCAAAACTACCAATCTCACGTCCAAAGTCTAACTCTTTCTCATATTCACCAAAAATCACTGTTCACCTTTAATACACCCAACCTCACACTCTACTGTGTTATCTCACACACCAGACACGAGTCTCGGAATTGCTCAATTAATTTTAATCCTCTGACCATCAAAACAACCATATGCAAGGACTATCGACTTAACTCTTCAGGCACAACATTAACTTTACCAATAGGATAATTCCACCTAAAGTCATAACTCATCACAAATTCCAAGCATCCTCGTTGTCTCATACTCTATTCCTTCAGATCAAACAAGTACTCAATATTCTTGTGATTACTAAACACTTCGAACCTAAAACCATAAAGATAATACCTCCAAATATTCCAACACAATACAACCGCAACCAATTCCAAATCCAGAATAGTATAGATCCTTTTATGAATCCTCAATTGTCGTAAATCATGAGCCACGACTTTACCCTCTTGCATTAAAACATAGACTAAACTCATCAAAGACACATCACAATACCTCACAAATGGTTTATTAGGATTACACAGAATCAAAACTGGAGTCGTAGACAACTTCTACTTCAGCTCACCAAAACTTACTCACAACGGACATCCAAAACAAACGACTCACCCTTTGCAAGTCAACTGAGTTAACAGAAGTACGAACTTAGCAAAGTCTTCCCTAGCCTGCAGTAACAACCAACTAAGCCCAAAAGTTTCTAATCTCCTTAATCGACTTTGGAGCCTCTCATTGTAGAACTGCATCTATTTCCGATGGATCCTTAACCATACTCTCGTCTGAAATAACATATCCAAGAAAAATAACCTTTTCCAACCCAAATTCTCACTTGAATAACTTAGCATAAAACTTCGTCTCTTTTCAACACTTGTAATTCAAATCTCAAACACTCTACCTGTTCTTCCTCTGAGTTTATAATAGATCCGAATACCCTCATTCAAAACCCCTACGAACTTATCCAAATAAGTATGGGAGATACGATTCCTCTACTCCACAAATATTACAGACGCATTACTAACACCAAATAACATCACTGTACGTTGTAATGCCCAACAAAATTCCAAAAGATATAATTCTTAAAGCTTTTGCAAAACTTTCACTGGGTAACTGGTTACTCACATATAAGCTTAACCGAGTAAATAACAGCCTATCCCGATGATAACAAACATAACTAGTCACATTAAATTGATCAAAGCCTCAACTCACACAATTCACCACTCTTATCAAACATTCCAAACCAATTCAGTTATCTATTCATGAAAGTGGACACTTATTCTCAATCGTTACCTTATTCAACTGTCAGTAATCCATACACAATTTCTTCTCTTGACAGTCCAAATTCCATAAATTCCAACATGTAGCAACAACCAACCCCAAAGAACTCTCAAATTGTTCGCGATTCGTCCCAATCCAAAACTTAAGCTATCCAAAACACAACAGCAAGTCTCCCTACTACTTACTAACTAACACGCAACCTCATGCTATCATCATTTTCCTTACCAACCATGCTGGACCTCGTCAAGTCAACACACTAATGTTCCATCCAAAAACACATCTAGAATCACGCAGAACTGGCAGCCCATCATTGTGACTTTATTGCCAATTTCCAGAACACTATCATCACAAACATGACCAACATCTGAGCTTCACTTCCTAAAAGTTCTTCTACTTACTTAGCAGATCCGAACCTCAAATCTTCCCCTTCGTCAAATTTGAGTTCACACTCTACTATCTGAGAACAACCATTAACGATACCCAATCGTTCCCTCTCAACGACTTCCCAACTGAACCAACATACCAAAACCTCTAATCCGTCTCATCTTCCGATATAATAATCTTCATCGAATCATCAAAACAATCTGTAACCATTTTCTTAAATTCCAAACAATTCATTGCACACACTATCAAAGCCGGAAAGACACGTCTATTCCATCCAACATAATTCCGTCTACTATCAACAAGAGATTAAGGGTGATCAGTTCCTCAATTTGTCAATAGACAACCGACAATCATGATGGGGCATAAATCGTCTTTACCAAATTATAATAGCATTTCTTACATCTTGCGCACAAAACTACCTAAGGCACAAATCCTTAGTTGACATAAACCTCACCTCCGCACTCCCTCCAGAATCTGGAACAACGTTGTCCAAACAACACTTATAATCTTGCAACCAACGACCCACTAAGCCAACACTCAGCAACTGAAGTAACTCGGAGAAGCACCAGCTTCTCCCCCACTTATCTCATTCTAAATCCTACAGATAAAGGATTAGAAAACCAGATGGTACTGACAGTGTTCCCCACACATATCACATACTAAGGAACAAACAACATCGACAGTATTCAACTGTCACACCAACTGACTCAACAACTTGGCCGGACAGACCGACTTGCTCTGATACCACTAATGTAACACCCCAATTCCCATCGCGGATAAATAATACATAATTAAATCAGAGTAAATAAAAATTTATTTTTCCGACAGAAATAAGGATGCCACATTTGAAGAAAGAAAATACAATCCCAGCTCATAAATTTAATACATAACACAAAATGGAATAAACGTAAAAGGGAAACTTTTTCCATATAAAAGGAAAGGTCAATTATGGAATAAAGCGGAAAGATCCATAACGGACATGTTTTACAAAATAAATTGTTTTATAACATCAAAATATACATAAAAAAGTAATACTAAATATATTCAACAAATGTATACATAAATAACAAAAGTGTTCTCCGACTTCCGTGTTACGTATCAGAGCAGACAGACCGACAAAAGGATGGAGAACTAATCTTCACAAAAGCCTCCAAGACTACTAATCTGCAATTGCCCCATAGAGCAACAAACCACAGCAGAAGGGTGAGAAATAACAACTAAATCAAGATTGCATAATAATATGCAACACATATAAATTCACATGCATAATTATTCTCACCACCAGCATCACATACTAATACATATAGCATGCCACAGATACATAACATATTCCTAATAATCCAACCCCATGGCATATATCAACTATACCAACATAATCACATATTCACACATAAGGCATACCAAAGAGAATTAATACAATCATTGTAATGTACAACATCCCCACAAAACATAGCATATATCTATACATAACACATATCATCCATAACCAATGCATTTATCACAAATACATATCAAATCACCAATGTTATCACAAGCCCAACACATAATCAATCAATTCACAATCTCCCACACATAATCAAACCATTCATGATTTATGAAAATGCAAAGAGACCAACACAACGACTCTATGCAAATGCAATGCGGTACCATCCATCCATCAGTCTCATCATCAGTTCACTCAGGAACTATTGGAATCATCGTTTGTTACTTAGTGTAACTCCCCGTCGGGCAAACGATGTTCCCCGTTGCTTTAGGTCCTCTTGGTATAAGGCTCACGACGTTTATGGATCGCTTTAGGTCCTCTTTGTATAAGGCTCACAATCCGATCGCTTTAGGTCCTCTTTGTATAAGGCTCACGATCGTCTATAACGTCGCTTTAGGTCCTCTCGGTATAAGGCTCACGACCGTTATAGTAGATTCCCTCTGGAATCGTTTCGTCGCTCACACCCACTAGGGCACACGACATCACAAGAATGCATATCATGATGCTTGGCATACAATGACTCATGACAATAAAGACATACACATATACACCCATAATCATGCATATACACTCAAACACAACACAATGCATTTTCTTTCCCTTAGGCCACAAACCATCATCACAACATTTCATCACATGCATCCACATCATATAACATCACACAAGTCATACGATATATATCAAAAGCATATTGCATGATAACACATCAAATACACTCAATTAAAACGGTAAAAGTCGACAAAACGACACATTTCCAAATTCCTGACATAATTAAATCGGCCACCAATCTTAAAACCATTTTTATAGGAAAGAACATTTCAATAGCTTTCTAACGGTACCAAGAACGCCTCGATCCGAGTTACAGATCAAAAGTTACGGCATCAGACGCAACATCGGGAAAATTCTGCACCCTCTCTGGTCATACGCGTATTACCTTGGTCCATACGCGTAATGCCCAACTCGCTCGCCCATCCATACGCGTATTGCCCAAAGTGCTACACGTATGGGCAGAGACTGATTTCTCCCCAAAAATTCCACTAAAAACCTAGTACGCGTATTGCCTCCCTAGTTACGCGTAATGCCTTGCCAAGTACGCGTACCATTACGCATTTCAGCAGAGGACCGTGCAAAATGGGTTCCATACGCGTAATGCCCTCATTTTCCCGTTGCCATACGCGTATTGCCCAACCCAATACGCGTATTGCCATGTCTATTACGCGTATGGGCAGCGCAACCCAAAATTTTTCCTGCATAATTCCTGCTGCGAATTCCACCCCAAATCCTCTCCCAATCTCATCTAAACACTTCCAAATCACAATATATCAACCCAAACATGTTCCAACATAATCAACAAGTATTCTGCGCAGTTTATATCGAGTTTTGACCGTGAAAACATCGATTTCTATCAATTATTCATCAAGTTATCAATGATAAAAAGTTGTGAAACAACAAAAACAATTACAACAAACAACACATATACATACACAAGCAAGATATAATTGAAACTTCTCACCCTTACCCGATTAATCGCGATTGAAACGGAGGTTTCCTCGATTTTCCTCTTTCTCCTTTTCTCTCTTTCTTTCTTCTCCTTTTCCTTCTTTCTCTCTTTTATTTCTCTTGTTTTTATTTCTTTATATTTTTCTCTCTAAGTTTTCTATTTTATGAAAAATAACCAAGCAAAAAGACCAAAATACCCCTACTCTCAAATATCTCGCAAACGCTCTCAAAACGCGATAAAACATAATAACGATGAAAAATAATATATTGTCAAATAAAAGTCAAGAATAAAATAATATAAAAACAAAAATAATTAAATCGACTCGATTAAAAAAATAAGACAAAATGGGGCGTTACAACATTCACTTAAGGTTCGGTTGGATTCAAGTTGGGGAGAGTGAAAAGAAACGTGGTAGGTTACTAAAAAATTTTGAAAAATTTCAAACAAGCATTGAAAAAAGAAAAGAAAATTGTGAAAATGAATGTGAAAAAGAAAAAGAAAAAGCATGCTTGTTTGAATGAGAAAAATAGAGAATGAATAATGTGCATAAAGGAAGTTTGGAAGGATGAACAATTGAGAAAAGAAAGTGTGGATTAAGTTTTAGTGTGTACATAACTTTGTATAGTGAATGTTTCTTTTGCATTGGAAACTTTGAATCCATGGCCTTAGATATGTCCCTATGTTGTGAACCTAACCAAGCTACAACCTTTAAAAGCCCTTAGTTATCTTCTTGCTTCCATAATTTCATTATTTATTGATTAAATGAATGTATGAATTGGATTGTTATTTGCATTGTTTGTCACGTGAGTGAAATTTCCCCGCGGTTGCAAACATATTAATTTCTTCATTCTTATTCGAAGAGGAGTGTTAGAGTGATTCAAGCATGAGAATTTAGTTGTTATTTGAAACATTGCAAGATATTTGTTTAAGAACTAAATTATTTTTCATTGTTCAATTCTAGGAAGTGGTGAACATTGCTTGTGCTTATTTGTTTGTTTAATTTGAGCCATAAATCCATTCTTGGTTGAATTAAATGCTTGAGAAAATCCTCATTCTTTCAAATGAGAGGCATACTTTGCTTGAGGACAACCAAATATCTAGTTGGGGAGATTTTGTTGAATGCCAAACAAGTCTTATTTTGATCCATATTTCTTGGAATTTTTCATCTCATTTGTTATGTTTCAATGGATTTATTCCATGTTTCCATGCTATTCTTCAATTATGTTTCAAATACCTTTGGTTGCTTTGATTTGTGTGTTATTGTGCAGGATTTAGGCATAAAACTATCAAAGATTAAGACACAAGTGAATTGACAAAAAAGCCAAAGAAAAAGAGAAGATTCAGCATGTTCGTTGGGCGAACAACAACAAGCAGCCAATGAATAGTCACAGGGCGAAGTAGCACTGAATCCCCAGCGAGCCATCTCATATTAGAGGTAGTAAGAAAATGACTCTAAGTCGTTGGGCGAACTTGTAACAAGTGTTCAATGTGCAATGTTTCAGTGTGGTCCCAGCGAGGCGGAAACCTTGGATAGCAGTAAGTAAAGGGCCATAAGTTCGCTGTGCGAATTGTTGCGAAGAAGCTCACTGGGCGAAGAAGTGTTCGCAAGGCGAGCTTAGATATTTTCCCAGGGGCGGTTTAACTATTCAGAGGTGTCATACCTCAATTTTTGACCATAAGATTCCACCTCTGTGTGCATCATCTCGCATACCTGCATGCTTTATTACTAACAGAATTGTGTAGGAAATTTTGTTTTCAAGTGGAGTTGGTGTTCGGGCCTCAAGACGTGACCAACGGATTCTGATTAAAGGGGTCCTAAGTTTTTCTACTGGTTGAATCTTCAGCTGGTTCTTTCATCAATTCTGGAATCAGGGTTTTAAGCAATCATCATCATGAGTATCTTCCCATCAAAAGCTTCAGTGTGTCTCAAGGAGATTAGGGTTCTTTGTCCATTTGGTGTTGGTCATTAGAGAACTGGTCGGAACCTTTGTGGTGTGTTGCATTACAAGTTGCATTGTTATTCTCAAAGAAATCCCTATGGCATGGTTCATGTATCAAGTGTCATCATTATCTGAACCTCTGATCGTGTGGGCAATAAAGGTCAAACAAGACTTTGTTCTTATTCATGGAGTTGGATCATCACGAAAAATTCTTTCGATCTTAAGAGAAAAATTGGAATTTTCTTGTTGATAGTTTTGATCAATGAGCTTGAAGTGATAAAGTTTGAATAAAGATTCGAATCGAATTTAGACAAGAGGTTCTCAAAGTGAATGTTCAAGATTCTCGATTCTTTACGAAAATTTAAGTTGATTCGTTAATGTGATTCAAATTGCAAGACTCTCCCATTCTTAAGCTCAAGGTCAAATTTCAAACATCTATTCTAAATTCCAAGATTATCCATGTCAAGTTCAAATTATTTTTCACCATGGCAAGGTTACAAATTTAAATTAATGTTGTCTATCACCATTCAAGATTCAAGAGTGATTTTCAATTTCAAAAGGTTCAAAAAAGTAAATGGAAAAAGTTGGAAAGTTCATATTTTTTTCAAAGTTCCAAATTAAGAGTTCAATCTCTCATGACAAAGATACAAGCTCAAGAATTCAAAGTCCAATAACTTCATGAAGTAAGGGATCACAATCTTTAAAAGGAGAAAAGTTACATGAAGAATTCTCTATTACAAACTATTGCCAAATCCATTACAAGTTCCAACGAAACAATGCAGCTCTAAAAAAGGTCAAGATCCTAAACTTTCAAGCTTGTTGCCACGGATTGTACTGCAAAGGGTCTTGATATTGTTATCCCTTATCAACTTCCACAAAGGCCTATGTTCATAGAAGAATGGCTAGAGCTCATGTTGTAGCATTACTGCTTCATTGAACGAGTCGTTCCAAGAGATGCCCTGCAGCAGTTTCCCAAAAAAAAAAAGCTTACATGCCAAAACAATCTTCTGCTGTTGAATAAACAAGTTGGATTGAAGATGAAAATAAAACGACAGGTCTTGATTTTGGTAAGGAGTGAAATTGGCCATTGGTTCACCTGCACAATTGGACAGCATCAAACATGTTTCAAACATATCCAAGACAGGAAATCATCAGCCTTTATTTCTTCCTTCCAAAACAAGATTAAACAAGAAAGTTTGAAAAGGGAAGACAATCAAATATGATAATTCACAAATGGAAGGGTCACAAATGATGTCCAAAACAATTCCAAACATGTCGGTACAGATACGGAAAGCATTCATCATCCGATAATCACATAACAAATCAACAACATATTTTCGTATTCACTTCGATGTCGAAAACTTAATTCATCAAGCTATAAAAGCAGAGCAAAATCACAGTTGTGGAGAGGACAAAAATCATATGCAGAAGTGCATCACAAACTCATCAAAAATCAATACGCATACATTCCTCAGAAAAAGCTCACATCATAAACACACCATTTCACAGAGAAGATTGAGCAGAAAAATCCATACCAGATTCGCAGTGTTCACATATACAACCAAAAAAAATTCAGAACAAGCACACGCATCAGGGGAAGAGACGGTATCAACAGAAAATTCACAGCAGAAAAGCCATACGCACCTTCATTGAGCGCAAAAATCACCGTGAGGCCGCAGATATCTCGTTGTCAACATTAAAACACTCCGCGATTTGAAGTCGAAGCCGGCCGGCTTCGACGCAAAGGAGTGATGACGGGGAAAAGCTGAGTAGTTTCGCAGTGGACGGGAAGAGGAATTCCGGCGTTGCGCGGTGTTTCACGACGAATGAGACAAGGAGAGGGAGTCCGAGCAGGCGCGGCGAGAATGAAGAAGAAACAAGGGATGCTGAGGTTTTGATCTTACTCTTCCTTTCCATTCTATACTTCAACTCGGGTGGGCTTAAGTGATTTCCCGGCCAATTTTTTTCTCTTCTTTCAACTTGTTTTTTTTTAATGTCATGGGCTCAGATAGTGTAGGGCCAAGTGTTTTTTTAACTTCATTTTTTGTGTGTGTTATTATTAAGTTTTGATTAATTTTCTTTTTTTATAATGTTTGAATTCCACTTAAGATGTTGATGGCTTTTATTTAGATTTCGACTACATTTTGTTTGTTTTTAGTATGTTGGTTAAATTTCTATTTAGATTTCTTATTGAATTTTGCTTTGTAGAATTGGAATGTCGATTTATCACTTAATCAGATTTTGATCGAAGTTTTTTTTGAACTATAAGTAAAAATATGACGCTATTAGAATTATGATTGATCATTTTCTTGAGTTTCTTGTTTGCTTGGTTTAAATAAAAGGTTGTGATTCTCCGTGGTGAATTGTGATACGCTCGTACGCTTTAGGCTTCACCCGTTCCCTTAGAATATCAATTTAACTTTGACCTCTGATCAAGTCGAATTGAGATTAGACTTTAGGTTAGCATTTTCCCTTTAATCTCATATTCCAAAGGAAACAGTACCCTACCATTGACTCTATGTCATAGGACTTCTTAGAATCTTTCCCTTAACTTTGGCCTTAGGATTTGAGCCTCCGTGCTCCACGTCTCGCCATAGACGATTTAGTATCCTAGCCTTAGGATCGGAGTCGCCGCACTCCATGTAAATGTTCCGCCATGAACACTTACTTTCCCCTTTACAACTCAACTTCAACTTTAGAGTCGCCGTACTCTATGCAGTGTCTTTCCATAGACACTACTTTCCTTTTGGAACCTTGACCACTGTCGAGAGTTCCTCACCCTCTTTGAGGGGAACTACGAATGCTCCGATTCCACTCCCGTCAGGATACGTAGGCACGAGATACGATGTCTTGGCGAGCATACTTAGATACTAACCCCTAGGTTTTTCCCCTAGCAGATATCCTTTAATAAGTAAACAATAGATAACACCAATATTAACAAGAGGTTCCTTTAGAATACTACAGACGTTTAGGATGCTAATACCTTCCCTAGGCGTAACCAACCCCCGAACCTTAGATTTCTTAGGTTTTTTTCATTCTTAAACCTTTCCTTTGGATAAATCAAAGACGGTGGTGAACATTTAAAGAACTGTGATTCAAGTTAATATAATAGCTTGGTATCCGATTCTCACCGTGACAAGAGGCACTTCTTGTGCCATAAAGTAGTCCTCGCTGGGCGAACTTGGCAGACTCTAGTTGTACTATATAAGTACTTTTCACACTTTTTGGGGATCATAACCCCATTTTCACATAGAAACCTCATTTATCTGTATTTCTTCACCAAAGAGTGATATTTGCAAATAGAAGCTGGATTCGCATCCGAGTTCGATTCTTCGACGTTGATGCTCATTCATCTTCTCTCATTACTTGTAAAGCAAGCTACCATGGTTATGGGTAGCTAATTTCCTTTGTATCAAAGGTAGAGGTAGTCTACCTTAGCTTTATGTATTTCTTTTGATTGGCCTTGTATGTGAACAAGTGATGATTAATATATGATGAATATTTTAGTTCTTAATGATCCATTCTTGTTTTGTAAAACTCTAGACATAGATTTTATGAAACTTGACCTAAAGTATTCATCTATCAATTTATAGATTGGAGAGATCAGTCTATGGTTGATATTTGCTTTGTATTGAACTTAAAGCTTACTATATTGGTTGTTATATGGAGAGATCATGTAGCAATGAATACAGTATTTCTCACGATGACGTTATAGAGATAGATGGTATTGAGAGAATACGCGGTGATATTATTCGGATCCGACTTCACATGAAAGATTGAAAGAATACGTATAAGTTAGGGTAGATGAAAACTACTTTTGATATACTTTGTTAATCAAACACTTAAGAATTTATAAGCTTTGCTACTAATTCGTGAAAAATTATGAAACAAACTTTGAAAACCCTTTTTCTTAGAATGGTAAACTATTGAACGGCAGACATCCCATATCAGAACAATCCTTATGGAGACGATAACAAACCCCCTATATCTGTAAATTAACAAACATCAATCAAAAACTTGGAAGTTCAAGTAGGTCAGATAGCCCAACAACTTTCCATGCAGGTTCAAGGAACCCTTTCGAGTGCAACATGTTAGAACAAGATTTGTTCTTGATATTTTATTTTTAGTTTTGATGATAACAAAAGTATTAAGGTATATTGGTTTACTTGATGTGTGTTTTATTTATGCAGGTTCTTGTCTTGTACATAAATAATCAGAATCTGTTTTACTTAAGATACACTTGGAGTTGCTTCATTGCTAGCTTCTGGTGGTAGAGTCTGAAGAACAATTTCTAGTGTGGTTTGACGAAGACTCTGAACTGAGGCCTCAATATTCAGACGAGTTTCTACACTTAGTAATTGTATACTTGGTGATAAAGATGTGGACTATCCGTACTACTGAAAGCAAGCTGTATTGTTTTATCAACTAGTCAGCTCGAGTCTACAGGATTTCAAGGCCCAAGAAAAGCTGGTACATTCTATGGATGTCTACTCCCAACGAATCTATTAGTACAGAACCTCTTGAAGACTCAATGGTTAAACGTGTTACAAAATGGATTCAGAAATGTGTTGTGCATCCATCTTCAACGTCTCTTGTACTTTGGAGCAAAAGCAAAGACACTTGATCAAGTAACCTTCTCAACGGCTAGTTTCTTGAAAGCCTATATATATGGCTAAAGATTCAAGATTGAATTTTTAACAAGGATTCTTCTGTTGAATGAGTAGAAAGATCAAGCAATTATCAACTCTAGGTAATATGCAGATTTCCTGTTTTAGGTTGTAATTGTAAAAGCCTTAAGATTTCTTACCACTGTATATATTTAAGAAATCTTAAGTGCTTTAGGTCTTTGTTATAGTGATCTCCCATACCTATGATGCATGCATCATGTACACCTTGTTCTCTATTCTACTGAGACTTCAGTAGTTTAGATTAAGTCTTCTGCTATGTGCTTGAGCAAAAAGTCTTGTCTCATTGGAATTCAAGCAACAAGTCTTGAGCCAAGATGCTTAAGCCACGTATGTCCCACTCCTTAAGTGCTTGAGTTGTGAAAGTCTTATTCAGCTAGTCTGATTGAGTAAAGGAAAGTCTTAAACATGTGCTCTAAGAAAAGATAAGTCTCAACCAGAAGACAGATGAGCAGACGGCTCAGTCAGATGGTGTGAGTAAAGGAAAGTCTTAGACATTTGCTCTATGCAAAGGAAAGTCTCAACCAGAAGACAGATGAGCAGGCAGCTCAATCAGATGGTGTGAGAAAATGAAGTCTTAGACATGTTCTCTAAGCAAAGGAAAGTCTCAACCAGAAGACAGATGAGCAGGTGGCTCAATCAGATGGTGTGAGCAAAAGGTAAGTCTTAGACGTGCGCTCTAAGTAAGGGAAGTCTCAGACAGTTGGTCTGAGCAGTTGTAAAAGTCTTATGCAGAAGCATAAGCGGTTGTAATCATGAAGTGTTTATAATGAAAAGCTCTTGCGAGGCAAGGGGACTGGACTACTCTCATTTAGGGGTGGAACCAATATAAATCTTTTGTGTCTTCTGCTATTATTTTATTTACTTCTATTGTATCCGCTGCCAAATGAATTAACTCAAAAATCTGAGCATCAGTTATGATTCTGAGACTCTGATCAGAAGCTAAATAATAAGAAAACGCGAAACACAATTGAACACCCCCTTCTTGTGTACTTTTGACACCTTTAATTGGTATCAGAGCATGGTCTGTGCTTAACACTTAATAGTGGTGCAGATATTGATCCAATAAGAAAAGTATATTTCTTCTTCAAGAAGGAATCAAGTGCCACATGAAAAATATCATACAGTTTTTCCTACCATATTCAAATGGGTGATTCCATTGAATTTAAATGATGGAAAAGCTAAACATATTTTTAACTCATTGGACTTGATAAAGGGTTGCTGAAGGTCTATAGAATATCCTTGAAAAAGGTATTACTATTGAAGTTGATGGTGTTATAGATGATCTTTTTGAAAATCTCTTTCACCAACTCAGAAGATGAAATTTGAATATCTTCAGAGGTATCTAAAATCTGGTATATGCATTATCTCACTTCTGAGTATATCAACATGATTAATATGTCTGATGCTTCGACTATCTTTGAAGTCTTGTGCTTGGGTTTGTGGAATCATTTTTTGAAGCTTGAAGTAATTACACTTCATTTAATCTTTTCAAGCAAATTTTGAGAGGATTGTTTCTTGACTTAAATCTAAAGTCACCATTTTTTTTATGTTTACATCCTGAATGATCTGTTGTATTCTGAAGGTTTGTCTTACAGTCTTTAAAGAAAAGAAATGAAGTTGGATGATGAAAAACTATTCAACATATCACTTTCTCTTTATAGCTTAAGTTCTTTGGAATGACTAATGATGAGAGACCTAGGTTTCTTGTCAGAAGGACTTCCATACTGGCTGAATGGATTGTGATATCTATTGATAGAAGAGTAACTTCAATAGCTTCTAAAATATTTGTATTTCAAATGATTTCCCAAATCTGAAAGCAAGAAGTAATTTCTACCAGAACTTAATATCAGATGCTCGTCAATGTTTAATCGTTTGAAGCTGATATTAGTGCAGGATGCAGATGAAGAGAAGCATCTGTGTCCTGAAATAAAAATCAAATGTTGAAAAGCAAGAGATGTTGTTAAAGCTATCTTGTTTCAAAATATTTGATTATATGGAGTCTGTTCTTTAAGGTAATATCTTAATAAACTCCATTGCTTCTTGGTAGAATACCATTATGGTAGTTGTTTTAAAACACATTTCTATGAGAAGTCTTCAACTTCTCTTTGAGTTGTGTTAGCTGTACTGAGACAGTACTCTGATATGCTTTATGTTAATCTCTAATAGCTAACGCCATCTGGTTCTGAGCTTGTCAATGATTTCAAAGTCAAAAGATTTAATCCAAGATAAAGAGATTATTAACATTGCTTAGAAAAAGATTTCGTTCCTATCATATCTCATTCTAGACTCATACTCTATAGTGACTTATGATCTACTGTTAGATTGAGATGTAAGGCACGGAAGAGTCTATTTGTACTTACATGTATGGTCTTATAGAAATATGAGTGTCATAATGTATCTGCTACAGATATCAAGGAAAGAACCAGAGGAATCTTCCATAAGGTTGTTTACAACATTGATTGGAAGAAGATCCAACAACCCAGATTCAAGTACTGGTGGTACTGAATTTGGTGAGAGTAGTGGATCAGTGGTTAGACAACCATTGAATAAGGATCCACTCAAAGTTGTGTTCAGACTCTATTGGTCAAGTCTGAATATTTAATCGAGTCTAACCAAACAAAAAAAAAGTGGTATGTTTGTTCTTTTCTGGCTTATCTTTTGATTCAATGAAACATTTGTTTAGATTTAAATACAAAGATTATGTTAGATCTCTAGAGAAGTTCTATTGAAAAAAAGAACTTCAGAAGTCTTTAAGAGGAAACTCTGTTGTGTTTGTCTATACTGAATGTCTTATCAAGCCAGATGATAATCACATTTATGAAAATAGTTTTCTCACTTTTGTGTTTATACGGTTGCTTGTTAGGTGTCTAAAGAAGATAATTTAATATTCATCTATCACTCATGACTCTTGTTTCAAGATAAAGTGCTAGTTTTGAATAGAATCGTAGAGACTTGTAACTGACAGATAATATCTCTGTCTAAGTCTAGACTCCCTAGACTCCGATGGTTGATAGCTTCTGAAAGTTGTCAGTTTATGAGGTTCAGAAGAAGATTCTTTTTTATTGTCTTAAGCAATTTAAGTAAAAAGTTTTCTGAAAGCTTTTTTTAATGCTTAATCTCTCATAAAGGTGAAACTCATATGGTGGAATTGAAATATCTGATGGATAAAGAACCTTTGGGTAATGATGTTTTCTTTTTTAGTACTTGCTGTTAATATTCCCTGTCCTGTGAAGCATCATTGTGTCCTTTTTCTGACAAGATTCTTATTTCTGTATGATTCTTGTTCAGTTTCTTTTCTTTCTTCTTCTTATTCTCTTTATTCTTTTCCTTTTGTTTGTGTGCTGACCAAACCAAAGGTGGAATGGATACTTTGAGATGATCTGCGGTTTCACTTATCCAAGTCTTGTCAAAGAGTTTTGGATTAATGCCTCCATTGTAGAGCGAAATTCTGAGTATGCTATTCTGTCTAGAGTAACTGGTGTTTCTATTACAGTAACCTCTAAAGCGATTGCAAATGTGATCAATTGTGAGGAGATTGGAGAAATTCCAAGAACTCTTTTTTGGGAACAATATCTTCCTACTTGGTGTATCTTTGTAGATCTATCTAATACATCAGTGGTTTCTAATCTTGTTCCTGATGATGTTGTTTGGAATCAGATTCTGTATTCAAACTTACTGCCAAAGGATCAAGATTTAGACCAAGTGGACCATATTGAAAAAGATCTGCTTCTACTTCTCGATTCAGATTTAAAGATTGATCTTCCTCAAGTTATGTTTGACCATCTGAAGAGGTCTATTTCTTCTATTAAAAAGGGAAATACCTTCTTCATACCTTTTGGACGAGTTATTTCTGAATTACTTGTTCAGCAAGGGGTTAAAATAAGTTCTGAGGCTAGTTCTTCCAAGATTTGGATAGACAAGTTTGAAGCTATCTACGAAACCTTATGATGTTAGATTTTCTGCATAGTTATGCTTTGTATTGTTGTTGAAATTTTTGTATTAAACATCTTATTAATAAATTCTATGTTTGTTCATGCTTGTGTTCAGTTTTAACTAATTAATATTTATTCATGTTATTCAATGAGAATCTGAAACAGATAAAAGAACTCAAATGTTTGCAACTTATTTTATTAATAAAAAGGAAGCTATTACAAGACAATTAGATTTTTCTAGTCTAATGGATGTGTCCTAAGGAGTTCCTTAGGATCATCTGACATGTCTAGATTCTCTAAGAAATCTTGCCATTCTTCCTTAGAAAACTCCAAAGCCTCCTTCCTCAGTTTGTTTCTGCGTCTGGATCCAGAAGACTTCTTTCTTCTGTGTGTCTTCACAAAGGATGCTGAAGAGGAGAGCATTTCTGAAGCTGTCTGCTTGCTTGTAGGTTCTTCAGCTGCTGCTTTTCTTTGATTTTCTTGAGTTGCTGCATTCAGTAGTGCTACCTTCCTGAAAATCTCTCTATGGAACCCATATTTGCTTTTGCTTATACATCTTGGTGTTTTAGGGATTAAGTGATGATGGAAGAAAGCTTACTAGAGTCCTTTTATAGACGTTTTACATTTATTGTCTTGAGTTTAAAATTATTTAAGTACTGATTAAATTGTATCATTATTTTAAAGATAACTCTTGGTAATGTAATCTAAATGTCTAACCTATTAATATTCTCTGAATAATTATGAATTTATGTCTGATTTGTTCTAACTGTCGTTTCTGTGTCAGTTTCAATTTGATAGTGTACCTTCAGAAAATCTAAAGAAAATTTCTAGAATGTAAATGCATGTGAAATAAGTATTGGTCTAAAAACTTTTTCATTAATTGAAGAGAAGGATTACGTTTTTTTAACCAAAAAAAAGGGTACAAGATGCGTCCTAGAATTGCTCTCTAGCCATTGAATCTCATGACCAGCGGCATGCACTGTTGTTATAGTCTACCTCCTCATCTTATGAATCAATCACTTCTTTCTCTTTTATGTCTGGAAGAGAGCGGTAGAACTTCTTATTGACCATCCTTTTCTTTTTCCTTGATCTCTTCATGCTTCTTCTCCGAGGCTTCAAAGTGTGCACTTTACAAACCTTAATGACTCTTATTACTTGATTATTCTTTCTTTTTGGAAAATGGTCCTGTAATGATGATCCGATTTACATTTATTAGTGATATTTTATTTATCTTTCCTTTTTTCCTTTTATTCTTTTTTATGTGACAAAAGGGGGAGAAATAATAGTAAGTATTTAAGTGGAAACTGAACCCATTGAATACATATTGGTCATTTATTTTCTGTTACTTGCCCAGGGCGCATTTTTAACTTTCTGTACGTAAGTCTAAGGAAGAGCTTACAAACCTCAAACTTAGCCTATCAGACCCAGAAGGAGCTTACAAACCTCATATTCTAGTGTTTCCAAGGAAAGTTAAAAAGGGAAACATATTTTAACTCTCTTGTACATAGTGTTAAGAAAGAGCAAATCTCTGACTTACCTATGAGACTCAGAAGGAGCTTACAAACCTCGTATTATGGTGTTGCCAAAAGGAGTTAAAATACATTTATCTAGGTGTTCTTAAATATGGAACTAAGGGGGAGCTTACTAACCTCAACCTTGGAACTGTTTGTCTCAGGGGGAGCTTACAAACCTCAGACCCTGATGTTATTAAGAAGACTAATTTATTTTTCTTGAAAAATGGTTCTTAATGCTAGAGTAAATTAAACTCAACTGTGAGCTATCAGACTTAGGGGGAGCTTACAAACCTCATACCCTGTTGTTGCAAAGAAAAGAAAATGCCCAACATTGTCCTTTAAATACGTGTGTTTGTCATCATTAAAAAGGGTGAGATTGTTAGAACAAAATTTGTTCTTGATATTTTCTCTTTAGTTTTGATGATAACAAAAGTATTAAAAGTAAAATGGTTTATTTGATGTGTGTTTTATTTATGCAGGTTCATGTCTTGTACATAAATAATCAGAATCTGTTTTACTTAAGATACACTTGGAGTTGCTTCATTGCTAGCTTCTGGTGGCAGAGTCTGAAGAACAATTTCTAGTGTGGTTTGAAGAAGACTCTGACTTGAAGGCCTCAGTATTCAGACGAGTTTCTAAACTTATTAATTATATATAAGCATCTGGTACCATTTAGAGTTGGTGATAAAGCTATGGAATATCCGTACTACTACAAGCAAGTTGTATTGTCTTATCAGCCCGTCAGCTCGAGTCTACAAGATTGCAAGGCTAAAAAAAAGCTGAGAGGAAAAGATGATGTTTTGGTGTCTTGTTCAAAGCCCAAGATTGAGGCTAAAAGGTTGAGTATTTGTGTCTTGTTCAAAGCCCAAGATTGAAGCTAAAAGGTTTGACCGAGAGAGAATTTGTCATCTCTTAAGGGAGACATCTCGTCTGTTTATCACAACTGTTGGGTGACTGTTTATAAAGGAGGATTACTTTAACTGGGATGTGAGAATCCAGTAATGCCATAATTTCCGTTAAAAGGGATTTGTCCTGAAGGAGAAAACTTTAACTCAGTGTTGGGCAATGCCATTTTTCCTTAGGAATTTCTCATGCTAAGAGAGGGACAGTGGCGTGGATGTAAATAATCCAGAGGCTTGCCGCTTACAGCAATTAGATGAATGAAAAGGATTTTCCAGGATAAAATATGGACGGCAGCTTCGATATTTGAATCAACAAGTATGCTACTTACAGCAGTTATCTGGGATTAGGGTTTGTTTTGATTTTCTGTTTTGATAAGTGATAAATAGAGAAATGACTTCCTACAGAGAGATTTTGATTTCCTCTGACGGGATGTTGATTTTTGTGTGCCTTGATCTAAGCCCAAGGTTGAAGCTAAGAGGTTGATTGACTCCACTGGGGGAAGTCCCTATATAAAGCCTAAGAGGAGGCTATAGAGTGCTGACTCAACAAGAGAGTGTTTTTATATGTCTTGTACAAAGCCCAAGATTGAGGCTAAAAGAGACTGACTCTTTAGGGGATATCATTATACAAAGCCTAAGATGAGGCTAAAAGTTTAACTTTTCCGGGGAAAATGTTGTGCCTGTCTTGTACAAAGCCCAAGATTGAGGCTAAAAGGGATTGACTCTGCAGGGGAGGGTTTGTATGTGTCTTGTACAAAGCCCAAGGTTGAGGCTGAAAAGAAGACTGACTCTGTGGGAAAGAAACTTTTATCTGTCTTGTACAAAGCCCAAGATTGAGGCTGAAAATGAGACTTTACTAACTCGGCTGAGGATATTTTGGGTGTCTTGTACAAAGCCCAAGATTGAGCCTGAAAAGATTTTGACTCTGTTGGAGAGTATTATCTGTCTTGTACAAAGCCCAAGATTGAGGCTGAAAGGAGTTTGACTCAACAAGAGAATGCATTTATCTGTCATGTACAAAGCCCAAGATTGTGGCTGAACAAGCTGGAGAAATCATTATACAAAGCCTAAGAGGAGGCTGAAAGTTTACAAGGGGAAATCATTACACCATGCCTAAGAGGAGGCTGAAAAAGATTGACTCAATAAGAGAGTGTTTTTATTTGTCTTGTACAAAGCCCAAGATTGAGGCTAAAAGGGTTGACTCAACAAGAGAGTATTAAGAGGTGATTGACTCAACAAGAGAGTCTGAAAGTTGGTTGACTCAACAAGAGAGTCTGAAAAGGTTAGCTCCGCTGGGGAGAATCTTTGTACAAAGCCCAAGAGGAGGCTAACTATGCTGAGGAAAGGAAAGATTATTATACAAAGCCTAAGAGGAGGCTAGCTTCTGCTTGGGATTATTGAGATCCCGAGGCAGGTCCAAATGAGGAATCAACTCTTGCTGAAGGTTACAGAAGAGTTAAGATATCAGATGCCTTGAGGTTCTGATTTGGGATAGTGTTATACTAATGATAAATAGACCCTGGCTGGGGATTTTAGGAGAGAGACTGGGTTTTAGAACCCAAGGGTTTTAACTCTGCTGGAGATTGATCGAAAATGACCAGAGTTTCTCCTATGTTTGTAAGGTGCTTGAGAATGTCTTTGAGATCCGAGGGGGGATTAGACTGTCCAAGTCTACTGGTATGGAAGAGTTTATCTTTGTATGGTGCCCAAGAGGAGGCAAGTATTTTTAAGGGATGATTATCAACCCTAAATTGGTCTGAGATTTGACACTGGAAAGACTGCTCTAGCAAAGGATGACTAAGTTTTGTCTTATACCTTTAGGAGGTCTTCAAGGTCCTTGTATTAAGCCCAAGAGAAGGCATGAGAACTTCTAAGAAGCCGGATGGTCCTTGTACAAAGCCCAAGAAGAGGCGGAGATGCTTTTAAGAAGCCTGTGGGTCCCAAACTAAAGAAAAGTTCAAGAAATGCTATTCACCGAGAATAGATCATTTAATGAATAGTTCTGAGGTTTGAAGAAATTCAAGAGATGTTATTCACTGAGAATAGATCACCTCTGGGGGGTAGAATTCTTTGACAATTTCTAATAGTGACAGCCTGAGAAAAGTTTCACGAAGAATAATGCCTTTCCCTTTGTTCCATATTGTTTAAGCCCAAGAGAAGGCAAGACTGTATCTGGAAATCCTATGGGGATCTAGTTTTGACTGTATTAAAGAGTGACCAACTGGCTTTACCTAGTTCTAGACCTAGTTGCCGGGGAAAACTCTATACTAGTATATATACAGTTGATATATGACAAGTATGTAAAAGGATGTGAAAGAAGGACTTACAGGTGAGCAACTTCCCACAATACAGTTATATATATATATATAAAAGGATGTAAAGTAAAGCTGGTAAAAACTTACAGGTGAGCAAGCTTCCTTGCTGTTCAAACAAATATATACATGGATATGTGCAAGTACGTAAAAGAAAGCTGATAAAAACTTACAGGCAAGCAAGCTTCCATAGCTGTATTATTAGTTGTTCAAGAAATTAAAGAAAGTTTTGATAACAACTGTATATTTGAAACTAAATCAAAAGAGAAGTTGTTTTTGAAAAGATTGTTGGGGCTTATACTCAAGGAGAGGCCCAGATGAAAAACAGTAATCTTACCGTGTGTTCGTAAACTGTAATGGGTCTTATACAATGACTGAGGCCCAAATAGGTTTTTTGTACAAAGGGATGGGTCTTACAACTCAAGGAGAGTCCCCAAAGTTTGAAAAAGACAAGAAATGGGACTTACAACACATGGGTAGGCCCAGTTGATTTTGTTTTGAAATGGCGATCGTGCCGAGATTTTCTAAAACCCAATGGGACTTATACAATGACTGAGGCCCAAAATTATTTATGTACAAAGGGGGTTGGTTCTTACACTCTATTAGAGGCCCAAAGGTTTATTTTTGTACAAGTGATGGGGCTTACAACTCAAGGAGAGGCCCAAAGAAAAACAGTGATCGCACCGTTGTTTTGATAATTGTATCGGGACTTATACAATAACTGAGGCCCAAATTATTTTATGTATAAAAAAGGGCTGGGTCTTACACTCTATTAGAGGCCCAAAATTGTTTTAAAATGTTTGATAAGGGTCAAAATTAAAGAAACCCTAATTTCATTTTCTTTTAAAAATAATTCTTTAAAGAAAATTAATAAAATGATAAAAAAACACCAAATAAGTTTAAATAAAGTATTTGTGATTTTGGTTAAGGTTTGAAAAATGAGGTTTTAATCACAAGATGATTTAGAACTCATTTGGTTTTGAAAAGATCAAGATGAAAATTCACTTTTAAAATGTTTAAAAATAATTAAATAAATGAATTTATTCACAAAAATACCAACTATATTAAATAAATACTATAAATATGATTTTTTTTGTAGAATAAAACACTTTAATATTTTTGTGATTTTTCAGAAAAAGAATCAATAAAAAATGATTAAAATTGAGAGAGAAATTAATTTTCCAAATCATTAACAAAAATAATATGAAAAATAAAATAAAATGGGACAAGTGATAAAAAAGAGGTTCGGGGCGAGGGGGATTAGAATCTCATACCTCTCGCTCGCTCAATACACACAAACCAGCTGATCAACCACTGGGGCGCAATGCCAATTCATTTATAATATGGCAAGTGATAAATATATAGTAAAACTAGTTGAGTTTCTGAAGAATGGCGCCATGGCCATCTTCATCCTCAAGCTCAAATACGTGAAGCCTCCTATCTCACTCGTTTCTCAACCATTCCTCATGATCCAAATATGAAAATCATGCGCTTTCAGACAAGGAACACAATGGCAATATTCAATTTTATTGAAATTGAGTGAATCAAAAAAGAATCTGAAAAAACCCGATGAAACCTAAAATTGGCATGAACTCAATGAAATCCTATACACGAACTGTAAACACTAATTGATTGAGGGTAAATGATCTACAAACGTCCAGAAACACAATGGTAATCACAAAACATGTTTATGATGCATGATTCAATGAGTTTGATAGTTTGAGGCTTACCTCTGCAGGTGAGAATCGAATTTGATGATGGAGGTGTTACAGTTGAGTTCTAATGCTTTGGACAACTTCCTTGTACCTTAAGGAAAGTGTTTGAATGCTTGGAGTGATTGAGAGCCCTTTAGATTGATCAACCTAATTCCTTCTGCAGCAAGTTATGAGCTTTGTGCAATTGGATGGCCATTTGGTGATTTTGATGTTACAGATGGGATGTAATGGTTTAGATCGCTCCTATATGTTATATATGAGGTGTTTGAACCATTGGTTTGAGTTTCATTGCTCTCCAACTCAAAACCCGATAGTGTTTTCTCAAGAACAATAAAATTTGGTGTTTAAGAAGGAAATGAGAGAAAGCAATGTTATAAGCTGCTTTGGTGTAATCTGAATGAGGCAATGTGACCTCTATTTATAGGTGACCAAATTTTGTCTTGGAAAATAGTGAATGGCTGTAAGATCAGATCACATTCAATGGCTTTGGCTTGGTGGCATTTCTTCTCATGCAAGGAAAACTAGCTTCTCCCAAGAGCGGGGCTATGTATTGACCAAATCCACATTCTTCAGATGTTTTAATTGTTTTTTAAGTGAGCATCTTGACTAAGGAGAGTAGCTTTATTGAAAGTGCCCTATTCCACATTAATGCCCTTTGAATTCAAGGCACATATGCCAAAAACTTATCAATTCTCAAGGATAAGCTCTTGGTCTTTCAGTCCAAGTTTGTTGGTTGGATCAGATGCATTAGGATCAGATTGGATGAATGTGGCATAGTGATCATTGGCTTTGACTCAGAAATCGTGTAAAGCAAGAAAACAAGAAAACTGGTTTTTTCAAAACAGTTGCAGTAGCATGACTTTGGGATGCCATATCTCTTGGTTTCCATAGAGTTTTTTCATGCTGATGGACTCTTTGAATTGCTAGTAATATGCACAATAACTTTAATGTTTTCACCTTGAATTGATTCATCTTCCAACTGTGTGAAAAAGTGCCTCAAGTTTTGGTGTTTCACTTGAAATCTGCCTTGGGCAGAATTTCTTCTAAGTGTTGGAAAAATGCACTTTCATGTTTTTTTTAGTGATTTTGATCCAATCATAACTTGAAATCCATGAGGAATTGGAATGAGATGTAGTTGAAGCTTTTGTAGAGTGTAATGAGGGATTCCATCTGAGCTTTGAATGGGAGATAAAGGCCTTAGGGTTTGGGAGATATGGCCTTGCAAAGTTGGTACACTAGCCACTTTGTTCCATAACTTAGAAAAATTCTAAGTTTTTTTTATGGTTACCCCTTTAGCAAGTTAACTCACTTTCTTTGATTTTTCTTGATGAATGATGATTCAAATCACATATTAACATTGTTTTAGGATTAAGGAGCCTTGGTTGACCAAAAATCCAAAAAGTCAAACTTGGACTTTTGTACAGTTGACTTTTTTATCAGTTGAAATTTTGACTTTGTGATCCTTTTGTGAAATCAATCCTTGGGCTTAATTAAACTTCATGGATGGCCTCCAAGGGTATTTAGGAATGTCTTGGACCCCTTTCCAAGGTTTCGGATCAAGGGTAGGCCAACAGTCAAGGATAGGGTTGACTTTTTTCATCAGAAACCCTAATTTGTGATCAGATGGTTCCGAGTTCTTGTGGCTTAGGATTTGAGCTCTTTGAGTTAATAAAATCTTGTAAACATGTCAATATGATGTACTTGAGGTCTTTGAAGTTCATTTTGAAGCTTCAAGCCATGCCTCACTTCACGAGTTAACTCAAGGGTTGAATTATGTCAAAACCCTAAATTCCTGATTTTTTGATAGATGGACCTTCAAGGTGATTTTTCCATTATGGATAGACTCTTGAGATCCTTTTAAGCTTTTTGGACCATACATTGAGGTATTGGCTCATGCCCAGATGGAAATTTTCATCTGGGGACCCCGGGTCGACCAAACCCTAATTTGGTAACACAGGCGATCTTGAGGCTTAATCCACTTGGAATGTTGCAACTTTGTGCTTGATTCTTGATGTGGAAGTCCTCTTGATCCTTTATAGGTGTTTGAGAGGTTAGAAAAGTTGAAGATCATGTCATTTCTTGATTGATCCTTTGTCTAAGTGCTCTGAGAGGGCTCAAAACCCTACCTCTTGATTGTGGTGAATGCTCAATCATCTTTAAGGAGATTGATGAGGCATGAAAGTACAGCCATATTGTGATGATGATTTACACAATGATGGGAAGTCTTGGTAGTCAAAATTTGGGGTATGACAGATGCCCCTATTTAATCTTCTTGGACCCGAAGGTGTGAATGGCGAAGGTATTCGGTCATTCGGGGTGCAAGAGGATTAAATATCGGAATACCCGAAATTTTGATGGTGGTTATGAATGGAAATTTGCTCATCCATCTTCTTTTGCTAAGAAATGATACTTAGAAAAGGGTGAAACTTCCCCTCGATCCCGGTCTTCAGCCAAGGAACTGGTCTAAGCTTCTTTTGTCAATAAACCTCCCCTCGATCCTGGTCTTCAGCCACAAAACTGGTCTAAGTTTTTGATATAAACTTCCCCTCGATCCTGGTCTTCAGCCAAGGAACTGGTCTTGGTTTCTTTTGTCAATAAACTTCCCCTCGATCCTGGTTTTCAGCCACGGAACTGGTCTCAGTTTTTGATATAAACTTCCCCTCGATCCTGGTCTTCAGCCAAGGAGCTGGTCTTATTTTCTTTTGTCAATAAACTTTCTTGACAAGGGACGCTATTTGTAGTGGTTTTCTTCAAACTTCTCGCCGAATTTTGCCGGGGAGATGCCATTTGATGGGAAAAATTTTTGATGTCTGACTCGCTGGGGAGACCCATTCGTCTGAATTGTAGAGGTGTTCAAACTTCTCTGTTTGGAGACGCCATTTGTTGACTTTACTGAGGAAAACGAGTCTCTTGAGAGACTGATTTCTACTTGGGGATATTACATCATACTTTTCCTTGAGATCTTCTCGGAAAAATGCCATGTGATGTAATCCAATTTTGAGGTGTTGATGACTTCATTAACATTGACTCTCTTGGAGGGAAAAAATCAATGTGTTGCTGAGAGTCTTTAGTTGTGAGGCTTCCCTGGGGATTTTCCATAATACGGGAAACCGAAGATATCATCTTCAATGGTGAAGAGTGATGTTTGTCGAATGTCTTCTTGTCTTTCAAAGGTTCAAGTTATCAAAGTGGTCAAGGACCAACTCCAATTCAGAAATAAATTGGAGGAGAGATTGCTTGGGCGAAACACTTCCTGACGAGGAAAGGACTGACGACTCGATTGAGAGGACTTTTATCACTAGGGGATAACACCGACTAGAGTGATAGTGATGCAACATGATTATGAATGTGAATCAATAATGCATGATATATGTATGTATATGCTGACAAAACTGACGCGACATAAAAATTAGTGAATGAACACGACTGGATACTCGGCCACTGCTGGGAATAAAAAGTATCACTGGTTCTAGATAGCAATCCTGCCTTGCTTAGGAAAAATGGTTCCTGCAGGGAACAGCGTTGGTCGGACTTAGGAGGTAAGAACTCTGTCGGGGATGTTAGATGAAAAAATGGTTTATGACACAGTTGATCCTTCATTCAGATGCTCTGGTTTAGAATGAGTACTTTGATTCTGTACTTTGAGGTTCAATTACTTCCGGAGAAGCGATCAATGTTCTTTCGAGGTTCAACAGTCAAAAGAATTGCCATCTTTATTTTAAAAGCAAAAAAATTTGACAAGTAAATTCATTTTTGTTTTATTTCAAGAATCATTGATCATATTAAAAACATTATTCTGTAAAGCTAAAACAAATAAGAATTACAAACAAAAGCACTAGGGCTCAAATTTTATTTATAGGATGGAAATCAGCCAAAAGCGTGATTCCATAGAGTATTTACAAAGTTAGAAAATGGTAATTTAAGGAAAAAGGGCTACATTGAAACATAACGACTGTTATCCTTCTACCAACTTTGAATTCTGGACATCCTGAGCTTCTGCCGAAGATGGCCTTGATTGGAGTTTTTTTTATGGATGGCATTATTGCTGAGGGATTCAACCTTGTCAGACGTAGTTACTTGCCATTAATACCTAATTTTTGCCTGGATTGTACTTTGAGATTTCCAATCCATCGGGATGATTTTTGCTTATGTCTCTAACTTTTTCCTGGACCGCCCTTTCGGGTTTTCAATCCACCGAGACGTTTTTTTGTTTTTGTTTAGGCGAAGTATTTCTTGACTACGTCAACATTAGTGGGATAGGAAAACTCTTCTCCATCCATGGTTGCGAGTCTCAAGGCGCCGCCTGAGAAGGCTTTCTTGACCACATAGGGGCCGTCGTAATTCAGAGTCCATTTGCCCCGGGAATCAGTGAGAAATGATTTTATCTTTTTGAGCACAAGGTCTCATTTCCTAAAGACAAGGGGTCAGACCTTTTTTTCAAACACTTTCTTCATCCTCTGCTGATACAACTGACCATGGCACAAAGCCGTTATTCGCTTTTATTTGATTAGGTTTAGTTCATCGTGTCGACTTTGACATCATTCAGCCTCTGTTAGCTTAGCTTCCATCAATACCCGAATTGATGAGATCTCTACTTCTATGGGGAGCACTGCCTCCATGCCATATACTAGAGAGAAAGGGGTTGCCCCTATTGAAGTGCGGACAGATGTACAATAACCGTGAAGAGCATAGGGTAGCATCTCGTGCCAGTCTTTGTAGGTTACAACCATCTTTTGAACAATTTTCTTGATGTTCTTGTTAGCCGCTTCTACCGCTCCGTTCATCTTAGGTCAGTAGGGAGATGAGTTATGGTGTTCGATCTTGAACTCCGCACACAACTTCTTCATTATCTTATTTTTCAAGTTAGATCCATTATCAGTAATGATCTAGCTTGGAACACCATAACGACAGATGATATTGTTCTTGATAAATCGGACCACCACTTGTCGGGTTACATTGGTGTATGATGCTGCTTTGACCCACTTGGTGAAGTAGTCAATGGCTACCAGGATGAACCGATGTCCGTTTGAAGCCTTGGGTTTGATCATGCAAATCATCTCGATTCCCCATATGGAAAAAGGCCATGGGGAAGCGAGAACTTTGAGATGTGTTGGCGGTACATGGATTTTTTCTGAGTATATCTGACACTTATGACACTTCCTCATGTACTTATAGCAATCATATTCCATTGTCAACCAATAGTACCCTACTCTTAGAATTTTTCTCGCCATTGTGTGTCCGTTGGCATGAGTGCCAAAGGATCCTTCGTGAATTTCTTTTATCAGCATGTTTGTTTCTGGTCTGTCTACACATCGGAGCAAGACCATGTCAAAGTTTCTCTTATAGAGTGTGTCACCGCTCAAGAAGAAGCTGCCTGCTAGCCTTCTGAGGGTTTTTCTGTCTTTTCTGGATGCCCCAGGTGGGTAATCTTGTTTCTGAAGGAAGCATTTGATATCGTGATACCAAGGTTTGTCGTCTATGACTACTTCGATCGCGAAGATGTAAGCGGGCCGCTCAAGGAGCATTATGTCAATCTTAGGTATGTCGTTCCATTGACCTACACTAATCATGGAAGAGAAAGTGGCCAATGCATCAGCCATATGATTCTCTTCATTGAGGGATGTGCTGAAACTCGATTCTGTTGAAGAATGGTAACAATCTTCTTCGCGTAGTCTTTGTAAGGAATCAGTCCTGATTGATATGTGTTCCAATCTCCTTTGATCTGATTGATAACCAGGGTTGAGTCTCCATACACATCTAAATTCTTAATTCTCAAGTCAATCGCTTCTTCGAGACCCATGATACAAGTTTCATATTCGGCCTCGTTGTTTGTACACTTGAATGTCAGTCGGGCGGTGAAAGGAACGTCGGTACCCTGAGGTGTTATAATGAATGCCCCAATTCCATTTCCATAATGGTTGACAGCTCCATCAAAGATTAGTCCCCATTGGGAACCTGGTTCTGGTCCTTCACTAGGTAGCGGTTCATTGTAATCTTTCATTTTCAAGTACATGACATCTTCGTCTGGGAAGTCAAATCTGACTGATTCTTGATTGTCAATCGGTTGATGAGCCAAATGATCGGCTAAAATACTTCCTTTGATGGTTTTCTGAGCATGGTACTCGATGTCGTATTCTGATAACAACATCTGCCAACGGGCAATCCTTCACGTGAGAGCAGGCTTTTCAAAGACATACTTGATTGGATCCATTTCGAAGATTAACCAAGTAGTGTGACGAATCATATACTGACGAAGACGTTTGGCTGCCCAAGCCATAGCACAACAAGTTTTCTCAAGCATAATGTACCGAGTCTCACAGTCGGTAAACTTCTTGCTCAAATAGTAGAAGGCGGACTCTTTTCTTTTTGTTTCGTCTTTTTGACCAAGTACACAACCCATCGAGTCTTCCAAAACTGTTAAGTAGATGATCAGCGGTCTTCCTTCCACTGGAGGTGATAGGATAGGTGGGTTCAACAGGTATTCCTTGATACTGTCGAAGGCGGTTTGGCAGTCTTCTGTCCATACGCAGTCCTGATTCTTTTTGAGTAATTTGAAGATTGGCGCGCATGTCGCGGTCATGAGGAATATAAATCTGGAAATGTAATTCAAACGTCCCAAGAATCCCCTGACTTGTTTTTCAGCCTTTGACCTTGTCAGGATCAATCTCAATTCCTTTATGGCTGACGATGAACCCTAAAAGTTTCCCTGAGCGGACACCGAATGTGCATTTATTGGGATTCAAGTGGAGTTTGTATTTCCTCAGAAGCTCGAATAGTTTTGACAGGTGGGTCACATGCTCCTCTTCTGTCTTAGATTTGGAAATCATATCATTGACATACACTTCTATTTCTTGGTGTATCATGTCGTGAAACAAAGTAGTCATGGCCCTTTGATAGGTTGCCCCGGCGTTTTTCAAACCGAACGACATTACTTTGTAACAAAAGGTGCCCCATGGGGTGATGAACGAAGTTTTCTCCATGTCTTTCGGTGCCATTTTGATTTGATTATAGCCTGAGAATCCATCCATAAAGGAGAAGACTTTGAATTTGGCTGTACTGTCTACCAGCATGTCTATGTGTGGTAAGAGAAAGTCATCCTTTAGACTGGCTTTGTTCAGATCCCTGTAATCTACACACACTCTGACTTTTCCGTCCTTTTTTGGAACTGGTACTATGTTGGCTAACCATTGAGGATATTCTTAGGTGGCAAGGAAACCCGCGTCAATCTGTTTTTGTACTTCCTCATTGATTTTGATGGCCATGTCTGGATGAGTCCGTCTCAGCCTTTGTTTTACCGACGGACATTCTGATCTTAACGTTAGATGATGTTCCACGATACTGGTATCCAACCCTGGCATATCTTGATAGGACCAAGCTAATACATCGGGAAATTTTTTTAGAAGTTTTATCAAGTCTTCTTTGACAGTTGGACTGAGCTGTGCCCCAATCTTGACTTCTTTTCTCTCTTCTTCTGAACCCGAGTTGATTATTTCCAACGGCTCTTTGTGAGGTTCAATGTACCTTTCCTCTTGTCTGAGTAATCGGGAGATCTCTTCTGGAATTTCTTCGTCATTTTCTTCTTTAGCCTCAAATACTGGGAATTCAAAGTTGGGAGAAGGCATTGGATCGTATGTTTCGATGGGGTTTAAAACAAGCAATCTGCATGACGTGATGATTTTTTTTTAGAAGAGATAGAGAGAATGTAAGAGTGTGTGCAGTGTATATTTTTTTTTTGAAAAATGCTTGTTTTTTTTTATTTTGAGTTGTTTTTTAGGATTACCATTTTCTGAAAAAGCGAAAAGCAAAAATTACAGAACGACGTTTATTTATTTATGATTTGGTCAATTCTAGAAACTACAGCCCTATAAAACAAAACTTTGTCGCTTTGGGCGAAGCGAAGAGGGACATTTACAGAAAGTGAGCCCTATCAAAACATATGTTTCACTTGGGCAGGGTGAAAGGTTAAAACAAAGATGACAATTACTTAGACTTATGAATGACTTTCGGGACATCGACACCAACCCATTGGCGGCGAACTCCTTGGTGAATCAAAAAGTCTGGTACCTTCCTTCTTGGTTTGTCTTCAGAAATAACGTTGATTTCTGGTGGAGCAGGATCGTTGAAGTCTGTCTCCCAGGCAGAATTGTCTTAGACGAACTCTTCTATTGTATTTTGCACAGCGTTTTCACTCTCAGGCGGATCTTCCCATCCAATGGGTTGGAGGTCTTCGAGCCTGATACGAGAGCTTTCAGGAGCAGTGTACTTGACCAAGAAGTCGTACTTGCCACTCGGTTGTCCTAATGTGTCCCACACTTCTTTGGAACTGGAGGAGTAATCCCTCTCGATGACGTTGACCTCAAAAAAGCGTAGTTGATGAACTCTTGTCCTGCAATCTTTGCAAATTCATCGTCGTGCTGGATGTTTTTTGAATGCCCTGAGTAATGATCCCATGATTTGGTGGGGACGCATGTATTCTTTTCAATAATGCTCAGCTGATATGCATCGTTTGGCTGACTCTTTTTCCCCAAGTCTTCTGGGTACGGCTGCCAGATAGGCAAGTCATCCATTGGATCAAAATAGTTGTAGTCAAAGTTGTCTTTCATTAGAGTGTCCTCCTCTAATTAGTTTGGTGGAGCACGACATCCTTCCGGATCACAATCTATGGACATCATTTTAACATCTGATCTTGGTATATATCTCAGACTCTGCGCGGGATAGCAAAATTGTGTATGCACCTCTCCCTGAGACATATAACCGTCCTCATTAAGATAGGACTTCCATTCTTCATCTGTATCAGAGGAGTCACCCTCGTTGATGGTATGTACTTCTTGAGACACTGGGTGAAGGAAACCTCCACTGTGGAAGAAGTCCTGAATGGGATGAAAACTTTCATCGTTAGTAGCAGTCTGGGTACAGGTTGAGGAAAAGCCAAGACCTTTCTTTGTTTTGTTATCAGTAGGAATGACAAGCTGTCCCCATCCTTTTGCATTGTTACTTTTGATCACTTCGAGAGCATCTTTGTACGAGGAAATCGATGTTCCTTTTTCTGATTTGTTGTCATTGCTCACCGAAAGTGCTTGGAACTGGGTTCCAACAACCTCCTCTGGTTCTACATAAGTGGACGACGATAAGTTGCTCACGATCAAGGCTTGCTCTCCATAGACTGTGACTAGTTGGTCATTCTTGACGAACTTCAGCTTCTGGTGAAGTGTCGAAGTGACTGTCCCAGCCTCGTGTATCCAAGGTCTTCCTAACAAACAGCTGTATGTTGCCCGGATGTCCATGACCTGGAAAGTGACTTGGAAAGTGTGAGGACCGATAGTTATGGGAAGGTCGACTTCGCCGATAACTGTTTTTTTGGATCTGTCAAAGGCTTTGATGTGACCTCACTGCCTCTCATTGGAGATCCTTGAAATGATAGTCTCATTAGAGTAGATTTTGGCATAACATTTAGAGCTGATCCGGTATCTACCAGTACGCTGGCTAAAGCATCGTCCTGGAAGTTGACTATAATGTTAAGCGCCATGTTGTGATTTTTTCCTTCTTCTGGCAGTTCTTCATTACTCAATCCCAAGTTATTGCAGGAAGTGATGTTGGAGAAGATGTTGTCAAATTGTCTTATTGTCACATCTTGTTCCACAAAGGCTTGCTCTAATACTTTCTGTAGAGCCTCCCTGTGAGCTTCAGAACTGAGTAAAAGAGATAGCACAGAGATTCTTGAAGGAGTTTGCAACAGTTGGTCTACAATGTTGTACTCGCTCTTCTGGATGAGCTTCAGCATCTCATCATCGTTCTTTGAAAGGTCAGGATTACTGGATTGGCCGACTGGTTGATTTGGAACTTCTGTTTGAGGTTCTTTTTCTCGGGTAGGTTCTCCAACTCCTCTGTTGAAGATCCAACCGCTCCGTGTTACTCGACTGATGTATGCAATGTTTACGTCGGAGGGTAATGGAGTTTCCTTTCCATTCTCAATTGTTGTTGCACCGTATTTGTAAGGGATAGTCTTATCGGATTTGTACGGTATTGGTCCCGGCAGATAGATAACTACAGGAGCCTTTTGATTTTTCTGACCATCGTAGTCGGCCTCAATTGGTTCAAGGTTGAGAATCTTTCCACTATCAAGAGGAACTCTTGATTCATGGAGTAGAGGGATTATGGCGCATACGTCTTTGGTCATTTCTCATTTAGGGATTAAGACAACGTCTTTGCCCCGATTGGGAAGATAGTCTTGCATTACGTTAATTGGACCAGAGCTTGAACATGGTCGAATCTCTTTGTTTTCCAACTGACTTTGAAGGGCCGCTTGCACGAGGTGGCATCCTTGATTGTTCTCTGAGCAAACTCTACAGCGCTCATAGTTGTGTGGTGGCACTCGGCCACGTCCGCTTTATGTGCAGTGCAACCTCACTAGATCTGTTTCCATTGATCGAACATCCTGACTTTGATGTCTGGTAGGGTTCCCGTCAGTCATATTGACTTACGATGTGTCTTCATCTAGATAGATCGAAAGCCACCAGTTGTTCAACAAGTGTTGCAGTGTTCTTTGAATAAGTGCACATCCTTGGTCATCCTCACGACAAACTTTATAGTTCTGATAATCATGGGAAGTCAGAAAACCAAGCCGGACTTGCTTAGCGTGTAATTCCACCAGACTGGTATTCATCAAGCGAATATCAAAGATTTGAATCATATTAACTTGATAACGAATTCTATCACGATAGTCCTGAATCCATCCAAGATCCATCTGACGCTGGAGGGCCTCTTGTACAAAAGAGCATCCCTGATTGTTTATTGAGCATATCAGACAGGAACTGCAATTGTGCCGTGGCAGATCATGATGTTGGCTTTGCCTAGAGTGCAATGCCACCAAGTTGACATTCATCGCACGGATGTCGTGATTTTGAATGATGTTGGAATTTATATAAGTCATGTTGACCTCACAGATTCGGTGGTCTTGGATCCACCTGAGATCCATCTGTTCTTGTAGAGCTGATTGTACTGCAGAACATCCTTGATTATTCTTGGAGTAGATATCACACTGGTGATAATTGTGAAACGGTACATGACCGTATCCGCTCTGTCTGCAATGCATCTTGACCAGGTTGGTTCCCAATAGGAGTATATCATGAATTTGATAGTTGTGGTTAGACTCTCCCTCTATCAAATTTACTCCAGCTTTCTCGTGTTGAGGCAACAGGTTCGTCTGAACATTTGGATTTGTATCCTTGAAGGAGAGGACCCCGTTCCTGACAAGCTTCTGTACATCGGATTTGAAGCTGAGACAGTTTTCTATGTTATGCCATGGTCCTCTTTGATGGTAAGGGTAAGTTTGATCTTCTTTGAACCAAAAAGGCGGATTTTCCGGTACTGTAAGAGGAGACCTGGTTTGGACGTGCCCCTTGACCAACAGTAGTGGAAATAGTTCAACGTATAACATCGGTATAGGGTCAAACCCTGGTGGTCGCGTTGCACGGTTGTTGGTGTACTGAGGACGAGCCTGCTGAAGAGGCTGTTGTGTCCTTTGCTGATATTGTTGTTGATTTGGTTGGCTCTGAGCAACCTGTGGTTGATACGTTGGAACAGGCGCAGGGTTGATAGCAGAAGTTACAGCTGCTACTGGTTGGTACCTTTGCCTTTGCTTTTCTAGAGAGATATTACCAATATCTTACTCTTTTTTCTTAGGGAAAACACCGCCGTATCTTTTGGTACTGCTTGATGATCCGGTATCTTTGACCAGACGTCCTTCTCGGACTGCTTCTTCAAGGCGTACTCCCATATTTATCATTTCAGTAAAGTCGTTGGGCGCACTGCCGACCATTCGGTCGTAGTAAAATGAGCTCAAGGTTTTCAAAAATATTTTTGTCATCACTTTTTCCTCAAGAGGTGGACAAATCTGGGCGGAAATTTCACACCGTCTCTGAGCATATTCCTTAAAGGTTTCCTTGTCCCTCTGCGACATGGCTCTGAGTTGATATCTGTCCGGTGCCATGTCCAAGTTATACTTATACTGCTGAACAAAGACAACGCCAAGATCTCTGAAAGTGATGATCTTGGTGCGGTTTAAACCCATGTACCATTTGAGTGCGGCACCGATTAAACTATCTTAAAAATAATGGATCAGTAGCTGTTGGTTCTCTGTCTGAGTTGACATCTTTCAAGCGTACATCACCAAATGATTTTGAGGGCAAAAGTTACCCCTATATTTTTCAAATTCGGGAACCTTGAATTTGTGCGGAATTTTCACCTTGAGGACCAAACAAAGGTCTGTGGCGTCCTTTCTGAATAAATCCTGATCGCGAATGGCATGCAGTTCCTTCTGCATCTCCAGGAATTATTCCTGGAACTCATTCATTCTTTCGTACATACTTTCGTTTCCACTAGAAGGTATCTGTGGAATCCGTCCTTCCGGGACAGTGTGTAGCACGGGTGGTGGTATAGTCATTATGGCGGTGACTCTTGGTGCTTCCCTATCCCGAAGTTTGTAACCTTCAGGAGTTGCCATCATGCCCCTTGCATCTTCGCTTTCCCAAAGTTTGTAACCTTCAGGCCCAGTGGTTCCTACTGCAGTTTTCGGATCTTCCATGACCGGCGGAATATATCCTTCAGGTATAAAGTTGAGAGGCATGCCCCAGGGACGATCTTTAGGCATGTTATACTGAGGATCATACTTCTCCACTATGGGCGTAGATGTGATCTCCGAGATCACAGTCCTTTGTTGTTGTATCTAGGCTGCTGCCAGAGATTGTATGTCACTGTAAAGTTTTCTCAAATCTTCCTTCAGAGCGTCGATTTCTTCTCTCAGCTCTTTGTTCTCTTCCTCGAGATCATCCATTTTCTTTAGTCGATTGGCCCGAGTATTGTACGAATGAGACAGTTTAACTCTAGAATCGAGACACAGACGTGAGATTCGTAGGTAAGAAGAATGCGTTATGTGATAATGATGAATGAGATGCAATAATTATATTTTAATTTTTTCGTTTTAATCAAAAGAAACCTCAACAATTGGATTGCAAATATCATACAGTGGGGAGACCCTGTTTTATTGAATTCAAAGATTGCGGAAATGGAAATACAGTATTTTACAAAGTGCTGTAAAAGGAAAAGTCTAAGCTTATGGATCATGAGTCCTCTCTGAAGAGAGCTCAGGTGTTGGTTCTAGTATTTTCCTTTTCTTTGACCGGGGCTCTTGAGCCGTTGTCGGGTTGTCAGTCCTTTGCTAAGTGAAAGGAGCGAGCAAATTTCTTCGGTCTTCTTGATTTTCTACAGCATGTTGTTCTAAAATCTCGATCAGAGCATATTTTTCTTTTAACAGTTGCTGAATTTTGGTACACTCCACATTGAGAATGCGGTACTTGTTCTTCCAAGATTTCTTTTTCCGTTGAACTTTGTTGAGATTGACCTGGAGTTTTTGCCTATCAAACATAATATAAAGGACGAATTCCTTTAACGGAAGAACTTCTTGACGAGGGTAAGGCATCCTCAGCTTAAGAGCTCTAGTTTGTACCCAGTGGAGATAAGGTTCCACAGAGACACAATCTGGTTTTCCAAGAGACTCTCTTCCTTTCCTGTGAACATATTTCCAGGCATGCACTATTTCTGTCTTTAGTGCCTTGTCATTTTCTCCCTCCTTAAAGAAAATGTTATTTCTGTGCTTTTGAGGTTGGCATTTATTTTGCTAAAACTATTCTAGCAGCAAGAAGTTGAAACATGAAGTTCTAATTTGCTGCATTCAAGATGTCGAATGAAGATGTCCCATACCTGCTCATAGGACATCGTGTTTGGATTCAGTTTTTAATGCAGATTCTGTTGCTGTGAATTGTTACAAATATTCTGTGAATATTTGGTTATCCTATGTGGCATCCAAAGCATTTTTGGATTGTGATTATTTGTTGGTTTTTCGGATTTGCTGCTGTTTCTAATTATGGAGACATAATAGGAAACTTTGGATTGAAGACCTATTTTGTTGGAGTTTATTTTGCAGATTTGTGAGCAGTCTATTTGCTGCGTTTTTGAAGCCCAATTCAGTCCAGATTAAATGCTATATATTGACTGATGTAAACCTAGTTTAGGCGTGGAACTTACTTGTGTTTTGTTAGGGTTTTCGATTGTATTTTGTGAGCCTAACTGGTATCATTCTGATAACAGTATAAGGACTGGTTTTTGTGTTGTAAGTTCTGTCAGTTACTCATAAGCTTTTAAGCATTGAGTTTCTTGTGTGTCAATTCTCATAAGCTGTGAAGTATTGAGAATTGTGTGTTTTGAAAGTGTGACTTTCGGTTTGTTACTTGTGTGGAAAGATACCAATCACGGGTTGTGGTTGTAGAGGGATTTGAGGAGGGCCTCATACCTAGGTGAGTCTTAGGTAGATGTCATAGGAAGGGTAGTGATTAAGTGAGCAGATTATTCGGTTATTGTGTGATCTGTGAATTGATACTATCGTATATTGATTTCGTCCCTGGCTTGGTAGCCCCCAGAGTAGGTGTGTTAGACCGAACTGGGTAAACATATCATTGTGTTATTTACTTTCTGCACTGTTATTTTTTTGTTATCTTGTTCATTGTGTTGGATATCAGTGTCTCAACATCTGTGTAGGACATCTGATATCCGTGCCAGAATTTCAATTGGCATCAAGAGCTTGCACCCTTATTTGATTCTGGGTGAGATTCAGGGAAGGTACTTTCTGGTACAATGGACAAGGATGGAGGATTTCTGAACAAACCACCTCTGCTTGATGGTTCCAACTATGACTATTGGAAACCAAGGATGATAGCATTCATCAAATCCATGGATGATCAAGCATGGAAAGATGTTATAAAAGGATGAGAGCCCCCAAAGGTTAAAGATGAAAAAGGTACCCCTACTAATGTGGTGAAGGAAGAGGAAGACTGGGATGATGCATATTACAAAGGGTCCGTAGGGAATTCCAAAGCCATGAATGCATTGTTCAATGGTGTTAACAAGAATATCTTCAGGTTGATTGAACACTGCACCATTGCTAAAGAGGCGTGGCAGGTCTTGAAGATTGCTCATGAAGGGACCTCAAAAGTGAAGATGTCAAAACTTCAGATTCTTACTACCAGGTTTGAAAATTTGAAGATGAAGGAAGATGAGAGCATTCATGAGTTTCACATGAACATTATTGAGATAGCTAATGCTTCAAGTGCTCTAGGTGAAAAGATGTGTGACAACAAACTGGTCAGAAAAATCCTCAGATCTCTACCTAAGAGATTTGACATGAAAGTGACTGCTATTGAGGAAGCTCAGGACATAGATAAGATGAAAGTGGATGAACTTGTGGGATCACTTCAAACATTTGAATTGGGGATCAGTGAAAAGACTGAAAAGAAGAAGAGTATAGCTTTTGCGTCAAAGGCAAGTGATTCAGAAAGGGAAAGTAATCTGGACAGAGATGAAGGCCTCTCAGAAGATCTGGTGTTACTTGGCAAATAATTTAACAAAGTACTCAGAAGGGTGGATTGGAAGTCAAGGTCAAATGTTAGGGACAAGCCATCTGACATCAGTAAAAATCAGAATGCTGGGAGAAATACCAGTACTGAAGATAATTCCAACCAAGAGAGAGGAGCTCAGTGTCATGAGTGTGAAGGTTTTGGGCACAAAAAGTCTGAGTTCCCCACATATCTCAAGAGGCAAAAGAAGGGGCTATCCGTCTCATGGTCAGAAGATGACTCTGAAACTGAAACTGATGAGAAGTCTGGAAAGAGGGTCATAACATTAACATGTGTGTGTGAGTCTGATGAAGAATCGGTCAGTGATGATCTTACTTTTGATGAGCTAGCTGCTTCCTATAAGAACTTATGCATTAAAAGTGAAGAAGTGTGTCAGCAGAAAGAAGAACAAAAGAAAATTATTGCTCATCTAAAAGCTGAACAAGTAGAGCATTTGGCTACTATCTCTGATCTAAAAAGTGAAGTGGTTGTTCTAAACTCTAAACAGGATAATGTCATCAAGACAGTCAGAATGCTTAATAGCAGCTCTGATGTGCTTGATGAGATTCTGAAGTCAGGGAGAGGTGTTGGAGATGTTAGGGGTCTTGGGTTTGAAAGTTCCAGCGAGATGGACAAGGGAAAATGGCCTGAAGTGACAACTGCTCAACCTAAGAAAGAACTAAAGATGTCGTATAACATGTTGCAACATCCTCACAGACATCAGAAGAATTTCACAAGAAGAAAGAATCAAAGATGGAAATGCCATTATTGTGGAAGGTTTGGCCATATAAAACCCTTCTGCTACAGACTATATGGCTACCCCAAGACTGGGTTACAGACTAGTAGGAAACAAGAGTGGGTTGGAGCAACGAAAGTGTGGACTCCCAAGAGTACTGCAGAGGAACAGATAGCTCATAAGTCCTTCAGTGTCTTTGCAAGGGAAAAGTGGTACTTCGACAGTGGATGTTCCAGGCACATGACTGGTATCATGGGATGTCTGTCAGATGTTAAGTCTCATCCTGTTAACTACGTGACCTTTGGTAATGGATCAAAAGGGAGAGTAATAGGTGTTGGAAAACTGGACGGTGAAGGTCAAACTTATCTGGAGGAGGTATTACTTGTTGAAGGCTTAGATGCCAATTTGATCAGCATAAGCCAATTATGTGATCAAGCTCTCAAGGTCAACTTTACCAATTATGAATGTCTGATAACAAATAAGAAGGGTAAGGTTATCATGAGAGGTAAGAGAGCATCTGATAATTGTTATCTGTGGAGCTCTGAGAACACTGGAATAGGCTTGAAGACTAAGAAAGATATTGGAAAGACTATTAAGTTAGAACAGGTGCTGATAAATTGTAAAGTAACTCATGATGTTAAACTTAGTAAGTATGCCAGCAAGGTAAGTTTAGAAGGAGAATTTGATAAATGTACTCTTGAGGCGAATCGGGTAATCAAATTCTGTGAGTATCACTCTACTCTGGGCCCAGTCCTCAAAAGTATAAATAGGTAGGCAAACACACCATATTTTCAGCAAACTTATTCTACACAAATTCCTCTTGCCCTTTCTCTTCAAAGCTCACGTATCTTAGGGTTTTCTCCTAACATTCTCAAGACTGTACCGTGTGATCAATTAAACATGTCTCAACATTATAACTCTGAACCCATGCACGACTCCTCTGATAACTCTGGTTCTCCACGAATCAATGCTGGAGAGGATGAATCACTGCGGATGATCGATCTCTCTGATCTAGTGCTAGATATTGCTCCTTTGAATGTTGTGCCGGCTGAACCTAAAGGCAAACAACAAGCTTCTCACACAACGAATGTCAATATTCCAGGTAAGAATTCTAAACCTCTTTCACCTAGGAAGAAAGTCCACTCCATGACTAGTTTGTATGCTGACCAAGTAAGCCCTAGGAAAAACGTGGCGGAAAAGGGGTCTAAATCTGGCTTAGTTAAGAAGAAGAAGGTTACTAAATCATGTGGTGTGAATAAGAATTCCACTTATGATGATGCTGTCAAAAAGGATAAGGAAATTAGGAGGGTTGTTGCCACGATTCTGAGTGAAATTAAGGCAGATGTCGAGTCTGATGTTCCAATATCCGTCACAGAAAACATAAATAGCAGCCCTACTGATAGGACTGATGGTGGTATTCCCATGCATGTGGACCGTGAAAGAAGGAGTAAGAAGAAAGCTGATGTAAGAAGGAATGATGATGTTATTAATGTTGATGACCTCACTTCTGATGAGGAACCTATTGCTGGAATGCTGAGAAAAATTAAGAGAAGAAGAGAAAAAATTGTGATAAGTGAAGGCTCCAAGTCTTCGAAACTGCATGGAAAATCTGGAGGTGGGGAAAGAAAAGTTCGAGCAGGGCCTCCTAAACAATGGAGCAAGGTTGTAGTGCCCACTAAGAAGAGAAAGATCACTGATCACAGTGAATCTGACTATGAAGTTGCAACAGATGTCCAGGAAATCATAGGTATGAAAACCTCCACCAGCAAAAAGGCTTATGCTGAAAGTTCTATGAGAAATACAGATAGATGGAGAATTGAAGATCAAAGGAGGATTGCTCTAGAGAGAGAGTTGGGGAAGGATTTCGATAATTACAAGGAAATCTTGGATCTCATTGTAGCGGCTGGATTGATGAGAACAGTGTCAAAGATGGGACCCTGCTATGGCAATCTGGTAAAGGAATTTGTGGTAAACATATCTGAAGAGTGTGATGAGAACAGGGGTGACAACCTCAGAAAGGTATCTGTGAGAGGAGAAGCTGTAACTTTTTCTCCTGAAATTATCAACAACTATCTAGGCAGGAGTAAGGAACCTCAACCTGAGTTAGAGGTTACAGACAATACTGTATGCAAGGAAATTACAGATGGCTGTATTAGACACTGGCCAAATGAAAAGAAATTGTCGTCTGGAAAACTTAGTGTCAACTATGCCATTCTCCACAGGATTGCTGTTGTGAATTGGGTTCCTACAAATCACACATCTACTGTTTCCTCCACACTTGGCAGATTCATGTATGCTATCGGGAAAAAGATTTCTTTTGATTTTGGATCATACATCTTTGAACAGATTTTGAAACAAGCTAGCTCACCTGCTGTCAAGATGCCTATCTATTTCCCTTCCTTGATCTGTGGTATTATTCTAGATCAGTGTTGTAATATTGTGTTGAGGGGTGACACTGCGCTCAAAAGAAAACCTCCTCTGTCCCTTCACTACAAGCTACTTGGTGGAGCACATGTCGCAGACATTGTTGGGACATCTTCACAGACTTACAGTCATGCTAATCTTGATGATGAAGTCATTGCACAGCTGCAAGAAACGTGCAATGAACTGGAGGACTCCATCAGAAGAGACACTGCTCGGAAGGCCAAACTCGAACAGCTAATCAAAACCCTCATGGAGAAAAGGAATGCTTCTGCTGGGATAGCTGGTAAAGACAAAGGAACTGCTGAAGATGATGCCTCTGTAGAATCTGATAGAGAATGTGAACAGAGTTCAGATAACTCAGGATCTAGGAGTGGTGATACTGATACTGATGCTGGTGCTGATGGAGAGAGTGAAGACATTGCAGAATCTGACGATGATGGTGCTGCAGAATAATGGCATAATTTCTACAGAAGTTTTTTTTTTGCTTTTGTTGTTTTTGTCTGAACACCTAGAATAGATTTTTTATGTATCTCTTCTGAACTTTAACCTTGTTGTGTTTTACTTATAACTTGTCCTACTTGCCTTTGTCATATTTATGGCTAAAAAGGGGGAGTAATATGTTGGTGTGGGGAGTGCTTGTGCTGCTGCAGTAGTTGAGGGGGAGTTTGTGGAGTATGTGGAATGTTGCTGCTGTTGAGGGAGAGTTTTGCTATGCTGCTTTGATGTGTTGTTTGCTGTGCTGTGTGTTGTATGCAGCTGAATGTATGCAGCTAAAAGGGAGTGCTGCTATGCTGGATGTTTTTTTTTCTGTGAGATGTTGGTATTTCGCTGCTGTCTGATATGGATGTTTTTTTGTGCTGCTTGCTGCTTCTTTGAAAGATTTTTGTGTGTGTGTAGTTTTAGCCAAAATAAGCCAAAGGGGGAGATTGTTATTTCTGTGCTTTTGAGGATGGCATTTATTTTGCTAAAACTATTCTAGCAGCAAGAAGTTGAAACATGAAGTTCTAATTTGCTGCATTCAAGATGTCGAATGAAGATGTCCCATACCTGCTCATAGGACATCGCGTTTGGATTCAGTTTTTAATGCAGATTCTGTTGCTGTGAATTGTTACAAATATTCTGTGAATATTTGGTTATCCTATGTGGCATCCAAAGCATTTTTGGATTGTGATTATTTGCTGGTTTTTCGGATTTGCTGTTGTTTCTAATTATGGAGACATAATAGGAAATTTTGGATTGAAGACCTATTTTGTTGGAGTTTATTTTGCAGATTTTTGAGCAGTCTATTTGCTGCGTTTTTGAAGCCCAATTCAGTCCAGATTAAATGCTATATATTGACTGATGTAAACCTAGTTTAGGCGTGGAACTTACTTGTGTTTTGTTAGGGTTTTCGATTGTATTTTGTGAGCCTAACTGGTATCATTCTGATAACAGTATAAGGACTGGTTTTTGTGTTGTAAGTTCTGTCAGTTACTCATAAGCTTTTAAGCATTGAGTTTCTTGTGTGTCAATTCTCATAAGCTGTGAAGTATTGAGAATTGTGTGTTTTGAAAGCGTGACTTTCGGTTTGTTACTTGTGTGGAAAGATACCAATCACGGGTTGTGGTTGTAGAGGGATTTGAGGAGGGCCTCATACCTAGGTGAGTCTTAGGTAGAAGTCATGGGAAGGGTAGTGATTAAGTGAGCAGATTATTTGGTTATTGTATGATCTTTGAATTGATACTATCATATATTGATTTCGTCCCTGGCTTGGTAGCCCCCAGAGTACGTGTGTTAGACCGAACTGGGTAAACATATCATTGTGTTATTTACTTTCTGCACTGTTATTTTTTTTGTTATCTTGTTCATTGTGTTGGATATCAGTGTCTCAACATCTGTGTAGGACATCTGATATCCGTACCAGAATTTCAGAAAAGACCTTCTAGATGAACATTACGCGGTATATGTCTCATCGGGTATCCGAATTGACGACGAACTAAAACTGGATGATAGTTAATTCCTCCTTTGGTTCCTATGAGGGGTACATTAGGGAAGTTTCCACAACAGTCGATGATTCTTATCTTGTCATAAATTTGATTGTACCAATCTATGTCAGAGTTGGTAAGAGACATGATTCTCTGTGACCAACGTAGAGTAACCTTATGATCCCAAAAAGCGACAGACTTAGGTAAATGGGAAGTGAACCATTTGTATAGCAGGGGTACACAGCATGTGATCATTCCTCCGCTGTACAAATTCCTTAAGTGTACAGAATGATAAGCATCTGCGAGCAAGGTTGGTACATGGCTTCCAATCAGAAATATCTTAATGGCATTGATATCAATGAAGTTATCAATGTTGGGAAAAAGGAACAACCCATATGTGAGTAAAACAAAGATACCTTCGAAAGCAGTAACGTTTCCTATACTGGCAAAGTACAGGGCTTTCTCTATCAAAAACTTGGCTGGTAAACCTTGGATTCCGTCCTTAAGTTTGAGTCCTGACTTCTGACTTGTCCAAATAGATTGCTCTTGCAATGGTTTGATCCTTTGGAATTTCTTCCAGTCCAGAAATGGGAGCTTGGTCAGTAATGGGTAAATCAGTCAGGTGAGAGTACTCCTCCAGTGTTGGTGCAAGTTGATAATCCAGGAACTTGAAACAGTGATAAACTGGATCGTAGAACTGAATCAGCGTAGACAGGATTCCTTCAACTATATGGACCCTTAACAGAGACAGCAATCCTCTGTATTTAGCTCTAAAAGCATCAGGGTTGGTGATCATCCTTGCCAACCCTCTTAAATCCTCTAATTTTAAAACCTTGAAGGTGTACTTGTGCTTCTTCCTTCTACCGAAATCCATACCGCAATCTTTTTCTCTTATATTTGAAATCATTGTCTTAGTTTAATTTGAAAAGAGAGACAAGAAAAGAAGATTTTTTCTTTGTTTGAAAGTTTTTTAATGAAATGAATGCATGAATGCAGCACACAAAAACATAGAAAAAACATGGGTTCAAAGGTTCAGTGTCACGAGCATGGAGTCATGGCTCTACCCATCCCAAAGGTTGTACTATGGTGAATTTTGTACCTGTACTCAAAATCATTGACCCCCCTTGGGATAACAACAGCGGGCTGGTTCACCCGAGCGAGCTATAGTATCTTAGGGTAATCTCAATTGAGTGTAGTATCGCGTGACAACTATTTTCAATAGCTTCCGCACTACTAAATAGTCACATGGTTACTGTCTACTAAATCCTCAGTTTCATAGATACCATAATCGAACAATCTGCTTTCACAACCGAAGTCGTTAGACATTGAATCCGCAAAGGGTATCTCCACTGATTTGATGGTCTACCGGGATCGCTTATTTGGGAATCACTCCCCGTAAGACCACCCGTCTATGCCATCGCCTATCTTAGGTATCACTCAAACTTTCCGCATGCGACATCACTCGCATTCCAATTAGAAGAAAAATAAACATGGATATCAAGTAGGAAAAGCGATATATATATATATATATATTCATTCCTAAAACTAACATCCTAGACCTCTTAGGAGCTAAAATCCTAGTCCTAAACAAATAAAATGACTCCCCAGCAAAGTCGCCATTTTTCTGTAGCGTGCGATTTTTGTTGGTGACGCGACCACCATATCGCAGGAATTGGGTTTTCTCCTCAATGAAGAGGAGGGGTGCTACTTTCTAATTTCTTATTTATCCCGTGAAGCTGGAAGGGAAAGGGAAGCTATCTAAAACTAACCTCGCACGCGAATGTTTAACTAAACAAACGCTTAAAGAGATTCGGGGAGTTCGGGGTCAGGTTACACAATGGGGAGTTGTCAATTACCTATCCTATATGTGGTTATCCACATGTTGTTAGTTTCAGGTTTCGCTTTGTACTTTATGGTGTTTATCCGTTAATGGGTTGGGAAAGTTTCTTGGGAAATATGAGAAGGAGAGTTAGTTTGGTTGATGTTCGGGTTTTTTGATGTTTTTGGTAAGGTTCTGGACCTATGTTTTGATTATTATGAAGGTACTGGACCTAGAGTTTTTTATTAGTATGCTTGCTAAGATTTCACAATCTTATGCCTACGTATTCCCGTTTAAATGAAACAGGGAAATCAGAGCAATCGTAGTTCCTCCTATTCTATGGGAGGAAAATATGATGTTTTGGTGTCTTGTTCAAAGGCCAAGATTGAAGCTAAAAGGTTGAGTATTTGTGTCTTGTTCAAAGCCCAAGATTGAAGCTAAAAGGTTTGACTGAGAGAGAATTTATCATCTCTAAATGGAGACATCTCGTCTGTTTATCACAACTGTTGGGTGACTGTTTATAAAGGAGGATTACTTTAACTGGGATGTGAGAATCCAGCAATGCCATAATTTCCTTTATAGGGGATTTGTCATGATGGAGAAAACTTAAACTCAGTGTTGAGCTATGCCATTTTTCCTTAGGAATTTATCATGCTAAGAGAGGGACAGTGGCGTGGATGTAAATAATCTAGAGGCTTGCCGCTTATAGAAATTAGATGAAAGAAAAGGATTTTTCAGGATAAAAGATGGACGACAACTTGGATATTTGAATCAACAAGTGTGCCACTTACAACAGTTATCTGGGATTAGGGTTTGTTTTGATTTTCTGTTTTGATTAGTGATAAACAGAGAAATGACTTCCTACAGAGAGATTTTGATTTCCTCTGAGGGGATGTTGATTTTTGTGTACCTTGATCTAAGCCCAAGGTTGAAGCTAAGAGGTTGATTGACTCCACTGGGGGAAGTCCCTATATAAAGCCTAAGAGGAGGCTATAGAGTGCTGACTCAACAAGAGAGTGTTTTTATATGTCTTGTACAAAGCCTAAGATTGAGGCTAAAAGAGACTGACTTTTTAGGGGAGATCATTATACAAAGCCTAAGAGGAGGCTAAAAGTTTAACTTTTCCGGGGAAAATGTTCTGTCTGTCTTGTACAAAGCCCAAGATTGAGGCTAAAAGGGATTGACTCTGCAGGGGAGGGTTTGTATGTGTCTTGTACAAAGCCCAAGGGTGAGGCTGAAAAGAAGACTGAATCTGTGGGAAATAAATCTTTATCTGTCTTGTACAAAGCCCAAGATTGAGGCTGAAAATGAGACTTTACTGACTCGACTATGGATATTTTGGGTGTCTTATACAAAGCCCAATATTGAGGCTGAAAAGATTTTGACTCTGTTGGAGAGTATTATCTGTCTTGTACAAAGCCCAAGATTGAGGCTGAAAGGAGTTTGACTCTGCTTTAGGAAATTTATATGGTATCTTGTACAAAGCCCAAGATTGAGGTTGAAAAGGGTTTAACTCAACAAGAGAGTGCTTTTATCTGTCCTATACAAAGCCCAGGATTGTGGCTGAACAAGCTGGTGAAATCATTGTACAAAGCCTAAGTAGAGACTGAAAGTTTGCTAGGGGAAATCATTATACCAAGCCTAAGAGGAGGCTGAAAAAGATTGACTCAACAAGAGAGTGTTTTTATCTGTCTTGTACAAAGCTCAAGATTGAAACTAAAAGGGTTGACTCAAAAAGAGAGTATTAAGAGGTGATTGACTCAACAAGAGAGTCTGAAAGTTGATTGACTCAACAAGAGAGTCTGAAAAGGTTAGCTCCGCTGGGGAGAATCTTTGTACAAAGCCCAAGAGGAGGCTAACTATGCTGAGGAAAGGAAGGATCATTCTACAAAGCCTAAGAGGAGGCTAGCTTCTGCTGGGGATTATTAAGATCCCAAGGCAGGTCCAAATAAGGAATCAACTCTTGCTGAGGGTTACAGAAGAGTTGAGGTATCAGATGCCTTGAGGTTCTGATTTGGGATAATGTTATACTGATGATAAACCGACCCTGGCTGGGGAATTTTAGGAGAGAGACTGGGTTTTAGAACCCATGGGTTTTAACTCTGCTGGAGATTGATCCAAAATGACTAGGGTTTCTCCTATGTTTGTAAGGTGCTTGAGAATGTCTTTGAGATCTGAGAGGGGATTAGATTGTCCAAGTGTACTTGTATGGAAGAGTTTATCTTTGTATGATGCCCAAGAGGAGGCAAGTGTTTTTAAGGGATGATTATCAACCCTAAATTGGTCTGAGATTTGACACTGGAAAGACTGCTCTAGCAAAGGATGACTAAGTTCTATCATATACCTTTAGGAGGTCTTCAGGGTCCTTGAATTAAGCCCAAGAGAAGGCATGAGAACTTTTAAGAAACCGGAGGGTCCTTGTACAAAGCCCAAGAGGAGGCGGGGATGCTTTTAAGAAGCCTGTGGGTCCTAAACCAAAGAAAAGTTCAAGAAATGTTATTCACCGAGAATAGATCATTTAATGAATAGTTCTGAGGTTTGATGAAATTCAAGAGATGCTATTCACCGAGAATAGATCACCTCTGGGGGGTAGAATTTCTTTGACAATTTCTAATAGTGACATCCTAAGAAAAGTTTCATGAAGAATAATGTCTTTCCCTTTGTTCCATATTATTTAAGCCCAAGAGAAGGCAAGACTGTATCTGGAAATCCTATGGGGATCTAGTTTTGAGTGTATTAAAGAGTGACCAACTGGCTTTACCTAGTTCTAGACCTAGTTGCCGGGGAAAACTCTATACTAGTATATATACAGTTGATATATGACAAGTATTTAAAAGGATATGAAAGAAGGACTTACAGGTGAGCAGCTTCCCACAATATATATATATATATATAAAAGCATGTAAAGTAAAGCTGGTAAAAACTTACCGGTGAGCAAGCTTCCATGCTATTCAAACAAATATATACATGTATATGTGCAAGTACGTAAAAGAAAGCTGATAAAAACTTACAGGCGAGCAAGCTTCCATAGCTGTATTGTTAGTTGTTCAAGAAATTAAAGAAAGTTTTGATAACAACTGTATATTTGAAACTAAATCAAAAGAGAAGTTGTTTTTGAAAAGATTGTTGAGGCTTATACTCAAGGAGGGGCCCAGATGAAAAACTGTAATCTTACCGTTATTCGTAAACTGTAATGGGTCTTATACAATGACTAAGGCCCAAAGAGATTTTTTGCACAAAGGGATGGGTCTTACAACTCAAGGAGAGGCCCAAAAGGTTGAAAAAGACAAGAAATGGGACTTACAGCACAAGGGTAGGCCCAGTTGATTTTGTTTTGAAATGGCGATCGTGCTGAGATTTTCTAAAACCCAGTGGGAATTATACAATGACTGAGGCCCAAAATTATTTATGTACAAAGGGGGTTGGGTCTTACACTCTATTAGAGGGCCAAAGGTTTATTTTTATACAAGTGATGGGGCTTACAACTCAAGGAGAGGCCCAAAGAAAAATAGTGATTGCACCGTTGTTTTGAAAATTGTATCGGAACTTATACAACAACTGAGGTCCAAATTATTTTATGTATAAAAAAGGATTGGGTCTTACACTCTATTAGAGGCCCAAAATTGTTTTAAGTGTTTGATAAGGATCAAAATTAAAGAAACCCTAATTTCTTTTTCTTTTAAAAGTAATTCTTTAAAGAAAATTACTAAAATGATAAAAAAAAACACCAAATAAGTTTAAATAAACTATTTGTGATTTTGGTTAAGGTTTGAAAAATGAGGTTTTAATCACAAGATGATTTAGAACTCATTTGGTTTTGAAAAGATCAAGATGAAAATTCACTTTTAAAATGTTTAAAAACAATTAAAAAAATGAATTTATTCATAAAAATACCAAATATATTAAATAAATACTATAAATCTGATTTTTTTTTGTAGAATAAAATACTTTAATATTTTTGTGATTTTTCAAAAAAAGAATCAATAAAAAATGATTAAAATTGAGAGAGAAATTAATTTTCCAAATCATTAACAAAAATAATATGAAAAATAAAATAAAATGGGACAAGTGATAAAAAAGAGGTCTGGGGCGAGGGGGATTCGAACCCCAGACCTCTCGCTCGCTCAATACACACTAACCAGCTGATCAACCACTAGGGCGCAATGCCAATTCATTTATAATATGGCAAGTGATAAATATATAGTAAAACTAGTTGAATTTCTGAAGAATGGCGCCATGGCCATCTTCATCCTCAAGCTCAAATACGCGAAGCCTCCTATCTCACTCGTTTCTCAACCATTCCTCATGATCCAAATATGAAAATCATGCGCTTTCAGACAAGGAACACAATGGAAATATTCAATTTTATTGAAATTGAGTGAATCAAAACATAATTTGACAAAACCTGGTGAACCCTAAAATTGGCATGAACTCAATGAAATCCTATACACGAACTGTAAACAATAATTGATTGAGGATAAATGATCTACAAATGTCCAGAAACACAATGGTAATCACAAAACATGTTTATGATGCATGATTCAATGAGTTTGATAGTTTGAGGCTTACCTCTGCAGGTGAGAATCGAATTTGATGATGGAGGTGTTACAGTTGAGTTCTAATGCTTTGGACATCTACCTTGTACCTTAAGGAAAGTGTTTGAATGCTTGGAGTGATTGAGAGCCCTTTAGATTGATAAACCTGATTACGTCTGCGGCAAGTTATGAGCTTTGTGCAATTGGATGGCCATTTGGTGATTTTGATGTTACAGATGGGATGTAATGGTTTAGATCGCTCCTATATGTTATATATGAGGTGTTTGAACCATTGGTTTGAGTTTCATTGCTCTCCAACTCAAAACCCGATAGTGCTTTCTCAAGAACAATAAAATTTGGTGTTTAAGAAGGAAATGAGAGAAAGCAATGTTATAAGCTGCTTTGGTGTAATCTGAATGAGGCAATGTGACCTCTATTTATAGGTGACCAAGTTTTGTCTTGGAGAAATAGTGAATGGCTGCAAGATCAGATCACATTCAATGGCTTTGGCTTGGTGGCATTTCTTCTCATGCAAGGCAAACTAGCTTCTCCCAAGAGCAGGGCTATGTATTGACCAAATCCACATTCTTCAGATGTTTTAATTATTTTTTAAGTGAGCATCTTGACTGAGGAGAGTAGCATTAATGAAAGTGCCCTATTCCACATTAATGCCCTTTGAATTCAAGGCATATATGCCAAAAACTCATCAATTCTCAAGGATAAGCTCTTGGCCTTTCAGTCCAAGTTTGTTGGTTGGATCAGATGCATTAGGATCAGATTGGATGAATGTGGCATAGTGATCCTTGGCTTTGACTCAGAAATCGTGTAAAGTAAGAAAACATGCAAACTGGTTTTTTCAAAACAGTTGCAACAACATGACTTTGGGCGGCCATATCTCTTGGTTTCCATGGAGTTTTTTCATGCTGATGGACTCTATGAATTGCTAGCAATATACACAATAAATTTAATGTTTTCACCTTGAATTGATTCATCTTGCAACTGTGTGAAAAAGTGCCTCAAGTTTTGGTGTTTCACTTGAAATCTGCCTTGGGCAGAATTTCTTCTAAGTGTTGGAAAAATGCACTTTCATGTTTTTTTAGTGATTTTGATCCAATCATAACTTGAAATCCATGAGGAATTGGAATGAGATGTAGTTGAAGCTTTTGTAGAGTGTAATAAGGGATTCCATCTGAGCTTTGAATGGGAGAGAAAGGCCTTAGGGTTTGGGAGATATGGCCTTGTAAAGTTGGTACCCTAGCCACTTTGTTCCATAACTTAGAAAAATTCTAAATTTTTTTTATGGTTACCCCTTTAGCAAGTTAACTCACTTTCTTTGATTTTTCTTGATGAATGATGATTAAAATCACATATTAACATTGTTTTAGGGTTAAGGAGCCTTGGTTGACCAAAAATCCAAAAAGTCAAACTTGGACTTTTGTACAGTTAACTTTTTTATTAGATGAAATTTTGACTTTGTGATCCTTTTGTTAAATTAATCCTTGGGTTTAATTAAACTTCATGGATAGCCTCCAAGTGTATTTAGGAATGTCTTGGACCCCTCCCCAAGGTTTGAGATCAAGGGTAGGCCAACAGTCAAGGATAGGATTGACTTTTTCCATCAGAAACCCTAATTTGTGATCAGATGGTTCTGAGTTCTTGTGGCTTAGGATTTGAGCTCTTTGAGTCAATCAAATCTTGTAAACATGTCAATATGATGTATTTTACGTCTTTGAAGTTCATTTTGAAGCTTCAAGCCATGCCTCACTTCACAAGTTAACTCAAGGGTTGAATTATGTCAAAACCCTAAATTCCTGATTTTTTGATAGATGGACCTTCAAGGTGATTTTACCATTGTGGATAGGCTCTTGAGATCCTTTTGATATTTTTGGACCATACATTGAGGTATTGGCTCATGCCCAGATGGAAATTTTCATCTGGGGACCCCGGGTCGACCAAACCCTAATTTGGTGACACAGGCAATCTTGAGGCTTAATCCACTTACAATGTTGCAACTTTATGTTTGATTCTTGATGTGGGAGTCCTCTTGATCCTTTATAGGTATTTGAGAGGTTAGATAACTTGAAGATCATGTTATTTCTTGATTGATCCTTTGTCTAAGTGCTCTGAGAGGGCTCAAAACCCTACCTCTTGATTGTGGTGAATGCTCAATCATCTTTGAGGAGATTGATGAGGCATGAAAGTACATCCATATTGTGATGATGATTTGCATAATGATGGTAAGTCTTGGTGGTCAAAATTTGGGGTATGACAGTCAGGTCCTTCACGCCTCACTAAACTACAGCTCAGGCAGTGGTCAATATCTAAAAGGTAGAATCCATAGGTCGGGGTTACATTAGTCACTTGATTTCGCAGGTCCAGCGCAATAGCAATGTGGGTGACTAATCCTCCTACATAGATGTTTTCGACTCTTTGTTTGAAAACCTTTTTAAGATTGGTCAGTAGGAAGCTTGCAGAGTTTATAGGGCGACTCTGGAAAATGCTCAAAATGAAAAACATCTCTTTTTTGCTTACGCATATTTGGTTCTCAACTTTTCCAAAGAATGTTTGGGCAGCTACCATGTGGAAGTACCTAATGGCTGGATTATGGATGAGGGTGTTATTCATAGCATCATGGTCAGGGGAGAAATCTTTAGTGATCCTTCCCTAGAAGTAATCTAATTCATCTTGCATATTATCAGGTACTTCGGAATAAGCGTTAGGGTCATCCTGAAAGCAAAGACATTTGGCTAGCTCTCTACAGGTGATCCTATAATCCTGACCAAATAATCTAAAGGTAGCTAGGCCTCCGTCATGTACTAATCAAGTATGGGGATGGAAACGAAATGAACTTAGGAATTCTAGTGTCAGGCTTCTGTGGGTTGGGTGCTTCGCTATGGAAAACCTATCCCAACTCATTAGGATAAACATAAAACAAACACTATCAATAAGTCCCAGTTGGACCAAGGAAGGAAAATCTGGATACCGGGTAGGTAAGATGGTTCTCTCAGCTAAGACAACAAAGCGCCTTCTTTGGTTATCATTCTTAAAGGTAATCTGCATCTCGTTAGCCGGCAGCATCATGAAATATAGTTAATTGATAAAATCTGCCTAAGTAGAAGGTTGTTGCCCTGAAATAGAAACACACACAAGTTACACATTTATTTTTAAAAAGAAAGGTAAAAGAAATAACCGGAGTGGATAAAATGAAAAGAAAAATCGTGAATTGCCTCCCACGCAGTGCTGCGTTTAACGTCGGTAGCTCGACGAACGTTAAAATCAAGGTGCACTAGTGACCGGGGGTGGTTCCAAAAAAATAAGACGATCATGGGTGATGTGTGCCTCACTGCTGTTGTATAGTTTCAGCCTTTGCCCATTCACAATGAAAGGATTCGTAGATGGACTTTTAATTTCAACTGCCCCAGATTGTAGGACTCTTGTGACTTCGAAGGGTCCAGTCCATCTGGAGCGTAGTTTACTAGGAAAAAGTCGCAATCTAGAGGTGAACAAAAGCACTGGGTCACCAATATCGAACTCTCTCTTCGCAATTCTCTTATCATGTCATGCTTTAGTCCATTCTTTGTAAATTATATCATTCTCAAAAGCATCTCGTCTAATTTCTTACAATTCGAGGATGTCCAGCAAGCGTTTATTACCTGCCTTCAAAGTTGTTGTCCATAGTGCATTTTCAGTTTTATTGGCAGTCAGCTACTACATTTTCAGTTTCCTTTTTGCCTCGAGTTTCAAGATCAAACTCTTGCAGTAGGAGAATCCAGCGGATTAGTCTGGGTTTTGCATCCTTTTTCAAGATATCTTATGGCGGCATGGTCGGTGTACACTATGATCTTGGCTCCAACTAAATAAGAACAAAATTTGTCTATTGCAAAAACTACGACTAGGAGTTCTTTTTCAGTGGTGGCATAATTTAGTTGAGCGGCGTCTAGTGTTCTACTTGCGTAATATATCACACGTATTTTCTTTTCGGTTCTTTGCCCCAGAACAACAACAACGGTGAAGTCACTAGCATCACACATGATTTCGAATGGCTTATTCCAGTCTAGGGGTTGTATGATAGGTGCAGAAATCAGTACTCGCTTTAAGATATTAAACGCTTCTAGGCATTTTTCATCAAAAATAAACTCGGCATCTTTCATCAAGAGACCTGTTAGGGATTTTGTGATTTTTGAGAAGTCCTTGATAAAACATCGGTAGAACCTGGCGTGTCTGTAGCGAGCGATTTTGGACGTGGTTCTTAAGCGCTGTCGCTCTCTGGAGTCAGTTTACTAGAGGTCGATTCATTTTTTATCCTATTAAAGCTTATGAAGGAAGGGAAATAGACGTGTCCAATTAACCCTGCTTGCATACTGAGTTTAAACAGCGGTCTGTTAGGTTACGAATGCGATCAATGTGGTGGGGCCTTTCTTGTGCTTTTTGACAGACAGGTTTCTGGCGGGGAACAAGGATTAGGATGTTAGGACTGATGTTTTTTTATAGATACATGAGAGTATGGGATTTTGGGTTTTTGTTTAGTGTGCTCGCTAAGATCTTTTCTTTCGATCTTATGCCTACATATTCCCGTTTACCGAAACAGGGAAATCAGAGCGTTCGTAGTTCCTCCTATTCTATGGGAGGAAATGGTTGTTTTGGTGTCTTGTTCAAAGCCCAAGACGTGAAGCGAAAGGTGGTTTGTATCTTGTTCAAAGCCCAAGATGTGAAGCTGAAGGGTGTATTTGTATCTTGTTCAAAGCCCAAGATGTGAAGCTAAAATGGTTTGACTCTAGAGAGAATTTGTCGTCTCTAAAGGGGTCTGTTTGTCACAACTGTTGGGTGACTGACTGTAAAGGAGGATTACTTTAACCGAGATACGCGGATCCTAGCAATGCCATAATTTCCTTTATAGGGGATTTTAACCTGAAGGAGAAGACTTTAACTCAGTGTGGAGCAATGCCATCTTTCCTTAGGAATTTCTCATGCTAAAAGAGGGACAGTGGCATGGATGTAGATGATCCAGAGGCTTGCCGTTTACAACAATTAGATGAAGGGGAAGGAGTTATTGATGTTTGTGTACTGTGAACGAGGCACAATTTTGATGCTAAAAGGTTGATTGGATCAACCAGTGGTTTTCTTATACAAAGCCTAAGAGGAGGCTAATATGTGTCTCGTACAAAGCCCGAGAGAGAGGCTAAAAGGTTTTTGACTCGACGATAGAGTCTTTTGGTATCTCGTATAAAGCCCGAGATGAAGGCTATTTGACTCAACAAGAGAGTTTTTTGTATCTCGTACGAAGCCCGAGATGGAGGCTAAAAGGGTGATTGACTTAACGAGGGAGTCTCTTATGTGTCTCCTACAAAGCCCGAGAGAGAGGCTAAACGTTGTTTGACTCCGCTGGGGAGAATCATTGTACAAAGCCCAAGAGGAGACTATGGTGACTGTTTCAGTTGAGTGACAAGTCCAGTATACTGATTTAAAGAGAAAATCAGTTCTTATATGAGCAACATTCTACTCAAGGATTTGATTCGAGGATCCGGGTTATTCCTGTTCTTTAAGGAAGTGGGAAATTCGAAGGGTATTGAGACTGTCCGAGTCTATGAGTTTCCTTCCTATTTAACGGAGGGGTCACTTAAGAATGTCTTTGAGACTCAAGGAGATTAGACTGTCCAAGTCTAGAGTGTTATCTTTTGCACTATGCTTTGAGAAACAGTAGTAGACTCTTTGAAAGGACTGTTCTATGCAGATGACTAAGTTTTGTTCCTATACCTCTAGGAGGTCGTCGGGACAATTTGTACGAAGCCCAAGAGGTGGCTGGAAGCTTTTAAGAAGCCGACGGGTCCTTGTACTAAGCCCAAGAGGAGGCTATCATTCCCGGAGGAAGAGATCATTATACGAAGCCTAAGAGGAGGCTGTGAATACTTTTAAGAAGCCGGCGGGTCCTTGTACTAAGCCCAAGAGGAGGCGGGGTTGCTTTTAGGAAGCCTGTGGGTCCTTATACGATGCCCAAGAGGAGGCCGATGCTTTTAAGAAGCCCGTGGGTCCCCAAACCCCGAGAAATTCAAGGCAAGCTATTCACAAGGAATAGATCAAGTCAGGAAAGTTCGAGAATTTGGAAGAAACTCAAAGATGCCATTCACGGAGAATACATTCATCTCTGGGAGTAGAGTTTCTTGACTATTCCTAATGAGGACAGCCGAAAAGAAGACTGTATCTGGTGATCCTATTGGGGATCTAGTTGTCTATTTCTACGAATAAACGAAACGGCGTCACCTAGTTCTAGACGTAGTTGCCGGGGAAACTCTAAATATCTATACTATTATTACACAGTTGATATGAGTTTATGAAAGAAGACTTACAGCGAAACAGCCCCACAATACAGTTATATGTATATGAAAGCGGTAAATGAAAGCGATAACCACTTACTCGGTTGTAGAGCTTCCATGCTGTTTGATTAGTTGTTCAACAAAGACAGATTGAAAACAACAGTATATTCAAAATCAAAGGAGAAAGTGCTTTGAAAAAGAAAGATTTGGGGCTTACAGCTCAAGGAGAGGCCTAGGGTTTTATCAGTGAGCGCACTGTTTGAATTTGTACAGAGGGACTTATACAAGTGACTGAGGCCCAAAAAGGTTTTCTGTACAAAGGGATGGGTCTTACACTCTCTCAAGAGGCCCAAAAATTTTTAAAGAAAAAGAGTGGGGCTTATAACACGAGGGTAGGCCCAGTTGATTTTTCGTTTAAAAATGGCGATCGCGCCGAGGTTTTCTTTTAACGCAGAGGGAGTTATACAATAAGTGAGGCCCAAATGGTTTTGGTTAAAAGGGGATTGGGTCTTACACTCTATTAGAGGCCCAAAAGTTTTGAATGGGTCTTATAGCTCAAGGAGAGGCCCAGTTGGTTTATTTTTAAACTGGCGATGATCGCGCCGTTTGTTTTTGACGGTATCGGGACTTATACAATACACTGAGGCCCAGAAATGATTTGGTCAAAAAAGGATTGGGTCTTACACTCTATTAGAGGCCCATGAGTGTTTGAAAAAGTTTGATGAGGGTTGAATTAATCAAAAACCCTAATTTCATTTTTTAAAGGGCATTTTTCAAAGAAAAATCAAGTAAAAAATGATAAAAAATATCAAATAAAATCATTAATCATTTTATAAACAGTGAGTAAGGTTTATGAAAAAGTATTTTATCCACATGAATATTTAAAATCATTTTGGTTTTAAAAATCAAGAAAAAGAAATCATTTTAAAAGCATTTAAAACAATTTAAAACAATATTTTTGAATATATTAAAAATATATCAAATAATAATATTTTTTGTGATTTTTTGGTGGCTTAAAATATTATGGAGTATGAATAAGAAGTGTGTAAAACAGATTTTGAAAATGATGATTTTTGCTATGCAAAAGAATTGGTTGAGTTTTGAAGATAAACTAAGAAAAAGAGGAAAGATGTCACAACATCACATTCGACATCTTTCATGAGTTTTCAACATCTTTTTTATCAAACTTCAAACACTCATAACTCTCTCAATTTTTAACGGAATTAAGATCCGGAAGAGCCTATCTTGACCAATTTTTCGCAAGGAATCCAATGGTATCACTTATACATACTGAAACTTAATGTACAGCACACACAAGGCAAAAAACCAGATCTGCACCTTAAGTTTAAACATCTTTGCTTATCAAATTTTCAAACATTCATAACTCTCTCAATTTTTAACGAAATTGAAATCCGTAAGAACCTATCTTGACCAATTTTTCGCAAGGAATCCAATGGTATTACTCATACATACTGAAACTTAATGTACAACACACACAAGGCAAAAAACCAGATCTGCACCTTAAGTTTAAAACAACATAAACTCCACATATAAACATGTTAAAGTGCAAATAGTAGGAGGATCATAACATACACATTAAGGACTACATTTTTGCTTCAAGAATTGTTCAATATGATGCATGTATGTGGATATCAAAGGAAAGCATGATTCAAAGAATTCAAGTTATGAATTTTACCTCTTTTTTTGGAGATTTTGTGCAACCTACCAAGTGCTTTGTTCCAGAAATGATTTGATTCTTTGGACATCCTCAAATGACCTCTTAGAAGCTTTTAGGATGGTTGGAATCAGCTGGTACCTGCAAAAACACAAACTGCCCCTTTCTTGCAAAAGAGGTTAAAAGTGACCAAAATAGCAACTCCCTCAAACGGTGTTCCAGATGTTGGGAACCATTTGGGATAGTTCAAGGATGATATTTAGAGTCTGTTTGAGGTTTTATCTGGTTTGGAAAGTGACTGAATCAATACATGGCTTGAAAAATACAAAAAAGTGCCATTTTGAGGTTTTGAGAAGTGACTTTGTGATTACAGGTCACTTGTGATAGTTTGCACAGCTTGCATATGATATATATGAGGTGTGTGTGTGATTATTTTGAGTGGAATTTCTCTCTAACTCAAAAGCTCAGAATTACTTGCTTTGGAAGGAAAATTTGAGGTGAAAGAAGAGATTTTGAGGAAAGCATCTGTTTGATGGCTTTGGTGTACTCAAACTGAGCACAAATGAGCTCTATTTATAGTAGAGCAAGTTTGTTTTCGCAGCAATAGTGAATGGTGGCTGCAGCAGAGGTTTGGCCAATGTTGTCCAATGAGAATCCAAGTCTCCTCTAGCCATTGACTAGAGGTTAGGGCACAGGGCTGTGGTTCCCTTGGTCTTGGATAAGTCTTGACTGAATTCAGTTGAGAATGGCTCAGTCCATGCCACCTTGATGCTTCCATTGAATGCTCCAATCCAAAATTTGAGTCTTGTCCCTCTTTTAGGGATTTTTAGGAATAAAATGCTACTTCTTGTTCCAAGGACTTTGGAGGCTTGGCTCAGTGATTGTCCCCTTTAGATTTGATCCTCAGATGTGTCCAAGATGATGACAAGGCTTGGAAATTCGTGTGGCACAAGAAATGTGCAAATCTGCCCCATGAAAAATTCAGCTGCAGCAAGCCTTTTTGTAAAATCCATAACTCCCTGCTCGAGTATGCTACATGGACGTTCTAGGACTTTCTAGAAAGCTGAGATGATGTACTTCAACTTTGATGTTCAAGGTTTGGCTTGAATCAACTTGGATAATGAAGAAAAACATCCTTGAAGTTGGGACTTCTTGCTGGAAAAATATTAGTGATGTCCTATGCAATGTTGGAACATCAGACATTGAACATTAATAATTCCAAACTTTAATCACTTGTATCTTTTAATCCACTATGATATTTTGAGTTGAAGTGAATTGCATCTTTGACGCTTGTCTTGCATGGTGACAAAGTTTGAAAATTGGGTGGCACAAGAAAAGTGCGCAAAATCTGTCCTAAAAAATCAGCTCGAGCAAGGCATGTTGTGAGGTTCATAACTCCTTGCTCAAGTTGAATTAATGGGAGTTCTTATACATTTTGGAAAGCCCTAATGACATACTTTAACTTTGATGTTTGACTTTGGTCTCGGTTCAGCTTGCAAAGTCATAAAAAATGGTCTTGAACTCGTGTAGTCAAATCTGTCCTAAAAGCTGTCATGAACATTCTGCTTTATCAATGTTTTTTGCAAAAATCATATCTCCTTGCTCGAGTATGCTACAAGGACGTTCTACGACTTTCTGGAAAGCTGAGATAACGTACTTCAACTTTGATGTTCAAGGTTTGGCTTGAATCAACTTGGATCATGGAGAAAAACGTCCTTGAAGTTGGGACATTCTTGCTGAAAAAATATTAATGATGTCCCATGCAATGTCAGAACACTGGACATTAAGAATTCCCAACTTTGATCACTTATATCATTCCATCCTTATGATATTTTGAGTTGATTCCTTCTACAATGTTGAAGTATCAAATACCCTCTTTAAAAGTAGCCCTTACGCAAAACCAATGGATGCTTGGGTCAATAGTTACAACCTTGAAAAGTTGTGCACTTGAACGTGATTTTAACTTAGAAAAAATTTCTAAGTTTCTTTCAATTTGATCAATTTTGCAATTTTGCGTGATTTCTTGATTTAAATTTGATCAAATTAAATCATCCATCATATTTTCTTGAGTAATGGCTTGTGAAGCTCAAAGTTGACCAAAAGTCAAACTTTGACTTTCTGCGTCAGTTGACTTTGTATTAGATGAACTTGAGGCTTGATCCACTTCAAATGTTGCACTCTTGTACTTAATTCTTGATGTGGGAGTTCTCTTGATCCTTTGTGGATGTGTAAGAGGTTAGACAAGTTGAAGATCATGTCATTCCTTGATTGATCCTTTGTCTAAAGGCTCTAAGAGGGCTTGAAACCCTAAGCTTGATTGTAGTGAATGCTCAACAATTCCTTGAGGAAATTGATGAGGCACAAAGGTACATCCATATTGTGATGATGATTTGCACAATGATGGGAAATCTAAGTGGTCAAAATTTGGGGTATGACAGTGTCCAAGAAAACGTCGTACTTCCCTAACTATTTTTGGTGGCTGGATGTTTTCTATTATCTCAATCTTAGCTTTATCAACCTCAATTCCCCTGTCAGAAACTATGTGTCATAAAACTATACCCTCTGTAACCATGAAATGGCATTTTTCCCAGTTTAATACGAGATTTACCTGTACGCATCTTTCCAAAATCTTTTCTAGGTTAGCGAGGCAGACTTTAAAACTGGATCTGCATACCAAGAAGTCATCCATAAAATCCTTTATTATGTCGTCCAGGAAATCTGCGAATATAGCCATCATACATCGTTGGAATGTCGCAGGAGCGTTGCATAGTCCAAACGACATCCACTGATAGGCAAAATTTCCGTAAGGGCATGTAAAGGTTGTTTTCTCCTGGTCATCAGGGTAAATAGGGATTTGAAAAACTCCTGAATATCCGTCTAAATAGCAGAAATAAGAATGCCTGGCTAAACGTTCTAACATTTGATCAATGAATGGAAGGGGAAAATGGTTCTTCCTAGTTACTTTGTTTAGCTTCCTATAGTCAATACATATGCGCCAACCACTTACTATGTTGTGGCACTAATTCTCCTTTTTCGTTCTGCATTACTATGACGCCTCCTTTCTTGGGTACGACATGTACTGGGCTAACCCACTTACTATCAGAGATTTGGTATATTATTCCGGCGACCAGTAGTTTCAACACTTCCCTCTTTACCACACTGCTCATCTTAGGGTTTATCCTCCTCTGGTGTTCCCTAGAGGGTTTAAAATCTTCCTCTAGCATAATCTGGTGCATGCAAATAGACAGACTTATCCCTTTTAAGTCACAAATATTGTATCCTAGGGCTGAAGGGTACTTACGCAAGACATCTAAGAGTTAATTAGTCTCATCCTTGTTTAAGTTTGCATTTATTATAACAGGACCATTTAATTCCTTATCAAGGAATTCATATCTTATATTCTTAGGTAATTCTTTAAGTTCTACAGTCTTTGTCTTAGGACATGGTAGATGGTTAGGGGTAAGTGAAAAACATTCATGAAGGTTATCGTCCACATAAGGTGTATATACGTTTAGTTCATCACCTTCCATTATCTCGGTCGAAGGCAGTTTCATGGTTTCGGTCCGTGTTTCAAGCTCGGTTTTGATTTGTGTGTCAATCTCTCTTATACACTCTGTAATACCCCAAATTTTGACCACTTAGATTTCCCATCATTGTGAAAATCATCATCACAATATGGATGAACCATCATGCTTCATTAGCCTCCCCAAAGATGGGTGAGTATCCAATACAATCAAAATTAGGGTTTCAAGCCCTCTCTGAGTGCTTAGACAAAGGATCAATCAAGAAATGACATGATCTTCAACTTGTCTAATCTCTCAAACATCCACAATGGATCAAAAAGGACTCCCACTTCAAGGATTAAGCACAAGGCTGCTCCCTTCTAGGTGGATCAAGTCTCAAGATCGACAGTGTCACCAAATTAAGGTTTTGGTCGACCAGGGCCTCCAGATGGAAATTTTCATCTGGGCACAAGGCAATGATCCAAAACATGACCTAATATACTTCATGGAACCTCATGAACCCATGCATCAAGTCAATTTTGCCTCAGGGGATGCATACATCAAAAATCAGGAATTAGGGTTTCTTGACCTAATTCACCCCTAAGTTGACTTTTGGGACAAACCATGAGCCAAGACCTCAAGAGATGATTTGAGGGTCTCTAATACACCATATTGATCCATTTGTAACAATGGATTGATCCAAGAAGCTTGAGCAACAAGTCTCATTTTCATCTGCACCACAATTAGGGTTTTAAGGGAAAAGTCAACTGTAACTTTGACTTTTGACCAAGGCATGCTCCCAAACCCTAATACATGAATCAATATACCCTATAACACCCTTGGAACATGTCCATCAAGTTTGATTTAGGTCAAGGACATGATTTCCTGAAGAATTGCACAGTTTGGAATTCATCTGATAAAAAGTCAACTGTGCACAAAAGTCAACTTTGACTTTTTGAGATTTTTCACCAAAATGGATTTTTAACCCTAAAATGATGTTAATGTATGATTTGAATCATCATTCATCAAGAAAAATCAAGAAAAGTTGGATAACTTGTAAAAGGGGTAACCATAAAACTTAGAAATTTTTCTAAGTTAAAAATAAAGTGGCAAAGGTACCAACTTTGGAGGACCATAACTCCTAAACCACAAGGCCATTTTTTCTCATCCAAAGATGGATTTGTAGCCCTCATTATCACCTACAAAAAATTCAACTACAAGTCATTCCAATTCATTAAGGATTTTGAGTTATGGAGTGATCAAAGTGGCTGAAAAGTGAAAAAGTCACTTTTTCCAACACTTAGTGAAATTTTCACTAAGTCAGAATTCTGCTTCACTTTTTGCCAAATGTAGGGGGATTTTTCACTTGGAATCAAAAGAGATCAAAACCAAACTTGTTCAAACAGTTGTTGTATCATGTTAGGGCTTTCCAAAATGGCCAAGAACATTGCCAAATTCAACCTACATCATGAGATACAACATTGGCAAGTTGCCTTGCTGAAATCTGTCAAGGCAAGGCAGAATTTGCATTTTGGCTCGATTTGCCAAAATCAGCCAATTGCAATTGCTCCAATCCACTTGGACACCTTAGAGGATTGAATCCAAAGGGGACAATCACTGAGCCAAGCCTCCAAGGTCCAAGGAACAAAGAATAACATGTTGAACCTAGAATGGGCAAAATAGGGACAAGACTTCAAATTTGGAATGAGGCATTCAATGGAACCATCAAGGTGGCATGGACTGAGCCATTCTCATCTGAAATCAGTCAAGACTTATCCAAGACCAAGGGGACCAAAGCTCTGTGCCCTAACCTCTAGTCAATGGCTAGAGGAGACTTTCATTCTCATTGGCCAACATTGAGGAAACCTACTTACCAGCTGCCATGCACTATTCCTTGCAAAACAAACTTGCTCTACTATAAATAGAGCTCAATTGTGGTCAGTTTGAGTACACCAAAGCCATCTAACAGATGCTTTCCTCAAAATCTCTTTCTCTTGGCAAAAATGCCTTTCTTAGCAAGGTAGCTATCGGGTTTTGAGTTTGAGAGCAATTCTGCACAAACCAATCACTCACATACATCACATATGAGCTGATCAAACACTCACATAACATCTGAAACATCAAAATCTCAAAATCACTTGCCATCCACACAAGTTTTAAGTGAAGTTGCAGTTGAGATGCCATAAACTGATCCAGTCCATTTCAATTCAATCCAAGTGTTCAAACACACTCCATATGGTGTATGGAAGCTGTCCAGATCATCACAACTTGTCTGTAACACCTCCAACTCAAAATCACATCTGCTCTTGCTGTCACGACTTGAAGGTAAGCCTAAACTTGGGCATCTCTCAATCTATGCATATTTCCTCGCACAATAATTTGGCCATATGTTCATAATCATGCATGGAATGTTTTCCCTCAATTAATTGCATTGTTTGAATCGTGTATCAAAAATCCTAGCCTTCATGCAGAAATTAGGGTTCTTGAGGTCTCTTCGTGATTTCTTGTTATATGTTTAATTTAAATGAAATTAAAGTACATAGACATGATCGTGAGGTTGAGGCGGGCACAATGATATGTGGATTGCATGTTATAATTACGTATTCAGTGAGATTGAATTGAAAATGCAAATCTGGGCAAACTGAAAAACGCGCGTGTTCTTGGTGATTGTTCTTGGCGCCATTTTCATATATTTGAATATTTGAATTTTGTGATTTTGTTTAATTGATTCAAAAATTAATTTCTCTCTGAGTTTTAATGATTTTGAGTTGATTCCTTTTTTAATAATTCACAAAAATGTTAAAATATTTTATTTTATCAAAAAAATCCCAAAAATATGATTTATTTTGTATAATTGATATTTTTGCAAAGAATTAATATTTTGATTGTTTTTGGCATTTTAAATATTTTTTCTACATTGATTTTGCAACTTTTAATGCTTTCTAATTATTTTGTAGGTCAATACTTAATTTTTGAAGCATTAATCCAAGATCACAATTTGTTTTCCATGTGTTAAACAATTTTTGATCATTTTAATTGAATTTTTATTCAATTAAATACATTTTTGAAAACAAATTAGGGTTTTGGATTAATTCAACCCTCATAAATCATTTTCAAAACACTTTGGGCCTCTATTAGAGTGTAAGACCCAATCCTTTTTTTGACCAAATCATCTTTGGGCCTCACTTATTGTATAAGTCCCGATACCGTCGAAAAACAAACGGCGCGATCGTCGCCTTTTCAAAAAAACATTTGGGCCTCTCCTTGAGTTATAAGACCCATTCAAAACACTTTGGGCCTCTATTAGAGTGTAAGACCCAATCCCCCTTTTAACCAAAACATTTTGGGCCTCACTTATTGTATAAGTCCCTCTGCGTTAAAAGAAAACCTCGGCGCGATCGCCATTTTAAACAGAAAAATCATTTGGGCCTACCCTCGTGTTATAAGCCCCACTCTTTTCTTTAAACCTTTTTGGGCCTCTTGAGAGAGTGTAAGACCCATCCCTCTGTACAGAAAACCATTTTGGGCCCCAGTCACTTGTATAAGTCCCGCTCTACAAAGTCAAACAGTGCGCTCACTGATAAAACCCTGGGCCTCTCCTTGAGCTGTAAGCCCCAAATCTTTCTTTTTCAAAGCACTTTCTCCTTTGATTTTGAATACACTGTTGTTTTTTATCTTTCTTTGTTGAACAACTAACCAAACAGCATGGAAGCTCTACAACCGAGTAAGTGGTTATCGCTTTCATTTACTGCTTTCATATTATAAAACTGTATTGTGGGGCTGCTCACTGTAAGTCTCCTTTCATAAACTCATATCTACTGTGTAATAATAGTATAGATATTTCGAGTTTCCCCGGCAACTACGTCTAGAACTAAGTGACGCCGTTTCATTTATTCGTAGAAATAGACACCTAGATCCCCAATAGGAGCACCAGATACAGTCTTCTCTTCGGCTGTCCTCCTTAGGAATCGTCAAGAAATTATATCCCCCAGAGATGAATTATTCTCGGTGAAACTTCTCTTGAATTTCTTCAAACCGCCGAACGGTTCGGACTCTCTCTAAAAGTTAAAGTCACTGGATAGTAAACCTCGCACGTTTACCAGTGGTTTTAACTCTAAAAGAGTTTTCCTGAACTTTTCTTTGGTTTGGGACACACGGGCTTCTTAAAAGCATCGGCCTCCTCTTGGGCATCATACAAGGACCCACAGGCTTCCTATAAGCAACCCCGCCTCCTCTTGGGCATTATTCAAGGACCCTACGGCTTCTTAGAAGTATTCACAGCCTCCTCTTAGGCTTCGTATAATGATCTCTTCCTCCGGGAATGATAGCCTCCTCTTGGGCTTCGTACAAGGACCCGTCGGCTTCTTAAAAGATTCCAGCCTCCTCTTGGGCTTCGTACAAATTGTCCCGACGACCTCCTAGAGGTATAGGAACAGAACCTAGTCATCCTCATAGAACAGTCCTTTCTTAGAGTCTACTACTGTTTCTTAAAGCATAGTACCAAAGATAAAACTCTAGACTTGGACAGTCTAACTTCCTTGAGTCTCAAAGACATTCTCAAGCACCCTTCGTTAAATAGGAAGGAAACCCGCAGACTCGGACAGTCTCAATACCCTTTGGATTTCCCGTTTCCTCAAAGAAAAGGAACTATCCCTGATCTTCAAATTAAATCCCTGAGTACAGTGTTGCTCATATAAGAACTGATTTTCTCTTTTAAATCAGTATATTGGATCTGTCACTCAACTGAAACAGTTACAATGGCCTCCATCTCGGGCTTCGTACGAGATACCAAAATTCTCCCCAGTGGAGTCAAAACAACCTTTTAGCCTCTCTCTCAGGCTTTGTATGAGACACAAAAGATTCCCTCGTTGAGTCAATCACCCTTTTTTTTGCCTCCATCTCGGGCCTCGTACGAGATATAAATCCCTTAAGCAAGAGTCAAACTCTTTGCTAGCCTCCTCTTAGGCTTTGTATAACGATATGCCCCACTAGGTCAAAAACTTTTAGCCTCTCTCTCGGGCTTTGTACGAGACACAAAATAGCCTCCTCTTAGGCTTTGTATAATGATTTTCCTAGCGGAAATTAGCCTCCTCTTAGGCTTTGTATAAGAAAACCACTGGTTTATCCAATTAACCTTTTAGCATCAAAGCTGTGCCTCGTTCACAGTAAATAAACATCAATAACTCCTTTCCTTTCATCTAATCGCTGTAAGCGGCAAGCCTCTGGATCATCTATATCCATGCCACTGTCCCTCTTTTAGCATGAGAAATTCCTAAGGAAAGATGGCATTGCTCTACACTGAGTTAAAGTCTTCTCCTTCAGGTTAAAACCCTTTCTTCGAAAATTATGGCATTGCTCGGATCCGCGTATCCCAGTTAAAGTAATTCTCCTTATCCCCTCTTTAGAGATGACAAATTCTCTCTAAAGTCGAGGTCTTTTAGCTTCACATCTTGGGCTTTGAACAAGATACAAATAGACCTTTCAGCTTCACATCTTGGGCTTTGAACAAGATACAAACCACCTTTCGCTTCACGTCTTGGGCTTTGAACAAGACACCAAAACACCAAAAACACCAATTTCCTCCCATAGAATAGGAGGAACTATGAACGCTCTGATTTCCCTGTTTTGGTAAACGGGAATACGTAGGCATAAGGTCGAAAGAAAAGATCTTAGCGAGCGCAATCAACAAAAAACCCAAATCCCATAACCCTATCAATCAAAAGCAGTAATTCAAAAGCATCAGTCCTAACATCCTAATCCTTATTCCCCGCCAGAAACCCTTTGCCTAGAAAAAAGAAAGAAAGAACCTGTATTGGCGAAATACGAATAACCAGTACAAAAGCCCCCCCACATTGATAGCATCCGTAACCTAACAGACCGCTGTTTAAACTCAGTATGCAAGCAGGATTAATTGGAGACATCTATTTCCCTTCCTTATTCAGCTCACAATAGGATAGAAAATGAATCGACCTGTAGTTTTAAGCTCAACCGCAGAGAGCGACCAGCGCTTAAGAACCGCGTCCAAAATCGCTCGCCACAGAAAAGTGGCGCCCACCGTGGGGCCGTTCAAAGTTAGATCTAGGCACGGTCGTCCCCATTTTTCACAGAAAAGTGGCGCCCACCGTGGGGCCAATCTTTCTTTCTGTTTCTGTTTTCCTTGAAAATGGCGACTCTGCTGGGGAGTCATTGCCAAGATCTTTTCTGCCTTAGGGCGTCATCCCCGTTTTCTACGGAAAATGGGAACTCTACCGAAGAGAAAGATTGACCTATGCTGGTCCATCTCTTAGGCAGGGAACCACAGATTGGGGCTTCCGCCGGGGAACCCATTTCTGTCAGGAACTTAAGAATCGTAGCTTTATAAGTCTAGGATGATTAGGACAAATATATATACTGCTTTTCCTAATTGCTATACGTGTTTATTTTTCTGCTACTGGGAATGCGTGTGATGCCGCATGTGGTGAGATTGAGTATACACTTAAGAAAAGCCAACCTTTTTCGTAGTGCGGAAGCTATCGGAAATAGCTGTTACGCGATACTACCCTCATTTGAGGCTGGTGATCTATTCTCGGTGAATAGCACTTACTCTAAGATTGCTCTACAACTCGCTGGCGATCCGCTTGTTGTTTTGCTTTCCTGGGAGGAGCTGATGATAATGAGTACAGGTACAAAAATACCCTAGTATAAACCTTTGGGGATGGGTAGAGCCTTGACTTCATGACAACAACCCTTTGACCCCATGTTTCTTCTATGTTTTTGTGTGCTGCATTCATGCATTCATTTAATAAAACATTAAAACATTCAAAAAACTTTCTCTTCTAGTCTCTCTATTTTTCAAATTAAACTAAGACTGTGATTGCAAATATCAGAGAAAAAGATTGCATTAATGGATTTCGGTAGAAGGAGAACTCACCAGTATACCTTCAAGGTTCCAAAGCTAGGGGATTTGAGAAAGTTAGCGAGGATGATCGTTAACCCAGAGGCTTTCAGAGCCAAGCACGGTGGTTTGCTACCACTGTTAAGAGTCCATGTGATTAAAGGAATCATGGATGCACTCATTCAGTTCTACGATCCGGTTTATCATTGTTTCACATTCCTGGATTACCAGCTGGCACCAACGCTGGAGGAGTATTCTCATCTGACTGATTTACATATCACTGATCGAGCTCCATTTTCTGGACTGGAGGAAATTCCAAAGAGTCAGACTATTGCAAGAGCAATTTATTTGGACGAGTCTGTGGTCAGGACTCACATGATTACTAAGGGTGGCATCCAAGGTTTTCCAGCCCAGTTCTTGACAAAGAAAGCTCTGTACTTCGCTAGTATAGGGAACGAGACTGCTTTTGAAAGCATCTTTGTCTTGCTCACCTACGGGTTATTTTTGTTTCCCAACATCAATAACTTCGTCGATATCAACGCTATTAAGGTTTTTCTCATTGGAAACCCTGTGCCGACTTTGCTCGCAGATGCGTATCATTCTGTACACTTGGGAAATTTGTACAGCGGAGGGGAGATCACATGCTGTGTACCTTTGCTTTACAAATGGTTTATCTCTCACTTGCCCAAGTCTGCTGCTTTTTGGGATTGCAAGAGTGTCTTACGTTGGTCGCAGAAGATCATGTCCCTCACCAATTCTGATATAGATTGGTGTAATAGGATTTATGAGGGAATCAGAATCATTGACCATTGTGGAAACTTCCCCAGCGTACCCCTCATAGGAACTAAAGGAGGAATCAACTATCATCCGATATTAGTTCTTCGTCAATTTGGATACCCGATGCGACACATCCCACTGGGTGTTCATCTGGAAGGTCTTTTCTTCAAAGAAGGAGAAAGTGATAGGGCACTAAAGATGGAAATAGTGCAAGCTTGGAAACAGGTTCATAAGAAAGGACGAGAGTCTCTGGGAAAACCGGACTGTGTCTCGGTGGAGCCTTATCTCCATTGGGTACAAACTAGAGCTCTCAAGCTAAAAATGCCTTATCCTCGTTACGGAATTCTTCCGCCGAGGGAAATTGTCATGTACTTCATGACGGAAACTGAAAGGCTTCAGGTTACTCTCAACAAAGTTCAAAAGGAAAGAAGGTCTTGGAAGAACAAGTACCGCACCCTCGACGTAGAGTGTATCCAAATACAGCAACCACTGAGAGAGAAAGATGCTCTGATTGAAATTTTAGAACAGCATGCTGTAGATAATCAAGATGACCAGAGGAATTTGCTCACTCCTTTCACTTGGCAAAGGAATGTCAGCCCGACAACGGCCCAAGCGCCCCGGTCAAAGAAAAGGAAGATACCAGAATCAGCACCCGATTTCTCTTCAGAGAGGACTCGGGACCCATTAGTTTAGGTTTCTGCACTTTGTAATCTACTGTATTTCCATTTCTGTAATCCTTTGGAATTCAATAAAAAGGGGTTTCCCCACTGTTTGATATTTGCAATCTAATTGTCGAAGTTTATTTTAATTAAACCTAAAAAACAATTAATATAATCATTGCATTCATCATTCTCACATCGCGTATTCTCCTTACCTACGAATTTCACGTTTGTGTCTCAATTCTAGAGTCAAACTGTCTCATTCGTATAATACTCGGGCCAATCGTCAGAAAAAGATGGATGATCTTGAGGAAGAAAACAGAGAGTTGAAAGAAGAGATCGACGCTCTGAGAGAGGATATGAGAAAGCTTCGTAATGACATGCAAGCCATGGCAGAAGCTCAGCTACAAAGAACTGTGATCTCAGAGATCACCTCAACGCCCATCATAGAAAAGTATGATCCTAGGTATCAGATACCGAAAGATCGTCCTTGGGGCATGCCTGTTAACTATATCCCGGAAGGATATGTTCCGCCGATCACTGAAGATCAGGGAATCGCAACAGAAGCCGCTGGGCCTGAAGGTTACAAACTTCGGGAAAGCGAAGATTCCAGGGGCATACTCAAGACTCCTGAAGGTTACAAACTTCGGGAGGCGCCAAGACTTACTGCAGTAGTCACGGTACCACCCCCTGTGGTGCACACTGTCCCGGAAGGACAGATTCCACAGACACCTTCTGGTAAGAAGGAAACTATGTTTGACAGAATGGAGGAATTCCAGGAACAGTTCTTGGAAATGCAGAAGGAACTGCAAGTCATTCGCCGTCAGGATCTATTTGGAAAGGACGCCGCAGACCTCTGCTTGGTCCCCAATATGAAAGTCCCGTACAAGTTCCAAGTGCCCGACTTTGAAAAGTACAAGGGTAACTCTTGCCCTCAGAGCCATCTGGTGATGTACGCTCGGCAGATGTCAGCTCAGACAGAGAATCAGGACCTGCTGATTCACTACTTCCAGGATAGTTTAACCGGTGCCGCACTCAAATGGTACATGGGTTTAAACCGTACTACGATCGGTACATTCAGAGATCTTGGTACTGCCTTTGTCCAACAATACAAATACAATTTGGACATGGCACCCGACAGAGATCAACTCAGATCAATGTCACAAAAGGAAAAGGAAACCTTTAAGGAGTATGCTCAAAGGTGGCGTGAAATTGCCGCTCAAATTTGTCCACCTCTTGAGGAAAAAGAGATGACAAAAATCTTCTTAAAAACCTTAAGCTCGTTTTACTATGACCGAATGGTCGCCAGTGCGCCCAGTGATTTCACCGAAATGGTCGGCATGGGTGTACGTCTTGAGGAAGCCGTCCGAGAAGGGCGTTTGGTAAAAGACACTGGATCAACGAGCGGTACTAAAAAATACGGTAGTGCTCTCCCTAAGAAAAAAGAGCAAGATATTGGGAATATCTCTCTCGGAAAGTAAAGGCGACGTTATCAGCCAGTAGCAGCTGTTACTCCTGCTATCGGCCCCGCGCCTGTTCCTATGTATCAACCTCAGGTTGCGCAGAGCCAACCTGACCAGCAAAGGACACAACAGCCTCTTCAGCAGGCTCTTCCTCCATATAACAACAACCGTACAACACGGCCACCAGGATTTGATCCTATACCCATAACGTACGCAGAGTTGTTTCCGTTACTGCTAGCCAAGGGGCACATTCAGACTAAGTCTCCCCTTTCAGTTCCGGAAAATCCGCCTTTTTGGTTTAAAGCGGATCAAACATGTCCTTATCATCAAGGAGGGTCAGGGCATAACATTGAGACTTGTCTCAATTTCAAATCCGACGTGCAAAAGCTTGTTAGGAGCGGGCTCTTATCTTTCAAAGATACGAATCCCAATGTTCTCACGAACCCGCTGTCTCAACACGAGAAAGCTGCAGTCAATCTGATTGAGAAAGAGACTAACAATGTCTATCAAATTCACGATGTACTCTTATTCTGGACCAATCTGGTCAAGATGCATTGTAGACAGAGTGGATATGGCCATGTGCCACCTCATAATTATCACCAGTGTGATATCTGCTCTAAAGATAACCAAGGATGTTCGGTAGTGCAATTAGCTCTACAGGAACAAATGGATCTTGGATGGATCCAAAAGCACCGAGTTCGTGAAGTTAACATGGTCTCTACGAATTCTAACGTCATTCAAAACCACGACATCCGTGTAATGAATGTCAACTTGGTGGCGATGCACTCAAGGCAAAGCCAGTATCATAATCTGCCGCGGCATGATTACAGTTCCTGTCTGATTTGCTCGGTAAACAAACAGGGATGCTCTTTCATACAAGAGGCCCTCCAGCGTCAGATGGATCTTGGATGGATCCAAGACTACCATGATAGGAACTCCTATCAAATCAATATGGTTCAGATCTTCGATATCCGCGTGATGAATACCAACCTGGTAGAGTTACATGCTGAGCAGGTCCGACTCGGATTCTTAATATCACATGATTACCAAAGCTGTAAAGCAGGTTGCGAAAACGATCGAGGTTGTACCCTTGTCCAGGAGGCACTTTAGCACTTGTTAAATCACTGGTGGATGCCAATCTATATGGACGAAGATACTCAGCAGATTAGTATCAATAACAGGGATCCTACTCGTCGTCAAAGTCAGGATGTCCGATCAATGGAAGGTAACCTAGTGAGGTTACATTATATTCAAAGTGGGCGTGGCCAGGTGCCACCACACAACTATGACAGTTGTAGCGTCTGTTCGGAAAGTAACCAAGGGTGTTACCTTGTGAGAGCAGCTCTTCAGGGTCAGGTCGATCATGGAGAAATTCGTCCATATCCAGGTTCAGGACCCATCATTTGGTCGTCGAACTACCTTGCCGAGCAAGTTGAGGATGCTGTCACCATCTCTGGTCATCACCAGATCAGGGATGTTTTTGCCATCATCCCTCTACTTGACAAATCTAGAGTTCCCAACCGGGAACGGATCGAGATTACTTATGATGGTCAGAAAAATCAGAAGGTTCCCATAGTCATCTATCTACCGGGGCCACTACCGTATGAATCAGCTAAGGCAATCCCTTACAAATACGGTGCAACAATAATCGAGAATGGAAAGAAAATTCCATTACCCTCTGTCGTGAACATTGCAGACATCAGTCGTGTAACACGGAGTGGTAGAATCTTCAACCGAGGGGTTAGGGAAGCTAACAAAGAAAAGGAACTTCAGACAGAAGCTCCCGATCCACCAGTCGGTCAATCCAGTAATCCCGGCCTTTCAAAAAACAATGATGAGATACTGAAGCTCATCCAAAGGAGTGAATATAACATTGTTGATCAACTGTTACGGACTCCTTCTAAGATATCGGTATTATCACTGTTACTCAGTTCAGACGCGCACAGGGAGGCTCTACAGAAAGTCTTGGAGCAAGCCTTTGTGGAACAGGATGTAACAATCAGACAATTTGATAGCATTGTCTCCAACATCACTTCCTACAATAATTTGGGATTTAGTGATGAGGAATTACCTGAAGAGGGTCGCCGTCATAACATGGCGCTCAACATTACAGTTAACTGTCAGGGCGATGCTTTAGCCAACGTGCTGGTAGACACAGGGTCAGCCCTGAATGTTATGCCGAAGTCCACTTTGATGCAATTATCATTTAAGGGCCCTCCGATGAGAGTCAGTGAGATCGTCGTCAAAGCATTCGACGGATCCAGAAAAACAGTTATCGGCGAAGTTGATCTTCCCATAACTATTGGTTCTCACACTTTCCAAATCACTTTCCAGGTCATGGACATCCAGGCAACATACAGTTTTTTATTAGGAAGACCTTGGATACATCAGGCTGGAGCGGTTACTTCAACCCTCCACCAAAAGCTAAAGTTCGTCAAGAACGACCAACTTGTCACGGTTTGTGGGGAACAAGCCTTGCTCGTAAGCAACTTATCATCATCTACTTGTGTGGAACCCGAGGAGGTTATTGGAACTCAGTTCCAAGCACTATCGGTGAGCAAGAATGATCAATCCGAAGAAGGAACTTCAATTTCTTCATACAAAGATGCTATCAAAGCGGTTGAGAGTACCGATACTATCGGATGGGGACGGCTTGTCATCCCTATTGACAATAAAATAAAGAAGGGTCTTGGTTTTTCTGCAACCTGTACCCAGACAGCCGCCAACGATGAAAGTCTTCATCCCCTTCAAAACTTCTTCCACAGTGGAGGTTTTCTCCACCCAGTGTCTCAGACAATTCATGTTATCAATGAGGAAGATCCCTCTGACACAGATGAAGAATGGAAGTCCTACCTTAACAAGGACGGCTATATGTCTCAGGAAGAGGTGCCCATGCCTTTTTGCTTTCCTACAGAAAGTCCGAGATTTATACCAAGATCAGATGTCGAAATGATCTACGGAGATTGTGATCCGGAAGGATGCCGTGCTCCGCCAAATTCATTAGAGGAAGTCACTCTGATGAAAGAAAACTTTGATCACAATTACTATGGCCCGATGGATGGTCTGCCAATGTGGCAGCCTTACCCAGGAAACTTGGGGCAAGAAAGTCAGCCGAGTAATGAAACTCAACTGAGCGTCATTGAACAGAATACCTGTGTCCCCGCCATGTCATGGGATCAACACTCAGGTCATCCTGAAATTACTCAACGTGACGATGAATTTGCAATGTTTGCAGGACTAGAATTCATCAACTATGCTTTTCCCGAGGTCAACGTCATCGAGAGGGATGACTTCTCCAGTTCCAAAGAAGTTTGGGACACTTTGGGACAACCAAGTGGAAAATACGACTTTATGGTCAAGTACACCGCTCCCGAAAGCTCTCGTATCAGGTTCGAAGATATCCAGTCAACTGGATGGGGAGATACAGCTGAGAGCACAAATGCTATGCAAAATACAACAGGGGAATCCTCCTACGACAATTCTGCTTGGGAGATAGATTCCAACGATCCTACTCCACCAGAAATCAGCATCATTTCTGAAGACAAATCAAGGAAGGTGCCAGACTTTGTGATTCACCGAGGAGTTCGCTGCCAATGGGTTGCCGTCGAGGTTCCGAAGGTCGTTCACCAGTCAAAGTAATTGCCATCTTTAACCTTTCACCCTGCCCAGGTGAAACGGATGTTTTGATAGGGCTCGCTTTCTGTAAATTTCCCTCTTTGCTTTGCCCGAAGCGACAGAGTTTTGTTTTATAGGGCTGTAGTTTCAAGATTCGACTTGTTCATTAATAAAATAACGTCGTTCTGTAATTTCCGCATTAATTGCTGTTTTCTCTTTTTGCTTTTTCAGAAAATGGTAATCCTAAAAAACATTCAATAATAAAAACAAGCAGTAAAATCAAAACACTGCACACACTTACATTTTCTCTATCTCTTCTAAACACGAATCATCACGTCATGCAGATTGCTTGTTTTATACCCCGTTGAAACATACGATCCGATGCCTTCTTCCAACTTTGAGTTCCCGGTATTCGAGGCTGAAAAAGAAGATGACAACGAAATTCCAGAAGAGATCTCCCGACTACTCAGACAAGAGGAAAGGTCCATTGAACCTCACAAAGAACCGTTGGAAACGGTAAACTTGGGTTCAGAAAAAGAGAGAAAAGAAATCAGGATCGGAGCATTGCTCAGTCCAATTACCAGAGAGGGTTTGATAAAGCTTCTCAAAGAATTCCCCGATGTATTCGCTTGGTCCTATCAGGATATGCCAGGGTTGGATACCAGCATCGTGGAACATCACCTACCGTTGAGATCGGAATGTCCGCCAGTAAAGCAAAGGTTGAGACGGACTCACCCGGACATGGCCATCAAAATCAAAGAGGAGGTACAAAAACAGATCGACGCGGGTTTCCTCGCTACATCTGAATATCCTCAATGGTTAGCCAACATCGTACCCGTTCCCAAAAAGGACGGGAAGGTCAGAATGTGTGTCGACTACAGAGATTTGAACAAGGCAAGTCCAAAGGACGACTTTCCTTTACCACACATAGACATGTTGATTGACAGCACAGCAAAGTTCAAAGTTTTCTCCTTCATGGATGGATTCTCGGGCTATAACCAGATCAAAATGGCGCCGAAAGACATGGAGAAAACTTCGTTCATTACCCCATGGGGTACCTTTTGTTACAAAGTAATGCCGTTCGGTTTGAAAAATGCCGGGGCAACCTATCAAAGGGCCATGGCTACTCTTTTTCATGACATGATACACAAAGAAATCGAAGTGTATGTCGATGATATGATTGCAAAATCTAAAACAGAGAGTGAGCACGTTGAACATCTGTCAAAATTGTTCGAACATCTAAGAAAATTCAAGCTCCGCTTGAATACCAACAAGTGCACCTTCGGTGTCCGTTCGGGGAAACTACTAGGGTTCATCGTCAGCCAGAAAGGAATTGAAGTTGATCCTGACAAGGTCAAGGCCATTCAAGAAATGCCTTCTCCGAAAACTGAAAAACAAGTCAGAGGATTCCTGGGACGTTTGAACTACATCTCCAGATTCATATTCCTTATGACCGCGACATGTGCGCCGATTTTCAAGTTATTGAAAAAGAACCAGGATTGCGTTTGGTCAAAAGATTGCCAAACCACCTTCGACAGTATCAAGGAATATCTGTTGAATCCTCCGATTCTATCACCTCCAGTGGAAGGAAGACCACTGATCATTTACCTCACAGTCCTAGAGGACTCAATGGGATGTGTACTTGGCCAACAAGACGAAACTAAAAGGAAAGAGTCTGCCATTTACTATTTAAGCAAGAAATTCACCGACTGTGAAACTCGGTACACGATGCTCGAGAAAACTTGCTGCGCTTTGGCTTGGGCAGCCAAACGTCTTCGCCAGTACATGATTCGTCATACTACTTGGTTGGTCTCCGAAATGGATCCAATCAAGTACGTTTTCGAAAAACCTGCTCTCACGGGAAGGATTGCCCGTTGGTAGATGTTACTATCAGAATATGACATAGAGTACCATGCTCAGAAAGCCGTTAAAGGAAGTATTCTAGCCGATCATTTGGCTCATCAACTGATTGACGATCAAGAATCAATCGGGTTTGACTTCCCAGACGAAGATGTCATGTATCTAAAGATGAAAGATTGCGATGAACCGCTACCCAGTGAAGGGCCAGAACCAGGTTCCCAGTGGGGACTTATCTTTGACGGAGCAGTCAATCATTATGGAAACGGAATTGGGGCAATCATTGTTACCCCTCAGGGTTCCCACGTTCCTTTCACGGCCAGACTTACGTTCAAATGTACGAACAACGAGGCCGAATACGAAGCATGTATTATGGGTCTCGAAGAAGCGATTGATTTAAGGATCAAAAACTTAGACGTATACGGCGATTCAGCTCTGGTTATCAATCAGATAAAAGGAGATTGGAACACATACCAATCAGGATTGATTCCTTACAAAGACTACGCAAGAAGGTTACTACCTTTCTTCAACAGAGTCGACTTTCATCACATCCCTCGTGATGAGAATCACATGGCTGATGTGTTAGCCACTATCTCTTCCATGATTAGTGTAGGTCGATGGAATGACATACCTAAGATCGACATCATGCGCCTTGAACGGCCCGCTTACATCTTCGCGATTGAAGCAGTCATAGACGATAGACCTTGGTATCACGATATCAAATGCTTCCTTCAGAAACAAGAGTACCCATCTGGGGCACTCAGAAAAGACAGGAAAACCCTCAGAAGATTGGCTGGAAACTTCTTCCTGAGCGGTGACACTCTTTATAAGAGAAATTTTGACATGGTTTTGCTTCGATGTGTCGACAGACCAGAAGCAGACATGCTCATGAAAGAAATTCATGAAGGATCCTTTGGCACTCATGCCAACGGACACACAATGGCGAGAAAAATTCTCAGAGCAGGGTACTATTGGTTGACAATGGAATCCGACTGCTACAAGTACATGAGGAGGTGTCACAAGTGTCAGATATACTCCGACAAAATTCATGTACCGCCATCACATCTCAAAGTTCTTTCTTCCCCGTGGCCATTTTCCATATGGGGAATCGACATGATTGGTATGATTGAGCCCAAGGCTTCAAACGGACATCGGTTCATCCTGGTGGCCATTGACTATTTCACCAAGTGGCTCGAAGCAACGTCATTCGCCAATGTAACCCGACAAGTGGTGGTCCGATTTATCAAAAACAATATCATCTGCCGTTATGGTGTTCCAAGCGAGATCATTACTGATAATGGATCTAACTTGAACAATAAGATGATGAAAGAATTGTGTGCAGAGTTCAGGATCGAACACCATAACTCATCTCCCTACCGACCCAAGATGAATGGAGCGGTAGAAGCGGCTAACAAGAACATCAAAAAGATTGTTCAAAAGATGGTTGTAACCTACAAAGATTGGCATGAGATGCTACCCTTTGCTCTTCACGGTTATCGCACATCTGTCCGTACTTCAACAGGGGCAACCCCTTTCTCTCTAGTATATGGCATGGAGGCAGTGCTTCCCATAGAAGTAGAGATCCCGTCAATCAGGGTATTGATGGAAGCTCAGCTCACCGAAGCTGAATGGTGTCAAAGTCGACACGATGAACTGAATCTGATCGAAGAAAAGAGAATCACGCCACTATGCCACGGTCAGTTGTATCAACAGAGAATGAAAAGGGCGTTCGACAAAAAAGTCCGACCTCGTGTCTTCAGAAAAGGAGACCTCGTGCTCAAGAAGATACAATCATTTCTCACTGACTCTCGGGGCAAATGGACCCCAAATTATGATGGCCCCTATGTGGTCAAGAAAGATTTCTCAGGCGGCGCCTTGAGACTTGCAACCATGGACGGAGAGGAATTTGCCTACCCCACGAATGTTGATGTAGTCAAGAAATACTTCGCCTAAACTAAAAAAAAAAAAAACGTCTCGGTGGATTGAAAACCCGAAAGGGCGGTCCAGGCAAAAGTTAGAGACATGAAAAAGAATCATCCCGATTGATTGGAAATATCATAGTACAATCCAGGCAAAAATTAGGGATAATGGCAAGTAACTATGTTCAACAGAGGCAGGTCCCTCAGCAGCAGTTACAGCATCATCTTTCGGAGGAAATCTCCAGTCAAAGGTCATCTTCGACAGAAGCTCAGGATGCCCCGAATTCAAAGTTGGTAGAAGGATAGTGGTCGTTATGTTTCAACGTAGCCCTTTTCCCTGTAAATTACCATTTTCTAACTTTGTATATACTCTTTGGAATCACGCGTTTGGCTGATCTCCATCTTATCAATAAAATTTAAGCCCTTGTGCTTGTGTTTGTAATTCTTTACTTGTTTTAGCTTTACAGAACGACGTTGTTTAAACTTAATCAGCGATTCTTGAAATAAAACAAAAATGAATTTACTTGTTAAAACTTTTTCTGCTTTTAAATTAAGATGGCATTTCTTTTGACTGTTGGACATCAGAAGAATCTCGATCGCTTCTCCAAAGGTGTTTGAACCTCAAAGTGCAGAATCAAAGTACTCCTTCTAAACCAGTTCGCCTGAATGAAGGGATCAACGGTGTCAGAGACCTTGTTTCGTCTGACACCCTCGGCCGAGTTCTCATCTCCTAAGCCCGATCAACATAGCTCCCCGCGTGGACTATCTCTCCTAAGCAAGGTGGAATTGCTATTTTTGAACCAACGGTACTTCTTCGCCCCGCGATGGCCGAGTATCCAATTGTGTTCATCCATTAGTTTGTATGTCGCGTCAGTTTTGTCAGCATAAACATACATACTTCATGCATTTTATTTGCGTTCGCATTTCATATTGCATCACTATCACTTGAGCCGGTCTTGTCCCCTAGTGATAAACAGTTTTCTCAATCGAGTTTGTCAGTTCTTTCCTCGTCAGGAAGTGTTGCGTCCGCACAATCTCGCCACCAGTGTATCTTTAGATCAGAGTCGGCACTTGGCCACTTTGATAACTTGAACCTCTGAAAGATCAGAGAAACTTCAACAAATGTCACTCTTCGCCATTGAAGATGATATCCTTGCTTTCCCGGATTAAGGAAAATCCACAGAGAAAGCCTCGTGATCAGAGATTCGGCAGCACGCCAGTTTTGCTCCGAAAAAAACCGTTGATGAAAAGGTCATCGGCACCTCAAAATTGGATCCCATCATATGGAATTTCTCCGGGAAGATCCCGAGAAAAGTATGATGTAACCCCAAATGAAAACAGTCTCTCAAGAGACTCGCTTTCCCCAGTAGAATCGACAAATGGCGTCTCCAAAACAGAGAAGTTTGTGTACCTCTACAACTCAGACGACTGGGTTCCCCAGCAAGTCTGACATCAAAACTTTTTCCACTCAAATGGCATCTCCCCAGGAAAATTCGGCGAGAAGTTTGAGGAAAGCCGCTATGAATAGCGTCCCTTGTCAAGAAAGTTTATTGACAAAAGAAACTAAGACCAGTTCTTGGTAGGAAACCAGGATCGAGGGGAAGTTTAAATCAAAAACTAAGACCAGTTCTTGGTGGGAAACCAGGATCGAGGGGAAGTTTAAATCAGAAACTAAGACCAGTTCTTGGTGGGAAACCAGGATCGAGGGGAAGTTTAAATCAGAAACTAAGACCAGTTCTTGGTAGGAAACCAGGATCGAGAGGGGAAGTTTAAATCAGAAACTAAGACCAGTTCTTGGTAGGAAACCAGGATCGAGGGGAAGTTTAAATCAGAAACTAAGACCAGTTCTTGGTAGGAAACCAGGATCGAGGGGAAGTTTAAATCAGAAACTAAGACCAGTTCTTGGTAGGAAACCAGGATCGAGGGGAAGTTTAAATCAGAAACTAAGACCAGTTCCTTGGTAGGAAACCAAGATCGAGGGGAAGTTTAAATCAGAGACTGAGACCAGTTCCTTGGTAGGAAACCAGGATCGAGGGGAAGTTTACCTTTTCTAAGCATCATCGCTTAGTTAAGGAAGATGAATGTGTAAGCTACCATTCATAACCACCATCAAAATTTCGGATATTCCGATATTTAATCCTCTTGCACCCCGAATGCCCGAATCCCTTCGTCATTCATACCTTCGGGTCCAAGAAGATTAAATAGGGGCATCTGTAATACCCCAAATTTTGACCACTTAGATTTCCCATCATTGTGAAAATCATCATCACAATATGGATGAACCATCATGCTTCATTAGCCTCCCCAAAGATGGGTGAGCATCCAATACAATCAAAATTAGGGTTTCAAGCCCTCTCTGAGTGCTTAGACAAAGGATCAATCAAGAAATGACACGATCTTCAACTTGTCTAATCTCTCAAACATCCACAATGGATCAAAAAGGACTCCCACTCCAAGGATTAAGCACAAGGCTGCTCCCTTCTAGGTGGATCAAGTCTCAAGATCGACAGTGTCACCAAATTAGGGTTTTGGTCGACCAGGGCCTCCAGATGGAAATTTTCATCTGGGCACAAGGCAATGATCCAAAACATGACCTAATATACTTCATGGAACCTCATGAACCCATGCATCAAGTCAATTTTGCCTCAGGGGATGCATACATCAAAAATCAGGAATTAGGGTTTCTTGACCTAATTCACCCCTAAGTTGACTTTTGGGACAAACCATGAGCCAAGACCTCAAGAGATGATTTGAGGGTCTCTAATACACCATATTGATCCATTTGGAACAATGGATTGATCCAAGAAGCTTGAGCAACAAGTCTCATTTTCATCTGCACCACAATTAGGGTTTTGAGGGAAAAGTCAACTGTAACTTTGACTTTTGACCAAGGCATGCTCCCAAACCCTAATACATGAATCAATATACCCTATAACACCCTTGGAACATGTCCATCAAGTTTGATTTAGGTCAAGGACATGATTTCCTGAAGAATTGCACAGTTTGGAATTCATCTGATAAAAAGTCAACTGTGCACAAAAGTCAACTTTGACTTTTTGAGATTTTTCACCAAAATGGATTTTTAACCCTAAAATGATGTTAATGTATGATTTGAATCATCATTCATCAAGAAAAATCAAGAAAAGTTGGATAACTTGTAAAAGGGGTAACCATAAAACTTAGAAATTTTTCTAAGTTAAAAATAAAGTGGCAAAGGTACCAACTTTGGAGGACCATAACTCCTAAACCACAAGGCCATTTTTTCTCATCCAAAGATGGATTTGTAGCCCTCATTATCACCTACAAAAACTTCAACTACAAGTCATTCCAATTCATTAAGGATTTTGAGTTATGGAGTGATCAAAGTGGCTGAAAAGTGAAAAAGTCACTTTTTCCAACACTTAGTGAAATTTTCACTAAGTCAGAATTCTGCTTCACTTTTTGCCAAATGTAGGGGGATTTTTCACTTGGAATCAAAAGAGATCAAAACCAAACTTGTTCAAACAGTTGTTGTATCATGTTAGGGCTTTCCAAAATGGCCAAGAACATTGCCAAATTCAACCTACATCATGAGATACAACATTGGCAAGTTGCCTTGCTGAAATCTGTCAAGGCAACGCAGAATTTGAATTTTGGCTCGATTTGCCAAAATCAGCCAATTGCAATTGCTCCAATCCACTTGGACACCTTAGAGGATTGAATCCAAATGGGACAATCACTGAGCCAAGCCTCCAAGGTCCAAGGAACAAAGAATAACATGTTGAACCTAGAATGGGCAAAATAGGGACAAGACTTCAAATTTGGAATGAGGCATTCAATGGAACCATCAAGGTGGCATGGACTGAGCCATTCTTATCTGAAATCAGTCAAGACTTATCCAAGACCAAGGGGACCAAAGCTCTGTGCCCTAACCTCTAGTCAATGGCTAGAGGAGACTTTCATTCTCATTGGCCAACATTGAGGAAACCTACTTACCAGCTGCCATGCACTATTCCTTGCAAAACAAACTTGCTCTACTATAAATAGAGCTCAATTGTGGTCAGTTTGAGTACACCAAAGCCATCTAACAGATGCTTTCCTCAAAATCTCTTTCTCTTGGCAAAAATGCCTTTCTTAGCAAGGCAGCTATCGGGTTTTGAGTTTGAGAGCAATTCTGCACAAACCAATCACTCACATACATCACATATGAGCTGATCAAACACTGACATAACATCTGAAACATCAAAATCTCAAAATCACTTGCCATCCACACAAGTTTGAAGTGAAGTTGCAGCTGAGATGCCATAAACTGATCCAGTCCATTTCAATTCAATCCAAGTGTTCAAACACACTCCATATGGTGTAGGGAAGCTGTCCAGATCATCACAACTTGTCTGTAACACCTCCAACTCAAAATCACATCTGCTCTTGCTGTCACGACTTGAAGGTAAGCCTAAACTTGGGCATCTCTCAATCTATGCTTATTTCCTCGCACAATAATTTGGCCATATGTTCATAATCATGAATGGAATGTTTTCCCTCAATTAATTGCATTGTTTGAATCGTGTATCAAAAATCCTAGCCTTCATGCAAAAATTAGGGTTCTTGAGGTCTCTTCGTGATTTCTTGTTATATGTTTAATTTAAATGAAATTAAAGTACATAGACATGATCGTGAGGTTGAGGCGAGCACAATGATATGTGGATTGCATGTTATAATTACGTATTTAGTGAGATTGAATGGAAAATGCAAATCTGGGCAAACTGAAAAACGCGCGTGTTCTTGGTGATTGTTCTCGGCGCCATTTTCATATATTTGAATATTTGAATTTTGTGATTTTGTTTAATTGATTCAAAAATTAATTTCTCTCTGAGTTTTAATGATTTTGAGTTGATTCCTTTTTTAATAATTCACAAAAATGTTAAAATATTTTATTTTATCAAAATAATCCCAAAAATATTATTTATTTTGTATAATTGATATTTTTGCAAAGAATTAATATTTTGATTGTTTTTGGCATTTTAAATATTTTTTCTACATTGATTTTGCAACTTTTAATGCTTTCTAATTATTTTGTAGGTCAATACTTAATTTTTGAAGCATTAATCCAAGATCACAATTTGTTTTCCATGTGTTAAATAATTTTTGATCATTTTAATTGAATTTTTATTCAATTAAATACATTTTTGAAAACAAATTAGGGTTTTGGATTAATTCAACCCTCATAAATCATTTTCAAAACACTTTGGGCCTCTATTAGAGTGTAAGACCCAATCCTTTTTTTGACCAAATCATCTTTGGGCCTCACTTATTGTATAAGTCCCGATACCGTCGAAAAACAAACGGCGCGATCGTCGCCTTTTCAAAAAAACATTTGGGCCTCTCCTTGAGCTATAAGACCCATTCAAAACACTTTGGGCCTCTATTAGAGTGTAAGACCTAATCCCCCTTTTAACCAAAACATTTTGGGCCTCATTTATTGTATAAGTCCCTCTGCGTTAAAAGAAAACCTCGGCGCGATCGCCATTTTAAACGGAAAAATCATTTGGGCCTACCCTCGTGTTATAAGCCCCACTCTTTTCTTTAAACCTTTTTGGGCCTCTTGAGAGAGTGTAAGACCCATCCCTCTGTACAGAAAACCATTTTGGGCCCCAGTCACTTGTATAAGTCCCGCTGTACAAAGTCAAACAGTGCGCTCACTGATAAAACCCTGGGCCTCTCCTTGAGCTGTAAGCCCCAAATCTTTCTTTTTCAAAGCACTTTCTCCTTTAATTTTGAATATACTGTTGTTTTTTATCTTTCTTTGTTGAACAACTAACCAAACAGCATGGAAGCTCTACAACCGAGTATGTGGTTATCGCTTTCATTTACTGCTTTCATATTATAAAACTGTATTGTGGGGCTGCTCACTGTAAGTCTCCTTTCATAAACTCATATCTACTGTGTAATAATAGTATAGATATTTCGAGTTTCCCCGGCAACTACGTCTAGAACTAAGTGACGCCGTTTCATTTATTCGTAGAAATAGACACCTAGATCCCCAATAGGAGCACCAGATACAGTCTTCTCTTCGGCTGTCCTCCTTAGGAATCGTCAAGAAATTCTATCCCCCAGAGATGAATTATTCTCGGTGAAACTTCTCTTGAATTTCTTCAAACCGCCGAACGGTTCGGACTCTCTCTAAAAGTTAAAGTCACTGGATAGTAAACCTCGCACGTTTACCAGTGGTTTTAACTCTAAAAGAGTTTTCCTGAACTTTTCTTTGGTTTGGGACACACGGGCTTCTTAAAAGCATCAGCCTCCTCTTGGACATCATACAAGGACCCACAGGCTTCCTATAAGCAACCCCGCCTCCTCTTGGGCATTATTCAAGGACCCTACGGCTTCTTAGAAGTATTCACAACCTCCTCTTAGGCTTCGTATAATGATCTCTTCCTCCGGGAATGATAGCCTCCTCTTGGGCTTCGTACAAGGACCTGTCGGCTTCTTAAAAGATTCCAGCCTCCTCTTGGGCTTCGTACAAATTGTCCCGACGACCTCCTAGAGGTATAGGAACAGAACCTAGTCATCCTCATAGAACAGTCCTTTCATAGAGTCTACTACTGTTTCTCAAAGCATAGTACCAAAGATAAAACTCTAGACTTGGACAGTCTAACTTCCTTGAGTCTCAAAGACATTCTCAAGCACCCTTCGTTAAATAGGAAGGAAACCCGCAGACTCGGACAGTCTCAATACCCTTTGGATTTCCCGTTTCCTCAAAGAAAATGAACTATCCCTGATCTTCAAATTAAATCCCTGAGTACAGTGTTGCTCATATAAGAACTGATTTTCTCTTTTAAATCAATATATTGGATCTGTCACTCAACTGAAACAGTTACAATGGCCTCCATCTCGGGCTTCGTACGAGATACCAAAATTCTCCCCAGTGGAGTCAAAACAACCTTTTAGCCTCTCTCTCAGGCTTTGTATGAGACACAAAAGATTCCCTCATTGAGTCAATCACCCTTTTTTTTGCCTCCATCTCGGGCCTCGTACGAGATATAAATCCCTTAAGCAAGAGTCGAACTCTTTGCTAGCCTCCTCTTAGGCTTTGTATAACGATATGCCCCACTAGGTCAAAAACTTTTAGCCTCTCTCTCGGGCTTTGTACGAGACACAAAATAGCCTCCTCTTAGGCTTTGTATAATGATTTTCCTAGCGGAAATTAGCCTCCTCTTAGGCTTTGTATAAGAAAACCACTGGTTGATCCAATTAACCTTTTAGCATCAAAGCTGTGCCTCGTTCACAGTAAACAAACATCAACAACTCCTTTCCTTTCATCTAATCGCTGTAAGTGGCAAGCCTCTGGATCATCTATATCCATGCCACTGTCCCTCTTTTAGCATGAGAAATTCCTAAGGAAAGATGGCATTGCTCTACACTGAGTTAAAGTCTTCTCCTTCAGGTTAAAACCCTTTCTTCGGAAATTATGGCATTGCTTGGATCCGCGTATCCCAGTTAAAGTAATTCTCCTTCTCCCCTCTTTAGAGATGACAAATTCTCTCTAATGTCGAGGTCTTTTAGCTTCACATCTTGGGCTTTGAACAAGATACAAATAGACCTTTCAGCTTCACATCTTGGGCTTTGAACAAGATACAAACCACCTTTCGCTTCACGTCTTGGGCTTTGAACAAGACACCAAAACACCAAAAACACCAATTTCCTCCCATAGAATAGGAGGAACTACGAACGCTCTGATTTCCCTGTTTCGGTAAACGGGAATACGTAGGCATAAGGTCGAAAGAAAAGATCTTAGCGAGCGCAATCAACAAAAAACCCCAAATCCCATATCCCTATCAATCAAAAGCAGTAATTCAAAAGCATCAGTCCTAACATCCTAATCCTTATTCCCCGCCAGAAACCCTTTGCCTAGAAAAAAGAAAGAAAAAACCTGTATTGGCGAAATACGAATAACTAGTACAAAAGCCCCCCCCCCCCCCCACATTGATAGCATCCGTAACCTAACAGACCGCTGTTTAAACTCAGTATGCAAGCAGGGTTAATTGGAGACATCTATTTCCCTTCCTTATTCAGCTCACAATAGGATAAAAAATGAATCGACCTGTAGTTTTAAGCTCAACCGCAGAGAGCGACCAGCGCTTAAGAACCTCGTCCAAAATCGCTCGCTACACACTCATCGATAATATTGATGGAGCAACATAAATCGTTTGTGGCATGAGCTTGTAGAAATTTTGACAGGATAAATTCTACCTTCTCATCACCTACTTCAAAAGTAATCTTTCCTCTCTTGACATCTATTATAGCCTCAGCTGTAGATAGGAAGGGTCTACCCAGAAGGATAGGAGTTTCTTCGTCTTCTTTGATGTCCATTACCACAAAGTCTGTCGGTATATAAAGTTGACCAATCCTAACAGGGACGTCTTCTAAGATACCTATGGGGTATTTAACTGACCTATCAGCCAATTGAAGGGACATCCTAGTTGGTTGCATGTCTCCTAGGTCTAACCTATTACAAATATCTAAAGGTATTAGGCTCACACTAGCTCCTAAGTTCACAAGGGCTTTATCGATAACATGATTTCCCAAAACACAAGGTATAGCAAAACTCCCTAAGTCTTTCACCTTTTTGGCTAGTTTGTTCTCAGCAATAGAGTTGCATTCTAACGGTTTAGGGTCATCAAGTCTACACTTATTGGTTAAGATATCTTTGAGGAATTTGGCATAAGATGGTATTTGGGTAATAGCTTCGGTGAATGGAATTTCTACGTGGATTTTCTTGATTACTTTTACAAACCTTTTGTATTGGTTATCTAATTTTGTTTGTTTAAGTCTTTGTAGATATAGAATCGGTGGCTTATAAGGAGGAGGTGGTATATAGACTTGGTTGTTTTTAACTCCTTCCTTAACGTTGGATTCCTTTTCCTTTTCAGATTCTACACTCTCCTCAGTTTGTTCCTCGGGTGTGGCTACAACGTTTTTCTTTGGGTGTTATGGATTTTTCAACCTAGGGTCTGCTGGTCCATAATAAGTGGTTCCATTTCTTAGGGAAATAGCGTTAGCATGCCCCTTTGGGTTAGGTTGAGGTTGTCCAGGAAATTGTCCTCCTCGTATAGCCTGGGAAGCTTGTTGTTGGGCTACTTGAGAAATTTGGGTTTCAAGCATCTTGTTGTGGGTTACCACATAATCGACTTTAGGGCCTAATTGAGTAATCAACTCATTTATATGAATGTTTTGGTTCATGAATTCTTTGTTTTGCTGAGTTTGGGCTGAAATGAAGTTCCCCATGATTTTCTCCAGATTTGAATTATGGGGAGTAGCTTGTATAGGCTGTGTCGGTCTTTAGGCTTGAAAACCTTGGGGTCTTTAGGGCGCAGAATTGTGATTAAGGATATTGTTTTTATATGAAAAATTTGGTTGATTCCTCCATCCAGGGTTATAAGTGTTGGATAAATGATTTCCTTGAGCGTAATTGACCTGGTCGGTTCAGCTAAGAGACTATATTCAACAGTTATATATCCTTGGGTTCCACAGATCTCGCATCCAGGTTGCACTGCAGCTACGGTAGTTGTAGGTTTAACAGACATACTTTCTACTTTTTGGGCTAAGGCCTCCATCTTAGCTTTCATTAGGTTAAGACAACTAACTTCATATATACCTCCTTTGGGCTTCTTTTTCTCTAATGATGTTCGTTCCGTCCCCCATTGGTAATGGTTTTGGGCCATATCTTCAATGAGAGTGCATGCTTCGGGGTAGGGTTTGTTCATCAGTGCGCCACCAGCGGTAGCGTCGACGGTCATCTTAGTGTTATAGAGAAGTCCATTGTAAAAGGTGTGGATAATCAGCCACTATGCCAAGGAAGGGAAAAGACAACACTTTTTTTGGCCTTTAACAGTGCTTAAAAGCGCTGCCTAAGGTGGCACTGCTGTAGGTAAAGACAGCACTTTTTTTATGCAAAAGCGCTGCCTTATGTATACTTTAGGCAGCGCTTGACCTTGAAAAGCGCTTTCTAAATTACGCCTTTAGCAGCGCTTTTTCCTGGAAAAGCACTTTCTAAAGTGGGCCTTTAGCAGCGCTTTTTCTGGCCTTTTATGCTTTCTATTGGCATCTTTAGGCAGCGCTTTTTCAGGAAAAAATGCTTTTTATTGTTCCCCTTTAGATAACGCTTTTTAAAGCGCTGTCTAATGTATTTTTTATTTCACTTTAAGGCAGCGCTTTTTATGGAAAGCGCTTTCTAATGTGTACTATAGGAAGTGCTTTTTCTAGAAAGCGCTTTCTTTTCTTCACGTAAATTGCGCTTTTTAAAAGCACTTTTTTAAAAATCAGAATTTAGGAAGCGTTTTTTATTTAAAAGCGCTGCCTATTCTCTCTTTTTTATTTAAAAGCACTGCCTATTCTCTCTTTTTTAGAAAGCATATTTTGAAAATAATACCATAAACGTGTATAATTCAAGCCTTTGTTTCAAACACATAGGCATTATATGACATTCAACAAGCCTTTATTTCAACACATAGGCCTTATATTTCAACCATTGAGCCTTTATTTCAACAAACAAGCCTTTATTTAAACATAGACATTATATACCATTATAATCCAAAATATATACACCATTATAATTCAACACATAAACCATTTGATATAAATCAATAGAAACAAGCATCAAATATACACCAATCCATAATTCTAATAACAATTTGTCCACTTAGAAATCCTTTAACTTCTAAAGATTCCTAATATACAACAACTTCCAAAACTATACAACATTCCATAACTACACAACAACTTCCATACCTTATATGATTCTTTTCTCAATAAAGTATTCACACAATTCCTCCTTGATTTCTTCCAATTTATCTTTCGAGTAATGAGCACACTTGTATTCATCAAAGTACTACATAATAAAACATAATATGCATGATTTAGTTTAAAGTAATAAATTATATGAAATATTCGATAAATATTAAAATAAATCCTAAGTTATAAATCCATACCATGATTGGAATCTTTATTTGATCCAAACGAAGGATTTCTCTCATAAACCTCAAAACGTAATAACCGCAATCTATACCATTACGCTGACGAGCACACTACACAGAAAAACAAATAAGAATATATAGTTGTCTTGTTTTATCAAGTAGCATCACTATTATAAGCAAAATTGTGAAAATTAATATACCTCCACTCTGATCCATGTAATGTTGTTTGCTTTAGACTGTGATACTCGAGCTTCTCTTTGTGATCAGAATACTTGTATTGCTCTAACAAAATAAAAACATATATTTAGAACAATCTCACAGAAATAATTAAATATACAAATACACACGAATATTTAGAACAATCTCACTTACGTATCAACCATATTATTCATATCCGGATATGTTGTCCAATCACCATCTAATGAATTCAGATAATACACTACTTCTCTTGTAGGATTAATAGCAACCAATAACCAGTGACCACTGTAAAATAAAACAAAAGTTTAGATGGAAATTTTCTACGCAAATGATACAAAGATTAGAATGAAATTAGAATGAAAATTTAACCTGTTGCTAGTATTATATGGTAAAAGATACAAACTTTCTGTACTGCTGGCCATAAATCTCTCGACTAAGTGATCTCTTACTAAACCTGGATCCTGAACAATTAACGGTGCGTTGACACGGGCGCAAGACACAAAATAGAATCTGTTTGACAATTGATTCCCGCGCATAAATTTGTCATACAAGAACCTTAATTAAAAACATAATAAACATTAGACTATTTTCATTGAAATGTGTAAATAAATTGTACAACTAATTAAATAATAGATTGATCGGCGTACTAGATGTATGAATGCATAACATCGATGCCTAATTCAAGATGCCGAAAAATTTGATCCATGTCCTCTTTTGCAAGTGTTTCGGAATTAGAAAAACCAAAAATACCTTCCTCCATATCTATTTGACGAGTAGCACCATGCATCAAATCTGATGTTCCCACAAGTGTTTCAAGACACATCCTAAATCGAGGTATAGAAGCTCTTTTTGATCCGGTCCTTGGAAGATCCTTTTTTTTGTTGGATACGTTACTAATTTTCTTGCTGACTTGTTGTGACTCTTGAGCAGAAACCTAAAAATTATATAAGTTAGGTAAAGTATAAAATCATGAAGCTTTTGAATTCGGATCACAAAATTAACACTTTCAATGTACCTCTTTTTGTGATGCAACAGACTAGTTGTGCCGCAAAATCCCTTTATCCTTAGATGTGGGTTTTGTAGGAGTCTAACATTACCATGTAAAAAAAATGTACGTAATGGTTCAGAATGCTTTTCATAATGTTTCAGAATTGACATTTGAATACTAAAACATTCATAATGGTTTTCAACATACCTCCTCATCTTTGAAAATAAGCTCTGACGGCCATACAACAAACGATCCTATTGCATCTCGCAGCAATGTGGTCTCTGAAACAACGTCAGGTATCGGTAGCAACGCATCCAGCTCTAATGCAATATCAATTGATACTTTCAGATATCCATCAGGGAGAGGTTTATGGTGAAGTAAATCTCCAAAGTGTTATGCACTTTTCCCTTGCCAACTATGCGATAAGTCAGTGACGATAAATATAGCTGACAAGATGAAATGCCCTAAACCAATAATAAATATGTTACTGTTAATGTGTATATATGTCAATTAAAATAAATGTGCTAATTTAATTTCATAATAACATATATAATTACCTCAGGAAATTTCTTTTGACAATTGATACTAGCTTTGTCACTAGTATCTTTCAACTCTGAACCGTGCCTTTCCGCCATATATCTTTCTTTATCCTTTTGCAATTCACGGACTTGCACTTTTAATTCCTCCAATGATTGCATCACTTGTTGATTGCTAGGATTTTTTTCTTTGGATGCTTATACAAGGATGATGGAGTCACACCAAATCCCTTACCCCTCACACGACCGGAATACTCAGGAACATTTAGTACTCGACTAAGTATGCTCCTGCAATCCTCGTCCTCGCCTGTAGTTAAGGATTGAGATAGAGTCTCCTGAAATTCATTTACATATCGACAATTATTAGTGGGAATTAAAAATTAATTATATGTTAGTAAACTTTTGATTTAATTAAAGACATAATGTTATACTTACACATTCGTCAAAAACATGTTGAACATCTTCCCTAACAACTCCATCCTTGCGGACACGAGCAGCCTTCCACAAAACATGTCCCGGAAGAGATGTTTCTTCACTTTTACTCTCTTCTAACTACACATTGAGACAAATAATAAGATCATCAATTATAACACATTGATACAATTAATAAGATTATAGCATTTATATATACTTACCATTTTTTGCTGTAAGCGTGCATATCCCAAACGCCCTTTTTTGTATGGATACGCGGGTTTTGATGCTCTTTCTCAATTTATGTCACTCACTTCCTGGATAAACAAGTTTAAGTCATATCAGAACAATCTAATGCAACAAGTATACAATACAATTAATAGACATGACAAATTAACATTACATGGAATTTTTCGGTACTTCCGTTTGGCTACAAAAGTATCCCATTCTTCAGGTGTAATCAAGTCTGCATACTTCATTGGAAGTTCTGCTTCAACAAACTTTCCTTGCTCATCCTTAAGAAATTGATAAAAAAGTTTGAAACCCTCTTAGTCTTTTTCCGGCCAATTGAAGACAATACTTTTTTCGGCTTTCATCAATCTTAAAAGACCTCTACAAAAAAATATACACATAGAGTGTGTTAGTATAAGTAATTTAAAGACATAATCGTCAACAAAAATCTAATAACATCAATCATATATGGTACATATCTGTATCTCAGTCCATATTTTTTCTTTCCCCGGCTTGAAACGCTGGATTTCTCCAGTTATCACATGTGATTGGAATGTGCTGACGAACAAGTGAACCTATGTAACTTGTCAACATTGCACCGTTAGGCTTAATTAGTTGGTCTTCAACACTCTAATGTACATCATATTTGATTCCTTTATCTCTTGGATGAATGATTGACTTCATAATAGTTATTCCTCGTGTAATTTCTCTTTCTACATTCTTAGCTGAATCATTTGCATCATTTGTATCATGTGAGTCTTCCTGGTTACTAGCCATTTGACCTTTAATAAAGAAAAAAATAAAAATTAAATGACAAATATAAAAATCCAGATTCCATAATCCATTGAATATATATAACATGACAAATATTTAATATCATTGAAATATATATATATATATATATATATATATAACACCTCAGACAACTACATCATTATATTCTACACAGTTCATACTATATTCATATATGCATCTGAAAACAAATCGACAAAAAATAGAACCAAAAAAGATTTGAAATGATTAGGGCTTCTGAAAACGAAAATTGACCATAAACAATGAAAAATATAAGTGTGAAAATTAAAGGTGACTCTAACAAAAATGATACTAAACTCAGGTCCTTAAGCACAATTATTAATTATAATATCAAGATTAATCAGATAATGCCAAACATTACTTAGTGAGAAATGAGCCAGGAATCACATTATCATTAGTTAATGAAATTTGTATATCTACCTGGGATATGATTATTAGAATCAACCTAATCTCATCCTTGTAGAAAACTCGAATTAAAATGAAATCCTTGTAGAAAACTCGAATTAAAATGAAATCCTTGGCAGTAGCAACATTCAACAACAACAATAGAAGCAATAGAAGCAGAAGCAACATTCAACAACAACAACAGAATTTGGTGAAAACACATTCAACAACATTTGTTTCTTCTATATCACCCAATTATTCAGAATTTTTCATAGCAGAAGCAACATTCAACAACAATAACAACAGAAGCAATAGAAGCAACATTCAACAACAACAGAAGCACATTCAGAAATCAAAAACGAAAACGAAAAACGTACCTCTTATTCTACAAAAAACGAAACGAGACGCGAGAGAGAACAGAACAGTGACGGCCAGAGAACAGAACGGCGGTCGGAGAACACAACGGTTGTCGGAGAACAGAACAGTGGAGAAATCGCCAGAGAGAAATGAGGGAGAAGACGTTAAAATAATAGAAACAAATGATTAGGGATTTTTTATTTTTTAATTAATTAATGACCTAAGGCAGCGCTTTTTGAAAGCGCTTTCTTAGATTATCCTATAGCAGCGCTTTTTCCTTAGAAAGCGCTTTCTTTTCATTGGCCTATAGCAGCACTTTCAAAAAGCGCTTTCAAATGTGGGGCCAATTTAAGGACTTTAGCAGCGCTTTTTTTTAGCGAATTTTTTTCAAAACTTATAGCAGCGCTTTGTGATAAAAGTGTTGTCATTGTAGTGCTGCCAAAAGAGAATTTTGGCGTAGTGAGCCATTGCTCTAAACCATGGTGTGGACAGGCTCTTAATAGTTCTTTATATCTTTCCCAAGCATCGAAGAGAGATTCGCCGTCTTGTTGGGTAAATCTAGTGATTTGGTTTCGTAGGACAGCGGTCTTACTTGGTGGAAAATATCTAGCAAGGAAAACTTTCTTAAGTTCATTCCATGTGGTTATTGAATTGGGTGAAAGGGAATCTAACAATGATCGTGCTCTATCTCTGAGGGAAAATCGAAATAGTCTCAGATGTATCGCCTCAGGAGGACAACCATTGCGCTTTAGGGTATCCGCTAGTTGGATAAAAACTTTTAAATGTTGGTTCAGGTTCTCAGTAGGGAGACCTGCGAACTGATTTTGTTGCACTAATTGTAATAGAGCGGGTTTCAATTCAAAGTTATTAGCTGTGATAGCTGGGTTAACTATACTCGAGTGGGGTTCTTCATTAGAAGGCAGGGTGAAGTCCTTAAGAGGTCTTTGGTTCTGTTCTTTGGCCATCGCTCTTCTAATCTTTTGAAGCAAGAGACGTACACGTACGTATCTTTCAGGTTCTTCTATTGGATATACTAAGTTACCAGTGATGCGAGTTCTTCGCATCGACCGGTAATAAGGTGCCTAAGTCTAGACAGTGTAACAACTAAGTTGCAATATTTGACAAAAATTTCCCCTGCAACGGTACCTAAAACTTGATCGGGTGTAAACCAACTAACTACAAGTACACAACCTATCAAAAGATATTGATCCCACAAAGACAAATAATCAAAGATTATTGTTTCTAGTTGTTATGGTGTTTATCTAAGGCAAAAGAAATAGTTTAAAAGGAGGGAAACGAAATAAAAGGATTAAATGAAAACAGATAAATAACAATGCTGAAATGTACTTCACATCAATTAATAATGCTCTGATTGTCTCCACTAAGATAACTTACGGGGCAATGTTTTCAATTTAGAAAATAACTAATTTAACAGGAACTGTCGCTTTCGCGTATTTAGAACCGAACTTACTCTCTAATTTATACCCTCCATTTGTCACTTATGGAAAGCGCTTACCGCGTTAAAGTAGTAAACTCACTTTTAAGAAATTGGACTCAAAACTTAATAGAAAAGTGGTTTTGATTGGAAAGAATAACTTACAAGGGTCCCTGAGCTTTCGCTTAAGTACCTGATCCTAAACCTATAAACGTGTCCGCAAATAGTTTTAAAACCTCCTTCTAGAAAGGTTAAAGTTTCCTAATTAGTTAACAAAGTTCTTTTGCGGTGTTTGTTAACCAATGACAACCCAATTTTAGTTTTTAATGTCGGACGACTTTCGATCTTACCCAACATTTTCACTGCATGACTTTCTTGAAGGCAGATTAAAATAAATTTAGAAAAATTGCGTTTAAATCAAAACAACCCACAAAGGTAATCCTAGGGAGACACCATGTAGAGCATCGTCTATTGACGATCCTCACATGTCAGCATTCAATAATTTAGCCAGACATGTTTAGGGAAAACAAAACATAAATGGTTTTAAGTGCAAAGGTAAACATAATGACGGGTAAAAACGTTTAGAATTAAAGTCGCGATAGAGGTAAATAAAATGAAGATAATAACTACGAGGTAAAGAAAGAGAAAAAATTAAAGACAAGGCAAAGTAAATATAAATGCTAAATAAAATAAATACCTGCTCCAAACGGAGTCTTGAATCTGATACAAATTGCGATAACTTTGAAATAAATCTTGACGGAATGTAAATAACAGAAATAAACGGGTGCTCCTAACTTGATACAGACTCAATCGACAGTGCAATAATCCTTCAGTGTGAAGAGATTATTGCTTTACAATTTGACAGTATAATGGCTTAAGTTTTCAGAAGCTTGGATGATATGGAAAGTGGTATGCAAAAGGGTATTTATAGGAGTTCAAAACCCTAGGAATTACACACGAACTGCTTCCAAGTCGTGGAAAGAAAACAGGACCAGTTTTGGAGACTTGTGGACCAAGAATGGTGTATTTCCAACCGTTTGGGATTTCTGAAGGTGGCGACCGCCACAACCTCATGGACTGCCATGCTTACAAAGTGGGCATGACTTGGTCATCCCATTAGTTGGTGCATGGACCACCCATGGCGCCCCTAGGATGAACGCCATGGCGGTCGCCATAGGTGCAAGTCTGCTCCAATTCTTTGTTTTTCATCCATTTTTCCTCGTTTCTCCGCACATAGCTCCTGATTAATAAATTCCATGAAACAAATGATAAACACTCGCATAATAGTGGAAATGAAATTAAAACAATAATGAAATAAGTATAAGTCAAGTCAAATAAACGATAGTTTGAGGTGTCATCAGAAACATGGTAACAAACATTCTGACAAGTACCATGAAAAATCAAGAAGGTTATCAAGTTCCTCAAAAGAAGATGAGAATAAAAAGGGGAAGTCTAGAAGTACTTGTTACAATTTTGGCAAACCCAGTCACTTTAAGTCGGACTGTCCTACATTCAAGAAAGAAAACAAAAGTGGTCGTCACAAAACGTCTAGAAAATGTAGAAGAGCTTATGTCGCTTGGGAGAGTGAAAGTGATTCGTCAAGTGATGATACCTCTACTTCAAGTGTTGAATCGGCCAAGCTTTGCTATATGGAAAACATAATAAAGAAAAAGGTTGTAAGTCACTCTAATCTTCAAACTTCTTATGACTTTGTTTTTTCTCAATTACAGAGTCTTTTGAAAATCTACAAAGACAAGTTATAGATGCTTTCAAAAGATTAGCTTCAAATAAAAGGATAATTTCTCACTTAGAAGCTAAGATTTTGGAAAATGAAAAGAATATGGAAGCTCTAAGGATGCATATGTTAGATATTATAAAGGATAAACATGAGGATGCTAAACCTTCATGGTTTAGTTGTGAAACTTGTCACATTTGGTAAAAGGAGTCAAGAACTTTCAAAGCCAAATGGGATAAGACCTTGCAACCCAATATTACTTTTGATATAGACACTTCTAAGTATGACATGCCTCCTCATAATCTTTATAGAAGGTATAGTTATGTTCAAAAGAAACCAAATAGGAAAAGGTTATCTTCTTATAATTTGTATTGTTATTATTGTTGCGAGAAGGGACACACCGTTGCTAAATGCAAGTTTAGGAAACTCTTTGTTCCTAAAGGTGCCTATCATTGGTTGCCCAAATGTAACCAATGGTTTACTAACCCTCAAGGACCCAATGACGATTGGATACCTAGCACTGATTGTTAATCATGCAGGAAAAAAATGTCTTGACTTTATGAAGAGAGTATGGGATCTCGTTTATGGAGCATCAAAGCACAACACGGTGACATGTCCTTATTGTGTTGATCTATGTGACAAGCAAGGCAGATTGTTGTCGCCAAATTGGTTAACTCTTAGTTTTTCTTTAATTGGTAAAAGCGTGTGAATGATTACTAATGTTCTATTCGAGAAGTGTCGGAAATGTATTATGTTCAATAATGTAGGTTTATCTTCAACAAGACATACTTAAGTACATCAAATTAGGAGTGATAAACCTAAGATGATGAAACATGACGAGGATCAATATAATTATCATGATTGAGCAAGGTTGAGAGTCCAACATCAAGGATAATCATCAAGTCAATCACCTATTGGATACATTACTAGTCTCACTTTCAAATACTTGTACAAGAAGAAAAGTGGTAAGAGCGTTTTGGTCTCAATTGTGTTTTGTGGCACGTATTACCTTTATTTCAACTTTCGTTCAAAATTTCCTCGTGGAATGCAAGTGCGTCCTCCGTCGTGTGTACAATGAGGTAATATCATTTCAATCTTTTTCTTGTTTCGTAAGTAAGTATTTCTTTTAAGTATTTATTTCTCAAAGGTATGTGATGAGTTATGTGTATGATATTTGTGATATGTGTTTACTTCCAAAAATCTCAAATGTGACTATTTTGTGTTGCATTTTATATGATTATAGTAACTATACTCAAATGTCTTCATATTTCATCTTTATCTTGAACCAATTCATGCTTGAATTTTCTTGATTGCATGAGTCTAGCAAACAAACCATAAAAATTTATCATATGCATGTGTCTCTCATCAAGTTATCACTCATAAGTCAATTTGAGTCTCCAAGTGTCATTGAAAGTTCAAATTGAGTCAATCCTAAGAATTTTGTGTTACTCAGGTCGACACATAATTGTGCAGGTTGACCTATTATAAGTGTGTTCAGTATTTGTTTAACTTGCAATAGTAGAGGTCGACACATTGTCATATAGGTCAACCTATATTAATCAATGTTGGAATTTTTCAAAAGGATTACAGTATAGGTCAACACATCTTCGTATAGGTCGACACATAATGAATTTTCTGTAAAAAAATTTAGTTCTACTACAGCATGTATCGACGCAAATTAGTCTTAGGTCGGCCTATGAAAGTAAAAGGGTCGAATTTAAGACACATTTGACCAGAATTTTTCATTTCTCTCATTCATTGAAGGTTCGTGAACTTATGTCTATTTTTCTTCCTAACCACTCAGTCTCGTAACTCTCAAACTGGTCAAATTCCTCCACTATTGTCATTAAAATTATTTCAATTAATTACTTCAATCTTCCACTTTCCAAGGTCTCATTATGATTCATCATTCCTTATTCTATATAAATTGCCTTCACTCTTCACGCTTCAAATCACATCTCATTCTCAGTTTCTCTTTAACATACAAAATCATTGTATACGAAATCAGTCTGAATTTGTTTCAATGGCTTCCAAAAGTGTGAAAAATAAGAGTGATGCTAGAGACAAGGGAAAACGTGACTCTTCTTCAACTGCTCTTGAAACCGTGTTCTCTCTGGTTTTAGATCAGTGTATTACAAAATTTACAGAAAAACATCAACATCATCTTGTTATGAAGCATCGCGTGTGAAAGCCAGTGGTGGTTGGATGCCTCGACATTACAGAGGTTGTTCGACTCGTCGAGCACAAGCAGATAAACTTATTTCTACAGCTGTCACAATATTACAATGAAGACCTTGTCCGGGTGTTCTACTTCGGCCTGCGTGATAGGAACAAATCCTCTTTCAAATTCAAAATCGGTAATAGTGTCTATGAGGTTACTGATGATATATGGAAGAATCTGTTTGATATCACCATTTGTGATCCTGATACTGGGGAAGAGCTTGATTCGTTGGTAACAAATTTTGACATTCATAGGGATTTCGAGTGGAATACGCATTTGAATGAGATGCTCAAAGCACCTAGGTCAGAAGATTATCATGAAGCTCTGGCAGTCAGTCAACTGAAGATGGTTCCAATGATCCTGTTATGGTTGGTTTCGCACATTTTATGCCCAAAGAAAGGAGGATACTCAAGAGTAGATAGTGCTAAAATCCATCTTGTGTATATTCTTCTGCACAAGATTCGTATCAACTGGCCGCATTAGTTTGTCTACCGAATGTTCATAATCAAGGAGTGTAATAAAGGTGCATCCTTCTACTACATGTCTATGATCTCCAAAATTCTCAACTTCTTCAATATTGGGGTGCCAAACTTGTTGTTCATATTGCCTGGCCCAGTTTAAGAATTTTCCAAACATACCTTAACAAATATGGGGTACTTCTGGGATGAGGAACATCAAGTATATTACTTTAGGATGGGTAAAAATGGAAGGAAGGTGTACAACTTTGATGATCTTGCAGAATTTGCTGACTCTACTACCGAGCCACGTGTTGCTAAAGATAAACATATGAATGATGTGGACCATGAAGCTGGTCAAAGGAATGATTATGTGCATGGAGATCAATCCTCCATCATAACGCTGCTTCAAAATATACAGATTAAACAGGATGCTCAAATGGAACAGCTCCGCACTATGCAAGAGCACATGAAGACTCAAGATGCAAACTTTGAGGACTTTGCATCTTTTGTGACTAAAAAGCTAGTTTCTTTAAAGGATGAAATGGATGCAAATACAGCTACCACCGTATCAATGGTCAACACATGATTGCTTCCTAGAATGAAGACCACCATCATTATGCACTATTTTATCAAGAAATGTGTGACTTCCTGGGTCAGTTTGGAAGTGATGGTCAAGGATGGTTTCATAGAGTGAGGCTTAGAGGTCGTGGAAGACACTGATATGCGGAGTTTGAGTCGTTCATGTTGTGTGTTTTAGGATTTGTTTCTTATTGGTCATGCATCTAGTTTTTTTGTGTCTCCATGCATATTTAATTTTGTTTGGCTTGTTGTCCTGCTATTTAATTTATGTATTAATGTAATGCTTATACTATGATTTATCAAATTGAATAAATATAAGTATTGTTATCCTATTTATTAAGCTTGTGCTATTTACATATGTGTTGTATGTGAGTGCACCACTTATTCTTTGCAATTTCCTCTGTGTGGTATAATACATATGTGAAATTTGTATCTATATGATACTTCGAATGAATTACTTTTCTCTTTTTGATGTTGTCAAGTGGGAGAATATTATGAAGGGGATAATGCACACATTCAGGGGGAGCTACTCAATGTACCAAAGAAAAATACAACGTTCATATGATTCAAGTTTTGCCATCATAAAAAAGGGGGAGTATGTGAGTGCATTCTTCTATCAAGTCATGTTTTGAATGATGTCAAAACTAGGACAAAAGTTTGCATTTTTATACATTGGATGATATCAAACAAAGTCTAGTTGTACATTGATCATTTCAACGTTAGGATGCATACAAATAAGTTTGAAAATGATTGGAAATACCCTAGGCATGTTTCATGCATCAGAACTGAGTTTTTAGTGTGGAAAATGTTGCATAGGCTGACACATACGAGTTCAGGTCGACGTATAGAAGCCTTTGCTTCAATATAGGTCGACACACAACTTGGATAGTCCGGCCTCCACGCTCCAAGAATGAGGCCTGTCGCCACTGCCTACAGGTCGCCTCAGATAGGCTGACCTAAGACTTCTTCAGGCCGACGTGCTGCTTATATAAGCCAACCTAATGACCTTACAGGCTGACATGTTGCCTTTAAAAATTAAAATTTTATTTTCCTCTTATTCTTTTCTTGCATCCCTTTTTCCTAATTTCTCCCATGCATATTCATATTTATATACTCATACATATATCATATTCTAGCAAGGTACTAGTGCAAAACCTAAACGAAAACAGAATTACAAAGCATTCCCATCATCTTCAATCTCTCTTCTATGCATACACATAATTATACTACATATAATCATTTTTTGATTAAATGACCATCTAGATTAGGGTTGATAACGTCCAATTTGGTTGGTGTAACCGAGAATATTGGGTTGGGATCTTTCTGTGTTTCATATAAGAAAACCAAGTTGGTGTTTTCCATCAAGAAAATTGTGATTTGAAGGTTTTGGACAAGATCACACAAATACGGATTCGATCGAGTGAAAGCCTTAGGACAAGATGGATCCTTTCAAGGGAGTAGCACGAGACGGTGAATCGTGTTCATGAATCTTGGGCTTAACAAGTGCGTGCTAGGGATTAATCCGACCGGGCAAAAACCTTGAAGACGAGGAGGTCTTGCAAGCAAGTATTCAAGAACTGGTAGATTGTAGCAGCATTGTTGGTGACTTGATCAAGTTTTGATCAAGGGTATCGATGTGATAGAATCAACAACAAACCATAGGGTTTGCAGGGTTAGAGATCTTCATCCCTTGTATAAACATTTTTACAAATATAAGGTTAATTGCAAGTATCTCAATTTGATTTCGAATTGAGGGCACACGTACCCATAGCGAGGCCGATTGGAGAACTGCCTAAACAAATCTTTGTGCCTCTCTTTCTTTCTCTCTATATCTCTTTAATTGTTGTTCTTGCAAATTATCGAGTTCATTGTTATTTTAATCAATTCTATTGGAAATTGTTTTTCAATTATCTTTTTAAATTGTTGTTGTTGTTGATGTAATCATAATCACTTTGATTGTGATTGGCTTTTAACATCAACAAAACAAATAAAATTTCCAAACATTATCAATCGCACATAAAGTGTTTGATAAATTTCCTTTGAGTATTTTAAATTATTTTTGTTCATTGGAAATAAGCTCTACGCATAGCTTAACATTTAATTGATTAGTGAATTAATCGTTGTTGAGAATTTTGTGTTCGTTATCATCCAATTGGTTTACGTTACGCATATCCAAGCTTTTTGATAGTAGGTTTGGATATACGATTTGATTCGGTTTGCTTTCGTTGTGTCGTTGTCGCTACGCAAAAACTGACACATTGTCGCCACCGAATTTTATTTATTCCAAGAGAAAAGGAAAAATAACGATAAAACCCCCTAAAGGTGAAACATGGTCTCGCAACCAAATTTGGGTTCGGAAGTCGGTTATGTGAGGGGAAGGTGTTATCACCTCTTCACACCCATCATACTCGATGGGAACCATCTAAGTTGTCTAAGCTCGAATGGGTATTCTAATCTAAAAGTTTACGTACTAACAGGAGAGAGGGTTGGATTTTTTATTAAGGTGCTGGCCTAGGTGTCGCGGTGAGAATCAGAGACCATAGCTATTTTGGTTAGCTAGACTTGCAAAACATAAGATGTCACCACTGATCTTTTATTTATCCAAGTAAAGGCAAAAGAACGAATAAACCCAAAATAAACATGCAAAGCAAAACAATACAATAAAGAGATCTAAGGTACGGGGTTGATTATACTGAGGGAAGGTACTAGCACCCTAAGTATCTATAGTATCCTATAGGAACATCTTATTGTATTTGTGTTAGGTTAAAATTTGTTTGCTATTGAATTGATTGGGGAGATGAGAACAGAAGTGTTTTTTATTGTTTTTGTGTTTGGCAAGACATGAAGTTTTGTGCCTACGTACCAATAAAGGATCAAAACCTTGTAGTTCGGGGTTCAAATTGAAAAGGGTTTGTTAAGGTGGATTTTAATGAAGAAGAGACAAGTTGTAATCTTAAGGAGAATACTCAACGTATCCACCACAAACATGTGGAAGAGTGATTTATGCTTCACATTTAGAGAAGGGCTCTAACTTGGATGTATAATCAACAAGTATGCCACATACCTCTCTCAAGTGGAAAAGAATCAACATCTTTCTCAACAATGTCATGGGATAGGAGATTTATATCTCAACTAGGGATTACTACTGTCTAATCTATTTTGAAAAGGTTTTATATTGAAAAGACAAGGTGGAAAAAGTCTGAATAAGTTGGTATATTTTAGTCTTATGAAAAGAGTTTGATATGCTTAAGATGTCTTGAAGCATTTATTAAGAAATGGTTTGAAAAAGTCAATGACCTAATGTCAAGGTTTCTATTGAAAAAAAATTTAAGTTTGAGAAAAGGGGATCCTAATGTTGAACCATCTAAGGGTAATTAGCCTAAGGGAAACTTTCCTAAAGTGAATAATCTAAAGACAATATGCTAAGGGTAACAAGAATCATGCAAAAGATGTGCAAGAAGATAAAGATGCATATGCACATGGCAAGAAGTCAACAAAAAGTCCCTCCCCTTGGATTGGGCAACAATAGAACAAGATGAACATGTATTTATAAACACACATGTCATTCAAAAATAAAATTAAGTAAGACATGATACACAACATCAACATGATTTTTGAACACATGACTAAACAGAGGGCGACTTTAAAGACATAAGGCATGGCTCAAATATGGACAAGATCAACACATGAATCAACAATCATAAACATGGTATACAAGCAATACATTTGATCAAGGAAAACTTAAACATAAGCTAACATCCTCATGTGTACAAAAGGCATGGGTACAACCATTCATCCAGACATGCTTCAACAAGATATCATCAACACATGGGCAAAGCCGTGCATAGGACATAACTTGAACAAAACAAGATCAACATGAATTATCAAATAAAAACATGGTACATGTTATCAACACATCATTATCACAACATGTTTATACAAAGCAACATTAACACTTGGACAAGAAATAATACATGGATTCATCAAAAATTCTAGGTCAATAATGCAATCAACAAAGTTCTAGGCATTGAACAATTCAAATAAGTATGAATATCACAACAATATTGAACAAAGTATTTTAAATTTAAAAAACACAAAAAAAAAACAAAAGTGTATTCACAAATAAATAAATGAGATACCCTAATAAACAAATAAAGAAAAGGCAAATATATTTTAGGTTTTGAAATATGAGAATAAATAAAATAAGAATAGAAATTGTTTTTTATTTTTAAAAGATTAAATTAAAATATATAATACATATAATTTAAAAGGTAATTAATATTTTATGATTTTTAAAGTCTAAATGAAATAAAATAAGAGAAATAAATAATATAAATATTTTTTGGTATTTTTAATTATTAAAATAAAATGAAAGTTTAAATAGAATTAAAGAAAGAAAATAAAAAGAATTAATTAAATTAAAAAATAAAATAAAATGAGGAAAAAAGGGAAGTGAAATAGAAAAGAAGGAAAATGAGATAAAAGGGGGTGGGGGAGGTTCGAACCCACGCCCTTCGGAATGCCAAACACAAGACCAACACACTATCCACTACGCCATGGCTGGCTTGGCAGCGGAGAGTCCCCTAGTAATAATAATATACAAAAACAAATATTCAAAAATAAAAATGCGCTCATGGCCTGCATCACCTTCAACCTTGAGACCAAGAATTTTCAAAATACGAATTCTTCATTTTGCATCAAACGTGACAAGTAGGTATGTTATCTTGATCTGAATTTTACAAGGTGTTCAAAAATGGCCATGAATTTCATTTATTTTAATCACAGCTCATGAATTTTACACATTACCAAATAAACCCTAATATTTCAAACAAAAATTAAATAGCATATATGAACAATCAATCAACAACAACTTAGGGCTTTCATTCCTTATATCATGGCAAACAATGTGGTAACAAGAATGAATACAAATGGTGCCTCTAAGAGTGAGAACCAGAAATCAAAAACTTACCTATTGGAGTGTGTCCAATTCACCTTCAAATGCTCTTCCAGATGAACAATGATGATCCTTACAGCTTCTATGAACTTCCAGGAGTGTGTTGGAATGGTTACTTTTCCTTGAAATGCTCTGAAGTGTCCTATCCAAACCAACTTGCAAATGAAGAAAGTGAAAAGTGGAAATGGAGTTTGAGGTGTTTTAGATTATATTTGATGATTTGGGAAGTTTGTATGAAGTCTATGAAAGGTGTTTGAAGTGTGAAAATGGAAAGAAAGTGGCTGGATGATGAGATTCAAAGTTTTTGTTTTGAGTAAAAATGGATTTTTGGCAAAGATGTGATTTCTGGTTCAAGAGGGAAAAGTGAGGTTCTATGTGTTTCAAAAGCTCAAATGGACTTATTGGAATGTGTTTGAGTGTAAATGATGAGGGTTTGGTGATTGAATGATGAATTTGGGAGTTTGATGCTTTTGGACACAATGAGGTTTTGAGATTTTAGTACAATGGATTTCTGATGTTTCTTGCTCTAGCTTGGTGTGTTTTACTGAGGAATGAAGCTCTCCTCTTATAGTAAAATGAAATAGAAAAGGATCAATGGATATTGACTTGGTTTAGTGGACTTTGGAGCAAAACCAAAACGTAGGTATAAGGTGAAAAAGTGCTTTTTTCTTTAGTAGCTTCGAAGTTGACCTTGCCTCTCATGTCTTGCAGCTTGTACCAACTACCTCTGATGCAAACCAGACCTCCTTGAATTGTGGAAAGTGGTTTGTTGATTAAAGTTACTTTCCATGCTCATGTCCAAAGTAGTTCAAGATGGCATGTTGGATTGAGTTTTTATCCTATGAATGGAGATCAAATTCCCACAACTTTGGTACCATTCTGAAGATCTCATGGAAGGGAGCAAGTTTCAAGTTGATCATATGTATTGGAAATGCTTGGAAAGTTGGAAAAAGTAGCATCTAATTCGTGTGACCAAACTGGCTGGTACTTAGAGAAATTCTTGTTCATTTTGGACCATGCTGATCATGATGAAATCCTAACTCTGGTCAATCATATCTTTTAATTAATAAGGGATTTTGGATCCATTCTTTCACCAAAATTAAGTATGAAATGTGATCTTTAATTGCATCTATCAAACATCAAAAGATGTGGCTTGAATTTTTCATAAGGAATCCTCAAAGTCATGCATTTGACAATGTGAAAAACTTAGAAAAATTTCTAACTGTTTTGGATTTTCACACAACTTGAAACCCTAACTTTGGACATCAATATCTTCCACTCTAAGAAATATTTTGTCTTGTAAATTTCATAAACTTGTAGTATCAAATGATATCTTTAAGTGAAGCTTTCAAGTGTTTCCACTGGATGCTTGAGGAAGAAGTTACAACTTTGGAAAGTAGGTCACTTGATCATGGAAATTTGATACTTAGAAAATTCAAGAAACCCTAATTTGTGCTATTTTGATCCCTTTTGTGATTTTCTTGATTCAACTTGATTAGATTCAAACATCTTGCACAATTTCATGATTATTTACTTGAGGAAATCATATTTGACCAAAAGTTTCATAAGTCAAACTTTGACTTTGATCAACAGTTGACTTTTCATCAGATGAATTCAAATTCTACAACTATCAACAAATTAAACTTCTTGAGCTAATCCAAACACGTGAATGGACTAAGTTGACGTACTTGAGGTCTTTGAATCACGTCTTGTGGTATAAGATCATGCCTTGGTCAAAAAGTTAACCCAGAGCTGATTTTGGTCAAAACCCTAATTTAGTGTATCAGATGAATTGGAGCTTGATAAATTGTATTGATATAATCTTGTACTTGATTGTGGATGAATAGAAACTCTTGATCATTTTGAATGAATTGGGAGCTTGAAAAGTTGAGAATCACATAAATCTTAGCTGATCAACAACTTGAACTTCTTGGTGTAAAACCCTAGCTTGTAAGCAAGGCAAACAAAAGTACATATTTTTGTATTTTCAATGGGATTAGTAAAACATAAAAGACACACACAAAAGGTTATTGATTCTATTCAAAATGATGAAAATGAGGTGGAATTTTAGGGTTAAAAATTAGGGTAGGACACAAGGATTGGTGCCTTTTGTGCCTAAGGATTGGTATGTCTTATTAGCTAATTTGTTTTCGGCAATAGAGTTGGATTCTAAAGGTTTAGGGTCATCAAGTCTACGTTTCTTGGTTAGGATGTCTTTAAGGAATTTAGCATAAGATGGTATTTGGGTGATGGCTTCGGTGAAAGGAATCTCAACGTGGAGTTTCTCGATCACTTTTACGAACTTTTTGTATTGGTTATCTAATTTGGTTTGTTTAAGTCTTTGCGGATATGGGATTGGTGGTTTATAAGGAGGGGTGGAATATAAACTTCGTTATCTTTAACTCCTTACTTATCTTTAACTTCTCTTTGTTTTTTAGGCTCTACACTTTCCTTGTTTTGTTTCTCGGGTGTGGCTACAACATTCTTCGTTGGTTGTTCTGGTTTCTTTAACTTGGGATCTTCTGGTCCATCATAAGTGGTTCCACTCCGTAGGGAAATAGCGTTAGCATGCCCCTTGGGGTTAGGTAAAGGTTATCCAGGAAATTGTCCTCCTGGTGTAGCCTGGGCAGCTTGTTGTTGATCTACTTGAGAGATTTGAGTTTCAAGCATTTTGTTGTGGGTTACCACAGAAACTAATTTGGTGCCTAATTGAGTAATCAGCTCGTTTATATGAATGTTTTAGTTCATGAATTCTTTGTTTTGCTGAGTCTGGGCTAAAACGAAGCTCTCCATAATTTTCTCGAGATTTGATTTCTGAGGAGCAGCTTGCATAGGCTGTGTCGGTCTTTGGGCTTGAAAACCTTGGGGTCTTTAGGGTGTAGAATTCTGATTAGGGTTATTGTTTTTATTAGAAAAGTTTGGGTGATTCCTCCATCCAGGGTTATAAGTGTTAGAAAATGGATTTCCTTGGGCATAATTGACCAGATCCGGGGTTGGTTCGGCTAAGAGACTACATTCAGCAGTTATATGCCCTAGGGTTCCACAGATTTTGCATCCGGGTTGCACTGCAGCTACGGTACTTGTAGGGTTCACAGACATATTTCAACTTTTTGAGCAAGGGCGTCCATCTTAGCCTTCTCATGTCTAGGCAACTGACTTCATATATACCTCCTTTGGGCTTCTTTTTCTCCACTGATGTTCGTTCTGTCCCCCATTGGTAATGGTTCTGTGCCATATCTTCAATGAGAGTGCATGCTTCGGGGTAAGGTTTGTTCATCAGTGCACCACCGGCGGCAGCGTCAATGGTCATTTATGTGTTATAAATAAGTCCATTGTAAAAGGTGTGAATAATCAGTCATTGTTCTAAACCATGGTGTTACACTAATTGTAATAGAGCGGGTTTCAATTCAAAGTTATGAGCTTCGATAGCTGGGTTAACTATACTTGAATGAGGTTCTTCATTAGAAGGTAAGGAAAAGTCCTTAAGTGGTTTTTGGTTTTGTTCTTCGGCCATAGCTCTTCTAATCTTTTGGAGTAAAAGACGTGCATATCTTTCATGCTCTTTTATTGGATCTACTAAGTTTCCGGTATTGCGAGATCTTCGCATTTACCGATAAACAGGATAAAAAGGAAAATAAAATGCCTAAATCTAGATGGTATAACAACAGGGCACAAAAATTTGACGAAATTAGTCCCCGGCATCGGCGCCAAAAACTTGATCATGTATCAGTGCCTTCCACAAGTATACGGACAACGTCAGAGTAATATAAAAGAGTATCGTTCCCACAGAGACCAATTTTAAGCTATCAATACTATTGTTACGGTGTTCTATTTCAGGCTAATCAAAGAAGGTTGCAAGTGCACAGGAAATAATGGAAAGAAAATAAATTCAGAGAAACAATGTTGAAATGCAATTCACATCAATCAGACAATACCCATATCGTATCTAAATAGAATTACTTAGGGGGCAATACTATCTTCCTTGAAAAAGAGTTATTTAAAAAGGAATCGTTGCGTTAGCATAATCGGAACTAGACTTGACCTATAATCTATACCAGCCGCTCACGCTGCACCAGTCACATCTTGTGTTAAAGTGAAAAATCCTTTTTTATATAACTACCTCTAAGACTCAGTCATAAAGTGCTTTTGATTGGAAACTTTTAATACAAAAGGGTTTCCGGCATATGCTCGGCCAACCGGATCTTAAACCTATGAACAAGTCCAAAAATAGTTTTAAAATCAGTTTCTAATGATATCAAACTTTCCTAGTTGATTAACAAAGTGCTTCCGCTGTGTTTCTTAATAAAAAACTAACCAACTTTTATCTTAAGTGTCAGACGACTTTCGATCTTACCTGACATAATCACGGATCTACTTTCGTAATATCCGATCAGATAAACCACAGAAAAATTACATTAAAACCAAAAACAGCCCCTAAAGCATTCCTACAGACACAACATACAGTGTATCGTCGAAACGAAGATCCTCACATTCCAGCACTAAAGATTTAGCTGGACATGACTATGGTAAACAACATAGCATATAATTGATTATCATAATAAGTCATTTAGGGAAAACATGTTAAGTGTGCAATTGGTTTTGAAAAGGTAACAACGTAAACAATAAGATAAATCCAGACAAATCAAAGTAAACGTACGAGACAGTAAAGGAATTAAATCAGAACGATAAAATAAAGACAGTGCGAGAAATAAATGAAAGTAAAAACAATGTGGGAAAATAGACGATAAAATAAATGCGATGGGAGATAAATAAATAATAACTGCGAATGAATTAAAAACCTGCTCCAAATCGGAGACTCGAATTTGATACAAACTGGTAAATAAAATGACGGCAAGCTTCAACTCTGCGATTTCCTCCACACTCTCTCACAACAATGGTGCGATAATTCCTCGATGTGACGAATTATCACTTTTACAAAGTTGTTCTATGCCTATGCTGCGACTAAGAGTGGATTTCCAAAAAGTGAGAAACTAGGTCCTATTTATAGAGATACATGGCCTTGGACGTCAAGCAACCGCTTCAAAAATCGTGGGAGAGAATTATGGTGGTCATGGCTTCAACCTCTCAACCGCCCTTGACTGCCTCCTCCCTAACGAAGATGGCGTCCGCCACCAAGGCATGGCACCCGCCATGTGAGAAAATGGTGGTGGACGTGGTCATCTAGCTGTTTGGTCGTGGGAGAAGCCCTACACCTCATGGCTACCCCCATGGCCAACGCCATGTGGAACACCATGTGTGTAGTTTAACCCTAAAATCATTGTTTTTCGCCCGTTTCGCTTCGTTTCTGGGTGAAAGGCTCCATTTGGACAATGTACCTAAAAATAAGACAAAACACAAACATAATGCAAGAAAATAATAATTAAAAGATAATAAGCATGTGCAATCCGAGTCAAATATGTAGTGTGTTTCAGTGTTATCAACAACCAACATTCTACGATTTTTAGATTTCATTGACCGAAATAATTAGAAAAATAATTTAAAAAATAAAATAAGATATCAAATGGAATGAAATGAAATAAATAGAAAAGAAAGTGTACCAACATAATCAATAAAAGAAATTTTGAAGAAAATCAAAAGTAATTTAAAAAATAAAAGAAATTTGATTTTAAAAACTAAAATAAAAATAAATGGAAAGGGAGGCTTATGTGCTTGTGTGGGGTTTGTAAATCAAATGGATAATTATGTAGGCTTAAGGAAAAGCCCAAAGAATCAAAAAGGGTTTGAAAAAATAGAAAGCTAAAAATAAAAGCATTTCCTAAGAAATAGTATTACACAATTTAAAGAAAAGAATTTAAAAAATAATAAAGAGAAGAGGAAGGTTCAGTAGGTAATGGGGTGTGTTAAGAGAAAATAAATGGGTTGAGCCCAATATATAACAACAATAATGACTTATTTTAAAATTAAAATAAAATAAAAAAGGGTTATTATCAAAACAAGAAATGTGTTATTCCCCTTCCTCTACCTCTCAATCGTGATACCCTTCTTGTTCACGATTTCGTGCTTCTTTCTATCTCCTCACGCAATCCTACTCGTCTCTCTTTGAATTCGTTTTCCTCTCTCACGATTCCGTGTTTGGATTGTTGTTGTTTGGAGGTTGAATAAATTTATGAGTTTGATGAATGGTGGTGAGGTTTTGAAGGCTTTTTGAGAGATTAAAGGGTGATGAAGGTTTTCTATATGAGGAAGATTGTTGTTTGGTGATGGAGGTCGAAGAGATGTTGAAGAAAGGAAATTTTGTATGTTGTTGTGTTATGTTTATTTTTGTTTGATGGAAAGGCTTTGGATTGAAGGTTGTTAGGAGATGAGATAATGAATTTTTGGTTTTGAATTATTGATGTGAAGGAGATTTGTGCTATGAAAACTGATTAAAGAAGATGAGAGAAGGTTTGGGATTATGGTTACTGCAGTGAGTTACTTGAGAGTTTTTTCAATTTTCGTTCTGTCAATTCTCTTTTTTCTCTCTGTTTATGCCTCTCCTTTTTAAAATAAAAAACAACTTGTTTGCTAAGTTTCTGGTACAATTAATTTTTGTCTTGTTATTGTATGAGAGGACATTTTCAAGTTACATATTATATGGTCTGTGTTTGTTGTGCAATGCATTGAGGGTTATTGCTGGGATGTCGTTTTCAGTTTCATGCTTGCAGATTGTTTTGGCATGTTGTTGTTGTTGTTTTGTACAGGTAGAGGCTGGTGCGAATTGGTTTTGTGCAGGTACGGTTGTGTTGCAGGTGTTGGCATAGTGATGCGCAGGATGTTGTAAAATGTTGGTCAAGGATGTTTTGCAGGTCAGTTGTGCAGCGGTTTTGGCTTAATGTGGTGTACTTTATCTTTTTCAATTTTTGTTGTAATAATGTAAAGAAAGTGTAATGGGCCTTGGACTTGAATGGGCTTTTGGAATGAATGTCATTTAGAATTGGATAGTTGAAATTAGATTGGAAAATGGACATTAAAAATGGCTTAGAAAATGGATTTGAATATGATATGGATAATTTGAAATGAATGGATATAAATGGTTATGGGAATGAATATGGGTAAGGAATGGGTTTTGTAATGCGCCTTCACATTTGAACAACACTTGAAACCTTGATAATTGAACTCGACTGCCACTAATCTTGAATGACATCACAACCTTGAATCCATCTTAAAATAATCTTGATTTGAACGACAAACTTGACGAATCCTTAGATCAATGACGAGAACCTAAACCATACAATCAGTATTTGCAAATAACCTGAAATGTACCAACTGCCTTGACCTTTAGTGGCTCTATAACTTGACTTCATCAGATGACTGGAATTGGAACAAAAGCCCTAATTGAAGCCTCACTTTTATTATGCACACCCTGGCCTTGATCATGAAACGAACTCTTGTCTAACTAAGATTAGGCCAGATCCAACTGAACTTCAGACATCACTACACATACACTTTCCTTGATAGCCTCAAATGAACCTTGATTCAATTTTGCACAACTGAGCTCAGACAATAAGGAAAATGAAAGTAGAAACAACATATTTTTTTGATTTTGAATAATGGTTAGAAACACCACTGAGGGTATTTACTGGTAGGACAAATTTGGGGTATGACAGTTGCCCCTATTTAATCTTCTTGAATCTGAAGGTATGAATAAAAAATACTTTCAGACATTTGAGGTAGAAGAGGATTAAATACTAGAATACCCAGAATTTTGGTCGTGTGGAAAAGGGAATGAGTCAGTTATGAGGGTTATGTCATGATATGATACGCCATGTATAGTATGCTTCGATGAGTATTTTTTCAGTGATGAGATTTTGCCAGTCTCGAAAGGGGAGACATCCCTGCAGGATTCCAAGAGAAGAGAAGGTGGAGTATTTGCATAGGTAAACAACAAGGGGATAGCTATAATTAGAATATCCTTCTGCAAAAGGCAGAAAGGCTTCTTTCAAAAGGCAAGTGTGACTTAGTTGGGAGATGATAATATTTGCTGCTACAAAAGGTAGAGGATACTTGCAAAAGGCAAGGAAGAGAATAAATTCCTCATGCAAAAGGCAACGAGGACTCCTTAACAAAAGGTTAGGAGGAAGATAGGATGTGATCTCTCATACAAAAGATAGTGAGAGCTCCTTAACAAAAGGTTAAGAAGGAACATGAAGAACATCACTCTGCAAATGATTGATTTTCTTGTACAAAAGGTAGCGAGAAATCCTTAAAAAAAGGTTAAGAGGAAAATAGGATTGATTTCCTCTTGCAAAAGGAAAGGAGGATCCTCAGCAAAAGGCTGGCAGAAATACTTATTGGATTTCCTCTTGCAAAAGGCAAGGATGACTCCTGAACAAAAGGTTAGGAGAAATATATGATTGATGTAAATTCATCTTGCCAAAGGCAAGGAGGACTCCTGAACAAAAGGTTAGGAGAAATACAATTTAATTCAGTGATGAAAATTCTTACAAAAGGTAAGCAGAAATGGATGTTTTTCCAAAGGCATAGGATACTCACAAAAGGTAAGATAAGAGACCATACTTCGTGCAAAAGGAAACAGAAGGACTTACAAAAGGTAAATGAAGAGACATTTCGTGAAAAAGGCAACGAAAAAACTTACAAAAGGTAAATGAAGAGACATTTCATGCAAAAAGAAACGAAAGGACTTACAAAAGGTAAGTGAAAAGAGGGAACCTCTGAAAGAATCCTGCCAGGATGTCCAAGGGAACTTCGTGCTTTCAAGAACGATTGGCTAAGCGTGCATGTAATGATGCTAAATGTATGAAAAATGTCGATGTATGTTCGGATTGTTGGGGATATGAGGATATGGATCCATGGGTGATGAACGCACCAAGTATGGTTAGGCTTTGGTTTAGGGATTTTATTATTTGGTTCCAATGAAAGTGGACTTTGAAGGTGAACCACCAGACAAGAATTGGTTTTTAAGGGTAGATTACCAAACGAGAACTAGTGGCAAAAGGTTAAGTTTTCAGATGAGAATTGACTTCTTGTTTGTTATCAGATGGAAACTAACTTTTAAAATGAGCTACTAAATGGGAACTGGTTTTGGAAATGGTGTTTACCAGACAGGAATCAGAGTTAAAAATAGGCTAAAGAAAAAGTGACCAGACGAGAATTAGTTTAAAAGTTATCTACTAGACGGGAACTGGTATCTTGTTTGTGATTTCCCAGACGGGGACTGGGCTTTGAGATGATTTGCCAGACGGGAACTACTTTTGAGGTGATTGTAGATAACAAGGATTTTTTATGTCAGATTCATGTTGTGGGGTTATGCCCGATGAATGAGATGATATGCGTGGTTTTATGCTAGAATGAAGCGACACGACTAATGCATGAGGATGATTTATGCAATGATATGAAGATTCCAAGGAATGCACATGTGTGGATAATGGATGGAATAGTTTCTTGGCAGCAAGGCTTCTTGTTTGCTTAGAAGACAAAAGGTTATTTGATGGGGTGATAGCATGATTCCTCGATACTCGTCTTGAACTTGGAAGTTACTGACGTGTGGTAGAGCTTGCTTGAGAAGCTTGAAGGTATGGAAAGGAGTTGCCCCTCTATGGCTCATCTTGCCCCAGTTTGGTCCTTGGAAAAGTTCACCTTGAAAGAAGGTTGGAAGTAGCTTTCCATGAGATGACCTCGAGATGGCTTGCCCCAGAATCTTGCGTCATGAAAGGATTTGTCCTTGATTAACTGACTCATAGGGTGGTTGGCTTCAGTGTACCCTTGAGGTAGCTTATCCCAGAATGAGAGTTAAAGTGACTTAACTTGTGTTGATTGAGCGTTGGAGGGACTTTCCTTTAATTAAAAGAACATATGGGTGGTCTTCCCCTAGTTGGTAGAGTCTTGAGATGATTCTTTCTGATCAACCGGTTCTTGAATGATTTTCCCTATAATCAACTAATGCTGGAGGACTTGCTATAGACTAACTGATTCCACAATCATTGGATGTCAATGCCCCTAATCCATAGGGTTATGAGGTGATCTTGATTCTGGTCAACTTTGCTGAATGGTCAGGTCCTCTTTGATTGCTCCTTGTTGGAACTTCCTTGATGTCAAGTACTGACTTGCAGCCAAAATTGTTCATTCACAAAATGGTAATTTTAATGCTATGCTCATACAAGTTTTGAAAAATCATTATTGGAATGATGTGATAGTGTGTGGCGAATGAACCATTAGTCCAAATGTAGTGCTGATTTAGCTAGTGTGAAAGATATGGCAAGAAGAAGATTAGCAAATCTCTAGGAGCCAGTTCATGCAACCTTGCTATAGTATGCTTTCAGAATAACCCCGCTTCAATTAGGTCTTTTGAGGGTTGTAACATGATATGGTTCATAGTTATAGAAACAAAGGATATAAGGCTCAAAGTTTGATTGGTACCCACCCCTTCTTCATGATGTTCTCTAATCCTACATTCAATTAATTCGACACACGCACCTAGAATTTGACGGTGTAAGAGTGGAGATGATGATTCAAGATTTTCTTGAGATGGCAGTCACCTTATTTTTCTCTTGTCATGGATGTCAGTGACCTTTTGATTTTTGACATGGTAGTCACATAATCCTGTTTTTTTTTTTTTGCTGAGGATTTGAGGACCTCTTTTGCTTTTGATCCCTAATTTTGCCTGGAGTGATTTTGTATTTTCATGTCCACCGGGATTGCCTTAATTTTTGCCTAAGTCTCCTCTCAGGGTGTTCAACTTAGAGGGGTTTTTTCTTTTTTTGATTTTTTTTCTGTTTTAGGAAGACTTGTGACTACCAAGTCATTGGTCATTGAAGAACAATCGCCATAACTTTGGATTTTGCATGATTCTTTTGACATTTTAGGATGTGTGTGGAGAATAATATATGATTGATCCTGAGACCGGATGTTTCATCTTGTAGTCAAGTTAACTGAACATTACTCATGCCTCAGGTTAAGCGTAAGGGTTTAGAAATCCGAAGGAAAATCGTACTTCTAGGATCGAAGTGGTTAACTAGGGACTAACCCCTTATCTCTCCAGTGTTTGGGGATTTGAAACAATGCATGTACATCATCAGTAGAATTTTATCCGAAAGCATACCTTATCCAATTATGGGTATTCAATTTTCATCATCCTCCCTCCAATATTTGCCTTAGCAACAATTTGATAAAAAATGGATGAGAGGTATAAGGATGAATATATGTTTTTTTGATTTTAGATATAGGAGAAGAAAAAAGAGTGAATGTGACATGATTAATTCAGAAAATGCATGATCACTTCATTAATATTACCATTCAAAACAACAATGTTTAAAAAACAAGTAGCATTTAACAGGAAAGAAACTACAAATGTGAATGATAAAGGTTGTCCAATGATTGCCAATGCTGAGGATGTCTTCCCGTCTGAACCACCGGCTTCAAAAGATATCCTTGAGGTCTTCAACCTCATTCGGGAGAGAAGTCGACTTACACAACCAAACTTCCTTCTAGAAAGGATATGTACTTCTTGTCGATCAACTGTTGCACTTTGGCTTGGAAGGATTTGCAATCTTCAGTTGAGTGCCCCATTGATCCATGATATCCACACTACACATAGGGATCGTACCCAGGCGGGTATAGCTCTGACAATGGTTTGAGAGACTTGGGCTCTACCAGCGAGTTTTGAACCAGATGTGGCAAAAGTTGATTGTATGACATATGAATTGGATCAATAGGAGCATTCCTTCTTTCAAGTTGTTGTGGGGCCTGTGCTGGCTCTGACGCTGATTCTGATATCCTCGGCCATGGACTCGTTGATTTGCATGAGGAGCAATCCAGGGTCTCTGGTACGAAGCTCTAGGCATGGTTGGTTGCCCAAAAGGATATCATGGCACTAGAAACGATGACTGTTGAGAAGATGAGGGACCAAAAAAGCTTGTCGGTGCACCACAAGAATACTCAATATTTGCTATGAATGCATTGGTTTCATCATTTTCTTCCTCTTGGGGTTGCTGAGGGATTTAGTCTCACCAGCCTAGCAATTCGAGGTGTCCTGGATTTGTTTGGCTTTGAGGTAGCTCTCGATGCGTTCTCCTGTTAGAATAAGATTTGGTTCTGCAAGATATCTCTAAGTTTTGATAATAACAAAGTTGTATTTGTGTGAGAACAATTTTGGTACTCTAACTTTTGTTTTCTAAAGTATTGACAAATAGGTTCTGACTCTGATAAAGATATTTCTGACTCTGATAAAGATAGCTCTGACTCAGATAGAGATCATGTGAAACGTCACTCTCAAATTATCAAAAGTCGCTTCCGCGTCAAAGAAGCAAGATTGATTCCGATCTACTGTGCTTCAGAAAGACTTTAAGAAGACAATATATTGTTGTTGCAATGTTCTCTTTGATTCTGGCTCTGAATATAAATCTGATACTTATCTTTTGAAGACTAAGTGCTAACGACTCTAAAGACAAGGTTCTGATGAACAACGTTATGAAGACTCTGAAGACTTAAGTTTCTGAAGACCAAGTTCTGAAGACTCTGAAGACAAGGTTCTGCTGAACAAGTTCTGAAGACTTATGTTTCTGATAACCAAGGGTTCTGCAGAAGAAGTGTCGAAGACTCTGAAGACAAGGTTCTGCTGAACAAGTTCTGAAGACTCTGAAGACTCAAGACTCTGAAGACCCAGTGATCCATTCTTTTGATCATGCTTCAACCATATCAATTCAGAAGCCTCTGATGAATAGAAGAAGAAGAAACATTTGCGAGGGAAAATAGTACATAGTACAGATCAAACACGTTCCTTTCCACTACCCCGATTTGGAGGAACAAAGGACAATTTGAGTGTATGATTTTCATCCCAGCATAACGACATTATTCAGGTCGCCAGTAATTTTACTGATGTTCCTGATCTGCCCTTCAACGAATCTTTTTTTGGCTATATAAAGACTTGATCATTCAAAGAATCATGTGACACCAGGTGTGTGAAAAATATATATAAAAAGACATTGATTCATACGAGAAAGAAACACAAAAATACACATAGAGAAATCCATGAGTGAACAGTAGAGCACTACAACACAAAGAAGAAAATTGTTCTTACTATATAGATTTTCTCTAAGTTAGTTTGAGCTATAAATTGTGTTTATATCAGCTTATGTAGAAGCATTTCATTGTAAACATTTTATTTGATTAAACAGTTGTTTGAATTCCTTAAGGGACCAGTTGGGTCAGAATCCCTAAGAAGAGACAATTAGTCTGTGTATGTTAGTCACCAACAGTTGCTAGTGCAGTTGTAATCAGTTTAGTTATAGTGGATTAAGTCCTTGTGTATAAGGAGAAATCACCTTGGCGGGTGGACGTGATTAACTTGATATTTTCAAGTGAACCAGGATATATCGTGTGTCTTTCTCTATTGCTAGTCTACTTGTGATCTTTGTTTGAGTTTCACAAAAAGCTTTCATTTTGAAACCCAAATTCAAACCCCCCTTTCTTAAGTTTTTCTCACACCTTCAATTGGCATCAGAGTTCCGGTTTTGATTGTGATAAAACGATTTATCAACGCTTCACCGTGTTCAGTACCGATCCAGTGTTTGTGTGAGATATCATGGCAGCAGCAGCTAAAGTTAATTCTGTTGTAGAAGATAAAGATCATTACAGTGCCAAACTACCAGTCTTTGATGGTGAAATTTTTGACTACTGGAAAGATAGAATAGAAAGTTTCTTTCTTGGTTATGATGTAGATATTTGGAATCTTGTAGTCGATGGCTACACTCACCCAGTTGATGCTACAGGTGCTAAAATATCTAGAAGTGATATGACCAACCAACAAAAGAAAGATTATAAGAATCATCACAAGGCAAGAACCATATTGCTAAATGCTATCTCTTATACTGAGTATAAGAAGATAATAAATAGAGATACTGCCAAATCCATTTTTTATTCTCTAAGAATGACACATGAAGGAAATTCTTAAGTTAAGGAGACAAAGGCGCTGGCCCTAATTCAAAAATATGAGGCATTCAGAATGGAGGATGATGAAATAGTTGAGACTATGTTTTCAAGGTTTCAAATGCTAGTCGCATGACTTAAAGTTCTGGACAAAGGTTAGTCAACTGCTGATCATGTTAAAAAGAGCATCGAAAGTCTTCCTAATAAAATGGAGACCTATGGTAACAACTCTAAAGCTATCCAAGGATCTTAACAGCATAAGTCTTGAAGACCTTGTTAGTTTTTTAAGAAGTCATGAGATAGAGTTGGAAGAAGATGAACCTCCGAAGAAAAGTAAATCTATTGCTCTTAAGTCTAAACCTGAAAAGGCAAAGGCTTATCAAGCTGAGGAGGAATCAGAAGATTATGATGAAGAATCAGAAGATTAGTTGTCGCTTATCTCCAGAAGGATCAACAAACTCTGGAAGCATAGGCAAGGAAACTTCAGAGGATCAAGAAGAAACAAAAGGCCGCTCTGAGTCATCATCTGTGTAACGCCCCAGTTTTTGTTAGATTTATTTAATCGAGTCGATTTAATTCTTTTTGGTCTTTATATTATTTTATTCTTGACTTTTATTTGACAATATATTATTTTTCATCGTTATTGTGTTTTATCGCGTTTTGGGAACGTTTGCGAGAAAATTGAGTGTAGGGGTATTTTGGTCTTTTGCTTGGGTAGATATTATGTTTTTCATTTAAATAGAAACCTAGAGAGAAAAAGAGAGAGAATAGGAAAGGAAGAAAGAAAAGAAGGAAAAGAGAGTGAGAAGAAGAAAAAGAGGAAAAACTTGAAAGTTTAGGAATCGATTCAACCGACACTTCAAAGCACGATTAATCGGGTAAGGGTGCGAAACTCGGTTATTCTATGTTTGTGTATGATTATGTATGTGTGTTTTTGAAGTTTTGCTAGTTTTTCGATTATAGGTCGGAATGAGATAAACGAATAGAAATCAATGTTTTCACGGTCGGAAATCGATATAAATTGCGTTGTATGATCACACTGTGTTTATGAACAATCGTTGATACTTGTTTTGCCGTGGAATTAGTTGGGATGGAAATAGGTTTTCGGAAAATGTTAGGTTTTGTGTAGAAACTTTGTGGAATTGTTGGAAATTATGTGTTTTGAGGTTTGTTGGTTAAACTATGATTGAATCATGATCATAAACCCTTACTTGCTGGTTTGGTATGATTTGAGGGTGGAAAATGAGGGTTTGGAAGTTCTGATACGAAGGGTTATTTTTCTGAATTTTGCAGTGCCCGCTTAGCGCGCATATTCCCGCTTAGCGCGGTCTTGAAAAATTTGAAACCTCACCAGGCAGTGAGGAGCGCGCTCAGCGCGGGAGGTAGGCTACTTAGCACGACCTGGAACTTCAAAATTAAAACTATTTTCAAAATCCGTAACTTTTGATCCGTAACTCGGATCGGGACGTTCTTTGTACCATTGGAAAGCTTATGAGGTGTTCTTTCGTATAAAAATGGTTTTGATATTGTTGGCCGATTTAATTATGTCGGGAATTGGGAAATGTGTCATTTTGTCGACTTTTACCATTGTAATTGCGTGTAATTGATGTGTTATCATGCAGTATGCTTCATATATATATCGTAGGACTTGCGTGATGTTATACAATGTGAATGCATGTGATGAAATGTTGTGATGATGGTTTGTGGCCTAAGGGCAAGAAAATACATTGTGTTGTGTTTGATTGTATATGCATGATTATGGATGTGTATATGTGTGCATTTGAATGTCATGAGTCATTGTATGCCAAGCATCATGATATGCATTCTTGTGATGTCGTGTGCCCTAGTGGGTGTGAGCGACGAAATGATTCCAGAGGGAATCCGCTATAATATCGTGTGCCTTATACAAAGAGGTGTGAGCGATGATTATAGACGATCGTGTGCCTTATACAAAGTGGTGTGAGCGATCAGGTCATGTACCTTATACAAAGAGGTGTGAGCGATCCATAAACATCGTGTGCCTTATACAAAAAGGTGTGAGCAATGGGGGACATCATTTGCCCGACGGGGAGTTACACTAAGTAACAAGCGATGATTCCAATAGTTCCTGAGTGAACTAATGATGAGAATGATGGATGGAACGGTACCGCATTGCATTGCATAGAGTCGTTGTGTCGGTCTCTGTGCATTTTCATAAATCATGAATGGATTGATTTTGTGTGGAATTGTGAATGGAATTGAGGAGTTGAGATATATATATATATATATATATATATATATATATATATATATGTGTGTGTGTGTGTGTGTTGGTGATAATTGTATTGTGCATGATTGATATGCCTTTGTGATGGATGTATGAAATATGAATGGTGTTGTTTTGCAGTTGAATTATGGTGTAAGTTGTGGTGAGAATGTTTTACATGTGTATTTTTGTGTTATTATATAATTGTATGCAATTGTATTATAATTGTGTTTCTCACCCTTCTGCTGTTTTGAATGCTCTATGAGGCATTGCAGATTAGATGCTGGAGGTCTTTTTGTGAAGCTTAGGTCTTAATTCTTTTGTCGGTCAGCTCTGATATGTAGCACCGGGTAGTCAGGGAGATCGTGTGTGATTATATGTATATGTATATGTTCTTTTTGGATTGTACATGTGCAACTCTGTATATGACAGACAAACTGTTATCATATATATATATATATATATATATATATATATATATATATATATATATGAGATTTCAGTTGCAGATTTTCCGCTTTTATTCTGTATCTGAATTATGGGTGTTAGGAACTGAGTTCCTTTGTTATGTGCTACCTGATTGTTGCATATCTATATGAGCAGGTTGTCGTATTTTGTTTCAATTGATGTGACGCCTCTGTCTATGCCATGAATGTTTTAATTATACTCTGATTTATTTGTTATCGCTTTATTTGCTTGGGGTATAGATTAGGGGTGTTACATTAAGTGGTATCAGAGCCAGTTTGTGGTAGTCCGTGCCAGTCCGTGTCGGTTTTTGTGTTTGGGGTGAGCTGTTTGTTTAACCATAGTTGCTGTTATTGGAAATGAACAGAATATGGCTGGTAGGAATGATGTTGCTCTTGCTGCTGCTATGCAAGCTATGGTTCAGGTTGTGCGGGGTGCATCTAATGCTGGTGGGAATGATGAGTTCAAGAAGAACAAACCGCCTGTCTTCAAAGGGAGACATGATCCTGATGGTGCTCAGATTTGGCTTAAGGAGATTGAAATAATCTTTCGAGTGATGGACTATGCTGAGGAACATAAGGTGAGATTGGGTACTCACATGTTGCAGGAGGAGGCTGATGATTGGTGGGTTAGTGCGCGTCATGTGTGGGAAGTTGCAGGTGAAGAGGTCACTTGGACTTTGTTTAGCAGGGAGTTTTTGAGGAAGTATTTTCCTGAAGATGTTAGAGGAAAGAAAGAGATAGAGTTCTTAGAGTTGAAATAAGGTAACATGTCTGTTGTGGATTACACTGCTAAGTTTGTGGAGCTTGTTCGGTTTTATCCACATTATGCTGAAGCAACTGCAGAGTTTTCCAAATGTGTGAAGTTTGAGAACGGATTGCGTCCTGAGATCAAGCAGGCAATCGATTATCAAAGGATTAGAAGGTTTTCAGATTTGGTGGATTGTTGTAGAATTTATGAGGAGGATAGCAAAGCTCGTTCTACTCACTATAAGAGTGTGAACGAAAGGAAAGGGAAGCAACCGTTTCGTGGTGGTCCTTATGTGTCACCAGCTGACAAGGGTAAGCAAACGGGTAGTTTTGATAAAAGGCCAAGTGGGGGAGGTATGTCTAATCCTCTGATATTTTTTAGGTGTGGTGACTTAGGACATCGTCAGTTTGAATGTAGAAAGGATATAAGGAAGTGTTCCAATTGTGGAGGTATAGGACATGTCGCAGCTGATTGTAAGAAGAATGTGGTGAAGTTTTTCAACTGTGGTGAACCTGGTCATGTTAGTACGAAGTGTCCGAAACCAAAGCAAGCTCAGGCTGGAGGGAAAGTATTTGCATTGGCAGGAACTCAGACTTCTAGTGCAGATCGTCTGATCAGAGGTACTTGTTTTATTAATAGTATGCCTTTAGTTGCTATTATTGATACCGGAGCGACTCATTCGTTTATTTCGTCTGAGTGTGTGAAGCGTTTGAATCTTTTGTTGACTTCGGTGGGTGGAGAGATGGTTATTGATACTCCAGCAATGAGGTCGGTAACTACTTCTTTGGTTTGTTTAAGTTGTCCTTTAACCATTTATGGTAAAGATTTTGAGATGGATTTGGTGTGTCTGCCGTTTGAGGGTTTAGATGTGGTTCTGGGAATGAATTGGTTGCAGTTCAATCGGGTTCATATTGATTGTTATCATAAGTTGGTAAGATTTCCTTCTCTTGAGGAAGACCAGGAATCGAGTTTCTTATCTACCAAAGAGTTGAAGAAACTTTTGGCGGATGAAGCTCAGTTGTTCGGGTTGTTTGCATCGTTGACAGTCGATAGTCAAGTTGCACTGGATGTGTTTCCAGTTGTGTTTGAATTTCCAGAGGTGTTTCCAGAGGATATTTCAGATGTGCCGCCAGAAAGAGAGGTGGAGTTTTCTTTAGATCTAGTTCCTGGTACTAGACTTGTATCTATGGCACCATATCGTATGTCGGCATCTGAGTTAGTTGAGTTGAACAAGCAGTTGAATGAATTGTTAGCAAAGAGGTTTGTGAGGCCGAGTGAATCGCCTTGGGGTGCTCCAGTTTTATTGGTGAAGAAGAAAGATGGAAGTATGCGATTGTGTATTGATTATCACCAGCTGAATAAGGTGACGATTAAGAATAAGTATCCTCTTCTGAGAATTGATGATTTGATGGACCAGTTGGTAGGTGCGTGTGTGTTTAGTAAAATTGATTTGAGGTCAGGTTATCATCAGATTAGAGTGAAAGAGGAATATATTCAGAAGACGACTTTTAGGAAACGCTACAAACATTGCGAATATTCTGTGATTCCGTCCGGGGTTTCTAATGCGCCGAGAGTGTTTATGGAGTATATGAATCGCATTTTTCATGAGCATTTGGATCGATTTGTTGTTGTGTTTATTGATGACATCTTGATTTATTCTAAGTCCCGGGAGGAACATGCGGAACATTTGCGTGTTGTGTTGCAAATTTTGAAGGAAAAGATACTTTTTGCCAAGTTGTCCAAGTGTGAGTTCTGGTTGTCAGAAGTGAGTTTTCTTAGGCATGTGATTTCAGGTAATGGTATTGTTGTGGATCCATCCAAGGTAGATGCAGTTCTACAATGGGAGGCTCCTAGATTGGTTACTAAAATTAGAAGCTTTTTGGGTTTAGCTGGATATTATCGAAGATTCATCGAAGGTTTTTCCAAGTTAGCACTTCCTTTGACCCAGCTGACTTGTAAAGGTCAAGCGTTCATTTGGGATATTCAGTGTGAGGAAATTTTTGGTGAGCTGAAGAGAAGATTGACTACAGCTCCGATTTTGATCTTACCGAATCCTACTGACCCGTTTGTGGTGTATTGTGATGCGTCCTTGAGTGGTTTAGGTGGAGTGTTGATGCAAGAAGGTAAGGTTGTGGCCTATGCTTCGAGGCAATTGAGGATTCATGAGAAGAATTACCCTACTCGTGATTTGAAATTAGCTGCGGTGGTTTTTGTGTTGAAAATTTGGAGGCATTATCTCTACGGTGCAAGATTCGAAGTCTTTAGTGATCATAAGAGTTTGAAATACTTGTTTGATCAGAAAGAGTTGAATATGAGGCAACGGAGATGATTGGAATTTTTTAAGGACTATGATTTTGGCTTGAATTACCATCCTGGTAAAGCTAATGTGGTAGCCGATGCGTTAAGCCGGAAATCTTTGCATATGTCCACTTTGATGGTTAAAGAGTGGGAACTTTTGGAAGCCTTTAGATATTTGAGTTTGGTGTGTGAATTGACATCTGATAGCGTGAGGCTCGGAATGTTAAAGGTTACTAATGATTTTCTGTTAACCGTTAGCGAGAAACAGAAGTTGGATGTGAAATTTGTTGATTTGATGACGGTTGGAGATCAAAGTGTGAATGGTGACTTTAAAGTGGATGATAAGGGTGTTTTGAGATTCCGTGGTAGAATTTGTATTCCTGATGATTCGGACTTGAAAAAGATGATTTTAGAGGAAGGACACCGGAGTAATTTGAGTATACATCCGGGAGCTAATAAGATGTATCAAGATTTGAAGAAGATCTTTTGGTGGTCCGGATTGAAGAGGGATATGGCTCAGTTTGTTTATGCGTGTTTGACGTGTCAGAAGTCAAAGGTAGAACATCAGAAGCCTAGTGAATTATTGCAACCGTTGGATATTCCCGAGTGGAAATAGGATAACATTTCTATGGATTTTGTGACAGGGTTTCCGAATACTCAGTGGGGACATAATGCCATTTGGGTGGTTGTGGATAGGCTGACTAAATCGGCGCATTTCATTCCGATTGACATCAGTTTTGCTTTGGAGCGGTTGGCTGAGATTTATATCCGTGTGATTGTGAAGCTACATGGTGTTCCGTTGTGTATTGTTTCAGATCAAGATCCGAGGTTTACTTCCAGATTTTCGGAAAGTTTGCATAAGGCGTTAGGTTCCAAGTTGAGATTAAGTTCTGCTTATCATCCTCAGACGGATGGTCAGACCGAGAGAACTATTCAGTCATTGGAAGATTTGCTGAGAGCTTGTGTTCTTGAGCAAGGTGGTGCTTGGGATAGTTATCTTTCGTTGGTTGAATTCACGTATAACAACAGTTTCCATTCGAGTATTGGAATGGCACCTTTTGAAGCGTTGTACAGAAGGAGATGTCGAACACCTTTGTGTTGGCATGAATCTGGTGAGAGTTTGGTGGTTGGACCGGAGTTAGTGCAACAGACTACGAAAAAGGTGAAACTTATTCGTGAGAAAATGAAGGCTTCTTAGAGTAGGCAGAAGAGTTATCATGATTGAAGGAGGAAAGATCTTGACTTTCAAGAAGGCGATCATGTATTTTTTAGAGTTACACCGGTGACGGGTGTTGGTCATGCATTGAAGTCGAAGAAGCTTACTTCTCGGTTTATTGGTCCTTACCAGATACCCGCGAGAGTGGGTGTTGTGACTTATCGGGTGGCGTTACCGCCGAATCTTTCAAATTTGGATGATGTGTTCCATGTTTCACAGCTTCGGAAGTATGTTCCGAATCCGTCGCATGTGATTCCGATGGATGAGGTTGAAGTAAGGGAGAACCTTACGGTTGAGGCATTACCGGTGAGAATTTTGGATCGCGAGTTGAAGCAGTTAAGAGGCAAGGATATTGCGCTTGTGAAAGTAGCGTGGGAAGGCGCTGCTGAGGGAAATTTGACTTGGGAGTTGGAGAGTCAGATGCGGGAGTTGTATCCGGAGTTGTTCGTCTCAGGTAGTATTTTCGAGGATGAAAATTTCTAAGTGGGGGAGAGTTGTAACGCCCCAGTTTTTGTTAGATTTATTTAATCGAGTCGATTTAATTCTTTTTGGTCTTTATATTATTTTATTCTTGACTTTTATTTGACAATATATTATTTTTCATCGTTATTGTGTTTTATCGCGTTTATGGAATTTTTGCGAGAAAATTGAGTGTAGGGGTATTTTGGTCTTTTGCTTGGGTAGATTTTTTTTTTTATTTAAATAGAAACATAGAGAGAAAAAGAGAGAAAATAGGAAAGGAAGAAAGAAAAGAAGGAAAAGAGAGTGAGAAGAAGAAAAAGAGGAAAAACTTGAAAGTTTAGGAATCGATTCAACCAACACTTCAAAGCACGATTAATCGGGTAAGGGTGCGAAACTCGGTTATTCTATGTTTGTGTATGATTATGTATATGTGTGTTGGAAGTTTTACTAGTTTTTCGATTATAGGTCGGAATGAGATAAACGAATAGAAATCGATGTTTTCACGGTCGGAAATCGATATAAATTGCGTTGTATGATCACACTGTGTTTATGAACAATCGTTGATACTTGTTTTGCCGTGGAATTGGTTGGGATGGAAATAGGTTTTTGGAAAATGTTAGGTTTTGTGTAGAAACTTTGTGGAATTGTTGGAAATTATGTGTTTTGAGGTTTTTTGGTTAAACAATGATTGAATCATGATCATAAACCCTTACTTGCTGGTTTGGTATGATTTGAGGGTGGAAAATGAGGGTTTGGAAGTTCTGATACGAAGGGTTATTTTTATGAATTTCGCAGTGCCTGCTTAGCGCGCAGATGCCTGCTTAGCGTGGTCTTGAAAAATTTGCAACCTCACCAGGCAGTGAGGAGTGCGCTCAGCGCGGGAGGTAGGCCGCTTAGCGCGACCTGGAACTTCAAAATTAAAACTATTTTCAAAATCCGTAACTTTTGATCCGTAACTCGGATCGGGACGTTCTTTGTACCATTGGAAAGCTTATGAGGTGTTCTTTCGTATAAAAATGGTTTTGATATTGTTGTCCGATTTAATTATGTCGGGAATTGGGAAATGTGTCGTTTTGTCGACTTTTACTGTTGTAATTGCGTGTAATTGATGTGTTATCATGCAATATCCTTTATATATATATCGTAGGACTTGTGTGATGTTATACGATGTGAATGCATGTGATGAAATGTCTTGATGATGGTTTGTGGCCTAAGGGTAATAAAATGCATTGTGTTGTGTTTGATTGTATATGCATGATTATGGATGTGTATATGTGTGCATTTGAATGTCATGAGTCATTGTATGCCAAGCATCATGATATGCATTCTTGTGATGTCGTGTGCCCTAGTGGGTGTGAGCGACGAAATGATTCTAGAGGGAATCCGCTATAACATTGTGTGCCTTATACAAAGAGGTGTGAGCGATGATTATAGATGATCGTGTGCCTTATACAAAGAGGTGTGAGCGATCGGGTCGTGTGCCTTATACAAAGAGGTGTGAGCGATCCATAAATGTCGTGTGCCTTATACACAGAGGTGTGAGCAACGGGGAACATCATTTGCCAGACGGGGAGTTACACTAAATAACAAGCGATGATTCCAATAGTTCCTAAGTGAACTAATGATGAGAATGATGGATGGAACGGTACCGCATTGCATTGCATAGAGTCGTTGTGTCGGTCTCTGTGCATTTGAATAAATCATGAATGGATTGATTTTGTGTGGAATTGTGAATGGAATTGATGAGTTGAGATATATATATATATATATATATATATATATATATATATATATATATATATATATATATATATATATATATATATATATATATGTTGGTGATAATTGTATTATGCATGATTGATATGCCTTTGTGATGGATGTATGAAATATGAATGGTGTTGTTTTGCAGTTGAATTATGGTGTAAGTTGTGGTGAGAATGTTTTACATGTGTATTTTTGTGTTATTATATAATTGTATGCAATTGTATTATAATTGTGTTTCTCAACCTTCTGCTGTTTTGAATGCTCTATGAGGCATTGCAGATTAGATGCTGGTGGTCTTTTGTGAAGCTTAGGTCTTCATTCTTTTGTCGGTCGACTCTGATATGTAGCACCAGGTAGTCGGGGAGATCGTGTGTGATTATGTGTATATGTATATATTCTTTTTGGATTGTACATGTGCGACTCTGTATATGACAGACAAATTGTTATTATATATATATATATATATATGAGATTTCAGTTGCAGATTTTCCGCTTTTATTCTGTATCTGAATTGTGGGTGTTAGGAACTGAGTTCCTCTGTTATGTGCTACCTGATTGTTGCATATCTATATGAGCAGGTTGTCGTATTTTGTTTCAATTGATGTGACGCCTACGTCTATGCCATGAATATTTTAATTATACGCTGATTTATTTGTTATCGCTTTATTAGCTCGGGGTATAGATTGGGGGTGTTACAATCTGGACAGAAGATGTAGAACTTCGGAAAGGAAGTCATCTGCTATGAGTGTAATGAGTCAGGTCATTACAAGAACGAGTCTCCAAAGCTTAAGAAAGACAAGAAGCCTAAGAAGAACTTCTCCAAAGTGAAGAAAGGACTAATAGCAACTTGGGACGACTCCGATTCTGAAGAAGAAGACTCTGATGAAGAACAAGCAAATGTTGCGCTAGTAGCAACAATTGACGATGAAGTTTTTGGAGAACCAGAAGACAAAATATCAGTAGAACCAAAATCAGACACAGACTCTGACTCAGAGGTATTATCTAAACTTTCTCGTTGTGAATTAGAGTCATGTCTTTTGGAAATGCTGGAAAAGTATCAAACTCTTCTGAGTAAATACAAAGATCTTAGAAGATCACATATAATTGCTTCTGAAGAAAAAGATAAGCTTGAGCAGAATAATTCTTCTCTAAATGAAAACATTTTTTCCTTAAAAAGTAGTAATTGTGCCCTGAAAAGCAAAATTGCTAAATTAGAAGAAGAATTAATCTCCAATGTCTCTAACACAAGCTGTATCAACAAGTATGATAGAGCATTCCAGTATTTTCTAGCTAAAAGCATAGATAGAAGCAGAATAGCTTCCATGATCTATGGAGTTAGCAGAAATGGTAAGAAAGGTTTGGGATGTACATAATTATCTGAAATTGACGAAAGTCAACCTGTTAAACCAAAACCTCTCTATGACCATTTTGTGCCTTCTGGCACTGAGATTGTTTGCTCTGAGTTTGCACAAGAACCCCCACCGACACAGAAATCTGTTTCTAAAGTTAAATATCATGCACAAATTCCACTTGATTATCCTATTGCACAAAAGCTCAAAGTTGTTAAACATTCTGGGAAAACTAACAAGAGAGGAACCAGAAAGTGGGTACCTAAGGAAAAGATAATCTATGTTGCAGATATCCTTAGCAGCTCAGTTGAAACACCAATCATGGTACCTGGACAGTGGTTGCTCGCGACACATGACGGGAAGAAGGCATATGTTCCAGAGTTTGGAACTTAAGCCTGGAGGCTTCGTTGGTTTCAGAGGAAACCAGAAAGGAAAAATCATTGGCTCTGGAACCGTTGGTAATGGTAACCTTCCTTTTATTACTGATGGTCTTTTGGTCGATGGTTTGATGCATAACTTATTGTCAATTAGTCAACTTAGTGACAATGGTTATGATATCATCTTTAATCAAAAGTCTTGTAAGGCTGTAAGTTAGAAAGATGGTTCAATCCTATTTGTTGGAAAGAGGAAAAACAACATTTATGAAATTATACTTTCTGATCTTTGTGAACAAAATGTCAAATGCTTAATGTCTATTAATGAAGAGCAATGGATATGGCATAGACGTTTAGGCCATATTAGCATGAGGAGGATTTCTCAGCTAAATAAGCTTGAACTTGTTAGAGGCTTGCCAATTCTGAAGTATTCTTCAGATGCTCTTTGTGAAACATGTCAAAAAGGAAAGTTTTCTAAAACTTCCTTTAAAGAAAAGAATTTTGTGTCCACCTCTAGACCGTTAGAACTTCTACACATTGATTTGTTTGGCCACTGAAAACTACTTCAATCAGTGGAAAGAAGTATGGATTAGTAATTGTTGATGATTATAGTCATTGGACATGGGTAAAATTCTTAAAACACAAGGATGAGTCTCATTCTGTGTTCTCTACCTTTTGCACTCAAGTGAAAATAGAGAAGGATTGCAAAATAGTCAGAGTCATAAGTGATCATGGCGGAGAATTTGAGAACAGATACTTTGAGAATATTTTTTATTCCCATGGCATTTCCCATGATTTCTCCTGTCCCAGAACTCCACAACAAAATGGAATAGTGGAAAGGAAGAATAGGACTTTGCAAGAAATGGCTCGTACCATGATCCAAGAAACTGGCATGGCTAAGCACATCTGGGCAGAGGCAATAAATACACCATGTTACATTCAGAACAGGGTTTCAATAAGACATATTCTGGGTAAGACTCCTTATGAATTGTGGAAGAATAGAAAACCTAACATTTCATATTTTCATCCTTTTGGCTGTATTTGTTTTATGTTGAACACTAAAGAGAATCTTGGCAAGTTTGACTCCAAAGCTCAAAAGTATTTACTGTTAGGATACTCTGAACGCTCTAAAGGATACAGAATATATAACACAGAAACACGAATTATTGAGGACTCAATTCATGTCAGATTCAATGATAAGCTTGACCCTGAAAAGTCAAAGCTAGTTGAAAAGTTTGCAGATCTGAAAATCACCTTATCAGAATCAAAAGAAGAAGAAGATTCAAGAGAAGTAGACAAAGATGCAGATTCTCCAGATTCAGATACAACCTTACCAGAAACTGAAAAATAACCCATCTCATCAGAAGAAGAATAGACTAAAGACTTCTCATTCTGTAGAATTGATTCTGGGAGATAAAGTTGATCCAGTCAGAACTCATTCATCATTCAGACCTTCTGAAGAAACCCTTCTGGGTTTAGTGTCTCTGATAGAGCTAACATCAGTTGATGAAGCTCTTAAGGAAAATGAGTGGATTCTGGCCATGCAAGAAAAACTGAATCAATTCACCAGAAATGATGTCTGGGATCTTGTTCAGAAACCCAAAGGTGTCCACGTCATTGGAACAAAGTGGGGTATTCAGAAACAAGTTAGATGAGAAATGTGAGGTCGTAAGAAACAAAGCACTACTGGTTACACAAGGTTATAGTCAACAAAAAGGGATAGACTATACAGAAACCTTTGCACTAGTTGCCAGGTTAGAATCTATTCGCATTTTAATTTCATTTGTTGTGAATCATGACATTACTTTATATCAGATGGATGTAAAGAGTGCATTTTTAAATGGGTATATTTTTGAAGAAGTGTAAGTGCACCAACCTCCTAGTTTTGAGAGTTCTAAAAACCCAGATTTTGTTTTCAAACTTAAAAATCGTTATATGGTCTGAAACAGGCTCCCAGAGCTTGGTATGAAAGGCTAAGTAACTTTCTTTTAGAAAATGACTTTACCAGAGGAAAAGTGGATACAACACTCTTTTGTAAAACCTTTAAAAATGATATTCTGATTGTTCAAATCTACGTTGATGATATTATATTTGGTTCTGCTAATATTTCCTTGTGCAAGGAATTTTCCAAGTTAATGCAGGCTGAATTTGAAATGAGTCTGATGGGAGAACTCATATTTTTTCTAGGAATTCAGATTGATCAATGATCAAAAGGAACGTACATACATTAGAGCAAGTATGCAAAAGAACTTCTGAAGAAATTTAATATGTCAGAAAGTAAACTTGCTAAGACTCCTATGCATCCGACATGCATTCTGGAGAAAGAATAAGTAGGTAAAAAGGTTTATCAGAAGCTCTATCTTGGTATGATAGGTTCTCTTCTGTATTTGACAGATTCTCGTCCAGATATTTTGTTTAGCTTATATCTTTATGCTCGTTTCCAATCAGATCCAAGGGAAACTCACTTAACTGTTGTTAAGAGAATCCTAAGGTATCTAAAAGGAATAACTAACCATGGCTTGATGTAAAAGAAAACATCAGAGTACAAGCTTTTTGGTTACTGTGATGCAGATTATGCTGGAGACAAATTGGAAAGGAAAAGTACTTCTGGAAACTGTTAGTTTTTGGGAAGTAACCTCATCTCCTGGGCAAGCAAAAGACAATCAACAATTGCTCTCTCAACTGCAGAAGCAGAATACATCTCAGCATCTATGTACAGCACTCAGATACTCTGGATGAAGAATCAACTTGAAGATTATCAGATACACGAGTATAACATTCCTATCTTCTGTGATAATACTTCTGCCATTTGTTTATCTAAGAATTATATTCTACATTCTAGGGAAAAACATATTAAAATAAAACATCACTTTTTACGTGACTATGTTCAGAAGGGTACTTTTCAGTTAAAATTTGTAGATTCATATCACCCGTGGGCTGATATTTTCACAAAACCCCTTGCTGAAGATAGATTCGTATTCATTCTAGAAAACCTATTTATTAAACCTTGTTCAAAATGAGAAGATGATATTTTAATGTGTCAAGCCACTAGAACTTCTGATATAAGATTCTGATGTTAAGCAAAGTGTGTTATTTATTTTTATTGACCTTCTGATTCATGATACTTCCACAAGTTAGAAGATGTCCTGATCAGAAACTAGTACAGTCAGATACCTCTTGGTATTCTTGACGTTGGGAACATCAAGCGTGCTCTCTTGAAAAAAAACGGTTATGATTATTTGTGACACTTGTCCAAAATTAAATCATTCCTACTGTTGAAGAGACACCTCGAGCATTGTGATTTCGTGAGACTAGGTTTCAAGTAATTATTTCCTATTACTCCTTAATATTTCCATAATCATGTTTAACGCATTGGATTTGAAAATTTACTTGATAACTGTTTAAATCTTTACGTCTTCCTCCCTTATTATATATTCTTAAAGTTGTTTGTAAGACAAAGATTTCTTGAAACTAAACACTTCTCTTCCCTTCCTTTATTCTTTGTCAAATTATGCCCTCCTACTTTCAAGTATATATTTATTAACTGATGTCAAGATTTGAATAACGTATACCAGATCTGTGATCTTTTGGAGACTGATACACTCCTTTATCATTATTTGTTCTTGCTTGTATCTCTTGTATTGGGAACGATGAATTCCTCGCCTCAATTCATTTATTCTTTATTGTTATTTATTTTTATCACTCTTTGTTCTCGTTATATACCACACTTCTCCTTATAACTATTCATCTGTTTCTAAACTTGCTTTTCTTTCCTATTTTTCTTCATTCACCATGTCTATCAAAACCTTTCCTGGCAATGATGAAGTTATGGAGGTTATTAATGAGAAAAGATGAAATCTCCCTAGACTAAGAGACTCAGGCTTTTACATTCCACTAGCATGCAAATTCAAGGGTGGTCAGGATACTATGTAATCCTGCATGGACCCATTTATCCTGTCATGGTGAAAGAATTCTGGAAATACGCACGAGCTGGAGAAGACAACAATTCCATCTGGCCTTCTATTTTCGTTGTTCCGATCATCATAACACCTACCTTCATCGCCCAAGCCAACAACTATGTTCAATCTGGAGTAACTGTTGAAGATTTCCATCTGAATTATTCCTTTGTTGAGGATCTCATTGGAATTCATGATGTGTCTCGAAACAGATATGAACCCTATAATCCTGAAGGACTTCTCCCTGATAGAAAATTGTGGTTTAAACTCATGCTTACCAACTTTCACCCCAGAGGAGTTGCCAAAAGCACCTTGACTCATGATGATAAACTGTTTATCTATTTCATGATGTACAACGTTCGGGTAAACCTTCCTCAAACCATCTCCAATCATATGAAGAACTGTGTTGAAATCTCCAGAAATCAATACAAGTCCTTCATACCTTATGGAAGAATTATGTCTGAGTTATTCTTCAAGGCTGAAATCATCAGTCTAGCCAGAATACTTGGACCGAAGGATGCTACGAATGAAGAAAGGTGTGAAAGGGTTGATGAGGTGGATGATTTCTAAAAGCTGGTTGGCGGGTGTTTCTGTTGGTCTATTGGTTGCTTGGTCTCTCTTGTTGTTTATGTCCGTTGTCTTTGTTGTTTGTTTGTTTTCCTATTTTGTGTTCTGTTTCTGTACTACGCCCCTGGAGTTTTGCTTTTTTTAATCAATGAAGAATTTTTCCTTATTTGCATCTATCTTATCTTACTACATTCCATTATGATTGCCATAAAAGGAGGAGAAGTACTGAATTTACATCATCTAAATTCTCTCAAATCAAAATGCTTACGTTAATAGTTGATTACCCTTTTTGATTATGACAAAAAGGGGGAGTATTAATATGGAAAGTTATTTTGATAAATATCTTGTCTCTAATCATAGCTCTAACATTCTAACACTCTAATTACATATTTTTTTAGAATGTTTTTTAGGAAAAATATTTATATTGGCAAAATGACTCTGATATCAATCAGGCTCTGATTTACATAATCAAGCTCTGTTATCAGAATGCATTACCACTATAATCAAGCTCTGATATTTTGGATCAGTCTAGATCTTTGCAATCAGGCTCTGTATCCCAAATCTTATAAGATTTTTGTTAAGTCTTAGATTCAGGGGGAGCTTTTTAAAGGGAAGTTTACTTTGAACTTATCTGAGTCAATCCTTATTATCTTCGTACAAAATTGTGTTATCAAAATACATTGTTTTGTCATTATCAAAAAGGGGGAGATTGTTAGAACAAGATTTGGTTCTGCAAGATATCTCTATGTTTTGATAATAACAAAGTTGTATTTGTGTGAGAACAATTTTGGTACTCTAACATTTGTTTTCTAAAGTATTGACAAACAGGCTCTGACTCTAATAGAGATATTTCTGACTCTGATAAAGATAGCTCAGACTCAGATAGAGATCATGTGAAACGTCACTCTAAAATTATCAAGAGTCGCTTCTGCGTCAAAGAAGCAAGATTGCTTCTGATCTACTGTGCTTCAGAAAGACTCTAAGAAGACAATATGTTGATGTTGCAATGTTCTCTTTGATTCTGGCTCTGAATATAACTCTGATACTTATCTTTTGAAGACTAAGTGCTAACGACTCTGAAGACAAGGTTCTGATGAACAACATTATGAAGACTCTAAAGACTTAAGTTTCTGAAGACCAGGTTCTAAAGACTCTGAAGACAAGGTTCTGCTGAACAAGTTTTGAAGACTCTGAAGACTTATGTTTCTGATAACCAAGGGTTCTACAAAAGGAGTGCTGAAGACTCTGAAGACAAGGTTCTGCTGAACAAGTTCTGAAGACTCAAGATTCTGAAGACCCAGTGATCCATTCTTCTGATCATGCTTCAACCATATCAATTCAGAAGCCTCTGATGAATAGAAGAAGATGAAACGTTTTTTAGGGAAAATACTACATAGTATAGATCAAACATGTTCCTTTCCACTACCATTCCACTACCTTGATTTGGAGGAACAAAGGACAATTTTAGTGTACGATTTTCATCCCAGCATAACGACATCACCTTGGCGGGTGGACTAGATTAACTTGATAGTTTTCAAGTGAACCAGGATATATTCTGTGTCGTTATCTATTGCTAGTCTATTTGTGATCTTTGTTTGAGTTTCACAAAAAGCTTTCATTTTGAAAACCCAATTCAAACCCCCTATTTCTTGTGTTTTTCTCACACCTTCATCTCCTACTATCACAAGGTCAGAGAAGCTTGAAAACGCACTGCCATCCATTCTTTCAAGATAAGAGTCATGCAAACTGTCCATGAACATATTGATCAATTCTCTGTCTAAAAGTGGTGGTTGCCCCTTGGCTGCCAATTCTCTCCACCGCTGTGCATATTCCTTGAAGGATTCACTAACCTTCTAAGATAGGCTTTGTACTGGGAGCCATGTCTAAATTGTACTGGTATTACTTTAGGAAAGCGCAGGCTAAATCCTTCCAGGACAGGATACAACTTCTTTCTAAATCCATGTACCAACTCAAAGGTGACCCACTCAAATTGTCTTGAAAATAATGAATCATCAACTTTTCGTCGTAGGTATAGGAGGTCATTTTTCGTCAGAACATCACCAAATGACGCTTCGGGCAACTAAGGCATGTGTACTTCTCAAAGTTAGGCACTCTGAATTTCGAAGGGATCGCCAAGTTTGGCACTAGGCATATATCAGCAGCATCGAGTACAGGCATATTATGCACTTTTATAGCTTAGAGTTTCTCCTCAATGGCACGAAGCCTTTCCTTCATGGGATCAGTCAATGGCATCATCCGAGACTGAGTAGGAATGTCCACTCGTAGAGGATTACCATCAGGTAGAAAACCATACAGTGGATTAGTCATCACAATAAATCCTGGTGGGGAATCAACATTCTCCATCACAACACGCTGAAGGTTGTTCCTTGAAATAGCTACCACAGCTTCCAACCTGGTTTAGCTAGCCTTTCAAGTCGTCTATATTCATCTTATCTCTACTTGATCTTGCTTTAAATGCTTTGCAACTACCACAAGTTCAGTGTGAGTGTCGGGAAATCAACTGGAAGGTTATGGACAAAGGCGGAATGAACTTTCTTGTGGAAATGGTGTGTATGCATGCTAATGAGATGTAGATGCAGTGGAATAAATGCAATGCGATGCATATTTTTTATTTTTTAGTACATGGGTTCAAAGGTCAGAGGTACGGATGAAGGATTGTAGCGTGCAATTTTTGTCGGTGATGTGACCACCTTATCGCCATTGGGTTTCTCCTCACCGCAATGGTAGGAGTGGGGTGCTACTTTCTGATTTCTTATTTATCCCGTGAAGTTGGAAGGGAAAGCGAAGCTATCTAAAACTAACCTTGCACGTGAATGTTTAACTGAACAAACGCTTAAGAGATTCGGGGAGTTCGAGGTCAGGTTATACAATGGGGAGTTATCAATTACCCATCCTATATATGGTTATCCATAGGTTGTCAGCAATAGGTTCTACTTTTATACTTGAGGGTGTTTATTTGTTGTGGGTTGGGAAAGTTTCTTCTTTGAGAGATGAGAGAGTTTTTGATGATTTTGGTGAGGTACTGGACCTCAGTTTTGATTGGTGTGAAGGTACTGGACATAGAGTTTTTGATTGGTATGCTCGCTAAGATTTCGCAATCTTATGCCTCATATTCCCGTTAAAGAAAACGGGGAAATCAGAGCAATCGTAGTTCCTCCTATTCTATGGGAGAAAAAAGATGTTTTGGTGTCTTGTTCAAAGCCCAAGATTGAAGCTAAAGGAATATTTGTGTCTTGTTCAAAGCCCAAGATTGAAGCTAAAAGGTTTGAATGAGAGAGAATTTGTCATCTCTAAAGGGAGACATCTCGTCTGTTTATCACAACTGTTGGGTGATTGTTTATAAAGGAGGATTACTTTAACTGGGATATGAGAATCCAGCAATGCCATAATTTCGTTTATAGGGGATCTGTCCTGAAGGAGGAAACTTTAACTCAGTATTGAGTAATGCCATTTTTCCTTAGGAATCTTTCATACTAAGAGAGGGACATTGGCATGGATTTAAATAATCCAGAGGCTTGACACTTACAGCAATTAGATGAAAGAGGAAGTTTGCTAGGATAAGAGATGAACAACGGCTTGGATATTTGAATCAACAAGTGTGCCACTTACAGCAGTTATCTGGGATTAGGGTTTGTTTGATTTGTTTGTTTTGATGTGTGATAACATAGAGAAATGTCTTCCTACAAAGAGATTTTGATTTCCTCTAAGGGGATGTTGATTTTTGTGTGCCTTGATCAAAGCCCAAGGTTAAAGCTAAGAGATTGATTGACTCCACTGGGGAAGTTCTTTTACAAAGCCTAAGAGGAGGCTGGAAAAGGATGACTCAACAAGAGAGTGTTTATCTGTCTTGTACAAAGCCCAAGATTGAGGCTAAAAAGGGACTGACTCTTTGGGGGGCATCATTATACAAAGCCTAAGAGGAGGCTAGACATTTGATTTTTCTGGGGAAATATTTTGTCTGTCTTGTATAAAGCCCAAGATTAAGGCTAAAGGGTAAACTGACCCTATAGGTGAGAGATTTTATTTGTCTTGTACAAAGCCCAAGATTGAGGCTAAAATAAGATTGGCTCTACTGAAGAGATTTATACGGTGTCTTGTACAAAGCCCAAGATTGAGGCTGAAATGAGACTGACTCAACAAGAGAGTGTTCTATTTGGTGTCTTGTACAAAGCTCAAGATTGAGGCTGAAATGGGACTGACTCAACAAGAGAGTGTTTTATTTGGTGTCTTGTACAAAGCCCAAGATTGAGGCTGAAAGGTAGTTGACTGACTCAGCTGAGGATTTTTTAGGTGTCTTGTACAAAGCCCAAGATTGGGGCTGAATTTACTGGAGAAAATCATTATACAAAGCCTAAGAGGAGGCTGAAAAGAAGATTGATTCTGCTTAGGGGTATTATTTCTCAAAGCCTAAAAGAAGGCTGAGAGGAATTGACTCCACTGGGGAAGATATTTATCTAGAGCTTAAGAGAAAGTCATGAAGATTTTGACATTGTTGGAGAAAGTTTGTATATGTCTTGTACAAAGTCCAAGATTGAGGCTAAAAAAAATGACACAACAAGATAGTGTTTTTGTACCATTGACTCAACAAGAGAGTATGGAAAGGTGATTGACTCAACAAGAGAGTACTTTTGAAGCTAACTCAGCTGGGGAAAATCATTATTCAATGCCTAAGAGGAGGCTGGCTTCTGCTGAGGATTATTGAGATCCAGAGGCAGGTCCAAGTCGGGGGGATCAACTCTTGCTGAGGATTACAGAAGAGTTGAGGTATCAGATACCTTGAGGTTCTGATAAAGGTTTGGTGTTATACTGATGATAAGCTGGCCTTGGTTGGGGAAATTTAAAGTGAGGGTTTAAAGATTAAGTTTTGAAAACCTATAGAGGTTTCAACTCTACTTTAGATTAGTTAAATGATCAGGGTTTTTTCCTGGGTTTGTAGGGAACTTGAGAATGTGTTTGAGATCCAAGAGGAGATTAGACTGTCCAAGTCTACCGGTATGGAAGAGTTTTATCTTTGTAAGATGCCCAAGAGGAAGCAGCTGTTTTAAGGGATGAGAATCAACCCTAAATTCTCCAAGGTTTTGACTCTGGAAAGACTGCTCTAGCAAAGGATGACTAAGTTCTGTCCTATACCTTTAAGAGGTCTTCAGGGTCCTTGTATTAATCCCAAGAGAAGGCATGAGAACTTCTAAGAAGCCACAAAACCCAAGAGGAGGCGGGGATGCTTTTAGGAAGCCTGTGGGTCCAAACCTAAGAAGAGTTCAAGAAAAGTTTCACCGGGAATAATCTTTTCTTTAGTGAACGGTTCTAGGGTTTGAACAAATTCAAGAGAGGTTTCACCAGAAATTAATCGTCTTTGGGGGAAATGAATTTCTTTGACAATTTCTAATAGTGACAGTCTGAGAAAAGTTTCACCGGGAATAATTCCTTTCTCTTTGTTCCATATTGTTTAAGCCCAAGAGAAGGCAATATTGTATCTGGAATTCCTATGGAGAACTAGTTTTGACTGTGTTGAAAGAGTGATCACTGGCTTTATCTAGTTCTAGACCTAATTGTTGGGGAAAACTCTAAGCAGATATACAATTATATATACAGTTGATATATTACAAGTATTTAAAAGAGATGAAAGAAGGACTTACAGGTGAGCAAGCTTCCAGCAATACAGTTATATATATATATATATATATATATATATATATATATATATATATATAACAAGTATTTAAAAGAATGAAAGAAGGACTTACAGGTGAGCAAGCTTCCAGCAATACATTTATATATATATATATATATATATATATATATATATATATATATATATATATATACACTACAAGAAAATGGGTAGATTACGACGGTTATTTTGGAAGATTACGGCGGTTAAAACCGCCGTAATTTTCAAATCGCGACGGTTGCTGCACTGTCGTAAAAACTTGTGTCGCGAGGCCGTATCACGTCGGTTGTCAAAACCGTATTGCCAACCGTTGGTAACTCTCACGACGGGTAAGGAACTGACGTAATCTGCATATTGCGATGGTTACAACTGTCGTAACTTTCCATTTGATTTTTGTTTTTATTGTTGATTACGACAGTTCCAACCGTCGCAAATTTCTGTTCGACAGATATATCTGCAGGTAAATCCGTATGAAATTTCCTTTCCACATGTAAATCCGCAGGTAATTTATTTTTAAAATTTAAAAAAAAAATTGTTAGTAAAAATATGAACAGTATATGGCAGATAATCACATATATTCTTCACTCAACATATATATCATATTATATTTATAGAAACACCATGTCACTTTATATGTTACCCTAAATGAAGGCCTGTAGTCCGCAGTAAATCCTACAAGTTCTTCCATTATTAGACCTGTATTCTACAAGTTCTAAAATTACCCAAAATGATGTTATAAAATTACCCTAAATGTAGGCCTGTATTCTACAAGTTCTTCCATTATTTAACTTCATCATCATTGCAGTAAATCCTTGTTTTTTAGGCAGGGACTCAGTTTTGGGATGAGAAAGTTGCTAGCGATCTTGTCGAAGGCAGACTTGATGGTTCAGCTTTTGTGGGAGAGTTTTTTGGAAGATCAGCTTCACTTGTGGGAGAGTTCACAAGATTTACAACATGAGGATGCTAAAAAACCTTTTGCTTCTCCTCATCTACCAAATCTTTCAGCTCAGATGTCAAGAAATCTAAACCAATATGTGCATTATTTATCTCAACACAAAGTTCATTTTCTAAACAGCTTGAAAAATCTTTCTCATGCTTCTGATGTTCATTGTAAACATAGGTGGCATCTTCCTCCTTGCAATTGAAATTCAAGTGCCTTTTTGTAAGATCAAGTGAATGTTTCCTATCAATCTCATGTTTCAACAAAGAAGCTGCAAGCCAACACTGGAGATACACATTTGATTACACAACTATGATACAATGCCAGAAAAGATTTCCTTATATAAAAAGACAATACTAACCACCGATATTTTAAATGCCTGCACTATAGAAACTTCCAAGCAACAAATGTTGTAATGTTCAAATACATACTCAAGAAGCCTCATGGCGACAGCCTTGACATTTTTCTGCATAAAAAAATGAAAAATAAGTGATCAGGCAAATGCCACAAAACTATCTTTCTAGTGTTATTAAATTTAATCATTATAGTTTAGTGATTAAAATATGTCAACAATTATTACATTGATAATGTAATTAATATAATCCAGTGCTAGTGTAATAGCAACTGCTTCCAAGCAATCAGTCATTTAGTTGATAAGGAACAGTACAAATTATTCTACTTCAAAATTCTTTCATCCAAAACCAGCTTGTAAGGTGAGGGATGTCCCTCACTTATAAACACATTTTCGTGTCATATCTCGTCTAATATGTGACTCTCAACACGCATCCCTCACGTCCATGATTTTTTGGATATCTGGATTCTGGAGCTTGATCTGAGTGGCTCAATGGTGGGTAGCTCGTGGCCAATCAGATCTTAGATAGGCTCTAATACCATTTTAAAATTTGGATAGGGCTTAACTCAACCCTACAAAATTGATTGGTTAGATAAGGGATGTCTCTCACTTATAAACACAATATCTAGTTAGGGCAATGGCTCAATATAATATCCAGTTGAAGGCTTTTCCCAGCTAGTCATGAGAATAGTTCTTAATAGGGATTCCTAACCTCAGTTTCAAGGTATAATCATATGAGTTTAGTTTTGTCTTGTTGCCTTACAAGTTATGAGTTCATATATAGATCTATGACTTTAATCCTATACTTTCAATAAGTTGTCAATGACTTTTTTTAGCAAAATCATTATATTAGTGCATTGGCAGAGAAGAGGAGAAAAGCACCAATGACTCAATTTAGGCCACGGCGGCTTCTATGAAAAACTTTCACAATAAAGCAAAATAATTTATGTTCGAGTAAAGGTTACTGAAGTATATAATAAGACCCTACCGAAATGTGTAGAACATCACAGAGATCTGATATATCAGACTTTGACAAGAGTTTGGTGCTCTTGGGCATGTCAGACCGCTTCTTTTGTTTTTGAATAGGTCTCTTCATTACAGATGCTCCTGTCATTTCAACGAGCAAAGGATGTGTTAGAGTCAAATACATTAGAAAAGCCAATCATATTCTATGTGCGGGCATGAAAATGAATCAGCAGTAGGATGTGTTAAGGCCTTTTATTAGTGAAATGAAAAAAAAATTGACGGTTTCCTCTAAAGAGTATAACGTGCATCAAGTAAATAAAAGACTACTCCCTCTATTCCTTAGTATAACGTGCTAATAGACAGAATTCAAACAGGCCGTTATAGATGAACTAATATGTGCAATCCTAGACTACAATAGATTAACAAGCATAGCAAAAATGCTCACCCCTGAAAACTCGCTTAATGAGGATTTTTCGGCCAGCATTTCAATGATGGTGCATCCTAAGCTCCATATATCAACAACCGTCGTGACCTTGGGATTGGGTTGTTTCATCAAGGCAGACGTCATGAGCTTCAGTAAGACAAATTAAAGTTAAAATGGGACATGTCATCTAAAACTCGACATAATAAAGGTAACAAAATACCTCTGGCACCATCAAGTAGGGACTTCTTTTCAGCAATAGTTCATATGATTTCTCTATCAGCTAAAAGGAGCACAATTGTCAAATAATAAGATCACCAGAAAAGTCAAGAAAACAAAATAAAAAGTCTCTGGATTCAATGATAATCTAATTATTATAGCTATGGAAAAAAATTAACATTTGTAAATTGAATGACTAGAAGAAAATTTGAAGCTCACAGTTTTCGGCGCCCCAAAATTCGCAAGCTTGACAATGCCTGATGGATCAACTAGCAACTTTGCAACTTTAATGTCCCTAAAGAACCATATACAGATATGGAAATCAGACTTTATTACTGAAAAATCAGACTAAACAAGTGTTCTTTCAGCATACATAGTTGTTACCTGTGGATAGTCTCATTGTTATGTAAGTACGCCAATCAGAGAGAATATGCCGCGTAAAATTGCGAACCACGGATTCTGTCAAAGCCCCATTATTTTCTTGTATAAACTTCTGAAGTGATCCAGGATTGACATATTCCATATGTATGTGCAATCGATCAGAAACCTGAAAACAAAGATGATTCAGTCATAATGATTTCTGTTCAAGCATACTTGGGAAGGAAGGGGACAAAACAACTCACTAATTCACTACCGGACCACCAATGTCGACACTCCAAGCACAACACAAGGGAAGACAAATGATGGAGAGGTCGTATAAGCGGAGGAGCACACGAGGAGAACGAGGGTTTCGAGCGAAGGGGCGCTTGAGGGGAAAACGAGGGTTTCGAGTGTTTAGGATTCTAAAGTGAAATTGTAATAGAAATTGAAATTAATTCTAAAATAAAATTGAGTTTGAAAATGAAAAGGACACTATGAGGGAATTAGAATTTTAGGGAGATGAAAAAATTTAGGTTGAAATTTGGAAGGAAGACACGTGAAATTCTTCTTTTGTGAATAATCATTTATATATATATATATATATATATATATATATATATATATATATATATATATATATTAACATTGTTACCAAAATTAATTTTAATAAAAGTTAACTATTTATATAATAAAACATAAAATATTTTACTATTATTTTAGACAAAACTATTAAGCTTAATTGCCATGAAAAATACGCGTTGATGAGTTTTAGAGGGCGACGGTTGGTTCACCGTGGTGGATATAGCAAAAAAATTGAGAGAGGGTTTTCGCTTTTTTTTTCTATTTTTTTAGAGAATGTTGTAGTATGGATATTGCTATTATATTGTAAATAAATAATTATAATAATTATTTATTAAAATTAATTAATAAAATTGAAAAGGCTGGAAAATAAAAATGAAAGAAAAAAGTGGGAAATTAAAGGAATAAAAAAATAGTGATTATGATTGGCTAAAGTAATTGCGACAGTTCGCCTTAACTGTCGCGAGTGTGGAAAGAGGGTGGTTTTTTGGTAACCGTCGCAATTATTTTATACAACATGCCTAAAAAAATCTGCGATGGTTGGCTCAAACTGTCGTGAGAACTGTCGTAGTCCAGGAATAAGGACGGTTTTTTTGATAACTGTCGCAAAAAATCTACGACAGTTGACCCTAACTGTCGTGACAACCGTCGCAATCCAGGAATAACGACGGTTTTGTGATAACTATCGCAACTGAAGTGTCGTAAATCTCCTTTTTTCTTGTAGTGATATATATATATATATATATATATATATATATATATATATATATATATATATAAAGCATGTATATGAAAGCTGATAAAACTTACAAGTGAGCAAGCTTCCATTGTAACAATTGTATGGTTAGTTGTTCAAGAAATTAAAGAAAGTTTTGATAACAACTATGAATTTGAACCTAAATCAAAAGGGAAGTTATTTTTGAAATGGTTGTTGGGGCTTATACTCAAGTAGAGGCCCATATGACAAACAGTAATCGTACCGTTGATCTGAAAATTATATCGGGACTTATACAATGACTGATGCCCAAAAAAGGTTTTCTGTACAAAGGGATGGGTCTTACAACTCAAGGAGAGGCCCAAAGGTTTGTAAAAGAAAAGAAATGGGATTTATAACACAAGGGTAGGTCCGTTTGATTTTGTTTTGAAATGGCGATCACGCCGAATTATTTTAAAATCGTATCGGGACTTATACAATGTATGAGGCCCAAAAAGATTTATGTGTGACAAGGGATGGGTCTTACACTCTATTAAAGACCCAAAAGTTTATTTTTGTACAAGAGATAGGGCTTACAACTCAAGGGGAGGCCCATAGGAAGACAGTGATCACACGGTCATTTTGGAAACTGTACTGGGACTTATACAATGACTGAGGCCCAAATTATTTAATGTACAAAAGGGGGTTGGGTCTTACACTCTATTAGAGGCCCAAAGTGTATTTTAAAAAGAAAGATGGGACTTACAACACAAAGGGGAGGCCCAGATGGTTTTTGTTTAATAAGCGACGATTGCGCCGAGATTTTTAGAAAACACAGTGGGACTTATACAATGACTGAGGCCCAAAAAGGTTTATCTATAAAGGGGGGTTGGGTCTTACACTCTATTAGAGGCCCAAAAAGTGTTTTAAAATTTAAAATCGAGAGGAAACCCTAATTTTAAATTAAAAAGTCATTTTTCAAAGGAAATTAAATGAAAAATATGATATAAAATACCAAATATATTCAAAAACAAGTTGCACACTTTGAAAAATATTTTGAAAAATCATGTTTAATTACATGAAAGTTTGAAATTCAATTGATTTTGAAAGATCAAAGTGGGAAGTTCATTTAAAAATGTTTAAAAACAAATAAAAATGAAATTAATTACAAAAATTCTAACTATATTAAAAAATAATATAAATTGAATTTTTTTGTAAAATAGAATATTTAAACATTTTTGTGAATTTTAAGAAAAAGAATCAATTTAAAAACACAAAAATTCAGAGAGAAATTAATTTTTGAATCAATTAAATAAAATAACCAAAATTCAAATAATTTGAATTATGGAGCCAACGGTCACCTTCTTCTTCCTCGTGATCGCGCCATGGATGATTTGTGTTTTCTCACTTTTCTCTCTGATTACTCAATGGTTTTGCACGATTTAGACACCAATCTTGTTTGTTTTTGAACAAGGATGACAACCATATAGATTAATTGCATTTATATTAAGCATGGAGTGAGAAATCAGAAGATAACCTCAAGAACCCTAATTTCAGCATGAACACAATGAAATTCCATACACTATTGATTCATGGCAATTGATTGAGGGTTATTACTCTATATACATGTAGGAACAAGATGATAACTCACAAATTCATTTATGATGCATGGAACATAGAGTTTGAAGGTGTCAGGCTTACCTCTTGCAGCTGGTGATCGAGTTTGATGATGGAAGTGTTGCAGCTAGGATCCAATGATCTGGACAACTTCCTTAGGTGCCAAGGAGTGTGTTTGAATGCTTGGAGTGGATTGAAATGAGCTGGAACTGGTTGTGGTACCTCAACTGCAACTCTGTCAAGAACTTGAGCAATTGGCTGGTGATTTTGTGAATTTGATGTTCCAGATGTGATTTTATGTTATGGATCACTCATACATGATGTTTATGAGGTGTGTGTGTGTGATTGGTTTGGTTGGAATCACACTCAATCTCAAAACCCGATAGTGACTTGAGTTAGAAGGAAAAATTGGAGTGAAGAAGAGATTTTTGAGTAAAGCATCAGTTTGGGTGCTTTGGTGTGCTCAAACTGATCACAATTGAGGTCTATTTATAGTGTGTCAAGTTTGTTTTGGCAGCAATAGTGTGTGGCAACTGCAGCAGGTCTGTGGCCAATGTGGATCAAATGGAATCTCAAGTCTCCTTTAGCCATTGACTTGAGGTTAGAGCACAGGCCTATGGTCTTTCGGTTCAGAGATAAGGCTCGACTCATTCGGTTAAACTTGCCTCAGTTCATGCCACCTTGATGCATCCATTGAATGCATTGAAACAAAATTAGAGTCATGGCACTTTTTAGCCTTTTTAGGTTTGTTATGGCTACATGTAGATCCTTGGACTTGGGAGGCTTGGGGATCAGATCATTCCCCTTTGATTTCATCCTCTGATGTGTCCAAATGGATGACAAGGCTTGGAGTTGTCCAATTTTGCCAAATCGAGCAAAATGCCAAAATTTGCCTTGTACAAGACAGTTGGAAATGGTGATTTTGATGGGATCATATCTCCCTACTCATGTTGAGTTATGGGAGGCTCTTGTGCTTTTTAGAGAGCCCTCATATGATACAAAACATGTGTGATCATAGTTTGTTTTGAAACTATTTGGATCCCATTGCAAAATCCTCATGAACATTGGTGTTCAAAGCTGGTAACTTAGGCAGATTTTCACTAAGTGTTGGAAAAGTGCCATTTTCTTCATTTTTGTCATTTTGATCAGTCCATAACTCAAAATCGATGAAGAATTGGAGTTTCTTGTAGTTCAAGATTTTTTAGAATGTAGGAAGACCTACAAATCAGGCTTTGGATCACCCAAAATGTCTGCTTGGATCTCAAGTGATGATCCTTGGAAGTTGGTACCAAAATCACTTTTGTTCCCTAACTTAGAATAATTTTGGTTTCTTATGGTTGCCCCTTTTGCAAGAAACCTCAATTTTCTTGATTTTTCTTAATGAATGATGATCAATACCATACATTAACATTATTTTTTACTTATGGGAACCATATTTGTGAAAAATTCCAAAAAGTCAAACTTGATTTTGTGCACAATTAACTTTTTATCGGATGAAATCCAAACTGTGCGGTCCTTTATGAAATCAAGTCCTTGACCTAAATCAAACCTAATGGATGGATTCCATAGGTGTTATAGGGTGTATTGAATCATGTCCCAAGGTTTGGGAGCATGTCTTGGTCAAAAGTCAAAGATACAGTTGACTTTTTTTCTCGAAACCCTAATTGTGGTCCTGGTGAAACTGAAACTTGTGAACCAAGCTTCTTGGGTCAATCCATTGTTGCAAATGGATCAATGTGGTGTATTGGAGGCCCTCAAATCATGTCTTGAGGTCTTGGCTCAGGTTTTGTCCCAAAAGTCAACTTAGTTGTGAATTAGGTCAAGAAACCCTAATTTTTGATTTTCGGTAGATGCATCCCCTGAGGTTGAATTGACTTGATGATTGGGTCCATGAGGTCCCTTGGAGTATCTTGGGTTGTGATTTAAAGCAATGGCTTATTCCCAGATGAAAATTTTCATCTGGAGGCCTTGGTCGACAAAAACCCTAATTTAGTGACACTGGCGATCTTGAGGCTTGACCCACTTGGAATGTTGCAACCTTGTGCTTGATTCTTGATGTAGTATTCCTCTTGATCCTTTATAGGTATTTGAGAGGTTTAGACAAGTTTAAGATCATGTCATTCCTTGATTGATCCTTTGTCTAAGTGCTCTGAGAGGGCTCAAAACCCTAATTCTTGATTGTGGTGAATGCTCAACCATCTTTGAGGAGATTGATGAGGCATGAAAGTACATCCATATTGTGATGATGATTTGCACAATGATGGGAAATCTGGGTGGTCAAAATTTTGGGTATGACAGATGCCCCTATTTAATCTTCTTGGACCCGAAGGTGTGAATGGCGAAGGTATTCGGGCATTCGGGGTGCAAGAGGATTAAATATTGAAATACCCGAAATTTTGACTGTGGTTATGAATGGAAGTTTGCCCGTCCATCTTCTTTGGCTAAGCAATGATGCTTAGAAGAGGGTAAAACTTCCCCTCGATCCTGGTTTTCAGCCACAGAACTGGTCTTAGTTTCTGAAATAAACTTCCCCTTGATCATGGTCTTCAACAAAGGAACTGGTCTAAGTTTCTTTTGTCAATAAACTTCCCCTCGATCCTAGTCTTCAGCCATGGAACTTGTCTCAGTTTCTTTTGTCAATGAACTTCCCCTCGATCCTGGTCTTCAGCCAAGGAACTGGTCTCAGTTTCTTTTGTCAATAAACTTCCCCTCGATCCTGGTCTTCAGCCAAGGAACTGGTCTCAGTTTCTTTTGAAACAAACTTCCCCTCGATCCTAGTCTTCAGGCAAGGAACTGGTCTCAGTTTTTTTTTCATATCCTTCCTTGACAAGGGACGCTATGTATAGTGGTTTTCATCAAACTTCTCGCCAAGTTTACTGGGGGAGACGCCATTTGATGGAGTTGTAGAGGTGTACAATCTGCTCTGTTGGATATGACATTTGTTGACTCTACTGGGGAAAAACGAGTCTCTTGAAAGACTGGTTTCTGCTTGGGGATACTACATCATACTTTTCTTCGAGATCTTTTCGGAGAAATGCCATGTGATGCAATCCAATTTTGAGGTGCTGATGATTTCATTTACATCGACTTTCTGAAGAGAAAAACGAATGTGTTGCTGAGAGTCTTTAGTTGCGAGGCTTTCACTGGGGATTTTCCTTAATCCGGGAAAGCGTAAATATCATCTTCAACGGTGAAGAGTGACGTTTGTTGAATGTTTTCTTGCCTTTCAGAGGTTCAAGTTATCAAAGTGGTCGAGGACCGGCTCCAATCCAGAAATAAACTGGGGAGAAATTGCTCAGACGCTGCATTTCCCAACGAGGGAAGGACTGACAACTCGATTTAGAGGACTTGTATCACTTGGGAACAAGACCGACTAGAGTGATAGTGATGCAATATGAATATGAATGTGAATCAATAATGCATGATGTATGTATGTTTATGTTGACAAAACTGACGCGACATACAGACTAGTGAACAAGATTGGATACTCGGTCACTGCTGGGAATTAAAAGTATCACTGGTTCAAATTAGTAATCCTGCCTTGCTTAAGAGAGACGATCCCGGTGGGGAGAAAGAATTGTTCAATCGGTCTTAGGAGATACGTACTCTGCCGGGGATATCAGATGCGAAAATCACATCTGATACAGTTGATCCTTCATTCAAGCATACTGGTTTAGAAGGAGTACTTTGATTCTGCATTTTGAGGTTCAATCACCTTTGGAGAAGCGATCGATGTTCTTTTTTATGTTCATCAGTCAAAAGAATTGCCATCTTTATTTTAAAAGCAGAAAACTTTTGACAAGTAAAATTCATTTTTGTTTTATTTCAAGAATCGTTGATCATGTTAAAAAATGTCATTCTGTAAAGCTAAAACAAATTAGAAAATGTTTATTGATAGGATGGAAATTAGCCAAGCGTGTGATCCTATAGAGTATTTACAAAGTTAGAAAATGGTAATTTAAGGGAAAAGGGCTACATTGAAACATAACGACCGTTATCCTTCTACCAGCTTTGAATTTTGGACATCCTGAGCTTCTGTCGAAGATGACCTTGACTGAAGTTTTCTTGATGGATGGCATTACTGCTAGGGATTTAGCCTTGTCAGACGTAGTTACTTGCCATGAATCCCTAATTTTTGCCTGGATTGTACTTTGAGATTTCCAATCCATCGGGATAATTTTTTCTTGTGTCTCTAATTTTTGCCTAGACCGCCCTTCCGGGTTTTCAATCCACCGAGACATTTTTTATTTATTTAGGCAAAGTATTTCTTGACTACGTCAACATTCGTGGGGTAGGTAAACTCCTCTCCATCCATGGTTGTGAGTCTCAAGGCGCCGCCTGAGAAGGCTTTCTTGACCACATAGGGGCCATCGTAATTCGGAGTCCATTTGCCCCGGGAATCAGTGAGAAATGATTGTATCTTCTTGAGCACGAGGTCTCCTTTTCTGAAGACACGGGGTTGGACCTTTTTGTCAAATTCCTTCTTCATTCTTTGCTGATACAACTGACTATGGCATAGTGCCGTTATTCGCTTTTCTTCGATTAGGTTGAGTTCATCGTGCCTGCTTTGACACCACTCAGCTTCTGTTAGCTTAGCTTCCATCAATTCCCAGATTGATGGGATCTCTACTTCAATGGGGAGCACTGCCTCCATGCCATATACGAGAGAGAAATGGGTTTCCCCTGTCGAAGTGCGGACAGATGTGCGATAACCGTGAAGAGCAAAGGGTAGCATCTCGTGCCAATCTTTATAGATTACAACCATCCTTTGAATGATTTTCTTGATATTCTTGTTAACCGCTTCTACCGCTCCGTTCATCTTAGGCCAGTATGGAGATGAGTTATGGTGTTCAATCATAAACTCAGCGCATAACTCTTTCATCATCTTGTTGTTCATGTTAGATCCATTATCAGTAATGATCTGGGTTGGAACACCATAATGGTAGATGAGATTGTTTTTGATAAATCGGACCACTACTTGTCGGGTTACATTGGTGTATGACGCTGCTTCGACCCACTTGGTGAAGTAGTCAGTGGCTACCAGGATGAACCGATGTCCGTTTGAAGCTTTGGGTTCAATCATGCCAATCATGTCAATTCCCCATATGGAAAAAGGCCACGGGGAAGAGAGAACATTGAGGTGTGTTGGCGGTACATGGATTTTGTCTGAGTATATCTAACACTTGTGACACCTCCTCATGTACATGTAGTAATCGAATTCCATGGTTAACCAATAATATCCTGCTCTCAGAATTTTTCTCGCCATTGTGTGTCTGTTGGCATGAGTGCCAATGGAGCCTTCATGAATTTCTTTTATCAACATGTTTGCTTCTGGTCTGTCTACGCATCAGAGCAAGACCATGTCAAAGTTTCTCTTATAGAGGGTATCACCGCTCAGAAAGAAGTTTCTCTTGCCTTTGAAGGAAGCACTTGATATCATGATACCAAGGCTTGTCGTCTATAATTGCTTCGATCGTGAAGATGTAGGCGGGCCTTTCAAGGCGCATTATGTCGATCTTAGGTACGTCATTCCATTAACCTACACTAATCATAGAGGAGAGAGTGGCTAATGCATCAGCAATGTGATTCTCTTCACGAGGGATATGATGAAACTCGATTCTGTTGAAGAATGGTAACAACCTTCTCGCGTAATCTTTGTAAGGAATCAGTCCTGATTGGTATGTGTTCCAATATCCTTTGATTTGATTGATAACCAGGGCTGAGTCTCCATACACGTCTAAGTTCTTAATTCTCAAGTCAATTGCTTCTTTGAGACCCATGATACAAGCTTCGTATTCGGCCTCGTTGTTTGTGCACTTGAATGTCAGTCTGGCGGTGAAAGGAATGTGGGTACCTTGAGGTGTTATGATGATTGCCCCAATTCCATTTCCATAATTATTGACAGCTCCGTTAAATATTAGTCCCCATAGGGAACCTAGTTCTGGCCCTTCACTGGGTAGCGGTTCATCGCAATCTTTCATTTTTAAATACATGACATCTTCATCTGGGAAGTCAAATCCGACTGATTCTTGATCGTCAATCGGTTGATGAACCAAATGATCGGCTAAAATACTTCCTTTGACGGCTTTCTGAGCATGGTACTCAATGTCGTATTCTGATAACAACATCTTCCACCGGGCAATCCTTCCCGTGAGAGCAGGTTTTTCAAAGACATACTTGATCGGGTCCATTTCGGAGATTAACCAAGTAGTGTGACAAATCATGTACTGGCGAAGACGTTTGGCTTCCCAAGCCAGAGCACAGCAGGTTTTCTCAAGCATAGTGTACCGAGTTTCACAGTCTGTGAATTTCTTGCTTAAGTAGTAGATGGCAGACTCTCTTCTATTTGTTTCGTCTTGTTGGCCAAGTACACAACCCATTGAGTCTTCCAAGACTGTTAGGTAGATGATCAATGGTTTTCCCTACACTGGAGGTGATAGAATTGGTGGATTCAACAGATACTCTTTGATACTGTCGAAGGTGGTTTGGCAGTCTTCTGTCCATACGCAGTCCTGATTCTTTTTGAGTAATTTGAAGATTGACGAGCATGTCGTGGTCATGAGATATATGAATCTGGAAATTTAATTCAGACATCCCAAATATATTTGGACTTATTTCTCAGTCTTTGGAGAAGGCATTTCTTGAATGGACCTGACTTTGTCAGGATCAACCTCAATTCCTTTCTGGCTGACGATGAATCCTAGCAGTTTTCCTGAGCAGACATCGAACGTGCACATGCTAGGATTCAAGCGGAGTTTGTATTTTCTCAGACGCTCGAATAACTTTGACAGGCGGGTCACATGTTCCTCCTCTATTTTATATTTGGCAATCATATCATCGACATACACTTCGATTTCTTTGTGCATCATATCGTGAAACAGAGTAGTCATGGCCCTTTGATAGGTTTCCTCGACGTTCTTCAAACTGAACGACATTACCTTGAAACAAAAGGTGCCCCATGGGGTGATGAACGAAGTTTTCTCCATGTCTTTCGGCGCCATTTTGATTTGATTATAGCCCGAGAATCCATCCATAAAGGAGAAGATTTTGAACTTTCCTGTATTGTCTACCAGCATGTCTATGTGCGGTAAGGGAAAGTCATCCTTTGGACTGGCTTTGTTCAGATCCCTGTAATCTACACACATTCTAACTTTTCCGTCCTTTTACGGAATTGGTACTATGTTAGCTAGCCATTGAGGATATTCTGAGGTGGCGAGGAAACCCGCGTCAATCTGTTTCTGCACTTCCTCTTTGATTTTGATGGCCATGTCTGGATGAGTCCATCTCAGTCTTTGTTTTACCGGCGGATATTCTGATTTCAAAGGTATATGATGTTCCACGATGCTGGTATCCAACCCTGGCATGTCCTGATAGGACCAAGTAAATACATCGGGAAACTCTTTGAGAAGCTCTATTAAGCCTTCTTTGACAGTTGGACTGAGCAATGCTTCAATCTTAACTTCTTTCCTTTCTTCCTCTGACCCCAAGTTGACCATTTCCAACTGCTCTTTGTGAGGCTCAATGGACCTTTCCTCTTGTCTGAGTAATCGGGAGATCTCCTTTGGAATTTCTTCGTCTTCTTCTTCTTCAGCCTCAAATACCGGGAATTCAAAGTTGGGAGAAGGCATTGGATCGTATGTTTCAACGGGGTTTAAAACAAGCAATCTGCATGACGTGATGATTTATTTTTAGAAGAGATAGAGAGGATACAAGAGTGTGTGCAGTGTATTTTCTGAAAAATGCTTGTTATTGCTTATTTTTGAGTTGTTTTAGGATTACCATTTTCTGAAAAAGCAAAAAGTGAAAACAGCAACAAATGCGGAAATTACATAATGACGTTATTTATTTATGATTTAGTCGATTCTTGAAACTACAGCCCTATAAAACAAAACTTTGTCGCTTTGGGAAAAACGAAGAGGGACATTTATAGAAAAGTGAGCCGTATAAAAACATCAGTTTCACCTGGGCAGGGTGAAAGGTTAAAACAAAGATGGTAATTACTTAGACTTATGGACGACTTTCGGGACATCGACAGCAACCCATTGGCGGCGAACTCCTCGGTGAATCACAAAGTCTGGTACCTTCTTTCTTGGTTTGTCTTCAGAAATGATGCTGATTTCTGGCGGAGCAGGATCGTTGGAGTCTTCCTCCCATGCACAGTTGTCATAGACGAACTCTTCTGTTGTATCTTGCACAGTGTTTTCATTCTCAGGTGAATCTCCCCATCCAGTTGGCTTAATGTCTTCGAGTCTGATACGAGAGCTTTCAGGAGCGGTGTACTTGACCAAGAAGTCGTACTTGCCACTCGGCTATCCTAAAGTGTCCCATACTTTGGTGGAACTGGAGGAGTCATCCTTCTCGATGACGTTGACCTCGGGAAAAGCATAGTTAATGAACTCTTGTCCTGCAATCTTTGCAAATTCATCGTTGTGCTGGATATTTTCGGAATATCCTGAGTAATGATCCCATGAGTTGGTGGGGACGCATGTATTCTTTTCAATTTTGCTCAGCTGATAAGCATTGTTTGGCTGACTCTTTTGCCCCAAGTCTTCTGGGTACGGTTTCCAGATAGGCAAGTCATCCATTGGGTCATAATAGTCATAGTCGAAGTTGTTTTTCATCAGAGTGTCTTCCTCTAATGAGTTGGGTGGAGCACGGCATCCTTCCGGATCACAATCTACATAGATCATCTTGACATATGATCTTGGTATATATCTCGGACTTTGCGTGGGATGGCAAAATGGCGTATGCGTCTCTCCCTGAGACATATAACCATCCTCGTTGAGATAGGACTTCCACTCTTCATTTGTATCAGAAGAGTCACCCTCATTGATGGTATGTACTTCTTGAGATACTGGGTGAAGGAAGCCTCCACTATGGAAGAGGTCCCGAATGGGATGAAAACTTTCATCGTTAGTAGCAGTCTGGGTACAGGTTGAAGAGAAACTAAGACCTCTCTTCGTCTTGTTATCTGCAGGAATGACAAGTTGTCCCCATCCTTTTGCGTTGTTACCCTTGATTACTTCGAGAGCATCTTTATATGAGGAAACCGACGTTCCTCTCTCTGATTGATTCTCATTGCTCACCGAGAGTGCTTGGAACTGAGTCCCAATAACCTCTTCTGGCTCTACACAGGATGATGATAAGTTGCTCACGATCAAGGCCTGCTCTCCGCAGACTGTGACTAGTTTGTCATTTGTGACGAACTTCAGCTTCTGGTGAAGTATCAATGTGACTGCCCAACCTCGTGTATCCAAGGTCTTCCTAATAAACAGTTGTATGCCGCCCGGATGTCCATGACCTAGAAAGTGACTTGGAAAGTGTGAGGACCGATAGTTATGGGAAGGTCGACTTCGCCGATAACTGTTTTTCTAGATCCGTCAAAGGCTTTGACGATGACCTCGCTGCCTCTCATCGGAGATCCTTGAAACGATAGTCGTATTAGAGTAGATTTTGGCATAACATTCAGAGATGACCCTGTATCTACCAGTACGCTGGCTAGAGCATCGTCCTGGCAGTTGACTGTAATGTTAAGCACCATGTTGTGATTTTTATCTTCTTTCAGCAGTTCTTCATCACTGAATCCCAAGTTGTTGCAGGAGGTGATGTTGGAGATGATGCTGTCAAATTGTCTTATCGTCACATCTTGCTCCACAAAGGCTTGCTCTAATACTTTTTGTAGAGCTTCCCTGTGAGTTTCGGAACTGAGCAAGAGAGATAGCATAGAGATTCTCGAAGGAGTTTGCAACAGTTGGTCTACAATGTTGTACTCGCTCTTCTGGATGAGCTTCAGCATCTCATCGTTGTTCTTTGAATGGTCGGGATTACTGGATTGCCTGGCTGGTTGATTGGGAACTTCTGTTTGAGGTTCCTTTTCTTTGGTGGGTTCTCCAACTCCTCTGTTGAAGATCCGGCCGCTCCGTGTTACTCGACTGATATCGGCAATTTTTACGACGGAGGGTAATGGAGTTTCTTTTCCATTTTCAATTATTGTTGCACCGTACTTGTAAGAGATAGCCTTATCTGATTTGTACGGTATTGGTCCCAGCAGATAGATAACCACAAGAGCCTTTTGATTTTTCTGACCATCGTAGCCGGCCTCAATTGGTTTGAGGTTGAGAATCTCTCTAATGTCAAGAGGAACACTTGATTCATAGAGTAGAGGGATAATGGCACATACATCTTTGGCCATTTCATGTTTAAAGATTAAGACAACGTCTTTACTTTGATCAGGGAGATAGTCGGGTATCCCGTTGGTTGACCCAGAACTTGAACATGGTCGGATCTCTTTCCAGTCCAACTGATTTTGAAGGGATGCTCGCATGAGGTAGCATTCTTGGTTGTTCTCTGAACAAACTCTACAGTGCTCATAGTTGTGTGGTGGCACCCGGCCACGTCCACTTTGTATGTAGTGCAACCTTACTAGATCTGTTTCCATCGAGCGAACATTCTAACTTTGATGCCTAGAAGGATTCCTGTCAGTCATGCTAATCTGTTATGTGGATTCATCCAAGTAGATGGGAAGCCACCAGTGGTCCAACAAGTGCTGAAGTGTTCTTTGGACAAGTGCACATCCTTAGTCATCTTCACAACACACTTTACAGTCCTGATAATCATGTGAAGCCAGAAAGCCAAGCCTGACTTGCTTAGCATGTAATTCTACCAGACTGGTATTCATCAAGCGAATATCAAAGATCTGAATCATATTGACTTGATGAATATTTCTATCATGGTAATCCTGAATCCATCCGAGATCCATTTGACGCTGGAGGGCCTTTTGTACAAAAGAGTACCCCTGATCATTTATTGAGCAGATCGAACAGGAATTGTAATCGTGTCATGGCAGATCATGATGTTGGCTTTGCCTTGAGTGTATTGCCACCAAGTTGACATTCATTTCCAGAATGTTGTGGTTCTGGACAATGTTGGGATTTGCGTGAGCCATATTGACCTCACGGATTCGATGATCTTGAATCCATCTGAGATTCATCTGTTCTTGTAGAGCTGATTGCACTATGGAACATCCTTGATTATTCTTCGAGCAGATATCACATTGGTGATAATTGTGAGATGGTACATGACCATACCCGCTTTGTCTGCAATGCATCCTGACCAGATTGGTTCCTAATAGGAGTACATCGTGAATTTGATAACTGCGGCTAAATTCCTCCTCTATCAAATTTATTGTAGTCTTTTCATGTTGAGGCAACGGGTTCGTCTGAACATTTGGATTAATATCTTTGAAAGATAGGACCCCGTTCCTGACAAGCTTCTGCACATCGGATTTGAAGCTGAGACAGTTTTCAATGTTGTGCCCCGGTCCTCCTTGATGGTAAGGGCAAGTTTGATCCGCTTTAAACCAAAAAGACAGATTTTTAGGTACTGTAAGAGGAGACCTAGTTTGGACGTGCCCCTTGACCAGTAATAGTGGAAACAGTTCTGCGTACAACATTGGTATAGGGTCAAACCCTGGTGGTCGTGTCGTACAATTGTTGTTGTTATACTATGGACGAGCCTGCTGAAGAGGCTGTTGTGTCCTTTGCTGATACTGTTGTTGATTTGGTTGGCTTTGAGCAACCTGAGGTTGATACGTTGGAGCAGGCGCAAGGTTGATAGGGGAGTTACCGCCGCTACTGGTTGATACCTTCGCCTTTGCTTTTCGAGAGAGATATTGCCAATATCTTGCTCTTTTTTCTTTTGGAAAGCACTACCGTATCTTTTGGTACTGCTTGATGGTCTGGTATCTTTGACCAGACGTCCTTCTCGGATTGCTTATTCAAGGCGTACTCATATGTTCACCATCTTAGTGAAGTCGATGGGTGCACTGGCGACCATTCGGTCGTAGTAGAATGAGCTCAAGGTTTTCAAAAAGATCTTTGTCATCACTTTTTCCTCAAGAGGGGGACAAATCTGGGCGGCAATTTCACGCCATCTCTGAGCATATTCCTTAAAGGTTTCCTTGTCCTTCTTTGACATTGCTCTGAGTTTATCTCTGTCTGGTGCCATGTCCACGTTATATTTATATTGCTGAACGAAGGCATCGCCAAGATCTCTGAAAATGACGATCTCGGTGCGGTTTAAACCCATGTACCATTTGAGTGTGGCACCGGTTAAACTAGCTTGGAAGTAATGGATTAGTAGCTGTTGATTCTCTGTCTGAGTTGACATCTTTCGAGCGTACATCACCAAATGACTTTGAGGGCAAGAGTTGCCCTTGTATTTTTCAAAGTCAGGCACCTTGAATTTGTGAGGTATTTTTACATTAGGGACCAGACAATGGTCTGCGGCGTCCTTTCTGAATAAATCCTGACCGCGAATGGCATGCAGTTCCTTCTGCATCTCCAGGAATTGCTCCTGGTACTCATTCATTTTTTCGTACATGTATTCGTTTCCACTAGAGATTACTTGTGGAATCTGTCCTTCCGGGACAGTGTGTACCACGGGTTGTGGTGTAGTCATTACGGCGGTGACTCTTGGTGCTTCCCTATCCGAAGTTTGTAACCTTCAGGAGTTCCTGTCATGACTCTTGCATCTTCGCTTTCCCGAAGTTTGTAACCTTCAGGCCCAGCGGTTCCTGCTACAGTTTATGGGTCTTCAGTGACCGGCGGGATGTATCCTTCAGGGATAAAGTTGATAAGCATGCCCCAGGGACGATCTTTAGGCATGTTGTACCGAGGATCATAGTTCTCTATTATGGGCATAGATGTGATCTCCGAGATTACAGTCCTTTCTTGTTGTCTCTGAGTTGTTGCCAAGGATTGCATGTCATTGTGAAGTTTTTTCAGATCTTCCTTTAGAGCGTTGATTTCTTCTCTCAGCTCTCTATTCTCTTCCTCGAGATCGTCCAATTTTTTTGTCGATTGGCCCGAGTAATGTACGAATGAGACAATTTGACTCTAGAATCGGGACACATACGTGAGATTCGAAGGTAAGAAGAATGTGTTATGTGGGAATGGTGAATGATATGCAATGATATATATTAAATTTTTGTTTTTGCTTTAATTAAAAAGAAACTTCAACAAACAGATTGCAAATATCATACAGTGGGGAGACCCCGTTTTATTGAATTTAAAAGATTGTAGAAAGGGAAATACAGTATTTTACAAAGTGCTGTAAAAGGAAATGTCTAAGCTTATGGATCCTGAGTCCTCTCTGAGGAGAACTTAGATGCTGGTTCTGGTATTTTCCTTTTCTTTGACCGGGGCTCTTCAGCCGTTGTCGGGTTGTCAGTCCTTTGCCAAGTGAAAGGAGCGAGCAAATTTCTTCGGTCATCTTGATTTTCTACAACATGTTGCTCTAATATCTTAATCAGAGCATCATTTTAACAGTTGTTGAATCTTGGTACACTCCACATTGAGAATGTGGTATTTGTTCTTCCAAGAGTTCTTTTCCCGTTGAACTTTGTTGAGAGCGACCTGAAGTTTTTTCCTATCAGACATAAAATAAAGGACAGATTCCTTTATCGGAAGAACCTCTTGATGAGGGTAAGGCATCCTCAGCTTGAGAGCTCTAGTTTGTACCCAGTGGAGATAAGGTTACATGGAGATACAGTCCGGTTTTCCTAGAGACTCTCTTCCTTTCCTGTGAATGTGTTGTCAGTCATGCACTATTTCCTTTTTTAGTGCCCTGTCATTTTCTCCTTCCTTGAAGAAAAGACCTTCCAGATGAACAATTTGCGGGATATGTCTCATCGGGTATCCGAGTTGACGACGAACTAAAATTGGATGATAGTTTATTCCTCCTTTAGTTCCTATGAGAGGTACATTAGGGAAGTTTCCACATTAGTCAATGATCCTTATCCCGTCATAAATTCTATTGTACCAATCTATGTCAGAGTTGGTAAGAGACATGATTCTCTGTGACCAATGTGGAGTACTCTTATGATCCCAAAAAGCAGCAGACTTGGGTAAATGGGAAGTGAACCATTTGTAAAGCAGGGGTACACAACATGTGATCATTCCTCCACTGTACAAATTCCTTAAGTGTACAGAATGATAAGCATTTGCGAGCAAGGTTGGTACGGGGTTTCCAATCAGAAATATCTTAATGGCATTGGTATCGACGAAGTTATCGATGTTGGGAAAAAGGAATAACCCGTATGTGAGTAGAACAAAGATATCTTCGAAAGCAGTTATGTTTCCTATACTTTGCAAGTATAGGGCTTTCTCTACCAAAAACTTGGCCGGTAAACCTTGGATTCCTTCCTTAGTAGTCATGTGAGTCCTGACTTCTGACTCGTCCAAATAGATTGCTCTTGCAATGGTTTGACCCTTTGGAATTTCTTCCAGTCCGAAAAAGGGAGCTTGGTCAGTGATGGGTAAATCAGTCAGGTGAGAGTACTCTTCTAACTTCGGTGCTAGTTGATAATTCAGGAATGTGAAACAGTGATAAACCGGATCTTAGAACTGAATCAGCGTAAACAGGATTCCTTCAACTACATGGACCCTTAATAGAGACAACAGTCCTCCGTACTTAGCTCTGAAAGCATCAAGGTTGGCGATCATCCTTGCCAACCCCCTTAAATCCTCTAGTTTTGGAGCCTTGAAGGTGTAGTTTTGCGTCTTCCTTCAACCGAAATCCATAACGCAATCTTTCTCTCTGATATTTGCAATCATTGTTTTAGTTTAATTTGAAAAAAGTGAGAAGAGAAAAGAAGATTTTTTTCTTTGTTTAAGAGTTTTTAAATGAATGCATGAATGCAGCACACAAAAACATTGAAAAAAAATGGGTTCAAGGGTTCAACGTCACGAGCATGGAGTCATGGCTCTACCTATCCCCAAAGGTTATATTCTGGTGAATTTTTGTACCTGTAGAACGGGTTAAAAGTTCCTAAAATCATTGACCCCCTAGGGATAACAACAGCAAGCTGGTTCACCCGAGCGAGCTGTAGCATCCTAGGGTAATCTCAATTGAGTGTAGTATCGCGTGTCAACTATTTCTGATAGCTACCAAACTACCAAATGGCCACATGGTTAATGTCTGCTAAATCCTCAGTTTCACGGATACCACATTGGGACAACCTGCCTTCACGAAGGAGTCGTTAAGCATTGAATTTGCAAAGGGTATCTCCACTAATTTGATGGTCTACCGGGATAGTTTATTCGGGAATCACTCCGTATAAGACCTCCCGTCAATGCCATCACCTATCTTAGGGTTCTCTCAAACTTTCTACTTGCGACATCACTCGCATTCCCATTGACAGAAAAATAAACACGGATATCAAGTAGGAAAAGCAGTATATATATATATATATAGTATGATTCCTAAAACTAACATCCTAGACCTCTCAGGAATTATAGTCTTAATTTGGCTCCCCAGCAGAGTCGCCATTTTTCTGTTGGAAAATGGGGACGATGATGACTAAGGTAAAACAGATCCTAAAATGTAATCCCCAGCGGAGTCGCCAATTTTCTGTAGCGTGCGATATTTGTCGGTGACGCGACCACCTTATCGTCGTTGGGTTTCTCCTCACTGCAATGGTAGGAGTGGGGTGCTACTTTCTGATTTCTTATTTATCTCGTGAAGCTGGAAGGGAATGGGAAGCTATCTAAAACTAACCTTGCACGCGAATATTTAACTGAACAAATGCTTAAGAGATTCAGGGAGTTTGAAGTCAGGTTATACAATGGGGAGTTGTCAATTACCCATCCTATATGTGGTTATCCACAGGTTGTTAGCAATAGGTTATGCTTTTATACTTTATGGTGTTTATCTGTTGTGGGTTGGGAAAGTTTCTTCTTTGAGATATGAGAGAGTTTTTGATGATTTTGGTGAGGTACTAGACCTCAGTTTTCATTGGTGTGAAGGTACTGGACCTAGAGTTTTTGATTGGTATGCTCGCTAAGATTTTGCAATCTTATGCCTACGTATTCCCGTTAAAGAAAACCGGGAAATCTGAGCAATCATAGTTCTATAGGAGGAAAAAGATGTTTTGGTGTCTTGTTCAAAGCCCAAGATTGAAGCTAAAGGAATATTTGTGTCTTGTTCAAAGCCCAAGATTAAAGCTAAAAGGTTTGACTGAGAGAGAATTTATCATCTCTAAAGGGAGACATCTCGTCTGTTTATCACAATTGTTTGGTGATTGTTTATAAAGGAGGATTACGTTAACTGGGATATGAGAATCCAACAATGCCATAATTTCCTTTATAGGGGATTTGTCCTGAAGGAGGAAACTTTAACTCAGTATTGAGTAATGCCATTTTTCCTTAGGAATCTTTCATACTAAGAGAGGGACATTGGCATGGATGTAAATAATCCAGAGGCTTGCCACTTACAGCAATTAGATGAAAGAGGAAGTTTGCCAGGATAAGAGATGGACAACAGCTTGGATATTTGAATCAACAAGTGTGCCACTTACAGCAGTTATCTGGGATTAGGGTTTGTTTGATTTGTTTCTTTTGATGTGTGATAACACATAGAAATGTCTTCCTACAAAGAGATTTTGATTTCCTCTGAAGGGATGTTGATTTTCGTGTGCCTTGATCAAAGCCCAAGGTTGAAGCTAAGAGATTGATTGACTCCACTGGGGAAGTCCTTATACAAAGCCTAAGAGGAGGCTGGAAAAGGATGACTCAACAAGAGAGTGTTTATCTGTATTATATAAAGCCCAAGATTGAGGCTAAAAGGGGACTGACTCTTTGGGGGGCATCATTATACAAAGCCTAAGAAGAGGCTAGACATTTGACTTTTTTTGGGGAAATATTTTGTCTGTTTTGTACAAAGCCCAAGATTGAGGCTAAAGGGTAAACTGACCCTATAGGTGAGAGATTTTATCTGCCTTGTACAAAGCCCAAGTTTGAGGCTAAAAGAAAATTGGCTCTGCTGGAGAGATTTATACGGTGTCTTGTACAAAGCCCAAGATTGAGACTGAAATAGGATTGACTCAACAAGAGAGTGTTCTATTTGGTGTCTTGTACAAAGCCCAAGGTTGAGGCTGAAATGGGACTGACTCAACAAGAGAGTGTTTTATTTGGTGTCTTGTACAAAAGCCCAAGATTGAGGCTGAAAGGTAGTTGACTGACTCAGCTGAGGATTTTTTAGGTGTCTTGTACAAAGCCCAAGATTGAGGCTGAATTTACTGGAGAAAATCATTATACAAAGCCTAAGAGGAGGATGAAAAGAAGATTGATTCTGCTTAGGGATATTATTTCTCAAAACCTAAAAGAAGGCTGGGAGGAATTGACTCCACTGGGGAAGATATTTATCCAGAGCTTAAGAGAAATTCATGAAGATTTTGACTTTGTTGGAGAAAGTTTGTATATGTCTTGTAGAAAGCCCAAGATTGGGGCTAAAAATAATGACTCAACAAGAGAGTGTTTTTGTACCATTAAATCAACAAGAGATTATGGAAAGGTGATTGACTCAACAAGAGAGTACTTTTGAAGCTAACTCAGCTGAGGAAAATCATTATACAAAGCCTAAGAGGAGGCTGGCTTCTGTTGGGGATTATTGAGATCCAGAGGCAGGTCTAAGTCGGGGGGATCAACTCTTGCTGAGGATTACAGAAGAGTTGAGGTATCAGATACCTTAAGGTTCTGATAAAGGTTTGGTGTTATACTGATGATAAGCGGACCTTGGCTGGGGAAATTTAAAGTGAGGGTTTAAATATTGAATTTTGAAAACCTATAGAGGTTTCAACTCTACTGGAGATTGATTAAATGATCAGGGTTTTTTCCTGGGGTTGTAGGGATCTTGAGAATGTCTTTGAGATCCAAGAGGAGATTAGACTGTCCAAGTCTACCGGTATGGAAGAGTTTTATCTTTGTATGATGCCCGAGAGGAGGCAGGTGTTTTAAGGGATGAGAATCAACCCTAAATTATCCAAGGTTTTGACTCTGGAAAGACTGCTCTAGCAAAGGATGACTAAGTTATGTCATATACCTTTAAGAGGTCTTCAGGGTCCTTGTATTAAGCCCAAGAGAAGGCATGAGAACTTCTAAGAAGCCGGAGGGTCCTTGTACAAAGCCCAAGAGGAGGCGGGGATGCTTTTAGGAAGCATGTGGGTCCAAACCTAAGAAGAGTTCAAGAAAAGTTTCATTGGGAATAATCTTTTCTTTAGTGAACAGTTCTAGGGTTTGAAGAAATTCAAGAGAGGTTTCACCGGGAATTAATCCTCCTGGGGGGAAATGAATTTCTTTGACAATTTCTAATAGTGACAGTCTGAGAAAAGTTTCACCGGGAATAATTCCTTTCTCTTTGTTCCATATTGTTTAAGCCCAACAGAAGGCAAGACTGTATCTGGAATTCCTATGGGGAACTAGTTTTGACTGTGTTGAAAGAGTGACCACTGGCTTTATCTAGTTCTAGACCTAATTGTCAGGGAAAACTCTAAGCAGATATACAAGTATATATACAGTTGATATATGACAAGTATTTAAAAGAGATGAAAGAAGGACTTACAGGTGAGCAAGCTTTCAGCAATACAGTTATATATATATATATATATATATATATATATATATATATATATATATATATATATATATATATATAACAAGTATTTAAAAGAATGAAAGAAGGACTTACAGGTGAGCAAGCTTCCAGCAATACAGTTATATATATATAAAGCATGTAAATGAAAGCTGATAAATCTTATAGGTGAGCAAGCTTCCATTGTAACAGTTGTATGGTTAGTTGTTCAAGAAATTAAAGAAAGTTTTGATATCAACTATAAATTTGAACCTAAATCAAATGGGAAGTTATTTTTGAAAAGGTTGTTGGGGCTTATACTCAAGGAGAGGCCCAGATGACAAACCGTAATCGTACCGTTGATCTGAAATTTGTATCGGGACTTATACAATGACTGATGCCCAAAAAAGGTTTTCGGTACAAAGGGATGTGTCTTACAACTCAAGTAGAGGCCCAATGGTTTGAAAAATAAAAGAAATAGTACTTACAACACAAGGGTAGGCCCGGTTGATTTTGTTTTGAAATGGCAATAGCGCCGAGATTTTTTAAAATCGTATCGGGACTTATACAATGACTGAGGCCCAAAAAGGTTTATGTGTGACAAAGGATGGGTCTTACACTCTATTAGAGGCCCAAAAGTTTATTTTTGTACAAGAGATGGGGCTTAAAACTCAAGGAGAGGCCCATGGGAAGAGAGTGATCGCACCGTCGTTTTGGAAACTGTAATGGGACTTATACAATGACTGAGGCCCAAATTGTTTAATGTACAAAAGGGGATTGGGTCTTACACTCTATTAGAGGCCCAAAGTGTATTTTAAAAAGAAAGATGGGACTTACAACACAAAGGGGAGGCCCAGATGGTTTTTGTTTAAAAGGTGACGATCGCGCCGAGATTTTTAGAAAACACATTGGGACTTATAGAATGACTGAGGCCCAAAAAAGTTTATCTACAAAGGGGGGTTGGGTCTTACACTCTATTAGAGGCCCAAAAAGTGTTTTAAAATTTAAAATCGAGAGGAAACCCTAATTTTAAATTAAAATGTCATTTTTAAAGGAAATTAAATGAAAAAAATAATATAAAATACCAAATATATTCAAAAACAAGTTGCACACTTTGAAAAATATTTTGAAAAATCATGTTTAATTACATGAAAGTTTGAAATTCAATTGGTTTTGAAAGATCAAAGTGGTAAGTTCATTTAAAAATGTTTAAAAACAAATAAAAATGAAATTAATTACAAAAATTCTAACTATATTAAAAAAATAATATAAATTGAATTTTTTTGTAAAATAAAATATTTAAACATTTTTGTGAAATATGAGAAAAAAATAAATTTAAAAACACAAAAATTCAGAGAGAAATTAATTTTTTAATCAATTAAATAAAATAACCAAAATTCAAAAATTCAAATAATTTGAATTATGGCGCCAACGGTCACCTTCTTGTAGCGTACGATTTTTGTCGTTGACGCGACTACCTTATCGCAGGAATTGGGTTTTCTCCTCAATGAAGAGGAGGAGGATGCTACTTTCTGATTTCTTATTTATCCCGTGAAGCTGGAAGGGAAAGGGAAGCTATCTAAAACTAACCATGCACGCGAATGTTTAACTGAACAAATGCTTAAAGAGATTCGGGGAGTTCGGGGTCAGGTTATACAATGGGGAGTTGTCAATTACCCATCCTATATGTGGTTATCCACAGGTTGTTAGTTTCAGGTTTCGGTGTAGATCCGTTAATGGGTTGGGAAAGTTTCTTGGGAAATATGAGAGGGAGAGTGAGTTTTTGTTGATGTTCGGGTTTTCCGATGTTTTTGGTAAGGTACTGGACCTAAGTTTTGATTGTTATGAAGGTACTGGACCAAGAGTTTTTTATTAGTATGCTCGCTAAGATTTCGCAATCTTATGCCTACGTATTCCCGTTTAAATGAAACAGGGAAATCAGAGCAATCGTGGTTCCTCCTATTCTATGGGAGGAAAAGATGATGTTTTGGTGTCTTGTTCAAAGCCCAAGATTGAAGCTAAAAGGTTTGACTGAGAGAGAATTTATCATCATTAAAGGGAGAGATCTCGTCTGTTTATCACAAATGTTGGGTGACTATTTATAAAGGAGGATTACTTTAACTGGGATGTGAGAATCCAGCAATGCAATAATTTCCTTTATAGGGGATTTGTCCTGAAGGAGAAAACTTTAACTCAGTGTTGAGCAATGCCATTTTTCCTTAGGAATTTCTCATGCTAAGAGAGGGACAGTGGCATGGATGTAAATTATCCAGAGGCTTGCCGTTTACAGCAATTAGATGAAAGAAAAGGATTTGCCAGGATAAAAGATGGACGACAGCTTGGATATTTGAATCAACAAGTGTGTCACTTACAGCAGTTATCTGGGATTAGGGTTTGTTTTGAATTTTTGTTTTGATAAGTGATAAATAGAGAAATGACTTCCTACAGAGAGATTTTAATTTCCTCTGAGGGGATGTTGATTTTTGTGTGCATTGATCTAGGCCCAAGGTTGAAGCTAAGAGGTTGATTGACTCCACTGGGGGAAGTCCCTATATAAAGCCTAAGAGGAGGCTATAAAGTGCTGACTCAACAAGAGAGTGTTTTTATATGTTTTGTACAAAGCCCAAGATTGAGGCTAAAAGAGACTGACTCTTTAGGGGATATCATCATACAAAGCCTAAGAGGAGGCTAAAAGTTTAACTTTTCCGGGGAAAATGTTCTGTCTGTCTTGTACAAAGCACAAGATTGAGGCTAAAAGGGATTGACTCTGCAGGGGAGGGTTTGTATGTGTCTTGTACAAAGCCCAAGGTTGAGGCTGGAAAGAAGACTGACTCTGTGGGAAAGAAATCTTTATCTGTCTTGTACAAACCCCAAGATTGAGGTTGAAAATGAGACTTTACAGACTCGACTGAGGATATTTTGGGTGTCTTGTACAAAGCCCAAGATTGAGGCTGAAAAGATTTTGACTTTGTTGGAGAGTATTATCTGTCTTGTACAAAGCCCAAGATTGAGGCTGAAAAGAGTTTGACTCTACTTTAGGAAATTTATAGGGTGTCTTGTACAAAGCCCAAGATTGAGGATGAAAAAGGTTTAACTCAACAAGAGAGTGCTTTTATCTGTCCTATACAAAGCCCAGGATTGTGGCTGAACAAGTTGGAGAAATCATTATACAAAGCCTAAGAGGAGGCTGAAAGTTTACTAGGGGAAATCATTATACCAAGCCTAAGAGGAGGCTGAAAAAGATTAACTCAACAAGAGAGTGTTTTTATCTGTCTTGTACAAAGCCCAAGATTGAGGCTAAAAGGGTTGACTCAATAAGAGAGTATTAAGAGGTGATTGACTCAACAAGAGAGTCTGAAAGTTGATTGACTCAACAAGAGAGTCTGAAAAGGTTAGCTCCGCTGGGGAGAATCTTTGTACAAAGCCCAAGAGGAGGCTAACTATGCAAAGGAAAGGGAAGATCATTATACAAAGCCTAAGAGGAGGCTAGCTTTTGTTTGGGATTATTGAGATCCTGAGGCAGGTCCAAATGAGAAATCAACTCTTGCTGAGGGTTACAAAAGAGTTGAGGTATCAGATGCCTTGAGGTTCTGATTTGGGATAGTGTTATACTAATGATAAACCGACCCTGGCTGGGGAATTTTAGGAGACAGACTGGGTTTTAGAACCCATGGGTTTTAACTCTGCTGGAGATTGATCCAAAATGACCAGGAATTCTCCTATGTTTGTAAGGTACTTGAGAATGTCTTTGAGATCTGAGAGGGGATTAGACTGTCCAAGTCTACTGGTATGGAAGAGTTTATCTTTGTATGATGCCCAAGAGGAGGCAAGTGTTTTTAAGGGATGATTATCAACCCTAAATTGGTCTGAGATTTGACACTGGAAAGACTGCTCTAGCAAAGGATGACTAACTTCTATCTTATACCTTTAGGAGATCTTCAGGGTCCTTGTATTAAGCCCAAGAGAAGGCATAAGAACTTCTAAGAAGCTGGAGGGTCCTTGTACAAAGCCCAAGAGGAGGCGGGGATGCTTTTAAGAAGCCTGTGGGTCCCAAACCAAAGAAAAGTTCAAGAAATGCTATTCACCGAGAATAGATCATTTAATGAATAGTTCTGAGGTTTGAAGAAATTCAAGAGATGCAATTCTCCGAGAATAGATCACCTCTAGGAGGTTGAATTTCTTTGACAATTTCTACTAGTGACAGTCTGAGAAAAGTTTCACGAAGAATAATGCCTTTCCCTTTGTTCCATATTGTTTAAGCCCAAAAGAAGGCAAGACTGTATCTGGAAATCCTATGGGGATCTAGTTTTGACTGTATTAAAGAGTGACCAACTGGCTTTACCTAGTTCTTGACCTAGTTGCCGGGGAAAACTCTATACTAGTATATATACAGTTGATATATGACAAGTATTTAAAAGGATATGAAAGAAGGACTTACAGGTGAGCAGCTTCCCACAATACAGTTATATATAGAAAAGCATGTAAAGTAAAGCTAGTAAAAACTTACAGGTGAGCAAGCTTCGATGATGTTCAAACAAATATATACATGTATATGTGCAAGTACGTAAAAGAAAGCTGATAAAAACTTACAGGCGAACAAGCTTCCATAGCTGTATTGTTAGTTGTTAAAGAAATTAAATAAAGTTTTGATAACAACTGTATATTTGAGACAAAATCAAAAGAGAAGTTATTTTTGAAAAGATTGTTGGGGCTTATACTCAAGGAGAGGCCCAGATGAAAAACAATAATCTTACCGTTGTTCGTAAACTGTAATGGGTCTTATACAATGACTGAGGCCCAAAGAGGTTTTTTGTACAAAGGGATGGGTCTTACAACTTAAGGAGAGGCCCAAAAGTTTGAAAAAGACAAGAAATGGGACTTACAACACAAGGGTAGGCCCAGTTGATTTTGTTTTGAAATGGCGATCGTGCCGAGATTTTCTTAAACCCAGTGGGACTTATACAATGACTGAGGCATAAAATTATTTATGTACAAAGGGGATTGGGTCTTACATTCTATTAGAGGCCCAAAGGTTTATTTTTGTACAAGTGATGGGGCTTACAACTCAAGGAGAGGCCCATGGAAAAACAGTGATCACACTGTTGTTTTGAAAATTGTATCGGGACTTATACAACAACTGAGGCTCAAATTATTTTATGTATAAAAAAGGGTTGGGTCTTACACTCTATTAGAAGCCCAAAATTGTTTTAAAATGTTTGATAAGGATCAAAATTAAAGAAACCCTAATTTCATTTTCTTTTAAAAGTAATTCTTTAAAGAAAATTAATAAAATGATAAAAAATACCAAATAAGTTTAAATAAACTACTTGTGATTTTTGGTTAAGGTTTGAAAAATGAGGTTTTAATCACAAGATGATTTAGAACTCATTTGATTTTGAAAAGATCAAGAGAAAAGAAATATTTTCAAATGTTAAAAACAAATAAAATAAGTTCTTTATGAAAAATATTAAATATAGACAAATAATATTCTTTTGTGTGAGATTTTTGTAGAATAAAATACTTTATCAATTTTGTGAAATTTTGCAAAAAGAACCAATAAAAAATGATGAAAAATGAATGAGAAATTAATTTTCAACGTTATTAAAAGATTGGTGAAGAATTGATAAAATCAAGTGTTAAAAAATTAGAAATGTCCCCCCCCCCCCCCCCCCCCCCCCCCCCAAGGTTTGAACTCGCGCCCTTGGGGATGGAGAGTGTAAAATTTTGCCATCTGAGCCATGTGCGTGGGTTGAAAGGGAATGGTAAGTGTGTATAATATATGAAACAAACCTTTGAAAATGATTGAAAAAAAACAAAAGGTCTGGGGCGAGGGGGATTCGAACCCCAGACCTCTCACTCGCTCACACACACAAACATACTAGTGTTACCACTAGGGCGTAATGCCAATTCAAACATAGTATGAAAAGTGATAAATATATAGTAAAACAAGTGGAATTTCTGAAAAATGGCACCATGGCCATCTTCATCCTCAAGCTCAAATACGTGAAGCCTCCTATCTCACTCGTTTCTCAATCATTCCTCATGACCCAAATATGAAAATCATGCGTTTTCAGACAAGGAACACAATGGCAATACTCAATTTTATTGAAATTAAGTAAATCACAACATATCGTGACAAAACCTGATGAACCCTAAAATTGGCATGAACTCAATGAAATCCTATACACGAACTGTAAACAATAATTGATTGAGGGTAAATGATCTACAAACGTCCAGAAACACAATGGTAATCACAAAACATGTTTATGATGCATGATTCAATGAGTTGGATAGTTTGAGGCTTACCTCTGCAGGTGAGAATCGAATTTGATGATGGAGGTGTTACAGTTGAGTTCTAATGCTTTGGATAGCTTCCTTGTACCTTAAGGAAAGTGTTTGAATGCTTGGAGTGATTGAGAGCCCTTTAGATTGATCAACCTGATTCCTTCTGCAGCAAGTTATGAGCTTTGTGCAATTGGATGGCCATTTGGTGATTTTGATGTTACAGATGGGATGTAATGGTTTAGATCACTCCTATATGTTATATATGAGGTGTATCAACCATTGGTTTGAGTTGCATTGCTCTCCAACTCAAAACCCGATAGTGATTTCTCAAGAACAATGAAATTTGGTGTTTAAGAAGGAAATGAGAGAAAGCAATGTTGTAAGTTGCTTTGGTGTGGTTTGAATGATCAGTTAGGACCTCTATTTATAGTATAGGAGTTGTGTTGAAGTGGTTCTCTTGAAGCTCAGAGGATAAGGCAATGGTTCAATGGTCTTGGCTTGGCATAAATGCCTCTTGCACTAGGTACAACAGCTATCCCAAATAGATCAGCTATGCCTTGACTAAAATCATATTCTTTAATCCTTTTAATTGTTGTTTAATCAGAAAACTTGACTGAGGAGAGTGATAATCTTGAATGTGCACTATTCCACATTAATGCCCTTTGAATTCAAGGCATATATGCCAAAAACTCATCAATTCTCAAGGATAAGCTCTTGGCATTTCAGTCCAAGTTTGTTGGTTGGATCAGATGCGTTAGGATCATATTGGATGAATGTGGCATAGTGATCATTGCTTTTTGGCTCAAAATCGTGTATGACAAGAAATCACACAAACTGATTTTTCATGACAGTTGTGCCATGGTGTCTTGCAGCAGCCATAACTCTTGGCTCAAGCTTAGTTGTTTCATGCCAATGAGTTCCTTGGATTGTAGGCAATATGCACAACAACTTTGATGTTTACATCTTGAATTGATTCAGCCTAGAACTATGTGAAACAACTCTCCAAGTTTTGGCGTTTCACTTGTTTTTCTGACTTAGACTGAATTTTGTCTAAGTGTTGGAAAAGTGGTAAATCCCAAGTTTTTGTCATTTTGATCCAACCATAAATCAGAATACATGAAGAATTGGAAATTCTTGTAGTTGACACTTTTGAAGTATGTAATGAGGGCTTCCATTTGAGCTTTGAATGGGAGAGAAAGACCTTAGGGTTTGGAAGATATGGCCTTGCAAAGTTGGTACCCTAGCCACTTTGTTCCATAACTTAGAAAAATTCTAAGTTTTTTATGGTTACCCCTTTAGCAAGTTAACTCACTTTCTTTTATTTTTCTTGATGAATGATGATTCAAATCACATATTAACATTGTTTTAGGGTTAAGGAACCTTGGTTGACCAAAAAATCCAAAAAGTCAAACTTGGACTTTTGTACAGTTGACTTTTTTATCAGATGAAATTTTGACTTTGTGATCCTTTTGTGAAATCAATCCTTGGGCTTAATTAAATTTCATGGATGGCTTCCAAGGGTATTTAGGAATGTCTTGGGCCCCTCCCCAAGGTTTGAGATCAAGGGTAGGCCAACAGTCAAGGATAGGGTTCACTATTTCCATCAGAAACCCTAATTTGTGATCAGATGGTTCTGAGTTCTTGTGGCTTAGGATTTGAGCTCTTTGAGTCAATCAAATCTTGTAAACATGTCAATATGATGTATTTGAGGTCTTCGAAGTTCATTTTGAAGCTTCAAGCCATGCCTCACTTCACAAGTTAACTCAAGGGTTGAATTAGGTCAAAACCCTAAATTCTTGATTTTTTGATAGATGAACCTTCAAGGTGATTTTGCCATTGCGGATAGGATCTTGAGATTCTTTTGAGCTTTTTGGACCATACATTGAGGTATTGGCTCATGCCCAGATGGAAATTTTCATCTGGGGACCCCGGGTTGACCAACCCCTAATTTGGTGACACAGGCGATCTTGAGGCTTAATCCACTTAGAATGTTGCAACTTTGTGCTTGATTTTTGATGTGGGAGTCCTCTTGATCCTTTATAGGTGTTTGAGAGGTTATAAAAGTTGAAGATCATGTCATTTCTTGATTGATCCATTGTCTAAGTGCTCTGAGAGGACACAAAACCCTACCTCTTGATTGTGGTGAATGCTCAATCATCTTTGAGGAGATTGATGAGGCATGAAAGTACATCCATATTGTGATGATAATTTGTACAATGATGGGAAGTCTTGGTGGTCAAAATTTGGGGTATGACACTTCTTCTTCCTCGTGACTGTGCCATGGATGATTTGCATTTTCTCACTTTTCACTCTGATTACTCAATGGTTTTGCACGATTCAAACACCAATCTTGTTCGTTTATGAACAAGGATCATAACCATATAGATTAATTGCATTTTTATTAAGCATGGAGTGAGAAATCAGAAGATAACCTCAAGAACCCTAATTTCAGCATGAACACAATGAAATTCTATACACGATTGATTCAGGGCAATTGATTGAGGGTTATTACTCTATATACAAGTAGGAACAAGATGGTAACTCACAAATTCATTTATGATGCATGGAACATAGAGTTTGAAGGTGTCAAGCTTGCAGCTGGTGATCGAGTTTGATGATGGAAGTGTTGCAGCTAGGTTCCAATGATCTGGACAACTTCCTTAGGTACCAAGGAGTGTGTTTGAATGCTTGGAGTGGATTGAAATAAAGTGGAACTGGTTGTGGTACCTTAACTGCAATTCTGTCAAGAACTTGAGCAATTGGCTGGTGATTTTGTGAATTTGATGTTTCAGATGTGATTTTGTGTTATGGATCACTCATACATGATGTTTATGAGGTGTATGTGTGTGTGTGATTGGTTTGGTTGGAATCACTCTCAATCTCAAAACCCGATAGTGACTTGAGTTAGAAGGAAAAATTGGAGTGAAGAATAAATTTTTGAGTAAAGCATCAGTTTGGGTGCTTGGTGTGCTCAAACTGATCACAATTGAGGTCTATTTATAGTGTGTCAAGTTTGTTTTGGCAGCAATAGTGTGTGGCAACTGCAGCAGGTCTGTGGCCAATGTGGATCAAATGGAATCTCAAGTCTCCTCTAGCTATTGACTTGAGGTTAGAGCGCAGGCCTATGGTCTTTTGGTTCAAAGATAAGGCTTGACTTATTCAGTTAAACTTGCCTCAGTTCATGCCACCTTGATGCATCCATTAAATGCATTGAAACAAAATTGGAGTCTTGGCACTTTTTAGCCTTTTTAGGTTTGTTATGGCTACATATAGATCCTTGGACTTGGGAGGCTTGGGGATCAGATCATTCCCCTTTGATTTCATCCTCTGATGTGTCCAAATGGATGACAAGGCTTGGAGTTGTCCAAATTTTCCAAATCGAGCAAAATGCCAAAATCTTCCTTTTACAAGACAGTTGGAAATGGTGATTTTGAGGGGATCATATCTCCCTGCTCAGGTTGAGTTATGGAAGGCTCTTATGCTTTTTAGAGAGCCCTCATATGATACAAAACATGTGTGATCATAGTTTGTTTTTAAACTATTTTGATCCCATTGCAAAATCCTCATGAACATTGGTGTTTAAAGCTGGTAACTTAGGCAGATTTTCACTAAGTGTTGGAAAAGTGCCATTTTCTTCATTTTTGTAATTTTGATCAGTCCTTAACTCAAAATCCATGAAGAATTGGAGTTTCTTGTAGTTGAAGCTTTTGTAGAATGTAGGAAGACCTACAAATCAGACTTTGGATCTCCTAAAATGGTAGCTTGGATCTCAAGTTATGATCCTTGGAAGTTAGTACCAAAATCACTTTTGTTCCATAACTTAGAAAAATTTTGGTTTCTTATGGTTGCCCCTTTTGCAAGAAACCTCACTTTTCTTGATTTTTTTTTAATTAATGATGATCAATACCATACATTAACATTATTTTTGACTTATGGGAACCATATTTGTGAAAAATTCCAAAAAGTCAAACTTGATTTTGGGCACAGTTGACTTTTTATCGGATGAAATCCAAACTGTGCAATCCTTTGTGAAATCAAGTCCTTGACCTAAATCAAACCTAATGGATGGATTCCATAGGTGTTATAGGGTGTATTGAATCATGTCCCAAGGTTTGGGAGCATGTCTTGGTCAAAAGTCAAAGATACAGTTGACTTTTTTCCTCGAAACCCTAATTGTGGTCCTGGTGAAACTGAAACTTGTGAAACAAGCTTCTTGGGTCAATCCATTGTTGCAAATGGATCAATGTGGTGTATTGGAGGCCCTCAAATCATTTCTTGAGGTCTTGGCTCAGGTTTTGTCCCAAAAGTCAACTTAGGGTGAATTAGGTCAAGAAACCCTAATTTATGATTTTTGGTAGATGCATCCCCTGAGGTTGAATTGACTTGATGATTGGGTCCATGAGGTCCCTTGGAGTATCTTGGGTTGCGCCTTAAAGCAATGGCTCATGCCTAGATGAAAATTTTCATCTGGAGGCCTTGGTCGACGAAAACCCTAATTTGGTGACACTGGCGATCTTGAGGCTTAACCCACTTGGAATGTTGCAACCTTGTGTTTGATTTTTGATGTGGGAGTCCTCTTGATCCTTTATAGGTATTTGATAGGTTTATACAAGTTGAAGATCATGTCATTCCTTGATTGATCCTTTGTCTAAGTGCTCTGAGAGGGCTCAAAACCCTAATTCTTGATTGTGGTGAATGCTCAACCATCTTTGAGGAGATTGATGAGGCATGAAAGTACATCCATATTGTGATGATGATTTGCACAATGATGGGAAATCTTGGTGGTCAAAATTTGGGGTATGATAAGGATAAAACTGATTGCTTTCCAAACAGGGTTCTCACGAGGTGTGGTCTAAGGTTAATAGGAACCCCAAAGTCATAGGTTCACACGAATGTTAATCACGCACGACATGAGCATTTTGGTTGATAAATTCATCACATGAACCTCTTTTGGGTGAGATCTTCATATCAAACCTCGCGAGAAGAGCTTCTCAGGGAACCATACTACGAGACCATCGACATCAGGTTGTAGACAAAGGTTTCAAAGTCATGGACTTTATTAACTGTTTGTTACGTATGTCAGTAATTGCCAAGCAACAACTCCATCAAGAAAGTCTATTCTGAATGAGATCTTCGAATCGAACCTCGCGAGAAGAGCTTCTCGGGGACCCATACTACGTGACCATCAATCTTAGATGGCCAATGGTTTAAAGGTTCTACAAAGGTCCTTAGAGTCATGGATTCCCAAGAAAACATTGATCAAACACGCCAAAAGATTAAAGGTCTCCAACATCCTCAATGGAATCTACTCAAAGCGTGGTTCTCGTATCGACTTTCACGAGAAGAGATTCTCGAAAGCCCATACTATTCAACCTCTCCTATCTTAGTATTACACTCCAGACTCGGGTGTAGAGTCTTTCCCTCATAATTTGCCACCAAAGTACCCAATCCATACCACAACATTAAGAGCCACACAAGATAGGATACAAATAAATACGCAGAAAGGGAAAGCAATAAAGCAAGCAAAGAATAAAGATAAAACACCCAAACATACGAAAACAACCTAGGTTAGGCTTGACATGCTTAGGGGAGAGTCCTCAGTAGAGTCTCCAATTGTCGTTATGCGAAAAATGACACAAAGTCACCACCGAATTTTATTTATTCCAAGAGGAAATGTAAAATAACAATAAAACTCCCTAAAGGTGAAACATGGCCTCGAAACCAAATTATGGTTCGAAAGTCGGTTATGTGAGAAGAGGGTATTAGCACCCCCTCACATCTATCGTACTCGATGGGAACCATCTAAGTTGTCTAAGCTTGAATGGGTATTTTAATTTAAAAGTCTACTTGCTAAAGGGAGAGAGGGTTGGTTATTTTATTAAGGTGTTCACCAAGGATTGGGGCCCTTGCAAGGTTGTCAAACTAGCGAGTCTACTTAGACTCGTAAAGGGTCTGTGGACTCGACTCGCAGACTCGACTCGCAAACTCGTACAAGTCTATAAAAAATTAAAAATGACTTTCAAAAACCTGTATGTGACACATACATGACATATGCCTATATTTTTAAACTTGAAAATGCCTCAAATATGATACAGATATATAAAATAGAAGACTAATTAACATCAAAATTTGAATTTCATACTCCATAACAAATTTCTTAACAAAAAAACTCAATAATAAAACAAACAAAATAGAAAAGTATGTAGTTAAAGACTTAAAGTACTAAATTCTTATTAATTGGCTACAACATAAAGCAAAAAAATCATAAAACAGATATGTTAATGGATTTAAACATCCAAAGCTCATGTGAAATCATCACCGCCAATATCATCACCATCATTATCATCGGTATCTTGAGTATCATCATCAAACTCTTCCCCGATGAAACACCTACTTCATCATTAATCAAAGTTGGATTGCTTGATGTTCCACTTCCACCTAATTCAGAATTGTCACCACCACCACCACCACTTTGCACAATATTAGTAACAATAAAATCAACTTCCACAACATTGTTAACAATAACATCATCTTTCCCAACATTAACTTCAACTTGCACATTTTCTTCATTAGGATCTTCAACTATCAATTCATCATCTTTACGCAAGAGAATATACAAGAGAAACATCTAAGTGAAACATATAAGAAAATACTTACACAACGAATGATTGATTTACAAAAACGAACGCGAACAAAGTAAGAGATAGAACAAACGCACATCGTCGATGAAGGAAGGAAGAAATTTTGTTGAAACAAGAGACTATGAGAAAGACTTTCTAATTCTTGTACAAGCAAACAAAGAAGGATTTTTTTTAATAAAATAAAATATTTTAGGGAGTTTGGGCCTTTTTTAAGTTAAAAAAAAAAACAAAATTAAAAAAAAAAACATATAGATTTGTAAACTCTCCATAGACTCGCGAGTCTATACGAGTTTGTGCGGGTCTATCTGAGTCTACTCGAGTCTATCAAAAAACGATTCTATGCAGGAGTCTACTCATTTTTTCTTCCTAGACTCGTAAACTTGTACGAGTTTACGAGTCTACCCACGAGTTTGACAACCATGGGCCCTTGTGCCTACATATCCTCATTGTGAGGAATCAGAGCTTCCGTAGTTCAGAATACTACGAGTTGGTTTAGGTCTCGATCACAACGGGGGCGAGAGAAAAGGTTGGTTAGTGGTTAGTGGGCTCAACAAGGAATGTGATCTTTGTGCCTACATATTCTCAATAAGAATGAGAAATCAGAGTGTCCGTAGTTTGTGGACTACGGTGAAAAAATAAAAAGGTTGATGGCGAGGAAAAAGGCACTCGACTTAAATGTTAAGGGAAAGAGCCACTTGATGTTTGATCAAGGGCTTGAGAAAGGGTTAGGTCGAATCTAGTCCCTAAGGGTGCTCCTAGTAAATGAAACCATAACCAAAGCAAATCGACAAACTAAATACATCCAAAAGGGAAGCGAGGTACATGGAAAAATACAAGGGAATACTGATGTGGGAAATAAAATGGGTCATTGTCAGGTAGCCCAAGAGGAAGCCGTACGTGTGCAAGTGTTCTAGACTAAACAGTAAACAAAGAGAAATCCACAGATACTTTTTTAGGGTTTTTTAATTATTTATCATGTTTTTTGAGTTATTTTAATAAGATAAGAATCAAAGAAAAGTTAGATGACAACAGAATAACGATGCAAGAGTTAAATGGATTATGAGCAAGTAGGTGATGAGAATGTAAATGACGAAAAGGAGAACGGTCTCGTCTTTGATCACAGATTTCTAATCGATTAATCAGAGATAACCTATCACCATTCCAAAGTGTGGAGAATGATCCAAATGATCATTCATCCACTGATTTGACATAATGAAGATTAAATCTCATCCACAACCAACATTCCACAATTTTTAGAAGTGTGGAGAATGATCCAATTGATCATTCATCCACTAATTTGACATAATGAAGATTAAATCTCATCCACAACCAACATTCCATAATTTTTAGATTTCATTGACCAAAATAATAAGAAAAATAATAAAAAAACAAAATAAGATAGCAAATGGAATGAAATGAAATAAATAGAAAAGAAAGTGTACCAACATAATCAATAAATGAAATTTTGAAGAAAATCAAAAGTAAATTCAAAAAGAAAAGAAATTTGATTTTAAAAACTAAAATAAAAATAAATGGAAAGGGATGCTTATGTGCTTGTGTGGGGTTTGTAAATCAAATGGATAATTGTGTAGGCTTAAGGAAAAGCCCAAAGAATCAAAAAGGGTTTGAAAAAATAGAAAGCAAAAAAGAAAAGCATTCCCTAAGAAATAGTATTACAGAATTTAAAGAAAATAATTTTTTTTTAAAATAAAGAGAAGAGGAGGGTGTTGCAGGTAATGGGGTGTGTTAAGAGAAAATAAATGGGCTGAGCCTAATCCATAACAACAATAATGACTTATTTTAAAATAAAAATAAAAAAGGGTTATTATCAAAACAAGAAATGCGTTATTCCCCTTCCTCGACCTCTCAATTGCGATACCCTTCTTGTTCACGATTTTGTGCTTCTCTCTATCTCCTCACGCGATCCTACTCGTCTCTCTCTGAATTCATTTTCCTGTCTCATGATTCTGTGTTTGGATTGTTGCTATTTAGAGGTTGAAGAAATTTTTGAGTTTGATGAATTGTGGTAAGGGTTTGAAGGCTTTTTGAGAGATTGAAGAGTGATGAAGGTTTTCTAAGTGATGAAGATTGTTGTTTGGTGATGAAGGCTGAAGAGATGTTGAAGAAGGGAAATTTTGTATGGTGTTGTGTTATGGTTTTTTTTTTTTTTGAAGGAAAGGTTTTGGATTGAAGGTTGTTGGGAGATGAAATGATGAATTTGTGGTTTTTAATTGTTGATGTGAAGGAGATTTGTGCTATGAAAATTGATTAAAGAAGATAAGAGAAAGTTTGGGTTTATGGTTACTGCAGTGAGTTACTTGAGAGTTTTTTCAATTTTTCGTTCCGTCAATTCTCTTTTTTCTCTCCATTTATGCCTCTCCTTTTTAAAATAAAAAACAACTTGTTTGCTAAGTTTCTGGTACAATTAATTTTTTCTTGTTATTGTATGAGAGGTCATTTTCAAGTTACAAGTTCTGTGGTCTCTGTTTGTTGTGCAGTGCATTGTATGTTATTGTTGGGATGTCATTTTCAATTTCATGCTTGCAGATTATTTTGGCCTGTTGATGTTGTTGTTTTGTGCAAGTAGAGGCTGGTGCGAATTGGTTTGTAGTGTAGCAAGTGTGGTCAAGGTTACATACATCTGGCAGGTTTTTGTGTACGGTTGTGTTGCAGGTTTTGGTACTGTGATGCAAAGGATGTTGTATAATGTTGGTCAAGGTTGTTTGGCAGGTCAGTTGTGCGGCGGTTTTGGCTTGATGTGGTGTATTTTCTCTTTTTCAATTTTTGTTGTAATAATGTAAAGAAAGTGTAATAGGCCTTGGACTTGAATGGGCTTTTGGAATGAATGTCATTTGGAATTAGATAGTTGAAATTAGATTGGAAAATGGACATTTAAAATGGATTAGAAAATGGATTTGAATAAAATATGGATAATTTGAAATGAATGGATATAAATGGTTATGGGAATGAATATGGGTAAGGAATGGGTTTTGTAATGCGCCTCCACATTTGAACAACACTTGAAACCTTGATAATTGAACTAAATTGCTACTAACCTTGAATGACATCACAACTTTGAATGCATCTTAAAATGATCTTAACTTGAACGACAAACTTGACGAATCCTTAGATTAATGACGAGAACTTGAACCATACAATCAGTACTTGCAAATAACCTGAAATGTACCAACTGCCTTGACTTTAATGGCTCTGCAACTTAACTTCACCAGATGACTTGAATTGGCACAAAAGCCTAATTAAAACCTTACTTTTATTATGCACGCCCTGGCCTTGATCGTGAAACAAATTCTTGTTTGACTAAGATTAGGCCAGACCCAACTGAACTTCAGATATCACTGCACATACACTTGCCTTGATATCCTCAAATGAACCTTGATTCAATTTTGCACAATTGAGCTCAGACAATAAGGAAAATGAAAGTAGAAACAACATCTTTTTTTGGATTTTGAATAATGGTTAGAAACACCACTGAGGGTATTTACAGGTAGGACAAATTTGGGGTATGACAGCCATAAACCTTTTGAAAAAAATTTTTGCCAAAAGTTTTGTTTTTAAATTTGTGATATATTCACCCCCTCTAGATTGAAGCCTATCGTTTAACAATTGTCTCAAAGAAGAAGTTTATATCGAGCAACCATGGAGCTATGAAGTAAAAGGGCATTATGAAAAAGTCTTGAAGTTGAATAAGGCATTGTACGGACTCAAGCAAGCACTGAGAGCTTGAAATGTTCGAATCAACAAGTACATTCAAGCCATTAATTTTATCAAGTGTCCATAGGAGCTGCACTCAATATTAAAGTGCAAAGTGGATATATTTTGATTGTGTGCTTGTATATAGATGAATTAATCTTCACATGGAACAATCCAAGCATGTTTAAAGAGTTCAAGAAAGACATGTCAAATGAATTTGAGATGACGAATATGGGGCTCATGGCATATTATCTCGACATCAAAGTAAAGAATGAAGACATATGGATTTTCATCACCCAAGAAAGTTATGCCAGAAGTCCTTAAGAAGTTCAAGATGGATGATGTCAATCTAGTTGGTACCCCAATGAAATGCGGCAGCAAGTTGAGCAAGCATGAAAATGGATAGATTATGGATCCAACTCTTTACAAAAGTTTAAGGTTGGATATTCTCTATGTCCTAAGAGTCGTAAGCGCTACATGGAAGCTCCAACAACAACTCACTTCAAGGCGGCAAAGAGAATCCTTCGATACATCAAAGGTACAATAAACTTTGGCTTGCACTATTACTCTTCTAACAATTATGAGATTGTTGGATATAATGATAGCGATTGGAGTGGAGACTTGGATGATAGAAATAGAACTACTAGTTTTACGTTCTTTATGGGAGATATTGCTTTAACTTGGATGTCAAAGAAGCAACCTATCGTCACACTGTCAACTTGTTAAGGCTAGTATGTCACCGCCACATCATGTGTTTGTCATGGAATTTGGCTAAGGAACTTGTTGAAAGAGTTAAAAATTCCACAAGAAGATCCTATGGAAGTATGTGTTGAGAATAAATCATCACTTGCTTTGGCAAAGAATCTTGTCTTTCATGAAATAAGTAAGCACATCGACACCCATTACCACTTCATAAGAGAATGCATCAAGAAGAATGAGGTGAAGTTGAAGTATGTGATGTCTCAAGATCAAGCTGCTTACATTTTCACCAAGCCACTCACAATGGAAAATCGTGAAGCTAAGGAGTATGCTTGGAGTCACAAATCAAGTTTAAGGGGGGGTGTTAAAATATTAAACTTAATTTGGGTCTAACCTTATTATTTGTATTTTGACTTTTTGGGTTTAAGTATTTTGGGCTTAGGTAATTTTGGGTAATGTTTCTAGAAAACTCTTGTAGTGTTTGGAGTGTCTAGATATTTCTTAGAGTTGTAATATTTTCTAGAATACTCTTGGGATTTCTAGAGTTGAGAACTCTCTAGAGTTAGTGTGTCTAGAGTTCTCCTTAGAGTATTATAAATAGTGATGTAATCCTACACTTTTGTATCAAGTAAAAATACAAAGTTATCTCTTCCATAAAGAACTTTCCTACCTATCAAGTTCCTATTCAGCCTCTAATATTCCCACAAACTTTCCCTAAACACAAAAAAACCTTATTTCCAACACGTGTAGTTTAGAAATGTATGAAGATGTAAACATCATAATGTCACGGTGAGAATCAGATATCAAGCTATTACTTAACTTGAATCACAAATCATAATTCACCACCGAACTTTGATTTATCCAAAGGAAAGGGTAAAGATCGAAAGCCTTAATTACAGTACAAAGCAATGCAAGAGATCTAAGGTTCGGGGGTTGGTTATACCTAGGAAAGGTGTTAGCATCCTAAGTATCTGTAGTACTCTATAAGAACCTCTTGTTTTAATTGTGTTATGCTATTGTTTGCTTGCTAAGGGAAAACGTTCTAAAATAAAGGCCTAGGGGTATATACACTAAGTATGCTTGCCAAGACATCGCATCTTGTGCCTACGTATCTTGTCTAAAAAGAATCAGAGCATTCGTAGTTCCCCTCAATAAGGGTAAACAAAGTTTGTTGATTGGTTTAGGAGAAGAGACAACTCGTCATCTAAAGGGGAAAACTCAACTTAAACCACCACAAACATGTTGAAAGGTGGATCTTTGCTTCACATTAAGAGAAGGGCTCTGACTCGGATATCGAATCGACGAGTATGCCACATACCTCTCTTAAGCAGAAAAGAATCTATATCTTTCTCAGCTATGTCATGGGGTAGGAGATTTATATCTTAACTAGGGATGACTCATGTCTAATTCTCTCATGGGAGAAAAAGGGAGACTAACTGTAAGTTGTCTAAGTTAACATTCTAAGGAAAACTATCCTAAGGGAAACTATCCTAAAGGGAAACTATCCTAAAGGAAAATAAGGATCAAGCTAAGAAAGAGAGGTCTAAACTATTCTAGAAGATTACTTAAGGGTTAGCAGGGTAACTTTCCTTTAGAAAAAAGGAACAACTACTTGTAAAACAAGAGTTTGGGAAAAGGGAGTCTCAAAGTGAAGATGAATAAGAGTCAATGGACCAAAGCCAAAGATCAAAAGAGATGACATATCAAGAATGGAAGCAACTACATCACACCATATCTAACATGTAAAAATATTCATGAGTGAAGCCAAACAAGCACCAAACCATCAATCAAACTTGCCACAAGTTTCACCATTCAAAGACAAATGAAAGAGAAAGCTCAACAAGGAAATCATGACTCATATACCAAGAGGGCAGTAGCATCAACAACTCATGAATCTCATATTCAACACCAACATGTCAAGATAAACATCAACATGGACCACATTTAGGCATGAGCAAGATTATATGCAAGTGACAAATCAAAACATCATGGAATGGTTCAAACAAAACAAAACATGCATAAACGATCAAATGGACAAACAAGTGAACCTTTGAACCACGAAGTCAGAAATGAAACATGCTTTTCAAACCATGAACAAATATATACTCAAACCAAGCTAATACCTCAAGGAGTGTACCCAAGAAACTAGGTCAAAGATTGGCATAAAACATGAATAAAAGATAATCATATTAGCATGGTATTCAAAAATAGAAAAATGAGTTGACAAATCTCAAACCAGAGCTCAAACACATGCTTATACATTTAAATGTGTGTGTGTGAAAGGTTGTCAAAAGAAAGGCACAAGAACTATCCCAAAATCACTCATCAAGGTGAAACACCAAAAGAATTGAGTACAAATCGAGGGCCATCAATAAGCAAATAGATATCATGCCAAACAACCTCATCCAAGGTCAGAAGCCACACCATATAAAACCTTTATATGTGTCCCAAAACACTCTAAAAGATTAGCCCAAGAATCAAACAAGAAGTGCCTCAATCAAAGGCAAGAGTTTAAACTAGGTTAAAATGACATCTTACATTAGAAAATCAAAAATAAATAACAAAACAGAATAAAATACAAATTAAAAATTATAGAAAATTAAATAAGACTTTAGAATGTATTCTTGATTTTTTTTGTAATTTTTGGATGACAAAAAGTATTTTTAATTAAATAAAATCAAACATAAAAAAATAAAATAAATAAAAGGATAAGATGGAAAAGCCAGGGGGTACGAATAGTAACCCATATCACCAGAAAACTTAATGGGCTTTTCCAAAGGGGGTGCGCATAGTAAATACCTTAGGCCCAAGTCAGAAATAGAACACAAGGATACAATGGGAGAAGTCCACTGAGGCTCTTCCGTGCACCTCAAATTATGGCCGTCAGATCCTAAGATCTGACCTAGACAACTCATCGAACGACCAAGGTAGAGAGTACACGGTGAGGTATTGGAGAAACATATATATGAGATAAATTTGATATCCTGATGATGGTGATTCTAAGGCTATGATGGTGACACTTGTCACCATCTTGCTTTGACAACGCAAGAAACCAATAGCAAGGGTGGAAAGGTATACGTATTGCACTTAATCAGAAGAACCAACACTCAACTCTTCACTTGTCTCAACTCTCTCTTTTCTCTCTCAAAAACCTTCACCGAAATTGAAACAACTTGCTGGAGACGATGGTGGCTCGTGGCCAGCCACGGCGGCGCCGCCACCTCTCTCCGGCCAAAATCCAAATAAAAAGCTAACCCACCTTAAATAGACCCTTCTGAGTCCGAATCTGGACTTAGAAATCCCAAAATCTCATGCAAAACCCATAAATCTACAAACCCTAAAAACCCTAAACTACCAAACGGCCCCAAACTCAGTACAAGCAAAAGGAAGATAATAAAATACACCAAGAAACAATCTTAGACAAGTAATCGAAGGAGGAAAAGAAGAAGAAAAAACCAATAAGAGGTTTGTTCAACTTTGCTCCAAGGAAGTCCAAGCCACGAACTCAGATAAGTCTTTCAATCCTCTTCTTTTTTCTTCGTTCCTTTAGAGCTTTATCTGGTTAGGATTTGAAACATGTGTGTTAGAACCACTAGGTTTTTTCAATGTTGTGTTTTTATGATGTTACTGTGGTTTTTGATTTGTCTCTCTGATTGTTCTTTGTGATTGAAGAAACGTGTGAAGCTCTTCTTCTTTTTCTTATGTTTCTGATGATGTTTTAAAACTTCTGATTTTCTTGTTCTTATGCTAATTTTTATTTTGAGTGAATCCTCTGAATCTTGGTCGTTGCAAATCTCTTGTCTTTTTCCATTTTCAAGTCATTGTTTCTGAAACCAGCTCTGTTGTTCTACATACTTTTCCTTTTTTATGAATTTTGAGAAAATGACCCTTGTATGGTATGGTCTGAACCTCTGTATTGTCCCGCAACTTGCTGCTCTGAATTTTATGTCTGTTTTCAAAACCAATGTTGATATTTTCTGAGTGAGTTTGGAGGTTCTGGGGCATCCTTTTTTTGGTGAGTTTGACCTTATGACCTGCTGCCACATATTGTCTTCTTCTAACTTGAATTTGTCTGCACTTATTCTGAAAATTCTGCTGTTATGGGATGTTTGTTTTGTTGTGAATCTGAACTTTTGCATCTGAATATTAAATGTTGTGGTGTGAAAACTTGGATGTATGTGTGACACACACAAAAATGTTACATAATGAACTTGATGGTTTGGATTGAATTTGAGGTTTAAATTTTGGTCTGTGGCTTGATGTTTAGTTCACAAAGGTTTTTTTTTTAATTTAATTTGGACATTTGGTTTTGGATGAAATGGAATTAATTTGAATGAATTTGTTATGTTTGTGGATTTGTGAAGAATTGTGAATTGTTGAATTTGGTCCTTGAAAATGGTTTATGAAAGATGAGTGAATTGCTTTTGGTTATGGCTTATGGGCGAAATTGTGGATTTGGTCTTGAATTTGATTGAATGAATTGGTTTGTGATGAATTGAAAGGTTCATTTATGGCATGGTTGGATTTTGTTCATGGTTTGAAATGTGAATTTGTTCATGGTTTAAATCTTGGAATGAATTTGGATGGTTTGTGACGTATAAACCTTGTTTGGTGTAGGTTTGTAGCGTGATGAATTTGTGAGTTTTGAAGTGATTTTGGTATTGGTTTTGTAGGGTTGCTTGGAGGTGAAGCAAGACTTGAAGGTGGTGAAAAGGCGTGGAAATTGGAGAATCAATGTGTGGTGATGAAGACTTGAAGATGATTGAGGATTGGGAACGTGGAATTTGGCACAAGGGAAACCATGACTAGCCAAGAGAAAGCAACTTGGCTCAAGGCGTGAGACTTGGTGAAGTATGATGGAAATTAGGCCTAGAACTCTCACTTCGTGTAACCAATGCGCTTGTGATTTCATCATGAGCTCAATTGGGTTAGTTTGAACTTGTAGCTTCAATTGTATTCTTCTTTTGCCTTAGAAATGTATCAAAGCTTGTGGTTTGAAACTTGTATCTTTCTTGAGTTTTAGAACCCTTATATTTGAAAATTATGATAGCTTTTATGACTTCTTGGAAATCAAGCTGAACATTGTAACTTGAATTTCACAATTTCATCCAATTTGGAACTAGACATTGATTGGTATTCATTTTGTGGCAACTTTAGTGTTCTCTTAAAATCAACTTCCAATAAATGAAAAAAGATTCTTGTGGCTTGTGGTTAGTTTGATCAGAACTTGATTGGTTTCTAAGCGTGACTCACTTGTACATAGCATGCGCCATGAAAGAACAAAACTCCAATCAAAACCAAATTGAGTTTTTATGATCAAACCATAACCTCTTGGGTCAAATAATTAAGATCAAAAGTCAACTTGCAAAACCAACTTGAATAAAAGGAAACCAAATAGGATTGTAGCCCACGCACCAACTTTAAGCATGATTTGAGGTTCACTTCCAATGCAATTCAAATTAAGAACATCTTGCTCACAAATTAAATTATATGATGAAGCTCATCCATTAATCTTGACACCAAAACTCAAATATGACCCGAAAACAACACATCTTTCCATTGGAGCATGAATGGTCATTTCTTGAATCAATTTGCAACAAAACTAAGTCACACCCTTGCTTGAATCAAACACATGATTTTAAGGGCTTGTCTTGAAAATACATAGCGCAAATCTTGGGACCTTAATGAAAAGCCTTTGGAAATCACTTGAAAAATATTATCGTGCTCTAGAATGAATCTTTTCCTATGCTTGAGCAATTGACCATGTCCTGGATGCCTTGAACATAAGTATGAGGACACAACTGAAGGTGTGAAAAACACAAGAAAGGGGAGTTTGAATTGGTTTTTCAAAATAAAATTGTTTCTTTTAAAATAAGTTCCTTTTATAAAACTCTTTCTTATAACAATAATGACCTTTGTTTGAAAACCAAGTGATGAACACGTTATGTTTATACTAGTTCACTTGAGAAATACTCAAGTTAATCTAGTCCACCCGCCAAGGTGATTTTGCCTCTCTCAACGAGGACTTAATCCACTATTCAATCAAATCAGTACAATGCACTAGCCAAAATGATGGTGACTAACACAACCTCTAAAACTCTCAAGTTTTAGACTTCTCAAGTAATACAACCTCACAGGTCTTACTCAAGGAACAACCTATAAGACTGCACGTCCTAGACTTCTCAAGAAATACAACCACACGGTCTTTCTCAAGGAACACAAACCTAAGTTTGAATAAATTTCGTTTACAGACAAGTGCTTCTTATACAAGCTGAAAATGTAAACAAGTTTCGACCAGAATGACTTAAGAAAGATTTCAGTTAGAAGGAATATTGCAGTAGCGTTCGTGTGTGTCTTTCTTCAAGTCTTTTGCTTCCTTTTATAGTCGTGTAGAAAAGAGCCATTGAAATGTAATCATGATAGCTAACTAGGCTAGCGGCTAGAAGCGTGAGGACAGATAAAAACGTTTGCGTGCTACGCGTCCTGTTTTGTCAGAATATCTTCATTTCTACCGTTGCACTGTTACCAAGATATTTTCTCACTGTATTGTGGTACAATTGTACTATGTAGCTTTGTCTTGATGGCTTCTCAACTTTAGGGGCTTCTGATGGTAATTTGATGAAGCATGAGTAGAGCCTTCTTGATAGGATATCTGATACTTCAAGTCTTCAGTCATTTGAAGAAGTCCATTAGGAATCAGTCTTCAGAACTTCAGCACTTGTCTTTAAGAACCTTGTCCGCTTGGTGCATTGTCTCCATATCTTCAGAAGCTTCTGATAGTATCTTGTTGAAGCATGAGGAGAGACTTGATTTAGGTCTTCAGAACCTTGATCAGAGAGCTTAAGTCTTCAGCATCTGGACTTTGTTCAATCAGAACCTCTGTCTTCAAATCTTCAGAACTCGTTCTCTTTTCCTTTTGTATCAGAGTCTTGTGAACTTTACTTTCCAAGTGTATGGGCGGAGTATTTTCCTTTAAGCACCGTGTTCGCGCCAATTTACGGAAGCATGACCTGTTTTTTAAGTTCTTACAAATAACAAACATTAGTTGTACAAAATCGTTCATACAGAAATACTCATTTGATATCATCAAAACTTAGAGATACTATTGCAGAACTAAATCTTGTTCTCACAATCTCCCCCTTTTTGATGATGACAAAACTATGTATTTTGATGACACAATTTTGATATATATGTAATGCAGGGAAAATAACATATTCTAAAGATAGCTTATCCTTCGTATGAAGTACTCCCCCTGAGTCTTAGACTTGATGAATTTCTATGCTTGGGCTCCCCCTGATTTTACTAGTTTTACTAGGTCATGAGCTCTTAGTCTTGATTCTCTTTTCAGCAGAGTTCTAATTTTCTTAATGAAGCTTGATTTGGATCAGAATTCCTGAAAAAGAAAAACACTCTAATAGAAATAACAGTTGATCTGTTAGCATGTAAACAACGTTGTTTTTCAGAGATTGACTATGGAATCAAAATATCACATTCATATTACTTCTCCCCCTTTTTGTCATTGATAAAAAAGATTAGTGGTGAAAGGGTGAAAAACAAAGATCTAAAGTCATAAAGACAAAAGAGACATAAATATTAGGTGTTTCCAGAGGACATCTTGTCCCATATTTTCTGAAGCATGCCCTGAAGAGTAGCATTGACAGTCTTTTGTTCTTCAAAGTTTTCTTTGAACTTTTGTTGTTCTTCTCTGATTTCTCCAATTGCGTTTTCCAAACGCTTTACAGCAGGGTCAAATGTGGGAACAACTACAGCATCTTGCTTGGCTTTTTCCATGGCTTCAGCTTCTTGTGTTATTTTGGCTTCTTCAACAGCCTTTTCTGCAAGAAGTCTTGCTTCCTCGGCAGCCTTTTCTTTAACTTCTTTCTGCTTTACAGCCAAGAACTTAAGTACCCTGATCCGCTCTTTAGCTTCTGCTCTTTCCTTTGCTTGTTGAATTCCAGCAGTGATGGTTGCGTCTGAGAAGCTTACAATTCTTGCAAGTTCAGTATCCAACCATTTATGGAAGATTTGACAAGAGCTTTCAAGCTCCAAGGGTTTGGCACTTATGTTGAAATCTTTTCTTAAGTTAGCAAACTTGTTTAATGCCTTTGCACTAAATTGACCTATGCATTCTTCAAAATATTTTGGAGGTGATATGTTATAGATAACTAAAGCAAGGTCAGACTTGGCAGAATTCGTTTCAGGTGGTGTTTGCTGAGATGAAACAGTCTCAGTAGGAGCATGTTCATTGATTTGTTGATCAGCAGGAGATGATACTTCTGGGGTAACTGAAACCATAAGAGGTTCAAAAGTTGGAGATGGAGGATCAGAATGTTGAATTGAGAATTCAGTAATGGTTTTCTGATGAAAAGCATACGACATCGGTGAGACAGGCATATCTGGTTGGATAATTGAGATGATAGTTGATGAAGTGTATGTAGAAATTTCTATAGATTGGATAGGTGCACTGATTGATGGAGAGGGAATTTGTGGAGTTGGTGGTGGTGGATTTGAACAAGATGTTGGCTTGAAACTGACTAGTGGATGTGAAGTGGGAATGGAGATAGTTTGTTGTGAAGATGAAATAGAAACTGATTTAACTCTAGAAGCAGATAGAGCAGAGTCAGACTTACTGTTATTCTCTAATGCAGAGGTTAGAGTACCAGTCTTGGAGGATTTTTTTTTATTCCTTTTCTGAGGCTCAGAATTAACAGTTGCTTGCTTTCTTTTTCTTCTGAGGGACTCTGTAAGAGTTGGTTCAGGAGAAGATTCATCAGCCTCTTTAGTTTGCTCCCACTCTTCTTTGTCAAGTTCAACTTCTTCATTCTTGACCTCAGATACATCATATCCTCGTGCCTTCATTGCATCTACAAATGCAGCAACTTCTTCAATGAGGTCGCTTCTATAGTAGGTAGGATAGTCTGGCACTGTGATCCTGCGTTTGATTAAATCCTCAGAGATAGAAAAAGGTTCCACTCTTACTTTATTAATTATTATCATGTGCTTAAGTGTTGTGGCGTTGACTGATTCTCCAAGTGTTGCAGCCAGATCTTCTGTGTGTTAAACTTCTGTAACCAGAGTCTCCACTATACCACTTTCATAGAATATGTCTGAAAGCATTCTTCCAAAAGGAATGTACTTAGGCATATCACCTTTTGATCCACCTGTTGTTCTTGTCTTCTTCACCATATCTCTTAGATAGTAAAATAAGATGGAAGGTAAGCACATTCTTTCCTTGGTGAACAAATAATATAACATATACTTATGGTTATCGTTGAAGTAATCTGCAGCATATGATGAGGGTCTTGGATTGATGCAACCAAGAATGATCTTGTGCCAGATTTTCAGATTTACATGCAGGTCTTCTCTTCTGTATTCTGTTTTATTTGGTTGATGGTTGGTGTAGATAGTTGGGTTGATAACCTTTTTCACAAACGAAGATTTATTGACCCTTCCATAGACTCTATTGTTCTTCAGAAATTCTAGTTTGTAAAGTTCAGCAATTGATTTTTCTGTGATGATAAGTTTTCTTCCCAAGACATAAGAGACTACATGAAGTTTATCACAGACAGCTTGTCTCCAGAAATCTTTTACGAATGCTTCAAAAACTGGACCTTTAAGTCTATCAAAGAAATTATTCCAACCTTGAGCTTTCACAACATTGATCAGATTAAATCCATTTTCAGCAAGATTTTCGAAATCTACATGTAGTTCCTTGAGTACAAGTAGATTCTCAAGAGTATAGGTAACTGTGGCTTTTCTTTGAGTTACATGATCTTTATCTATCTTGGAAGACTGTGATGAAGAAGGAGTAACTGTCGCGGTTGATGTAGACATTGTTGAAGTAATGGACGACGCTACTGATGAGGATGATGACCCTTTCGAGGGATTCAAAGATGCTTCTGTTTCTTTGAAGAAATTGACAGTTTCTTGTTGAATGTGATTCATCATGATGATAGTTAAAATCGGAGAGGATGAGAACAGGGATTGAGTTGGTTTGAAGGAGATAGATAAAGAAAAGCGATTAGGGTTTTTAGGGTTTCCGTTTGAGTGAGAGTGGGAATAGGAGTGGTTTTTGAAAATTTAAAGAGACAGACACCATACAGGGGATAAATGAATGAATGTAATAAAGTTTTAAATAAATCCCAAGAAAATTGTTGTTCGTTTGATTTGAATAAATATAGTGGATTAGATATAATCTAATCACATGCAAAAATTATTTTCTAATTAAATGACACGTCAGAACTGACTTAGAAGAAAAATTTATCAGAACTGAACACATCTCACAAAAGTGATTCTGATGATTTTAAAATTCTTGTTTATTCTGACTAAACACATTTGGTTCTGAAATAATTTCACTCTGGACAGTAGTCCATTTTAAGATGTTTTAAAATAATTTGAAATTTATCTTCAGCTAAGGGTTTTGTAAAAATATCAGCCCATTGATGGTCTGTATCAATGAATTTTAAGCATAACGTTCCCTTCTGAACATAGTCTCTGATAATGGTGTTTTATTTCAATGTGTTTAGCCCTAGAATGTAAAATTGGATTTTTCCTTAAACAAATAGCAGCAGTATTATCACAGAAGATAGGTATGTTACTCTCATATATCTGATAGTCCTCCAGCTGATTTTTCATCCAAAGCATTTGTGTACTGCATAGAGAAGCGGAGATGTATTCAGCTTCTGCTGTAGAGAGAGAAATTGTAGATTGCCTCTTGCTTGACCATGAGATTAAGTTGTTCCCTAGGAACTGACAGTTTCCAGATGTGCTCTTTCTTTCCAATCTGTCTCCAGCATAGTCTGCATCGCAATAACCAGAAAGAGTGTACTCTGATGTTTTCTCATACATCAAGCCAAGATTAGTTGTTCCTTTCAGATACCTTAGAATTCGTTTAACAGCAGTTAAATGAGATTCTTTTGGATCTGATTGAAATCTAGCACATAAATGTACACTAAATAATATTTCAGGTCTAGAGGCAGTTAGATATAAGAGAGAGCCTATCATACCACGATAGAGCTTCTGAAAAACCTTAACTCCTGTTTCTTCTTTTCCCATGATACATGTTGGATGCATTGGTGTTTTAGCTGTATTACAATCCATCATGTTGAACTTCTTCAGAAGTTCTTTTGTGTACTTACTTTGATGAATGTAAGTGGCCTCTGGTTTCTGATCAATTTGAATACCCAAGAAAAACCTTAACTCACCGATCAGACTCGTTTCAAATTCTGCTTGCATTAACTTTGAAAATTCTTCGCATAAAGAGGGGTTAGCAGTGTGAGAGCAAGAATTGTCTCTACAAGTCAATCTATGTTTTGATAATAATAATAAGTATTTGTGAAAGAACCATTTTATGGTCTAACGTGTGTTGTGTGCAGATCATAAAAACTAAAGACATCAGAACTAACATGCACCAGCTAGATGTACTATGATTGAATATATATTATGCGAAGTTACTATGTGTAACTAAAGTCACGAGAAGCAAGAACGCTTCTTTATCTAGTCATGATCAGCCAGATCCAAGGATGCCAAGATTGTTGTTGCAATGCTCTTGTGGATGCTCTCTGAAAGTGATTGAGATCCTGAAGATAGCGAAGCTTCTGAAGAAGTACACTCTGACAGAACCAAAGTGCGGAAGACTCCTATGACTTGAAGTTCTGATGGCTGAAAATGCTGAAGACCAAGTGCATAAAGAATCTGAAGACTTGTGGGTTCTGAAGATCAAGGTTTTGAATATCAAGTTCTGAAGACTCTGAAGACAGGTTCTGAAGATTCGGAAGACTTGAAGCAGAAAAGAATAACGCTCTTAAAGACCAAGTGTTGAAGTTTTGAAGACTGATTCCTAATGGACTTCTTCAATCGACTGAAGACTTGAAGCATCAGATATTCTGCTATGAAGACTCTACTCATGCTTCATCAAATTAACATCAGAAGCCACTGAAGTTTTGAAGTCTAAATATTATCGTTGTGAGTTAAATGTACACACTGCCCAAGAAAAGATGTCCGGTCACTTCTTCCTCTGCAAAAAAGAGATGTGTCAGTACAACTCATTTTATCACAACGTCTTTTTTCCAAATAGCCAACAGTATTCTCAAACGGCTATATTTCTACTGGCTATTTAATGGAAAGAGTTTTTTGCTTCTGAGGTGTCGATCACTTCTAGAATCATGAACTGAATGTTCATCTACAAAATTAACCAAGTCATTGTGAAGATAGCAACAACGATGAGTTCTCGTTGTAACACTTAACATATTCAGAGCTATCATTATTTCACTAATGGCAGTTGTTATTGAAACTCAAGAAGACAAATCAACACAACAACAACAATAAAAAACAGAAGCTGTTGATGAAGAAGACAACATTGAAGATCTATCAAGTCATCAACCTACCTTCTCGTCAGGACTACATTGAAGATCTGAAGCAAGGAGTTGTTGTTCAAAGCTTGCTCAACCAGAAGACGAAGACGAAGAAGATCTACAAGATGTCAATAATATCTAAATACATCCTTGTAGTTTCTTAGGAAAGCAAGGAGTTGATTGCTCAAAACTTGCTTGAACACATATGTGTGTTCTTTGTACTTAAACTTAGGAGAAACTTGCTTATTAAGAAGCACAATCTGTAATCTCTAGTTTTCCAATTCAACTAAATGAATTGAGACTCCTCAAGTGAACGTTATATCCTGATGGGATCCCAAAACGGTTCAGCGGTGAGTTAAGGCCCTTGAGTAGATCACGTGGTGATCAGATACTTGAGATGACAATGGCTGGGTGTCATTGTGGAAAATCCTGAAATAGGGTCAGTAGCATTATATTCATTGCGATGAATCCCTGAACGTCTAGCTGTGAAATCCCAGCAGTGGGTCTGCTCGGTCAATGAACGTTATATCCTGTTGGATCCCTGAACGGTTCATTGGGTTGTTAGTCACAGTGCGGCTGTGCAGGTTGTTAGTCACCGGAGCGGCCCATGTAAGTGTAATCAATGATTTGGTTATAGTGGATTAACTCCTTGTGTTCAAGGCGAAATCACCTGAGGAGGGTGGACTGGATTAGCCCGCGTGGTGAACCAGGATATGTCGTGTGTCCTTTACTCTCTTGTATAGTATCTCTATTTATGTTTATGCATTGAATATCAGAACCTCATATTAAGCAAAGTCAGAGACTTGCTACCTATCTCTGATCAGCTTCCGCACTGCAAGTTCTGAGTATCGTATCTTATGATCAGAACCTATATGGTTCTCATGCTCCATAATTAAGAGATCAGAATCTCTCAACAAACATTGAAGGTTCTTGAGCGTCTCCTTATCAAAAGACGAAAAGTTTTTAGAAGAGTAAATTCACAATTCAAACCCCCTCTTTCTTGTGTCTTTCTCGCACCTTTAATTGGTATCAGAGCTCCGGTTCTGTTATTGATTTACATCAAACACTTAACAGTGTCAGAAAAAGATCCAGATGTGGTGCGTAGAAATACTCTGGGTGAGATTGAAATCCACTTACAGTTTCTTTAACAATCCAGCAGTTGACTATCACTACAAGAAAATTGGCAAGTTGCGACGGTTAATATTGGCAGATTACGGCGGTTTGAACTGCCACAATTTACTAGTCGCGGCGGTTTTGCTTCTGTCGCGAAAACGTGTGTCGCCAGGCTATATCGCGACGGTTCCTAAAACCGCCACTCCAACCGTCGTTCTATGTTGCGACAGGTAAGGAACTGTCGTAAATTGAAAATTGCGGCGGTTAAAACCGCCATAAATATTTGTTTTTGTTATCCATAAATAAAAAACCATAGGTATTTTTAAAGGTAAATCCGCAGGAAATGTAAAATCTGCAGGTAATTCCGCAGCTAACATATTTCTAAAATTAAAAAAAAAATCAAATTAACTCCGGAACACAAGCTCCACAGGAAACCAGATTCTTACTCGCCATTCAACATTACAAATAAGATGATTAAAAAAGCTCCACAGGGTAATTTATCAATGTTAGTGATGAAATATAAAGAATAAATATAACAGAAATTAACTGAAACTGAGAATGGATAACATTAAATATGAGAACTTATATGAATTTTCATTAACTTCTTCATAAGGTAGAGCATTAGATAATAAATATATCCACATCATACACTAAAACCCTAACTAGAACTACAAAGATCAAGGTATGTTTTTTTATCCAAAACCAGATACAATTAAATAACTTAATTAGAAACGATTCTTCAAAACTAGAATTTCATCATTGGATCATTCTTCATCAGCAGCAGCACCCTTGGATGTACCGGCTTTCTTTGGGAGCAAGAGGTTGTGAATATTGGGCATCACACCACTGTTAGCAATAGTAACATCACCGAGAAGCTTTCTCAATTCTTCATCGTTTCTAACAGCCAATTGAATATGTCTTGGCACAATTCTAGTCTTCTTGTTGTCCCTTGCATCATTTCCAGCCAATTCCGAAACCTAATCAAAATCACAAAAATTAAGCCCAAATTTCCAATCAATGGAGAAAGCCTAACAGAACATTGAAAACCTAGATCCAGCAATATAAATCCAGAATTAGATTGTAAAAAAGAAATATGAAGGAAATTCACCTCAGCAGCAAGATATTCAAGGACAGCAGAAAATGTGATTGACTATGACAGTAATAAACAACAGAAGGGTAAGGCATAATGTGACATGCCACCATCTTCGGAGCTGAAATCCTCTCATTATATTTTGACTAATGACAGTAATAAACAGCATACGGGTAAGGCATAGATGCAACAACAAAAGAACAGTATATTTTGACTAAGCTACATAAGAATATAGTGATATTATAATGAAATGTAAACTAACTAATCATCATATGGTGATATTATAATCAAAATAAAATCTGAGCTACCATTTACTGATGTTGAGGCCTCTGGAGGAGATAGGCACAGAAAAAATGGCATGCACTCAATAGTTTGGATAGTGGATCTAACTCCTCTTACTGAACAGAAATAAAGAACATTTGCAACAGTGTGACGTCTTGATAGGTAGTATCAGGCAGAAGGGGATCAACTCTTCTGGATTCCACTAGGCCACGACTGATTTTTGACAGGCTTTAGAATGGCTCCAACTTCTGACACAGCCTCTTCATCAATTCCAGAAGCTGATAGTTCTCTTGCGGAAGCAACATTTTCCTCCACCTATATTTTATCAAATTTAGAACAGTTCATCCTTATCAAGTGACTGGTCTACATTACACAAATTGTTCTTGAGTTCTGGGGAAATTGTACTTAAGATACGAGAAACTCTAGTATAATAAACATTCTTGCATGAGCCTTGTGTTTCCAGCACCCCACTATTGACATTAATTATTCATTATAGTGGTTAATCATTGATCAAATGAAAGAATATTTTTCTCATTAAAGTTGAAACTATGAAAGAAAAAGAAGGAACACAGTATAGGTTCATAGCCAACCTATGTTAACATTTGTCAGATTTTCTGGAGTAGGAATACTATAAAATATTTATAACGCCTCAATCAACATAGCTCGGCAACATCAACTCTTACAATACTTATTATAAAGTCCATTGATAACAAAAGATAATGTGATATAACATGATAACACAGACATATAATTCAATGAAAAAGGGTGCTTCTTATAGATACACTTCACAACATTACAATCAATTAAAGCCTAGAAATCTAGTTGGCAATTATTTTAATCATATAAATAAAATTCTGTCCACTAACCTACATTACCGGATCAACAAATATTGCACTAGCATACATTTTTTTAACCCATAATTAGTGAGTGTGAAAAAGACAGAAGAAAAAATATGTCCATATTTACCGAGGACAGTGCTCATATATGCTTTATTGAAAATATCAGAGAGGTAACAATCTTATCTGATAGACCAAACCATACAATGACACAAGCTTTGGAACGAGGCTTAATGCATTATCCACCAAATAACAACCTCCATAAAATAGATGTATGCAATTAAATATGACAATTTATGAACATGAAATAGAATACGACAGTTTATGAAGATAAAACAGAACCTGTTCAACAGATCTCATGCCAACAAGCACTGATGTGATTTCTTTATTTAACAAGTTGTACTGCACTGCTATCTTTGAAATGTTTTTCCCTTTTTCTTTGCAATAGGTAGCAGCAGCTTTACAAGCAGACTGCAAATCCCAAATAAAATACATAGAACCAGTTTAGTTTTTGAAGAAATATGTGATATGCCAGACCATAAACAGAAAACAAAGATTCATGAGTCGTTCAAAATGTCCAGAAACTTCATTAGTACTAGTAAGCAATTTGCTTATCTGCCTAAAATATTGAAGGCCATGAACACTCGCGGAATGTCGTATGGAGGAAAAATCAGTTGGCTAGCTAATTAATTTGAGTCTTGTTTTCTGACTATGTGAGTAGTCTCAAATTAAAATTTTATATTTCCTTTCATGGTTTTATGTCTTCTATTAAGCTACTCTCAGATTATATACACAAAGTAATCTGAGTTTCTTTGCCATATGTGAATTCTGTTTCAAATTTCAATGCTCAATTACAATCCTTCCTACAGGAGTTGAATCAAAGAAAAGCATTGGAGAATTGAAGATAGCTGTAGTGAATCTTGAAAAGAAAGCAGTAGAAGCTTTTAATCCAAGAAGTGCAGTCAAGTAAGACCTTACATATACAAAAGCAGCAAAACAAACTAACGTATAAACTCCAATCAAGGTGGCATTCGTTACTTTTGGAATTTCGATGGCTGTAGCAATTTGGATAAACAGGTCAATTAAGTGATTATATCATAGAAGTTGTTTATGCATTAGCTATTTTTATAAGAAACGATAATACAAATCAAACAGTTTCCAAATAAAACCTATAAATTGTATTCAAAACAAACCTTATCTTCCCAAACTTTGAAAAAATGGTATGAGTAACAAGCATAGAAGCTCAACAAATCCTCCATAGCATCCCAATCTCTAATATAACCTCGCACCACCGGCTCCACCGCAACATCATCCACCACTAACTAACCACTACCATTATCACCCACTGATCCTTTATCATCAACCATTCGTTTCATCTGACTAGGAATAATCTGAACCACAACAAACACAAACATCAAAAACAACAATCATAACTAAGAAACTCGAATTTCTGTTTTGATAAAACGAAAATCAGAATCGAAAGCTGTTAATAGTATTACCATGGCGGGAGTTTGATCAGGAATTGCGAAACCGGCTTTGAGGAGACTGGAGCCGGTGTCGATTACCGCGGCTTCCATGGTTGTGCGGGTGAAGAACCAAAACCCTAACCCTAAATTTAAGGTTTCTGAAAGGGGATCGAGTGTGTATGGTTGATGCAAGTAGACGAAATGGAGAAGAAGAAGAATAGAAAGAAGGAAGGAAAATCAAGAACCTAAAGTAGGACAGAGCATCAAGAACACAAAATTTGAGGTTTCTGAAAGGGGATCGAGTGTGTATGATCGAGTGTTTATTTTATAATTTAAGTTTTATTTATAATTTATAGTTTTTTCTAATTTATAGTTAAAAATAATTAAATAAAAAATTATTAATATAATATATAAAATTAATTTTTTTACAAATTTAACGGCGGTTATCCGAAACCGTCGTAATATGTTTTAAGTTTTTAAAAAATTTAACGGCGGTTATCCAAAACCGTCGTAATATATTTTAAATTTTAAAAAATTTAACGACGGTTGTCTAAAACCGTCGTGACAACCGCCGTAACTTACAAATGACGACGGTTTTTATGGAACTGTCGCAATCAATGTGTCGCAAAACACTATTTTTCTTGTAGTGTATGTACAAAATTGTAATCAATCTGATTACTTCTTGAGCAATTCACTGATTCTAGATGAAGTCTCATTAAAAACAGAAGAATCAGCTGATAAGATAAATTCATCAGATAAGAGACTGTATCTGTTGAATGCTCATCCTAGAAAATACGTGTGGATAAAACCACGTATATGCTTAAAAGATGAATCATCAGAAAGCAAGAAATCTTGTTTGCTGAAGATTAATTCTTTATGAGTTTTTGAGATGTTTTCATGAAACGGATTAGGTCCACCCTTAACTTTCTCGTTTAAAACTCATTCTGAATCTCTTCATGTAAAGAAGAAAGATTGTTGTTATAAGGTTTTGAATTTCAGAATGAAATGTGTTAAAACCAGAATCTGAAAAATTCAAATTACTAGAAAAGATTCTGAATGAACTCTTAAGCCTTAATTGATTCAGAAATCAATCTCTAACAACTTGAGATTATCCTTGTGAAATTAAATGTTGATAATCTGATTTTCGTCAGATCAAGTGTTCTCATAACCACTTGAGCTATGAAATTAGATGCTATCATTCCAGACATCTAGGTTCTCTAACTGATGTCTTAAAAGATGACGTTAATGATGTTCTTTTGAAGAAATCAGTTAACTCATAGATATATGTGACCAACCCCAAATAAGTTGATCAGCATTGTGAGAACAAGAAGTTTCATGCAAACCATGTCTAGTGATGTACACATGGGGCGTGATGATGTTTTGGTTCTGAACAAGTTCTGAAACAACCTTGTGGAACAAAGTCAGATGCTGATATGTTAATTCTTCTTTGTATAACCTCTCAAAGGTTCTCACTAATCTTGTGAAATCAACCATCTTTCGAAGAAAAGAAATTCTCACAAACGCAAACTGAATTCAGGGTATGAAAGGAGAACTCAACCAATTCTCAAAGTTTGTCGTTTAAGATTCTGATCCATGACTTAAGAACTGTATCGGAACCAAACAGGTTCTATGGATCAAGGAAATAAGGAGTGAGAAGCAATCAAAAACAGATGCAATCTGATGCGTATTAATGGGGTCATCAAATAGAATTTATTGTTCACTAAAGTACTGCTCCCAAGCATATGAGTGTCAATTTTTTTTCAGAACATTCATTACATCGCCTTACCAAAAGGATTGCATGTAATTGGCTAAGTTCGGATGAAGTGGTCACTCTGATCATGCTAAGTCTTAATCTCGGTTATTATAACCTAGAGAGTTGATGGACAAGGTTGAACAAGAAAAAAGAGAAAGCCGTAATTCAACCAGGATCACATTCCAAGAAAATATTCATTTTCTTCAGAAGTCAGAACACAAGCGTATCTTGAAGAACCCAAGAAACATCTGCAGCTTACTCGGAAATAGGCAGAATCAGAAAGATGCTCAAAGATTCAAAAGTCAGAAAGAAATGCTTTCACGAAAAGGTTTAGCTAAAAGATTCTCTTCAAAAGTTAAGCATCCCTAAGGTACACTTTCTCTGTAAACCCATAAAATACTTTTATAAATTGTCATGACTAGTTAAATGTTTAGGACTCATTAGGAAAATTATTCCACTAAAAGAATATCTGTTAAAACTTAGCTGTAAGAAACTGCTAGATAAAAGAAAATCCTTTAAAAAAGTCTACACGCAAAGGAACACCATAATAAATGCGAATCTTTTGAAAACACAACATATCTCTAACAACTAAATCTCATTAAAATCTTTTGCACTAACCTATATCTTCCCTAGACTAGGCATAATTCTACCTACTTTTTCTATAAAATCACGTCTCCCTTTCATACATCTTATACTCAATACCATAAAGTTCTAAGCCTCTTTATCTATCCATTATCATGCCTCCACTAACCTTTCTCAGTAATCCAGATCTTCTTGAACTCATTCCTGAGAAACGGTTCTCATTCATTACTCCTTCACTCTCAAGAGGCACTGCTTGTAGTATAGCAGATATCTTATATACTCAACAATGGACCAGGTACTCCATGATGCTAGAAAAGCCTATCTATGTAAACCTGGTCAAAGAGTTCTGGAAATATGCCAATCTTGATATTGAAGAAAATTGCATCACCTCCTATGTGTTTGAGATCCCTATTGTCATCAATCAATTGTCAGTCACTCTTGCAACAGGATGTGAGGGTGTTGGAATTCACATTGGTTTTGACAAACACAATTTCTTTCCTGCGAGAAATTTTGCATCCCTTCATGATTTAACCTCCAGATACATACCCTACAATCCTGAGAATCTTCTACCTACTCCCAAAGCCTGATACAAACTTATGTTGTCAAAATTTCTTCCCAGAATAGATAGCAATAATCTAATTCGATTTCACGACCATAAGTTCATTTATTTACTAATGAATGACTTTCGGATAAATTTACCATACTCAATCTTCAACTGTCTATGGAAAACCATCCTTGAGTCTCGAAACCTCACAAAATCCTACATTCCTTATGGAAGAGTTTTGTCTGAGATTTTCTTCAGAGATGGAATTGTGGACATGATCAAGGAAAGAATTGAAGAAGATGGTCCTGACGAGTTTCCAGAAAACTGCTTGTTGAAGACAAAATGTGAAGTCTTTAGTGACTAGAGAAACTATGTTAATTATGCTTTAATCGTTCTTTTGTACTTGTGCTAAATTGTCCTTAGACTATTTAAAAAAAACCTATTGTCAAATCTATAATCATTAATTAAAGTCTCTCTTTGAACAATAAAATTTTACATAGATAATAAGCCTTATTAGAATTTTAAAAATTAAAGCTTAAAAATATTAATCCATTAAGAATTTTTTGCGACTCAAATTTATTACCATCATTAATGTGCCTGATTCATTGACCACTCACCGAAAAGCTATCATTAACTCCAGTATCTTTTCCAATAAATAAGTAACTAACCCGTCTCTTTAGCTACACGCAGTTACATCTCTCCATATACCCAAGATTTAATACAATATCTAGGAAATAACAAATCAAATCCTATGCCCAAAAGCGATCATCACACTTCATCCTAACTCACCCATAAATAGTAGGATTCCTCTCTCTCTCTCTCTCTCTCTCTCAATTCTCTCTCAATTACAAAATTATAAACTCACTAAAAACAATGAACTCTCTAAACGGTCCAACCTTTCGTGGAAGCAAAGATAACCTACATGTTATCTCAGAGAAAAGGCCTAACCTTTCTCGTCTTAGAGATGTTGGCTTGAATATCATTAGGAGCATGCAAGTTCAATCCTGGCAATGCTATTACGCTCTACTAAATGGTCTCATCTATCCTGAACTGGTTAAAGAATTCTGGAGATTTCCAAGAGTAAGCAATGATGGAAATTCCATATGGTCTGAAGTTCATTATCACCCCATTATCATCTTTGTTGCCTCGTTAGAAAACATCACTGGATGTGTCTCTGATGGAGTCACGATTGATGATTTTCAATCAGACTTAAGCATGGTGAAAAGATGCAGAATCCTATTTGAAGATACAGTCCCTTATGAACCAAACAAACCTAAAAAACTCCTTCCCTCTCCAAAAATCTAGTTCAAATTCTCAATGACCAATCTCCTTCCTCGCGCTACTGCAAGACATACTCTAACTCGTGATGACAGGATCTTCATCTTTCTTCTAAATCATCATGTCAGAATAGATCTTCCCAAAACTATTTTGAATCACATGAAACACTCCATTAAAACCTCGAGGAATCAGTTACATGCTTACATTCTGTATGGAATAATAATATTTGAAACTATCTTTAAGGAAAGGGCCTGGGGAATAATAAGCAGACTTGGATCTGGACCATCACTCATTGAAATCAGATGTGACAGGGTTGATGAAGTTGGAGACTTTGATGACTAAACAGTTAAAGCTAGCCGATAGTACTTTTGTTTTGAATTAAGTTATATCTATGTTTTGATTTAGAATCAAGTTCAATTTATGATTTACATGCTTTGTGTTGCTACTTCAAGTTAATATTACTATATCTATGTTTTGATTAAAATCTAGCCAATACTCTGCCCAATGCTAAAACTATGTTTTAATTGCTGAAACGATTAAGTGACTATGTGTCAAGAGCTCTGCCAAGTTTGTTCAAAAATGTTATAACCTACATTTCCAGATGCTTTAATCCTTGAATTGGTAATCAGTTGATTTCATCTATTAACCTTCAATTAAATACATACTGATTATAGATGTGTCTCACTAAAACGAGTCTAAACGCTTCTAAATATTTAAATGATGCTCTATGACTCTATGCTCCTTATCATGTCAAATATTCAATATACTCAACTAGGAGAAATAAAGTTTTAATATGTAGGAAATTGAATATAAGAGATTTATGCTTAAATGCTCATATGCCCTGACGCTTTTTGATGATGTCAAAAAGGGGGAGAAATTAAATGATTTTGATTGAAAGAAATCTCCTTAGGAAATCTCTTAAAGAATGAAGAATACAAAACTCAAACAAGTGCTCATATATAAATACAGTTATTACTAACGATATTGTTTGATGTTTATCCAAGGAACTCTGAACAAGTTCACTAAGCATTCTAAGAACAGGTTAAGAAAGAAGAATCGTGCTAAAAGAATAAAAGTTGTCTCACCTGGTTAAGTCAAAGTTATCGAGATCTCTGTCTCACCTGGTTCAGAAGCTATAAGCTATCTAAAAGTTTGAGATTCAGGCCAAAAGTATCAGAAGAAAGGAAACTCTGAAAGCACTCAAGACAAAGTCTACATCTCAAGATGCTTATTCAGAAGATCTGTGCAAATCAGAAGTCAAGAACTGTCTGAAAAATCAGGATTGAAGATCCAAGAACAAGAAGTTCTGATGTCTACCAAGAACCAGTTTTAAAGAAGTAAATGATTTAGTATCAGACTGAATCAACAAATGGTATTCAGAATCAGTCAACACAAAGATTGGTATCAGACTAGGTCTGTAGTATCAATTTGAGCAAAGCAGTGAAATCTGTCATATACCTTCATTGGTATCTATTTCAGCACACTAAGGAAATACTCTTCAAAGAAATATCAATGATCAAAGAATTCCTTTAGAAATTATCAGAATCAACCTACTCTGGTATAAGAGTCAACATATCACTTTGTATCAGACTAAATCAAATCAAGTGCACCAGAATTAGAATCAAGCATTGATTGATCACATAAGTGTTAACCTTTAATTGGTATCTGATCAAAAATCAAACATTGATGATCCATTAAGTTCTGACAATAACAAGGTTCTGAGATGAAGACCTGTGTTCAAAGTCTAACTCTGAAAGAGTCATGATCTACATTGGTGATTTAAAATCTTACAATTCTGAATCTCGATTCTGAAGATCCCAATATATGACTTATGGTAATTAGGGGGAGACTACCCAGAAGATGAAAATATAAAGTCAAAAATCTTCATATAGTCTGAAACTCAGGGGGAGTTTCCTTTAAAGACAATGTCTGTCTCTGATAGATAGCAAGGCTATGACTATCAGTCAAGAACTGTTCTAATCTTATACTTAATGGAATCTGCTGAAAAGTAGAAATCCTTCAGATGTCTCTGAAGATAATATGCTCTGATACGACAACAAAGAAAACTGAGTTCTAAAGATCTGAAGATGGAAGTTCTGATGAACTAGCCCAGATGCTAAAGACTCTTCGTTTTCCTAAAGACAAGATAGAGAAGTAACTCTTTTCTATTCCTGTTCTGACAACTCAAGTTGTTACTCTGTATATCTTTGGATTATATAAAATCCTAGATGATCTCAGATAAAGCTTTGAGGATAACTCATTCAGGGGGAGCTGTTGTTCCAAACTCTGAATTTGTTTGCTTTGGTGATTATCTTGTATAAAATATTCAATCAAAATATTTGGTTTTTTCACCATCAAAAAGGGGGAGATTGTGAGAGAAAGAATTTTCTATACAAGTCAATCTATGTTTTGATGATAACAATAAGTATTTGTGAAAGAACCATTTTATGGTCTAACGTGTGTTGTGTGCAGATCATAAGAACTAAAGACATCAGAACCAACATGCACCAGCTAGATGTACTATGATTGAATATATATATATATATATATATATATATATATATATATATATATATATATATATATATATATATATATATATATATATATATATGCGAAGTTACTATGTGTAACTAAAGTCGCGAGAAGCAAGAACGCTTCTTTATCTAGTCATGATCAGCCAGATCCAAGGATGCCAAGATTGCTGTTGCAATGCTCTTGTGGATGCTCTCTGAAAGTGATTGAGATCCTGAAGATAGCGAAGCTTCTGAAGAAGTACACTCCGAAAGAACCAAAGTGCGGAAGACTCCTATGACTTGAAGTTCTGATGGCTGAAAGTGTTGAAGACCAAGTGCAGAAAGAATCTGAAGACTTGTGGGTTCTGAAGATCAAGGTTTCGAATATCAAGTTCTGAAGACTCTGAAGACAGGTTCTGAAGATTCGGAAGACTTGAAGCAGAAAAGAATAACGTTCTTAAAGACCAAGTGTTGAAGTTCTGAAGACTGATTCCTAATGGACTTCTTCAATCGACTGAAGACTTGAAGCATCAGATATTCTGCTATGAAGACTCTACTCATGCTTCATCAAATTAACATCAGAAGCCACTAAAGTTTTGAAGTCTAAATATTACCGTTGTGAGTTAAATGTACACACGGTCCAAGATAAGATGTCCGGTCACTTCTTCCTCTGCAAAAAGGATATGTGTCAGTACAACTCATTTTATCACAACGTCTCTTTTCCAAATAGCCAACAGTAATCTCAAACGGCTATATTTCTTCTGGCTATTTAATGGAAAGAGTTTTTTGCTTCTAGGGTGTCGATCACTTGTAGAATCATGAACTGAATGTTCATCTACAAAATTGACCAAGTCATTGTGAAGATAGCAACAACGATGAGTTCTCGTTGTAACACTTAACATATTTAGAGCTATCATTATTTCACTAATGGCAATTGTTGTTGAAACTCAAGAAGACAAATCAACACAACAACAACAATAAAAAATAGAAGTTGTTGATGAAGAAGACAACATTGAAGATCTGTCAAGTCATCAACCTACCTTCTCGTCAGGACTACATTTAAGATCTACAGCAAGGAGTTGCTTCTCAAAGCTTGCTCAACCAGAAGACGAAGAAGAAGAAGATCTACAAGATGTCAATAATTGTAATATCTAAATACACGTGTGTGTTCTTTGTACCTAAACTTAGGAGAAACTTACTTATTAAGAAGCACAATCTGTAATCTCCAGTTTGCCAATTCAACTAAATGAATTGAGACTCCTCAAGTGAACGTTATATCGTGATGGGATCCCTAAATGGTTCAGCTGTGAGTTGAGGCCCTTGAGTAGATCACGTGGTGATCAGATACTTGAGATGACAATGGTTGGGTGTCATTGTGGAAAATCCTGAAATAGGGTCTGTAGCGTTATATTCATTGCGATGAATCCCTGAACGTCTAGTTGTGAAATCCCAACAGTGGGTCTGCTCGGTCAATGAACGTTATATCCTGTTGGATCCCTGAACGGTTCATTGGGTTGTTAGTCATAGTGCGGCTGTGCAGGTTGTTAGTCACCGGAGCGGCCCATGCAAGTGTAATCAATGATTTGGTTATAGTGGATTAACTCCTTGTGTTCAAGGCGAAATCACCCGAGGAGGGTGGACTGGATTAACCCGCGTGGTGAACCAGGATATATCGTGTGTCCTTTACTCTCTTGCTTAGTATCTCTATTTATGTTTCTGCATTGAATATCAGAACCTCATATTAAGCCAAGTCAGAACCTTGCTGCCTATCTCTGATCAGCTTCGACACTGCAAGTTTTGAGTATCGTATCTTATGATCAAAACCTATATGGTTCTCATGCTCCATAATTAAGAGATCAAAATCTCTCAACAAACATTGAAGGTTCTTGAGTGTCTCCTTATCAAAATAGAAAACTTTTTAGAAGAGTAAATTCACAATTCAAACCCCCCTTTCTTGTGTCTTTCTCGCACCTTCAAGCAGAACCAAAAATAATATCATTAACATAGATTTGAACTATAAGAATATCATTCTTATATATTTTACATAAGAGAGTTGTGTCAACCTTTCCTCTGGTGAAATTTTTTTCTAAAAGAAATTTGCTCAATCTATCGTACCAAGCTTTGGGAGCTTGTTTTAAACCATAGAGTGACTTTTTGAGTTTAAAAACAAAATCTGATTTCTCTAAATTTTCAAAACCAGGAGGTTGTTTGACATAGACTTCTTTTGATATATATAACCATTTAAGAATGCACTCTTAACATCCATCTGATATAGGGTGATGTTATGATTTACTGAAAAGGAAATTAATAATCGTATTGCTTCAATTCTGGCGACCGGAGCAAAGGTTTCATTGTAATCATTTCCTTCTTGTTGACTGTATCCTTGAGCAACAAGTCGTGCCTTGTTTCTGACAACTTCTCCCTTTTCATTTAGCTTGTTCCTGAATACCCACTTGGTTCCAATTACATGAACATTCTTAGGTTTTGGAACTAAATCCCAAACATCATTCTTCCAGAACTGATTAAGTTCTTCTTCCATGGCCAGAACCCAGTCCTTGTCCATAAGAGCTTTTTCAACTGTGACTGGTTTGATTAGTGACACTAATCCCAAGAGTGTTTCTTCTGACGGTCTGAAGGCTGATCTGGTTCTGATTGGAGCATCCTTGCTACCCAGAATTAGTTCCTCAGGATGAGAAGTAGACATTCTTCTTTTCTTTTGATGTGGAGTATTTGGAGTTACATCAGTGGTATCCGGCGTAGGATCTTGCTGGTCTTTAACTTCATCTGCCTTCTCTTTAGGTTCTGAGAAGCTAATTTCCAAATCTGCAAGTTTTTCAACTACCTCTGACTTTTCAGAGTCAGGCTTGTCATCGAATCTAACATGAATTGATTCTTCCATAATCCGTGATTCTGTGTTATAAACTCTGTAGCCTTTTGAGCGTTCAGAGTATCCCAACAGCAGACACTTATGTGCTTTGGAATCAAACTTGCTAAGATTCTCTTTAGTGTTTAATATAAAACAAGTACATCCAAACGGATGAAAGTAGGAAATATTGGGAATCTTATTCTTCCATAATTCAGAAGGAGTTTTATTCAAGATAAGTCTAATAGAGATTCTATTTTGAATATAACATGTTGTGTTAATCACCCATGTCCAACGACTCTAATCATCAACGATGCCTAGTCCGTATTTCTTACCATTGATTGAGGCGGTTTTTACTGGTCCAAAGAGATCAATGTGAGGAAGTTCTAATGGTCTAGAGGTGGAAACAATATTCTTTGCTTTAAAAGAAGTTTTTGAAAACTTGCCTTTCTGACATGCTTTGCAAAGAGCATCTGAAGAGTACTTCAGATTCGGCAAGCCTCTGACAAGACCTAGCTTGTTCAGCTGAGAAATTCTTCTCAAGCTAACATGACCAAGACGTCTGTGCCAGACCCATTGCTCTTCATTTACATAAAGAAGACATTTTACATTTTGATGTTTTAAATCTGATAATTTAATTTTGTAAGTATTGTTCTTCCTCTTTCCATTGAACAGGACAGATCCATCCTTTTGACTTACAGCTTTACAGGATGTTTGATTAAAAATAACATCATAACCATTGTCACTAAGTTGACTAATTGACAATATATTATGCATTAGACCTTCAACTAACAGAACATTATTAATAGAAGGAAGCTTACCATTTCCAATAGTTCTGGAGCCAATAATTCTTCCTTTCTGATTTCCTCCGAAACCGACGATACCTCCGAGCTTAAGTTTCAGATCTTGGAACATATGCCTTTCTCCCGTCATGTGTCGCGAGCATCCACTGTCCAGGTACCATGACTGGTGTTTCAATGGTGCGATTAAGGATGTCTGCAACATAAATTATCTTATTCTTAGGTACCCATTTTGTGGGTCCTTTCACATTAGGTTTTCCAGAGGTTCTGACACCTTTGGACTTCCTTACATTGGAATAATAGTGTGGAATATGTGCATAGTGTTTAAGTTTAGGAGTTTTCTTTAGTGTCTGTGTTTGTGTAGTGATAGATTTTGAACCTTTTTGTTCAAAACATTTCAAGATAGTACCAGAGGGCACAAAATGTTTACACAGAGGTATTATCTTGATACTCTTGGTCTCATCATATGGTTGTGATGGTCCTGAGTATCCCAGACCTCTATTGCCATTCATGCTAACTTCATAGATCATTGAAGCCATTTTACTTCTATCTATGCTTTTAGCAAGGAAATGTTGAAAGGCTTTATCATATCTGACTACTTCATTAGTGTTAGTTGTATTGGAAGTGATTTCTTCTTCTAACTTGGAGACTTTATTTTTTTAAACAACATTTGAATTTTCCAAAACAAATAATTTTTCATTTAATTCTGAGATGGTTTGTTTGCTTTTAGTAAGATCTTCTGAAGGAACCACAAACATCTTTTTCAGAGTTTTGTGCTTTCTTAGAAGGATTTGATATTTTTCCATAAGTTCAAATATGCAGCGAGCGATTTTGGACGCGGTTCTTAAGCGCTGGTCTCTCTCTGCGGTTTGAGCTTTAAACTACAGGTCGATTCATTTTTTATCCTATTGTGAGCTGAATAAGGAAGGGAAATAGATGTCTCCAATTAACCCTGCTTGCATACTGAGTTTAAACAGCGGTCTGTTAGGTTACGGATGCTATCAATGTGGGGGGCCTTTGTACTGGTTATTCGTATTTCGCCAATACAGGTTTTCTTTATTTCTAGGGCTTGGGCAAAAGGTTTCTGGCGGGGAACAAGGATTAGGATGTTAGGACTGGTGCTTTTGAATTACTGCTTTTGATTGACGAAGATATGGGATTTGGGTTTTTTGTTGATTGCGCTCGCTAAGATCTTTTCTTTCGATCTTATGCCTACGTATTCCCGTTTACCGAAACAGGGAAATCAGAGCATTCGTAGTTCCTCCTATTCTATGGGAGGAAAATGGTGTTTTGGTGTCTTGTTCAAAGCCCAAGACGTGAAGCGAAAGGTGGTTTGTATCTTGTTCAAAGCCCAAGATGTGAAGCTGAAAGGTCTATTTGTGTCTTGTTCAAAGCCCAAGACGTGAAGCTGAAAGTCCTCGACTTTAGAGAGAATTTGTCATCTCTAAAGAGGGGGAAGGAGAATTACTTTAACTGGGATACGCGGATCCGAGCAATGCCATAATTTCTGAAGAAAGGGTTTTAACCTGAAGGAGAAGACTTTAACTCAGTGTAGAGCAATGCCATCTTTCCTTAGGAATTTCTCATGCTAAAAGAGGGACAGTGGCATGGATGTAGATGATCCAGAGGCTTGCCGCTTACAGCGATTAGATGGGGCAAAGAGTTGTTGATGTTTGTGTACTGCGAATGAGGCACAACTTTGATGCTAAAAGGTTGATTGGATCAACCAGTGGTTTTCTTATACAAAGCCTAAGAGGAGGCTAATTTCCGCTAGGAAAAATCATTATACAAAGCCTAAGAGGAAGCTATTTTGTGTCTCGTACAAAGCCCGAGATAGAGGCTAAAGGTTTTTGACCCAGTGGGGCATATCGTTATACAAAGCCTAAGAGGAGGCTAGCAAAGAGTTGACTCAGTTGGAGAATCTTTTATACTCAGTAAGAGAGTGTTTTTGTATCTCGTACAAAGCCCGAGAGAGAGGCGAAAAGGTTGTTTTGACTCCACTGGGGAGAATTTTGGTATCTCGTATAAAGCCCGAGATGGAGGCTATTTGACTCAACAAGGGAGTTTTTTGTATCTCGTATGAAGCCCGAGATGGAGGCGATTGTTTGTTTGACTCTACGAGGGAGTCTTTGTGTCTCGTACGAAGCCCAAGATAGAAGCTAAAAGTTTGACTCATCAAGAGAGTCTTTGATACTCAACAAGAGAGTGTTTTTGTATCTCGTACGAAGCCCGAGATAGAGGCTAAAGGTTTGTTTCAGTTGAGTAACAGATCCAATATACTGATTTTAAAAGGGAAAATCAGTTCTTATATGAGCAACACTGTACTCAGGGATTTGATTTGAGGATCAGGGATATTTCCTTCTCTTTGAGGGAATGGGAAATCCAAAGGGTATTGAGACTGTCCGAGTCTGCGGGTTTCCTTCCTATTTAACGAAGGGGGTCACTTGAGAATGTCTTTGAGACTCAAGGAAGTTAGACTGTCTGTGTCTAGAGTTTTATCTTTTGTACTATGCTTCGAGAAACAGTAGTAGACTCTATGAAAGGACTGTTCTATGAGGATGACTAGGTTCTGTTCCTATACCTCTAGAAGGTCGTCGGGACAATTTGTACGAAGCCCAAGAGGAGGCTGGAAACTTTTAAGAAGCCGATGGGTCCTTGTACGAAGCCCAAGAGGAGGCTATCATTCCCGAAGGAAGAGATCATTATACGAAGCCTAAGAGGAGGCTGTGAATACTTCTAAGAAGCCGTAGGGTCCTTGAATAATGCCCAAGAGGAGGCCGATGCTTTTAAGAAGCCCGTGGGTCTATCATCTCCTTTCCATTATGAGAGATAACTCTTTTAAAGATAAAAACCACTGGTAAACGTGCGAGGTTTACTATCCAGTAACTTTTAACTTTTAAAGAGGGTTCCTTAGTTAAGGTCCAAGATTATGACCGTAGTGGGTACCCAAACCCCGAGACATTCAAGGCAAGCTATCCACAAGGAATAGATCAAGTCAGGAAAGTTCAAGAATTGGGAAGAAACTCAAAGATGCCATTCACAGAGAATACATTCATCTTGGGGAGTAGAGCTTCTTGACGATTCCTAAGGAGGACAACCGAAGAGAAGACTGTATCTGGTGCTCCTATTGGGGATCTAGGCGTCTATTTCTACGAATACGTGAAACGGCGTCACCTAGTTCTAGACGTAGTTGCCGGGGAAACTCGAAATATCTATACTATTATTACATAGTAGATATGAGTTTATGAAAGGAGACTTACAGTGAGCAGCCCCACAATACAGTTTATAATATGAAAACAGTAAATGAAAGCGATAACCACTTACTCGGTTGTAGTGCTTCCATGCTGTTTGGTTAGTTGTTCAACAAAGAAAGATTGAAAACAACAGTATATTCAAAATCAAAGGAGAAAGTGCTTTGAAAAAGAAAGATTTGGGGCTTACAGCTCAAGGAGAGGCCTAGGGTTTTATCAGTGAGCGCACTGTTTGACTTTGTACAGAGGGACTTATACAAGTGACTGGGGCCCAAAAAAGTTTTTCTGTACAAAGGGATGGGTCTTACACTCTCTCAAGAGGCCCAAAAAGGTTTAAAGAAAAGAGAGGGGCTTATAACACGAGGGTAGTCCCAAATGATTTTTCGTTTAAAAATGGCGATCGCGCCAAGGTTTTCTTTTAATGCAGAGGGACTTATACAATAAGTGAGGCCCAAAATGTTTTGGTTAAAAGGGGGATTGGGTCTTACACTCTATTAGAGGCCCAAAGTGTTTTAAAGAAAAAGAAATGGGTCTTACTACTCGAGGGTAGGCCCAGATGGTTTTTTATTTTTTAAACGGGCGACGATCGCGCCGTTTACTTGTACAGAGGGACTTATACAATAAGTGAGGCCCAAAAAGTTTTTGTACAAGGGGGGATGGGTCTTACACTCTCTCAAGAGGCCCAAAAAGTTTTGAGATGAATAAATGGGTCTTACTACTCGAGGGTAGGCCCAGATGATTTTTGAAAAGGCGACGATCGCGCCGTTTGTTTTTTGACGGTATCGGGACTTATACAATAAGTGAGGCCCAAAGATGATTTGGTCAAAAAAAGGATTGGGTCTTACACTCTAATAGAGGCCCAAAGTGTTTTGAAAATGATTTATGAGGGTTGAATTAATCCAAAACCCTAATTTGTTTTCAAAATGTATTTAATTGAATAAAAATTCAATTAAAATGATCAAAAATTGTTTAACACATGGAAAACAAATTGTGATCTTGGATTAATGCTTCAAAAATTAAGTATTGACCTACAAAATAATTAGAAAGCATCAAAAGTTGCAAAATCAATGTAGAAAAAATATTTAAAATGCCAAAAACAATCAAAATATTAATTCTTTACAAAAATATCAATTATATGAAATAAATAATATTTTTGGGATTTTTTTATAAAATAAAATATTTTAACATTTTTGTGAATTATTAGAAAAAGAATCAACTCAAAATCATTAAAACTCAGAGAGAAATTTATTTTTGAATCAATTAAACAAAATCACAAAATTCAAATATTTGAATTTGAAAAAAAAGGCGCCAAGAACAAGCTGAAGAACACGCGCGTGTTCTTGGTTTCTCAGATTTGCATTTTCTATCCAATCTCCATGAATACGTAATCATATCATGTAATCCACATATCATTATGCTTGTCTCAACCTCACGGTCATGTCTATGTACTTTAATTTCATTTAAATTAAACATACAACAAGAAATCACGAAGAAACCTCAAGAACCCTAATTTCTGCATGAAGGCTAGGATTTTTTATACACGATTCAAACAATGCAATTAATTGAGGGAAAACATTCCATGCATGATTATGAACATATGGCCAAATTATTGTGCGAGGAAATATGCATAGATTGAGAGATGACCAAGTATGTGCTTACCTCCAAGTCGTGACAGCAAGAGCAGATGTGATTTTGAGTTGGAGGTGTTACAGACAAGTTGTGATGATCTGGACAGCTTCCCTACACCATATGGAGTGTGTTTGAACACTTGGATTGAATTGAAATGGACTGGATCAGTTTATGGCATCTCAGCTGCACCTTGTTTGAAAATTTGAGCAACCAGCTGGTGATTTCATGAAATTGATGTTTCAGAAGTTATGTGAGTGTTTGATCAGCTCATATGTGATGTATGTGAGGTGTGTGAGTGATTGGTTTGTGCAGAATTGCTCTCAAACTCAAAACCCGATAGCTACCTTGCTAAGAAAGGCATTTTTGCCAAGAGAAAGAGATTTTGAGGAAAGCATATGTTAGATGGCTTTGGTGTACTCAAACTGACCACAATTGAGCTCTATTTATAGTAGAGCAAGTTTGTTTTGGGATCCACAGTGAATGGCAACTGCAGCAGGTGTTTCCTCAATGTTGGCAAATGAAAATCCAAGTCTCCTCTAGCCATTGACTAGAGGTTAGGGCACAGAGCTTTGGTCCCCTTGGTCTTGGATAAGTCTTGACTGATTTCAGATGAGAATGCCTCAGTCCATGCCACCTTGATGGTTCCATTGAATGCCTCATTCCAAATTTGAAGTCTTGTCCCTATTTTGGCCATTCTAGGTTCAACATGCTATTTCTTGTTCCATGGACTTTGGAGGCTTGGCTCAGTGATTGTCCCCTTTAGATTCAATCCTCTGAGGTGTCCAAGTGGATTGGAGCAATTGAAATTGGCTGATTTTGGCAAATCGAGCCAAAATGCAAATTCTGCCTTGCCTTGACAGATTTCAGCAAGGCAACTTGCCAATGTTGTATCTCATGATGTAGGTTGAATTTGGCAATGTTTTTGGCCATTTTGGAAAGCTCTTACATGATACAACAACTGTTTGAACAAGTTTGGTTTTGATCTCTTTTGATTCCAAGTGAAAAATCCCCCTACATTTGGCAAAAAGTGAGGCAGAATCTGACTTAGTGAAAATTTCACTAAGTGTTGGAAAAAGTGACATTTTCACTTTTCAGCCACTTTGATCACTCCATAACTCAAAATCCTTAATGAATTGGAATGACTTGTAGTTGAAGTTTTTGTAGGTGATAATGAGGGCTACAAATCCATCTTTGGATGAGAAAAAATGGCCTTGTGGTTTAGGAGTTATGGTCCTCCAAAGTTGGTACCTTTGCCACTTTATTTTTAACTTAGAAAATTTTCTAAGTTTTATGGTTACCCCTTTTACAAGTTATCTCACTTTTCTTGATTTTTCTTGATGAATGATGATTCAAATCATACATTAACATCATTTTAGGGTTAAAAATCCATTTTGGTGAAAAATCTCAAAAAGTCAAAGTTGACTTTTGTGCACAGTTGACTTTTTATCAGATGAATTCCAAACTGTGCAATTCTTCAGGAAATCATGTCCTTGACCTAAATCAAACTTTATGGACATGTTCCATGGGTGTCATAGGGTATATTCAATCATGTATTAGGGTTTGGGAGCATGTCTTGGTCAAAAGTCAAAGTTACAGTTGACTTTTCCCTTAAAACCCTAATTGTGGTGCAGATGAAAATGAGACTTGTTGCTCAAGCTTCTTGGATCAATACATTGTGCCAAATGGATCAATATGGTGTATTAGAGACCCTCAAATCATCTCTGGAGGTCTTGGCCCATGGTTTGTCCCAAAAGTCAACTTAGGGGTGAATTAGGTCAAGAAACCCTAATTCCTGATTTTTGATGAATGCATCCCCTGAGGCAAAATTGACTTGATGCACGGGTTCATGAGGTTCCATGAAGTATATTAGGTCATGTTTTGGATCATTGCCTTGTGCCCAGATGAAAATTTCCATCTGGAGACCCTGGTCGACCAAAACCCTAATTTGGTGACACTGTCGATCTTGAGACTTGATCCACCTAGAAGGGAGCAGCCTTGTGCTTAATCCTTGAAGTGGGAGTCCTTTTTGATCCATTGTGGATGTTTAAGAGATTAGACAAGTTGAAAATCATGTCATTTCTTGATTGATCCTTTGCCTAAGCACTCAGAGAGGGCTTGAAACCCTAATTTTGATTATATTGGATGCTCACCCATCTTTGGGGAGACTGATGAAGTATGATGGTTTCTCCATATTGTGATGATGATTTTCACAATGATGGGAAATCTAAGTGGTCAAAATTTGGGGTATTACAATATAATCCTATTTCAAGTTCAGAACGGGATAAGGAAGAAAGTACCTCTCTTTCATCGTCAGAGTCTGATAGTTCTTCTTCTGATAAAGCATCTTTGGTTTCCGCCATGAATGCCATGTTGACACGTTCTTCATCGACATCATCCTCAGATTCTAAATCATCCCAAGTTGCCATAAGACATTTTTTGGCTTTCTTAGGCCTCTCCTCTTTCTTAAATTTTGGACAATCATTTTTGATATGTCCAGGTTCCTTGCATTCAAAGCATGTAACATCTCTTCCATAATTTCTCATTTGACCATATGTAGATTCAGATCTTCTTCTTGGTTCTCTGAACTTTTTTCCATAATTGACTTATATCATCTTCATCTGTATCTTCTTCAGATTCTTCCAATTCTTCCTCTGCCTGATACACCTTTTTCTTCTCAGACTTGGCTTTTAGGGCAATGGATTTATTTTTCTTCTGAGGTTCATCTCCTTGAAGTTATATTTCATGACTTCTTAAAGAAATAATAAGTTCCTCAAGACTTATACTATTCAGATCCTTTTCCAGTTTCAAAGCAGTCACTATTGGTCTCCATTTGACAGACAGACTTCTGATGATTTTCTTGACATGATCAGCAGTAGAATATCCTTTGTCCAGAACTCTAAGTCCTGCAACGAGCATTTGAAACCTTGAGAACATGGTTTCCACTAATTCATCTTCTTCCATTTTGAAGACCTCATATTTTTGAATTAGTGCAAGAGCCTTCGTCTCCTTGACTTAAGCGTTGCCTTTGTGAGTCATATGAAGAGAGTCAAAAATAGACTTTGCAGTTTCCCTGTTTGTAATTTTTTCATATTCTGTATATGAAATTGCATTTAACAGAATAGTTCTTGCTTTGTGATGATTCTTGTAATTTTTTCTTTGTATATCTGTAAAAGCACTTCTTTCAATCTTTTTGCTTGCTGAATCTACAGGGTGACTGTAGCCATCAACTATCAGATCCCATAGATCTAAGTCAAACGACAAAAAGTAACTTTCAATTCTATCTTTCCAATAGTCAAATTTTTCCCCATCAAAGACAGGAGGTTTTGCAGTATAAGAATCTCATTAATTTATAATGACACTTGACTCAGGAGTTGGTGCAACCATTGTTTTTCACACTTGGATCGGTACTGAACACTGTTAAGTGCTTGATAAAATTTCAACCTTTTTATCACCTCAGAACCGGAGCTCTGATGCCAATTGAAGGTGTGAAAAACACAAGAATGGGGGGTTTGAATTGGTTTTTCAAAATAAAATTGTTTCTTTTAAAATAAGTTCCTTTTATAAAACTCTTTCTTTTAACAATAATGACCTTTGTTTGAGAACCAAGTGATGAACACGTTATGTTTATACTAGTTCACTTGAGAAATACTCAAGTTAATCTAGTCCACCCGCCAAGGTGATTTTGCCTCTCTCAACAAGGACTTAATCCACAATTCAATCAAATCAGTATAATGCACTAGCCAAAATGATGGTGACTAACACAACCTCTAAAACTCTCAAGTTTTAGACTTCTCAAGTAATACAACCTCACAGGTCTTACTCAAGGAACAACCTCTAAGACTGCACAACCTAGACTTCTTAAGAAATACAACCACACAGTCTTTCTCAAGGAACACAAACCTAAGTTTGAATAAATTTCGTTTACAGACAAGTGCTTCTTATACAAGCTGAAAATGTAAACAAGTTTCGACCAGAATGACTTAAGAAAGATTTCAGTTAGAAGGAATATTGCAGTAGTGTTCGTATGTGTCTTTCTTCAAGTCTTTTGCTTCCTTTTATAGCCGTGTAGAAAAGAGCCGTTGAAATTTAATCATGATAGCTAACTAGGCTGGAGGCTAGAAGCGTGAGGACAGATAAAAACGTTTGCATGCTGTGCGTCCTGTTTTGTCAGAATATCTTCATTTGTACCGTTGCACTGTTACCAAGATATTTTCTCATTGTATTGTGGTACAACTGTACTATGTAGCTTTGTCTTCATGGCTTCTCAACTTCAAGGGCTTCTGATGGTAATTTGATGAAGCATGAGTAGAGCCTTCTTGATAGGATATCTGATACTTCAAGTCTTCAGTCATTTGAAGAAGTCCGTTAGGAATCAGTCTTCAGAACTTCAGCACTTGTCTTTAAGAACCTTGTCCGCTTGGTGCGTTGTCTCCATATCTTCAGAAGCTTCTGATAGTATCTTGTTGAAGCATGAGTAGAGACTTGAGTTAGGTCTTCAGAACCTTGATCAGATAGCTTAAGTCTTCAGCATCTGGACTTCGTTCAATCAGAACCTCTGTCTTCAGATCTTCAGAACTCGTTCTCTTTTCCTTTTGTATCAGAGTCTTGTGAACTTTACTTTTCAAGTGTATGGGCGGAGTATTTTCCTTTAAGCACTGTGTTTGCATCAATTTACGGAAGCATGACCTGTTTGTTAAGTTCTCACAAATAACAAACATTAGTTGTACAAAATTGTTCATACAGAAATACTTATTTGATATCATCAAAACTTAGAGATAATATTGCAGAACCAAATCTTGTTCTCACAACAACCTCTTTCACCTCTTCTCGAAGCACAAACACCCTTACAAGAGTTCTCTGAAGTTAACATCAATGGCCCTATTCCCTCTGAACTTTTCTTAGAAAACCTGATTTCACAAGTGAACAGGCAAAACAAAAACTCCAAAAATGGTTAGCTATGCATGAAATGCTTAACCTAAAGAGATGGGATCTTAGGGTTAAAAATTAGGGTGTGACACATAATGTAGATCATACATAAGATATTTAGCCATACACTACTATATATACTTATCTCACTCATCCTATACAATTCAACTCAATGTGTAAAATGAAGTTCTCAATGAAACTTTAATATGGTATCATTCACCAACGATCCATTCTTCTTTTCTCTAACCGTCTAACTGTTTTCTGTTACCATTTCTCTTTTTGCTTAATTGTATCTTCTTCCTCTGCCATGGTTGAGTCATCGAAGGTTACACCCACTATATCTTTGCATACTGAGATACCATCTTTTCTGGCTCTTGGTGCAGATTCATCGTCATCCCCTCATCATTTTGGTCCCAAAATCTCTATCAAGCTAAAAGAAAACAATTACTTTCTTTGGAATCAACAAGTTGAGGGTGTGATTCTTGCACAAATAGTGCATAAAATTATGGTAAATACACAAGTTACACAACAATACAAAACAGGGCTTGATCGACTTCAAGGTAAACTTTCAAATGAATATGAGGCGTGCATAGTGCAAGATCAAATTTGGTTGTTATCCACCATTTCTAAATCGATGCTCCCTCGTGTGTTGCCTTGATGTCATACCCTAAATTTTGACCACAATATTTCCCATCATTGTGCAAATCATCACCACAAAATGGATGTACCTTCATGCCTCATCAATCCTCTCAAAGATTGTTGAGCATTCACCTCAACCAAGAATTAGGGTTTTGGACCCTCTCAGAGCACTCAGACAAAGGATCAATCAAGAATTGACATGATCTTCAACTTGTAAAGTCTCTCAAACATCTATAAAGGATCAAGAGGTCTCACATATCAAGAATCAAGCACAAGAGTGCAACATTTCAAGATGATCAAGTCTCAAGATCACTAGTGTCGCCAAATTAGGGTTTTGTTCGACCAAGGCCTCCAGAGAGAAATTTTCATCTGGGCATGAGCCAATACTTCAAAACATGATCCAAGAAGCTAAAAGGGACCTCATGGATTCAATCATAAGTTCAATTTAGCCTCAGGGTATGCATTTATCAAAAATCAGGAATTAGGGTTTCTTGACCTAATTCACCCCTAAGTTTACTTTGGAGCAAGACATGAGCCCAGACCTCAAGAAATGTATTGAAGACCTCAAATATATTGTATTAATCCTCTCACAAGTTCAAATTGACACAAAGATTCAAATTCATCTGGACCACAAAATAAGGTTTTTGAGAAAAAGTCAACCCTACCTTTGACTTTTGACCAAGACTTGATCTCAAACCTTGGGAAATGATTCAAGACACTCTAAAACACCTATGGAATCCATCCATTAGGTTTGAATTAGGTCAAGAACTTGATTTCATAAAGGATCACAAAGTTTGAAATTCATCTAACAAAAAGTTAATTGTGCCCAAAAAACAAGTTTGACTTTTGAGAATTCTTGACAAACATGGCTTCTTTAAGTAAAAAACAATGTTAACTTATGGTTTTGATCATCATCCATCAAGAAAAATCAAGAAAAGTGGAGTTACTTGCAAAAGGGGCAACCTTAAGAAACTTGAATTTTCACTAAGTCATGAAAAAAAAAAGTGATTTTTACCCAACTTTGCAAGGTCATAACTTGTGATCCAAGTAACCTTTTTCTTCCATCCAAAGCTCAAATGAAAGCTCTCATTACATATTACAAGATTGTCAACTACAACATATTCCAAATCCTCATGGATTTTGAGTTATGGATTGATCAAAATCACAAAAAATGAAAAATGGACATTTTTCAAACACTTAAAAAATTTGAGACAGAATCTGTCTCATGATTTGTCCAACTTTGGAGGCATTTTTCACCATGATCCAAGATGATTCAAGACCAAAGTTAAACATCAAAGTTGATATGATATGCAAGCTTTCCAAAGAGTATAAGAACGTCATCAAACTCCATTTGAGCAACTCTCTATTTTGGTTGAGCATCAAGCATCTTGTTTTTGAGCTTACAACTTGTTGCTTTGCTTCTGCCTCGCACACATACTCTTGTGTTTTCTTTAGCTCTTCCTTTTCTTTTTTTCATTATTCTCACTCTCTGTCTATTCTCTGTGTTACTTTGGCTCTTTGGCACTACTGCACTCAACATTTGGCCTTTAGCATTCAGCATTTTCGCGCTCCTGACATTTGGCAACATCTTCAAGCATTCAGATCTTCAAAATATAGAGCTTGAGAATAGATCTGTTGGAGGGTATAATAGGAAACATATTCCAACTGTAATATCCCAACGGTCACTTAAAGGAATGGTCAACATCATAATACAAAAGAGCAGTCCTTGCACCACCTATTCTAGGTAGAGGTCACAAATTACTTTGTACTTTTATATTCATTGAAACACGCAAACCATTCTTGATCTTCTGTCTTCTAATCTTCAGAGGCTTCAGATGTATATTTAATGAAGCATTTGTAGAGAGATCAATACTTGTAACTTCAGAACCTAAATCTTTAGAATCTCAAATCTTCGTTTAGCAGAACCTGTCTTAAGAGTCTTCAGCACTTGGTCTTTAGAAGTGATGTCTTTAGAAACTTCAGATGTATATTTGATGAAGCATGTTAGAGAGATCAATACTTGTAACTTCAGAACCTAAGTCTTCATAATCTCAGATCTTCGTTTAGCAAAAGTTGTCTTAAGAGTCTTCAGCACTTGGTCTTTAAAAGTGATGTCTTCATAAACTTCAGAGCTTGTTCAGCAGAACCTCGTCTTTAGAATCTTCAGAACTTGTTCAGCACATATTTGTCTCCAGAGTCTTCAGAAATTCGTTCAACAGAACCTTGTCTTTCGAGTCTTCAGAACTTGAACTTCAGAAATTATGTCTTTAGAATCTTCAGAACTTTGTTCAACAGAACCTTGTGTTCAGAAACTTTAGAACTTGTTCAACACATATTTGTCTTCAGAGTCTGTAGAACTTCGTTCAACAGAACTTGTCTTCAGAGTCTTCAGAACTTGAACTTCAGAAATGATGTCTTTAGAATCTTCAGAACTTTGTTCAACAGAACCTTGTCTTTAGAAACTTCAGAACTTGTAGCGATAGAAGCACATCTCTTAGAAAGCATTCAAGGCTTTATTACAAAGTCATAATCAGAAACTTTAGTACAAATGTTCTTCAGAACCGTTGCATTAAAAGCATTCCTGAAATTTGACTTTAACTTGTATACAACATATGTTTTCTTGCAAAGTGTTTAGATCAGAGTCTGATATCGTCACACGCCTTTCTATCAGATTCACATCCTGTTTAGCAAAAGTTATACACTAGACAAAAACCATAAAATACCGAATTGTTCTCTAAGATAACATGTGCAGTTATCATCAAAACTTAAGATCAGATGCAGAACCAATCTAGTTCTTACATCCAGTCTCTATCATGTAGTATATATGTGATTAGAGAAATTACTAGTTTCCTCTTGGTTTCATTAGAATAGCTTTAAGCATTGTATGAATAGAAGTAGACTGGTTAAATGAAAATATTTACGCACGGGTAATATATAGAAATATGACACAAATTAATCTTGCATAATGTGAAAAAAAATTAAAAGAAATTAAATAAGTCATAGATAATTAGAACGTAACAGTAATAGAGAGTTGAAAATATGTCATAATGTGAAAAATAAATTATATGAGGAATAAGTCATTTGAATGTAACACTAATTGATGAAGTAATAGAGGAATAAGAATCATAATGTGAAAAAGAATTATGAAGAATATAAAAGTAGTATCCGTGGTGAATGGTAAAGAGTGACACATAAGCATTTAAATGAGGCGGTACAAACTGAACTATGTGGCAAAAAATATGAATGTGAAAAAGAATTATGAAGACTATAAAAGTAGTATCCGTGGTGAATGGTAAAGAGTGACACATAAGCATTTAAATGAGGTGGTACAAACTGAACTATGTGGCAAAAAATATGATGACATGTTGGGAGTCTGTTTTAATATAGATAATAGATGGATGTTGGCAAGGTTGCATTACAGTTTCGTTCACTTATATTGCAAAACATTACTCTCTCAATAACGGTTTATAAGAAAGAAAAAAAATCATTTCTCTTGTAACAAATTATTAGCAAAAAAAATCAACTTTATTTCATTTAAGACATTTTTTCCTATAAAAATACATATTTTTCAAGGTAAAAGTAAATGAAAATTGTATTTACTTTACTTTTTCTCTCATTTTTTTCATAAACAACCAGCAATCAAAACTGTTTTTACATATTTTCCATAACACATACTTCATATAAGACACAAAAATTTGAACTTTGTTAATACGTGTGAAATATTACTTTTTTTGCTTAAACCATTACGAAGTACTTTCTCTGTCCCAAAATAAGTGTATATTTGACATTTCACACAAATAAAGAAAATGTGATAAATAAAAGAGAGAATGAATTTTACCAAATTATTCTTATATGTTATTGATGTATTTTTATTATCATTAATGTAAGGTGAGAGAAATAGTAAATTAAAAATATTAATTGGATGATATAATCGGAAGATAAAAATAAAAATTGCATTGAAAACTTTAAACACTTATTTTGAAACAAATAATTTTTGAAAATGTAACATTTATTTAGTGACAGAGAAAAATATCTTTTTTTTAATTCAAAAAATATTTAAGGTTGATAGTTGATTCATCAAATACAACTAAAAATATTATAATAAAATTTTCTTCAATTTTATATCAAATAAAAAAATTAATTACACTTAACTAGTTTTCTTAATCAATAAAAATAATTATTTTTGTTTATAGTCTTATATATAAAAGTTGTTAAATCACTTAACAATTTTGGCGCCAAAATTAAAGATGACTTTGTAATTTCATATTTTTATAATTATATTTATTTAATTATTAATTTATTATTATTTGTTCCAAATTCATATATTTATTATATTTTATTTTATCCCACTAACTTTTAACTTTATTTTTAAAATTTTTTTCTTAAAATTAACTTTATCCTACTAACTTTTTTTTTAATTTTTCTTAATATATAAATATTGTGAAGTCAGTTAACAATTTTGACGCCAAAATTAATGATGACTTTGTAATTTCATATTTTTATAATTATATTTATTTAAATATTAATTTATTATTATTTGTTTTAATTTTTTATATTTATTATATTTTATTTTATCCCACTAACTTTTAACTTTATTTTTTAAAATTTTTTCTTAAAATTAACTTTATCCCACTAACTTTTTTTTATAAGTTTTCTTAAAATTAAAATAATTCAAAAAATGGTTATGGTTTTCTATATCTTCCACTAATTCCATAACTTCCTTGTTTTTTTTTTACAAATCAATTTATGAATAGTTTGTGTTAGCTCCTAATTTCGACGCCTAATATTGAATTGAGATTCTTCTTTAAATAAATAGAATTTTTTGAAGTTTTGGAAGACTTCGACAGGGACGGTATTTCTAGAGAGTCTGGTCGAAAATGTCCTTGTAAAGAAGAGACACGTTCTATGGACTTAGAAATATTTTTGACAACTTGGAGATGTGTTTCGACAAAGGACTGGCTGGTGACGTTCGGTTTAAAGATTCAAATTCAAATAATGGAGGGAACTTTGTCCTTATCCATTTGAGAGAAGAGGACACGTGTGGAGCAGTTGAAGGACGAAGCCATGCAGAATGACATTTGTCTCACTCAAAGTATCCGTGTGTAGAGAGAAAAGAGTTTCTGAAGAAATATATGTTTTATATAACACCATTTTTCTTATTCAATGCAATCCAATTAATCTTTACCCAGAAATTTATCTTCTTTCCTTTATTTTGTTAAGTTATTTTTCAATGCACTTTTAATTACTTCCTTGTATCATTTTTCTTTGGTATTGTCGAAATATCCTTTTCTAAATTATGAAGATTGTCGAATTGTTTATCTTTTATCAAATACCCTTTTAAATTATTTTTGCACATGTCCTAGGATTTAGTTTGGTCGATCCTGCAAGTTACCCAATTTTCTTACAAATTTGGTAGACCAGAGGTTGTTTACTATTTTTCACAGTAAACAAATTGGCACACCCGGTGGGACAGTGCTAAAACGATTCGTGAAAACAATTTTCTGTGTTTTCAAAGAAACTTATAATTTTGCATTTAATTATCCTTCCTCGGTCGAAAACTTCGTTGTATATTATTAAGAAGTGGAAAAGTAGCCACCACAAACGAAGATAGACTAAAGAGGAGATATACGAGGAAAATGGCAAGTACTAATCAGCCAAATAGTTCTAATCCTCAAACTACGCCCAGTATCAACGCAGAACCAACCCCAGGGTCTTCGACTGGAGGATCAACGATTTCTGCGCCCGTGTCTGAAGCCATACCATCTATGGCAAGTTCGATCCATACACATTTGATTGCCCATACTTAGCCCATTCTGAGTTATGTTGGATCAAGGGGTCCACCAAGGACTCCCCCACCAGTGGGAAATGCTAACTTCTAGCCATTTATTCTCCCTGGATTTTCTATGCCTTTGCCTAGTCGAGACTCGCCTTATGGGATGCCAACTTCGATGATGGCGAACTTATAGAGTGCTCCTCCAGTATTTACAGAACCCATAGTGACTTCACCTTTACAAGGGTCAGGATCTGGGGTTAACATGGGTCGAAATAACCAATCCTTAGGAATGAGATATTCAACCCAGATGCCAAATTTGAAAAATACTATTGCTGCATACTTAAGGCAACAGATGGATGAAAGTAACCATCAAATGGTCCAAATGATGTCCCAAACTATGGGAGAAATCTTTCATCCTCTTATCCAAAACACCACCCAGACTAATCAGCAAATGGCAGCGCAGATGACGCACCTTGCAGATTTCTTTGGTGTACTTAACCCTCCTCAACACCCACAGAGGGAATATATCACAGGAAACTAAGGGGCAGTGTTTGAAGAGGACCCCACTATTAATCAAGTCCAAAGGAACCCGAGAAATATACCTCAGGCGAATTTTGCGAACCAGGGAGTAGTCGAACCTCCTAGGAATCAGCCACAAATTCCTGTTGGATACCCAATATTTAAGGGATATGGCTCAATTGACTGATAGGGTTCGACAACTAGAACGCCTGAAGGAAGAAAAGGCTAGGGCAAATAAGAATAAAAGGGTGGCCTACGTCAAAGTCAATAAAGAAGACGAAAAATATTATAATGAGCCAGTAAGTTTCGACGAAGGCGAGATTGATCTTACCGAATTGAAACAAGGCCCACCTTATTCTTGTAAGTTGTTGGCCCCTTCGAATGGAAAAAACCCCGTCGAACCAGAAAAGAATGATAAATTTCCTAAGAGAACTTACACTTTTGACGTTACTAATTGTGATGAAATTTTCGATTTGTTAGTTAAGGACGGTCAAATGACAGTGCCTCCAGGTGCTAAAATACCTCCTTTAGAACAAAGAAAAAAGAGAGGTTTTTGTAAGTATCATAATTTCTTTGGCCATAAGACTTCTCAATGTTTTTTTTCAGGGATCTTGTCCAGAATGCTATCCAAGAAGGAAGGCTCAAGTTTGGTGAGAAGTCTAAAAGCCAGATGAAGATTGATGTTGACCCCTTACCGGTGGCTGACGCTCACTACGCAGAGCCAGCAGAGGTTAATATGATCGAGGTCACTGGAGGTCTCGACAACAATATCAACATGGTCGAAGTCTCTGACGACTTCAACAATGGAGCAGTTATGGTTAGGATCACTGAGGGTCTCGACCAAGAGTTCATGAAGAGTTTTGCTAGTGAGGCTGCCCTAGGTTTCACCAAAAACACTGTTGATGGTGTCGACATAGGAGTTACTGAAGACTCCGACGAAGGAGTCACTGAGGATTCCCATTGGATGATGATAACTAAAGAAACCGCTGACGGTTTCCTTCAAATGGACAAGGCTGCTGAGGGCCTTCAGATGGAATTACATAAGCTTGACATCACTACGATGTCAAAATGGAAATCAACATTGTGGAGGTTTCGCAAGAGGCACCCATGGAGGTCGATGACGAACGTCGACAAGAAGAATACAACAAATTGGCCTTCCCAAAAGAGGAGGAAAATCTGATTGACTTCATACACAGGTGTCAAAAGAAGAGGTCAGAAGTCATGTTGTGTCCCAGATGCAGCGCTGTATTTGACAAGAAGGCAGCGCAAAATATCGAGGGAGTTCGAAAGGCCAAACAAAGGCGCGAGGAGAAAGCCCTTCATGGCTAGAGAGGTTTTGACTCAAGGAAATCTGCTTCGAAGCAAGAACAACCAAAGACAAGAGTTCCAGGAGCAAGGCTCGCCACCTTTAAACCATTTGCAGAACTTTCCAATGGAAAATGGATAAAACCAAATGAAAATAAGGAAAAGAGCCAACAGAAATGACAGAGTTTTGATGTAGACAAAGGCTCTTCGATGGCCTCAAAGAAACCAACCTACGTCTCAAAGAACTATAAAGGGAAACACCCTATGTCTAGGTCCTAGTGGAGGAGGGAACAAAGACGAAGGAAAGCCCAGAGAGAAGCTGAGGCGAAAGCAGAATCCAGCACCAATGGCCAGTCGGCAGGAAGGAGCCAAAGCCTTCTGAAAAGGCGCCTGCTGCTACACAAGAGCAAGCAGCCAAAGAAGAGCACGATCGAAAGGTTGTTGAGGACAAATTGCTCACTAATAATTTTGATTCAAGATCAGAGCAGTCTCTCGACATTTTGGTTAACGTGGTATCTGTCCAACCAAGGGAATTCGACCAGATATGTGAAGTCGAAGAGACGGGGGATAACACTGATGTAAATATGGCCACACATAGGCCATTTTACTACTATGTGATGAGTAACGAGTGTGTCGAAGAGCAAAATGCTTTCTTTGAAAGACCCAACAAGGCTATGAAAAGTCATCTGAAGCCTCTTTTTATCACTGGGAAGATTGAAGATGTGCCAGTTAACAAAATTCTGGTAGATTGCGGCGCAACGGTAACCTTGATGCCGCATTTCATGTTGAGAAAAATAAGGAAGTTCGATACCGACACCAAGCCCCGCAATATGGTGTTGTCCAATTATGAAGGGAAGGTTGGCAACACATTGGGGGTAATTCAGGTTGATTTGAAGGTAGGGACACTCACAAGATCAACCATATTTATGGTTATGGAGACGAAGGCAAACTACAACCTATTATTAGAAAGAGAATGGATTCACGGAATAGGAGTTGTGCCATCTTCGATGCATCAGAGAATCACCATTTGGAGAACATATGGTATTGGTGAGAACATTGAAGCTGACCAGAGCTATTTCCTGGCTTCGGTTAATCATGTCGATAGACGAAGCTTTGACAGAAATTTGGCTAACATAACTCCATGTAACCCAGCCAATTTTGCATTTACTCCAGACGACAATGCGTACTGTTCACTGTACCTGCATCCAACAAATGGGTTTCAGTGGGACCGGGAAGTTGTAGGAGAAGATAGCTTCGCTTACGAATGGACATCCGGAGTTAACCCCACGGGTTGAGGGAGTGAGTTCGACGATAATGCCTGAGTGTGAGGCGCTCAAAAGGATTTTGGCTTACATAGCCGAAAACAAACTACAAACGGCCCTGGAGGCCGAAGTTAAGCATATGGCTGTCGAAGCCAACAAAAGATTAAACCAATAAGGTCCTGGTAAAGACTTCGATCAAGAACCACCCGATAAGGTTTAGGACGAAATGTAAAGCCAGAGGCTCGACGCCATTTACAATGATAAGCCTTTGGGTTTCGAGAAGGATCCGTTGGCAGCCAACATCAAAATGCTAGCGCAAGATCCTTTGGAAGAAATCGACTTGGGAGAGGGGGCAACGAAAAGACCAATATGTATCAGTGCAAATATCAGCCGACAACTCAAAGTCAAAGTGATCCAATTGTCAAAGGAGTTTAAAGACTGCTTTGCATGGGATTATGACGAGATGCCTGGCCTAAGCAGAGAGCTGGTCGAATTGAAGTTGCCAATTAAATCTGGAAAGAAGCTAATCAAGCAGAATCCAAGGCGGTTTGCACCGACAATTCTCTCGAAGATCAAGGAGGAGGTTGAAAGGCTTCTTCGTTGTAAATTTATTCGAACGGCCAGGTGGGAGATTTCTTAGGCTTTGTGGTCCACAAGAAGGGAATCGAAATAAACCAGAATAAGACCAAGGCCATTATGGAGGCGAAAACGCCATCAACAAAGAAGGAATTACAGTCACTGCTGGGAAAGATCAATTTCTTAAGGAGATTCATCTTGAACCTCACCGGAAAAACTCAAGCCTTCTTACATCTGCTTCGACTAAACAAGGAAGGGTTTGAATGGGGGCAAACTTAGCTGGAAGCTTTCGACAAAATCAAGGAGTACTTGAGTCATCCTCCAATTGTAGCACCACCTTGTAGAAATAGGAGCATGAGACTATACATATATGCGTCGGACAAAACTTTAGGGAGCATGTTGGCTCAAGAGGATGAAAATGGCGTCAAAAGAGCCATTTACTACCTTAGTAGGGTTTTGAACGATGCAGAAACTAGGTATAGCATAGTTGAAAATTTGTGTTTATGCTTGTATTTTTCTTGTACAAAATTGAAACATTATATAAAACCAGTTGACATGTGTGTTTCGTCTCATTTCGATATTATTAAACATATGTTGTCTAAACTAATTTTGCACAGTCGAATTGGTAAATGGGCATTGGCTTTAACTGAGTATTCCCTAACTTATATGCCTTTAAAGGCTGATAAGGGCCAAGTGGTGGCTGACTTCATCGTCGACCATTCTATAAACGAAAACATATTAAACTATCTTGAGCTTGAACCTTAGAAATTGTATTTTGACGGTTCTAGTCATAAAGATGTGTCACACCCTAATTTTTGACCCTAAAATTTGGTACTTTTCCATGTCGTATATTTCGTACCGATCTATTTTAGTGTACTCGATTTATTTTTTCGATCACTTGGACGTCCGATTTTTATTTATTTATGGTCCGTTTATTTTACTCTTTCAACTAATATTATTTAGAATAAATAATTATAGTAATTAGCATTTTATTTTAAATATTTATTTTCACTCTTATTCTTATTTTTTAATTTAAATAATGTTTAGAATAGATAAATAAGATAATTAGTATTTTTATTTTATTTTATTTTAAATATTTATTTTTATTTTTAACTAATATTATTTTTCATAAATAAATAGGATTTTTAGTTTCTGTTTTAAATTTATTTTAATTAAATTATTAAAATTTCATTTAGTTTAAATTTTTATTTAATTTTAATGTTATTTTGGGCCTCAAATTGAATATTAGAGATATTATTGGCAACTAAAAGATAACCCTAATTTATTTTATTATATATATGTGTGCTAATGCTAAGAATAGGGGACCGGGAAGAAAATACGAAAAGCTGCCACACGGCATCGTCTCTTGTTGAGGTATTTATGTGTTCATATGCATTCTTGTTCCAGTCATCAGTATATATTAATAATGTGCTTACAATAATTTTGATGAAGGTCTTACTATTTCATATCGGTTTACGATGCCGCCACCGTTCCATTGTTACTAACATATACAATACGTTGCACCGTTCATACAGAGTATATTGTGTGCATTAAATCTATAAAGCACTCATTGTTACTAATATATATAAATCATTCTGTCTGTTACTAATATGAAAACATATTTATACTAACATATATAATATAATATAGAAATGTCATGTTACTAATATTGAAACTTTTCATCACTACAGGCTACTATATTATAATACTGTATGTTTATTTGATGTTAATAGTAACCGGCGATTGGGTAATAGTGAACCGACACGTATTGTTTTAATATATCTACATTGTTATATGTTAATATTTATCTGATAACGTTAATTTCTTATATATATACACAGTATCCGGGGTTTCTTTGTCACATAATATATTTTATAATACAATATATTATAATGTTATATATTATATATTGTTAATTCTTATTTTTATTAGATTATTCGGATCGAATTACGTCGATACGCTATTTGCATATATGTGCATGATGGGTGACCTTTACATTTAATTCGATCCGACTGCGATGATCGCATTTTGCGTAGCAACATTATTGTTTTAAAACTTTTATTTTAAAATTTATTTGTTTTCATGCGTTCTCTATCTCTAAAAAATTCTAGATCCGTACAATTCGGATCCGGTTGCGATGACCGCGTTTTCGCGATAGCAATGTTGTTGAGGCCGTATTTTTATTTTTTTATTTTTTATTTTTTTTATTTTTTATTTTTTTATTTTTTTTTTCCTCTTGGTTGGTTAATGAAAGGCTAAATAAAAGATTATCGATTTTATCGAGTTAAATCTTGATTTAGACGAAACCACCTTTATTTTCACTTTTCTTTATTTTTGGCCTATGATATTACAAAAATCATGACTGGGTGAAATTATTCAAAATGACTAAAAGTCTTGATAAGTATGAGGCCACTCTTTTTATTTATCTTTATTGGTCGATGAAAGTAAAAAATCCAAGATTATCGATTTATCGATTAAATCTTGATTAAGACGAGACCAATTTCATTTTCATTTTGATCCCATTTTTTCTAAATGCACCCCACTTATTTGTTATTTCTCTTAAGCCCATTCCTTTTCTTTATTAATTTTTTATGTTTAATTTAATTTCTTTTAATTTTATATTTTATTAAATTAAAAAAACTCAAAAAATAATTATTAAGTAACTTTTGATTAATTTTATTAAATTCTTTTATTTAATACTAATTAATCCATTAAAGGATTAATTTTATTAAATATTTGACTTTAATTCAATTAATTATTTTAAATCAATTTTTTCTTAATCCTAAAAATTTCAAAAAATACTGCTTATTTAGTTCTCAGTTCTAAATTTTCTTTTTTTAGATGTTACGTATTTTAATTTTAATTTTTAAATAACTTCTTCTCCTTATTTCAAGCGATAAATAACATAAATAATAACAAAAGGTTCCTGTAGAGTACTACAGACGTTTAGGATGCTAATACCTTCCCTAGACGTAACCAACCCCCGAACCTTAGATCTCTTAGGTTTTTTTTCGTTCTTTAAACCTTTCCTTTGGATAAAATAAAGATCGGTGGTGAATTTCAAAAATTGTGATTCAAGTTAATCCAATAGCTTGGTATCCGATTCTCACCGCGACAGAAATGACGACTTCACTGGGGATTTTTCGAGGGTTTCCCCTAACTTGTTTATATCTATGTTATTTATTTGCTTATTTGCCTATATATCTTTATATCTGTATATATACCTGTTTTGCTTGGTTTTTCTGTGTGCAGGGTACTATTTGTGTGGTGAGACAAAGTCCTACACCCGGACTAGAGTGAAATTAAGATAGGAAAACGGTGAGACTTCAATGATACTTTGAGGGAGTCGATTCCTAAAAAAGTAAATTGAGACTTCACCACTCAGTCTAGGCCCTCTCGAATAAAATATTTGTCCAACGAGTTCATTCGTGAAGACGATATGGTTTCGATCTAAAGGCCCTCGGGACTGGGGACCGTAGTTACCTTTAACCCAACTTGGCCTATTAGGATGTAGTGCGGGGACTATGCGGGAGTCTATTTCTGTAATAGTCGCTACGCGATACTACACTCAGACGAGATTCTTTTGAAAATATTATTGACTACCAAGTGATTTGGAAAATCGATAATATCCGAAAGATGGATTGTAGACTCTGGGAACTTTGTAGAACCCGTTCGGCAGGTACAAATAAACCTCTAGTACATACCTTGGGAAGGGTAGACCATGGCTCCATGCTCGTGATCTCCAAGCCTAGGCCTCTGTTTGCCTGTATATGTGTATACATGTGTTTATGCATCCATGCATTCATGAATACCCCTTTGGTTTCAAGAAACTCAATTGTTATTTCCCTTGCAAAATCAATAAAAATCATGAATTATAAAATGAAACTTTTTTTTCGAAATGTTTGCAACCTACTTTTGAGTTCCTTGAAACCATTGCATCGCATGGCATACCATTTGCATCTTTGCATGATTCATTGCATGCGTCCGTTTGTCCAGCAACTCATTTCCAACTATCTTTATCTTCAGTGTCACTTGTGAGTTGTCAAGCTGATTCCTCGACATCGATACCAGACTAGAGCTAACTACAGACGCATAATGGCAGAGCAAGAAGCACACAATGCTAAGATGCGAATGGAGATCAACGACCTTAAGTCAAGCATGGCAAAGCTCACTGAAATGCTCCAAGTTTTGATTGCTAGAGGAGAACCACCTCAAAGGACTGTCATTCAGGAAGTTTCAAATGCAGATCCTCACCCTGTTTAGGTGCAACCTTCAACTTGGCCAGAGTTTGGTTTACCTTCCAACTACTCACCACCTCTTGCATCTACTGGTATGATTGGTCAGACAGCTGGACCAGTTTTTCAAGCTCCTATTTTTGCCAAGCCTCAACCTATAGTTCAGACTACTCGGGCTCCTTTTGAGAACCCTCTCTATGAGTACAATGCTGCCAGTGCTCAGGGTGAAGACCGTGAAGACTTTGTTGAACCTGAGGTTGTCCGTGAACAGTTTCAGACTATAGACAAGAGACTTAAAGTTGTAGAGGGTACTGATTTCTTCAACATTGATGCAGAAAATATGCACTTGGTTTCTGACCTTGTTATGCCTGCTAAATTCAAGACTCTTACTTTCGAGAAGTACAAAGGTGATTCTTGCCCAAGAGCTCATTTGGTCATGTATACCCGAAAGATGGCTGCCCATGCCAAGAATCAGAAGTTGCTTATCCACTGTTTTCAAGATAGTCTGAGTGGAGCTTCTCTCAAATGGTATATGAATCTTGAACAGAACAGCATTCACTGTTTCCAGGATCTTATTAATGCCTTCATGAAGCAATATAAATATAACCTTGACATGGCTCCTGATCGCCGTCAGCTTCAAAACATGTCTCAGAATGATAAAGAATCCTTCAAGGAATATGCTCAGCGTTGGAGAGAACTCGCTTCTCAAGTTGAACCTCCTTTGGCAGAGAAAGAATTAACTGGATTATTTATGGACACCTTGTCTCCATTCTACTGGGAAAAGATGATTGGTAGTGTTTCATCCAATTTCACTGATTTGGTTACTATTGGCCAAAGACTCGAGGAAGGTCTTAAGAAAGGTAAAGTGTCAAAGACTGCTGAATCTTCTAATGGTGCGAAGAAATCCTATGGGAACTTCCAGAAGAAGAAAGAAGATCAGACTAATGCTGTCATATTTGAAACAAGAGGGCCTCGACCCCAACCTCATTATTCTGATCACCATGTTGTTGCTGCTGTTACTCCCGTGATTACTGCTCCACGACCGGCTCAAGCTGCTCAACGTCCGGCTATTAGACAAAATCAGTACCGTGATAGGAGTCATTTTGATCCTATTCCAATGACGTACACCAAATTATATCCTGGTCTGGTTCAGAAAGGTTTGATTACTACTAAGGCTTTGCCTCCTCCTCCAGATCCACTTCCACCTGGATTCAGATCTGATCTCCACTGTGCATTCCATGAAGGTGCTGCCGGCCATGACTTGGAACATTGCTATGCACTAAAGGCTAGAGTGCGTGACTTGATTAAGGTCAGAATCATCAACTTTCGTGACACCAATCCTAATGTCCAGACGAATCCTCTGCCAGAGCATGCCAAGTGAAGCTTCTGTCAACTTCAGCAGACTTTAGTGTTTCAGACATGACAACTCACTCTTTGTTTTTGATTAGTCACTAGGCCATGTTTCTTGTCGTTTGCATTTTCCTTATTTGTATTGGTTGTTTGCTTTCAATTTATGTTTGTACTTTCATGATTAATAAAATGAGCATTGCAACTTTTAATTCAATTCATTTGTGTTTTGCTATTTTACGCTTTATATTTCAAAAAAAAAAACAAAATCAAAAAATTATCTCTTTTCCACTTTCCTTCTGATTATGCTAAGATTGGAGGGAGGATGATGAATACAAAATACTCATAATTGTTGTCGGTATGTTTTCAAATCAAAACTTTGCTGAGGATGTAAGGCATTGTTTCAATTCCCAAATAGTGGAGAAATAAGGAAGATAAACCCTCATCAACCCCTTTGAGCCTTGAAGTAGGAGTTTCTTTTCTTTACAAATAAAAACTCGCAATCTTAACCTGGGGCAGGGTAGTTCTCAGTTAACTCGATTATGCATTCAAATACAAGAGTTTCGTGCAAGACACCTCTCACATAAATGTGGCATTCTCAAATTTTCCTTCGCACGCAACAAGCAAGTGTCGAAGATGTCCTTCAAGTCAAAAGCCGATGATGGTTCGTCGTAATCATTAAGCCAGACAGTCACTTTCTTTCAAAAAAATGATAAAAAATCAAAAAAGGAAAAAGCCCGCTAAGTCGAAACCTATGAAGGAGACTTAGGCAAAAATTGGGGCATCCCGCTGACTGTAAGATTCACGAGAAACAGTTCAGGCAAAAGTTAGGGATAATAAAAAGGAGAAATCTTTAAATCCTTACCATGAAATCCTCAATGAAAAAAACAACCAAGAGTTATAAGGAAGTAGTGACTATCACCTCAAAAGTCCCTTAACTTCTGAACAATCATCACTATCATCAATGCAATCCCTAACCTATGGGAACCTGAGTGCAAAGTCTGAATTAACTGAGTGTAGGACTGGAGATCATCACGAAGAATGGGTGAGTACAAATAAACTTTGAGCCTTTATCCTTTGTTTCTTAAACCATGAACCAGGCCAAGTTATAACCCTCAAAAGACCTAATTGAAGCGAGGTTATTTTGAAAGCATACTACAACGAGGTTGCGTAAACTGACTCCTAAAGATCTTTGCAGATCATTTTTTTGGCATCACACCTTTTTGCTTTATCTTTCACTTTTAAACGTCTTGAACCACCGTGTTCTGACCAGTGTCCCTGTTGTTTTACCTCTTTTCAAAAATGATTTTGATTTCAAAAGTTGCATGAACTTTGCATTTACTATGTTTGTATGAACACTTTTGTTTGCAATCTGGCTTCCTCTTAAGGAATTTTCAAACATTTGAGAAACTTGGTCGGTGATCCAATCAGGGGCAAGTTCTTTCCAGATCAGGTTGAAAATCAGTTCAAGATTTGTTACAGTGCAAGTCTTTCTCAGAATTGGTTTATTCATAATATCTTCCGAGACTCAGACTGGGGGCAAGCTTTCCAAGTGCACAGTTAAGCATTCATTTACAGAATCAATCCAACTGAAGCAATTATCAGTTCATCTACAACAGACAGCTAATCAGGGGCAGTTTACTTGAAGAATCCCCATGCAGCTTTCCATCCCTCCTATAAGGATCACCAGTTTGATACAGTTTACCAGTATGGAAGAATTGTGCTCGGTAGTAACATCTCAAGTACTTAAGCAGAATGACAGTGATCTCCATGTTGAGGAATCAGTCTTCCAATCCTGTCTTCTTCACAAAAGAGTCAAGTCGTGTCTTCGACGTCTACACTGCATTTTACATTTGCATTTGATCATATTCATATACATATGCATAGCAAGAGAGTCATCCTCATTTGCACTCATTTGCATTATCCATTGGTCGTGTTGTTATCCACGTCTTACCTTTGCAGTCAAACTCCAACTCACTTGGAACCTACCAAACAGATATTTTTGCGTCTATCCAATGCTTTCTTGGGTACCTCCTTGTTCATATTCGTCCAATGCTTTCTTGGGTATATCTTTGTTCACATTCATCTAAAACCATTATTAGATATTGTGATTGTACCTTTCATTCAAGGCCATTATTGGATGTCTGGTTTCTTTTCCATCTGATGCTTTTTCGGATGGGTCCCTCTATCCGATGTTCTTCCGGATATGTACTTTTGTTCTAATGTTCTCCCAGAACATTCTTTGTGTCTATCTGACGTTCTTCCAGATATGACGTTGTGTCTGACGTTTTTCCAGATGTGTCCTTTATTCTGATGTTCTTCCAGAACTTATCTGATGTTCTTCCAGATATTACCTTTGATTCTGATACTTTTCCAGAATTGCTCTGATGTTCTTCCGGATATGTACTTTTATTCTGATGTTCTTCCAGAGCCTGTCTGACGTTTTTCCAGACATTCATATCGATTCTGATGCTTTTCCGGAATCTATCCGATGTTTTTCCGGATATGTCTCTATTTCTGATGTTCTTCCAGATTGATTCTTTATTATCTGATGTTCTTCCAGATATATCGCCTTGTTTATTCTGATGCTTTTCCAGAATGACCTTGCTTTTACCATCTGATGCTTTCCCAGATGTGTCTGCTCCTGATGTTTTTCCAGAGCCCCTTTTATGTCCATCTGATGCTCTTCCGGATGTGACCTTGTTTATCCGATGTTCTTCCGGATATGTGACTTTATTCTGATGCTTTTCTAGAACTTTGTTTGTGTCTACCTGACGTTCTTCCAGATATGTCTTCCAAATCTTTACCCGTACATTTAATGCTTTTCTAAATGTTTCGGGTGTATCTTCAGGATCTCTGTCTTTCATTTCATATCATAAGGTATCTTAGGGCCAAAACTTATGCATGTTTGTATTTAAGTCTCTCCTATCACGTCGAGACGAAGATTTCAATCTCCATATCTCCAGATACAAGAAACTTAAATAGGGGCATCTCTCACACCCTAATTTTTGACCCTAAAATTTGGTACTTTTCCATGTCGTATATTTCGTACCGATCTATTTTAGTGTACTCGATTTATTTTTTCGATCACTTGGACGTCCGATTTTTATTTATTTAGGGTCCGTTTATTTTACTCTTTCAACTAATATTATTTAGAATAAATAATTATAGTAATTAGCATTTTATTTTAATTTTATTTTAAATATTTATTTTCACTCTTATTCTTATTTTTTAATTTAAATAATGTTTAGAATAGATAAATAAGATAATTAGTATTTTTATTTTATTTTATTTTAAATATTTATTTTTATTTTTAACTAATATTATTTTTCATAAATAAATAGGATTTTTAGTTTCTGTTTTAAATTTATTTTAATTAAATTGTTAAAATTTCATTTAGTTTAAATTTTTATTTAATTTTAATGTTATTTTGAGCCTCAAATTGGATATTAGGAATATTATTGGCAACTAAAAGATAACCCTAATTTATTTTATTATATATATGTGTGCTAATGCTAAGAATAGGGGACCGGGAAGAAAATACGAAAAGCTGCCACACGACATCGTCTCTTGTTGAGGTATTTATGTGTTCATATGCATTCTTGTTCTAGCCATCAGTATATATTAATAATGTGCTTACAATAATTTTGATGAAGGTCTTACTATTTCATATCGGTTTACGATGCCGCCACCGTTCCATTGTTACTAACATATACAATACGTTGCACCGTTCATACAGATTATATTGTATGCGTTAAATCTATAAAGCACTCATTGTTACTAATATATATAAATCATTCTGTCTGTTACTAATATGAAAACATATTTATACTAACATATATAATATAATATAGAAATGTCATGTTACTAATATTGAAACTTTTCATCACTACAAGCTACTATATTATAATACTGTATGTTTATTTGATGTTAATAGTAACCGGCGATTGGGTAATAGTGAACCGGCACGTATTGTTTTAATATATCTACATTGTTATATGTTAATATTTATCTGATAACGTTAATTTCTTATATATATACACAGTATCCGGGGTTTCTTTGTCACATAATATATTTTATAATACAATATATTATAATGTTATATATTATATATTGTTAATTCTTATTTTTATTAGATTTTTCGGATCGAATTACGTTGATACGCTGTCTGCATATATGTGCATGATGCGTGACCTTTATATTTAGTTCGATCCGACTACGATGATCTCATTTTGCGTAGCAACATTATTGTTTTAAAACTTTTTTTTTAAACTTTTTTTTTTCATGCGTTCTCTATCTCTAAAAGATTCTAGATCCGTACAATTCGGATCCGGTTGCGATGACCGCGTTTTCGCGATAGCAATGTTGTTGAGGCCGTATTTTTATTTTTATTTTTATTTTTATTTTTATTATTATTATTTTTTCCTCTTGGTTGGTTAATGAAAGGCTAAATAAAAGATTATCGATTTTATCGAGTTAAATCTTGATTTAGACGAAACCACCTTTATTTTCACTTTTCTTTATTTTTGGCCTATGATATTACAAAAATCATGACTGGGTGGATTTATTCAAAATGACTAAAAGTCTTGATAAGTATGAGGCCACTCTTTTTATTTATCTTTATTGGTCGATGAAAGTCAAAAATCCAAGATTATCGATTTATCGATTAAATCTTGATTAAGACGAGACCAATTTCATTTTCATTTTGATCCCATTTTTTCTAAATGCACCCCACTTATTTGTTATTTCTCTTAAGCCCATTCCTTTTCTTTATTAATTTTTTATGTTTAATTTAATTTCTTTTAATTTTATATTTTATTAAATTAAAAAAACTCAAAAAATAATTATTAAGTAACTTTTGATTAATTTTATTAAATTCTTTTATTTAATACTAATTAATCCATTAAAGGATTAATTTTATTAAATATTTGACTTTAATTCAATTAATTATTTTAAATCATTTTTTTCTTAATCCTAAAAATTTCAAAAAATACTGCTTATTTAGTTCTCAGTTCTAAATTTTCTTTTTTTAGATGTTACCTATTTTAATTTTAATTTTTAAATAACTTCTTCTCCTTATTTCAAGCGATAAATAACATAAATAATAACAAAAGGTTCTTGTAGAGTACTACAGACGTTTAGGATGCTAATACCTTCCCTAGACGTAACCAACCCCCGAACCTTAGATCTCTTAGGTTTTTTTCGTTCTTTAAACCTTTCCTTTGGATAAAATAAAGATCGGTGGTGAATTTCAAAAATTGTGATTCAAGTTAATCCAATAGCTTGGTATCCGATTCTCACCGCGACAAGATGGTACAGACGTAGGAGTCTTGATCATTTCTCCTAATAAAATTACAACAAAATTCAAGTATAAAGTCGAAGGTATTTGTTCAAATAATGAGGCTGAATATGAGGCTTTAATAGCTGGACTTGAAATATTGTTGGAATTGGGGGCCACTCGAGTCGAAATAATGGGAGACTCAGAGTTAGTCATAAAACAAATTACAAGGGAGTTATTTAAAAAGACTCCTGAGGGAGTTTTGCTTAAATGCCTTAGTAAGTCAGAAGCATACTTAGCCCTTTCGACTGTTCAGAGTGGGGCATGTGGGGCTCATCAGGTAGGCCACAAGATGAAATGACTTTTATTCCGACAAGGGATGTATTAGCCTACTATGTTAAAGGATTGCATCGAATTCGCTAAGGGATGCCAGGAGTGCCAAGTGCATGCAAGTGTACAGCATGTCCCTGTAAGCGAATTACATTCTATAGTCAAGCCACGACCCTTTAGAGGTTGGGCTTTAGATTTGGTTGGTGAGATTCGACCAGCGTCATCTAAAAATCAAAGGTACATTTTGGTAGGCATTGACTATTTTACGAAATGGTTCGAAGTTGTGCCACTACCAAATGTTGACCAAGAAGACATGATCGAGTTCATTAAAAAACACATTATCAATAGGTTTGGAATCCTAGAAACCATTACGATAGATCAAGGATCAGTGTTCACTGGTCAAAAAATGCAAGAATTTGCTAAAGAAATGGGTTTTAAACTGTTAACCTCTACACCTTATTTCGCTCATGCTAATGGTCGGGTCGAAGCAACAAATAAAGTAGTGATTAGTATAATTAAGAAACATGTGGGAAAGAAGCCTAGAAATTGGCACAAAACTTTGGACCAGGTTCTTTGGGCATGTCGAACCTCTCCCAAAGAGGCGACTAATTCTACACCATTTCGATTAACCTTTGGTCATGATGCAATATTACCAGTTGAGATCTACCTTCAGTCGACGAGAATCCAGAGGCATCATGAGATCCCATCTGAGTTATACTAGAACATGATGTTAGACGAATTGGTAGACTTAGATGAGGAAATGCTTAATTCTTTTGAGCTATTGAAAAGGCAGAAGAAGAGAGTAGAATAGTCTTATAATAAAAAAGTTAAAGTTAAGACTTTTTCGCCTGAAGAGTTGGTTTGGGAAGTAGTTTTGCCTATGGATCGAAAAGATAGATCTTTGGGGAAATGGTCTCCTAAGTGGGAATACCCTTTTCAAATCACACAAGTCTTTTCGAATGGTGCCTATGAGATTGAAGAGTTAGATCAAGATAGAAGAATCTTGAGGGTAAACGGGAAGTATTTGAAGAAATACAAACCTGCACTTCGAGAATAAAAATAGCCAAAGAGTAATTATGCATGCAAAATAATCGAAGCTAACATGGTAGAACAAAAATTCTTTGCCAAAATAGCTAAATTCGTTACAAGCAAAAGAACCATGAGGGGTTCAAAAAAGTCATTACATAATTCAGGAATTGATGATTAAATAAAAAGAATTAAAATGGAAGAGAGGCCTTCATGCTGAGGTATTTTGACTTCAGAAGATCCAGCCGCTTCTCACAGATAAATTTAGTTGACCTTATGACCACCAGTTCTGCTTCCAACTTTTGAGCCTTATTAGCAAAGTCCAGTCCAACTTCAAGCTCTTTCACCATTTGGGAGTTATCAAATTTCTGAAGCTCAATGTTTTGTTTTTTTGGCTTTCTAGATTTTGGCTTGAAGTTCTCTGATCTGTTCCTCCCAGGAATGGATATTCTGATTGTTGGTTTTGATTTCAACTTTGTTGTTTTCTTGGGCTTTTTCTAAGTCAGCTAAGCGATTGGTCGACTCTGAGGCAGCATCCCATGCAGCCGCTACAGAGCCAGTATAGCTTTCGATGTCCTTCGAGCTTTGCTTGATTTTAGCAACATCAACAGCAACTTGGTCGATCATAGAAGTCAGTTCCAAGATAACATTTACAATTTCAGGAGAAGCACTCAGAATGTCGACTTTCTTAAGAAGACTCTTTAAATCCAGTGTAGAAGTGGGATCAGACTCAATAAGGCAAAACAAGTCACCTTTGAAGATCTTTTCTTTGATCTTTGAAAGTATTTCACTAGCAGAGTCGTTGGTCGTTCGACCACCAGACACTGAAGGAGAGCTGGGACTTTTTTCAGATGAACTCTCCCTATAGCCAATCAAAGCCTTCAAGTATTCTCGAGGGTTGCTTTTCTTTAAGGCCGCCAATTCTTCTGCAGAAAAGGTCACAAAGGCGCTGCCTGAATCTTTTGCAGTCGACGCAGCAAGATTAGGGTTTGGTTCGACGAATATATCCTTATAAACATCTTCTTCCTCGTCTTCCTCCTGGCCATCATCTTCCTCGATATGTTCAGGGTTATCAACAAACTCCCCAATGGGCATCGAATAGTTCTGAAGTACAAAGTGAATTTCCCTTTCCTCTATGTCATCATCTGGGTCTTGTTGAGTGATATCCATACGTTCGACTCTTGGAGATCCATCTTCCACTTCCTCTTCGATAGGGGCATAAGGTTTATCCACTCCTGTGACTGCCTCAGTCTCCATATCCTTCTCCTGATTATCTTCGTGTTCTGAGCCACTGGTGTGAGAATTCTGAGTAGTGGTCTTGGGTGGCGAAGTTTCGCGCTGTTCCCTAGCCATTTGATTAATTTTGCTTATTGAGCTCTTCTCAGAATCCTTCGCAAAAGTGGGATGATATGTTGGTTCACCTTCACTATTGAGGATTGTTGGGTTGGTTGATTCGGCAGCTGGTTGAGTCGAAACTCCTGCATTATCCTGAAAAATATAATCAAAGTCAGTAGTCGAACATGATTACCGAAATTACTAAGGGAAAATGAGGTATAAAAAATTAGTACCTTAGGAGCTTCAGCCCCAAGACTTGAGTTGTCACTTTCAAGCTGGTCTGCAGCCTTTTTCGACATTTCTTCAGGAGTTGGTTTCAAAATGGTTAACTTGGTGGGTTTCTTTACAGAGACCTTCACACCTTTCGTGTGAGATAAAGCAAGGGCTTCGGTCATTTTAAGTTGTCTTTTCTTCTTCTTCAGGGGCTGTTCAGCAGTCGAAGATAAGTTTTCATCGTCCGATTCGACTATCACCAATGCGTCCTCTTTTGCCTTCCTTTTCTGAGGAGTTGAGGGAAGCTTTCGAGCACCCTGAAAAGGAAAATGTTAGAGAATATTGGAATGTAATAAGTGGCGAAATTGATAAAGGGTGCGAAATACCTTTGTTGTTGTTGCTGTCTTGCTTCCTCATTCTTCTTTCACTTCTGCAGGCTTCCTAACTGGTGGTTTCTTTAGAGGAACTTTCACGGCTAAAATAAAACAGAAAACAATTATTATATGTGAAAGCAAATAAACAAGGAAATATTGGGTTGAAATCCTCCCGTTCCACACCTTCATATATTTCAGATTCGATGCAAACATCTTCGATCCCAATATGAAGATGCCCTTTGAAACTGTCTAGTGTATGTTTGGTCGGAACCACCCGCTGCGCTTTTGGTTTTGATTGCTGGCGAAGGATTTTGATAGAATCCCCATAGACGAACCAGTCTGGAAATGGAGGGGCAAGGGCCACTCCAAAATCAGCGGTTGGCAGTAGAGGGAATTTGGCAGGAAACATATTGAAAGCCGTTTCATATTGTTTCTTAGGAGGAACGTACGAAGGGATCTTTAAGTTCTCCATTTTCTTTAAAAAAAATTCCTTCAGAGTAACAGCTGCGTCGCGGACGGTTCGACCAAGATCATTTGGTCGATAAACAGTTTCAAAGTATTTTTGGAAGGCCTGGATTTCTTTAATGTGCGTCAAAGTACCTTTCTTCACTCTTTCCTGCACAGAGAGGAAAGCCTTGTTAATGTGGTGTGTAAATGCAGCCACGTCGAAAAATTCCTCGGCATAGTAAGCCTTCCACCAGTCATCGAATTGTTGAGTACAAAGAAAGCTTGGTTCGAAAGCTACTAGAAGAAGCTGCGTTCGACCAACATACCGTGCGATTTGCTTAATAGCCACCGATTCAGTATGAATTACGTTGTAAAGAAAGAGAGCACTTTTCTTGTCATAAATCGGTCGGGGTAAGACTTGAACCAATCCAAATTGTCGAGCGACAAGATTTGGTTGGTAAGTAATCAATGTGACTTGGCTTTTGGAGAGGTTAAATCTGAGGGTTAAAACCCTGGGAGTTAGAAAGGCTTCCCAAATCGCAATAGATTCTGCTGCTTGAGCCTTTGACGACGCTGGGAATGGCCTGGTGAACCACTCAGGACCATACTTCCTTGCCGCAAAAGGAGCCATGTTAGGGGTAAAATCATAACGTTTGGCGAACATCATGATGAAGTTGGTGAAAACCTGTTGGACAGGTCGACCATCATTAGCAGGTGTCAGTTTTTCCAAATATGGGCCTTATACTCTTTGATTCCTCACGTCATCAGCATCTTTTTTAATTGGGTTCTTGCGGGGAAGGCAAGCTTCGAACGAAGCATTCAACCACAGCTGAAGAAGCCAGAAGGGTTCAGAGAGGAGTAGATTTCCCTTGTCACCGAGGCATTTGAGTTGGGTGACTCCTTCTCTCATGGACTCATAGAGGCTGGCTATGATTAATTCGCTTAAACATAAGTCATGGCCAGAGTGTAGTTGGTTCGCCATGGTCAGAAACTTTCTAGCAACTTGCAGTGACTTTGAGCAGAAGACACAGCGTGAAAGACACAAAGCTAGGAAAGCTATATGTTCAACGTCCGATACTTCCTCTATGTTCTTATCATGATAGTGAGCTATGTGGGTCGAATAAGCTGCCTTAGAGGTAGTAAAACCTATGCTATCCTCAACCATAAAGTCAGGGTCGTAAGTATTCCCAGTAGGTTTGAGCCCTGTGATAACGGCTATGTCGAAAAGAGTAGGTGTCATCATGCCACATAGGAGATGGAGAGTGTAGTGGGTGCTATCCCAGAAGTATAAGAACGAAATAAGCATATTCGAGCAGTAGTCGGGTCCTACTTTCGACAGCATGATTAGGTCATAAATACCCATTTTCTTCCAGACATCAGATTTTGTTTTTTCCAACTTGTTCAATCACCCCAAATAATCAGAGGGATCCTGAAAGGATGGACTCGCTCTAAAACTCCTAAAGTTGTTCATGTATCTAAGGTCAATAGCCTCCTCAGTTGGAGGATTGCTTTGATTAGCGGGGTTTGGGTCTTCATTGCTAGCCCTAGGTTTCTTACATTGTCCTACAGGTTTGTATTTATGGTAAGAAGGGAAGAACTCCATAAGCCTGATAGAATCTACTTTTAAATCAGATAAAGGACCAAATAAATCCAAGGTTTTGTTAGAAACGGTTAAAGGAATAAGTACCTGGGAAGTATAAATTCTCCTTTTTCTCTTCAGCAAGATGTTCAGGTAGATATTGTTGGTTCCCCACCATGGTAGGTCCAAAGATGAAATCAAACGAAGGAAGTTGAGAGATATTTTTTGGAGCTCTCGCAGGTTTGCCAACATCCTTGGTGACCTTGGTAGCATCTTTGGTAGAGCGTGTGGAAGAAACCATTGATGGAAGAAAGTGAAGAAGACTGAGTTTTGAAATGCAAAGGTTTCTGGAGAAATTTGAGAGTAAGGGAGCGTAAAAGTGAAAATAATTGTTGGAAAAGGTATTTATAAGTTGAGAAGTGGAAACGATTTTAAAAAATTATTGTAATGATAGTGGGACGCGTGTCTTCCCCACAATTCCTGATGAAGCGGTGGTAATAAGTGCCTACTCCCCATGATCTCCTAGACTCTAAGAAAGGTAATGATGATGGAGATTCTTGCATGATTTGAAGAGACGTGTCAGAGGTAGTAATAATGGCTATGACGTCATAGGTCTGCTGAGAGGAAAGTGATCAGTTGGAACTATAAGCAATCGTCGAAGCATCATAACGACTGAATGAGGCATTGAATGACAATCTCAAAAAATGCCTTTTTCTTCAATAGTGTCGAAAATGACATTTTTGGGGGGCAATTTGTTAGCTCCTAATTTCGACGCCTGATATTGAATTGAGATTCTTATTTAAAGAAATAGAATTTTTTGAAGTTTTGGAAGACTTCGACAGAGACGGTATTTCTAGAGAGTCTGGTCAAAAATGTCCTAGTAAAGAAGAGACACGTTCTATGGACTTTGAAATATTTTTGACAACTTGGAGATGTGTTTCGACAGAGGACCGGCTGGTGACGTTCGGTTTAAAGATTCAAATTCAAATAATGGAGGAAACTTTGTCCTTATCCATTGAGAGAAGGGGACACGTGTGGAGCAGTTGAAGGACGAAGCCATGCAGAATGACATTTGTCTCACTCTAATTAGTAGGCTGTTAGTGGTTAGTTATTTCTTACTATTATAAATAGTAAGTCTTAGTATTAGGATTTGTGTGTGTTAAAGTTGTACAAATTTCTCAAAATCACTCAAAGTATCCGTGTGTAGAGAGAAAATAGTTTCTGAAGAAATGTACGTTTTATATAACACCATTTTTCTTATTCAATGCAATCCAATTAATCTTTACCCAGAAATTTATCTTCTTTCCTTTATTTTGTTAAGTTATTTTCCAATGCACTTTTAATTACTTCCTTATATCATTTTTCTTTGGTATTGTCGAAATAGCCTTTTCTAAATTATGAAGATTGTCGAATTGCTTATCTTTTATCAAATATCCTTTTAAATTATTTTAGCACATGTCCTAGGATTTAGTTTGGTCGATCCTGCAAGTTACCCATATTTTTTACAAATTTGGCAGACCGGAGGTTGTTTGCTATTTTTCACAGTAAACAGTTTGTCCCACTAAATCAATTTAATTAATTAAATTAAATTAAATTATCAACAACACATCGATTTTAATAATCATATCTACATCCACAAACTACATATACATTTAAAATTACAAATCTTATTTTCTTTTATCATTGACAAAGAATTACATCACAACCTCTATTTGTTATATATATTTTTTTCGGTATTTTATTCTCCTTTCCTTTTCTCTATTTTCTATTTTTTTTATTGTAGAATGCAATAAATACAATTTATTTATTTTTGAATTATATTTGTGTTAATTTAATTCCAATTGAAGAATTAAATTAAACAAAAGATTTTGTTTGTCATTTACAAGTGTAGTTTGTGTTTGAAAAATGTACTATTTTTTTTAGTTTTTATGTTATACTTGGCTCTCATTTTTTTCCATATGATTTGGGCGTAATAACATTTTTTATTACTTTACATTTTAAAATATCCAAATAATAGAATGTGTTCTGGACTGGGCCAATGGCCAGGCACGACCCAATCCACTGCTGCTGCAGTAACGGCCCAAATGCCTAGGTCCAATCCACCAAAGGGAGAAAGTTACCTTTCTGCCCCTCCAGCCGGGCAAGGACTGCACAGTCTTCCTCGGAACTGCTGCCCGTTCCGCACGGCTCATACACTCCCCGAGCAGCTATAGGCAGGTGCCCAAAACTATGTCTATGCCCGACATAACGGCTAGTTTCGGACACCCTGCCCGACATAACGACTAGTTTGGGCAGTTACCTATTCCTTCGGGAAAACGGTTATTTCGCCCCGAAAATAGGACCGTTGGCCACACGCCGGGGGCACTATATAAACCCTCTCGCTTGAGAGGGTCAGGTATCGAATAATCACCCTTGAAACTCATACTTTGTACTTGCCCCTTTTCTCTGACCCTTTCTTACTTGAGCGTCGGAGTGCCTTGCAGGTACACCCCCTCCTCCTCTCCATACGACCAGCACCTCAGACGCATTTGGTGGTCCCCCTTCAATAGGATCTGATCCAGCCTTCACGATCAGTGGCACCGTCTGTGGGAAACTTTGTTCTCCCCGTCTTAACATCCACCTCCGATACTAAGACCAAAGCAAATTTCCAAGATCATCATCATGGCCTCTCAAGATCACGTCAAAGGTGTTCACCAATCCGCCGTCCTCTCCATCAACAAGTCTGGCGTTAACGGTCCATCTTCTCTCCTCGGAGATCCCCGTTTTCTGAGAGACGGGGCCACAACCTCTCTATCCCCTACTCCCACTGACTGCGAAGACGACCAGCCATCGCTGGCCATCCAACCTGTTCCTGCTTCACCCAACGCCGACCCGGCCATGGTGGCCCTCCTATAGGCGATCAACAAATCCAACCTCATGATCCTTCAGCAAAATGAAATGTTAGTTCTTGTATTAGCTGGAATTTTGGTAAAACAATGGTGTTGTTAATGATGGCATATGTCTGATGTCTTAACATGAGTTCTTAACATTGAGTTGATGTTAAGTTCAAAAGGGTTGCAGTTTTGTATGAGTTCAGAAGGGAGTTGATGTTAAACCTGATGTCTTGACATCAGTTGACAGAACATCAGAACATCAGTCTGATGTGTTTTGTTAGGGCTGCATTTGTTTAAGTGTGTTTTGAGAAGATCTGGTGGAGAGATTGCAGGCGAATATCATGGGACAAATATATTCTGTTGCAATCTTATATTGAGCAGATTTTGTTACTATTTTCATGCAAAAAGATATGGAGAATAATTAGATTTAATTGAAGATTTAATTGAAGATTTAATTGAAGATTTAATTGAAGATTTAATTGAAGATTTGATTGAAGATCTATTTAGTAGCAGAATCTTTTGCAGATTTTTAGCGGCTGATTTGTTGTGATTTGAATTCCCAAAACCAGTTGGGAAATATGTTATAAATAGAAGCATTGTAACCTAGTTTTGTGAGCCATCCATCATGTAAATTATAAGGGTTGTGTTGGTTGATGAACCACCCGGTTTTGTGGGATGGTCATCATGTTTATCTCTAAGCCTGTAGGTAAGAGATGTATTGTTCTTAGAGGAAGTTGTTAAGCAACTCTAAGCATTGTTCTTAGTCATGAGGGTCATGTCTAGGTATTGTTATAGGAGTGTGTCTTCTCTTTTTATGTGTTTGGAGAGTTGTTGGAAATCAAGTTGTTGATGCAGTGACTGAGATGTTGACTGCTAGACATCATTGCGATGATTGGAAGTGAGATGGAGTCTCTTACCTAGGGAGAACTTAGGTAGAAGGGTCATTGGGTAGGGATTAAGTGAGTAGATTGTCAACTGGTATTGTTGAGTATGTTATTTAATATTGCTAATAGTGGACTTCCTTCCTGGCTTGGTATGCCCCCATATGTAGGTTGTTAGACCAAACTGGGTGAACAAATTCTGTGTGCACTTTTCTTTTCAGCAACATATTTAACTGTCTATAATTGCCTTGCTGTTTATGTCAGACCAGATGTCTCGACATCATGTAGGACATCAGGGATCTGTTATACCAGAATTTCAATTGGTATCAGAGCAGGCATCCTGTATGTTTCTGGATGAGATCTAGGGAAGATACTTTCTGGTTCATGAGCAAGGAAGATAGTTTTACCGAGTTATGGACTTGGTCAGTTCATATAGTTGTTTGTTTGATCCCTTGAAGTGAAGGATGGACTATTCATGACAGGGTATGTATTGGACCTGTCTGTTGTTATCAGGTGTGTAGCTTTGGTGGAGAACTTTAGAGTTTGGTCTCCTCAACAGAAGAAGAATATATTTCAAATCTGGTATTGAAGACCAATCTGTTCAGAACATTGATGATGAAAGTAGAGGGTGGAGCCAAAGCAAAAGAGTATCACTGTCAAATCTTTCATGCGGGAGTGAAGATCTTGATAAGTTATCTCTTAAGCATATTTATGGTGACCTAATTAGGAGATCTTCCTAGTTATGGTGTCCAATGTAGTTCTGGTATATCTTAAGATGAATTCTCTTGTGAAGATACATGTTTCTGATTTTCAAAATCATGAACTGGAGGAAGTTTCATCAAGAAAGAAGCTGAGCTTGATATGTCAATCCTAATGTCTCGACATCGCGCTACACATCAGCAGTTTATGGTAAATGCTGAGTCAAAGTCCTATTAGATTGTAGCTGTTTTGAAGGATCACTGAAGCTGTGAAGTTGAACAATTATTGAGATGCTGTTCATAATGTCATAGCATCTCAGCTGTGCTGGTTGAAGAAAAGGTAGTAATCTTGATAGCAGAAGAGAAGGAGATGATCCTTGTTTAAGCTAAAATGTCTGAGGACAATTTTATAGGGAAAATGCATCCAAGAGTTTGTGTGCAGTAGCAGTGTAAATCAGCTTGTGGTCAATTGGTGTATGCATGAGCTCTTTCAATTTTGTGGCTTGAAGGATTGGAAGTAGCAGATTGTCTATGGTATGTTATCACTCTTAAGTTAGACGAGAGGTCTGAACCTTGTGCTTATAAGAAGAAGCTTCTGGAAGAGTGTGTTATGCAAGTTACTGCAGTTTTGTTGGTCTGATCTTGGAAGTTGATCAGATGTTGATATGTTCTCGTGTGTTCGCTGCAAGAGATATGTGTGGATTACTATGGTTGTAGTCTCCAAATCCTAGTAGATGTTTAATGTGATTTAGACTGATGTCGGAACTGATGTTGAAACATCACTTCAGTTCTTTACTCAGGGTGGAGTGAAAGATCAAGACACTGACCTAACCTGGAAGGCTTTTGTGGTATGAATGGTTGTCATAATGGTTGTCATGAAGAAGATTCAGAAGATGCTAGAATCTAAAGAAGGGTTAAACCACAGGGATTTAAGATCAATTGTTATTTGTGATATTCACAAGTATTTAATTGATTATCCTCGAAAGACAAGATTAAGGATGTTCTGTCAATTGTTTTAACATCTTTTCATCAGAGGTTTGGAGAATCATGGGAGGGGTTCTACATTCGCTCACAAGTCGCCTAGGTGTTGACCTGGGATTATTTCTTAGCATCTGTTCCTAGAAAGTATTGTGAATGACTTGTCCAGATGGTGGTGCTGTTTAAGATGAAGACGGAAGACTATGAAGACATCATAATCTTGTTGGTTACAGGTTGGATCAGTTTATTTCTGATCTAAGTGGTTTGGAGCATGGTGTTTGCTCTGGTTGTTAAGGTCAAGGATAAGTGGCAGTTATCTCTGGCTTTCTACTGACGACTCTACTAAGGGAAGTGACTTTCTTTAGTATTGCTATGGGGTAGTCTTGGACTACTTATTTTCTGAAGATTCAGATGTGGTAGGTTTGAAGTCTTTGGAGTTTCTAAGCAGGATGGAGGTTGTCTACTCAAACTTGATTGTTGAACCAAGTCTATGAAAGGATGGAAATCTGTTTCTGCAAAGGGAGGAGGTTCTTCTGAGTGGCAGAAGGTAGAGCTGAATTCAACAGTTGGGTGACATAATGTTCTGACATCTAGCTTAACATCAGAAGTCTCAACTGGTGATGTGGCACATCAGCTTTTGATAGGGTGATCTACATGAATGAACAACAGGATGCTTCAAAAAGATCGTTCTCATGGCAGTTTGCGGGAGCTGCAGGAAGGAGAAGATGTTACATGACCATGGCTTAGGGAGTCTAAGTGTGTTTGCTATTGAGCAATTGGAACTTGTGACTTGAAGATCTGGTTTCCTTGGTGGATCAGGATATCTTTGTAAGAGTTCTGACAAACGTGAAAAAGGTCAAAATGTGGCATTTGGCTATTTTCATATGAGGATTCATGCTTGAGGTGATCAAATTGTGGCATTTGGTTGATCTCAGAAGTGAATTCGAAGAATCAAGATAATCAGAGTGTGGCAGTTGGTTATTATTGAGGATTGTCTTGGAACAAGTTACTCTTGGGCAGAAGGGTGATGAGTTGAAGACTCAAGGAGATTATTTTTCTTAAAGGTGGATGAGAATTTATTTCTCTGGTTCTTTGGATTACTATGCTAGAGTAAGTCCAGTTGATGGAGCATATCAAGAATCATGGTGTTGATGTTTTGGTGTGTGGAAGATGTTCTAACTTGTGATAGGACATTATCTGGGATGATTACCTACATTGTATCTAAAGAGAATCTACCTAATCATACGGGAGAATAATGAAGTAGAAGTTCTGCTTTGGAAGGAGAATGTAGAGAAGACTGAAGTAGATCGGGTATTGATTGCTTGAAAGTCTGAATGTGGATATTCATCAATTGATCCAAATGTCAAAGATAGATGATTGGATGTGTATCGCTAAAGGCAGAAGAAAAGCCTGTGAAGGGGACATAGCCCTATTGTCAAGTCATGCTAGAGAGTAGTTGATCAGCCTGGCAAGATGTGGAGTTTTGGAGCATGTGAAGACAACAAACCAAGAGGGAATCATGTGAGTATACTAATTTGCAGTCTAAACTCTTTGCTTCAGAGAGGGTGTGCGAGCTCATGGTATTCAGGTGTGTATGTTAACCTGAATAAGCTGCTCTGACTGTGTTTTATTGGGAGCTTCTTGAAGGACTTCTATACGAAATGAGTCCTCTGAATGGTAATGAGAAGCTGATGTCCCCAAAAGATGTTGTTGAATGGTGATGTTGTAACATCATGATTGCTGATGGTTATATTTGGAAGATGATTGAGAGTGTTCGTGTGGAGTTGGATGCTCAAGCATTTTTGTCAAAAGAGATGTTTCTGACTATGTGAATTAGAATGTGGAGATTCTGGTCTTGTTTTTAGTAGTTTGTTCTGGCAAAGCATGACTACTAATTTTGAAGACTTCACTAGTATCAACAACTACTGGTGGATGTAATGGTAGAGGGATTGTGATGTGATCTGATCAGAACATTTTTTTGAGAGTTGTTCCTTCTTCTGCTATAAGTATCTCTTGAAGAGATTAGATCTCAGTAAAGCAGAGAATTTGTGGAGTCTGTGAGCAGTGTCAAACAAGTCAGGATACTTGGTTGTGTTCTCCAAAAGTGAAAGTACAGTATGTGAATGTGCTCAGCAAGTGTGCTCAAATGTTCATCTCCATCTAGAGCATTAGTTAACCATGACAAGGGGAGTACTTGTCTATGGATTCTGCAGCAAAGGTGCATATATTGTGAAGCTTGCATGCTGATCAAGCTTGTGGAGATTGGTTGCCTCTTATGAGGAGATAATTTCAGATAACATGTTATGACATTAGGCTGTTGGATGGCATGTTGGTGTGGACATGAATGGTTCTAGCCATGTGAAGCTAATTGTTTGTATCCTGTGCGCACATGCTTCTGAGGAGAAGTCTGAAGACAATTTAATGCAGTTTTGGAAAAACTTTGTGAGGGTCTTTGTTGATGGGATATGTCACACTTGTCTTGATGTGTGTTATTAATTCTAAGTAAGAGGAATTTACTTAGAGTTCAGTGGAAGGCATTGTGAGTGTGCTTCAGAACTTGTGGATGATTGTGTGAAGCACTCCTGACTGGATGGATGAAGACTGTGTCTGGATTTTCCAAATGCTATGATGTACTGGTCAAGGAGCATCAGTTGTGAAATATAAGGGGAGAACTTCTGTCTGTACTAGTGTGGTACTTGGATTGTTTGAGGATTAAGCAAGTTCATTGGGCTCAATTTAAAGATTTAGCCATGAGTGGATAATTCTCAAGACAGCATCAATTTGTGTGCAAACCATGAGTCACAATTGCAAGAGATTTTCAATCTATGAGCATAGTTAGAGGTTTTGCAAGATAAGTTTTGAGTTGTGGTTGGAAGTTTTGTTAAGCTTGGTTTTGGATTAGTGACTTCAAACTCACAAATTATGCTGCGTTTTAGGCATGATGATATATAGAAGTAGTGCAAGTCATAATATGTATTATTAGGTGCAAGAAATAAAGTTGTTGAATTGTATTTGAAAAGGAGGCATCGTGTTCAATTCATTTCACAATACAATAGCATTCTTGTCAATACGGTTCGTGCAAAGGCAACATGCCACAATTCATGAATGTTAGATTCAATCTAAACATTATTTCAAAATTCAAGTCATTACCATAAAGGTGGCAGAGCTACTACAATAAACTACTGATACGGATTCGAGCTACATAAAGGTGTTCAAAGTCTAGCAGTGTTACTTTTTTCCATGGAAAGGGATCAAGGCAATTACAAGCTTAAATCCAACACATTGAAGAACACAAGACAATACCAAGTTTTACAAGACAAATGGGATTTTTAAAGCATACAGATTGCTTCCTATTGCACCAAACCAATTTCATTTATTCTAAATACATGTCAAGGCATATGGAAAATGAAAAAACAGGTTTGAGGCAAGAATATTCTCATGGTACAAACTGCAAATTCACATGTACTACAAAGTTCAAATTACAAGACTCAAATTTCAAATACCAAGACAAGAAGGCTAAAAGCTCATTTAAAACTCAAAGTTCAAACAACTACATAGCCAATTACAAAGTCATGCCATAAATTACAAAGGAATTCATGCTACAATCAAAGATAAAAGCTAAAAAATCTTATAAGTTCGCCAAGCCATCAAGTAGTCTAATTCATGTGCCAAGCCGCTGCTTGTTGCCAATCCATCATTATTCCAAATTGCTCCATAAATGCACACATGAAAAGAAAAAGAAGTGGATGATTAGTGTAATCAAATGAGAACTACACAAATGAGTGCATAACTATATCAACCACATTCACGAGTATATTTTAGAGCTACAAGAGAAACAATTGCAGTAATATTTATTCTGAGATCATGTCAAGAATATGTATACTCATCCCTCATAGCTCCTAAGAAATGTCACACTATGTTTCACATAATGAACAACTTCAAACCATGACTTACTCATTTTATCCAGGCCATGACCCTCATGCTTCAACTTCCATTAAGCATCTGCATTTCCAAGCTGCCTCAAAGCATATGACAATGAGAATCACGATTTAACCTTAAAATGTGAACAGTGCTCTGAACTTAGTTGGTATTCTTGAATGGATGAAGAAGGCAATTCCTATCCCGTATACGACCAAGATAACTTGTGATAAGTCCTATAAGGAAAATTTAGGTAAGCATTAATCAAGTGGATAAGCGTTGAATGTTGGATCTTACCAAGATGTTTCTAAAAACCAAAGTCAGAAGTTGTCCTGTCTGGTTTAATCCCATCTGCACCATATTCAAATATTACCACCAGATATTAACCACTCCAAAGATATCCTTCAATCATCACCAGGACCACCTCCAAAATTGTTCAAAAGCCCTATATGTGAAGAACATTAAAGAAGTCAGAAGCTAAGTGGAAGGAAGAATATGGTAATGGAAGTATTTAGGCTCTTACCAAAACCTGAGTATCACCAAACTCCAAGTGTCGCGGTGAGAATCGGATACCATAGCTATTATGTTAACTAGGATCACAAATCTTAATGTTCACCACCGGTCTTTATTTTATCCAAAGGAAAGGGTTAAAGATCGAAAATCCTAATAAGAGAATCTAAGTTCGGGGGTTGGTTACGATTAGGGAAGGTGTTAGCATCCTAAACGTCTATAGTACTCTACAGGAACCTCTTGTTTTATTTATGTTATCTATTGTTTGCTTGCTAAAGGATATGTGCTAAAGGAAAGCTAGGGTTGATTGTTCAATTGGTGTTGACCAATATTTTTGAAAATGGAACTTGGTGTTGACCAAATTCTTTGATTTTTTTATGAAAGATTGATTTTATTTTATTTTTTGTTTTTATTAATTTATTAATTATCTATCTAAAGAAAAAGAGACGGTAAAAACAAATGACAATTACACATGAGGGCGAGGGATACATTTTATCAATGGGAAGTAAGAAAATGATTGAAATACTAAACAAGTAAATGTGGGCCCAAAACCAACCGAAATCGAATGGCAACTGAATTTAGCTTTGAAGCTAACTAAGAGTGGATTCATGTAAGAATCACTCTATGAGAAGCCAAGCAAATGACTATAAGCACTCAAATGGTTATCGAAAGTTAAATTAGATTTTAACTCCGAAATCGAAATGCAACGCTAAACAAATATAAATCTGCATAAAAACCGATGAAAATTGACAAATGGTTTGCTACACTCAACGTGGTCATCGCAATGGATTCAAATTATGCGGATCTAAATTTATAAGGAAACAAAAATAAAAAAAGAAATTTTAAAGTGTTTTAAAATTGTAATATTATTACAAAGAAAAGAAAATTAAAAAAATTAAAAAAAAAACCTCAACAATATTGCTATCGCGAAAACGCGGTCATCGCAACCGGATCCGAATTGTACGGATCTAAATATAACAAAAAAATCAACTAAAAAAAAAGGGAAATTTAACTTTGATAAAAACCTCAACAATATTGCTATCACGAAAACGCGGTCATCGCAACCGGATCCGAATTGTACGGATCTAAATATAACAAAAAAAGCAACTAAAAAAAAAGAGAAATTTAACTTTGATAAAAACCTCAACAATATTGCTATCGCGAAAACGCGGTCATCGCAACCGGATCCGAATTGTACGGATCTAAATATAACAAAAAAAGCAACTAAAAAAAAAGAGAAATTTAACTTTGATAAAAACCTCAACAATATTGCTATCGCGAAAACGCGGTCATCGCAACCGGATCCGAATCGTGAGGATCTAAATTTATCAAAAATGTAAAGCAAAAGAAATTTTAAAACGTGTTAAAACAATAATGTTGCTAACGCGGGAATTGCGATCATCGCAACCGGATCGAACCAAAACGTAAATGTCACGCATCAAACACATAAATATGCGAACCGCGTATCGACACGATTCGATCAAAAAAATAATAATAATAAAATTAACAATACGTATATATAAATTAAATCAAAACTATGTTAAAATAAAATTATATTATATTAAAACAAAATATTCAGATTATATTACATATATTAAAACAAAATACTTACACAGCCGTATGCTAGGAAACCTGATTGAAACGGCTTATTATTATAACACATTCTATGTGTTAAAAAATATTTGTATGAAATAAATCAATGTATAAGTAATTAGATGCATTTATATTGTATTGAAGAAACATTATATATTAAATTGGTGAAAAACTGTTATATGCTTATTGAAAAACGTGTTACGTATACAGTAAAACAAAACGTTATGTATTATATTGGAACATGAACTCTGTATGTACTAGTAGAACAAATGATGTATTTTAGACATATATTGAAACATGGGTGACGTACCCGAAACAGACGTACTATATTTACAAATGGCAGATGGATTAACATGTACCTTATGCACAATGAATCGGTCCCGTCCGCCGTTTCCTTGTTCTGTTTTTTTTTCCTTTCAGCAATGATAACATGTGCATATATAGAGATTAAATTAGGGTTAATTTTAAATTGTCAATATTGTCTCTAATATCCAATTTAAGGCCCAAAATAAAATAATATTAAAAATTAAATAAACTTAAAACTAAATGAAATTTAAACAATTCAATTAAAATAAATTTAAAACAGAAACTAAAAATCCTATTTATTTATGAAAAACAATATTAATTAAAAATAAAAATAAATATTTAAAATAAAATAAACATACTAATTATCCTATTTGGAAAAGCATCAGAATAAAGTCACATATCTAGAAGAACATCGGATAAACAAGGTCATATCCGGAAGAGCATCAGATAGACATAAAAGGGCTCTGGAAAAACATCAGGAGCAGACACATCTGGGAAAACATCAGACGGTAAAAGCAAGGTCATTCCAGAAAAGCATTAGAATAAAGTCACATATCCGGAAGGACATCAGATAAACAAGGTGATATATCTGGAAGAACATCAGATAACAAAGACTCAATCTGGAAGAACATCAGAAATAGAGACATATCCGAAAAAACATCGGATAGATTCCGGAAAAGCATCAGAATCGATATGAATGTCTGGAAAAACGTTAGACAGGTTCTGGAAGAACATCAGAATAAAAGTACATATCCGGAAGAACGTCGGAGCGATTATGGAAAAGTATCAGAATCAAAGGTAATATCTGGAAGAACATCAGATAAGTTCTGGAAGAACATCAGAATAAAGGACACATCTGGAAAAACGTCAGACACAACGTCATATCTGGAAGAACGTCAGATAGACACAAAGAATGTTCTGGGAGAAACATCAGAACAAAAGTACATATCCGGAAGAACATCGGATAGAGGGACCCATCCGGAAAAACATCAGATGGAAAAGAAACCAGACATCCAATAATGGCCTTGAATGAAAGGTACAATCACAATATCTAATAATGGTTTTAGATGAATGTGAACAAAGATATACCCAAGAAAGCATGGGACGAATATGAACAAGGAGGTACCCAAGAAAGCATTGGATAGACGCGAAAATATCTGTTTGGTAGGTTCCAAGTGAGTTGGATTTTGACCACAAGGTAAGACGTGAATAACAACACGACCTATGGAGAATGCAAATGAGTGCAAATGAGGATGACACTCTTGCTATGCATATGTATATGAATTATGCAGATGATATATGATCAAATGTAAATGTAAATGCAATGTAGACGTCGAAGACACGACTCGACTCTTTTGTGGAGAAGACAAAACTGGAATACTGATTCCTCAACACAGAGATCACTGTCATTCTGCTTTGGAACTAAAGATGCTACTTAACACAAATCTGCCACACTGGTAAACTGTATTAAGTTGACGATCCTTGTAGGAAGAATGGAAAGCTGCATGGGGATTCTTCAAGTAAACTGCCCCAGATTAGTTGACTGTTGTATGTGAACTGACAATTGCTTCAGCTTGAATGGATGCTGAAAATGACTGAATTACTGTGCACTTGGAAAACTTGCCCCAGTATGAGTCTTGAAAAAGTCTTCTGTATAAACTAATTCTGAGAAGGACTTGCACTGAACAAATCTTGAACTGATTCTCAATAGGATCTGGAAGGAACTTGCCCCTGATTGGATCACTAACCAAGTTTCTCAAATGTTTGAAAATTCCTTAAGCGGAAGCCAGATTGCAAGCAAAAGTGTTCATACAAACATAGTAAATGCAAAGTTCATGCAACTTTTAAAATCAAAATCATTTTTGGAAAGAGGTAAAACAATAGGGTCACTGGTCAGAACACGGTGGTTCAAGACGTTTAAAAGTGAAAGATAAAGCAAAAAAGCGTGATGCCAAAAAATTGATCTGCAAAGATCTTTAGGAGCCAGTTTACGCAACCTCGTTGTAGTATGCTTTCAAAATAACCTTGCTTCAATTAGGTCTTTTGAGGGTTATAACGTGGCCTGGTTCACGGTTTAAGAAACAAAGATAAAGGCTCAAAGTTTATTTGTACCCACCCAATCTTCGTGATGATCTTCAGTCCTACGCTCAGTTAACTCAAATTATGCACTCAAGTTCCCATAGGTTAGGGATTGCACTGATGATAGTGGTGATGATGATGGTTCAGAAGTTATGGGACTCTTGAGATGGCAGTCACTGTTTCCTTACAACTTTAGTTGTCATACAAGCTTATTCTTATTTCTCTTTGTATAAGGTAAGGTCACGAGCTTCCCATCTTTCTTAGCTTTCGCCTCGAAAGGGACTCGGCTCATTCTTTGAGTAAGGATTTCTTGACGATCCTTCTTTATTTATCCCTTTGGGAACAACTTGTACAACATTTATTCATTTAATTTAGGAGAGTTGAAAGTTTATGACCTCATGGCCTAATGATTACGGTGAACCATCATTGGCTTCTGATTTTTCAACACTTGATTGTTATGTGCGAAGGGAAACTGTGAATGCAACCTTTATATGAAAGGTGTCTTGAATGAAACTCTTGTATTTGAATGCACAATCAAGTTAACTGAGAACTACCCTACCCAGGTTAAGATTGCGGGTTTTTATTTGTAAAGAAAAGAAACTCCTACTTCAAGGCTCAAAGGGGTAGACAAAGGGTTATCTTCCTTATTTCTCCACTGTTTGGGAATTGAAACAATGCCTTACATCCTCAGCAAAGTTTTGATTTGAAAGCATACCGACAACAATTATGAGTATTTTGTATTCATCATCCTCCCTCCAATCTTTGCATAATCAGAAGAAAGTGGAAAAGAGATAAAATATATTTTTTGTTTTTGGATAAAGCGCAAAGATGTAAATAACAAAAGCAAATGAATTGAATCCAAAAGTTGCAATGCTCATTTTATTAATTATGAAAGTACAAACATAAGTCGAAAGCAAACAACTAATACAAAGAAGGAAAATGCAAACAATAAGAAACATGGCTTAGTGACTAATCAGAAACAAAGATGACTTGTCCTGTCTGAAACACTGGCTTTTTGGAAGATAGTCTGCTGAAGTCAACTGAAGCTTCACTTGGCATGCTCTGGCAGAGGATTCGTCTGGACATTAGGATTAGTGTCACGAAATTTGATGATTCCGGCCTTAATCAAGTCACACACTCTAGCCTTTAGTGCATAACAATGTTCCAAGTCGTGGCCTGCGGCACCTTCATGGAATGTACAAGGAGATCAGATCTGAATCCAGGTGGAAGTGGATCTGGAGGAGGAGGCAAAGCCTTAGTAGTTATCAAACCTTTCTGAACCAGACCAGGATATAATTCAGTGTACGTCATTGGAATTGGATCAAAATGACTCATATTATGGTACTGATTCTGTCTAACAGCCGGACGTTGAGTAGCTTGAGCCGGTCGTGGAGCTGTAATCACGGGAGTAACAGCAGCAACAGCAGGGTGATCAGAATGTTGGGGTCGAGGCCCTCTTGTTTCAAATATGACAGCATTAGTCTGATCTTCTCTCTTCTTCTGGAAGTTCCCATAGGATTTCTTCGCACCATTAGAAGATTCAGCAGTCTTTGACACTTTACCATTCTTAAGTCCTTCCTCGAGTCTTTGACCAACAGTAACAAATCAGTGAAGCTGGAGGAAACACTACCAATCATCTTCTCCCAGTAGAATGGAGACAAGGTGTCCATAAACAGTCCAGTTAATTCTTTCTCTGCCAAAGGAGGTTCAACTTGGGAAGCCAACTCTCTCCAGCGCTGAGCATATTCCTTGAAAGACTCTTTATCCTTCTGAGACATGTTTTGCAGCTGACGGCGGTCAGGAGCCATGTCGAGGTTATACTTGTATTGCTTCATGAAGGCATTAATAAGATCCTGGAAACAGTGAATGCTGTTCTGTTCAAGATTCATATACCATTTGAGAGAAGCTCCACTCAGACTATCTTGAAAATAGTGGATAAACAACTTCTGATTCTTGGCATGAGCAGCCATCTTTCGGGTATACATGACCAAATGAGCTCTTGGACAAGAATCACCTTTGTACTTTACAAAATCGATAACCTTGAACTTAGCAGGCATAACAAGGTCAGAAACCAAACTTATGTTTTCTGCATCAATGTTGAAGAAATCAGTACCCTCTACGGCTTTGAGTCTCTTGTCCATGGTCTGAAACTATTCACGGACAACCTCAGGTTCAACAAAGTCTTCACGGTCTTCACCCTGAGCACTGGCAGCATTGTACTCGTAGAGAGGGTTCTCGAAAGAAGCTCGAGTATACTGGACTATAGGTTGAGGCTCGGCAAAAATAGGAGCTTGAAACATTGGTCTAGAAGTCTGACCAATCATAGCAGTATATGCAAGAGGTGGTGAGTAGTTGGGAGGTAAACCAAACTCTGGCCAGGTTGAAGGTTGCACCTGAATAGGTTGAGGATCAACAGTTGAAACTTCTTGGATGACAGTCCTTTGGGGTGGTTCTCCTCTAGCAATCAAAACTTGGAGCATTTCAGTGAGCTTTGCCATGCTTGACTTAAGGTCGTTGATCTCCATTCGCATCTCAGCATTGTGTGCTTCTTGCTCTGCCATTATGCGCCTGTAATTAGCTCTAGTCTGGTATCGATGTCGAGGAATCAGCTTGACGACTCACAGGTGACACTGGAAGATAGAGACAGTTGAGAATGAGTTGTTGGACAAACAGACGCATGCAATGAATCATGCAAAGATGCAAATGGTATGCCATGCGATGCAATGGTTTCAAGGATCTCAAAAGTAGGTTACAAACAAATCGGAAAAAAGTTTCATTTTCTAATCCAATGATTTTATTGATTTTGCAAAGGAAAGAACAATCGAGTTCCTTGAAACCAAAGGGTTATGCATGAATATATGGATGCATAAACACATGTATACACATATACAGGAAAACAAAGGCCTAGGCTTGAAGATCACGAGCATGGAGCCATGGTCTACCCTTCCCAAGGTATGTACTAGAGGTTTATTTGTACCTGCCGAACGGGTTCTACCAAGTTCCCAGAGTCTGCAACCCATCTTTCGGATATTATCGATTTTCCAGATCACTTGGTAGTCAATAATATCCTCAAGAGAATCTCGTCTGAGTGTAGTATCGCGTAGCGACTATCGCAGAAATAGACTCCCGCATAGTCCCCGCACTACGCCCTAATAGGCCAAGTTGGGTTAAAGGTAACTACGGTCCCCAGTCCTGAGGGCCTTTAGATCGAAACCATATCGTCTTCACGAATGAACTCGTTGGACAAATATTTTATTCGAGAGGGCCTAGACTGAGTGGTGAGGTCTCAATTTAGTTTTTCAGGAATTGACTCCCTCAAAGTATCATTGAAGTCTCACCGTTTTCCTATCTTAATTTCACTCTAGTCCGGGTGTAGGACTTTGTCTCACCACACTAAGTACCCAAACCCGCACAAAAAGAAAACCAAGCAAGCAAATAATAATAATAACATAAATAAACGAGTTAGGGGAAACCCTCAATAAAAACATCATTCTCTCCCCAGTGAAGTCGCCATTTCTGTCGCGGTGAGAATCGGATACCATAGCTATTATGTTAACTAGGATTAAAAATCTTAATGTTCACCACCAGTCTTTATTTTATCCAAAGGAAAGGGTTAAAGATCGAAAATCCTAATAAGAGAATCTAAGTTCGGGGGTTGGTTACGATTATGGAAGGTGTTAGCATCCTAAACGTCTGTAGTACTCTACAGGAACCTCTTGTTTTATTTATGTTATCTATTGTTTGCTTGCTAAAGGATATGTGCTAAAGGAAAGCTAGGGTTGATTGTTCAATTGGTGTTGACCAATATTTTTGAAAATGGAACTAGGTGTTGACCAAATTCTTTGATTTTTTTATGAAAGATTGATTTTATTTTATTTTTTGTTTTTATTAATTTATTAATTATCTATCTAAAGAAAAAGAGACGGTACAACACAAATGACAATTACACATGAGGGCGAGGGATACATTTTATCAATGGGAAGTAAGAAAATGATTGAAATACTAAACAAGTAAATGTGGGCCCAAAACCAACCGAAATCGAATGGCAACTGAATTTAGCTTTGAAGCTAACTAAGAGTGGATTCATGTAAGAATCACTCTATGAGAAGCCAAGCAAATGACTATAAGTACTCAAATGGTTATCGAAAGTTAAATTAGATTTTAACTCCGAAATCGAAATGCAACGCTAAACAAATATAAATCTGCATAAAAACCGATGAAAATCGACAAATGGTTTGCTACACTCAACGTGGTCATCGCAATGGATTCAAATTATGCGGATCTAAATTTATAAAAAAGGAAACAAAAATAAAAAAAAAGAAATTTTAAAGTATTTTAAAATTGTAATATTATTACAAAGAAAAGAAAATTTAAAAAAATTTAAAAAAAAACCTCAACAATATTGCTATCGCGAAAACGCGGTCATCGCAACCGGATCCGAATTGTACGGATCTAAATATAACAAAAAAAGCAACTAAAAAAAAGGGAAATTTAACTTTGATTAAAATCTCAACAATATTGCTATCGCGAAAACGCGGTCATCGCAACCGGATCCGAATTGTACGGATCTAAATATAACAAAAAAAGCAACTAAAAATAAAAGAGAAATTTAACTTTGATAAAAACCTCAACAATATTGCTATCGCGAAAACGCGGTCATTGCAACTGGATCCGAATCGTGAGGATCTAAATTTATCAAAAACGTAAAGCAAAAGAAATTTTAAAACGTGTTAAAACAATAATGTTGCTAACGCGGGAATTGCGATCATCGCAACCGGATCGAACCAAAACGTAAATGTCACGCATCAAGCACATAAATATGCGAACCGCGTATCGACAAGATTCGATAAAAAAAATAATAAAATTAACAATACGTATATATAAATTAAATCAAAACTATGTTAAAATAAAATTATATTATATTAAAACAAAATATTCAGATTATATTACATATATTAAAACGAAATACTTACACAGCCGTATGCTAGGAAACCTGATTGAAACGGCTTATTATTTGTTAAAAAATATTTGTATGAAATAAATCAATGTATAAGTAATTAGATGCATATATATTGTATTGAAGAAACATTATATATTAAATTGGTGAAAAACTGTTATATGCTTATTGAAAAACGTGTTACGTATACAGTAAAACAAAACGTTATGTATTATATTGGAACATGAACTATGTATGTACTAGTAGAACAAATGATGTATTTTAGACATATATTGAAACATGGGTGACGTACCCGAAACAGACGTACTATATTTACAAATGGCAGATGGATTAACATGTACCTTATGCACAATGAATCGGTCTCGTCCGCCGTTTCCTTGTTCTGTTTTTTTTTTCTTTCAGCAATGATAACATGTGCATATATAGAGATTAAATTAGGGTTAATTTTAAATTGTCAATATTGTCCCTAATATTCAATTTAAGGCCCAAAATAAAATAATATTAAAAATTAAATAAACTTAAAACTAAATGAAATTTAAACAATTCAATTAAAATAAATTTAAAACAGAAACTAAAAATCCTATTTATTTATGAAAAACAATATTAATTAAAAATAAAAATAAATATTTAAAATAAAATAAAAATACTAATTATCCTATTTATATATTCTAAACATTATTTAAATTAAAAATAAGAATAAAAGTGAAAATAAATATTTAAAATAAAATTAAAATAAAATGCTAATTACTATAATTATTTATTCTAAATAATATTAGTTAAAAAAGTAAAATAAGCGGACCCCAAATAAATAAAAAACAGACGCGCAAGTGATCGAAAAAATAAATCGAGTACACTAAAATAGATCAGTACGAAATATACGACATGGAAAAATACCAAATTTTAGGGTCAAAAATTAGGGTGTGACACCAAGTTAGCTTCTTTGTTCTGCTAGGACTTTCACCAAGTCTCCGTCATGCCATTTCACTAACCAAGAACAAGCACATGAAAAGCATATCAGAAGCAGGGCCACAAAGCCAATGTAAATCAAAACCAATGAAAATGAATCAATACCATTCATTTTTAAAACAAAATTCATGAATAAAGAGGTGGAAGTCAGAACTTGTCTTTTAGTCAAATAAGAGTCACGTCAGCCTCGATTCAAAACAGTAAAAATCTTCAAAATAACACAATTCACGCAGTGAAAATTTTGAGCTATTCTAGAAGATCACTACAGACAATTTAAAAAAAAACAACCTCAGAATCCTGGAATTCGTACAAGGACGCATCCCACTCACAATTTGCAGGATTTGTACTATCTGTACCATAATCCTTCCTCCCCAAGTTTTCATACCAAAAACCCTAATTTTTGAGCCTATAAAAACACCACTATTCATCATCAAAGGGACGGAGAAAAAAACCTAAAAAAAACTACAAAGTTTCTACACAACAAGAACCCTAAATTCCATTAAAGCTCATATTCAAAAGCTTTTTGAGTCTCACACTGAGACTCAAAACTGCTTGAGCTGAAGGCCATTCAGAAACGCCTTCATTCACGCGCACAGAAGATCACAAAAGAAGTAGAATAAGGAGATTAAGATGCAAGAGAAAGAGTTGGATCAAAGAATACCTTAATACGTTCAGAGACCCCTCAGAAGAGTTCTTCAAGAGGTATTCCTGTTGAGCTCTGATTCGCTTCACTTCGAACCTTCTTGCTTGAAATTATGTTGGTGATGCTCTCTAAATAATATATTTGTTTCTCATACTGTGTTTCTCTTGATTTTGTTTGTTTTTTTTAGATTAGGGTGAATTTTGGAAAAGTTTCGATTTGAGGGTTTAGGTGGTTTTTGGTGAAAATCATTGTTGGATTTGAAGAGAGGAGGAAAAGTTGAGGGGGTTTAATGTAGATCGTTTAGGGTTTTGTGGTGGTTGGCCAGAGAAGGACGGCGACAACCGCCGTATGCCGCCGCTTCTCCGGCCATGGTTAGGGTTCAGAAGAGCTTTTTTTTGCAGAGCGTTTGAGAGAGGAATTGAAGGGAGAGAGAAACAGATTGTGAGAATGGGACGTTTTCACCGTTCCCTTGTCTTTAGTCCTTCAATAATGGGTTGTTTTGGTGGAACCCCTCACCGGTGACAAGTGTCACCAGTCCATTGATGCTATCTTGATTCCATGCGCATCAGCCCTTGTTTCTCCACGGTATACGCGCGCCCCTGACCGTGAGATTAAGAGTCAGCCTTTAACTTCGCTTTGAATCAACGATGAACCCTCCCTTCCCTGCATGGGCTTACTGGTCTTTGGGCCTGGAGTTTTCACTAAGCACACCCCCCTTTTCTGCAGATCAACTATTCTGGCCCATTTTTTTGGTTTTATTTACTTAATATTTTGAAAATCCAATAATAATTTATTAACCAATTTCTTTTTTTTAGGAAAATCTTTATTATCTATTGTTGAATTAACTTTTATTAATTTTATTAAAATTATTTATTTAATATTAACTAATTATCTTAATGATTAGTTTTATTAAATATTTGATTTTAATTTAATTAATTATATTAATTCAATTTCTTGTTTCCCAAAAATCCAAATACTTTTCTAAACCTTGCTAATAAATTAAATTGATAATTAATTTTATTAAACCACTTTATTTAATACTAATTAACTTTAATAGTTAATTTTATTAAACATTTTAGTTTAATTTGATTAATTAATTGATTTTCACCTTTTCTCTAAAAAATCTAAAACAAATTAATTTGAGATTTTCTTTTTTCTCCTTCAGGTTAACCTTAGAATTAGGTTACTAATAAAACTAACATGTTTGATTTTATTTCTCCCCATTTTATTTGATTTATAATCTTTGTGTGGTGTTTACACTTTTCTCTTATGGATCATTATCATGCCTTGATTATATGTATGTCATTCATCATATGCTTATCCAAACCCTTTTCAAACTAATACCTTGACCTAATGTCAAGTCCTTTTCAATACCTTGTAAGTCGATTGTTTTCACGATCGCAATCAACCTCACATAGCCTCCTCTTGGGCTTTATACTATGATACTTGTTGCACATTTCACATTGGTTTGCATGCATATGTGTGATTGGCTCACTTTAATTATGGCTTGATTATTTCCACTTGAGTAACTGTATCCCTCTCTCATGAGACTAAAATCAAGCTTTTTTTTTACAAAAATAAACAAGCTTGATCCAACGTCAAGCATTTTCCAAAAACAAATTCAATTAATCAATTCATCTCCAAGCATTTACTTGATCCATATATCAAGTCCCTTCACCTAACTTGTAAGTCGAGTGATTTTGCCTCGCAATCGACCTTACCTTGAACCGTTAGGACCTCCTTTCCATTAGTCCTCAACCATTTCGCACGCACATTCAAACCTCGATCAACACCGAGCATTTTTCATATCAAATCAATACATCTAAATCACACTTAAATACTATTTCATAAAAGAAGAAAAGGGGGGTAGAATGGAATCTTCGATTCTTCTCCTCAATTGTTTGGGCCCGAGGAATCTTTCTTAAGTTCAAGCAATTGTCTTCTTTAAAAGACTCATAACGCGATTACATATCAACCCCTTTTTACAATAAATAAATTCAAATCCTCTTTTCTCAAACACTTGGATGAAAAAGAGAGAGAGCCGGTTCTTCGACTAGCTTTCTCGATTACTTGGACCCGAGGAATCTTTCTTAAGTTCAAGTAATTGTCATCTATTTAACATACTCTAACCATATTAAAACGCTTTCATAATTAAGGGTGAAAAAGAGAGAGAGCTGGTTCTTCGAGTCGCTTTCCCGATTACTTGGGCCCGAGGAATCTTTCTTAAGTTCCAGTAATTATCATCTATTTAACATACTCTAACCATATTAAAATGCTTTCATAATTAAGGGTGAAAAAGAGAGAGAGCTGGTTCTTCGACTCGCTTTCCCGATTACTTGGGCCCGAGGAATCTTTCTTAAGTTTGAGTAATCGTCACCCAATCAAAATACCAACACATTAATTCAACTTCTCGCCGCCGCGCGATTAAAACGCCTTTTAAAAAGAACAATGTTTAGCCCCTCTAAACACTTGTTCACTTAAAAAACACCAACAACAAACCGTAGTCCCACGAACTACGAATGCTCTGACTTTCCCATTGCACGAGGGAATACGCAGGCACAAGGCTTCTCAATCCTTGCCGAGCACCCTAATAATAAAACCACCCATTTCCCCTTTAAAAAAAACTAATCCTTTTACCTTAGAAGATAATAAACAAACCTAGCTAACTTTCTCACGAATCGAATCAAGAGGTTCCCGTTGAGTACAACAGACGTAGAGGGTGCTAATACCTTCCCTCTTGCATGGCCGACTCCCGAACCTAGAATTTGGTTGCGATGACCATTTTGTTATCCTTTAAAGGTTTTATCGATATTTTTCTATTCCTTCCTTGGAATGAATAAAGTTCGGTGGCGACTCTGTTCGAACGTTTTTTCCGCGTCCATCGCGAGGATCGTATTTATCGAGGTACGACAAATGGCGACTCTGCTGGGGAGCATTTGCATTACCCTATGCTAGAGAGAGTCAAGCCTAACTTGACTCGATTCGTGAGTGTTAGATTCGCTTGTTTGTTTTTCTTCTCTTATTTTTTGTTTACTTGCTCGTTTGATTGTTTATTATCTACTTGCTTGCTCATTGTTATCGTATCCTATTATTATCTCTTATGACACTGTGAGGGTTCTCCAATCATTGGTGCCTTGTGAGATGGCTCTACACCCGAGTCTGAGTATGACCCTAGGATTAGGATGGTGGTTGTGTAGTGGAGTCCCTCTAGGAATCTTTCTCGTTGAGACAAAGCGAAGGCCCTGCTTAGAGTTGATTCTCTTGGGATGTTATTATCGTGGTGAATCTTCGCCATGGAAATAATGTTTTCGAGCTTGAATCCATAACTCTAAGGACCTTTAACCCATTTTTTTCTTTCCATGGTGGTTGGTAGTGTTAACTCCTTATGGGTTAATGCGAACGCCCCAATCAGATGAGATCCCTTGAACGTATCATTATCTTAACAATAATATTTTTGACCTCGATCTAGGATTCTGAGAACCCTACTTAGAACCCGTGTGTCGATGGTTGTGTAGTGGACGCCTCCGAGGAATCTTTCTCATGGGGAAGAAACGAAGACCTCACCTAGACGAGATTATTTCAAGAATATTATAGTCGGACAAATCATTGTCGTGGCTATAATGTTTTTGAAATATATCTGTAACTCTAGGCACCTACCTATTTAGAGCCTACCTGTGGGGAATCCGATGATCAGAGATATCCTGTGTCTAACTCCCTCCTCAGAATTAGATGTTGTTTTGATCCTGGAACCGTGCATAAGCATTGTATACTCATGACATTAGCATGCATGCATATCATTTTCCAACAAACTCAACCATCCTTTGTCCATAACCCGCAGTTGATTTCCCGACACTCATATCGGAATTGAAGCTGCTTTTGGAAGAGTCATGGATTCAGAAGAGCAGAACCAGTTTGCATCAAGAGCATATGTTGATTTGATGAAGAACCAGCTAGACCAACTTGTGGAAGCTATGATAGCCTTGTCAAGGAAAAAGGACAACATTCAAAGGCCTACAGTCACTGAGAACGTCTTTCTGCCTCAAGTGAATAATCTTGTCCGATCTCAGCCTGTACGGATTCCTGCTGGGAACCAGGTTATACAAGAATGTCACACTATTCGAGATGAACATGCCTCATCTCATGATGCAGTTGAATACCATAGCTTTGCACTCACTGCGCCGAATTCCTGAGGGACAAGCTTGGTGGTGAATACTGAACAACCTCGAGATGTTGAGTTTGCTGAAAGATGTCGTGTGTTGGAAGAAAATTTTGAAACTATGAAGGGGCGCGATGCTTTTGATCTGAATGCTTTAAACATGTGTTTGGTATCCGGACTTGTAATACCTCCAAAGTTTAAGATGCCAAAATTTGAGAAGTACAAAGGAGATAGCTGTACAAAGCAACATTTGGTGATGTTTTGCAGAAAGATGACCTCCAATGCTCTCAACGATAAACTTATGATCCACTATTTCCAGGACAGTCTGAGTGGGGCATCGTTGAGTTGGTACATACAGCTACAGAGTGGCCATATACAGTCGTGGTCGGACTTAGCCAACGCCTTTGTAAAGCAATACCAATACAATCTTGACATGGCTCCCAACCGCATACAATTGCAAGGCTTATCCCAAGAGGAGAACGAATCCTTTAAAGGGTATGCTCAGAGATAGAGAGAGGTAGCCGCTCGCGTTCAACCACCACTTTTAGATAAAGAATTGGTTGACCTGTTCATAGATTCTTTGCAAGGCCCATACCTGGAAAAGATGATGGTCAATGGGACATCAAACTTCTCTGAATTGGTATTAGCTGGAGAACGCATCGAGAGCCACCTCAAGAGTGGAAAGATCCAAGACGCCTCGAGTATCCAGGCTAATGAGACTGAATCCATTGTCAGTTCTCAAGAGAAAATGGAGGATGAAACCAATGCAATCTGGGACACTCTACAAGCTCCATCTCCGGTACCTTATCCTTAATACCCAAGCATCTCAAATGTTTAAAGTCAGCAATCCTATGGGCCTCCCTGTGCGATTCCATTCTCTCCACATGGTCAATATACTCCTGTTAATAGAGGTCCCCCTCGTCAACATCAAATTGCACAACAACATTCTTCACAACCCCGACGCTACTATAATCAAAGACCAAGAAGGCATTTTGATCATTTGCCAGTGCCATTCAGTCATATATTGCCATGTTTGATTGGTAGCGGGAAAATAGTGCCAAAGGGCTTGGATCATGTTATTCCTCCATACCCACCAGGCTTTGACGCCAATGCACGATGTGGATACCATGCTGGTGCCATGGGGCATTCAACTGAGGATTGCAAGCAGCTAAAAAATGAGGTCCAAGATTTGATTGAGTCCAAGTTGATCTCATTTATGCCTCGAGGTCTTCAAATCAACGTCAATCCTTCACTTGATCAGGTGGTTCCATCCGCCCATGTTATGGAAGAAGTTGCTGAGAGTAGGTGTGAAGAAGGCTATCATAGTGGTCTCGATGAACAAGAATGCTAGTCCAACAGTGGGTCAAGAAAGAAAAGCCCAGTCCTCAATGCTAGCAATTTTTTAGATCATGTCATTTCTATGCATTTGTAGTTTCTTTTTGTTATGTGCTATTTGCTTTTAGACATTATTGTTTATTAATGGTAATATTAATGAAGTGATCATGCATTTTTTGAACTAATCACGTCGCATTCGCTCATTTTTCTTCACTTATATAATAAAAAAAACAAAAATATTCATCTATATACCTCTCATTCACTTTCTTTACCAAGTTGTTGTTTAGCAAATATTGGAGGGAGGATGATAAAAACAAGATACCCATAATTGTTGCTAGTATGCTTTCGGATAAAATCTTGCTGATGATGTACAAGCATTGTTTCAAATCCCAAACACTGGAGAGATAAGGAGTTAATCTCTAGTTCATCACTTCGAGCCGAGAAGTAGAAGTTTCCTTTGGATATTCAAACCGTTACACTTAACCCGGGGCAGGGTAGTGTCTAGTTAATCTGACTCCGTATTCTTTGTACACGTCCTGAGGTGACGAAGAAATCATGCAAAATCCAGAAGTTATGATGGTTGTTCTTCAATGACTACTGACTTGGCAGTCACAAGCCTTACTCTAAAAAACGAAGAGAGCCTGCTAAGTCAAACACCTCAAAAAGGAGACTTAGCCAAAAATTAGGGCAATCCCGATGGACTCGTAGAATAAAATCAGTCCATGCAAAATTAGGGATCAAAAATAAAAAACAAAAAAAGGTCCTTAAATCCTCAAGCGAAGCATAATAAGATTCAGTGAACACCATATCAAAAATCAAAAGGTCACTGACGTCCATCAAAAACAAAATAAGATGACTGCCATTTCAAGTGAATCTTGAACTTTCATCGTCATTCTTACACCGTCAAAATCTAAGTACGTGTGTCAATTTAATTGAACGTACGACTGGAGATCATCACGAAGAAGGGGTGGGTACAAATATAACTTTGAGCCTTATATCATTCGTTTCTATAACTGTGAACCAGACCACGTTACAACCCTCAAAAGACCTAATTGAGGCGGGGTTTATTATGAAAGCATACTATAACAAGGTTGCGTAAACTGACTCCTACGAATTTGCTAGTCTTTTGAATTGGTATCATATTCTTGTTGTATCTTTCACACACCAGTAAATTAGCAATGCGTTTGGACTAATGGTTCACTCGTCACACACCGATACACCATTCCAATAAATGATTTTTCAAAACTTGCATGAACGTCGCATTAAAATTACCATTTATGAATGATCAATTTTAACTGTAAATCAACATTTGACATTATGAAAATTCCAACAAAGTGCAATCAGAGAAAAACTTGAGCATTCGTTGGCACTGACTCGAATCGAGACTATCTCATAACCTTGTGAATCTGGGGCAAGTCCTTCAAAGCAATACTTAGTCAATCTGAGGCAAGTCTTTCAAAAGCCAAGACAGGGGCAGACCACTGCAAAATCCAGACACTGGGGCAGATCATCTCATTACCTTCCAGACAGGGGCAGATTCCCTTCATACATTCAAGTTGGTCAAGCTGGCCATGTCATGCACTAAGAGACCCTTGAATTCAACAAGTATTAAAAGCCTTGGGGCAGAGTAAAACTACAATCAACATGCTTTGGTTAAGTCGCTACGCTCACACAGTCAACATGCATTAGTTGCGTCGCTACACTCATCATTTGCAAGCTATCATGACGTATCAGCCAAAGAAGTGGAGTCCTCTCAGGAACGAATACATAACTTCTGCAAAGGATCAAACTTGGAGCACCAAGAGAAATATTGGTCTACTGACCATAATATCTTCCATTTTCGAGTGTCGGGGAGTCAAATCTTGGCACCTACCAAAAGTCCAACCCTGCTTGGCACCTCCATAAAGTCCAACCCTGCTAGGCACCTCCTAAAGTCCAATTCATATTGGCAACTACCAAAAGCCCACCCTGCTGGCATCACCTCTTAAAGTCCAACCCTGCTTGGTACCTTCATAAGACCAATCCCCTGCTCGCATTCGCATATGCATCACATACAATTAACATGCACCATATGCATACATAACATAATCATTTCCTTTCTCGACCTCCGAGCCGATATTTACCTTTCTTTCAACCCCCGAGTTGATGATATATTGTCTTTATTTCCTCGACCCCCGAGTCGATATTGCCTTTATCTCTTCCCTCGACCCCCGAGTCGATATTTGCTTTTATCTTCAACCCCCGAGTTGACATCTTATTGCTTGTACTGACCCCCGAGTCATTGTTATCTTTATCTTCTTCGACCCCCGAGTCGATATTGTCTTTATTTCCTCGACCCCCCAAGTCGATATTGGCTTTATCTCTGCCCTCGACCCCTGAGTCGATATTTGCTTTTACCTTCGACCCTCAAGTTGATATTTTGTTATTTCCTTCAACCCCCGAGTTGATAGATTACCTTGCCTTTATTTTCTCGACCCCCGAGTCAATATTGTCTTTATTTCCTCGACCCCCGAGTCGATATTACCTTTATCTTTCTTTCAACCCCCCGAGTTAACGACAGTTTATCTTAATGTTTCTTGACCCCCGAGTCGATAGTGTATTTCCTTTTCTCAACCCCCGAGTTGATATGCCAGTATTCCCAGTGAGTCTTTCACCTTGCTCCATCTAATCCCCATTAATCCTTCTTTGGAAACCAGAAATAAAGCCTTACCAAAATCCAATTGCCCAGTTGCATTCCTATATGCATCTCATGTAAACAAATCATTTTCATTCCATAAGCAGTTGCATCCATGCATGCATCTCCATACATTTCCATCCCGGGTGGAACATCATACCATACATAGCATAACAGGGTCCAGGATCAGTTTGCAAGCATCTTGGCCAGTCCTCCTTTAAAGTCGACAGTATTCATCTGAAAAGAGTTGGTACCCCGCACGTGCTCAAGGAATTCTATTCCCCAGCAAGTTCTTCAACCATGCAGTTGATAATGACAATCCCCAACAGCTGTTGTTATTACTCCCCAAGCAGAGGATATTCTAGAAAGTTTCTTGTGAGCTTTCCCCTGCAAAGCCAGCACATTTCCTCTGACAGGAATCTTGCTCAACTATCCCCCAGCAATTTTACCTTCAGAGATATTGCTTTGGTATCATCGAGGAACCTTAGTGGATAAGGGACTGCTTCAACGACCCAGAGAATCTTCTGTCTTCAGATATACTACTTTGGTATCATCGAGGAACCTTAAGGGATAAGGGACTGCTTCGACGACCCAGAGAATCGTCTGCCTTCAGAGATACTGCTTTGGCATCGTAAAGAACCTTAATGGATAAGGTGCTGCTTTGACCACCCAAAGAACCCCAAGTTATTCTGATCATTTTTGTACCCCACTACCTCATTCTGCCAGCTCTTACTCCATGAGTACATGTTCCTTTTGATAGACAAATATTGGGGTCTTCTTATATCTAATTGACTTCTACCCTAAAAATGAACGCCATGCAGCGGTTCATTCTCTCGGGTTCAAGACAATTAGATAGGGGCATCTGTCATACCCCAAATTTGTCCTACTTACTGCGAGATTACTTGGCCTTAGGCCACCACCTTCCAAGATTCATGGTCTTGTATGTGTTTAAATTGTCTGCTAGCTCTTGTTGGGTTTCTTTGGTTTCAAGAAGAGACAAAGGAGGATTGGGCACTCATTTTATGATTAATCAGTCAAGACATGGTCAATTGGCTTCAAACCGATTCTAGTTGATCAAGTACAATGATTAGAATTCATATCCTCAAACCGTGGTTAAGTTTGCTTAAAGTTTTAAGTTATGATCAATAAGATTTTTAACCATATTCCAAGTGTGACATTGAGGCGGTATGGTTAAACAAGCTAAGAAATAAAAATTCATCTAAGTTTGGATTGATTTTTAGAATTGGCATAACCGGTACGTAATCAAATTATGAGGCAGACTAATTTAAGGCCGTTATCAGAGTTTATGCAAGATGTAATTAGTAAGTTGTGAATTCTAAGCTTATTTCAAAGGGCACTCGTGTTTAAAAGCAAGTTCATTGGGCTCAATTTAAAGATTTAGCCATGAGTGGATAATTCTCAAGACAACATCAATTTGTGTGCAAACCATGAGTCACAATTGCAAGAGATTTTCAATCTATGAGCATAGTTGGAGGTTTTGCAAGATAAATTTTGAGTTGTGGTTGGAAGTTTTGTTAAGCTTGGTTTTGGATTAGTGACTTCAAACTCACAAATTATGTCGCGTTTTAGGTATGATTATATATAGAAGCAGTGCAAGTCATAATATGTATTATTAAGTGCAAGAAATAAAGTTGTTGAATTGTATTTGAAAAGGAGGCATGGTGTTCAATTCATTTCACAATAAAATAGCATTCTTGTCAATACAGTTCGTGCAAAGGCAACATGCCACAATTCATGAATGCTAGATTCAATCTAAACATTATTACAAAATTCAAGTCATTACCATAAAGGTGGCAGAGCTACTACAATAAACTACTGATATGGATTCGAGCTACATAAAGGTGTTCAAAGTCTAGCAGTGTTACTTTTTTCCATGGAAAGGGATCAAGGCAATTACAAGCTTAAATCCAACACATTGAAGAACACAAGACAATACCAAGTTTTACAAGACAAATGGGATTTTAAAAGCATACAGATTGCTTCCTATTGCACCAAACCAATTTCATTTATTCTAAATACATGTCAAGGCATATGGAAAATGAAAAAACACGTTTGAGGCAAGAATATTCTCACGGTACAAACTGCAAATTCACATGTACTACAAAGTTCAAATTACAAGACTCAAATTTCAAATACCAAGACAAGAAGGCTAAAAGCTCATTTAAAACTCAAAGTTCAAACAGCTACACAGCCAAGTACAAAGTCATGCCATAAATTACAAAGGAATTCATGCTACAATCAAAGATAAAAGCTAAAAAATCTTATAAGTTCGCCAAGCCATCAAGTAGTCTAATTCATGTGCCAAGCCGCTGCTTTTTGCCAATCCATCATTATTCCAAATTGCTCCATAAATGCACACATGAAAAGAAAAAGAAGTGGATGATTAGTGTAATCAAAGAATCTATGAGAACTACACAAATGAGTGCATAACTATATCAACCACATTCACGAGTATATTTTAGAGCTACAAGAGAAACAATTGCAGTAATATTTATTCTGAGATCATGCCAAGAATATGTATACTCATCCCTCATAGCTCTTAAGAAATGTCACACTATGTTTCACATAATGAACAACTTCAAACCATGACTTACTCCTTTTATCCAGGCCATGACCCTCATGCTTCAACTTCCATTAAGCATTTGCATTTCCAAGCTGCCTCAAAGCATATGATATTGAGAATCACGAGTTAACCTTAAAATGTGAACAGTACTCTGAACTTAGTTGGTATTCTTGAATGGATGAAGAAGGCAATTCCTATCCCGTATGCGACCAAGATAACTTGTGATCAGTCCTATAAGGAAAATTCAGGTAAGCATTAATCAAGTGGATAAGCGTTGAATGTTGGATCTTACCAAGATGTTTCTAAAAACCAAAGTCAGAAGTTGTCCTGTCTGGTTTAATTCCATCTGCACCATATTCAAATATTACCACCAGATACTAACCATTCCAAAGATGATATCCTTCAATCATCACCAGGACCACCTCCAAAATTGTTCAAAAGCCCTATATGTGAAGAACATTAAAGAAGTCAGAAGCTAAGTGGAAGGAAGAATATGGTAATGGAAGTATTTAGGCTCTTACCAAAACCTGAGTATCACCAAACTCCAAGGTAGCTTCTTTGTTCTGCTAGGATTTTCACCAAGTCTCCATCTTGCCATTTCATTAACCAAGAACAAGCACATGAAAAACATATCAGAAGCAGGGCCACAAAGCCAATGTAAATCAAAACCAATGAAAATGCATCAGTACCATTCATTTTTAAAACAAAATTCATGAATAAAGAGGTGGAAGTCAGAACTTGTCTTTTAGTCAAATAAGAGCCACATCAGCCTCGATTCAAAACAGTAAAAATCTTCAAAATAACACAATTCACGCAGTGAAAATTTTGAGCTATTCTAGAAGATCACTACAGACAATTTAAAAAAAAAACAACCTCAGAATCCTGGAATTCGTACAAGGACGCATCCCACTCACAATTTGCAGGATTTGTACTATCTGTACCATAATCCTTCCTCCCCAAGTTTTCATACCAAAAACCCTAATTTCTGAGCCTATAAAAACACCACTATTCATCATCAAAGGACGGAGAAAAAAACCGAAAAAAAACTACAAAGTTTCTACACAATAAGAACCCTAAATTCCATTAAAGCTCATATTCAAAAGCTTTTTGAGTCTCACACTGAGACTCAAAACTGCTTGAGCTGAAGGCCATTCAGAAACGCCTTCATTCACACGCACAGAAGATCACAGAAGAAGTAGAATAAGGAGATTAAGATGCAAGAGAAAGAGTTGGATCAAAGAGTACCTTAATACGTTCAGAGACCCCTCAGAAGAGTTCTTCAAGAGGTATTCCTGTTAAGCTCTGATTCGCTTCACTTCGAACCTTCTTGCTTGAAATTATGTTGGTGATGCTCTCTAAATAATATATTTGTTTCTCATATTGTGTTTCTCTTGATTTTGTTTGTTTTTTTTAGATTAGGGTGAATTTGGGAAAAGTTTCGATTTGAGGGTTTGGGTGGTTTTTGGTGAAAATCATTATTGGATTTGAAGAGAGGAGGAAAAGTTGAGGGGGTTTAGTGTAGATCGTTTAGGGTTTTATGGTGGTTGGCCAGAGAAGGACGGCGGCAACCGCCGCATGCCGCCGCTTCTCTGGCCATGGTTAAGGGTTCAGGAGAGCTTTTTTTTGCAGAGCGTTTGAGAGAGGAATTAAAGGGAAAGAGAAACAGATTGTGAGAATGGGACGTTTTCACCGTTCCCTTGTCTTTAGTCCTTCAATAATGGGTTGTTTTGGTGGAACCCCTCACCGGTGACAAGTGTCACCAGTCCATTGATGCTATCTTGATTCCATGTGCATCAGCCCTTGTTTCTCCACGGTTTACGCGCGTCCCTGACCGTGAGATTAAGAGTCAGCCTTTGACTTCGCTCTGAATCAACGTCCCAGATTGCCATAGGGTCCACGATGAACTCTCCCTTCCCTGCGTGGGCTTACTGGTCTTCGGGCCTGGAGTTTTCACTAAGCACACCCCCCATTTCTGCAGATCAACTATTCTGGCCCATTTTTTTGGTTTTATTTATTTAATATTTTGAAAATCCAATAATAATTTATTAACCAATTTCTTTTTTTTAGGAAAATATTTATTATCTATTGTTGAATTAACTTTTATTAATTTTATTAAAATTATTTATTTAATATTAACTAATTATCTTAATGATTAGTTTTATTAAATATTTGATTTTAATTTAATTAATTATATTAATTCAATTTCTTGTTTCCCAAAAATCCAAATACTTTTCTAAACCTTGCTAATAAATTAAATTTATAATTAATTTTATTAAACCACTTTATTTAATACTAATTAACTTTAATAGTTAATTTTATTAAACATTTTAGTTTAATTTGATTAATTAATTGATTTTCACCTTTTCTCTAAAAAATCTAAAACAAATTAATTTGAGATTTTCTTTTTTCTCCTTCAGGTTAACCTTAGAATTAGGTTACTAACAAAACTAACATGTTTGATTTTATTTCTCCCCCATTTTATTTGATTTATAATCTTTGTGTGGTGTTTACACTTTTCTCTTATGGATCATTATCATGCCTTGATTATATGTATGTCACTCATCATATGCTTATCCAAACCCTTTTCAAACTAATACCTTGACTTAATGTCAAGTCCTTTTCAATACCTTGTAAGTCGATTGTTTTCACGATCGCAATCAACCTCACATAGCCTCCTCTTGGGCTTTATACAACGATACTTGTTGCACATTTCACTTTGGTTTGCATCCATATGTGTGATTGGCTCACTTTAATTATGGCTTGATTATTTCCACTTGAGTAACTATATCCCTCTCTCATGAGACTAAAATCAACCTTTTTTTACAAAAATAAACAAGCTTGATCCAACGTCAAGCATTTTCCAAATACAAATTCAATTAATCAATTCATCTCCAAGCATTCACTTGATCCATATATCAAGTCCCTTCACCTAACTTGTAAGTCGAGCGCTTTTGCCTCGCAATCGACCTTACCTTGAACCGTTAGGACCTCCTTTCCATTAGTCCTCAACCATTTCGCACGCACATTCAAACCTCGATCAACATCGAGCATTTTTCAAATCAAATCAATACATCTAAATCACACTTAAATACTATTTCATAAAAGAAGAAAAGGGAGTAGAATGGAATCTTCGATTCTTCTCCTCAATTGATTGGGCCTTAGGAATCTTTCTTAAGTTCTAGCAATTGTCTTCTTTAAAAGACTCATAACGCGGTTACATATCAACCCCTTTTTACAATAAATAAATTCAAATCCTCTTTTCTCAAACACTTGGATGAAAAAGAGAGAGAGTCGGTTCTTCGACTAGCTTTCCCGATTACTTGGACCCGAGGAATATTTCTTAAATTCAAGTAATTGTCATCTATTTAACATACTCTAACCATATTAAAACGCTTTCATAATTAAGAGTGAAAAAGAGAGAGAGCTGGTTCTTCGACTCGCTTTCCCGATTACTTGGGCCCAAGGAATCTTTCTTAAGTTCAAGTAATTGTCATCTATTTAACATACTCTAACCATATTAAAATGCTTTCATAATTAAGGGTGAAAAGAGAGAGAGCTGGTTCTTCGACTCGCTTTCCCGATTACTTGGGCCCGAGGAATCTTTCTTAAGTTTGAGTAATCGTCATCCAATCAAAATACCAACACATTAATTCAACTTCTCGCCGCCGCGCGATTAAATCTCCTTTCAAAAAGAACAATGTTTAGCCCCTCTAAACACTTGTTCACTTAAAAAACACCAGCAACAAACCGTAGTCCCACGAACTACGAATGCTCTGACTTTTCCATTGCACGAGGGAATACGTAGGCCCAAGGGTTCTCAATCCTTGCCGAACACCCTAATAATAAAATCACCCATTGCCCTTTTTAAAAAAAAAAACTAATCCTTTTACCTTAGATGATAATAAACAAACTTAGCTAACTTTCTCACGAATCGAATAAAGAGGTTCCCGTTGAGTACAACGGACGTAGAGGGTGCTAATACATTCCCTCTTGCGTGATCGACTCCCGAACCTAGAATTTGTATCGTTGCATAATCATTTCATTTTAACTACGATGGCCTGGATTGGCACCACGATGGCCTGAATTGGCAATTTTTTAAGCGAAGGGGGTTGTAGCCTGTCAAAGCCGAATCACGGCATTAGCGAAGGGAGCTGTAGCTCTGTTGGTACCATATGCAAGATTGCACTACATTGCATCTGTTGAGTCGTGTTGTTGTATTGTTGAGCGAAGTTATGTGATGATTTGTTGATGGACTTATGCGAAGTATTGATAATGATGAGTTGCGCAGTTATATGATGTTATGTGTTGCTAATTCCTTTATACGAGTTATTGCCTTGTATTATTGAATGTGAAATCTCACCCCTTCTGTTTGAATGTTACCTCTACGTGGGTAACGTGCAGATATTCCGGAGTAATAGCTGAAGTGAGTCGAAGTCTCGTGTCGTCTTAGAAGTCATGCTCTGATACGTAACGGATGGGATTTTTCTTTTATGCTGCTTTGTTTTCCATTTGTTACGTATCTCCTTATATCTTGACATTGGACCACTTTTATGTGGATTTTATTTGAGTTGTTGCTATTGAGGGTTTAGTGCCGAGTGATGTTAAAAGATTAAATACTTTCCGCTGCGATGTCTTAAACAGTTTGAAAGAAGTTGTTTGATCAAAGTGATTTTTAACTTTATTTATGTTAAACGACGTATTGAAGACTGAAACGTGACATCCTGTTTACGATGTACTCTGATTTATACTATAATATTTTTATGTTGGGAAATCAGGGTGTTACAATTGGTATCAGAGTAGGTCGGTCTGTCCGTCCAAGTTGTCGAGTCGCGGGCGTCGTGTGACGGTTGAATACCGTCATTGTGTTTTCCTAATCGTTATTCGGTGTTGTTGTGCAGAACTGAGAATGGCTGGAAGGAACAATGCTGCTATTGCTGCTACGTTGCAAGTTATGGCTCAAGCTGTGGAGCATCAGCCTAATGTCGGTGCCGGTGGTAATGATGGGGTTCGGATGCTGGAGACTTTTCTGAGGAACCATCCGCCTATCTTCAAAGGTAGGTATGATCCTGATGGAGCTCAGACATGGCTCAAGGAAATCGAGAGAATTTTTTGAGTCATGGAATGCACTGACCCTCAGAAGGTGCATTTTGGTACGCATATATTGGCTGAGGAGGCTGATGATTGGTAGGTAAGTACTGCCCGATTCTGGAGAACGGAGGTGAGGTTGTGACTTAGGCTGTTTTTAACAGAGAGTTTCTGAAGAGGTACTTCCCGAAAGATGTTCGCGGGAAAAAGGAAATTGAGTTCCTGGAGTTGAAGCAAGGTGATATGTCAGTAACTGAGTATGCTGCGAAATTTGTTGAGTTGGCAAAGTTTTATCCGCACTATAATGCTGAGACTGCTGAGTTCTCTAAGTGTATCAAATTTGAGAGTAGCTTGCGTGCTGAGATTAAGCGAGCGATTGGGTATCAGAAGACCCGACAGTTTTCTGAGTTGGTAAGTAGCTGCAGGATATATGAAGTTGACACCAAAGCTCATTATAAGGTTCTGAATGAGCAGAGGGGTAAGCACCAAGAGAGTCGTGGTAAGCCTTACAACACTCTGGCTGATAGGGGTAAATAGAGGATGAATGATGGGAAGAGATCCAGTAGAGGAGGTGCTCCTACTGAAGTTGTTTGTTTCCGATGTGGAAAACCGGGTCATAAAAGTAACGCTTGTGGTGGTGATGTGAAACGGTGTTTCCGTTATGGCAAGTTGGGACATGCAGTTGCGGATTGCACGCATAAGTCTGTGATTTGTTTTAACTGTGGCGAAGAAGGACATATTAGCTCTCAGTGCCAGAAGCCTAAGAAAGCTCAGACCAGTGGGAAGGTGTTTGCTTTAGCTGGTACTCAGACAGTGAATGAGGATCGTCTGATCAGAGGTACATGTTTCATTAATAGTACTCCCTTAATTACTATTATAGATACTGGTGTTTCACATTGTTTTAGTGCTGCTGATTGTGTTTCGAGATTGGGTCTTGTTGTGTCGTCTATGAATGGGAAAATGGTCGTCGAAACTCTGGCTAAGGGTTCGGTGACTACTTCTCTAGTGTGCTTAAAGTGTCCTTTGTCGATGTTTGGTAGAGATTTTGCAATGGACTTAGTATGCTTGCCGTTGAGTGTGGTGGATGTGATATTAGGTATGAATCGGTTGAAGTTTAACTATGTTCATATTAATTGTTTTAGAAAGTCGGTGCGTTTTTCTTCTGCTGAAGAAGAGGGAGAAACCGAGTTCTTAACTACTAAGCAGTTGAACCAGCTAATGCATGATGGAATCCAAATGTTTTCCTTGATGGTGTCCTTGTCCATTGAAAATCAAGTTGTGATTGATAAGTTGCTAGTAGTATGTGATTTTCCGGAAGTTTTCCCTGATGAAATTCCTGATGTGCCTCCAGAGAGGGAAGTAGAATTTTCTATTGATCTTGTCCCGGATACGAAGCCTGTTTCTATGGCACCTTACCGTATGTCGGCTTCTGAACTAGCTGATTTGAAGAAGCAGTTAGAAGACCTGCTTGATAAAAAGTTTGTAAGACCAAGTGTATCGCCTTGGGGAGCGCCGATGTTATTAGTTAAGAAAAAAGATGGTAGCATGAGGTTATGTATAGATTACCGGCAGTTGAATAAAGTGACAATAAAGAATAAGTATCCACTTCCGAGGATCGACGATTTGATGGATCAATTAGTGGGTGCGCGTGTGTTCAGTAAAATTGATTTAAGGCCGGGTTATTACCAGATCAATGTGAAAGATGAGGATATTCAGAAGACGGCCTTTAGGACACGTTAGGGGCATTACGAATATTCTGTGATGCCTTTCGGTGTTACTAATGCACCGGGAGTATTTATGGAATATATGAATCGTATTTTTCATACTTATCTTGATCGTTTTGTTGTTGTGTTTATAGATGATATTCTGATATACTCCAAGTCCAAAGAGGAGCATGCCAAGCATTTGAGAATTGTGTTGCAAGTGCTGAAAGAGAAGAAATTATATGCCAAGTTATCAAAGTGCGAATTCTGGTTGAACGAGGTGAGTTTTCTCGGTCATGTTATTTCTGGTAGTGGTATTGCTGTGGATCCATCTAAGGTTGATGCAATATCGCAATGGGAGACTCCGAAGTTGGTTACCGAAGTTAGAAGCTTTTTGGGTTTGGCAGGTTATTACCGAAGGTTTATTGAAGGATTTTCCAAGTTAGCACTTCCGTTAACTCAGTTGACCTGTAAAGGTAGAGTTTTTGTGTGGGATGTTCAGTGCGAAGAAAGTTTTAATGAGTTAAAGCAATGTTTGACGACGGCTCCGATTTTAATACTACCAAAATCTGACGAACCATTAGTTGTATACTGTGATGCATCTAAGTTGGATTTAGGTGGTGTGCTTATGCAGAATGATAAGGTAGTAGCTTATGCATCGAGGCAGTTGAGGATTCATGAACGTAATTATCCTACTCATGATCTTGAGTTAGTTGCAGTGGTTTTTGTACTTAAAATTTGGAGACATTATCTGTATGGTTCTAGATTTGTAGTATTCAGTGATCATAAAAGTTTGAAGTATTTATTTGATCAGAAGTAATTAAATATGAGACAACGAATGTGGCTTGAATTGCTAAAGGATTATGATTTCGGGTTGAATTACCATCCGGGTAAGGCTAATGTTGTTGCAGATGCTTTAAGTAGGAAAACTTTACATATGTCTGCTATGATGGTTAGAGAGTTAGAGTTGCTTGAACAGTTCAGAGACTTGAGTTTAGTTTGTGAAGTGTCGCCACAGAGTGTCAAATTGGGAATGTTGAAGATCAACAGCGAATTTTTGGATAGTATCAAAGAGGCTCAGAAGATGGATGTGAAGTTGGTAGATTTGATGGTTGGAAATAATCAGACCGAAGATAGTAATTTTAAAGTTGATGATCAAGGTGTGTTGCAGTTTCGGGATAGAATTTGTATTCCTGATGACGCAGAAATGAAAAAGATGATTCTAGAAGAAAGTCATAGAAGTAGTTTGAGTATTCATCCGGGAGCTACAAAAATGTATCATGATTTGAAGTTGTTTTGGTGGTCCGGGTTGAAGCGAGATGTGGCGCATTTTGTGTATGCGTGTTTAACTTGTCAAAAGTCGAAAGTTGAACATCAGAAACCTGCTGGGTTGTTGACACCTTTAGATGTTCCAGAGTAGAAGTGGGATAATATATCGATGGATTTTGTGACGGGTTTGCCGAACACTCCAAATGGATATGATGCGATTTGGGTAATTATGGATAGACTGACGAAGTCGACGCATTTTATTCCGATTAACATCAGTTTTCCTGTATCTCAGTTAGCGGAGATTTATATTCGTGTGATTGTGAAGCTGCATGGTGTTCCATCGAGTATTGTATCAGATAGAGATCCAAGATTTACTTCTAGATTTTGGAAGAGTTTGCAGGAGGCGTTGGGTTCTAAGTTGAGTTTGAGTTCGGCGTATCATCCGCAGACGGATGGACAGACAGAGAGGACGATTCAGTCGTTGGAGGACTTGTTAAGAGCTTGTGTACTTGAGCAAGGGGGAACTTGGGATAGTTATCTTCCATTGATTGAGTTCACTTATAATAATAGTTACCATTCTAGCATTGGAATGACACCGTTCGAAGCGTTGTATGGTCGGAGATGCAGAGCTCCGTTATGTTGGTATGAGTCCGGTGAGAGTGTGGTACTTGGACCGAACATTGTTCAACAGACTACTGAGAAGGTTAAGTTGATTAGAGAAAAGATGAAAGCGTCGCAGAGTAGACAAAAGAGTTATCATGATAAGCGTAGGAAGGATCTTGAGTTTCAAGAAGGAGACTATGTGTTTTTCAGAGTCACTCTTGTGACCGGTGTTGGACGGGCGCTAAAATCAAAGAAACTGACTCCGAGGTTTATTGGTCCGTATCAGATTTCGGAAAGAGTTGGAGCGTTTCGTATAGAGTGGGTTTACCACCACATCTTTCGAACTTGCATGATATGTTTCATGTGTCGCAACTTCGGAAGTATGTTTCGGATCCATCTCATGTGATTCCGAGAGATGATGTGCAAGTGAGAGATAATCTTACGATCGAGATCTTACCGGTGAGGATTGAAGGTCGTGAAGTGAAGAAGCTGAGAGGCAAAGAGATACCTCTTGTGAAAGTCGTTTGGGGAGGAGCGGCTGGTGAAAATATAACGTGGACGTTGGAAAGTAAGATGCTGGAGTCGTATCCAGAGTTATTTGAATGAGGTACATTTTCGAGGACGAAAACATTCTAAGTGGGGGAGAGTTGTAACGCCCTGATTTATTATTTAATTATTTTACCGAGTTTAACGATAATTTTGAGTGATTTACATGAATATTTGCGATGTATGATGTTTTGTGATGTGTTGATGGGTGTTGGTGAATAATATTATTAGCTTATTATAATATTATTAGTGGGGAAATAAATAATGATAATTAGTGGTATTGTTTGATTATTAGAATATTAGTTAAATAATTGTTTAACTAGTGTGACATTAAATATTTATTTAATGGAATAAAATTAAAATGGAATAATGAGGTAGTAAGGGAAAAACTGGCAAAAAGAGGGAACTTAGGGGTTCTAGGGACTAAGTTGGAATAAGGGGAATATGTTATAAGGAGTTTGAGGAAGTTACACAATAGAACGTGAATACAACTTTTGAGGAAACCGTAGAAGTGAGAAGAAGGAAGAGAAGAACGATCGTGAGAAGGCAAGAGACTAGAGTTTAGAGATTCAAAAAGGTCATCCAATCTAAGGTAAGGGTGGGACTAACTTTCTCTAATACGAGTTCAATAATCATGAAAGGGATTGAGTTAGATATTGGTTGATAGTTGTTGTTGTTAGAGATGAATGAAATTGATTGATACGTGTTAATTGAGTATCTTGATATTAGGAATTTGAACCCAATTTGATGTTAGGAGTTTGCAATGATTGAATTATAATGTTATCGTTATGATGTAGTGTTTCTATGAGAATAATGTGAAGAAATTCTGTTTTGGGTTAGGAATAGTGAAAACTAGAAATTTTGGTGCGAAATTCATCATCGCGAAAATTAGTTTTTATGCTACCAATGAGTTCTAATAGGCATAAATAAGTTAAAATAAGAGTCTCGCGAATTAAATCGAAGTTTCGGATGGGTTTTTGGGCAAAAAGTGATCAAATCCGTAGCTATGTTAGTGCAGAATTTGGAAACTTCGAAAATTCGTAACTTGAGTTCCGGGAGTCCGATTCGTACGCCGCTCGAAGCGTTGGAAAGATAACGAGACGAGCTACCTTATAATAATAGTTTCTGGCCCAGGGGTGAGTTATCTTGTTGTGAAATAACTTAAATGGAATTATAGTGTTAAAATTCTGATTTTTGGCGAAGTGAAAGTTTGGATTTTAGTGCGATTTCGAAATTGAAAATTTTCCAGATTGTGAAATGAATTCAGAACATGATTCCTTGTATTTAATGATGAATTTAGGTGTATTTTAATAATTATTTCATCATGTCATTGAGCTGCTTTTGAAGCGTTTTCGATTAAAGTATACATGCTTGAGTTTTGTAATTATAAGTGTGTGAATGAAATTATTGTTTATTTGCGAAGAATAATGTTGATTAATTGTGAAGTTTTGATGCGAAGTTGTGGTCGTATAGCGAAGAGGCCGAGTGCCTATGTTGATTTGCAAAGTTGTTGTTGTTGTTACATTTTAATTGTATCGTTGCATAATCATTTCATGTTAACTACGATGGCCTGGATTGGCACCGCGATGGCCTGAATTGGCAATTTGTTAAGCGAAGGGGGCTGTAGCCTGTCAAAGCCGAATCACGACATTAGCGAAGGGAGCTGTAGCTCTGTTGGTACCACATGCATGATTGCACTGCATTGCATCCGTTGAGTCGTGTTGTTGTATTGTTGAGCGAAGTTATGTGATGATTTGTTGTTGGACTTATGCGAGGTATTGATAATGATGAGTTACGCAGTTATATGATGTTATGTGTTACTAATTCCTTTATACGAGTTATTGCCTTGTATTATTGAATGTGAAATCTCACCCCTTCTGTTTGAATGTTACTTCTACGTGGGTAACGTGCAGATATTCCGGAGTAATAGCTGAAGTGAGTCGAAGTCTCGTGTCGTCTTAGAAGTCATGCTCTGATACGTAACGGGATGGGATTTTTCTTTTATGCTGCTTTGTTTTCCATTTGTTACGTATCTCCTTATATCTTGACATTGGACAACTTTTATGTGGATTTTATTTGAGTTGTTGCTATTGAGGCTTTAGTGCCGAGTGATGTTAAAAGATTAAATACTTTCTGCTGCGATCTCTTAGACAGTTTGAAAGAAGTTGTTTGATCAAAGTGATTTTTAACTTTATTTATGTTAAACGACGTATTAAAGACTGAAATGTGATATCCTGTTTACGATGTACTATGATTTATACTATAATATTTTTATGTTGGGAAATCAGGGTGTTACAGGAGACGTTCCCATCCGCCTTAGTCATCTCAGGCGGAGGTTTCAACAAAGTCACGGTGGGCTCCGTGAAAAGAAAATTCGAGCACCTAATCAACACGAGCTCCAATAAGGTGACCACTCTCGACCAAGCTCAAAAAGGCTCTGTCTCCATCTCCTTCTACCGGTAAGAGCTCCTCGGGGGATCTCCGAACTCGAGCATACCTTTGCTCGTCAGAGCTCGAATGGCGAATTTCGACGTTCGCAGAATCCTCGTCGACCAGGGCAGCTCGGTCGACATTATGTACTCCCAACCGTTTTCAACACTTCAGCTGGACGAATCACACCTTACCCCCTACGTGGGGTATGATTTACAGGGTTTCAAGGGATCAGTGACCAAGCCATGGGGATATGTCGAACTGATCGTAACCTTTAGATTAGCTGAGACAGCCAGATCCGTCAAAGTACAATTTCTGGTAATCGACTACCCGTCGTTGTACCAGTGCATATTCGGAAGACCAACTCTGGCCGAGTTGGTAGCTGCGCCCTCAAACGTCCACCTGAAGATGAAGTACTACACTTTGAAGGGGATGGTCGCCACCCTCCACGGCGACATCGAAGCCGCGCGACGATGTTTCAAAGCAGCTACAAAGGGACTCAATGCCATTGCGTCCAAGCCAAAGGTTTCGAACAAACCCACCTTGCCCAGCAGTTCCGAGGAAGCCAAGCCTCTGGGTCAGGTCGACTCCATTGACCTCGACAGCCGCTTCCCCGAAGAAGACCAACAGGAGGACCAAGCAGCTTTTGCCAGCTCGTCTACCTCGTTCAGCAGCAGCTCCCATCCGATGCGCCCAATCCCGGATGGCAACTTCGAGCTCGTTTTTTCGGTGACGACCCTCAACGGGGACTGAATATTGGAGCAGACCTGCTCGACATCGCGAGGAAGCAGCTCAAAGCATGCCTCTCTGAGAACGCCGACCTCTTCGCCTGGAGCGCCGCTGAGATGCCCGGCTTGGACCCGTCCGTCGCCTGCCATCAACTGACAATTAACCCAGCCGTCAAGGCCATAACACAACGTAGGAGAAAGAAATCTCCAGAGAAAACGGAGGCTGCAGAAAAAGCTGTAAAGGACCTCCTCGAGGCCAAATTTATTTCGGAGGCCAAGTACACCACTTGGCTGTCCAACGTTGTACTTGTGAAAAAATCTAATGGCAAATGGCGAATGTGCGTTGACTACACCGATCTTAATAAGGCATGCCCGAAGGATGCCTACCCCCTCCCCAATATTGATAAACTTGTTGATAATTCTGACGGTTTTAAACTTTTATCATTCATGGACGCCTACTCGGGCTATAATCAAATTCTAATGGCAATGAGCGACAAAAAATACACGGCCTTCATGAACGAATCAGGCAACTATTACTACAACGTAATGCCCTTCGACCTGAAGAATGTCGGCGTGACCTATCAAAGAGTGATGAACAAGGTATTCCGGGGAGAGATAGGCGACATGCTCAAAGTCTACATGGACGACATGGTCGTAAAATCCCACGAGGAAACCGATCACACTGCCCATCTAAGGAAGGTCTTCGAACAGGCCAGAAAGTACAAAATGCGTTTCAACCCGGAGAAATGCACGTTCGGTGTCAGGGCAGGCAAGTTCCTCGACTTCTACTTAACGGAACGAGGAATCGAAGCCAACCCCGATAAGTGTCGAGTATTCTCCGAGTTTCCAACGCCCAAGTCAAAGAAATCTATTCAGTCCCTCAACGGGATGCTCGCGTCATTGTCCCGTTTCATGGCCAAGTCTGCCCAGCACGCCTTACCATTCTTCAAACTCCTCCGCAAGGAGGCAGCGTTCGAATAGACCGAGGAATGTGACAAGGCTCTTCTCCACCTGAAACGAGCACTCTCAGAACCACCCGTTCTCTCTCTCCCAGACAACGGCGAAACTTTATACCTATATCTCGTCGTAGCAACCGAGGCAGTAAGCGCCACTCTTATGCGCAAAACACCTGACGGGCAGAAGCCCATATACTTCACGAGCAAAGCACTACAGGGGCCAGAGCTGAGATACCAACAGATCGAAAAGGTGGCGCTGGCTCTCATCAACGCAACTAGAAGACTGAGACACTACTTCTTAGCTCACACGATTATGGTTCGAACAGATCAACCCGTAAATCAGCTATTGGGACGACCAGACATGGCCAGCAGAATGCTCAAGTGGTCGCTCGAGCTGTCCGAATTCGACATCTAGTATGAGAGCAAGAAAACCCTAAAAGGCCAGGCCCTGGCCGACTTTGTCGCAGAAATGACGTTCGTAGACTCCCCAACTTGCGGAGCGCGCAAATGGACCATTTTCATGGACGGGGCCTCCAGTCTGGCAGGGAGTGGGGCAGGCATCATACTGGAGAGCAACGAGGGAATCATCGTTGAAGTTTCACTCGCCCTGTCCTTCCCCACCTCTAACAACCAGGCTGAGTACGAAGCCTTCCTCGTCGGGCTACGCTTGGGCGAAGACCTTGGTGCCGAAGAAATCATTATTTGCACAGATTCACAGCTCGTGGCCCTCCAAGTCCGAGGAGAGTATTAGGCCAAAAACGACAACCTAACCGAATACTTAGCCCTGGTCAAGAAGAAGATGATGAAGTTTGCAGCGGTGGAAGTAAAACACGTTCCCCGCGAACACAATGTCCGAGCAGACATTTTGTCCAAACTAGCCAGCACGAAGAAGAAAGGCGGGAACAAGTCCGTCATACAAGAAATACTTCCTCGACCCAGCATTGAGAAAGCTGCCCCGACGCTCAACGTACAAGCGATCGACGACAGCAATTGCTGGATGACCCCCGTTTACAACTACCTCGCTAGAGACGAACTCCCGTCCGACCCCAAAGAAGCCAACATAGTTAGAGGAAGAGCTTGCTCCTACGTCCTGGTCGAAGATAAACTCTACAGGCGAGGATTCTCCATCCCGCTGCTCAAGTGTGTCGAGGAAGAGATGGTCGCCCACATCTTGTGCGAAATCCACGAGGGAATCAACGCCCAACATCTCGGAGGGAGGTCACTTGCTCGAAAGGCCCTCCGAGCAGGGTATTACTGGCCAACCATGCAACATGACGCTAAAGAGCACGTAAAGAGATGCGATAAATGCCAACGGCACGGGGACATGCACCTAGCTCCACATAACGAGCTCAAATCTATGTCTTCCCATGGCCATTCGCCTGGTGGAGCCTGGACATCCTGGGACCATTCGTGGTAGGATCAAGTCAGAACAAATACTTAATAGTAGGCGTGGACTACTTCACAAAATGGATAGAAGCGGAGGCCCTGGCCAAGATAACTGCCCTTAACATATTGCGGTTCTACAAACGAAACATCCTCGCACGTTTTGGCATCCCCAAGCGATAGTCACAGACAATGGGACACAGTTCACGGACAGGAAGTTCCAAGACTTCGTTACTCAACTGGGCACGAAGCAACACTTCGCATCCGTCGAACATCCCTAGACAAACGGGCAAACTGAAGCAGCGAACCGAGTCATTCTTCGGGCCCTCAAATGAAGGCTGGACGAAACGAAGAAAGCTTGGGTCGAGGAGATGCACAGTGTCTTATAGACATACCGCACAACTCCACACTCCTCAACCGGGGAGACACCCTTTCGCCTGGTTTACGGGACCGAGGCGGTAATCCCCGTCGAAGTTCACATACCCTCTAGGCCAACAGAGTCACCCCTAGACGAGGAAATGAACGACGAAGCATTAAGGGAGGAACTCGACCTCGTCGAGGAAATCCAAACAGGGGCGACCCTCCGCGAAGCCTCCTTAAAACATAAAATTGCCATCAGGCACAACGCCAAAGTCATACGAAGAGAGTTCGACGTGGGCAGCCTCGTCCTAAGAAGAAACCACAAGGACTCTCGCGAAGGCAAGCTAGCCGCCAACTGGGAAGAACCCTATCACATCCGAGCAAAAATGGAGAATGGGGCTTACTACCTAGAACATCTCAATGGGGAAGAACTTGCTCGACCATGGAACACCGAAAATCTAAAACAATACTATAGCTAAGGCCCTAATTCTCGGTTTGACCCGTCGCGGCGATGAACGTCATTTACCGACCATTATGCACGCCTAGGTACAAGCGTCGCATACCAATAAAGCAGAACCCCGCTCAGTAACGAGCCGAGTATCTGCTCGACAACGGTCCTCAATCGAGCATCACCGTCGTCAAAGTACCATGACTGGAAGAACCCCAGCTCGCGATGGGACGTTCACGCCGCGAACTCAGGCCTCAAACGCGACCTGAGCTTCGCATCCCCGCCAGGATATTCCCTGGCCGTTCGACCAGTACCCCTCACTGCCGAACACATCTACAACGAGCAATCCCCTGAAACTTCACATAAGTCAAATACTCCTTATCACGGGCAAACATACATTCACAACGAGCATGAGTACAACACTTAGTAGAAAATAAAAACAAGTAAAACCATGCAAATAGCAAAACCGCCCACCAAGACCGGACACATAATTTAAATGTGATAAATGGCCATTAGGACCATGATTGTACTGGATTACATAAACCGGGGGCCAGGCCCCCCAAAATAGGTTACAACAAATACACGGCACGCAGGCCGGACAAATTACAACGACAACAGAAAAAACCTTCACTCGTCCACTTGGTCGACATGCTAGGAGGTTGGCTGAGGCTCTTGGCTTTCCACGGGATGACTCTCGACATGCACTTCGAGGAGGGAATCCGGCCTAACGATACGACCACAATCAACATGCGCCAGATAGTGGGTACCCTCAGTGGTAAAATCAAGCTCAGGATTCACCACTCGCAGTTGGGACACGGCGTTCTTGAAGGATTCCGCAATGACGATATTGTCATCCTCGGCCGCCAACATACGGGAAACCAACTCAGACCTTGTCTTTAACTCCTTCACATCTTCAGGCTCCTCTTCGCCAGGAGCATTGGCCGACCTCAGTTGCTCGACCAGCTCCTCAACCACTTTCTTCTTCGCAGCCAGCGTCGAATTCTCTTCCTTCAGCCTGCCCACCTCCTCATCTTCCTTCTTTCGGGCTTCATCAGAACTCCTCGCCAACTCCAAGGCCTTTTTCTCCTTTTCCTCGAGAGACATTATGGTGGCCCGTGTAGTTCTTAATTCAGACTCAGTTACAGAGTCCCCTTCGGCATATACGGCCGCCATCTCCAGCATTCTGACCAAAGCAGAAGCATCCTGGGCCACCAGCGCCCTCTTACTTGGACGATCCAAACCCTGCAACTGTAAAGAATCCGCCCGAGGCACGACCAAAGAAGTCCCTTCGAAGAACTTCCTATCAAGGATGCACGGAGGAAGCTCAAACTTTCCCTTCTCCGGTGCCCGGCTGAGATCCACCGCTTCACTGGGCCTAGCCCGTTTAAACCTGGAGGTCAACGGCAAGGGAGATCTTTGAGCAGGGACAGGTGATGCACTCCCCGAAGCTGGCTGAGAAGAAGTAAGGACACACTGAGTGAACTGAGGTTTGGGGACGACCGTTCCAGACTTGTTCCTCGCGGTAGCATTCTTCACCATTCTCTCGTGGGCAGAAGGCATCTCACCTGCACAAAAAAAATAAAAAAACATTAAGACTACCGAGCAATTTATGAGCATCTGCGAGAGTCTTGCACTCCAGAACCGCCTCAGTGTTGATAAAACGATACTCCACGCTTCTGCTGCCATCATCCTCGAGATCGGCTCCCCCTTCTTCGTGACACACTCTGCAAGACGAAATGAGCTAACGTACTTTACCAGCTTTTCGTAGAAGGCAACATCCTGCTCGTCCAAGTTTTGCGGCTGGAAAACATACTCATTTGGCTTCTTGGTAAAATGGGCGAGCCCCTAGTGCAAGGGGAACTTCAGCAGCCTCTCCCCGATATACTTCCCATCCTCGTCGCGCAGGTCGTTACCGTCCTCATTGACCTCGATCTCCCACACATAAGTGTTGTCCTGGGCAGCTTTTGACACGGGCTCTATAATATAATACCTCTCCTTGAATGTCCGTATCGATTCCGAGAAGGGCTTGAACAACTTACGAGGTTGCTTCAACGAGACCCATCCGTACTTCCTCCCCGTCAACTGCCGTTGAAGGTGGAAGACAGTGAAGAACAAGGGAAGAGTAGCCCCTATCTTCATGAAATCACAGGTCAGCTCAAACGCCCGTATAAAGGCCAACGAGTTCGGATGCAACTGCGTCGGGGCCAAATTCATGTGTACGAACATAGACTGCTGAAAATCAGTGAACGAAAGCCTCATTCCCAGCTCCTTGAACGTGTATTCATACATAATGAAGCGCTCCCTGTAATTCGTACACACCCTTTCATCCTCGGTGGGAAAGTGCACCTTCCACTCCCCCTCTGGCCCGACTACCAAGAAAACATCTCCCAAATACGAAGCAAACTCGGACACGTGCTCGGCTGGTTCAGCCACCTCCCACTCCTCCACGGAATCCTCGACGGCATCCTCTTCCATATCTTCCAATTCCTCTTCCTCCGCGACCTCGATGGGGATACTTGAAGTCGTCGAACTACTGCTGTCCGAGGAACTTGCTTCTTCCTCGGACGAATCCAGGATAATTTCTCCGTCTGGCCCCGCCGCCATATCGATCACCTGAAAAGCAGAGAAAAAAGTGAATTCGACGATAGATCAAATCCACCTTTCCACCGCTAGTCAAGTGAAAGGGCGCGCAAAGGGCTGAGGACGACGCCCCCGGCCTAAGCCCTAACATCAAAAGAAAAATTCAGAAACCTCCCCGCGAGGAGACGCTCGAGACAAATTACTCCCAGGCGAGGAATTTCCCCGTGCTCATACCCGGTTTCCGTTTGAAGCTCCACCGGAAACTGCAAAGCTTCACTAGAATCTGGAAATATTTGACCGGATGATTCATCATCAACCCAGAAGATGAAAGATCGTAGCGGTTACACATGCATCATCGTCGCAACGACGCCGTGAACCGCCCTCCCCACTAAAACATCCTAAAAAGCCCGGCGACGCATCAGAGGTGGAAAATGGCATAACCACCGTCCACCACCAACAACCGCCGGAAACGAAGCTAATCGTCCTCTAAACCCAACCCTAACCGCATGCGATCTACCATTGATCATCAAAAAGAGTAAATCAGAGCAAAATCAACGAACTTACTTGGGTTAAAGGGACGAAAAATGGTTTCCCGGAGTTGAGACGGTGGCCGAAAAAGCTGACAGCACGAACAGGCAGGAACTCTAAAGGAGTCGAAGAGAAACAAGAGCAAAAAGCTCAGAATGAAATGAGTTTCCCCTTTTTATACAGAGGGGCACGTGCGATGGCACACCCTCTTAGGTCATGATGGCAATTAACTAGCCATCATTTCCTAGCAACTGTTGCACAGAACTCTATGCACACGTGGCGCCCTAACGTTCCCAATTCCTTCTAACCGTTAGTCTCCCCGTACGACGGGCAGTTCTATCACGGTCAGGAACATCACGGACACCTAAGGCAACAGGCACCATGAAACAAACTTCCTACGTCGCCAAGCGACGACCTTATGTTAGCTCCCCGGAGCCGCGAGCTGTCCTTAAGTCATCACTCCCATGCTCGGGAGCAACGACTTGGGGGGACTCCTGTTCTGGACTGGGCCAATGACCAGGCACGGCCCAATCCACTTCTGCTACAGTAACGACCCAAATGCCTAGGTTCAATCCACCAAAGGGAGTGTAATACCCCGTAAATTTATAAACGCTCGAGTTAATATTATTATGATCAACTGGGTTCCGGAGTACTCTGAGTAATTATTTGATAAAATAATTGGAGTAAACTGACGAACTCAGAGTCGATTAAATTAATAGTATTTAACGTTGAGTTTTTATAATTTGATGTAATTGAGCTAATTTTGGACATTTAGTAGTGTTACTAAAAATGATAGTTTCTATACTATCTATTTTCTTTTCATTTTCCTTGAAAACCAAACAAAGCTAAAGAGAAAGATAGAAAGAAGGAAAAACAAAGGAAAAGGAGGAGAAAGGAAAAGTGGAAGAAGGAAAGGAGAGAAAATTTCCAAAAGCTCAAGAATCATCATCAATTCATCTGTTCTTCGTTTAATCGTCTCAGTATCAACCTCCTCGTCTAGTAATCCAGGTGGGTTCTAGTTAGACTCTTTAGAGTAGGATTATTTTGAGTTTAGAGTTAGATTAGAAATTGTGAAAATTGAATCTTTTTGCACAAAATTCGTGAATCTAACTGCTAAATGCAATGTTTGATTATATGTTATACTGGTTGTGATGTTATAACATGTTTTGATGCATTTTGATTGATGAAAAATGGGTTTTGGGGTTGATTTTGGATCAACCCGTAGCAGAAAATTCTGCAGGAACTTCTGCATTTTTTCTCTGCCCATACGCGTATGGAGCATGTCAATACGCGTATGGAGCTGGTCAATACGCGTACGGCAAGGGCAATACGCGTATGGATGGCCGGGCATTTTGAGCAATACGCGTATCGCTTGGGGCAATACGCGTATGGCTGGGCGAGAATTTGGGCAATACGCGTACGGGGAGTGCCAATACGCGTACGGCCAGGAGAGTTACAGAATCCTGCTGTTGTGATTTATTTTCCGATCGATTGTTTACAATACCGTAACTTTTTGTACGTAACTCGGATTGGAACAATTTTGATATCGTTGGAAAGATAATAAAATGTACTTTCTTATTAAAATGGTTTTAAGATCGTCGACCGATTTAATTAAGTCGGGATTTCTGAAATTGTGTCGTTTTATCGACTTTTACCTGTTAATTGTGTGTAATTATTATTGACAATATATGCATGTTAAAATATGGACTAGGCAGGGTGAGGATTATTACCAAAACTGTGTCGGAAGTGTAATTGTTCCACGTGTGGCAACGCTCGTGCATGAAGGCCGAGGCGTATGCATTTCTGTTTATCAATAACCACAGTTGTGCGGTGTAGTTCATGAGACTCGAGCACCTCCTCTGAACGTTATACACAACTACTTGGCAGGTTTGAGTCCCGTGTTAAGTACGGTTGGAGCCTACGGGTAAAGAGACTTGTGACGGTGTACGGGCCGTGAGAAGTGACGGATCACGGTGTACGGACCGGTGATCCCGAATCCAATCGTATGCCAAGTAGCTACAAGGATCCATGACTCGGATCGCCTTCTAGACGTAGAAGGGTACGGGAAAAGGGGATACCTTGGTATTGGTTATTGATATGTGAGTTCTTGAGTGTACGGACTCAGAACGTACTTCGGTACTTTGTGAATCCTTGAGTTTACAGGCTCAAGAGGTACTTCGGTACTAGTGTGAGTTTACAGGCTCACCGTGGCGGTCACTTGTGTGTGTGTACTCATGGTCTTTCCCCTTTCCCCTTGGACATGAGTTAGGACTTTGTTAGAACCTTGTAAAGCCGAGAGGACTTTAAGATAGGGAACTCACTGAGATTTGATGTATCTCACCCCACTGTTGTTGTTTACATCACAGGTTCTGCAGGTTCGGCGAAGGGTAAGGACAAGGTTATTTGACTTTCCTTACGGATCGTGGTTTTGTGATGGCATGGCTTCCGCTATGGCGTTATGTTTTGAGATCATTGTTTTGATCTAGTTCTTAGTTTTTATCATTTTTGGAACATCTTGTATATGTAATGCCTTAGACTTTTAGTTCTTGTGTATTAGAGGCATTTATATATATAATGTGTTAACTAGGAACTTATTATGTTTCAGTACCAAAAGTGAAACTCATGTATAATATATGATTTGATGCATGTATTATTATATGGTCTTTACAGTTGGTATCAGAGCAGGTCGTATCCTCGACCTAGCCATGAAATAGAATAAGTGTTTCTTTCCGTTTCATATGCGGCGTGTCGCCATGGGTCTTGTCTGTTATATTTATGGTATTGAGTCTGATCAACTTAATCCTATTGATATGGAATTCAGGAACATGGCTGATAGACGCAGAAACAACCGTGGAAGACCAAGAACTACTCCAGCTGGGACAGTTCCACAAGGTGATGAAGGGAATGCCCCGTTGTACCAATTTATGCAACAGATGCAGCAACAGCAGAATCAGTTTATGCAAGGGATGATGCAACAAATGGCTGATGGTCTGCATCCTCCAGTGGTTGTTCCGGAAGTTACGGGAGGAACCTACAGGGAATTTGTTCGTATGAATCCTCCGGAGTTTCAAGGAGGGCTAGATCCGGTGAAGGCACACGAATGGATAACAGAAATGGAACGGATTTTTCTGATAGTTCATTGCAGTGAGGAGAATAAGGTGGTCTTTGCTTCTCACTGGTTGAAGGGTCCTGCCATGAGGTGGTGGGAGAGCGCTTCAGCCTTGATGACAACTCAGGAAGTGCCGAAAGTGTGGGAACAGTTTAAGGTAATCTTTATGGAGAAATATTTTCCGAGTTCTTTAAGGTCTCAAAAGGAGTTTGAGTTCCAACAGTTGAGACAGGGAAATTTATCAGTGGCTTCTTATGCGGAACAATTTGAGATCATGGCTGACTATTCTAGACAGGCCATGTATGCTCCTGACGAGAGGTGGAAGATAGACCAGTTTCTGTTTGGGTTAAGGGCTGAGATTTCACACAGCGTGTCTCAACGGGAATTTGCTACTTATGCTGAAATGTTAAGACAATGTTATGTGGCGGAAAATAGCTTGAAAAAGATACAAATGGAGGTGGATTCGAACAGGGTAACTCAAGGTGACCGTGGAAGGTCGAATCAACAGTTTAGGCACAGGCAACAGTCTTCCAAAGGGAAGCAAGTACAGGGCTCTAGAACTAGTGTACCTCCAGTATGTCGCACTTGTGGGAGGAGTCATTTTGGTAGGTGCTATTCGGATGGGATACGGTGTTATCAGTGTAACAAGATGGGTCATGTAGCGAGAGATTGTCCTCAGAGTAGGAATCAGACACAAGGGAAGACTACTGGTCGAGTATATACTCTGGATGCAAGGAAAGCAAAGGGTGATAATTCCTTGATTGCGGGTACGTGTTTTGTTAATGGTCAACCTTGTTTTGTTTTATTTGACTGTGGGGCTACACATTCTTTCGTGTCTTTGAGATGTGTGAAGCGACTTGGGTTGCAAACTATTCCTTTATTTCCTCCTATGGTGGTTACTACTGCCATGGATGAAATGGTTGAAACACCACTGATGTGTGAAAATTGTGTGTTGTCGGTGAACGAAAGAGTCTTCCAGATTGATCTTATTTGTCTGCCGCTCAAGAAAGTGGATGTTGTTCTGGGAATGGACTGGCTTTCAGCTAATTCGGTTTTTATCGGTTGTGAGGAGAAGCTAATTATTATTCCATCTGCTGAGGCTACTCCGAAGGATGTATTATCAACGATTTTAGAAGGTACGGTGGGAATGGTAAATTTCTTGTTTGAGAAAGAGAAATCTGTTTTAATGGTTCTTACTAAGGAAGGGAGTAGTGAACAGCAAGTTCTGAGTATTCCAATAGTGTGTGAATTTCCTGAAGTGTTTCCTGAGGATGTTTCTTCTCTTCCTCCGGAGAGAGAAGTTGAGTTCTCTATTGACCTGATACCGGGAACGGCTCCTATATCCGTTTCTCCGTATCGGATGGCACCGCTTGAATTAAGAGAATTAAAGGACCAATTGGAGGACTTGATGTCTAAGCATTTCGTTAGGCCTAGTGTTTCACCGTGGGGAGCTCCAGTGTTATTGGTAAAGAAGAAAGATGGGGGAATGCGTTTGTGCATTGATTATCGTAAGTTGAATAAAGTTACCATTAAGAATAAGTATCCCTTACCAAGGATAGACGACTTATTAGATCAATTGAAAGGAGCCTGTGTGTTCTCGAAGATTGATTTACGGTCGGGTTATCATCAGATTCGAGTGAAGAGTTCCGATGTGCCAAAGACTGCATTTAGAACCCGTTATGGTCATTACGAATTCTTAGTGATGCCTTTCGGTGTGACTAATGCTCCAGCTGTTTTTATGGATTACATGAATCGAATATTTCAGGCTTACTTGGACCAATTTGTGGTAATCTTTATTGACGACATTCTTATTTATTCTCGTACTCCACACGAGCATGGAGAACATCTGAGGATTGTCTTATCGGTCTTGCAAGAGAAGCAATTGTTTGCTAAGTTGAGCAAGTGTGAGTTTTGGATGTCGGAAGTTAATTTTCTTGGACATGTGATATCTCGAGGTGGTGTGGCAGTGGATCCATCGAAAGTAGAAGCAGTAATTAATTGGGAGAGACCGAGAAATGTTTCAGAAGTTAGAAGTTTCTTGGGATTGGCCGGTTACTATAGAAGGTTTATTAAGGGTTTTTCTCAATTGGCCTTACCAATGACGAAACTTACTCGGAAGGATGTTATTTTTGAATGGGATTCAGGTTGCGAACAAAGTTTTATGCATTTGAAGGAGAGTTTGACGAGTGCTCCAGTATTAATTATTCCTGATCCTAACAACTCTTATGAAGTATTCTGTGATGCTTCTAAGAGGGGATTAGGGGGTGTTCTGATGCAAGGTGGTCAAGTGGTAGCTTATGCTTCTCGACAGTTAAAAGTTCATGAGAAGAATTATCCAACTCATGATTTGGAACTAGCTGCAGTGGTTTTTGCACTGAAGGTGTGGCGTCATTATTTATATGGTGTACGTTTTGAAATGTTCAGTGACCACAAAAGTTTAAAGTATTTGTTTGATCAAAAGGAGTTGAATATGCGACAAAGAAGGTGGATGGAGTACTTAAAGGATTATGACTTAGAATTGAAGTATCATCCAGGAAAAGCGAATAAAGTAGCGGATGCTTTAAGTCGGAAAATGGTTCATAGTGCGGAATGGATGATTTTAGAGTATTCATTGTTGGAAAAGTTTAGAGATCTTAATCTCCAATTTGTGTGGACTCCGAATGGTGTGATTATGGGAAATTTGAATGTCAATTCTACTTTGAGAGTTGAGATTCAACAGGCACAATTGTTAGAGGAAGAGTTACAAGAGTTGTTACTTCAGCCGGGTTTTACACGAGCGACAGATGGGATTGTTCTGTTTAATCAAAGGATTTGTGTTCCGAGGGATGAGGCGTTGAAAAGGAAGATCTTAGACGAAGCTCATAAAGGTACTTTTACGATACATCCTGGTTCTTCAAAGATGTATCAGGATTTAAAGAAGGATTATTGGTGGCCTGGGATGAAAAAGGATATAGCGGGATACGTGTCAGAATGTGCGGTGTGCCAACAGGTGAAGATTGAACACCAAAGACCGGGCGGTTTGTTACAACCTTTGGATATTCCAGTTTGGAAGTGGGATAGTATTTCTATGGATTTTGCAGTGGGTTTACCCCGTACCCAAGGTGGGTATGATTCTATTTGGGTGATTGTAGATCGACTAACGAAATCTGCACACTTCTTAGCCGTAAAGACTACTCATAAGGCAAGTCATCTTGCAAGGTTGTTTATTGCTGAGATTGTGAGATTGCATGGTATTCCTTCTAGTATTGTGTCCGATAGAGATCCGAAGTTTACTTCGAGATTTTGGAAAGTGTTCCAACAAGCGATGGGTACGAATTTGTGTTTGAGCACGTCGAATCATCCTCAAACGGATGGTCAGACTGAACGAACAATACAAACGATGGAGGATATGTTAAGAGCTTGTGTGTTAGAGAGTAGAGGGAATTGGAAAGAACTTTTGCCGTTAATTGAGTTTTCCTATAACAATAGTTATCATGCGAGCATCGGTATGGCTCCGTATGAAGCACTGTATGGGAGAAAGTGTAGGACACCTTTATGTTGGGCTGAAATTGGCGAAGATAGAATTTTGGGACCCGAGATTATTCAAGAGACTACGGAAAAGATTCGAATGATCCGCGAGAAGGTTAAACAAGCACAAGATCGTCAAAAGAGTTATGCGGACAATCGTAGGAGACCTTTGGAATTTGAGGAAGGTGACCATGTATTTTTGAAAGTTACTCCGAGATTGAGATTGAAAGGACCGTTTAAGTCGCGTAAGTTAAGTCCGAGATACGTGGGACCGTATCAGATTTTAGAAAGGATTGGTGAAGTTGCTTATAGATTAGCCTTACCACCCTCTCTATCCGAGATGCATGACGTTTTTCACGTATCTCAGCTCCGTAAGTTTATTCCTGATCCTCTTCAGCCAATTCTACCTGAGTCAGTGGAAATTGAAGCGGATTTGACTTTTGAACCACAACCGAGTTGTATTGTGGGAAGGGAAACAAAAGTGTTAAGGAACAAAGATATTCCACTTGTTAAGGTGCAATGGGATATGACGCATCCGGGTGATGCTACTTGGGAGCTAGAATCGGAAATGCGAGATTCTTATCCACATCTGTTCAGGTAATATTCTAAATTCGAGGACGAATTTCTATTTAAGGGGGGGAGGATGTAATACCCCGTAAATTTATAAACGCTCGAGTTAATATTATTATGATCAACTGGGTTCCGGAGTACTCTGAGTAATTATTTGATAAAATAATTGGAGTAAACTGACGAACTCAGAGTCGATTAAATTAATAGTATTTAACGTTGAGTTTTTATAATTTGATGTAATTGAGCTAATTTTGGACATTTAGTAGTGTTACTAAAAATGATAGTTTCTATACTATCTATTTTCTTTTCATTTTCCTTGAAAACCAAACAAAGCTAAAGAGAAAGATAGAAAGAAGGAAAAACAAAGGAAAAGGAGGAGAAAGGAAAAGTGGAAGAAGGAAAGGAGAGAAAATTTCCAAAAGCTCAAGAATCATCATCAATTCATCTGTTCTTCGTTTAATCGTCTCAGTATCAACCTCCTCGTCTAGTAATCCAGGTGGGTTCTAGTTAGACTCTTTAGAGTAGGATTATTTTGAGTTTAGAGTTAGATTAGAAATTGTGAAAATTGAATCTTTTTGCACAAAATTCGTGAATCTAACTGCTAAATGCAATGTTTGATTATATGTTATACTGGTTGTGATGTTATAACATGTTTTGATGCATTTTGATTGATGAAAAATGGGTTTTGGGGTTGATTTTGGATCAACCCGTAGCAGAAAATTCTGCAGGAACTTCTGCATTTTTTCTCTGCCCATACGCGTATGGAGCATGTCAATACGCGTATGGAGCTGGTCAATACGCGTACGGCAAGGGCAATACGCGTATGGATGGCCGGGCATTTTGAGCAATACGCGTATCGCTTGGGGCAATACGCGTATGGCTGGGCGAGAATTTGGGCAATACGCGTACGGGGAGTGCCAATACGCGTACGGCCAGGAGAGTTACAGAATCCTGCTGTTGTGATTTATTTTCCGATCGATTGTTTACAATACCGTAACTTTTTGTACGTAACTCGGATTGGAACAATTTTGATATCGTTGGAAAGATAATAAAATGTACTTTCTTATTAAAATGGTTTTAAGATCGTCGACCGATTTAATTAAGTCGGGATTTCTGAAATTGTGTCGTTTTATCGACTTTTACCTGTTAATTGTGTGTAATTATTATTGACAATATATGCATGTTAAAATATGGACTAGGCAGGGTGAGGATTATTACCAAAACTGTGTCGGAAGTGTAATTGTTCCACGTGTGGCAACGCTCGTGCATGAAGGCCGAGGCGTATGCATTTCTGTTTATCAATAACCACAGTTGTGCGGTGTAGTTCATGAGACTCGAGCACCTCCTCTGAACGTTATACACAACTACTTGGCAGGTTTGAGTCCCGTGTTAAGTACGGTTGGAGCCTACGGGTAAAGAGACTTGTGACGGTGTACGGGCCGTGAGAAGTGACGGATCACGGTGTACGGACCGGTGATCCCGAATCCAATCGTATGCCAAGTAGCTACAAGGATCCATGACTCGGATCGCCTTCTAGACGTAGAAGGGTACGGGAAAAGGGGATACCTTGGTATTGGTTATTGATATGTGAGTTCTTGAGTGTACGGACTCAGAACGTACTTCGGTACTTTGTGAATCCTTGAGTTTACAGGCTCAAGAGGTACTTCGGTACTAGTGTGAGTTTACAGGCTCACCGTGGCGGTCACTTGTGTGTGTGTACTCATGGTCTTTCCCCTTTCCCCTTGGACATGAGTTAGGACTTTGTTAGAACCTTGTAAAGCCGAGAGGACTTTAAGATAGGGAACTCACTGAGATTTGATGTATCTCACCCCACTGTTGTTGTTTACATCACAGGTTCTGCAGGTTCGGCGAAGGGTAAGGACAAGGTTATTTGACTTTCCTTACGGATCGTGGTTTTGTGATGGCATGGCTTCCGCTATGGCGTTATGTTTTGAGATCATTGTTTTGATCTAGTTCTTAGTTTTTATCATTTTTGGAACATCTTGTATATGTAATGCCTTAGACTTTTAGTTCTTGTGTATTAGAGGCATTTATATATATAATGTGTTAACTAGGAACTTATTATGTTTCAGTACCAAAAGTGAAACTCATGTATAATATATGATTTGATGCATGTATTATTATATGGTCTTTACAGGGAGAAAGTTACCTTTCCGCCCCTCCAACCGGGCAAGGACTGCACAGTCCTCCCCGGAACTGCTGTCCGTTCCGCACGACTCATACACCCCCCGAGCAGCTATAGGCAGGTGCCCGAAACTATGCATATGCCCGACATAACGACTAGTTTCGGACACCCTGCCCGACATAACGGCTAGTTTGGGCAGTTAACTATTCCTTCAGGAAAACGGTTATTTCGCCCCGAAAATAGGACCGTTGGCCATGCGCTGGGGGCACTATATAAACCCTCTCACTTGAGAGGGTCAGATATCGAATAATCACCCTTGAAACTCATACTTTGTACTTACCCATTTTTTCTGACTCTTTCTTACTTGATCGTCGGAGTGCCTTGCAGGCACACCCCCTCCTCATCTCCATACGACCAGCACCTTAGACGCATATGGTGGCCCCCCTTCAACAGGATCTGATCCAGGCTTCACAATCAGAATGAAATATAGATTCTACCCCGTACCGTTTCATGTCACTCTGTTTCATTTATTCTGCTCCGTTCATTTTAAAATATTTAAACATATCTAAAGAGATTAGAAGTGCATTTTGATAGTCTTAGCATTTAGAGTATGTTTAAATATTTGTTTATTTTAGAAATTTTCAATATTATTTTTGTTAATTCATTTTTAATTAACATGTTTTAATAAGTTTAACACTAATATTTTAGTGTAATATCGGTCACTTCAACTAACTTTCACTATTAATTCTTTCTATTTTTTTTATGCATATTATTAATTTTTACTCTTTTATATATTTTTTTAAGTATAAATTATTATTATTATTATTATCGTCAAGTCTAATGTATAATTTCTTTTAAAAAATTATGTCATAATTATTTTGACCAGATATATATAGAGTTTTCAATTTTTTTAAATTATAAATCAATTTAATATATTTTTAATTAATGAATATATATTAAAATTTATTTAAATAAGTAATTAACTATTAATATAAACTATTACAATTTTATATTAAGATCAATTATTTTTACTTGCATCGCAAGGGTCAATACTAATTGTAATAGAAGAGACTAACGTAAAAGGAACGCTTAACAACAAAATCCTCAGATTATCGGACAAAAAGCAAACAACGCAATACAAAAATCTTATTGGTTAACAAATTCACAACGGGTCCCACCTTCATCCGCCTCATCGGTCACACCTTTTTAAAAACCCCACCGACCAAACCCCCACGTTTTCTTAAACACCAATCCCATCGATTCCCGAACATTAACGGAATATTCCAAACCCCGTCATTCCCACTTTACCTACGGTCCAAATACACCCCTCACGTCACGTTAACTAACGCCCCTCTCCTTCAGCAAAGAGTTCTTATTTCTTCATCTTTCCCTTTCCCTCCTCTCATTTTCCACAATGACGATTCCTCTCTTAAAACTCTTCCTTCTATTTTCTCTCTTCGCAATTTCCCTCTCCCACGAACCTCAAAACCTCCACGTCTTCCCGAGACCGTTGATTGTAGAATACTCCGAACTCGACGACGACGTGAAGCTGAGATGCACCAGTTGGAGAATCGCCGGCGAAGCGAATAATCTGAGTCCGTGGAAAACGGTGCCGAAAGAATGTGCGGAACAAGTGAAGGAGTATATGACGGGAAAAGGATATGTTTATGACCTGGAAATTGCGTCTAAGGAAGCTGGTGAATTTGCTAGGAGTGTTCAACTTCAAGATGATGGATTCGATGCGTGGGTTTTTGATATTGATGAAACCTTGCTCTCTAATTTGCCTTATTATGCTGCACATGGTTACGGGTAATGATAACTTCGCCACACTTTATGACTTTTTTATTTTTTATATGTTGCTTGTGTTTGATGGGTTTCGATAAATTAGGAGGTTAATTGAATCAGTTAAGATTTCAAGACTGACTTAGTCTTTGTTAGAACAACAATCAATGTATAAGATTAAATAGAAAAGAAAGTAAAAACAATAAACATAATCGAATGTAGTTCGGTCAATAATGCCTACCTATACAACTAAAGAGCGGTTAAAAGCCATATACTTCCTCTGGTCCTATACAACTATTGAGCGGTTAAAAGCCATATACTTCCTCTGGTCCTATACAACTAACTATTGAGCGGCTATAATTTCCTTTTATTTGAATTAGGGTTACTGCGTTAAAAGCCATATACCTCCTCTGATGATCTTATTTATAAGTGAAAGTTTGCTTCTTAAATTTATTGGATAATCAATGTATCTAGTCTATTATGCAGTCCAAATATATTAATTATTCAATTAATTTAAAAAGTAAATTTTCAGGTAGTATATAATACTAGAGTTCAGTTTGCAATAATACCCTAAATTGAAACCCCGGCACCCCAGTTACGTAGCCATTATAATTTTCGCAATAGGAGTCATACTCAACAATACCCATATTAATCTCCATAGTACGCGTCATACTAAACAATACTCATAATAATCTCCACAATATGAGTCATACTCAACAGTTTTCTAATAATTTCAAATATTTTTCTTTCCCTCTTGTATTAAGGTCTTTTTTTTACATGCTTGCAGGTTGGAGGTTTTTGACCATAAAAAGTTTGATGATTGGGTAGAGAAGGGGGTAGCCCCAGCCTTAGAACCCAGTTTAAAACTCTATGAAGATGTTTTGAATATGGGGTATAAGGTCATTCTACTTACAGGGCGGAGTGAACTACACAGGGATGGTACTGTTGATAATTTGATTAATGCTGGATTTCGGGATTGGCACCAGCTCATATTAAGGTAATTCCCACAAATTTTTTAACTTCAGGTCTGCAAATGAAAGTCTAGATAAATGCTCAGTGATTTGAATGCATGTGTAATGCATTTGGGATTTAGATAAATTATATTAGTATGTGTTTAAACGAAATCGTTTACATATATTGTGCAGATTTTACCAGTCCTTTTCTATTCTTACTGCTATTAGCTTTTATCAGTTTTGTTGTTGTGATATCTTTTATCAGTTTTTATCAGATTCGTTTTTAACCTATGATAATTTGGTTATGAGAGAAGAAGACCAGTAGAAGCCCTAATAAGAAGAGTATGAAAAATAGACTTATAGTTAAAAGTAGAGCAGGACTATGAAAAACTTTAGGTGAAACCATAAGATAGAGATTTATGTGTATGTTTTCAAGGTCTAGTTCATCAGATGAATACATGTCATTTGATCTGGGTAGTGAATAGTGTGAGAAACACTTTGGTTGTTGTTTTATCAGAGTAAAATAAGTCATTGACAAGCTGCAAAAACATGTTAGTTGTGGAAGTACTGTTATCTCTTAGAGTGTCTCCTTTTCCTCTTCGAAAGGATTTCAAGCTCTTACTAATCACAGCTCTCTCTGATTACAATCATATATATATATAAATTGCAAAATATCTTTCAATCGAAATGCATTTGGTGAGACCCAGGTCTCTACAGTGTTGACCGCATGCTTCTTTCTTAGCTTAATAGCGGATAGCGGAACGGAATGGCTGACCCCAAAAATAGATAGCAAGATAATGGATAACGGAATAAATTTTGTTGACTTTTTAGAATTGATAATTTTTTAAACTAAATATATAAATAATGTATACAAATAAATTATTTTTAGTGAACATTAAAAAGAATATTAAATTCGCAACACAAAAGTTTTATAAAAATCAAATTAAAAAAATAAAATGAATTAAAAGTTTAATTATTTGTTCCATTATATGTATTATTATTTTATTAGTAAATGTTATTATAAACATTTATCAAGTTTAATGTTATTATATTTATTAAGTTTTATTAACCTATAATAAACTAAAGACCCATCCAGACAGAAAGTTAGTCTAAACAATTAGAGAAACACAGCCGGAAAGAAAAAAACACAAAAGTGGAAAAACCGCTCCGTCCAGGGTGCGCGACGCTACATGCGACCTGCGATCTCACCGAAATCTGCCGCGATTGCAAACGGAAAATCGCACCTCTCTTCTCGCACGGTGGGTTCCGCCCTGGCCGGACCGCCCGGGATCGTGCCGGGAGCGGCTGCAATTGATAACTCTGGTTTTACGCCAGTCCCTTTTGGATGAATAAGCTTGAAAACTGAGATAGTATCTAAGCACAACGTTAGATGACAGAATGCTGAAGCAAATTGTAATCAGTCTTTACTTTTGGAAGAATCGTGTAAGCACCCTTTGATCCACCCTTTAGTTCTGCGATATCAAACAATAATAGGCAAATTGGCGGGAGTCCAAAGATGATGCTTGCCATGATAAGGCTGGTTGTAGTCAACATAGTGGAAACTGTCTAAGTAGCAAGTAAATTGTGTGCTAAAATAATTGCAACGATTACATGCTCTTTATGCTGTTATGTCGTAGACATTTTGTCAGCTCTTTATGTATTTGTTGATATGCAGAACTTTTGTTAAAGAAGACTGAAATATTAACTCGATTTTGAGTGATTGTTTTTATTGGTAGGCAAATGCCTGAAATTTTGCTCTGTATACTAAAGTTTTGATTCAGCGTTAAGAGTAGGTTTTTGGACCCAATTTTAATAAAATCTGTCATCTTTTGTAATAATTGATTTGGGATTGATTTGGGATTAAATGACTTCTTTTCGAACCAATGCCTTAAAGTTCGATGTTTTAATCTCACTAAATCATGATTCAGTGCATGTTTGAAAATTTGGTTGGAGAGATCTTAGTTAAAAATGTTTTTTTCTTTTAGGATAATTGTATTGTATTTCGCACCCTGATGCTATATTGATGTCTACTTTATGCTGATTTTTCTCAATCTATCATGTTAAATTGTTCAGATCCTCAGATGATAAAGGGAAACTAGCTGTAGTTTACAAATCAGATAAGAGGAATGAGATGGAGAAAGATGGATACAGGATTCTTGGAAATTCTGGTGATCAGTGGAGTGATTTATTAGGTTCTTCAGTATCTGTTAGGTCCTTCAAACTTCCAAATCCAATGTATTACATTGCTTAGTAATGCTTATTTATTTGCAAATAATCACTCTCAAGAATTCTGAGCTGTACATAAATGGAAGTTACCCCAATTCTTAATTGTTACTACGATATTGAACATGCCATTGAAACTCCAATATTAATCGCAGATCCATTATATTTTCCTAGTTTTAAACTTGTAATTGTCAGCACCAAAAAAAGACTTGTATACTTTATGTTTCTATTAGAATGTTACTCAAGTATTTTTTTCTTTCTATTTCATGTTTAAAAGTGAATAAATTTAGTCCCGTTAAAATAATTCGATTGATAGTTGTATATGAATATTGGATATAGGGGCGCGGGATCATTCGGATTTGAACTCGCGATATCCCACTTGTTTATCTTTAATAAGGTGGATTCCAGCCATTAAATCACTTAACCAAATAACAAAATATATATTTACTAGTCTTCTTCTAATTATTATGTTCATATCCGCAATATCAGAATTAATGTAAGAGTACTCAGACCCTGATGTTTCTCGATTCCTCAATGTTAACTGATTGAAAATTTCTTTAAAAGGAGACATCCAAAAGTATGTATTCTTAAATTCTATCAGCATGAAAGCAGAAGTAGAAATTTCAAAGATCTTGGTGGTAAGAGATTTCCCAAAACTTTTCCCATTAGACGTGTCAGGGTTACCTCCAGTACGTGAAGTCGAATTTTCTATATTCACATTGCTCCATACATAATGGCTCCATTTGAGATGTTAGAGCTAAAAAATCAATTGAAGGACCTATTGTCAAAGAAGTTTATCTGACCAAGTGTCTCATTGTGGGGAGCTCCTTTACTCTTGGTGAAAAAGAAGAATGGGAAGTCGAGATTGTGTGTTGACTACTGCCAACTTAATAAAGTCAAGATCAAGAATAGATATCCATTGCCACACATTCATGATTTGATAAACTAACTTAGAGGCGTCGTAGTTGTAAGAACAAGATTTGGTTCTGCATCTGACCGTACGTTTTGATGATAACAATACATAGATTCACAAAGAACAATTTTGTAACCTAATGGTTTTGTAAAGTGTGCAGTTACTAGATACAAGTTTTGACTCTGAAAAAGTGACGCGTGACGTCATCAGATTATGAACCTAGTGCACTCTGTCTCTAAGATGTGTGTTTTACAAAACTGCTCAATGTTTCTGAACATTGCTTTATGACTCTAACATTGTCAAGCTCTGAAGTATTCTACTCAACAACTCTAATGAATTGTGTCACCAGACTCTGAAGAGCAGATTCTAAAGAATTGGATCACGACTCTGAAGACCAAGTTTCTAAAGACTCTCATAAAGACTCTGATTCTTCTTCGATGCATGCTTTGTCAACTCTCTATCTGAAGCCCCTGAATATTTGAAGATAGAAAAGTTTTACGTGAGAAAATAATACACAGTACAAGATCAAATATTCCTTCCACTACACTGATATTGTGAGAAAAAGACTGTACTATTGTACCATTGTGTCTCCCATTTTCACAAACTGTTATACAAGGATACATCTACATTTGTGAATTTCAATTCTACCCTCAAACAGATCTTTTGATTGCTTATATAAAGAAGACTTGGAAGAATGGAAAGAATGCAACACTTTCAACAACATTCTTGGCAAAAAGAGTTATCACATATACATTACAAACAATGACTATTTTTAAGAGAAAGGAAAGCAAACACACACGAACTTTTGTTCATACACTTTCATAGAAAATATTTAGTGAGTATTTCTTTGTATTTCATTTGTGTAAATCTGCTTTCTTAGAGGTATCTTGTAAACACACTTTATATCTCATTCTTTAAGTTATATTTCCTTGAGTGACTAGGGTATAGTCAGAATTACTCAAGAAGACATTGACAGTTAGTCTTTGTGGTTGTAATCAAGTTTGGTTATAATGGATTAAGTCCTTGTGATAAGGTAAAATCACCTTGGCGGGTGGACTGGAGGTAGCTTTGTTAACAGCAAACCAAGATAAAAAGAGTTGTGTTCATTATTTTTGTTCTTAGTTATCTTGTTATTTTTGGTAGCAAAAGTTTTCAATTTAGAAACCTAATTCAAACCTCATTTCTTGTGTTTACGTTACCTTCAATTGGTATCAAAGCTCTGGTTTTGCCATTGTGTCAGATAAAGATCCAGTTTATGAAACACAATGGCAGGAGTCCCTCCACCAGTTACATCCGCTGACAGAGATCACTATAGTGCCAAACCCCCGTTTTTTATGGAGAAAATTTTGTATATTGGAAAGATAGAATTGAAATATTCTTTCTTGGCCATGATGCGGATCTATGGGATATGGCAGTTGATGACTACACTCATCCTGTTGATAATAGTGGTAACAAGTTAGAAAGAAGAATGATGACTGAGCAACAAAAGAAAGACTACAAGAATCATCATAAAGCTATAACCATTATGTTAAATGCTATATCTTATGCTGAGTATGAGAAGATCACAAATAAAGACATGGATAAGTGTATATTTGACTCATTGATGATGACTCGTGAAGGAAATGCTCAAGTGAGAGAAACCAAAGTGCTTGCCTTGATACAAAAGTATGAAGTCTTCAAAATGGAGGATGATGAAATAGTTGAGAACATGTTCTCAAGGTTTTAGACTCTAGTTGCAGGACTGGAGGTTATGGACAAAGGTTACTCTACTGTAGATCATGTTAAGAAGATTATCAGAAGCTTACCCAAGAGATGAAGGCCTATGGTTACTGCGATGAAGCTGTCTAAGGATCTGAAAAACACTACTCTTGAAGAACTTGTAAGTTCTTTGAGAAGTCACGAGATAGAGTTTGAAGAGGATGTGCCTCAAAGAAAAACTAAATATTTGGATCTGAAATCTATGGGAAAGTCTGAAAAAGACTAAAGCCTTTCAAGCTAAAGAAGAAGAAGAATCTGAAGTAGAAGATGAGATATCTTTTTTCTCCAGAAGAGTTAATCAACTCTGAAAGAAAAGACAAAGCAAGTTCAGAGGATCGAGAAGGACGGGTGGTCGCTTTGAGTCTACATATGGACAGAAGAGGTCAGGTGCTGCCAAAGGCATTACTTGCTTTTAGTGGAAGGAGCTAGGTCATTACAAAAATGAATGTCCCAAGCTGAAGAAAGACAGGTCTAAGAAGAAAGACTTTAGAGGGAAGAAGAAACGTTTGATGGCTACTTGGGATGACTGTGAATCCTCAAGAGATGACTCTGAGGAAGAGTAGGCCAACGTATTGCTAATGGCACTCACAAAAGCATCTAAATATAAGATATAGTCAGAGCCGGAATCAGAATCTAAGTCAAACTCTGAAGAGTTATTTCTTAACTTATCTCGTTCTGAATTAGAATCTTGCTTATTTGAAATTCTGGAAAAGTATCAAAAGCTTCAGAGAAAATACAAGGATTTGAAGCAATCCCATGTATCTGAATCTGAAGCACATAGTAAGCTTAAGAAAGATTTCTCCACTCTGATTGAAGAAAACTTCATTCTAAAAAAAATGAAAACTCTACACTTCAAAGTAAGAGTCCTAAACTTGAGGAAGAAATGATTTCAGAAGCTCATATGGATTCTGAAAATGTTATAAAGAAGTATGACAAATCTTTTCAGGCATTTTTGGTTACAAACATAGATAGAAGCAAAATGACTTCAATGATCTATGAAGTTAGCAGATATGGAAGAAGAGTAATTGGTTATGTGCCTAAAGAAAAGCCTATTTAAAAACAAAATGCAAAGCCAAAAGCTCTTTACTCCCATTTCTCTTATGCACATACACAAAATGATTATTTTGCACAAAGACTTGAGTTTGCTAAAAAATCTGTGAGAACTAACCAGAAAGGACAAAAAAAGATGTGGGTACCTAAGGACAAGATAATATATGTTGCAGACATCCTTAGCTGCACAATTGAAACACCAATCATGGTACTTGGACTCTGGATGCCCACGACACATGACGGGAAGAAGGCATATGCTCAAAGATATGGAACTTAAGCCAGGTGGCTTCGTGGGATTCATAAGTAATCAGAAAGGGAAAATTATAGGCTCTGGAACCGTTGGTAAAGGTTTCCTCCCTTCTATTGCTAATGTTTTATTAGTTGATGGATTAATGCAGAACTTATTGTCCACAAGTCAATTAAGTGACATTGGTTATGATATAATCTTTAATCAAAAGTCTTGTAAAGTTGTTAGTCCGAAGGACGACTCCACTTTTTTCAATGGCAAGAGGAAAAATAACATTTACAAAATTAGACTTTCTGATCTTAAAAATCATAATGCCAAATGTATAATGTCTATTAATGAAGAGCAATGGGTCTGGCATATATGATTGGACCATGTTAGTGTCATACCCCAAATTTTGACCACCCAGATTTCCCATCATTATGCAAATCATCATCACAATATGGATGTGTAACACCCCAAATTTCGTAAGAATATTTATTTAATTTATTTAAATATTATATTCATGAATTTCTGTGAATTTTGGTGTTTCGTGTCGATGTCGGTGTTTTTGTGAAGTTTTGGTTATTTAATTAAATAATAGTATATATTACGGAATATATTGTATTATTATTATTTATTTTAAATAATATTAGAGGAATTAAGGGCAAGACGGACATTTGAGGATTATTAGTGAGGGCATTATGGAGAAAGCCCAATTTTTAGGTCCAAGGGTTAGGGTGAATATAAAAGGAGGATTTTGAGAATAGGATTCATTTTTGGTGAACCGTGAAATGAAGGAGAGCTTTGAGGAAAAAGGGAAAGGCGAGGATTTTTGTAAAGGTTTCCAAAGGCTCAAGAGAGAACACATCGGATCGACAATCTAAGGTATGGGGAGTAATTACCTTTCATTGTTTTCATTATAGGATTCGATGTAATTAAAGTGGTTGTTTTGTGTTGAGGGTTTATGGGATTTTTGTGACGAATTGATGATTTGAAGGTATTTTGGTGAATCGATTATTAAGGGTTGAATTCAATCGGATAAAAATAGACCTTTGGGGCAGAATTCCCCGTTGTTGTAGTTTTAACCTTGTAGTGAAGGATCTATGGAGTTTATGGGGAGCTTGAGAGTTTTGAGGTTTAGGGGATTTAAGGTTTCCCATAGGGTCACGAATCGACCTATTAGACATAGGTTTTATGCCTTTGATTTCCGTGATGCATTAGAACTGTTGTAGGGATGTTTTTGGATCAATTGGGACTGTAATCGCAGGTATCTTTAAGGCTGTGGAGCTACTGATGCGTAGCAGCGATTTGCTGTAATCGCAGGTTCGCTAAGCGAACCAATCCTTCGCAAGGCGAATGTTCGCCAGGGCTCGCAAAGCGAGCAGCGCAGCGAATGCGCGATAACATGAGTGTGGGTACTGGGATGATTCTAGAGTGGAATTGGGGATTCGCTAAAAGTCTCGCAAAGCGAATGATCCAGCGAATGGCTTCACTAAGCGAATAAACTAGCGAGTATGACCGATGGTGTTTTCTGGTGTTTTGGGTGGGGAACTGTGGGACTCGCTGACAGCTTCGCAAAGCGAAGGTCCCAGCGAACAGGTTTGCCTAACGAATCCTAGAGCGAACTACTGCTGTTCACAAAGTTTTGTTTATGCTGCTGTGCTGTTGTGATGTTTCGATACTGTGATTTTTATGATGATTTTTCATGATGTAACTGATGATTATACGATGTTGTTTTGATGATTATTTGACGAATATGTGATGATATGACGTATATGAGGATTGATGAACGATGATGTACATTATGATGTTTAATTGATGATGATGATTAATGATGTTATGTATCATACATGCATATGCATACTCTGTGACGACGCTTCATTCCCATTGTGCGGATATGAGGTAATTATGACGTACTCCGGTTCCACATGCGGGATCGATTCTATTGACGGGGATCTTTGGAGGGTTGATGGCCTAATGTCCATCTATTATGACGATTGGTACCACATGCATGAGTCTGGTTGCGCATTTGCATTTAATTGGAATTGTTGTATTGTTATGATGATGATGTTGTGATTTGATGTTTCCTTGTGATGACCCTGAAGATGTTGTTTATGAAGATAATGCCATTTTATGTATATCTTGTTTTATAATGATTATCATGAATTGTGATTACTCACCCTGCTTGTTTGAATGTTTCCTCCACGTGGGTAGCGTGCAGGTGATCAGGTTTAGCTGTGGATGCTTTCGAGGACCTTGAAGTTTATTTGCTTTTGGTCGATTTAGAGGGTCTTGCTCTGATAGTGTAACATCGGGTCGGGGTCCTTTGAGTCAAACTATGTTGTTTCCTTATTTTGTTGTCATTTGATGATGTGGTTTTATTTTGACTATTACAACGTTTGTTGAAAACCTTTTATTTGAAAATTTTGAGTTCCGCTGCCATGGGAAGGCTTTTTGATTTATTTTGAGGAAAACCCTTGTTTATAGGGCAAGTGTATTATTTTTATTTTTAATGAGAAATGTGCACCATTTGAGGTGATTTTGATGCTTTATTCTGATATTTGAGTTGTTTCTGCTGCAACATTATTTGGGGGTAGAAAAAGGTGTTACAAGATGGACCATCATGCCTCATCAATCTCCTCAGGGATTGTTTGGCATTCTCTACAATCAAGAATTAGGGTTTTTAACCCTCTTAGGGCACTTAGACAAAGGATCAATCAAGAAATGACATGATCTTCAACTTGTCTAACCTCTCAAACATCCATAAGGGATCGAGAGGACTCCCATATCAAGAATCAAGCACAAAGTTGCAACATTCCAAGAGGATCAAGCCTCGAGATCGCCAGTGTCACCAAATTAGGGTTTTGGTTGACTAGGGCCTCCAGATGGAAATTTTCATCTGGGCATGAGCCAATGCTTCAAAATATAACCTAAGATACTCTAAGGGACCTCATGGACCCAATCATCAAGTCAATTTAACCCCGGGAGATGCATTTACCAAAAATCAGGAATTAGGGCTTCTTGACCTAATTCACCCCTAAGTTGACTTTTGGAGCAAGACATGAGCCAAGACCTCAAGACATGATTTGAGGGCCTCAAATACACCACATTGATCCATTTACAACAATGGATTGATCCAAGAAGTTTGATTCACAAGTTTCAATTTCATCAGGGCCACAGTTTAGGGTTTCGAGGAAAACGTCAACTGTGCCTTTGACTTTTGACCAGGACATGCTCCCAAATCTTGGGACATGATTTAATACACCCTATAACGCCTATGGAATCCATCCATTAGGTTTGATTTAGGTCAAGGACTTAATTTCACGAAGGATCGCACAGTTTGGATTTCATCCAATAAAAAGTCAACTGTGCAAAAATCCAAAGTTTGACTTTTTGGATTTTTGGTCAAACAAGGTTCCTTAACCCTAAAACAATGTTAATATGTGATTTGAATCATCATTCATCAAGAAAAATCAAAGAAAGTGAGTTAACTTGTAAAAGGGGGTGACCATAAAAAACTTCGAATTTTTCTAAGTTATGGAACAAAGTGGCTAGGGTACCAACTTCCAAGGACCATAACTTGAGATCCAAGCAACCATTTTGGGTGACCCAAAGCTGGATTTGTAGGTCTTGCTACACTCTACAAAAGCTTCAACTACATCAAACTCCAATTCCTCATGGATTTTAAGTTATGGAGTGATCAAAATGGCTGAAAACATGAAAATGACATTTTTCCAACACTTAGTGAAAATTTCACTAAGTCATAATCTGCCTTACTTTTTCCAAAATGTAGGGGTATTTTTCACCTTGATCCAAGTCAAACCAGGTCTAGGGGTGGACATCAAAGTTGAAGTATTCCATGAGGGCTTTCCAACAAGTACCAGATCATCTCTAAATACCATTTGAGCAAGGAGATACAACCCTTGGAACATGGCATCATGAACTGGTTTTTACAAGGCAGAATTTGTGCATTTTGCTCGATTTGTCCAAATCTGATAAATCCAAGCATTGTCATCCATTTGGACACATCTGAGGATAAAACAAGAGGGGAATGATCTGATCCCTAAGCCTCCAAAGTTCAAGAATCTACAAGTTGCCTTGCCAAACCTAAAAGAGCTAAAAAGTGCCAAGACTTCAATTTTGTTTCCAAGCCTTTAATGAATACATCAAGGTGGCATGAACTGAGCCTATTCCAACTGAATTCCGTCCAAACTTATCTCTGAACCAAAGCTATAAAGCCTGTGCTCTAATCTCAAGTCTAGAGGAGACTTGAGATTCCTTTTGCATAACATTGGCCAAAGGCTTGCTGCAACCTCCATTCACTATTGATGCCAAAACAAACTTGACACACTATAAATAAACATCAATTGTGATCAGGTTGAGTACACCAAAGCAACCAAACTGACACTTTCCTCAAAATCCCTCACTTTAGGCCAAAATCCCCAAACCAGAACCTCCTTACAATTTCAACTAACTACTCTTTTGTATAAGAGCAATCAGTTTCAAGCATCCTGCTTGAACGCACATTGTGAAACCAACCAAATGCCACCATTTGATTGACCTCACTCATCTTCAGAACTCCCCCACAAGATACACTGATCCACCAATGAAAATAGATCTTCAAGTCACATGAACTACTTGCCCCATAAAAAGACATTTTGGATCCACCAAGCCTCTTAGTCATATAACATCTTCCCATCCACAGCTCCCGCAAACTGCATGAGATAGACCTTTTTGAAGCATCCATAACTCCCATTCTCTTGTAGATCACCTTATCTTAAGCTGATGTGCCACATCACCAGCTGAGACTTCTGATCTTAAGCTAGATGTCAGAACATTTTGATATGACATCTAACTGTTGAATTCAGCTCCTCCTTCTACGACTTAGAAGAACCTCCTCCGTTCGTAGAACAAGAGTTCCATGTTCTCATAGACTTGATTCAACAACCAAGTTTGAGTAGACAACCTCCATCCTGCTTTGAAACTCCAAAGACTTCACACCTGCCACGTCTGAATCTTCAGAAAATAAGTAGTCCAAGACTACACCATAGCCATACCAAAGAATGCCACTTTCCTTAGTAGAGCAGACTGTAGAAAGTCAGAGATAACTGCCACTTAACTTTGACCTTCAACAAAAAGAGAAAGATCCATGCTCCAAAGCACCTAGATCAGAAATAAACTGATCCAAGCTGTAACCATCAAGATTATGATGTCTTCATCTTCATCTTCAACAGCATCAAAGTCTAGACTAGTTTCATGCCAGGAAACTCTCCAGAGAACACATGCTTCTGTCACACCCGACTGAAGCCACTTCTTAGGTCACCACCTAAGACTAAAACAGATGCTAAAGCGTATGCAGTACCCCTCCCATGATTCTGCACAAACTCTGATGATGAGATGTTCCAACATCTTGTTGAACATCAGCAATCTTGACTTTCAAGGATAATTAATTAAATACTTGTGGATTCCACAAATAGCAATTGATCTTAAATCCTTGTCCAATAACCCTTCTTCACTGCTGTAGCTGAGCTCCACCAGATAATGTCATGAACACTCATAAAGTATTCAATCTTTTTGCAAGTATCTTCTTCAAAGGACAATGTTGAGATACCAAGGTTGCCACCCTTGACTCAAGTTACTACGACTTTCTATGAACAAATCTTATTTACCTCAACAATTCTTCAATCAGATTGGATCCACTCTTAGGGTCAAGAGAGATGAATCCTTCCTTGCTGTTTTTGGATGGTGAAAATAAATCACCTCCACTTTCTTCAGATTGTGTTTCAAAGAAACACCTTCTAGTCAGAAGAGTAACTAAAAGACTCCAGATACACGACTGAGATGCCTTTATGAGTGGACTTGAGAGAATTCTCAAGTATCTTTGACAAGCTAGTCGACAAATAATTTATCAAACTCCTAGAGCAAGAACCTGATAAACTTAAACTCAACTCCTCTCCTCTTCAACTGACTTCAACGACACCAAGAAACTAAGCTTCCAAGTACCAAGTCACCATACCAGATATCTAACCACAACTACCTTTACTCCATTGCTCCCGACTTTGGAGTAAAAGAATGCAGATATCTTCAAATATAGAGGCCGACGATTGAGACCTTCCACCAACTGTCTTCAGTAACAACTCCAAAATCCCATAATTCTAGAGCTCTTCCATCCGAAACACATGCAGCGGAACCACCAAGGAATAGATCTTGCTTGCCCTAATAAGATGTCACAACATCTTATAAGACACACTAACAAGAGAACTAGCCATTTCTCCTGTAGTTGTTGTAGAATCTCCTCAGCAACATGAACAACCTCCGGGTTGCTCCCTTCGATCCAGAACATCCATCTCATCCATTAATACCCTTCAGTATGTCTGAGTTGATTGATCTGATCTTCAACACTCCTCCTTGTTTAAATGTCAGAAAGTTTCTCCCAAAGATCTCATCCAGAACCAGACAGGATACCTGCTCTGATACCAATTGAAATTCTGGCCTATGCAGACAACAGATGTCCTAACACATGTCAAGAAATTGTTCTACATAATCATTTAAACTCAGAGGCGCAATAGCAGACTGATACCTTGAATATCAGAACTGCACAATCACGGATGTCACGACATCCGATCTAACATGTTAATCAAGACTGAACTGAAAATAGCAGAATGATAGACAACACAGAATATGATGACCCAGTTCGGTGTAACTCACCTACATCTGGGGGATACCAATCCAGGAAGAAGTAATCACTATCAGTAGTATAGTTTTATGCAAACAACCTCAGGTTTACAGAAAGCACCCACGCTAACCTATCACTACCCAATGAAAAATTTATCATTAGAAGTCACATCTAAATGATAAGAGAACCCCCTCTCACTTCCTAAATCACAACCTGTGATTATCTAACAATTACTACACCATAACTGTATCTACCCTATTGAAAGGCACCCCTTCCAATACAAAGTTCAGTCAAACATCCTTGACTAACAAGTTAACTTGGATTTTCTTCAAAGCTTCATCCAAGATCGCTCACGATTCATTGCCTACGGGCTTCTGAATCTGTACAAGTTCCTATGTGTAACACACTGCTTCCAATCGATACAGAGGGAGACTTACAAAAGAAACCTACGACTCTCAAACCTAAAACCTAATTTACAAAATAGGATTCCTAAGTCTATGTCGTCCTCTCTTCTTTTCTGTCTAGGTCTTGGTCTTCTTTTATAGTCTTCTGTTTAGTTGGGCTTTGTATCTTTCATCCTTGATCCATTGCTAATCACGCCTTGAATCGTGGAACAGATTTAAACAAAACCTGATATGACATTCATGATGTCGAATCTTCATGCTGTGACATTTCACTTGACATCTTTAGTTTGGGTATGAAATCTTCATGTTGGAACATCTTTCCTAACATTATGTTTTACCAAAATTTAGTCAAATTCTTGGAGCCATCACCAGCGTTTGAGGAAATACAAACTCCGCTTGAATCCTAAAAAGTGTACCTTTGGTGTTTGTTCAGGGAAACTCTTGGGTTTCATTGTCTGCCAAAGGGGAATTGAAGTTGATCCTGATAAAGTCAAAGCCATTCAGGAAATGCCAGTACCCAAAATTGAGAAATAAGTAAGAGGATTTCTGGGTCGTTTAGACTACATATCCATATTTATCTCTCATATGACCGCTACTTTTGGGCCGATATTCAAACTTCTTTGAAAAGACCAGAGCTGTATATGGACAAATATTGCCAGAAGGCCTTTGACAGCATCAAGGAATATCTGCTTGAGCCTTCTATCCTGATTCCTCAAGTGGAAGAAAGACTGTTGATCATATGCTTAACAATTTTAGAAGATTCCATGGGCTGTATGCTCGTCCAGAAAGATGAGTCTAAGAAAAAGAGAACTCCATTTATTACTTAAGTAAGAAATTCACAGACTGTGAATCTCGTTACACTGTGCTTGAAAAACCATGTTGTACCTTGGCTTGGGCTGCTAAGCGTCTCTGTCAATACATGATTTGTCATACTACTTGGTTGATCTCCAAAATGGACCCGATCAAGTATATATATTTGAAAAGCCTGCTTTAACTGGAAGGATTGCTCGCTGGCAGATGATGTTGTCAGAATACGACATTGAATACCATGCTCAGAAAGCCATCAAGGAAAGCATCCTAGCTGATCAATTGGCTCACCAACCAATTGATGACTATGAATCAATCAAATTTGACTTCCCAGAGGAAGATGTAATGTATCTAAAGATGAAGGACTGTGATGAACCCTTTCCAGACGAAGGGCCAAGTCCATGATCTCAATGGGGATTAATATTCGATGGAGTTGTCAATGCTTATGGAAATGGAATTGGGGCAATCATTGTTACACCTCAAGGTACCCATATTCCTTTCACCGCAAGGTTGACATTCGAATGCACAAATAATGAAGCTGAATATGAAGCCTGTATCACGGGACTTGAAGAAGCCATTGATTTAAGGATCAAAATTCTAGATGTCTTTGGAGACTGAGCTTTGGTCATAAATCAGATCAAAGGTGAATAGGAAACATGTCAACCCGGATTGATTCCTTACAAAGAATATGCAAGAAGGTTGTTACCTTTCTTCAATAAAGTTTAGTTTCATCATATTCCTCGTGAAGAAAATAACATGGCTGATGCACTAACTACATTATCCTCCATGATTGTTGTGAATCATTGGAATGATGTACCTAAAATTGACGTTATGCGCTTTGATAGGCCCGCTCACGTATTTACCATGGAAGAGATTGTTGATGATAAACCATGGTACCATAATATCAAATGCTTTCTTCAAAAACAAGAATACACGCTTGGGGCGTCAAAGAAATATAGGAAGACCCTCAGAAGACTGGATGACAACTTCTTCCTGAATGATTATGTGCTATAAAAAAGAAACATTGACATGGTTTTGCTCAGATGCATGGATAGACACGAAGCAGACATGTCGATGGAAGAAATTCGTGAAAGCTCTTTTGGTACTCATGCCAATGGGCAAGCAATGGCAAAGAAAATATTAAGAGCGGGATACCATTGGCTGTTAATGGAATCTAATTGCTGCAAATACGTGAAGAACTGTCACAAATGTCAGATTTATGCCGACAAAATTCATGTATCGCTGACTCTTCTCAATGTTCTATCCTCTCCATGGACCTTCTCTATGTGGGGAGTTGGCATGATTGGCATGATTGAACCCAAAGCTTCCAACGGACAATGTTTCATTCTATTGGCCTTTGATTACTTCACCAAATAGGTTGAAGCAGCATCTTATGCCAATGTAATCAAGCAAGTGGTGGTCCGTTTTATCAAGAACAATCTAATCCGCCGTTATGGTGTTCTAAGTAAGATCATTACTGATAATGGATCGAACTTAAACAACAAAATGATGAAGGAATTATGTGCTGAATTCAATATTGAACACCATAACTCTTCTCCCTACCGGCCTAAGATGAACGGAGCTGTTGAAGCAACTAACAAAAATATCAAAAAGATCGTCCAGAAGATGGTAGTAACCTACAAAGATTGGCATGAGATGCTACCATTTGCTCTTCATGGATATCATACATCTGTTCATACTTCAACAGGGGCAACCCCTTTCTCTTTGGTATACGGAATGGAAGCAGTGCTCCCCATAGAGGTTGAAATCCCGTCAATGAGAGTCTTGATGGAAACTAAATTGACAGAGGCTGAATAGTGTCAGAGCAGATACAATGAGTTAAACTTGATAGAAGAAAAAATAATGATAGCTTTATGTCATGGTCAGCTATATCAACGAAGAATGAAGAGGGATTTCGACAAGAAGGTTCGACCTCGTGTATTCAGAGAGGGCGACCTCGTCCTTATGAAAATTCAACCATTCCTTACTGAAATTCTGGCTTATGCAGACAGCAGACTGATACCTTGAATATCAGAACTGCACAATCACAGATGTCACAACATCTGATCCAATATGTCTATCATAAACCCTAACAGAAACTGTAAATCTGTAGAATGATAAAGAACACAACAATTGTTAACCCAGTTCGGTGCAATTCACCTACATCTGGGGGATACCAATCCAGGAAGAAGACTCCACTATCTGTAGAACTGTTACAAAGTTAAACTCCCCCGTTTATAACTTTATACCTAACATCTACCCAATGAACATCTTTACCAAGGCTAAACTCAAACGTTTACAACCCTGATTTGAGATACCCCACTCACATCCCTTAATCACCAACTGCGATTTCTACATCATCCCTGTCAATACAGAAATCTGTCAATCTTTCTTGACAAACAAGCTAACTCGTATTTGCTTAAAAGCTTCATTCAAGAACAATACACAATCCAATACCTCAAGGCTTATGGATTTGTGCAACACCTATATCTACCATAGTGCATTAAACGATACAAAGGGAGACCTACAACCTAGAGAGCCAACGACTCTCAAAACCCTAAACCCTTGTTTCTTACGCAAGAAAACAAGGTTACAAAAGGTGTACTAAAGGCATTATAAAACCTAGGTCTAAGTCTTCTATTTATAGGCTTCTACTTCCTTGGGCTTCAATCTTCTGTTTGCTGATTCCTTGATCCAAGTTCGGATTGCTTCCTTGATTGTTGCAACAGATTTAGAAACATCCTGCAATGTCAGATAATGATGTCGAGACATTTGTTAGGACATTATCTCTGACCAGTCTTCTTTCATTAGACTTCTTCATGTTTAAACATATCTTTTGACATTCTGTTTTTCCCAAAAATTTGCTCAAATCAGCAGAGCTTTCAATCTCCCCCTTTTGACAAATTTTTGGTTAAAACTCCTTAGGTAGAAAAAGAAAGTTCGGCGTTTGGTGGATATGATCGGAACACTTCTGAGGCTGCTTCTTATCTCTGAAATTGCCAGCTGAATGTTGGTGTACATGAGGAAGAGTGCATAACATACTCCCCTTCAAACTTGTACTTGCCACGGAGGGATAAATCTTCCTCTGAAGAGGCATTAGAGAACCAGTAAGAAGGTTCAGTTGTATCATGCATAACACTGAGTCCATAGAACATGTAACTCAGGTCACAAGACACAACCTGCTCCCTAACTCAGACCACAAGGCACAAGGGAAAGATTCTGAGATTCTGATAGACTGTTAGAACATCCTCTCCAACATCTTTGCAGAACCAGCACCAGAGATGTATGTTGAGAGACCCACCCACACATCTATTAATCTCCCCCCCTTTTAGCCAAAATTTGGCAAAAGAAGCCAATGCAGTTCCATATCCATATGATACTAATCCACACACGAATGAAAGACATGATGAATCAACCCACAATCTGGAATACCTCAAACAAATGCACTCTTTAAATACCTAAACGCTTTCTCTAGATATCCAAGGTCCAACGAAATTACCGCTGAACAATTCAATGAGAAATAAATTTAGGTAGGTGAATTCAACATTAATAACTGTGCACCGCCCAACTAGGATAAGACTGTTCAACCTTTTTAAGAGTAACCGTCCTAAAATCACTTGTAACAAAACACATGTTACTCATGCATTCTCTTAGGAAGCACTCCCCACCGTTCAACACAGTCATATAGGACCCACCCTCAGGTTTTAAACAATATCCTGACATTTTGTCAGTCTTGTTCAATATATCATAGTCACCACTCTGTTGATGAGTCCAAGGATAATCCTTTTAACCAGAAGAAGAATAGAGATGGCCAAGATGTTAAGACATTTCTTCAAACATCTTCTAGTTAGCACCCAAGAGATTTCTGTATTGATCAATAACTTCACAGTTTTATGATCACAGTCTACAGAGAAAAATAAATTCTCCCAAACTCAACCAATGATTCTTAAGCATCCAATAAGAACCATGTAACTTGTACTGCCAAGTCTCCCCCAACTTGCAACAATACAAAATGTCAAGACATCCTTATTGACATCTCATCCTCCCAGGATGGACACATAATCACAGCTTTCTTGACGCACAATGCAAACTGGAACTCCAACTGCACCCTCGCAGTAAAACATCTTAGATCAAGGAGCAACTCCCCCTATCTAAGGTAACCAGTGCTCCTCCACAGAACACCTCGCTGATGAATGGAAAACATAAGACGCATCTTTATGTCTTCAAGAGTGCACCCTCAGTTCAAGCCACCTGCTGAACACAATCATCAACTCTCTTATTGCTTCTTCAGATAAGAACCAATAATCACTCACACATGATCACCATCATGCTACCCGTGAGGAAATATATAAGGATCATAATCCTACCATAACAAACTCTTGGTTTAAGATCAAAGTCCCATTGATCCCCCTCTTCCTGCAACCATCTACACACCACACAAACTCCTCTTGAATTCTAATGTATAGACCTCCAGTTGCTTGAGGCACAAACCAATTAAATCAGAATGCTTCACATTCCTCAAAGAGACGCACATGGCCCCTTAGTTTGTTATAACAATGTCAGATATCGTATGCATGCTCCAGAACTTCACAGCTGCCAAACTGATCCACTACTAGCATGACTTGCAGCCAGGGGCAGTATCCCCTTCACAAGATTTTCCACTGACCTTACCAAGACCAGCAACTGAGATAGACACCCCACAATCCAAGACAAATATTCCTTATCATTCTCCCGTATGATAACCTGAAATACTTCTGATTTTCTGGTGAATATCCACTTCTGAACGCATCAGAAACCAAACCTTCATGCAATCAACCCGTGATCCACTCCAGTCTTCCAAAACCTTTACATCAGACTTCCAAGACAATTCTTCTACTCCATCATTCTCCCATATGACAATGTAGATACTTCTTAGACACGATGCAAGTAACCAGTTCCTCACAGAACTTAAGAATCCTCCACCAAGGATAACCAACCCAAAGATATTCTAACACCAGTTTGGACATCTTCCACACATCATAGACACCACACACCATGGTTCTTGATATGCTCCACCACTGGACTTACTATCAGCATAGTAATCCACACTGAAGATCTTCACATAATACCGCGCCACCAGCTTGAACAAAGAAAGCTTCATAAACCCGGAGAGAAATAAACTCTCATCCACCAAAAAGAAGGTATACTTCCATCCTCAACCCAGAACTTCGGCCACAAGCTCCAAGAGAACCAGAACCTCCTTACGTTTTCAACTAACTACTCTTCTGCACAAGAGTAATTAGTTTCAAGCATCCTGCTTGAATGCACACTATGAACCCAACCAAATGCCACCTTTTGATTGATCTCACTCTTCTTCAGAATTCCCACAAGATACACTGATCCACCAATGAAATCAGATCTTCAAGTCACATGAACTACTTGCACCATAGCAAGACATCTTGGATTCACCAAGCCTCTTAGACATGTAACATCTTCTCATCCACAGCTCTCGTAAACTGCATGAGATAGACCTTTTCGAAGCATCCATAACTTCCATTCTCCTGTAGATCACCTTATCTTAAGCTGATGTGCCACATCACCAGCTGATACTTCTGATGTTAAGCTAGATGTCAGAACATTCTGATACGACATCCAACTGTTGAATTCAGCTCCTCCTTCTGCCACTTAGAAGAACCTCATCCCTTTGCAGAACAAGAGTTCCATGCTCACCAAGTTTGAGTAGACAACCTCCATCCTGCTTTAAAACTCCAAAGACTTCACACCTGCCACGTGTGAATCTTCAGAAAATAAGTAGTCCAAGACTACACCATAGCCATACCAAAGAATGCCACTTTCTTTAGTAGAGCAGACTGTAGAAAGCCAGAGATAACTGCCACTTAACTTTGACTTCCAAGAAGAGCAAGATACATGCTCCAAAGTACCTAGATCATAAATAAACTAATCCAAGCTGTAACCATCAAGATTATGATGTCTTCATCTTCATCTTCATCTTCAACAGCATCAACGTCCATACCAGTTTCTTGCCAGGAAATTCTCCAGAGAACACATGCTTCTGTCACACCCGACTGAAGCCACTTCTTAGGTCACCACCTAAGACTAAAACAGATGCTAAAGCGTATGCAGTACCCCTCGCATGATTCTACACAAACTCTGATGATGAGATGTTCCAACATCTTGTTGAACATTAGCAATCTTGACTTTCAAGGATAATCAATTAAATACTTGTGGACCCCAAAAATAGCAATTGATCTTAAATCCTTGTGCAATAACCTTTCTTCACTGATGTAGCTAAGCTCCACCAAATCACTTCATGAACACTTATGAAGTATTCAATCTTTTGCAAGTATTTTCTTTGAAGAACAATGTTGAGATACCAAGGCTGCCAGCCTTGACTCAAGTAACTAAGATTCTCTCTGAATAAATCTTATTTACCTCAATAATTCTGAACGCTCCAATCAGATTAGATCCACTCTTAGGGTTAAGTGAGATGAATCCTTCCTTGCTGTTTTTGGATGGTGAAAATAAATCACCTCCACTTTCTTCAGATTGTGTTTCAAAGAAACACCTTCTAGTCAGAAGAATAACTAGAAGACTCCAGATGCACGACTGAGATGTCATTCTGAGTGGACTTGAGAGAATTCTCAAGTATCTTTGACAACCTAGCCGATCAATAATTTATCAAACTCCCAGAGCTAGAACTTGATAAACTTAACTCAACTCCTCTCCTCTTCAACTGACTCCAAACTGCAATAGGAAACCAAGCTTCCAAGTACCAAGTTACTATAACAGATATCTACCAACAGCTCCCTTCACTCCATCGCTCCCGACTTTGGAATAAAAGAATGCAGATATCTTCACATATAGAGGCCGAAGATTGAGATATTCCACCAACTGTCTTCAGTAACAACTCTAGAATCCCATAATTCTAGAGCTCTTCCATCATAAACACATGCAGCGGAACCACCAAGGAATAGATCATGCTTGCCCTAATAAGATGTCAAAACATCTTATAAGACATACCAACAAGAGAACTAGCCACTTCTCCTGTAGTTGTTGTAGAACCTCCTCAGCAACATGAACAACCTCCGGGTTGCTCCCTTCGATCCAGAACATCCATCCCACCCATTAATACCCTTGAGTATATCTGAGTTGATTGATCTGATCTTCAAAACTCCTCTTTGTTTAAATGCCAGAAAGTATCTCCCAAAGATCTCATCCAGAACCAGACAGGATGCCTGCTCTGATACCAATTGAAATTCTGGCCTATGCAGACAGCAGATGTCCTAACACATGTCAATACATTGTGCTACATAATCATTTAAACTCAGAGGCGCAACAGCAGACTGATACCTTGAATATCAGAACTGCACAATCACAAATGTCACGACATCTGATCCAACATGTCTATCATGAACCCTAACAGAAACTGTAAATCTGCAGAATGATAAAGAACACAACAATTGTTAACCCAGCTCGGTGCAATTCACCTACATCTGGGGGATACCAATCCAGGAAGAAGACTCCGCTATCTGTAGAACTGTTACAAAGTTAAACTCCCCCGTTTACAACTTTATACCTAACATTTACTCAATGAACATCTTTACCAAGGCTAAACTCAAACATTTACAACCCTGATATGAGATACCCCACTCACATCCCTTAATCACCAACTGTGATTTCTACATCATCCCTGTCAATACAGAAATCTGTCATGCTTTCTTTACAAACAAGCTAACTCGAATTTGCTTAAAAGCTGATCCAAGAACAATACACAATCCAATACCTCAAGGCTTATGGATCTGTGCGACACCTATATCTACCACAGTGCATCAAACGATGCAAAGGGAGAGTTACAACCTAGAGAGCCAACGAATCTCAAAACCCTAAACCCTTGTTTCTTACGCAAGAAAACAAGGTTACAAAAGGTGTACAAAAGGCATTATAAAACCTAGGTCTAAGTCTTCTATTTATAGGCTTCTGCTTCCTTAGGCTTCAATCTTCTGTTTGCTGATTCCTTGATCCAAGTTCTGATTGCTTCCTTGATTGTTGCAACAGATTTAGAAACATCCTGCAATGTCAGATAATGATGTCGAGACATTTGTTAGGACATTATCTCTGACCAGTCTTCTTTCATCAGACTTCTTCATATTTAAACATATCTCTTGACATTCTGTTTTTCCCAAAAATTTGCTCAAATCAGCAGAGCTTTCACTTACTAATTCTAGGGGCAAGTGGACTCCTAATTATGATGACCCATATGTTGTCAAGAAATCCTTCTCAGGCGGTGCCTTAATGCTTACAACTATGAATGGTGAAGAGTTCACTCGTTCTACAAACGTCGATGCAGTCAAGAAATAGTTCACCTGGTGTCATACCCTAATTTTTAACCCTAAGATCTCACCTCTTTGTGCATCATCTGCATTGCATCTTTAGGTCGTAAGATCATGTCCGCGTGCTTTATCACTAACCAGTTTGTGTAGGTGCATTAGTTTCAAGTGTAGATGGTATTTATTCTCACAAGAATTTGCAGGGCGTGACCAATGGATTCTGATTTAAAAGGCCCTAGGGTTTTCTACTGGTCATTTTCCTCATAATTTCTCAGAAGTTTCAGAGCATATCCAAGGAGAGTTAGAGTTTTTCTTCCATTGGTATTTGAGCATGTCCATCAATTGGAGACTTGCCAGGGTTTTATGGCAAGTTGTATCCTTATTTCCAAGGATTCCTCAAGGCATGGTTCATGTGAAAAGATCATCGTCGTCTAAAGTAAGTTGATTCAAGTCATAGATGGAAGAAGGTTTGTGCAGATTTCTTGGGATTCAAACAACTAAGGCATTATTCAAGTTCCTCGTTATTTATATCCAAATTCAAATTCAAGTCCATGATCCAATTCATTTTTCCAACCCGTCAATATCCATTAATAGCTCATGTCCAAATTAAAACCAAAATCTAGTTTTATATCCATAATCACTTTTCATATCCATTTCCATTCCTTCCAAATTTAAAGTGTCAAGTTTAAAGTTCCAAGATTCATGCACTGGTTGGCGGAAAGATTTAACAATAGTCTTAAGAAAAGTGAATCAGAACTAGAAGGCTTTGGTTTAAGCTGGGAGTGTTATCTATATTCATCTTTACATTAATAACATGAATAAGTTCTCTGAAGCAAATGAGACATATGTGAAGTTTTGAGAAAGTGCCAATGTGGCGTCCCATCCCGCAGTATATTTGAAGTGCCTCTAGTTGAAATGGATTTTAGAAGAGCGACAAACACTAAAGATGAAGTCCTTTTTCGATGAACGAATTGGCCTAGTTACAGATAGAAACTATTCAAAACGGGGTATAATATCAAATAAACAGTATTGCATGAAGATTTGACCAAATTTGATACACAAAGTTGACCCAAAACTATGTGTTACCCTAGAAGGATTCCTCAACGCAATTATTTTGGCAATGTAGCAAGTTTGCAGTGTAGTCCAAATAAACCATGTCTAAACATTACAAGGTATATTAATTTGTGGCCTAATGGTAAGGATAGAAAAACTAAACAATGAGTGTCTGAATGTTAATGGTGCTTCTATATAGACTTTGCTGCAGCGACGAGCATGTTGCAAGGCTCACCGTATTCAATATCTGTTATGTCTCCTTCATCAGCCGCTCCACCCACGTCACCTTCCGGAAAGGGCCTTTCACATGATCAACCTGACAAATTGAAGAAGAAAAACTCCGTCGAGTCAAGCAAAAGAGGAAAAGAAGCTGAATTGAATTGAATTTCACATCATATCCAGTCAAATACAAACACCGTCCCAGATTTTAGAAAATACCATTAGCAGAAGTTCTCCATTTGCAGATAATCCAAAAGGAGTCAAGCCATATGTTGTTCCACCACCAAACATTGCAATCTACCAGCGGCTTCCATTCATGCATCTTCGGATACGGTTGTGGTCGTTGAGATGAATACACCAATAGAGCGGATTGCACAACACAGATGGCAATCTAATACGCCTGACATGGGTGACACAGCGGGAGTTCTGCTAATTAATCTCGGACATTCCAGCTGGATTCTCGAATTCTGCCGGCAGTGATTCAATCATAATTCAAGCTTGTTTCAACCTCAGCAACCTGCACAGTTACAAAAGGCCATAAAGAAGTTTTCATCTAGGCAGGATCCTTGATAGCATAAGTTTTACTGAGACACACAACTACAACGACAAATACTAACCGTCAATCTAACCTATCACAACACGTCGTATACGTTCGTGATGTTCCTAGAAAAGGTAAAGGAGTGGTAAATTCCAAGTCAAACAATTGTTGTCGGCGACCTTGCAGAAACTAAAATAGAAAAGAACACGAAATCAGTAGACAAGATTGGTTGAAAAGAATCTTACCAATAACATGTTGATTGTGTTTGGCGCGTGTTTAAGATCTTTAACAAAGTGGAGAAGATCTAACTGAGAATCATATCTCACCATGAAGATTAATATCAAGGAGAATTATTCAATCCGTGTATCAAATCAGCTTGCAAAACATTCTAAATCGTGATGCATTAAAATGAAAGTATTCATCAGAATGATCACTTGAGATTTTCCTGCCCTTGCATTCCTGACGTGCACGCTAGAAATTGTTAGGTTCTTGATAATCTTCCTCTTTCCATGTTCGTCTTAATGAGGAATACCAATTTCTATGTTGAAGCGGTTGATGCGTTCGACGAATACATTGCCCATGCTCAGTATCTCAGCTTGTACCAGCATTAATGTTACACCCTGTCAAGAGACAATATTGGCAAGTTCAAACGCGGGAAAAATGCGGTTTCGGCACAAAATCATCATCAATTACACACAATCAGACGTATTGAATCATATAATCACGGTAAGGAAAGGATCAAAATGTGAGACACAATCAAGACAATTCCCTCTCCTTTCCAAAACCAAACCATGAACATGTTCCCTTTGAAATAGAAAGGCATTCATATCCAATACATGTTCAAGACAAGGTTATAATATTTCCAAAACAATCACAAGCATCAGATAAACAATCATCATGGCAGCCAGTAAATGCCTAAGGCAAGAAACCGTAAAATCCAACATGATTCTAAAAATAGAACAACATGTCTTGAACAAAATCAAGTGAAAATGGAAATTCATAATCAAGTAATTCAAACTTTCATTGAAACAAGGGAACAAGAATCATGAAATAGAATTGGAAACATATTTTCTTCCTAAAACAAGAATCAAACACATTTATCACATCCCAAAACAAAATTAGACACATTACCAATCCTTTACAAAACAGCGAGCCGACATAATGAATCGAAAGAGGAAATTTCGCAAACATGTTTTCAACATAATCAAATAGAAAAGGAAAGGAATCCCACACGCATTCATCAAGCAGAAATCATGTCTTTAATGGTTATGTCTTCTTTCCAAAATCAGAACCGAAAAGCAAATCCTCATAAGTCATAATATCAGCATTCAACTCATAATGATTCACACATAAGCCTATATAAGGAACCCACACAAGGTGATAAGGGAGACGCAGAAAATCAGCATCACAGATTCATATAGCAAGAAAAAATACAAAAATCAGACACATAGTAAATATGGTCGAGACAAGGTAGAGAAAGTTCGTGGAGAAGGAGAGTAAGTCAAATAACTTATCTTGGAACGACGTCCTCTGATATCTTGATCGCGTCTTCATCTTCACTTCGACACTCGACAAACATCCGCTTCTCAGGCAAACGCCTAACACTCATGTCCTTTGTAACACCTCAATTCCCATCGCGAATAAATAATACATAAATAAATCAGAGTAAATAAAAATGTATTATTCTTAGACAGAAACAAGGATGCCACATTTAAAGAAAGAAAATACAATCCCTGCTCATAAATTTGATACATAACACAAAATGGAATAAACATAAAAGGGAAACTTTTCCCAACAAAAAGGAAAGTTCAATTATGGAATAAAGCGGAAAGATCCATAACTGACTTGTTTTACAAAATAAATTATTTTATAACATCAAAATATTCATACAAAGTTAATACAAAATAGATCCAGCAAATGTATACATATGTAACAACAGCGTTCCCCGACTCCCGTGTTACGTATCAGAGCAGACAGACCGACTAAAGGATGGAGAACTAATCTTCACAAAAGTCTCCAAGACTACTAATCTGCAATTGCCTCATAGAGCAACAAACCAGAACAGAAGGGTGAGAAACACAATTATAATATAGTTGCATATAATTATGTAATAACAGGAAATACGCACACAACAACATTCTCGCCACAACACATACCATAATTCAACCACAAAACAACACAGTTCATAATTCATATATAGCATATCATAGATAAGTAATACAATCATTGTAATGTGCAACATCCCCATAAAACATAGCATATGTCTATATATAAAACATATCATCCATAACCAATACATTTATCACAAATGCATATCAATTCACCAATGCTATCACGAGCTCAACACATAATCAATCAATTCACAATTTTCCACACATAATTAAGCCATTCATGATTTATGCAAATGCAAAGAGACCGACAAAACGACTCTATGCAAATGGAATGCGGTACCATTCCATCCATCATTCTCATCATTAATTCACTCAGGAATTATTGGAATCATCGCTTGTTACTTAGTGTAACTCCTCGTCGGGCAAACGATGTTCCCCGTCGTTTTAGGTCCTTTTGGTATAAGGCTCACGACGTTTATGGATCGCTTTAGGTCCTCTTTGTATAAGACTCACGATCCGATCGCTTTAGGTCCTCTTTGTATAAGGTTCACGATCGTCTATAACGTCACTTTAGGTCCTCTTTGTATAAGGCTCACGACCGTTACAGCAGATTCCCTCGGGAATCGTTTCGTCGCTCACACCCACTAGGGCACACGACATCACAAGAATGCATATCATGATGCTTGGCATACAATGACTCATGACAATCAAATGCATACACATATACAACCATGTGAACCATTTCAACATCCATAATCATGCATATACAATCAAACATAACACAATGCATTTATTTGCCATAAGGCCACAAACCATCATCACAATATTTCATCACATACATTCACATCATACAACAACACACAAGCTATACGATATATATTAAAAGCATACCACATGATAACACATCAATCACACACAATTACGACGGTAAAAGTCGACAAAACAACACTATTCCAATTCCCGACACAATTAAATCGGCCATTAGTCTCAAAACCATTTTTATAAGAAAGAACATTTCATTAGCTTTCCAACGCATCCAACCGCGCCTCAATCCGACTCACGACCCATAAGTTATGACAAGAACAAAATGGAAAATCTGTCATGTTCGCTTTCCTATTCGCAATGCGAACCCCCAGCGAACCATGGCAGAGAAAAAACAGCATAAAGTTCGCAATGCGAACACCCAGCGAACCTTCTCTTTCCCCTTCGCAATGCGAATTCCCTGCGAACCGTGACAGAGAAAAAACAGCAGAAAGTTCGCAATGCGAACCTCCCGCGAACCCTCGCTTTCCCTTCGCTGCCCTATTCGCAGTGCGTACCTGCGAACTCAGAAAATCTCAGCAGCGCTGTTGTTCACTCCAACACAACATTTCATCCACCAAAACACTTCCAAACCATAACATAACAACCAGAACATATCCCAATCATAGTAACAAGTATTCTACAACATTTATACCGCATTTCAACCGCGAAAACATCGATTTCTATCGTTTTCTCTCATTTCGACCTAGAATTGAAAAGCTAGGAAAACCAACAAACATTCCAACACACACATACACAATCATACACAAGCATAGCATAATCGAGTTTCGCACCCTTACCCGATTAATCGCGCTTCGAAGTGTCGGTTGAATCGGTTTCTTACACTCTAAGTTTTCCACTTTTTCTTCTTCTACTTCTCTATTTCTCTTAGCTTCTTTTTCTCTCTTTTTCTTTCTATGTTTCTATTTTAAATGAAAAACAATATTTAACCAAGCCAAAAAGACCAAAATACCCCTACACTCAATTTTCTCGCAAACGTTCCCAAAACGCGATAAAACATAATAACGATAAACATAACACATTTACCACATAAAAACCAAGAATAAAATAATATAAAGACCAAAATAATTAAATCGACTTGATTAAATAAATCTAACAAAAACTGGGGTGTAACACCCCAATTCCCATCGCGAATAAATAATACATAAATAAAATCAGAGTAACTAAAAATTTATTTTTCCGACAGGAACAGGAATGCCACATTTAAAGAAAGAAAACAAAATCCCTGCTCATAATTTGATACATAGCACAAAATGGAATAAACCTGTAAGGAAAACTTTTTCCATATAATAGGAAAGGTTCAGTTATGGAATAAAGCGGAAAGATCCATAACTGCCTTGTTTTACAAAATAAATCGTTTTATAACGTCAAAACATTCATACAAAGGTAATACAAAATATATTCAGCAAATGTATACACATAACAACAACGTTCCCCGACTCCCATGCTACGTATCAGAGCAGACAGACTGACAAAGGACGGAGGACTAATCTTCACAAAATCCTCCAAGACTACTAATCTGCAATTGCCTCATAGAGCAACAAACCACAGCAGAAGGGTGAGAAATAACAACTAAAATCAAGATTGCATAATAATATGCAAATACATAACAATTCATATGCATAGCTATTCTCACCACAAACACCACATACTAATACACATAACATACCACATATACGTAACATATATCTATTAACCAACGATATAGCATATATCAAGTATCCAATATACTCACATATTTGCACATAAGGCATACCAAGTCATAGCATTTAGAAACACATCACACATCACATAGCATATGTCTACGCATAAAACATATTATCCACAACCATGCATTTATCACATATGCACATCAAATTACCAATGCTATCACAATCTTAACACATAACCAATCAATGCACAATTTCCACACATAATCACTCCAATCATGATTTTCCACACATAATGCATCCATTCACAATTCTCACACATAATCAATCAAATCATGATTTTCCACATATAAACAATGCAGTCATAATTCATGCAGATGCAAAGAGACCGACACAACGACTCTATGCAAATGCATATGCGGTACCGACTCCAATATTTCTCATCACTAGTTCACTCAGGAACTCTGCTGGAACCATCGCTCGTTACTTAGGATCATTCATGTAACTCCCCGTCGGGCATACGATGTTCCCCGTCGCTCACACCTCTTATTTTTAAGGCACACGATCCAATCCGATCTCTCACACCTCTTATTTTTAAGGCAAATGATGTTTATGGATCACTCACACCTCTTTGTATAAGGCACACGACCCGATCGCTCACACCTCTTTGTATAAGGCACACGATCGTCTATAATCATCGCTCACACCTCTTTGCATAAGGCACACGATGTTATAGCGGATTCCCTCTAGAATCAATCCGTCACTCAGGACGTTACCAGAATGCATATCATGATGCTTGACACCCAAGAACTCATGACAACCAATGCATCTTCACACATATATGCAACCATAAACATGCATATATAACCAAATACAACACATTGCATTTATTTTCCTTTCGGCCACAATTCATCACCACAACATGTCATCACATGTATTCACATCATATAACATCATACAAGTCATACGATATCCATATTAAAAGCACATTACATGATACGCATCAATTACACATAGTTAATATGGTAAAAGTCGACAAAACGACACTATTCCAAATTCCCGACATAATTTAATCGGCCAACAATCTCGAAATCATTTTAATAAGAAAGAACATTTCATTAGCTTTCCAACGATATAAAGAACGTTCAAAACGGATAATCGGATCAAAAGTTACGGACTTAACAAGAAAAGTAATCGCGAAAAGACAACATTCTGCACCCCTGCTGGCCATACGCGTATTGCCCTGAGCCATACGCGTATTGCCTAGCCCCATACGCGTATTGCCTATTTCCTTCCTTGCCATACGCGTATTGCCCTAACCAATACGCGTATTGCCCTACCCCATACGTGTATTGCCCTGCCCCATACGCGTATGGGCAGCGAAAACCCATAATTTTTCCTGCATCAATTTTGTTACGAATTTCACCCGAAAACCTCTCCAAATCTCATCTAAGCACTTCCAAATCACAATATATCAACCCAAACATGTCCCAACATAATCAACAAGTATCCTACGCAGTTTATATCGAGTTTCAACCGCGAAAACATCGATTTCTAACAATTATTCATCAATTTATCAATTAGAGAAAAAATTGTAAAAACAACCAAAACACATACATAAACAACACATATACATACAAAAGCAAGATATAATTGAAACTTCTCACCCTTACCCGATTAATCGTGCTTGAAACGGACGAATCTTCGATTTTCCTCTCTTTCCCTCTTCTCCCTTTCTTTCCTCTTCTTTTCCTGCTTTCCTTTTCTCTTTTCTCTCTTTTTTCTCTCAAAGTTTCTATTTTATGAAAAATACCCAAGCCAAAAGACCAAAATACCCCTCAGCTCAAATATCTCGCAAACGCTCTCAAAATGCGACAAAACATAACAACCATGATGAAATATATTTCGGGAAATAAAAGTTGAAAAGAAATTATAATTTAATGCAAATTTTTTATCTATCAGAGAAACTAACCAATTAACTCCATTAGCAGGTAAAATACACTAAATTCACACATTTCACAAAATTCACATAATTGAAATAATTAAATACAATTAACCAAATCGGGGCGTTACATGGGGCATTACATCCTTCGCTTGAAATTTGATGTTGCGATGTTGAAACATTGTAGCCTAAGCTCCGATCAACACCCCAGTACCATTTAATCTTGATTGTCGCTACTTAGGGTTTGTACTTTTTGAGTTCGATTCGGGGTAACGATTAAGATTTAGAAGATATTAGTTTAGGGTTAGGATAGAGCGAAATGAGGCGAATACTTTGATGTAGGTTCGGAGGTTGTTGAACCTCAGCCGCCGCCAGTGACGATTCCCGGCGCGGCGTTTTCCGGCATGAGGGTTTGAGAGAATACGAGAGAGAAAAGCAACAAGAAGAGAGAGGAGATGAATGATTTGTTTTGTTGTGTACTTTGCTTTATTTTCTGAGTTTTAATGTGAGCATGTTCCCCCGTGTGCGTGTCCACCTTTCCTTTCCGTGCACCCTCGCTCTTGATTGCAGATCTGAGTCAAACATTTGACTCACCTGATTGGACGGATGAGGCAACCCTGATCAGCGGTCCGCGATGGACCCCGTCCTGCTGCGCCCTTTTTTTATCTTATTCTTTTTTATTTATTTCTTCTAATTATAATAAAATCTTCTAAAAAATAATAAAATATTCTAAAAAATAATAAAACTTTTTTAGTAAAACCTTTTAAGATAATAAAACCTCTTATTTAAAATAAAGATGCTTTTATTTAATTAGGTTAATTATTTTCCTCTTTTATTTTAATAAATGCTATAATTTAACATATATATTTTTTTATAACCAAAATAAAAATTGTTTTCAATTTCTATCCAATATTTCAAAAAATCTAAATAATTTATATTTGAATTTTGTGTTCACTTCTTACAAAAATTTAATCATATACTTATACTTTTTTTTTCTTCTTGTCATTTTTAGTAATTATGTTGTTTTTATTTAATCATATATTTGTGCTAATTTAAAAAATAAGATATGGAACCTTAGTCTTGATTCATACCATGCCTTTCTATTGTCCTTATGTGCTTGTGCACTCTTAAATTTTTATATGTGTCTGACATGATGCATATTTGATCCATGACATAATATCTTGATTCACAAGTTGGTTGTACGTTATAACTGCCTGCTTTATATGTTGAATATTCGATTACGACGTTAGCTTTTATACTTGACATCTTTGCCTATACTCTCATATAATATGATTGTATGTGCTTCTAACCAAGGGAAGAACCTGTGTATGACTATTATGTCATAAACTTTGCATCTCATTTGCATTTCTCATTTCCCCCTTTGTGCCTTCTATGCCCTAGTTAAGTTGAATACTTAGATAACTTTCCTTAAGATAAGTTTCCCTTAAGTTGATTAGACAACTTACAATTAAGTTCCATTCCCATGAGAATTAGACATACGTCATCCCTACCTGAGATGTGATTCTCCTACCCCATAACATAGTTGAGAAGGATGTAGATTCCTTTTCCACTTAGGAGAGGTATGTGGCAAACTCGTCGATTCTATATCCGAGTCGGAGCCTTTCTCCTAATGTGAAGCAAAGGTCCATATTCCACATGTTTGTGGTGGTTTAAGTCGAGTGTTCTCCTTAAGATGACGACTTGCCTTTCTCCTAAAAAAAACAAACTCTGTTTACCCTTTGAGGGGAACTACGAATGCTCTGATCCCATTCTCGTCAGGATACGTAGGCACGAGATGCGATGTCTTGGCGAGAATACTTAGGAATAACACCTTAGGTCTCTCCCCCTTTACCTTTTCACCCTTTAGCAGATAAAATAACAAATAACACATTAAAACAAGAGGTTCCTATAGAGTACTACAGATACTTAGGATGCAAGCACCTTCCCTAGGTATAACCAACCCCCGAACCTTAGATTCTCTCTTGCATTGCATTGCATACTCATGAGTTATTCGTTTTTGCCCTTCCCTTAGATAAATTAAAGACCGGTGGTGAATAATGATTTGTGATTCAAGTTAACCAATAGCTTGATATCCAATTCTCACCGCGACACCTGGCAAAAAGCAAGAATAGCACCTCGATGGATTGAAAACCCGAAAGGGCAGTCCGACAAAAAACTAGAGACATAAAAAATATATCATCTCGGTAGATTGAAAACCTTAAAGGGAAATCTAGGAAAAAAGTTAGGGATATATGGCAAGTGATTGAATCAAACCAGATTGGATCATCTGAAACAACAACGACTATCAAAGAGCCCTCAAATCAAATCAAGTCACCGAAGCTACAGAATATTGAAAATTCAAAGTTGTTAGGGAGAATTCGGTCATTATATTTTAATATAGCCATTTCCCTTTAATTACCATTTTTCAACTTTTGTAATAATCCATGGAATCACGCTATTTGCGGGTTACCATTCTATCAATAAAATTTGAGCTTTTGCCCATCAGTTTGCAACTTTTGTTTTATTTATATCTTGTAAAATGACATTTTTACTTTGATAAAAATTCTTGAAACAAAAAGTTAAATTTTATTTTGCTCTTAAAATGCTTATGTTTACTTTCCTTTGATTTGTGAACATAAGAAGGAATATCAACAGTTGCTCCAAGAACGATTAAACCTTGAAATATAGGATCAGATGTTCTTGTGTTTTGTCTTGAAAGGTATCTCCAAAATAATGGATCTTTAACTGTGTCCACACCTTGATATGTTGGACATACGATCCCATATCTCCAGTAAAAAATTGAACCCGATGCTCTCTAGTAAAATACTAAACTTGGTGTCCTAAATCAAGCTTTGAATCGAGTTTCTCCAAGATGAATAAGATTCTTATCTCTAGTAGAGCACAAAGTTACTATATCCCCAGTTGAACAAGATAATGAGTTTAGAAGATTGTTTGGGTTCTTTCCCCAAGTAACGTATCTTCCTCTCCCCAGAGAGACTTAAGCCTTACAACAGGACTTTGTTCCATTAATGTCTCTCTTTGTTTAATCTCGAGTGATATTTCCAGGAGTCTGGATGAGTACCCGGTCACATTGTGATGTTTATTTCATCTCCAATATATCTCTTTCGCCAGTTTTGTCAGCATAAAAACATAAAACGCATATCATACATATATCATGCATAGTTGAATTCATTCCATGTTCATAGTGCATTTATTGATAATGTTTACTTCATTCACCTTGGTTTTATTTATCCCTGAGTGATATGTTTCCTATCTCCAATAGAGTTGGTCAGCCTTAAGCAGAAAGTGTATATCCACTCTAACACCCCACTGAGTTTAATCCTCATGGAAGTTTTGATTTAGTTCTCCTTTCCACACTTGGATAGGATAAATCCTCAGTTCGAGTTCATTCCTCACTGGTTAACGTCTTGTTTGACGGTATCTCTCCAGCTTATTCCTGGATTGGAGTTGTTCTTTTGACCATTTTGATAACTTGAACCTCTGAATTATAAGGGAATTTATTTTTTTCCTTTTAAGTGGTTTACATCCCCAGAAATAATATGTTGAAGGTTCCCCAACAAGGTAAATTTATTCCGCTTTGGAGTCTACACATGACAGCAAGTGGCAATCTCTTTATTTGAGAAGCTTGTTTTTATCCCTGAATTTCCCAGTGAATCGGAAAATGGAAGTCTCTTTCCGAGCAGTTTGTCAATCCCCGTTGAAGCTATCAGCATATCAATTTTTTTTCATCTTATGGCATCTCTTCGAAGAAGTCTCGAAGGGAAGTAGGATGAAGATATTTTTCCAACAAATGACATCTCTCTAGAGAAGTTTGCTGTGAGTCCTTATTCTCTATCAAATGGCATCTCTCAGGACAAGTCCCGCAGAGAAGTTTGATTGTTGAATCCTCATTTTTACATCACATGGCATCTCTACGAAGAAGTCTCGAAGAGAAATATGATGAAGAAATGATTATCTATCTAGAAGATTACGTCAGAGAAACTTATTGAAGATTATCACAAGTGTTTATTTGAGAAAAATTGCTACAAGTGGTTTTATCTGCACGTTACAAAACAAATTGCAACCAATGGTGTTCCCCAGTAAGTCTGCTATCAATTTTCTCTCATCCTATGGCATCTCTCTGAAGAAGTCTGGAAGGGAAGTATGGTGAAGACATTTTTTTCCATCAAATGGAATCTCCCTAGTGAATTCTGGTGGGAAGTTTGATGAAGACTCTTACAGATTTTTTCCTCTTTATTTGAGAAATTTATTTTGCAAATTAACTGACCCGCATCTCTTTGAAGATCCCCGGTGAAGATATTATTTCAGCAAGTGATTACCCTTTTTAGGAACTTGCCTGTTTTACCCATTTTCAAGAGAAAGACTTGATAAGAAGAAATTAAGACCAATTTCGAGGCTTATGTCCAGAAACGAGGGGAAGTTTATTTCAGAAACCAAGACCAGTTTCATGGCTTATGTCCAAAAATGAGGGGAAATTTATTCCAGAAACCAAGACCAGTTTCGTGGCTTATGACCCGAAGCGTGGGGAAGTTTATTTTACCCTTTCTAAGTAATGCTACTTAGTCAAAGGAGATGCTGGATAATTATCCAGCATAGGAAGTTCAAATTGTCAAAATTATAATCCTATCCCATGTGGAGCAATTTTTCTTTCTCCAGTGAATAAATTCTGTTGTTATACCCCTGTGGTTTAGTCTGTTCTCAGTCTCCTGTGGTTTAGGTGTCTCTGTCTTTGAACCAGTTCTAGCTTATCCTTGAGCAATTGAAACTTGAAGATGTTAGGATAAATGTCCTTGACATTTGACCTTGTCAATCTCTCCACTTTCTTCAGACCTGGGTTGAAATGTCTCTTCATCAAATGCTAGGTCACACACTCCTATAGAGTAGGAGACAAAAAGCCATGCTTATGTTCTTCAAATTGCACCCGTCATTCTCAAAGACAGAACAACAAAATAGTGACCTAAGAGATCCACCTGCTGATGATGACATGATCTTTATCTACAACAGCAGTCACATTCATGACACATCTCTAGGGAAGATACCCAGAAGGAGCTTACAAACCTCATATTCTGGTGTTTCCAGAGAAAGTTAAAAATGGCAACATATTTTAACTCTCTTGTACATAGTGTTAAGTAAGAGCTTACAAAACTCTGACTTGGCCTATGAGACTCAGAAGGAGCTTACAAACCTCGTATTCTGGTGTTGCCAAAGGAAGTTAAAATGTTGTTACTTTGGTGTTCTTAAATATGGAACTAAGGGGGAACTTACAAACCTCAACCTTGGAACTGTTTGACTCAAGGGGAGCTTGCAAACCACAGACCCTGATGTTACTAAGAAGAATAATTTATTTTTTCTTGAAAAGTAGTTCTTGGTGTTAGAGTCAATAGAACTCAGTTGTGGACTATCAGACTCAGGGAGAGTTACAAACATCATACCCTGTTGTTGCAGAGAAAATTAAATGCCCAACATTGTCCTTTAAATACTTATGTTTATCATCATACAAAATGGGGAGATTGTTAGAACAATATTTGTTCTTGACATTTTCTCTTTTATTTTTGATGATAACAAAAGTATTAAAAGAACAATGGTTTATTTGATGTGTGTTTTATTTATGCAGATTCTTGTTCTTGTACATAAATAATCAGAATCTATTTTACTTAGACGCACTTGGAGTTGCTTCATTGCTAGCTTCTGGTGGCAGAGTCTGAAGAACAATTGCTAGTGTGGTTTGATGTAACACCCTTTTCTACCCCCAAATAATGTTGCAGCAGAAACAACTCAAATATCAGAGTAAAGCATCAAAATCACCTCAAAGGGTGCACATTTCTCATTAAAAATCAAAATAATACACTTGACCTGTAAACAAGGGTTTTCCTCAAAATAAATAAAAAAGCCTTCCCATGGCAGCGGAACTCAAAATTTTCAAATAAAAGGTTTTCAACAAACGTTGTAATAGTTAAAATAAAACCACATCATCAAATGACAACAAAATAAGGAAACAACATAGTTCGACTCAAAGGACCCCAGCCCGATGTTACACTATCAGAGCAAGACCCTCTAAATCGACCAAAAGCAAATAAACTTCAAGGTCCTCGAAGGCATCCACAACTAAACCTGATCACTTGCACGTTACCCACGTAGAGGCAACATTCAAACAGGCAGGGTGAGTAATCACAATTCATGATAATCATTATAAAACAAGATATATATAAAATGGCATTATCTTCATAAACAACAACTTCAGGGTCATCACAAGGAAACATCAAATCACAACGTCACCATAACAATACAACAATGCCAATTAAATGCAAATGCGCAACCAGACTCATGCATGTGGTACCAATCGTCATAATAGATGGACACTAGGCCATCAACCCTCCAAAGATCCCCGTTAATAGGATCGATCCCGCATGTGGAACCGGAGCACGTCATAATTACCTCATATCCGCACAATGGGAATGAAGCGTCGTCTCAGAGTATGCATATAAATGTATAATACACAACATCACTAATCATCATCATCATCAATTAAACATCATAATATGCATCATCCTTCATCAATCCTCACATACGTCATATCATCACATATTCGTCAAATAATCACCAAAACATCATCGTATAATCATCAGTAACATCATGAAAAATCATCATAAAAATCACAGTATCGAAACATCACAACAGCATAGCAGCATAAACAAAATTTCGTGAACAACAGCAGTTCGCTCCAGGATTCGCTAGGCGAACCTGTTCGCTGGGACCTTCACTTTGCGAAGCTGTCAGCGAGTCCCACAGTTCCCCACCCAAAACACCAGAAAACACCATCTGTCATACTCGCTAAGTTTATTCGCTTAGCGAAGCCATTCACTGGATCATTCACTTTGTGAGACTTCCAGCGAATCCCCAATTCAACTCTAGAATCATCCCAGTACCCACACTCATGTTATCGCGCATTCGTTGCGCTACTCGCTTTGCGAGCCATGGCGAACATTCGCCTTGCGAAGGATTGGTTCGCTTAGCGAACCTGCGATTACAGCAAATCGCTGCTACGCATCAGTAGCTTCACAGCCTCAAAGATACCTGCGATTATAGCCCCAATTGACCCAAAACATCCCTATAACAGTCCTAATGCATCACGGAAATCAAAGGCATAAAACCTAAGTCTAATAGGTCGATTCGTGACCCTATGGGAAACCTTAAATCCCCTAAAACTTCAAAACTCTCAAGCTTCCCATAAACTCCATAGATCCTTCACCACAAGGTTAAAACTACAACAACGGGGAATTATGCCCCAAAGGTCTATTTTTATCCGATTAAAATCAACCCTTAATAATCGATTCACCAAAATACCTTCAAATCATCAATTCGTCACAAAAATCCCATAAACCCTCAAACACAAAACAACCACTTCAATTACATCAAATCCTATAATGAAAACAATGAAAGGTAATTACTCCCCATACCTTAGATTGTCGATCCGATGTGTTCTCTCTTGAGCCTTTGGAAACCTTCACGAAAATCCTCGCCTTTCCCTTTTTCCTCAAAGCTCTCCTTCCTTTCACGGTTCACGAAAAATAAATCCTATTCTCAAAATCCTCCTTTTATATTCACCCTAACCCTTGGGCCTAAAAATTGGGCTTTCTCCATAATGCCCTCACTAATTATCCTCAAATGTTCGTCTTGCCCTTAATTCCTCTAATATTATTTAAAATAAATAATAATACAATATATTCCGTAATATATACTATTATTTAATTAAATAACCAAAACTTCACAAAAACACCGACATCGACACGAAACACCAAAATTCACAGAAATTCACGAATATAATATTTAAATAAATTAAATAAATATTCTTACGAAATTTGGGGTGTTACAAATCTCCCCCACTTAATGGATTTTCGCTCTCGAAAATTACCTCAAGGAAACAGAGTCGGATACGACTCCCTCATCTGATCTTCACGTTCCCAAGTCCAACTTTCGCCAGTTGGTCCACCCCACAACACCTTCACCAAGGTTATGTCTCTTCCCCGCAATTGCTTTATCTCTCCCCCATCGACACGTACAGGCAATGCTTCCACAGTCATATTATCCCTTACTTGTACATCATCTATCTGAATCACATGCGACAGATCTGGAATCTACTTTCTCAACTGAGACATATGGAACACGTCATGCAAATTCGCAAGTGACGGAGGTAAAGCAATTCGGTCGGCTACCTCTCCTATCCTCTGCGATATCTGATATGGACCAACAAAACGTGAAGTGATCTTCCTAGACTTCAAAGCTCAACCCATACCAGTCACTGGCGTTACCCTAAAAAACACGTGATCTCCCTCTTGGAATTCAAGTGCTTTCCTCCTCTTATCATGATAACTCTTCTGACGACTCTGCGAAGCTTTCATACTTTCTTGAATCTTCTTAATCTTTTTTGTCGTCTCTTGCACAATTTTGGGTCCGAGTACCGCACTCTCGCCCGATTCATACCAACACAACGGAGTCCTACACTTTCTCCCATACAAAGCTTCACAGGGCGCCATTCCAATACTAGCATGGAAACTATTATTGTACGTGAACTCAATCAACGGTAAATGGCTATCCCACGATCCTCCGTGATCCAACACACAAGCCCTCATCAAATCCTCTAAAGATTGGATAGTCCTCTCTGTCTGACCGTCCGTCTGCGGATGATAGGCAGAACTCATCCTCAACTTAGTACCCAAGGCGTCTTGCAAACTTTTCCAGAACCTCGATGTAAACCTCGGATCTCTATCCGAAACAATACTCAAAGGTACCCCATGTAACTTCACAATCTCTTCAATATACATCTCGGCTAACTTCTGCATAGAATGATTAATCTTCATCAGTAAGAAATGAGCCGACTTAGTTAATCTATCCACGATCACCCAAATTGAATCATTTCCCTTAGAAGTCTTTGGCAATCCCATCACAAAATCCATGGAAATACTATCCCATTTCCATCCCGGAATCCTCAACGGCTGCATCATACCTAAAGGCTTCTGATGCTCAACTTTCGACTTCTGACAAGTCAAACACACATAGACAAACTCAGCGACATCCTTCTTCATACTTGGCCACCAAAACAACTTTTTCAAATCTTGGTACATCTTCGTAGCACTGGGATGAATACTCAACCTAGTTTGATGTCCTTATTCAAGAATGCTCTTCTTAATATCTGGGACATCTGGAACACACACCCTGTCTCTAAACATCATTACGCCATTCTCGTCAATCCGGAAGTCACCTCCGTTACCTTGGTTAATCAAAGTCAATTTGTCAACCAACTTTAAATCAGATTGCTGTCCCACTCTGATTTCTTCCAGGATACCACTAGTCAACTTCAACATTCCCAACTTCACACTGTTAGAGGTCTCTTCACATACCAAACTCAAATCTCTGAATTGTTCAATTAATTCCAACTCTTTCACCATAAGCATCGACATATGCAATGACTTCCTGCTCAATGCATCGACCACCACATTAGCTTTGCCCGGATGATAACTCAAATCAAAATCGAAATCTTTCAACAACTCTAACCACCTCCTCTGCCTCATATTCAATTCCTTCTGATCAAATAAGTACTTCAGACTTTTATGATCACTGAACACTTCAAATTTAGAGCCAAACAGATAATGTCTCCAAATCTTCAACACAAACACTACCGCGGCTAATTCCAAGTCATGTGTAGGATAATTCCTCTCATGAACTCGCAATTGTCTCGAAGCATAGGCAACGACTTGTGCATTCTGTATCAATACTCCACTAAGACCCATCTTCGACGCATCACAATACACCACAAAAGATTCGCTCAGATTAGGCAAAATCAACACTGGAGCAATAGTCAATCTCTTCTTCAATTCCACAAAACTCTCTTCACAAGCTACATCCCACACAAAAGCTTGACCCTTTCGAGTCAACTGAGTCAAAGGTAATGCCAACTTAGAAAGGCCTTCAATAAACTTGCGGTAATAATCTGCTAATCCCAGAAAACTCCGTATCTCAGTAGCAGACTTCGGAGTCTCCCACTGTAACACGACATCAATCTTAGAAGGATCAACAACAATCCCGCCACTTGAAATCACATGGCCAAGAAAACTTACTTCCTTCAACCAAAACTCACACTTGGACAGCTTTGCATACAACTTCTTCTCCTTTAATACTTGCAACACAGTTCTCAAATGCTCAGCATGTTCTTCTTCAGATCTAGAATATATCAAGATATCATCGATAAACACCACCACAAACTTATCCAAATACTCATGAAAAATCCGATTCATATACTCCATGAACACCAGGTGCATTAGATACACTAAACGACATCACAATGTATTCATAGTGACCATACCTCGTCCTGAAAGTCGTCTTCGGAATATCATCAGGCTTAACACGAATATGATGATAACCAGACCTCAAATCAATCTTACTGAACACACAAGCACCTACTAGCTGATCCATCAAATCGTCAATTTTCGGGAGCAGATACTTATTCTTGATCGTCACTTTATTCAACTGTCTATAATCCACACACAATCTCATAGTACCATCTTTCTTCTTCACCGACAACACAGGAGCACCCCACAGAGGAACACTCGGTTGAACAAACTTCATCCCAAGCAACTCTTCCAATTGTTTCTTCAATTCTCCTAACTCAGATGCAGACATCCGGTAAGGAGGCATTGACACCGGACTCATACCTGGTATCAAATCCGCCGCAACCTCTACCTCACGCTCTGGAGGTAAATCACTTACGTCATCAGGAAAAACTTCCAAAATTTCACAAACAAAAGGCAAAACACCAACTTCTCCACCTTCACTAATACTCAAAGTTGCCCTCAATATAAACATCTCAGCACCATCTTGCATCGACTCATCAAAACAATCTATAAGCACTTGGCTTAATTCCAAACAATTCACTGCGCACACCACTTAAGCTCGCAAGACACGTCTATCCCATACAACATGATCCCGTCTATTATCAACAAGAGATTAAGGGTGATCAGTTCCTTAATTTGTCAATAACAGCCGACTATCATGAGGCGGTACAAACTATCTTTACCAAACTATCGTAGCATCCAACACCACACTCAGTCATCGCTCCACACTTGAAGCATCTTGGAGAAGCACCATCTTCTCCCCCACTTGTTTCATTCTCGACCTGCAAATGGAAAACAAACAAGCATCGACAGTGTTTTCACACACATATCGCACACAAGGGAATATACAAGATTAGACAACCTGGCTGGACGGACCGACCTGCTCTGATACTACTAATGTAACACCCTTTTCTACCCCCAAATAATGTTGCAGCAGAAACAACTCAAATATCAGAGTAAAGCATCAAAATCACCTCAAAGGGTGCACATTTCTCATTAAAAATCAAAATAATACACTTGCCCTGTAAACAAAGGTTTTCCTCAAAATAAATCAAAAAGCCTTCCCATGGCAGCGGAACTCAAAATTTTCAAATAAAAGGTTTTCAACAAACGTTGTAATAGTCAAAATAAAACCACATCATCAAATGACAACAAAATAAGGAAACAACACAGTTCGACTCAAAGGACCCCAACCCGATGTTACACTATCAGAGCAAGACCCTCTAAATCGACCAAAAGCAAATAAACTTCAAGGTCCTCGAAGGCATCCACAGCTAAACCTGATCACCTGCACGTTACCCACGTGGAGGCAACATTCAAACAAGCAGGGTGAGTAATCACAATTCATGATAATCATTATAAAACAAGATATACATAAAATGGCATTATCTTCATAAACAACATCTTCAGGGTCATCATAAGGAAACATCAAATCACAACATCATCATAACAATACAACAATGCCAATTAAATGCAAATGTGCAACCAGACTCATGCATGTGGTACCAATTGTCATAATAGATGGACACTAGGCCATCAACCCTCCAAAGATCCCCTTCAATAGGATCGATCCCGCATGTGGAACCGGAGCACGTCATAATTTCCTCATATCCGCACAATGGGAATGAAGCGTCGTCACAGAGTATGCATATGAATGTATGATACACAACATCCCTAATCATCATCATCAACATCAATTAAACATCATAATGTGCATCATCATTCATCAATCCTCATATACGTCATATCATCACATATTCGTCAAATAATCATCAAAACATCATCGTATAATCATCAGTAACATCATGAAAAATCATCATAAAAATCACAGTATCGAAACATCACAACAGCAGAAACAAAATTTCGCGAACAGCAGCAGTTCGCTCCAGGATTCGCTAGGCGAACCTATTCGCTAGGACCTTCGCTTTGCGAAGCTGTCAGCGAGTCCCACAGTTCCCCACCCAAAACACTCGAAAACACCATCTGTCATACTCGCTGGTTTATTCGCTTAGCAAAGCCATTCGCTGGATCATTCGCTTTGCGAGACTTCCAGCGAATCCCCAATTCCACTCTAGAATCATCCCAGTACCCACACTCATGTTATCACGCATTCGCTGCGCTGCTCGCTTTGCGAGCCCTGGGGAACATTTGCCTTACGAAGGATTAGTTCGCTTAGCGAACCTGCGATTACAGCAAATCGGTGCTACGCATCAGTAGCTCCACAGCCTCAAAGAAACCTGCGATTACAGCCCCAATTGACCCAAAAACATCCCTACAACAGTCCTAATGCATCACGGAAATCAAAGGCATAAAACCTACGTCTAATAGGTCGATTCGTGATCCTATGGGATGTGAGAGCAAGAGTTGTCTCTACAAGTCAATCTATGTTTTGATGATAACAATAAGTATTTGTGAAAGAACCATTTTATGTTCTAACGTGTGTTGTGTGTAGATCATATTCATAGAAGTTATCAGATCCAACAAGCACCAACCAGATGAGCGTAATTGATAATATGCGAAGTTACTATGTGTGACACAAGTCGCAAGAAGCAAAAATGCTTCTGTATCTGATCGTGATCAGTCAGATCCAAGGACGCCGATATTGCTGTTGCAATGCTCTTGTGGATGCTCTCTTAAAATGGTCGAGATTCTGAAGATTACGAAGCTTCTCAAGAAAAGAACCGAAGTCCTGAAGATTCTCATGACTTGAAGTTCTGAAAGTGGAAGGCTCTAAAGACCAAGTGCAGAAAGACTCTGAAGACTTATGTGTTTTGAAGATTACGGTTCCAGAAGTCAAGTGTTGAAGACTCTGAAGACAGATTCCTAATGGACGTGTTCTGAAGATTCGGAAGACTTGAAGACGTAAAGGATAGTGTTCTTAAAGACAAGTGCTGAAGTTCTGAAGACTGATTCCGAATGGACTTCTTCAGATGACTGAAGACTTGACGTATCAGATATCCTATTAAGAAGACTCTACTCATGCTTCATCAATTTACCATCAGAAGCCTCTGAAGTTTGGAAGTCAAATGTTACCGTTGTGAACAACTGTACACACTGCTCAAGAAGATATCCCGTCACTTCTCCCACAGCAAAAAGGAGATGTGTCAGTACAACTAATTATTACACAACGTCTCTTTTCCAACAGCTAACAATATTTCAAACGGCTATATTTCTACTGGGCTATTTAAAGGAAAGACCTCTCACTTCTGAAGTAATCGATTCAGTTCATGAATGGAGAATTGATCAAAGTCATTGTGTGAAGATAGCAACAACGATGAGTTCTCATTGTAACACTTAGAATATCCAAAGCTATCACCATTTACATATGGCCATTGTTGTTGAAGCTCAAAGATCATCATTCAACACAACAACAATGAATTGGTACAAAAGTTGTTGATGAAGAAGACAACATTGAAAATCAGTCAAGTCATCAACCACCTTCTCGTCAGTGCTAATTGAAGATCTGAAGCAAGGAGTTGTTGCTCATAGCTTGCTCACCCACGAAGATGAAGAAGAAGAAGATCTACCAGATTTCAACCACTGTCAAATCATTATACATCTTAGTAGTTTCTTAGGATAGCAAGGAGCTGTTGCTCATATCTTGCTTGAACACTTGTGTGTTCCTTGTACTTAAACTTAGGAGTAATCTGCTTGTTAAGAAGCATCTTTGTAATCTCCTGTAAAACTAATTCTTGGTGAATTAGGATTCCTTGAGTGGTCAGTGTGACCGGAGACTTGAGAAGACAATGGCGAGATGTCATTGGGGAAAAGCCTAAAATAGGGTCAGTAGCATTATATTCATTGCGATGAATCCTTGAACGTCTAGCTGTGAAAGCCTAGCAGTAGATCTTGCGGGATTGGAACCTGCAGGTCAATGTTCGTTATATTCATTAAGTTAAATCCCTGAACGGTTCATTGTATGTTAGTCACAGTGCGGCTGTGCAAGTGGTTAGTCACCGGCTGTTGCCCGTGCATCTGTAATCGAGATTGATTATAGTGGATTAAGACCTTGTGTTCATGGCGAAATCACCTAAGGAGGGTGGACTGGATTAGCCTTTGTGGTGAACCAGGATATATCGTGTGTTCTTTACTCTTATGCTTAATGTCTTGTTTATATTTCTATATTGAGTATCAGAACCTTATACAAGCAAGTCAGAACCTTGCAACTCTGATAAGCTTCCGCTCTGCAAGTTCTGAATGTTACTCATAGTGGTCAGACTCTTGTAGGTTCTAATGCTTCATGCATTGCAAGTCTGAATGTAACTTCGTTAGTCAGAGTCTCTCAACGAACTCTGATGTTATCCTAAGTACTTTAACGACAAGATGCGAAAAGTTGTTAAAAGAGTAAATATATAATTCAAACCCCCATTTCTTGTGTCTTTCTCGCACCTTTATGGGAAACCTTAAATCCCCTAAACCTTCAAAACTCTCAAGCTCCCCATAAACTCCATAGATCCTTCACCACAAGGTTAAAACTACAACAACGGGGAATTCTGCCCCAAAGGTCTATTTTTATCCGATTGAATTCAACCCTTAATAATCGATTCACCAAAATACCATCAAATCATCAATTCGTCACTAAAATCCCGTAAACCCTCAAACACAAAACAACCACTTCAATTACATCGAATCCTATAATGAAAACAATAAAAGGTAATTACTCCTCATACCTTAGATTGTCGATCCGATGTGTTCTCTCTTGAGCCTTTGGAAACCTTCATGAAAATCCTCGCCTTTCCCTTTTTCCTCAAAGCTCTCCTTCCTTTCACGGTTCACCAAAAATGAATCCTATTCTCAAAATCCTCCTTTTATATTCACCCTAACCCTTGGGCCTAAAAATTGGGCTTTCTCCATAATGCCCTCACTAATTATCCTCAAATGTTCGTTTTGCCCTTAATTCCTCTAATATTATTTAAAATAAATAATAATACAATATATTCCGTAATATATACTATTATTTAATTAAATAACCAAAACTTCACAAAAACACCGACATCGACACGAAACACCAAAATTCACAGAAATTCACGAATATAATATTTAAATAAATTAAATAAATATTCTTATGAAATTTGGGGTGTTACATTTGACACAGACTCTAAGATGAAGGCCTCAGCACTCAGACGAGTTTCTACACTTGGTAATTGTATATCAGCATCTGATACCATTCTGAGTTGGTGATAAAGCTATGGATTGTCCGTACTACTAAAAGTAAGCTATATTGTCTTATCAGCCTATCAGATCGAGTCTACAAGAATGCAAGGCTCAAGAAAAGCTGGTACGTTCAATGGATGTCTGCTCCTAACGGCTCTATCAGTACAAAACCTCTTGAAGACTCAAAAGTTAAATGCGTTACATACTGGCTTCAGAATCTGTTGTGCATCCATCTTCAACGTCTCTTGTACTATGCAGTAAAGGCAAAGACACTTGATCAAGTCACTTCCTCAACGGCTAGTTTCTGCAAAGGCTATATATATGGCTGAAGATTCAAGTTTGAATCTTAACAAGGATTCTTCTGATGAAGGAGTAGCAAGATCAAGAAATTATCAACTTTAATGTAATATGCAGATTTTCTGTTTTAGGTTGTAATTGTAAAAGCCTTAACATTTCTTACCATTGTATATCTGAGAAACTGTAAGTGCTTTAGGTCTTTGTTATGGTGATTTTTCGTACCGCTGATGCTTGCATCGTGTACTCCTTGTTCTCTATTCTGCAGAGCCTTCAGTAGTTTAGATTAAGTCTTCTGCTATGTGTTTGAGCAAAAAGTCTTGTCTCATTGGGATTCAGCAACAAGTCTTGAGCCAAGATGCTTAAGTCACGTAAGTCTCATTGCTTAAGTGCTTGAGCTGTGAAAGTCTTATTAAGTTAGTCTGATTGAGCAAGTGGGGAAGTCTCCATCTGAGGGGCGCGAGCAAGAAGTCTCGAGTGCAGCTTGAGCAAGGGAAGTCTCAGTCTGGATGGCTAGAATAGCAGGTGGCTCGGCCAAAGGATGTGAGCGAAGGGAAGTCTTAGACATATGATCTAAGCAAAGGGAAAGTCTCAACCAGAAGACAGAAGAGTAGGTGGCTCAGTCAGATGGTGTGAGCAAAGGTTAAGTCTTAGACATGCGCTCTAAGCAAGGGAAGTCTAAGACAGTTGGTCTGAGTAGTTGTAAAAGTCTTATGCAGAAGCATAATCGATTGTAATCATGAAGTGGTTATAATGAAAATCTCTTGTGAGGCAAGGGGACTGGACTACTCTCAGTTAGGGGAGGAACCAGTATAAATCTTTTGTGGCTTTTGTTGTTATTTTATTTACTTCTGTTATATCTGCTGCCAAACGAATTAACTCTAAATCTGAACATATTTTCTGAATCTGAAACTCTAATAAGAAGTTAAATTAAAAGAGAATGCGAAGCACAATTCAACCCCCTTTCTTGTGTACATTTCACACCTTCAATTGGTATCAGAGCATGGTCTGTGCTTATCCTTTAACAGTGGCACAGATAATGATCCAATAAGAAAAGTATATTTCTTCTTCTAGAAGGAATCAAGTGCCACATGAAAAATATCATACGACTTTTCCAACCATATTCAAATGGGTGACTCCACTGGATTTACATGATGGAAAAGCTAAACATATTTTTAACTCATTGGACTTGATAAAAGGTTGCTGAAGGTATATAGAATATCCTTGAAAAAGGTATTACTATAGAAGTTGATGGTGTTAAATATGATCATCTTGAAAATCTCTTTCACCAACTCAGAAGATGCATATTGAATATCTTTAGAGGTAGTTGCATTCTAGTAGATTCACTATCTCACTTATGAGTATATCAACATCATTGATATGTCTAATGCTTGGACTATCTATGAAATCTTGAGCTTGGGTTTGTGGGGATCAGTCTTTGAAGTTTGAATTAGTTACACTTCATCTAATATTTTCAAGCGAATTATGAGAAGATTGTTCCTTGACTTAAATCTAAAGTCAATTTTTTTTTATGTTTACATCTTGAATCTGTTATGTTCTGAAGGTTTGTCTTGGAGTCTTCAAAGGAATGAAATGAAGTTGGATGATGAAAATCTATTCAACATATCACCTTCTCTTTTAAGCTTAAGTTCTTTTGAATGACTAATGATAAGAAACTTAGGTTTCTTGTCAGAAGGACTTCTATACTGGCTGAATGGATTGCGATATCTGTTGATAGAAGAGTAACTCCAAACGCTTCTGAAATATTCGTATTTCAACTGATTTCCCAAATCCGAAAGCAAAAAGAAACACTACCAGAACCTAATATCAGATGCTCTTCAGTGTCTAATCTTTTGAAGCTGATATTAGTGCAGGATACAAATGAAAAGAAGCATCTGTGTTCTGAAATAAAAATCAAGTATTGAAAAGAAAGAGATGTTCTTGAAGCTATCTTGTTTCAAAATATTTGATTATATGGAGTTTGTTCTTTAAGGTGATATCTTAAGAAACTCCATTGCTTATTGTTTAAGGACCATCATGGAAGTTGTTTTAAATGACATTTCTATGAAAAATCTTCAACTTCTCTTTGAGTTCTGTCAGCCGTACTAAGACAGTACTTTGATATACTTTATGTCAATTTTTGATAGCTAACACCATTTGGTTCCGAGCTTGTCAATGATTTCAAAGTCAAAAGATTTAATCCCAGATAATGAGATTATTTACATTGCTTAGAACAAGATTCTGTTCATATCATATGTCATTCTAGACTTATACGCTGGAGTAACTTATGGTCTGCTATTAGATTGAGATGTGAGGCAAAGAAGAGTCTGTTTGTACTTATATGTATGGTCTTATAGAAATATGAGTATCATAATGTATCTGCTACAGACATCAAGAAAAGAAGCAGAGGCATCTTCCATAGGGGTGTTTACAACATTTATTAGAAGAAGAGCCAACAACCCAGATTCAAGTACTGGTGGTACTAAATTTGGTGAGAGTAGTGGAATCAATGGTTAGACAGCCATTGAATCAGAATCCACTCAAAGCTGTGTTCAGACTCTATTGGTCAAGTCTGAATACTGAATCGAGTCTGGAAAAAAAAAGTGGCATGCTTGTTCTTTTCTAGTTTATCTTTTGATTCAATGAAACATTTGTGTAGATATAAATACAAAGTTTCTATTAGACTTCTAGATAAGTTCTTTTGTAAAGAAGAACTTCAGAAACCTTTAAGAGGAAACTCTGTTGTGTTTATCTATACTGAATGTCTTATTAAGCCAGATGATGATCTCATTTCTAAAAACAATTTCTCACTTTTGTGTTAATAGTGTTGCTTGTTTGCTGTCTAAAGAAGACAATTCAATATTCATCTATAACTCATGACTCTTGTTTCAAGATAAAGTTCTACTTCTGAATAGAACCTTAGAGACTTGTGACTGAAAGATGATATCTCTGTTTAAGTCTAGATCTACTAGACTCTGATGGATGATAGCTTCTGAAAGTTGTCAATTTCTGAGATTATGAAGAAGATTCTTTTTGAATGTCATAAAAGTTTAAGTAAAAATACTTAACTTTTCATAAAGGTGAAACTCATTTAGTGGAATTGAAATATTTGCTGGATAAAGAACTTTTGGGTAATGATGTTTTCTCTTTTAGTACTTGCTGTTACTATTCCCTGTCTTGGGAAACATCATTGTGTCCTTTTTCTGACAAGATTCTTCTTGTAAGATTCTTGTTCAATTCTTCTTCTTCTTCTTCTTCTTCTTCTTCTTCTTCTTCTTCTTCTTCTTCTTCTCTTCTTCTTGGTTGTGTGTTGATCAAACCAAACCTGAGATGAGTTATTCAGTTTATTCTCTTTTGAATCAGTTGATTGTCATCAATGAAAAGTTTGTGGATTTTGATGAGTTGCTTAAGATTGGTTTCAACTTCTGGAAGACTGTGTCTAAACAAAGGTGGATTGGCTACTTTGAGATGCTCTATGGTTTCACTTATCCAAGTCTTGTCAAAGAGTTTTGGATCAATGCCTCCATTGTTGAGCTGAATTCTGAGTATGCTATTCTGTCTAGAGTAACTGGTGTTTCTATTACAGTAACCTCTAAAGCGATTACAAAAGTGATCAATTGTGAGGTGATTAGTGAAATCCCAGGAACTCTTGTTTGGGAACACTATCTTCCTACTTGGCGTATCTTTGTAGATCCATCTAATACATCAGAGGTTTAAAATCATCTTCCTGATGATGTTGTTTGGAGTCAGATTCTGAATTCAAACATACTGCCTAAGGATAAAGATTTATACCAAGTGGACCCTATTAAAAAATATCTACTTCTACTTCCTAATTCAGATTTGAAGAATGATCTTCCTCAAGTTATGTTTGACCATCTGAAGAGGTCTCTTTCTTCTTTTCAAAAAGGAAAGATCTTCTTCATTCCTTATGGACGAGTTATTTCTGAAATACTTGTTCAAATAGGGGTTAACATAATTTTTTAGGCTAGTTTTTCCAAAATTTGGAGAGACAAGTTTGAAGCTATCTATGAAAGATTCTGATGTTAGATTTCTGCATAATTATGCTTTGTATTGTTGTTGAAAGTTTGTATTAAGCATCTTATTAATAAATTCAGAGTTTGTTCATGCTTGTGTTCAGTTTTAACTGATTAATATTTATTCTTGTTGTTCAATGAGAATCTAAACTAGATAAAAGAACTCAAATGTTTACAACTTGTTTTATTAATAAAAAGGAAGCTATTACAAGTCAATTAGATTTTTCTAGTCTAATGGATGTGTCCTAAGGAATTCCCTAGGATCATCTGACATGTCTAGATTGTCTAAGAAATCTTTCCATTCTTCCTTAGCAAACTCCAAAGCCTCATTTCTCAGTTTGTTTCTGCGTCTGGATCCAGAAGATCTTCTTCTTCTGTGTGTCTTCACAAAGGATGCTGAAGAGGAAAGCACTTCTGAAGCTGTCTGCTTGCTTGCAGATTCTTCAGCTGCAGCCTTGATTTGATTTGCTTGAGTTATTGCATTCAGTAGCGCTGCCTTCCTGAAATCTCTCTTTGAAACCCATATTTTCTTTTGCTTATACATCTTGGTGTTTTAGGGATTAAGTTATGATGGAAGAAAACTTACTAGAGTCCTTTTATAGACGTGTTACATTCATTGTCTTGAGTTTAATATTATTTAAGTACTAATTAAATTTTATCAGTATTCTAATAATGACTCTTGGAAATGTGATCTAGAAGTCTAACCTATTAAGATTCTCTGAATAACTATGAGTTTTATGATTGATCTGTTTTAACTGTTGTTTCTATGTCAGTTTCACTTTGATAGTGTACCTTCAGAAAATCTAAAGAAATTACTGGAATGTAAATGCATGCTAAAGTAGTACCGACCAAAAAAACGTTTTTCATTAATTAAACTGACGGATTACATTTTATTAGATGAGATCCCTAGCTAGAGCATCTCGTGCCCAGCGGCGTCCACTGTTGCTATAGTCTACCTCCTCGTCTTTTGAATTAATCACTTCTTCCTCTTCTATGTCTGAAAGTAAGCGGTAGAACTTCTTGTTGACCCTCATTTTCTTCTTCTTCAGCAGCATGGTGCAGAAAGCAAAAATTTTCATAAGCAGCTTGGGAAACGGTATGCATAAGAGGTAAGGCTTCAGCGAATACTGGAGCTAATAACTGAGCAGATTGGCCAATCATTGGAGTAATTGCAAAGGTTGGAGAATAGTGCAGGGAAAACCCAAACTCTAGCCAAGAAGTAGATGGATTTTGAGAATGTTGAGGGTCAACAGTAGGACCACTGACTTGAGAGATGATAGTCCATCGAGATTGAGCTTCTCTAGGCATCAATGTTTGCATCATTTCCATGAGTTTTATCATTTGTGCTTTCAATCCATCAATGTCGTTTCTAACCCTTTCGTTATGTTGCTCTTGATCATCCATTCTTCTATTGACGTTGGCTCTAGTTCCGCACTTGTGTTAAGTAATCAGCTTGACGGTAACCCAATGAATCTGAATATGAGATTAGACGACAATGAGCTTCTTGACAACTGAAATGTATGCAAAAATGAATGTAATTATATGCAAATTAATTCAATGATATGGAATGCATAAACAGGCACAAGGATCTCATAAGCCGAGGTACAGATGAAGGATAAGTCTGACTGTTTTCCAAATACATGGATCTCACAAGGTAGGACTTAAGATTAAACAGGAACCCCAAAGTCATGGATTCATATGAGTGTTCATCACGCATAACAGAAATATGACAGTTGACGACTCCATCATATAAATCTATTCTGGGCGAGATCTTCGTATCGAACCACGCGAGAAAAGCTTCTCGGGGACCCATACTACGTGACTATCGACATTGGGTTCTAGACAAGGGTCTCAGAGTCACAGACTTCTGTAGCGAGCAATTTTTGTCGGTGACGTGACCACCTTATCGCTGAAGTTTGGGGTTTCCTCCTCAAGGAGAAAGGGTGCTACTTTCTGATTTCTTATTTATCCCATGAAGCTGAAAGGGAAAGGGAAGCTATCTAAAACTAACCTTGCACGCGAATGTTTAACTGAACAAACGCTTAAAAGAGTTTGGGGGGTCCGGGGTCAGGTTATACAATGGGCAGTTGTCAATTACCCATCCTATATGTGGTTATCCACAGGATATTAGCTTTAGGGTTTCGCTTTGTAATTGATGGTGTTTATCTGGTAATGGGTTGGGAAAGTTTCTTGGGAAAGTATGATAGGGAGAATGAGTTTTTGTTGATGTTCGGGCTCTTCCCGATGTTTTTTGGTAAGGTACTGGACCAAAATTTCGATTGATGTGTGAAGGTACTAGACCTAGGGTTTTTGATTAGTATGCTCGCTAAGACTTCGCAATCTTATGCCTACGTATTCCCGTTTAAACGGAACAGGGAAATTAGAGCAATCATAGTTCCTCCTATTCTAAGGGAGGAAATAGATGTTTGGTGTCTTATTCAAAGCCCAAGATTGAAGCTAAAAGGTTGAGTATTTGTGTCTTGTTCAAAGCCCAAGATTAAAGCTAAAAGGTTTGACTGAGAGAGAATTTATCATCTCTAAAGAGGGATTGTTGATTTTTGTGTGCGTTGGTCAAAGCCCAAGGTTGAAGCTAAGAGATTGATTGACTTCACTGGGGAAGTCCTTATACAAAGCCTAAGAGGAAGCTGAATATGACTGACTCAACAAGAGAGTGTTTATATATGTCTTGTACAAGGCCCAAGATTGAGGCAAAAAAAGAGACCGACTCTTTGGGGATATCATTATACAAAGCCTAAGAGGAGGCGAAAAGCTTGACTTTTCCGGGGAAAGTGTTCTTTCTGTCTTGTACAAAGCCCAAGATTGAGGCTAAAAGGGATTTTTGACTTCGCCGGGGAGTTTTGTATGTGTCTTGTACAAAGCCCAAGATAGAGGATGAAATGGGAAATTTAATTGACTCTGGTGAGGATATTTTAAGTGTCTTGTACAAAGCCCAAGACGGAGGCTAAATGGATTTGACTCTGCTGGAGAGTATTATCTATCTTGTACAAAGCCCAAGATGGAGGCGGAAAAGAGTTTGACTTTGCTTGGGAGTTTATTCCTCAAAGTCTAATGAAGGCTCGGAGGAATTGACTTCATTGGAGAAAATGTTCGTCCCAAGCTTATGAAGGTTTATATCTTGTACAAAGCCCAAGACTGAGGCTAAAAGGGTTTGACTCAACAAGAGAGTGCTTTTATCTGTCCTGTACAAAGCCCAGGATTGTGGCTGAACAAGCTGGAGAAATCAATCTACATAACTCTAGAGGAGGCTAACTCCTGCTAGGGGAAATCATTTATACAAAGCCTAAGAGGAGGCTAACGACTCAACTAGAGAGTGTTTTTATCTGTCTCGTACAAAGCCCAAGATAGAGGCTAAAGGGGTTAAGTTAACAAGAGAGCGCTTGACTCAACGAGAGAGTTTGAAAAGTGATTGACTCAACAAGAGAGTCTAAGGCGGTGATTGACTCACCAAGAGAGTCTGACTTAACAAGAGAGTATGAAAAGGTGATTGACTCAACAAGAGAGTCTGAAAAGGTTAGCTCCGCTGGGGAGAATCATTGTACAAAGCCCAAGAGGAGGCTGACTTCTGCAGGGGATTCTGGAGATCCCGAGGCAGGTCTAAATGGTGAGTTAACTCTCGCAGGGGAATGCCGAAGAGTTGATAGATCAGAAACCTCGAGGCTCTGATAGTGTTATGGTGACTTCACCCTGGTTGGTGGATTTTTAGGAGAGAGACGGGGTTTTAGAACCCACAAGTTTTACTCTTGCTGGAGATTAATCCAGAATCCGAGGTTTCTCCTATACGTTGTAGGGAACTAGAGAATGTCTTTGAGACTTAAGGGTATTTAGATTGTCCAAGTCTATTGGAAGAGTTTTATCTTTTGTATGATGCCCAAGAGGAGGCCGAATCTTTTAAGGGATGAGTATCAACCCTAAAATTGGTCTGAGAGTTTTGACTCTTTTTAGAAAAATAACTCTAATGAAGGATGACTAAGTTTTGTCCCATACCTTTAGGAGGTCTTTAGGGTCCTTGTATAAAGCCTAAGAGAAGGCATGAGAACTTCTAAGAAGCCGAAGGGTCCTTGTACAACGCCTAAGAGGAGGCGGGGATACTTTTAGGAAGCCTGTGGGTCTCAAACCAAGAAAAGTTCAAGAAATGCTATTCACCGAGAATAGATCATTTAGTGAAAGTTCTAAGTTTGAAGAAACTCAAGAGATGCTATTCACCGAGAATAGATTAACTCTGGGGAGTAGAATTTCTTTGACGATTTCTAATGTGACAGTCTGAGAAAAGGTTCACGAAGAATACTGCCTTTCTCTTTGTTCCATATTGTTTAAGCCCAAGAGAAGGCAAAACTGTATCTGGAAATCTTATGGGGATCTAGTTTTGTTTGTATTTAAGAGTGACCAACGTGGCTTTACTTAGTTCTAGACCTAATTGTCGGGGAAAACTCTAAATAACTATGCTAGTATATATACAGTTGATATATGACAAGTATGTAAAAGGATATGAAAGAAGACTAACCATGCGCAGCTTCCCACAATACAGTTATATATATGACGTATGTTTAAAAGAATGAAAGAAGACTAACCATGTGCAACTTCCCACAATATAGTTATATATATACATTAAAGCGAGTAAATGAAAGCAGATAAAACTTACAGGTGAGCAAGCTTCCATGCTGTTTTGTTAGTTGTTCAAAGAAATTAAAGAAAGTTTTGATAACAACTGTATATTTGAATCAGAATCAAAAGAGGAATCGTTTTGATAAGATTGTACTGGGACTTATACAATGATTGAGGCCTAAAAGGTTTTTTGTACAAAGGTATGGGTCTTACAACTCAAGGAGAGGCCCAAAATTTATTTTTGTACAAGTGGTGGGGCTTATAACTCAGGGAGAGGCCCAATTAATTTGTTTGAAAATGGCGATCGCGCCGAGGTTTTTGAAAACACAGTGGGTCTTATACAACGAATGAGGCCCAAACTATTTTGGTTTCAAAGAGGGATTGGGTCTTACACTCTATCAGAGGCCTATGAGTGTTTGAAAAAGATTGATGAGGGTGGAATTAATCAAAACCCTAATTTTGTCTAAAATGGAATTAATTTTGTTTAAAAATTAATAAAAATTATTGAAAACAGGTGAAAAATGAGTGGTGATCTTGGATCAATGTTTCAAAAATCATGTTTTTATCCACAAAATGATTGAAAACCATTTAAGTTTGGAAAATCAAGAAGGAAAAAATATTTTAAATGTTAAAAAACAAATAAAAATTAATTCTTTGCAAAAATATCAAGTATATGAAATAAATAATATTTTTGGGAATTTTTTATAAAAATAAAATATTTTAACATTTTTGTGAATTATTAAAAAAAGAATCAACTCAAAATCATTAAAATTCAGAGAGAAATTAATTTTTGAACCAATTAAATAAAATCACAAAATTTAAATATTCAAATATTTGAAAAAGGGCGCCAAGAACACCTTGGTCTTGCCCGCGTGCTCTGTTTTGCCCAGATTTGCGTTTTCTCATCAATCTCACTGAATACTTGATGAAATCACACAATCCACATATCAATCTGCTCGTTTCTAACTCACGATCATGTCTATGGTATTTAATTTCATTTATTTTATACATGGAATAAGAAATCAAGACAAAACCTCAAGAACCCTAAATTGTGCATGAAGGCTTAGAAATTTGATACACGATTCAAACAAAGCAATTAATTGAGGGGAAACATTCCATACATGATTATGAACATATGGCAAAATTATTGTGTGAGGAAATATGCATGAATCATGAGATGCCCAAGTTGAGGCTTACTTCTTGCAGCTGGTGATCGAGTTCTAGGTTGGAGGTGTTACAAGTTGGTTCCAATGATGTGGACAACTTCCCTAGGTGCTATGGAGTGTGTCTGAATGTTTGGAGTGGATTGAATTGAGCTGGAACTGGATTTGGCACCTCAACTGCAAATCTGTCAAAGGCTTGTGCAGATGGCTGGTGATTTTGAGAATCCGGTGTTCCAGATGTTGTTTAAGTGTTTGGATCACTTCTATATGATGTTTATGAGGTGTGTGTGTGATTGGTTTGGTTGGAATTGTTCTCAAACTCAAAACCCGATAGTGACTTGCTTTAGAAGGCAAAATTGGAAGTGAGAGTGTGATTTTGAGAAAGGCAAGTGTTATAGGCCTTTGGTGTACTCAAACTGATAAAAAATGAGGTCTATTTATAGTGTGTCAAGTTTGTTTTGCAAGGAATAGGGAATGGAAACTGCAGCAGGCCTTTGGCCAATTGGATCATTTTGGAATCTCAAGTCTCCTCTAGCCATTGACTTGAGATTAGAGCACAGGCCTATGGTCTTATGATTCAAGGATAAGGTATAACTGAAGTGTTCATCTTTACTCTGATACATGCCACCTCTAAGCATCCATTAAATGTTCCAAAACAAAATTGGAGTCTTGGCCTCCTTTAGGATTTTTAGGTTTGGCATGCTACTTGTAGTTCCAAAGACTTGGGAGGCTTATGGATCAGTGTTTGTTCCTCCTTGGTCTCCCCCTGAGGTGTGCATATGGATAAACTTGTTTGTCATTTGCACAAATTGAGCAAATCGAGCCATAATGCACAAATCTGCCTTGCAAGACAGTTTGCATCAAGGCATATTGTAGCTGGCATGTCTTCTAGCTCAGATGGATTTTGATGGAGTTCTTGGACATTTTGGAAAGCTGATATATCCTATTTCAACATGATGTCCAAATTTGGTTTTGATCCAACTTGAATTACAATGAAAAATGCCTCTACATTTGGAAAAAAAGGCAGATTCTGACTTAGTGAAAATTTCACTAAGTGTTGGAAAAATGTCACTTTTGTGTTTTCAGCCATTTTGATCACTCCATAACTTAAAATCCATGAGGAATTGGAATGAGGTACAGTTGACACTTTTAAAGTATGCCATGAGAGCTACAAATCCATCTTTGGACCATCCAAAATGGTGGATCTCAAGTTATGATTCTTGGAAGTTGGTACCCTAGCCACTTTGTTCCATAACTTAGAAAAATTCTAAGTTTTTTTTATGGTAATCACATATTAACATTGTTTAGGGTTAAGGAACCTTGGTTGACCAAAAAATCAAAAAGTCAAACTTTGACTTTTTGGTACAGTTGACTTTTCTAGCAGATGAAATCCAAACTGTGTGATCCTCTATGAAATCAAGTCCTTGACCTAAATCAAACTTAATGGATGGATTCCATAGGTGTTATAGGGTGTATTGAATCATGTCCCATGTTTTGGGAGCATGTCCTGGTTAAAAGTCAAAGGTACAGTTGACTTTTCCCGCGGAACCCTAGTTGTGGTCTAGATGAAATTGAAACTTGTGGATCAAGCGTCTTGGATCAATCCATTGTTGCAAATGGATCAATGTAGTGTATTGGGGACCCTCAAATCATGTCTTGAGGTCTTGGCTCATGTTTTGTCCCAAAAGTCTACTTAGGGGTGAATTAGGTCAAGAAACCCTAATTCTTGATTTTTGATGAATGCTTCCTTTGAGGCTAAATTGACTTGATGATTGGGTCCATGAGGTCCCTTGGAGTATCTTGGGTTACGTTTGAAGTATTGGCTCATTCCCAGAGGAAAAATTCCACCTGGAGGCCCTAGTCTGCTAAAACTCTAATTTGGCGACACTGGCGATCTTGAGGCTTAATCCACTTGGAATGCTGCAACTTTGTGCTTGATACTTGATGTGGGAGTCCTCTTGATCCTTTATCTATGTTTGAGAGGTTAGACAAGTTGGAGATTATGTCATTTCTTGATTGATCCTTTGTCTAAGGGCTCTGAGAGGGCTTGAAACCCTAAGTTTGATTGTAGTGAATGCTCACCCATCTTTGGGGAGACTAATGAGGTATGATGGTTCATCCATATTGTGATGATGATTTGTACAATGATGGGAAATCTTAGTGGTCAAAATTTGGGGTATGACAGATGCCCCTATTTAATCTTCTTGGACCCGAAGGTGTGAATGGCGAAGGTATTCGGGCATTCGGGGTGCAAGAGGATTAAATATCGGAATACCCAAAATTTTGACGGTGGTTATGAACGGCAGTTTGCTCATCCATCTTATTTTTCTAAGCGTTGATACTTAGAAAAGGTAAAACTTCTCCTCGATCCTGGTTTTCAGCCAAGGAACTAGTCTAAGTTTCTGAAATAAACTTCCCCTCGATCCTAGTTTCCTACCAAGGAACTGGTCTCAGTTTCTGATGTAAACTTCCCCTCGATCCTGGTTTCCTACCAAGGAACTGGTCTCAGTTTCTAAAATAAACTTCCCCTCGATCCTGGTTTCCTACCAAGGAACTGGTCTCAGTTTCTGATGTAAACTTCCCCCCGATCCTGGTTTCCTACCAAGGAACTGGTCTCAGTTTCTGAAATAAACCTCCCCTCGATCCTGGTCTTCAGCCAAGGAACTGGTCTCAGTTTCTGAAATAAACTTACCCTCGATCCTGGTCTTCAGCCAAGGAACTGGTCTCAGTTTCTTTTGTCAATAAACTTTCTTGACAAGGGACGCTATTGGTTAGCGGTTTTACTCAAACTTCTCACCGGATTTTCTTGGGGAGATGCCATTTGAAGGAAAAAGTTTTGATGTTAGGCTTGGGGATAGTACATCATACTTTTCTCGAGATCTTCTCAAAGAAATGCCATACGATGGACCCCAATTTTGAGGCGTTGATGACCTCATTAACATTGACTTTCTGGAGAGAAGAACCAATGTGTTGCTGAGAGTCTCTAGTTGCGAGGCTTCCTCTGGGGATTTTCTTTAATCCGGGAAAGCGAAGATGTCACCTTCAGTGGCGAAGAGTGATGTTTGTCGGAGGTCTCTCTGTCTTTTAGAGGTTCAAGTTATCAAAGTGGTCGAGGACCGTCTCCAATCCGGAAATAAACTGGAGGAGAGATTATTCAGACGCAACATTTCCCGACGAGGAAAGAACTGACAACTCGATTGATGAAAGGACTTTTATCACTAAGGGACAAGACCGACTAGAGTGATAGTGATGCAATATGAATGTGAATGCAAATCAATAATGCATGATGTATGTATGTATATGCTGACAAAACTGACACGACATACAGACTAACAGACGAACACGACTAGATACTCGGCCACTGTTGGGGACAAAGAAGCACCATTTGTTCGAGATAGCAATTCTGCCTTGCTTAAGAGAGATACTCCCTGTGGGGAACAACTGTTGGTCGGGCTTAGGAGATAAGAACTCTGCCGGGGATGTCAGATGAAACATTCGTATATGACATAGCTGATCCTTCATTCAGGCATACTAGTTTAGAAGGAGTACTTTGATTCTGCACTTTGAAGTGTAATCGACTTCGGAGAAGCGATCGATATTCTTTCGATGTTCAACAGTCAAAAGAAATTGCCATATTTATTTTAAAAGCAGAAAAAATTCTGACAAGTAAATTCATTTTTGTTTTATTTCAAGAATCGTTAATCATGTTAAAACGTCGTTCTGTAAAGCTAAAACAAACGAGAATTGCAAACAAAGCACAAGGGCTCAAATTTTATTGATAGGATGGAAATCAGCCAAGCGCGTGATCCCATAGAGTATTTACAAAGTTTAGAAAATGGTAATTTAAGGGAAAAGGGCTACATTGAAACATAACGACCGTTACATCCTTCTGCCAACTTTGAATTCTGGACATCCTGAGCTTCCGTCGAGGATGACCTTGACTGGAGTTTCCCTGATGGATGGCACGACTGCTGCTGGGGGGATTTGCCCCTTTGTTGGACGTAGTCACTTGCCATTAATCCCTAATTTTTTCCTGGATTGTACTTTGACATTTCCAATCCACCGGGATGATTTTTGATCATGTCTCTAATTTTTGCCTGGACCGCCCTTTCGGATTTTCAATCCACCGAGATGTTTTTTTTATTTAGGCGAAGTATTTCTTGACTACGTCAACATTTGTGGGGTAGGAAAACTCTTCTCCATCCATGGTTGCGAGTCTCAAGGCGCCGCCTGAGAAAGCTTTCTTGACCACATAATGGCCGTCATAATTCGGAGTTCATTTTCCCCGGGAATCAGTGAGGAATAATTGTATCTTCTTGAGCAGAAGGTCTCCTTTCGTGAAGACACGGGGTCAAACCTTTTTGTCGAATGCCTTCTTCATTCTTTGTTGATACAACTGACCGTGGCATAGAGCCGTTATTCATTTTTCCTCGATCAGATTCAGTTCATCGTGTCGACTCTGATACCATTCTGCTTTTGTTAGCTTAGCTTCCATCAATACCCTGATCGATGGGATCTCTACTTCTATGGGGAGCACTGCCTCCATGCCATATACTAGAGAGAAAGGGGTTGCCCCTGTTAAAGTACGAACAGATGTGCGGTAACAGTGAAGAGCAAAAGGCAGCATTTCGTGCCAGTATTTGTAGGTTACAACCATCTTTTGAACGATCTTTTTAATGTTCTTGTTAACCGCTTCTACCGTACCATTCATCTTGGATCGGTAGGGAGATGAGTTATGGTGTTCGATCTTGAACTCTGCGCACAACTCTTTCATCATCTTGTTGTTCAAGTTAGATCCATTATCAGTAATGATCTGGCTTGGAACACCATAACGACAGATGAGATTGTTTTTTATGAATCAGACCACCACTTGTCGGGTTACATTGGCATATGATGCTGCCTCGACCCACTTGGTAAAGTAGTCAATGGCTACTAGAATGAACCGATGTCCGTTTGAAGCCTTTGGTTCAATCATGCCAATCATGTCGATTCCCCATATGGAAAAAGGCCACGGGGAAGAAAGAACTTTGAGATGCGTTGACGGTACATGGTTTTTGTTTGCGTATATCTGACACTTGTGACACCTCCTCATGTACTTGTAGCAATCGGATTCCATGGTCAACCAAAAGTACCCGGCTCTTAGAATTTTTCTCGTCATTGTGTGTCCGTTGGCATGAGTGCCAAAGGATCCTTCATGAATCTCTTTCATTAACATATTTGCTTCTGGTCTGTCTATGCATCAGAGCAAGACCATGTCAAAGTTTCTCTTATAGAGTGTATCACCGCTCAGGAAAAAGCTGCCTGCCAACCTTCTGAGGGTTTTTCTGTCTTTTCTCAATGCCCCAGGTGGGTATTCTTGTTTCTGAAGGAAGCATTTGATATCGTGATACCAAGGTTTGTCGTCTATTAATGCTTCGATTGCTAAGATGTAAGCAGGCCTCTCAAGGCGCATTATGTCAATCTTAGGTATGTCATTCCATTGACCTACACTAATCATGGAAGAGAAAGTGGCTAATGCATCAGCCGTGTGATTCTCTTCACGAGGGATATGATGGACCTCGATTCTGTTGAAGAAGGGTAACAACCTTCTCGCGTAGTCTTTGTAAGGAATCAATCCTGATTGGTATGTGTTCCAATTTCCTTTTATCTGATTGATAACTAGGGATGAGTCGCCATATACATCCAAGTTCTTGATCCTTAAGTCGATCGCTACTTCGAGACCTATGATACAAGCTTCGTATTCGGCCTCGTTGTTTGTACACTTGAATGTCAGTCGGGCAGTGAAAGGAATGTGGGTACCTTGAGGTGTTATAATGATTGCCCCAATTCCATTTTCATAATGATTGACTGCTCCGTCAAAGATTAGTCCCCATTGGGAACCTGGTTCTGGCCCTTCACTGGGTAGCGGTTCATCGCAATCTTTCATTTTTTGATACATGACATCTTCGTCTGGGAAGTCAAACCCGACTGATTCCTGATCGTCAATCGGTTGATGAGCCAAATGATCGGCTAAAATACTTCCCTTAACGGCTTTCTGAGCATGGTACTCATTGTCATATTATGATAGCAACATCTGCCAACGGGCAATCCTTCCCGTAAGAGCAGGCTTTTCAAAGATATACTTGATTGGATCCATTTCGGAGATTAACCAAGTAGTGTGATGAATCATGTACTGGCGAAGACGTTTGCCTGCCCAAGCCAGAGCACAACAAGTTTTCTCAAGCATAGTGTACCGAGTTTCGCAGTCAGTGAATTTCTTGCTCAAATAGTAGATGGCAGACTCTTTCCTTTTCGTTTCGTCTTGTTGGCCAAGTACACAACCCATTGAGTCTTCCAAGACTGTTAAGTAGATGATCAGTGGTCTTCCTTCCACTAGAGGTGATAGAATCGGTTGATTCAACAGGTATTCCTTGATACTGTCGAAGGCGGTTTGACAGTTTTCTGTCAAATGCAGTCCTGATTCTTTTTGAGTAATTTGAAGATTGGCGTGCATGTCACGGTCATGAGGAATATAAATCTGGAAATGTAATTCAAACGTCCCAGGAATCCCCTGACTTATTTTTCAGTCTTTAGAGAAGGCATTTCTTGAATGGCCTTGACCTTAGCAGGATCAACCTCAATTCCTTTCTGGCTGACGATGAACCCTAAAAGTTTCCCTGAATGGACACTGAATGTGCACTTGTTGGGATTCAAGCGGAGTCTGTACTTTCTCAGACGTTCGAATAGTTTTAACAGGTGGGTCACATGCTCCTCTTCTGTTTTAGATTTGGCAATCATATCATCGACATACACTTCTATTTCTTTGTGTATCATGTCGTGAAACAGAGTAATCATGGCCCTTTGATAGGTTGCCCCGATGTTCTTCAAACCGAACGACATTACCTTGTAACAAAAAGTGCCCCATGGGGTGATAAATGAAGTTTTCTCCATATCTTTCGGCGCCATTTTGATTTGATTATAGCCCGAGAATCCATCCATGAAAGAGAATACTTTAAATTGCACTGTACTGTCTACCAACATGTCAATGTGTGGTAAGGGAAAGTCATCCTTCGGACTGGCTTTGTTCAGATCCCTGTAGTCTACACACATTCTGAACTTTCCGTCCTTTTTTGGAACTGGTACTATGTTGGCTAGCCATTGAGGATACTCTGATGTGGCGAGGAAACATGCGTCAATCTGTTTCTGTACTTCCTCTTTGATTTTGTTGGCCATGTCTGGATGAGTTCGTCTCAACCTTTGTTTTACTGGTGGACATTCTGATCTTAACGGTAGATGATGTTCCACGATGCTGGTATCCAACCCTTTCATATCCTGATAGGACCAAGCGAATACATCGGGAAACTCTTTGAGAAGCTTTGTTAAACTTTCTTTGATAGTTGGACTGAGCAGTGCCCCAATCTTGACTTCTTTTCTCTCTTCTTCTGAACCCAAGTTGACCGTTTCCAACGGCTTTTTGTGAGGTTCAATGGACCTTTCCTCTTGTCTGAGTAATCGGGAGATCTCTTCTGGAATTTCTTCGTCATTTTCTTCTTCAGCCTCAAATACCGGGAATTCAAAGTTGGGAGAAGGCATTGGATCGTGTGTTTCAATGGGGTTGAAAACAAGCAATCTGCATGACGTGATGATTGTTTTTTAGAAGAGATAGAGAGAACGCAAGAGTGTGTGCAGTGTATTTTCTTTGGAAAACTGTTTGTTTTTATTATTTGTTGTTTTTTAGGATTACCATTTTCTAAAAAAGCAAAAAGAGAAAACAACAATAAAATGCAGAAATTACAGAACGACATTATTTTATTTATGATTTTGTCGATTCTTGAAACTACAGCCCTATAAAACAAAACTCTGTCGCTTTAGGCAAAGCGAAGAGGGACATTTACAGAAATTGAGCCCTATAAAAACATCTGTTTCACCTGGGCAGGGTGAAAGGTTAAAGATGGCAATTACTTAGACTTATGAACGACTTTCGGAAAATCAACAGTGACCCATTGGCGGCGAACTCCTCGGTGAATCATAAATCTGGCACCTTCTTTCTCGACTTGCCATCAGAAATAACGCTGATTTCTGGTGGAGCAGGATCGTTGGAATCTGTCTCCCAGGCAGAGTTGTCGTAGGAGGATTCCTCAGCTATATCTTGCAGAGTATTTGCACTCTCAGGCAGATCTCCCCATCTAGTTGGCTGGATGTCTTCGAGCCTGATGCGAGAGCTTTTAGGAGCGGTGTACTTGACCAAGTAGTCGTACTTTCCACTCAGTTGTCCTAAGGTGTCCCACACTTCTTTGGAACTGGAGGAGTCATCCCTCTCGATGACGTTGACCTCGGGAAAATCATAGTTGATGAATTCTAGTCCTGCAATCTTTGCAAATTCATCGTCGTGCTGGATATTTTCTAAATACCCTGAGTGTTGATCCCATGACATGGTGGGGACGCAGGTATTCTTTTCAATGATGCTCAGCTGATATTCATCGTTCGGCTGATTCTTTGGCCCCGAGTTTCCTGGGTACGGCTGCCAGATAGGCAGGCCATCCATTGGACCATAATAGTCGCGGTCAAAGTTGTCTTTCATCAGAGTGTCCTCCTCTAATGAGTTTGGTGGAGCACGGCATCCTTCCAGATCACAATCTCCGTATATCATTTTAACATTTGATCTGGGGTATAAATCTTGGACTCTGTGCAGGATAGCAAAATGGCGTAGGCACCTCTTCCTGAGACATATAACCGTCCTCGTTAAGATAGGACTTCCATTCTTCACCTGTATCGGAGGAGTCACCCTCGTTGATGGTATGTACTTCTTGAGGCGCTGGGTGAAGGAAACCTCCACTGTGGAAGAAGTCCTGAATGGGATGTAAACTTTCATCGTTAGTAGCAGTCTGGGTACTGGTTAAGGAAAAACCAAGACCTTTCTTTATCTTGTTGTCAGTAGGAATGACAAGCTGTCCCCATCCTTTTGCATTGTTACTTTTGATCACTTTGAGAGCATCTTTGTATGAGGAGATCGATGTTCCTATTTCTGATTGATTCTCATTGCTCACCGACAGTGCCTGGAACTAGGTTCTTACAACCTCCTCTGGTTCTACACAAGTGGACGACGATAAGTTACTCACGATCAAGGCTTGTTCTCCACGGACTGTGACTAGTTGGTCGTTCTTGACAAACTTCAGCTTCTGGTGAAGTGTCGAAGTGACTGCCCCAGCCTCGTGTATCCAAGGTCTTCCCAACAAACAACTGTATGTTGCTCGGATGTCCATGACCTGGAAAGTGACTTGGAAAATGTGAGGACCGATAGTTATGGGAAGGTCAACTTCGCCGATAACCGTTTTTCGGGATCCGTCAAATGCTTTGACGACAACCTCACTGCCTCTCATCAGAGATCCTTTAAATGATAGTCGCATTAAAGTGGACTTCGGCATAACATTTAAAGCTGATCCGGTATCTACCAGTACGCTGGCTAAAGCATCGTCCTGGCAGTTAACTGTAATATTGAGCGCCATGTTGTGACTTTTGCCTTCTTCTGGAAATTCCTCATCACTAAATCCCAAGTTGTTGCAGAGAAGTGATGTTGGCGATGATGCTGTCGAATTGTCGTATTGTTACATCCTGTTCCATAAAGGCTTTCTCTAAGACTTTCTGTAGAGCCTCTCTGTGGGCTTCGGAACTGAGTAATAGGGACAACATAGAGATTTTTGAAGGAGTATGCAATAGTTGATCAACAATGTTGTATTCACTCCTTTGGATGAGCTTCAACATCTCATCCTCATTTTTTGAAAGGTCGGTATTATTAGATTGACCGACTGGTGGATTGGGAATTCCGGTTTGAGGTTCCCCTTCTTTGTTAGGTTCTCCAACTCCTCAGTTGAAGATTCGACCGCTCTGTGTTACTCGACTGATGTCTGCAATATTCACGACGGAGGGTAATGGAATTTCCTATTCTCAATTGTTGTAGCACCATATTTGTAAGGGATCGCCTTATCAGACTTGTACGGTACTGGTCCCGGCAGATAGACAACTACAGGAGCCTTTTGATTTTTCTGACCATTTTAAGTAATTTCAATCAGTTCCTGGTTGGGAACTTTCCTACTGTCAAAAGAAATTCTTGATTCGTCAAGCAGAGGGATTATGGCACAAACATCTTTGGTCCTCTCACGATCAGAAATTATGACAACATCTTTAATCTGATCAGCAAAATAGTCGGGCATCAAGTTGATTGACCCCGAACCTGGACACGGTTGAATCTCTTTGTGGTTCAACTGACTTTGAAGGACTGGTCGAACGAGAGCATCCTTGGTTATTCTCCGAGCAGACTCTACAACGCTCTTAGTTGTGTGGTGGCACCTGGCCACGTCCGCTTTGAATGCAGTGTAACCTTACTAGGTCTATTTCCGTTGATCGAACATCTTGACTTTGATGTCTAGTAGGGTTCCCGTTAACTATGCTGACTTGTTGCGTGTCTTTGTCTAGATAGATCGGAAGCCATCAATGGTTAAACAAGCGTTGCAAAGTTCTTTGAACGAGAACACATCCTTGGCCGCTCTCCTGACACACCTTACAGTTCTGATACTCATGTGAAGTCAGAAAACTGAGCTGGACTTGTGTAGCGTGTAACTCCACCAAGCTGGTATTCACCAAACGAATATCGAAGATTTGAATCATGTTGACTTGATAAGGATTTCTATCATGGTAGTCCTGGATCCATCCAAGATCCATCTGACGCTGGAGGGCTTCTTGTATAAAAGAACATCCCTGGTTATTTACCGAGCAAGTCAGACAGGAATTGTAATCGTGCCGCGGCAGATTATGATACTGGCTTTACCTTGAGTGCATTGCCACTAAGTTGATACTCATCGCACGGATGTCGTGGTTTTGAATGATGTTGGAATTCGTATAAGTCATGTCGACTCCACGAACTCGGTGTTCTTGGATCCATCCGAGATCTAATTGTTCCTGTAGAGCTGATTGCACCACTGAACATCCTTGATTGTCTTTAGAGCAGATTTCACACTGGTGATAATTATGAGACGGTATGTGACTGTATCCGCTCTGTCTGCGATGCATCTTGACCAGGTTGGCCCTTAATAAGAGTACTTCATGAATTTGATAGCTGTGGTTAGACTCTTCCTCTATCAAATTTTCTGCAGCTTTCTCGAGTTGAGGCAACGGGTCGTCTGAACATTTGGATTTATATCCTTGAAGGATAAGACCCCACTCCTGACAAGCTTTTGCACATCAGATTTGAAGCTGAGACAGTTTTCTATGTTATGCCCTGGTCCTCCTTGATAATAAGGGCAAGTCTGATCCGCTTTGAACCAAAAAGGCAGATTTTCTGGAATGGTAAGAGGAGCCTTGGTTTGGACATGCCCCTTGACCAGTAGTAATGGAAACAATTCTGCGTACAACATTGGAATAGGGTTGAACCCTGGTGGTCGCGTTGTATGGTTGTTGCTGTACTGAGGACGAGCCTGCTGATGAGGCTGTTGTGTCCTTGACTGATATTGTTGTTGATTCGGTTGGATCTGAGCAACCTGTGGTTGATACGTAGGAACAGGCGCAGGGTTAATAACATGAGTTACAGCTGCTACTAGTTGGTACCGTCACCTTTGCTTTCCGAGAGAGACATTGCCAATATCTTTCTCTTTTTTCTTAGGGAGAGCACTACCATATTTTTTGGTACTGCTTGATGGTCCTGAATCTTTAACAAAACGTCCTTCTCGAACTGCTTCTTCAAGATGAACTCCCATGTCGACAATTTCAGTGAAGTCGCTGGGCGCACTGGCGACCATTCTGTCGTAGTAAAATGAGCTCAAGGTTTTCAAGAAGATCATTGTCATCTCCTTTTCCTCAAGAGGTGGACAAATATGAGCGGCAATTTCATGCCATCTCTGAGCATACTCCTTAAAAGTTTCCTTGTCCTTCTGTGACATGGCTCTGAGTTGATCTCTGTCCGGTGCCATGTCCAGGTTATACTTATACTGTTGAACGAAGGCAGTACCAAGATCTCTGAAAGTGACGATCTTGGTGCAGTTTAATCCCATGTACCATTTGAGTGTGACACCGGTTAAACTGTCTTGGAAATAGTGGATCAGTAGCTGTTGGTTCTCTATCTGAGTTGACATCCTCTGAGCGTACATCACCAAATGGCTTTGAGGGCAAGAGTTACCCTTGTACTTTTCAAATTTGGGCACCTTGAATTTGTGCGGAATTCTAACATTGGGGACCAAACAAAGGTCTGTGGCGTCCTTTCCGAATAGATCCTGACCGCGAATGGCCTGTAGTTCTTTCTGCATCTCTAGGAACTGTTCCTGGAACTCCTTCATTCTATTGTCCATACTTTCGCTTCCACCAGAAGGTATTTGTGGAATCTGTCCTTCCGGGACAGGGTGTACCACGGGTGGTGGTATAGTCATTACGACAATGACTCTTGGTGCCTCCCGAAGTTTGTAACCTTCAGGAGTTGTTGTCATGCCCCCGACATCTTCGCTTTCCCGAAGTTTGTAACCTTCAGGCCCAGCGGCTCCTGCTGCAGTTTCCGGATCTTCAGTGATCTGCGGAATATATCCTTCCGGGATATAGTTGATAGGCATGCCCCAGGGACGATCTTTAGGCATGTTATACCGAGGATCAATCCTTTCCACTATAGGCGTAGATGTGATCTCTGAGATCACAGTCCGTATCTGAGCTGTTGCTAGAGCTTGCATGTCACTGTGAAACTTTCTCAGATCCTCTCTCAGAGCGTCGATTTATTCTCTCAGCTCTCTGTTCTCTTCCTCGAGATTATCCATTTTCTTTTGTTGACTGGCTCGAGTATTGTACGAATGAGACAGTTTGACTCTAGAATCGAGACACAAACGTGAGATTCATAGAGAAAGAGAATGCGTTTAAGTGAGAATGATGAATGATATACAATGATTATATTAATAATTTTTTTTGTTTAATTAAAAGAAACTTTGACAATTGGATTGTAAATATCATACAGTGGGGAAAATCCTGTTTTATTGAATTCAAAGATTGTGGAAATGGAAATACAGTAATTTACAAAGTGCTGTAAAAGGAAATCTAAACTTATGGGTCCTGAGTCCTCTCTGAGGAGAGCTCAGGTGCTGGTTTTGGTACTTTCCTTTTCTTTGACTGGGGCTCTTGGGCCGTTGTCGGGTTGTCATTCCTTTGCCAAGTGAAAGGAGTGAGCAAATTCCCTTGGTCCTCTTGATTCTCTACAACATGTTACTCTAAAATCTCGATCAGAGCATTTTTTTCTTTTAACAGTTGCTGTATTTTGTTACACTCCACATTGAGAATACTGTCATACCCCAAATTTTGACCACTAAGATTCCCATCATTGTGAAAATCATCATCACAATATGGATGTACTTTCATGCTTCATTAGTCTCCCCAAAGATGGGTGAGCATTCACTACAACCAAGAATTAGGGTTTCAAGCCCTCTCAGAGTGCTTCGACAAAGGATCAATCAAGAAATGACATGATCTTCAACTTTTCTAACCTCTTAAACACCTATGAAGGATCAAGAGGGCTCCCACATCAGGAATCAAGCACAAGGTTGCAGCATTCTAAGTGGATCAAGCCTCAAGATTGCTAGTATCACCAAATTAGGATTTTGGTCGACTGGGGCCTCCAGGTAGAATTTTTCCTCTGGGCATGAGCCAATACTTCAAAGCATAACCCAAGATACTCTAAGGGACCTCATGGACCTAATCATCAAGTCAATTTAGCCTCAGGGGATGCATTTATCAAAAATCAGGAATTAGGGTTTCTTGACCTAATTCACCCCTAAGTTGACTTTTGGGACAAAACATGAGCCAATACCTCAAGGCATGATTTGAGGGTCTCTAATAAACCACATTGGTCCATTTTCAACAATGGATTGACCCAAGAAGCTTGATTCACAAGGTTCAATTTCATCTGAACCACAATTAGGGTTTTGCGGGAAAAGTCAACTGTACCTTTGACTTTTGACTAGGACATGCTCCCAAACCTTGAGGCATGATTCAATACACCCTATAACACCTATGGAATCCATCCATCATGTTTGATTTAGGTCAAGGACTTGATTTCATAGAGGATCGCACAGTTTGGAATTCATCTGCTAGAAAAGTCAACTGTACCAAAAAGTTAAAGTTTGACTTTTTGATTTTTTGGTCAACCAAGGTTCCTTAACCCTAAAATGATGTTAATGTGTGATTTTAATCATCATTCATCAAGAAAAATCAAAGAAAGTGGGATAACTTGTAAAAGGGGTAACCATAAAAAAACTTAGAAATTTTCTAAGTTATGAAACAAAGTGGCTAGGGTACCAACTTCCAAGGATCATAACTTGAGATCCAAGCAACCATTTTGGCTGATCCAAAGATGGATTTGTAGATCTCATGGCATACTTTAAAAGCTTCAACTACAGCTCATTCCAATTCCTCCTGGATTTTTAGTTATGGAGTGACCAAAATGACAAAAACATGAAAATGCCACTTTTTCCAACACTTAGTGAAATTTTCACTAAGTCAGATTCTGTTTCACTTTTTTCAAAATGTAGGGGCATTTTTCACTTGGATCCAAAAAGTTTCAAAACAAACTATGATCACACATATGTTGTATCATATGAGAGCTTTCCAAAATGGCCAAGAGCTTCATCAAACTCCACCTGAGCTATGAGTTATGACAACTGCAACATGCCTTGCTGCAAACTGTCTTGGCAAGGCAGATTTGTGCACAAGGGCTCGATTTGTCCAAATTATGTAACCACAAGCATGGTTATCCATATGAACACCTCAAGGGGGAACAAACAAGGGACAAACACTGATTCATTAGCCTCCCAAGTCCAAGATTCCCAAAGTAGCATGCCAAACCCTAAAAAGCCTAAAAGAGGCCAAGACTCCAATTTTGTTTCTAAGAATTCAATGGATGCACCAAGGTGGCATGAACTAAGCCATTTCCAACTGAATGAGTCAAGGATAAGCTCTGAACCATAGAACCATAGGCCTGTGCTCTAACCTCTAGTCAATGGCTAAAAGAGACTTAAGATTCCAAAGTGATACAATTGGCCAAAGGCCTGCTGCAGCCACCATTCACTATTTCTTGCAAAACAAACTTGCTCTACTATAAATAGAGCTCATTTGTGCTCAGTTTGAGTACACCAAAGCACTACAACACTTGCTTTCCTCAAAATCCTTTTCTCTAGGCCAAAATGCCTTCTTTTGCAAGGTAACTCTGAGTTTTTGAGTTAGAGAGCATTTCCATCATAGCTCATGATCCAAAGACATCCAATATGTTATATCTAAGTTGTCCAAACTCTCATATGTGACCTGTAACACCAAAATCTCCTCTCAAAACCTAAAAAATTGGAGTTTTTTGCATTTTTCAAGCCATGTCTTGATTCATTCACTTTCAAAACCAGATAAGACCTCAAACACACTCCAAATATCACCCTTGAACTGTCCCAAATGGTTCCCCACATCTGGAACACCATTTGAGAGAGTTGCCATATTGGTCACTTTTGCCCCTTTTGTAAAAAAGAGCTCAAACTTGTTCCTGAGGATTCCAGCTGATTCTAACCGTCCTAAAAGCTTCTAAGGGATCATTTGAGAGTGTCTAAAGCATCAAACCACTTCTGGAACAAAGCACTTGGCAGATTACCCAAAAAGCTCCTAAAGAGGTAAGCATCACAACTTGAACTCTTTGAAATATGCATTGCTTTGAAGTCCTTTGATCATGCACATCTCATACATGTTATATATGTTGTGTTTGAGCCATTTCATCATGTAATTCATGCCTGTAACAAGAGGTAGCATAGAAAATGCAATTATATGCCTATTTCACGAACACTATCGGGTTTTTAAATAGGAGCCTCATCTGAAAAAACACCCACCACCATTGGATTCCTTGTGAAATTTTAGGCCAAATGCATATAAATTTTTTCCCAATCCATGGAGAAATGAGGAAGTTATGACCTTAACGTTTTTGGCCAAAACCTTGCCTTGCCTTGCCTTGGCCCGGCCAAAAACAAGAGATTGCCTCATATATTCATGGGGTGGTTTTGATACACGGATGTATCACCACCCTAGTGGTAGAAGACGTGCACTGCACACAAGATGTCTGGGGTTCGAATCTCCCTCGCCCCATATCCTCGTTTTTACCATTTTTCTCGCTTTTTATTGTTTTTCATGTTATTTTTAAATGATTTGGAAAATTAATAACTCTCTCAATTTTAATTATTTTTGATTGGTTCTTTTTTCAACAAATCACAAAAATGTTGAAATATTTTATTCTACAAAAAAATCAAATTTATATTATTTATTTAATATAGTTGGAATTTTTGTAAATAAATTCATTTTTAATTATTTTTAAACTCTTTTAAAATGAATATTCATCTTAAAAATCAACACCAAGGGAGTTTTAATTCATCTTGTGATTAAAACTTCATTTCTCAAACCTACACCAAAAATTACAAGTTATTTATTCAAACTTATTTGATGTTTTTATCATTTTTTATTAATTTTCTTTGAATAATTACTTTAAAAATGATGAAATTAGGGTTTCTTTGATTTTCACCCTAACAAATTTTTTTAAAACACTTTGGGACTCTAATAGAGTGTAAGACCTAACCCCTTTTGAAAGCCAAAATAAAACGGGCCTCAGTTATTGTATAAGACCCACGACATTTTCAAAAACCTCGGCGCGATCTCCATTTCAAAACAGAAACCAATTGGGCCTCTCCTTGAATTGTAAGCCCCACCACTTGTATAAAAATAAATCTTTGGGCCTCTTGAGAGAGTGTAAGACCCATCCCCTTGTACAGACAACCTTTTTGGGCCTCAGTCACTTGTATAAGTCCCTGTACAAATTCAAAACAACGGTGCGATCATTGTTAAAACTTGGGCCTCTCCTTGAGCTGTAAGCCCCAACAATCTTTTAAAAGCACTTTCTCCTTTGATTTTGAATCCAAATATATAGTTGTTATCAAAACTTTCTTTAATTTCTCTGAACAACTAACCATACAGAATGGAAGCTCTACAACGGGTAAGTGTTTATCCGCTTTCATTTATTGCTTTCATGTATATAACTGCATTGTGGGAAGCTGCGCATGGTTAGTATTCTTTCATAACCTTTTTAAATACTTGTCATATATCCAATGTGTATATACTAGTATAATTATTTAGAGTTTTCCCCGGCAACTACGTCTAGCACTAGGTAAAGCCCCGTTGGTTACTCTTAAATACAAACAAAATTAGATCCCCCATAGGATTCCAGATATAGTCTTCCCTTCTCTTGGGGTTAAACAATATGGAACAAAGAGAAAGGCAGTATTCTCGGTGAACCTTTTCTCAGACTGTCACCCTTAGAAATTGTCAAAGAAATTCTACTCCCCGGAGTTGATCTATTCTCTGTGAATAGCATCTCTTGAGTTTCTTCCAAACCCTCGAACTTTCCTAGAATGATCTCTTATCTGTGAATTGCATTTCTTGAACTTCTCTTGGTATGGGGACCCACAGGCTTCCTAAAAGCATCCCCGCCTCCTCTTGGGCTTTGTACAAGGATCCTCCGGCTTCTTAGAAGTTCTCATGCCTTCTCTTGGGCTTAATACAAGGACCCTACAGACCTCTTAAAGGTATAGGACAGAGCTTAGTCATCCTTCGCTAGAGGTGTCTTTCTAAAAATAGCCAAAAACCCTCAGACCAATTCTAGGGTTGATACTCATCCCTTAAAAGAGTCGGCCTCCTCTTGGGCATCATACAAAAGATAAAACTCTTCCCATAGACTTGGACAGTCTAAATACCCTTGAGTCTCAAAGACATTCTCAAGTTCCCTACAAAACATAGGAGAAACCCCAGATTCTGGATTAATCCCAGCAAGAGTTAAAACTTGTGGGTTCTAAAATCCCGTCTCTCTCCGAAATTCCCTAACCAGGGTCAATTTATCATCAGTATAACACTATCCCAAATCAGAACCTCAAGGCATCTGATACCTCAACTCTTCTGTAACCCTCAGCAAGAGTTGATTCCCCATTTGGACCTGCCTCGGGATCGCAATAATCCCCGGCAGTAGATAGCCTCCTCTTAGGCTTTGTGTAATGATCCTTTCCTCAGCGTAGCCAACCTTCTCTTGGGCTTTGTACAATGATTCTCCCCAGCGGAGCTAACCTTTTCAGATTCTCTTGTTGAGTCAATTACTTTTCCGACTCTCTTGTTGAGCCAATCACATTTTCAGACTCTCTTGTTGAGTCCATTACTATTCTGACTCTCTTGTTAAGTCAGACTCTCTTGTTGAGTCAATCACTTTTAGCACTCTCTTGTTTAGTCAACCCTTTTAGCCTCTATCTCGGGCTTCGTACGAGACAGATAAAAACACCCTCTTGTTGGGACAATAGCCTCCTCTTAGGCTTTGTATAATGATTTTCCCTAGCAAAGTTAGCCCACTCTAGGGCTTTCTCCAGCTTGTTCAGCCACAATCCCGAGCTTTGTATAGGACAGATGAAAGCACTCTCTTATTGAGTCAAACCCTTTCAGCCTCCATCTTGGGCTTTATACGAGATATAAATCTTCATAAGGTTGGGGAAAACATTTTCCCCAGCGAAGTTAATTTCTCCAAACCGTCATTAGGCTTTGAGGAATAAACTCCCAAATAGAGTCAAACTCTTTTCTGCCTCCATCTTGGGCTTTGTACAAGATAGATAACACTCTCTAGTAGAGTCAAATCCATTTAGCCTCCGTCTTGGGCTTTGTACAAGACACTTAGAAAATCCTCACCAGAGTCGATTAAATTTCCCATTTCAACCTCTATCTTGGGCTTTGTACAAGACACATACAAAACTCCCCGGCGGAGTCAAAATCCCGTTTAGCCTCCTCTTAGACTTTGTATAATGGTATCCCCTAGCCGAGTCAATCAATCTTTTAGCATCAACCTTGGGCTTTGACCAAGGCACACAAAAATCAACAATCCCTTCAGAGGAAGTCCAATCCCTCTTTAGAGATAACAAATTCTCTCTCAGTCAACCTTTTAGCTTCAATCTTGGGCTTTGAACAAGACACCAAAATATCTTTTTCCTCCCATAGAATAGAAGGAACTACGATTGCTCTGATTTCCCTGTTTCATTTAAACGGGAATACGTAGGCATAAGATTGCAAAGTCTTAGCGAGCATACTAATCAAAAACTCTAGGTCCCGTACCTTCACACATCAATCAAAACTTAGGTCCAGTACCTTAATAAAAACATCGGGAAGAACCCGGACATCAATTAAAACTCACTCTCCTTGTCACACTTTCCCAAGAAACTTTCCCAACCCATTACCAGATAAACACCATCAATTACAAAGCAGAACCCTAAAGCTAATATCCTGTGGATAACCACATATAGGATGGGTAATTGACAACTGCCCATTGTATAACCTGACCCCGACTCCCCGAATCTCTTTAAAGCGTTTGTTCAACTAAAAATTCGCGTGCAAGTTTAGTTTTAGATTGCTTTCCTTTTCCTTTCAGCTTTATGGGATAAATAAGAAATTAGAAAGTAGCACCCTTTCTCCTTGAGGAGGAAAACCCAAACTTCAGCGATAAGGTGGTCGCGTCACCGAAAAAATCGCTCGATACAGTAAAATGGCGACTCTGCTGGGGACTCATTTTGTTTGTTAGGGACTAAGTTATAGCTCTTAAGAGGTGTAGGATGTTAGTTTTAGGACAAATATATATATACTGCTTTTCCTAATTGATATCCGTGTTTATTTTTCTGCTAATGGGAATGCGTGTGATGCCACATCTGGAAAGATTGAGTATACACCTAAGATAAGTGATGGCACTAGACGGGTAATCTTACAGGGAGTGACTCCCAAATAAGAGGTCTCGGTCGACCATCGAATCAGTGGAGATACCCTTTGCGGATTCAATGCCTATACGACTTTGGTTGTTGAAAACAGATTGTTCGTCTGGGTTATTTAAGAAACTGAGGATTTAAGTAGACTGAAACCATGTTACTATTTTGTAGTACGGAAGCTATCGGAAATAGTTGTCACGAGATACTACCCTCATTTGAGATTACTCTAAGATACATTAGCTCGCTCGGGTGATTCCAGCCTGTTGTTGTTATCCCAAGAGGGGTCAGTGATTTTGAGGACAGGTACAAAAAATCACCAGTATAAACCTTTGGGGATGGGTAGAGCCTTGACTTCATGACACTGAACCTTTGACCCCATGTTTTTTCTATGTTTTTGTGTGTTGCATTCATGCATTAATCTAAAAAACATTAAAACAAAGAAAATTTTCTCTTCTAGTCTCTCTTTTTCAAATTAAACTAAGACAATGATTGCAAATGTCAGAGAAAAAGATTGCGTTATGGATTTCGGTAGAAGGAGGACTCACAAGTACACCTTCAAGGTTCCAAAATTAGAGGATTCAAGAGGTTTAGCAAGGATGATCACAAACCCTGATGCTTTCAGAGCTAAGTACGGAGGACTGCTATCTCTGTTAAGGGTCCATGTAATTGAGGGAATCCTGTCTACACTCATTCAGTTTTACGATCCGGTTTATCACTCTTTCACATTTCCGGATTATCAGCTAGCACCAACACTAGAGGAGTACTCTCACCTGACTGATTTACCCATCACTGATCACGCTCCATTTTCTGGACATAAGAAATTCCAAAGGATCAAACCATTGCAAGAGCAATCTATTTGGGCGAGTCAGAAGTCAGGACTCACATGACCATTAAGGGTGGAATCCAAGGTTTTCCAGCCAATTTTTTGATAAAGAAAGCCCTATACTTTGCCAGTATAGGGAACGTGACTGCTTTCGAGAGCATCTTTGTTTTTCTCACCTACGGGTTATTTTTGTTTCCCAACATTGGTAACTTCGTTGATATCAATGCCATTAAGGTTTTTCTGATTGGAAACCCTGTACCGACCTTGCTCGCAGATGCTTATCATTTGGTACACTTAAGGAGTTTATATAGCGGAGGAATGATCACATACTGTGTACCCCTGCTATACAAATGTTTCACTTCCTATTTGCCAAAGTCTGCTGCATTTTGGGATCATAAGAATACTTTACGTTGGTCGCAGAGAATCATGTCTCTCACTAACTCTGACATCCATTGGTACAATCGAATCTACGACGGGATCAGAATCATTTACCGTTGTGGAAATTTCCCTAATGTACCCCTTATAGGAACTAAAGGAGGAATCAATTATCATCCGGTTTTAGTTCGTCGTCAATTCGGATACCCGATGAGGCATGTTCCGCGTAATGCTCATCTGGAAGGTCTTTTCTTCAAGGAAGGAGAAAATGACAGAGCACTAAAGACATAAATATTGCATGCTTGGAAACATGTTCACAGGAAAGGAAGGGAGTCTCTAGGAAAACCAGATTGCGTCTCTGTGGAACCTTATCTCCATTGGGTACAAACTAGAGCTCTCAAGCTGAGGATGCCTTACCCTCGTCAAGAAGTTCTTCCGTTAGAGGAATCTGTCCTTTATTTTATGTTTGATACGGAAAAGCTTCAGGTTACTCTCAACAAATTTCAACAGGAGAGGAATTCCTGGAAGAACAAGTACCGTATTCTCAATGTGGAGTGTAAGAAAATACAGCAACTATTGAAAGATAAAGATGCTCTGATTGAGATTTTAGAGCAACACGCTGTAGAGAATCAAGAAGACCAAAGGAACTTGCTCGCTCCTTTCACCTGGCAAAGGAATGACAACCCGACAACGGCTCAAGAGCCCCGGTCAAAGAAAAGGAAAGTACCAGAACCAGCACCTGAGCCCTCCTCAGAGAGGACTCAGGACCCAAAAGTTTAGATTTCCTTTTACAACACTATGTAAATTACTGTATTTTCATTTCCGCAATCTTTGACTTCAATAAAACGGGGTTTCCCCACTGTTTGATATTTGCAATCCAATTGTTGAAGTTTCTTTTGATTAAACAAAAAATAACTAAATATAATCATTGCATATCATTCATCATTCTCACATAAATGCATTCTTCTTCTCTACGAATCTCACGTTTGTGTCTCGATTCTAGAGTCAAACTATCTCATTCGTACAATACTCGGGCCAACATTCAAAAGAAAATGGATAATCTCGAGGAAGAGAATAGAGAGCTGAGAGAAGAAATCGAAGCTCTAAGAGAGGATCTGAGAAAGCTTCATAGTGACATGCAAGCTCTGGTAGCAGCTCAGATACAACAGACTGTGATCTCAGAGATCACATCAACGCCTATAGTGGAAAAGATTGATCCTCGGTACAACGTGCCTAAAGATCATCCCTGGGGCATGCCTATCAACTATATCACAGAAGGATATATTCCGCAGATCACTGAAGATCCGAAAACTGCAGCAGGAGCCGCTGGTCCTGAAGGTTTCAAACTTCGGGAAAGCGGAGATGCCAGGGGCATGACAACAACTCCTGAAGGTTACAAACTTCGGGAGGAACCAAGAGTCACTGCCATGATGATTGTACCACCACCCGTGGTACACACTGTCCCGGAAGGGCAGATTCCCCATATATCTTCTGATGGAAATGAAAGTATGGACAACAGAATGAAGGAGTTCCAGGAACAGTTCTTGGAAATGCAGAAAGAACTGCAAGCCATTCGCGGTAAGGATCTATTCGGAAAGGATGCCGCAGACCTTTGTTTGGTCCCCAATGTGAAAGTTCCACACAAATTCATGGTGCCCGAATTTGAAAAGTACAAGGGTAACTCTTGCCCTCAAAACCATTTGGTGATGTACGCTCGGAGGATGTCAACTCAGATAGAGAACCATCAGCTACTGATCCATTACTTTCAGGATATTTTAACCGGTGTCACACTCAAATGGTACATGAGTTTAAAATGCACTAAGATCGTCACTTTCAGAGATCTTGGCGCTGCCTTTGTTCAACAGTGTAAGTATAACTTGGACATGGCACCGGATAGAGATCAACTTAGAGCCATGTCGCAGAAGGATAAGGAAACCTTTAAGGAATATACTCAGAGATGGCGTGAAATCGTCGCTCAGATTTGTCCACCTCTTGAGGAAAAAGAGATGACAAAGATCTTCTTGAAAACCTTGAGCTCATTTTACTACGATAGAATGGTTGCCAGTGCGCCCAGCGACTTCAGTGAAATGGTCGGCATGGGGGTTCGTCTTGAAGAAGCAGTTCGACAAGGACGTTTAGTTAAAGATGCTGGATCATCAAGAAGTACCAAAAGATACGGTAGTGCTCTCCCTAAGAAAAAGAAGCAAGATATTGGCAATATCTCTCTCGAAAAGCAAAGGCGACAGTACCAATCGGTAGCAGCTGTAACTCCTGCTATTAACCCTGCGCCTGTTCCTACGTATCAACCTCAGGTTGCTCAGAGCCAACCGAATCAATAGTAATATCAACAAAGGACACAACATCCTCTTCAGCAGGCTCGTCCTCTATACAACAACAACTGCACAACGCGACCACCAGGGTTCAACCCTATACCAATATTGTACGCAAAACTGTTTCCATTACTACTGGTCAAGGGGCATGTCCAAACTAGGGCTCCTTTTATAATTTCGGAAAATCCGCCTTTCTGGTTCAAAGCGGATCAGACTTGTCCTTACCATCAAGGAGGATCAGGGCATAACATATAAAATGGTCTCAGTTTCAAATCCGATGTGCAAAAGCTCGTCAGGAGTGGGGTCTTATCCTTCAAGGATACAAATCCAAATGTTCAGACGAACCCGTTGCCTCAACACGAGAAAGCTGCGGTGAATTTGATAGAGGGAGAGTCTAACAACAGCTATCAAATTCACGATGTACTCTTATTAAGGGCCAACCTGGTCAAGATGCATCGTAGACAGAGCAGATATGGTCATATACCGGCTCACAATTACCATCAGTATAATATCTTCTCTAAAGACAATCAAGGATGTTCTGTGGTGCAATAAGCTCTACAGGAACAATTGGATCTCGGATGGATCTAAGAGCACCGAGTTAGTGGAGTCAACATGACTTATACGAATTCCAACATCATTCAAAACCACGACATCCGTGCGATGAATGTCAACTTGGTGACAATGCACTCAAGGCAAAGCCAGTATCATAATCTGCCGTGGCATGTAATACCTCAAAATATTCCCTCATGTTTTCTCAATAAATTGGTTTATGCTTTACTCATTTGCATTCCATAGTAGGTCATAAGTTGCATATCATTGGTTGCAAGGCATGGTATCTAGTGCTTCAAGGTGTGAATAATAGAAAGCCAGAGAAAAGCAAGAGAATAAAAGCCAAGGGTCTTCAAACAAGCCTCAAGGGTCTCTCATATCATATATCCTCACACTTTGATCTCACAAGTCATGAGAAGGTGGAAATTCATCAAGAAGACTGGGCAGGGCATCATCTCCTACACAAAATAGTCTAAAGTGGGGATCTGACCCTCAAATGGGCAAGTTCTTTGAGTTTTGATCACCTCCAAATGTCATATCTCATCTTTGTTAGATAGGATGTACATCATATTCAGAGGAATTTGGATTTGGAGGATGGGTTATTTCCTCCTAATCAGAGGGTACCAAAATTAGGGTTTGACATAAAATCAGTTTATTTCTGATTTTTTGGACAAAACTTGATCTCATGGTATTCCTTATGTTCTTAAGTGTATAGGGATGAAAAAATTCCCATCAATTGGTTTCAGAAGGGTCTCAATTGGTCAGAAGATTCAAAATCAGGAGAATTGGGGAAAAAGTCAACTGTGCAGTGTAAAAGTCAACTCCTGACTTTTTGAGGTCAAATTCATTAAATTCAAGTTACATATGTTCTTTGGACAAAATTTGATCAAGAAATGATGGAGGAATCATGAAAAATCAAGGAATGTGCAAAGTTGCCATTTTTAGAAACTTTGGGTTTCCAAAAATGGCAAGTTTGGACCATTTTGCACCACAATTTGAGGCTTCCTTTCTCCATGATAAAAGCTTCAAACCTCAGGCCCAAGCTGAGCCAATTAAAGTTCATGTTATAAGCTTCAAATCCATATAAAGAACTCTCCCATCGGATCAAAATTGAGGGAGTTATGATCAATCAAAGTTTGGTAAAATCAAGGCAAATCTCAAGTCATGGCAAGGCAAGCGCAGGCCCATAGGCCATAATTTCATCGAATAGTTGGCGTGCCAAATGTCAAGCCAATTTTCTCAATCAAGAAGGCTTCAAATGAAAAATTGTTGAACATCAAAGTTGTTCATCTCCATGCCCTCTTAAACTTTGATGTTGGACATTTTTTCATTTGAACAAGTTATGAAGGTCATACGAGGGCTCGAACATGGTGGTTTCATGCTGAAAGTTCACAAGTCACAAGGCCTTGCTTGCAGCCCAAGTCACATGCCCATACGGAAATTGTGGTTCCTTGTTTTCCAAGCAATCGAGTTGATCCTAACTAACCGAGTTAACTAACTTGACTCGGTGAGTTGAGTCTAACTAACTCCGACACTAGCTCCAAACCCAATCCTCATTCCAAACCTCTCATACTCCAAACCTAAAATCTATTTAAGAGATGCTTCACTCATTTTCAAAGGACTTCAACCATTTTCTCAAATTTCTCACATTTCACTCTCAATTCTCTCTCATTTCTCTCTTCACTTTGCTACAACTTCTACTTCTCTCTTCCAAAACCACACACAAAAGCTCTTATTTCTTGAAGAATAATCACTTTTTACATTGAAAAGTGATTAATTCTTGAGCTAAACTTCAGCTCTTGGTTTGCATTGGTTGGATTTTCTGGAATTGCAGCTTGTTCTTCTTCAATCCAAAGGTTTCTCACCATTTATTTTGGTGCAAGTTGGATTTTGGTGGATTTTCGCGATTTCGTTCGGTTTCGACGTGTTTTGGCAATTGATTGAGGAATCTCTGGTTTTCTTTCATTTTCTGCACCAAGATTACTTTGCAACAATTACCAAAGCAAGTCTCCGCTTTGTAAGTTGGTTTTCCCTAAATCTACACTGTTTTTATCTTATTCGCAACTTATTCGATGTAGATCTTTGTGGATTTTTGATTTGGATTCATATGCTTGAATATGATTCTCGGTGTGGTTGTTAATTGAATCCAATTGATGTTTGTTGACTGTAATTCAATGTAATTTCGTGCCTAATTGGTTACATGTTCATTTGGAAGTTTGGAGAAGTGATTTGCTGCTGAAAAGTGCTTTTGAAACTGTTTTTTTTGGCCACTGACCCAGAGTAACCGGTTACTCACCGTTTGTTAACCGGTTAACATGTGTATTTTTTTGCGTAAACTGTTGGATTTTTTAACTAAGTAACCGGTTACTCACCGTTTGTTAACTGGTTACTCTGGGACAGAATGTGCATTTTTGTGCATTTTCTTGCTTGTTTGACATCTTAACATGTTTAAACTTCATGGATCAATGCATTGATGATTGGTGGATTATTTTTGAGCTATTTTAACTCACACCACAATATGAACTTGATTTTACGACATACGTGCCTTTGTTTTTCATCATTGAACATAATGTTTGCATTGTTGATTAATTGATGTGATGAACACATGATGCACACACTTTGAGCTTATTAATTGATAATTGATGTTATGTTGTTGGAATTACTATGCGCATGTTCATTTGCTTTCCATTTCAAGAGATGTATTCTTGTTTTTGACTTGCACATATTCTTGACAATGTGTATTTTTTTGTAATGTGCAATATAACATGTTTGATTTCAAGGATTGTTCACCATGATTTGTAATGTGATTGTGATCGTGTTTGTTTGATGAATGTGCAAGGCCTGATGCATGATAATGGTTGTTCATGATTGAAATTGTTTGCTAATGCATGCTGTCTCTAATCTTCCACTGCTGCCTGAACATATATGTGTTGTAGTATGTACTGCCAAATGTTTGTTACACCCATTTTGTATGCTGAACATGAGCTGTTGTTTGCTGTTTGGTATATGATGCTGAATTTACTGCCGTTTTGTTGCATGTGGGTTGTAATAGCTGTTTTTTTCATTGTTTCCTTCCATTTGCTTGTTTGACCAAGTTCTGTTACTTAGGATTTCTTGTAAATATGTTTTGCACTAACCTTTCCATGTAGGTGCTAAAGGTAAGAAAGTGTGTGGATATGCTTCGACATACTCTTCTTTCTTTCATCTTCTCTTATTTCTTTTAATAATTCAACTTGTGATTATGATTAGCATTTATATGCTTTACTTGAATAACTTCTTCTTCAACCCTCTTTAAGATCAACTTAACTTCCATCTTGGAAGTAAGTTGCTTCTTTTGCTCTTCTTTTCCTTTCTTTTAGGATTAGGTTTCTTAAACCACATTAACTATAGGAACATCCATGTATGATAACATTAGGTTGAGTCTTAGTCTCCCCCTTTAGCTTTCACCTTTTGCTTCCTTTTGAGTCTCTTCTTCTCATCTCAAAACAAAAGTAAAAAACACTTAATAAAGGTTAAACGTGTATTGCGCATGAGCCTTAAATGTGGGAAGTGAATAATGGGGGGGTTTCCCTTCATTCTTCTAGGATACCTAGTGTACGTCCTGTTGGGGGACGATACACGATGTATTCGTTCCTATGTTGTAGACTTGTGTGCAATGCAAGTTACGAATACCTGTAAAAACACTTCTTTAAAAAAAGATAAAAACAAACAATAACGTCTTTCCTTCGGGAATTCTCTTCTCATCTCACTCATTCTCAACGTAAGAATGCGTCTCTCCTCATTCTCTTGCAAGACGGTAACGCCTAAGTCTCTATACAGCGAGCTACAACCCCTGATCTAGAACATTGGCCGTTCTCTAAAAAACACAAACAACTTTTCCCTAGGTGAGGGGAACTACGTCGCTCTGATTCTCATGCTCCCGATGAGATACTTATGCAGTGGGGTAGGTCCCATTCGAGCACTTATTTTATTTTCCCTACATTTGTTCCTTTTTCTCTCTCCTTTCCTTTTGCAGTTCTCCAGCTAGCAGTTCCTTTTCCAGTATCCTTCCCTTACACCCTTTGATCGAAGCAACAAGCGTGGATCCCATCGGGTACGATGGACGCATGGGGGTGCTAATACCTTCCTCACGCGTAACCGAATCCCGAACCCAGTTCTCTTGGTCACAAGACCATGCTCTATCCTTCCCCTCAGGTATATGCGGTGTTTCCTTTCCCTCTCGTGGGATAAATACACATTGCTGGCGACTCTGTTTCGGTGCCACTTTCGCGTTTGTACCTGGATGAAAATCCCGGGAGCGACAACTGGTGACTCTGCTGGGGAACGAACCCAGAATCTCTGGTTTCCTTAGCGAGTCAATCCTAGCGCTTGTCTGTTTTTTCTTTCATTGGGTGTTTATCGCTGTGTTTTGCTGTATTTACTGTTGTATTATATTGCTATTTACTGTATTACTGCTTTCCTGTACTTTACTGTATTTATCGCATTCACTGCATTACATATCATTATTATGCTGGACTGTGCTGTTGTTTTCTGTTTGGTGGGCAGGGTGTTCTGAGAGATAAGCCCACTACCCAGGCTTGAGCATACACATAGGTATTAGTGTGGGTGGACGTGTCGCTCCCGTGGTGTTTTGCCACGTGTGGGTGTTCACGAGACCTACAACCAGATGAGGTTCTATCCGGAGCTATCTGCTACTGTATGCTCTTTACAGGCCAGTAGATATTCTCTGGAGTAATTGTCGACTCTGGTGACCATTCCCGAGGACTCAGTTGCGGCACTCCTCCCGAGTTGTGACAGTGGCAGACCACACTTTGTGGCAAACCCATTGCACATTCTCGATCCGACGACCCAATGCTGGGAACTTGCTATAGGATATCCTTTTGAGGGGAATCAATTGAGGCCTCCTCGATTGATGATGATGCCAAACCAGAAATGGTGAACGTATCATCATTTCTCGACCTGAGAGCCCGTGATATTGAGGATCCTCGCCTTTTTAGTACTCACATGTGAGAGGGACGGGTTGTTTACAGGTTTGCAGGTAACCTTGACTTTCAACATACCTGGTGCACTGGATTTCTTATCAGTATGGTTTATCTGTATGGTTACTCTGTTGTTCTAGGACTCTGGAGAACTTGAGCCTTGAATTTATGCAACTATTTCAGTCCAGCACAGACACGTGGCACTCTGATCCCATGCCTTGCATTGCATCTTTTTCTCTAACATTCATATTTTTTCATTTTCCAGGTAGTATCTGATTTTGATTCCAGTCCACGGGCAGTGATAGGGATGGAAAACAAAAGGGGCAAGAAGAACACCATTGTGTACAAGTTCCCGAAGCTCATCCTGGGTCAAATTTGTAAATTGCAAGAGATGGCCAGTCCAGAAGTGTTAGGAATGTTCGGAGAGAAGTACGGTTGGATCCTATCCTTTGCTCGTAACCTTAGTGAATATGAAGCTAATGGCTTACGCACCCTGATGCAGTTCTATGATCCTGCCTTGAGGTGCTTTGTACTGACGGATTATGTTTTGGTTCCTACTCTGGAAGAGTATTCTAACATTCTGGGAATTTCCATCAAAGAAGGTACTCCTTTCTGTGGGTCGAAGGCAGATCGTGATTTCCAAGCGGTGGCTGGTGCTCTTTATTTGAGCAAGTCAACTTTGGAAGCTGATATTTCTGGCAAGGGAAAGTTTCGTGGCTATCACTTATCATACTTGGCAAATAAAGCTCAAAAGGCAGCAAAGGAAGAGAAGTGGAATGCTTTCAATGCAGTGTTGGCTCTCTGTGTATATGGTATTGTCTTGTTCCCGAATGAGCCTGATTTTGTTGACATGGATGCTATCAGAATATTTGTATCTCAGAATCCGGTGCCAACCTTATTAGGAGATCTTCATTATGCCTTATACAATAGGAACGAGAAGAGACGAGGTGGGACAGTTCATTGTTGCGCACCTCTTTTCTATAAATGGTTTGTCAATCGTCTACCCCAGTCAGGTGCTTTCAAGGATACTAAGAGTTCCCTGAAATGGAGTCAACGTCTGATGGGCCTAGATGCTAGGGATATTATTTGTGTGAATCACGGAGTGCTGGGTAGAGACATTTTGCACAGTTGTGGTGAGTACCCCAATGTTCCATTGATAGGGAGGAAAGAGGGTATTAACTATAACCCTTCCTTGGCTATCCGGCAGTTTAGGTATGCCCTAAGAAGTCCCCCAGCTGAAAAGGAGTTGGAAGAGTCTTTGTATTTTCACATGGCTGACGATGGATTAGATGTGGCGCAGAAAGCTTCCAAAGCATGGCTCAGTAAATAGAAGAGAGGAAAGACCGTGTGGGGTTTGCCTAATAATCAAACTTTCCCTCCATACGAGCAATGGATAAAGAAGAGGGTCGAAGAGTACTATTTGCCTTTTGATTGGGCGCCTCCCTTGTATCCCAAAGTGATAGAGGAAAGAATCACCGTACCTATTGAAGAATTCGACAAGCAGCGAATAGTGGTACAAGAGTTGAGGGAGGAAAATGCTAGTATGAGTAGTAGACTTCAGGGCGCTTTACATGACAACTTGGAGATGAAATGGAAGGTTCAAGATTTGACAGATCGTTTGGAAAAAAGGGAGAAGGATCTTGATGACAGAGCTCAGCACTGTAGAAAAATCAGTATGACTGCTGAATCATCCGGCAAAGCCTACAGGGAAACCAAAAAGCTCTTGACCAAAACTGAAGACAAGCTTGCCACGTATCAGGAGATGTGGGAAGAGCTTAAGATTGAGAATGGGGAGTTAAAAGAAGAACTTAAAAGAATGAAGGAAGACAAGAAGCACTTCTCTGGTAAGTGGAAAGAAGCCCAGAAAGAAATTGAAGAGCTCAAGCTGCAAGCGGGAATCAAGAAGTCAAAGCGCGAAGGCAATGATGTTGAAGAGCAGATTACTAAGCTGAATCAGGATGTCAAGAAGAGAAACAGACTGATCAAGGGGTTGCTAGAAAGACCTACCCATCCAGACACTATGAACCTTCTTGAGGAGATTGAAGCCAGTTTGTTTGGAATTGATTTGTAGTGATTCTGTTGTCTGTATTTTGTTATGATTACCATCAGGATTGTTGATGGAATCACTTTTGATTGTATCGGACCTATCTGTATGATTTCTTATGATATGATATTAAAGTAGTTGGTTCGGCCATATTTGTCTCTACAGCTCTCAGTTTGTGAAAGATGTCTTCCTTTGTTTGATTCTGCAATATTTCTGGATTCGGATTTATTTTCCGACGTTGTGTCCAATCCCTTGCCCAATTTCAAAGCTGGAATCAAAGCAGATATGCCCTGGAAATGTTTAAATATGATTGTTTGCATTTGCATTTGCATCCTCATAATCTTAAGCATTCTTGCATAACGAGTACTTGTTGCAGGAGCTCTCTAACCTTTATTTGGTTGCAGGCATAATAGTTGATTCCCACATTCACCGATACGCAACCAGAGGAAACCAATCTAGAGCCATGGATCAGGTACAGACATAGTTGGCTGAGTTAAGGGCACACATGGAACAATTTATGAGTTTGATGCAGGGCGTTGCCCAGGGGCAGTAGGACCTAAGAGTAGGGCAAGAAGACATGCGAGCTACCATCCAGAGGTTGTAGACAGAGATTTCTACTGGTGACCACGTTAATCCCCTTTGGCTTAACCCTCCTGTTGTCAATCCTCCTGTTGGCAATCCTCCTGTGGTTACTCCTCCTCTGGTTGGAGTTAACTTGGGATTTGTTCCTAGCAACAATGGGCTGGTGGAAGATCGTCATGATGATCAGTTTTCTGTACTTAATGCTGATATGGGATTCTACCATGATGACAAGAAATACGAGGGACTGGCTGAAAGAGTGAAAGCTATAGAAAGTCAGAATCCTTTGGGAATTGATGTTGAGGATATGGGGCTAGTACAGGGTGTCAAGATTCCCCCAAAGTTTAAACCACCTACTTTCGACAAGTATAATGGTAGCACTTGTCCCAAAACTCATCTCCTGGCATATAATCGGAAGATATCGGCTTATTCTGATGATCAGAAGTTATGGATGTATTTTTTCCAGGACAGCTTGTCTGGAGCCTCACTGGAGTGGTATATAAAGTTGGACAGGGCTCACATCAGAAGCTGGAAAGAGTTGTGCTTGGCTTTCTTAAAGCAATACCAGTATAATATCGACATGGTACCGAATCACACTCAGTTACAAAGCATGACACAGGACCCTAAGGAAGGTTTTAAGCAGTATGCCCAGAGGTGGCGTGAACTTCCTGCTCAGGTGCAACCTCCATTGGCAGATAGAGAAATGGCTGACATGTTCATGAATACTTTGCAAGGTCCGTATCTTGATAGGTTGGCTACTTTTCCATCCACTGGTTTTGCTGACATAGTAATTGTTGGAGAGAGAATCGAGAGTTTGCTAAAGCTAGGGAAGATTCAGGACAGAAGTGGTACAAGTTCGGCTCCCGCAAAGAAGTTTTTTGGTAACAATAACAGAAAGCGTGAAGGTGACGCTAATGCTGCATATGCACAAGGGGGGAGAGGTCGAGGACGACAGGGTACATATCACCAATCAGCATCTATAACTATTCCAACTCTGGATACTAAGGCTCAACCTGCAGCTCAGAGGCAGTATCGCCCAAGACAGAGAATGAATGACCGACATTTTGATGCTTTCCCTATGACATGCTCACAAATGCTACAGAATTTACTTCGTTTAAAGTTGGTACAATTGAGGACTTTGGCTCCCCCAGTGGGTAACTTACCCGTTGGGTATGATGCAAGTGAAAAGTGTGAATTTCACTCAAATGCGCTAGGTCACAATGTGGAAAATTGCAGAGCTTTCAAACATGTGGTTCAAGATCTTGTTGATTCAAAGGCTATTAATTTTGCTCAGAGGCCTAATGTAATTCAAAATCCCATGCCTTCGCATGATGGACCAGGGGTGAATTCCATTGAAGAAGATGGAGATTTGAATCTGGTGAGGGATATTAATGATGTCAAGACTCCGTTGAAAGTTGTGAAGGAACGCCTATTCAAAGGGGCTGTTTTTCCTGGTTGTTTAGAAAGTTGTGAAGATTGTTTGATCGCTGATAATGGTTGTGTGAAGTTGAGAAAGTGCCTTCAGAGCATGATGGATGAAGGATATTTACAGTTTGATCAGTTGAAAAAGAATGATGATGAAGTTTCTACTATTACAATCTATTTTGACCCTGTGGAAATTCCGGTGCCGGCTCCTGTACAGACATCTGCGCTTGAACGAGTAGCTCCTATAACTGTAACTGTTCCTGGTCATGTCCCAAATGAGAACAAGGTTGCAATTCCATGGTACTATGGAACTAATAGTCAAAGGTAGGAAGTGCAGACTCCTCAAGAAAGTGGTTCAAGTATCTGAAATGTTGGAGGACTGGGCGGTTTTACTCGCAGCGGAAGGCTTTTTGCTCCTCAGACACTCAGGAGAGACGACACTGAAGCATTAGAGAGAGCCAAAGGAAAGCAGGTGATTAGTGATAAACCAGTGCCAGGGGCAGAATCTGATAAGTTATTGGAGAAAGATGTTGAGGAATTCATGAGAATAATCAGAAAGAGCGATTATAAGATCGTTGACCACTTATATCAAACTCCTTCTAAGATCTCTATATTGTCATTGTTGCTATGTTCCGAAGCACATCGGAATGCTCTGCTCAAAATTTTGAATATGGCGTACGTACCGCAAGAAATATCAGTGAACCAGCTTGAAAGTGTGATTTCTAATGTTAATGCGGGTAACGGTGTGGGGTTCACAGATTTTGACTTAACGCTAGAAGGAAGGAACCACAATAAGGCTCTCCACATATCGATGGAATGTAAAGGTGCTATGTTATCTCACGTATTGGTGGACACTGGCTCGTCCCTCAACGTGTTACCTAAGAAAGCACTGGCAAAGCTAGATGTGGAAGGGGTTGTACTGAGGCCTTGTGATCTAGTAGTGAAAGCATTTGATGGTTCAAAGAGATCAGTGTTTGGAGAGGTAGAGCTGCATGTCCAGATCGGACCCCAGGTGTTCAATACAGTTTTTTATGTGATGGACATCCAACCGGCCTATAGTTGTCTATTGGGTCGTCCATGGATCCACGCTGCTGGGGCCGTATCTTCAACCTTGCATCAGAAGATAAAATTTGTAGTTGAAGGCCAGGTTGTTACGATATGCGGAGAAGAAGATATTTTTGTTAGCCATCTGTCGTCCTTCAAGTACGTGGAGATGGACGGAGAAATCCACGAAACTCTCTGTCAGGCATTTGAAACTATGAATATGGTGAGAGACTCTCCGTCTGGTGAGGCAAGGAAGGGAACCTCTATGACTTCGTATAGGCAGGCTTTGGAAATGGTACAGTCTGGGCATATCGAAGGTTGGGGACAAGTGATTGAGATACCTTTCAAGGATGATAAGGGCGGAATTGGTTATAAACCTCCTCGAGTTCCATTACTACAGGGTCAAGAGCGCCAGGGGCCAGTTATTTTCTCAAGTGGAGGAGTCATACATCCAAGCCAGATTTGTGCAGCAATTGAAGACGGTGAAGATAGTGACTGTGACCTGGACAATTGGGTGCGCCCATGTGCCCCAGGAGTGAAGCTGAACAATTGGTTTTCGGAGGATCTCATCCAAGTTACTCTACCAAATAAGTAAAATTTCTATGTTTTCTTTCATTAAGCATGCAAAGGTCCTATGCTCTGCCCAAGGCATATGGACTTCATTGTAGGGCCCCCATTTGTTTTCATGCAAATTTTTATCATTAATATAAGGACGTTTTGTATTCAAAATTGTGTTCCCTGTCTTTCATTTTATTTTTTATCAGATAAATAAAAATGGCAATGTTTTTTTTCACAGTTTTCTTGCATTTTTCTTTTTCTTTCAAAAAAGCAATTTCTAAAAGCATGAATTATCATTCATGCAGAAATAATTCTCTGGATCTCATTGATGACGACCCTGCTATGGTTTATTATGACTTTGATAATCCAATATACCAAGCTGAAGAGGGGGGCGAGGAAGACTGTGAACTTCCTGAAGAGTTGGTTCGATTATTGAAGCAAGAAGAAAGAGCCATTCAGCCTCATCAGGAATCTATAGAAGTTGTCAATCTCGGTACTGAAAAGGTAAAGAAAGAGGTCAAAGTAGGGGCAAGCCTGGCAGAGAATATAAAGAAAGAACTAATTGAGATGTTGCGAGAGTATGTTGACATCTTCGCCTGGTCTTATCAAGATATGCCAGGGTTGGATACGGACATCGTTGTGCACAGATTGCCGCTGAAAGAGGGTTGTTTTCCTGTCAAGCAGAAGCTTCGGAGAACCAAACCTGAAATGGCCATCAAGATCAAAGAGGAGGTGCAAAAGCAGTTGGATGCGGGGTTTCTAGCTGTTACTAGTTATCCGCCATGGGTCGCTAATATTGTACCTGTGCCGAAGAAGGATGGAAAAGTCAGAATGTGCGTGGACTATCGAGATTTGAACAGGGCGAGTCCAAAAGATGATTTTCCGTTACCACACATCGATGTGTTGGTAGACAATACAACTCAATTCTCTGTGTTTTCTTTCATGGATGGGTTTTCCGGATATAACCAGATCAAGATGTCGCCAGAGGATATGGAGAAAACTACATTTATTACCCCGTGGGGCACATTCTGCTATAAGGTGATGCCGTTTGGTTTAAAGAACGCTGGGGCAACATATCAGCGTGCCATGGTGACGCTCTTCCACGATATGATTCACAAAGAAATTGAAGTTTATGTGGATGATATGATTGCCAAATCACAAATGGAAGAAGATCACTTGATACATTTGAAAAAGTTCTTTGAACGGTTGAGACATTTCAGACTGAGGCTGAACCCGAATAAGTGTACTTTCGGGGTAAGATCTTGTAAGCTGCTGGGCTTCATTGTCAGTGAGAAAGGAATCGAGGTGGATCTAGCAAAGGTAAAAGCCATTCAAGAAATGCCGGAGCCAAGAACAGAAAAACAAGTTCGTGGATTTTTGGGAAGACTGAATTATATTGCAAGATTTATATCTCATCTTACCACGACTTGCGAGCCAATATTCAAGTTATTGAGAAAAGATCAATCAATCCGGTGGAACAATGACTGTCAAAAGGCCTTTGATAAAATAAAAGAATATTTGCAAAATCCTCCGATTTTCATGCCTCCAGTTCCTGGGAGGCCACTGATTATGTATCTCATTGTACACGATGGATCAATGGGTTGTGTTCTCGGTCAACACGACGAGAGAGGTAGGAAAGAGCATGCTATATACTACCTGAGTAAAAAATTCACCGATTGCGAGTCCAGGTACTCGATGCTTGAGAAGACATGTTGCGCACTAGCATGGGCTGCTAAGCGATTGAGACAATACATGCTAACTCATACAACCCTACTGATTTCAAAGATGGATCCAATCAAGTACATTTTTGAGAAGCCAACTCTTAATGGAAGGGTCGCTCGGTGGCAGATGGTTCTGACCGAATATGATATACAATACACTTCCCAGAAAGCTATCAAAGGGAGTATGTTGTCTGATTATCTCGCCGAGTCTCCTATTGATGATTATCAGCCAATGAGGTTTGACTTTCATGATGAAGACATCATGTTTCTCAAGGCTAAAGATTGTGAAGAGCCTCCGGTTGATGAAGGGCCGGATCCTGATGACAAATGGAAACTGATGTTCGATGGGGCCATTAACATGAATGGAAGTGGTGTTGGGGCAGTCCTTATCACTCCGAAAGGATCACACATACCTTTCACTGCCAGGTTAACGTTTGATGTCACCAACAATGAAGCGGAATATGAGGCTTGTATCATGGGTATTGAAGAAGCCATTGATTTAAGGATCAAGACTCTTGAGATATTTGGAGACCTGCTCTAGTGATCAACCAGATCAATGGAGATTGGTATACCAACCAGCAAAACTTGATTCCTTACAGAGACTACACGAGAAGACTGTTGACTTTATTTACAACAGTAAAATTGTGCTATATACCTCGTGATGAAAATAAGATGGCCGATGCTTTAGCTACATTATCTTCCATGATTCAGGTGAATTGGTGGAACCATATACCCAAGATTGATGTGATGAGGCTAGACAGACCCGCTCATGTGTTTGCCGCCGATACGACGACTGATGATAAACCTTGGTATTTTGACATCAAGCGTTTCTTGAAGAGTCAAGAGTATCCGGCTGGGGCATCAAACAATGACAAGAAGACTCTGAGGAGGTTAGCAGGAAGCTTCTTCTTGAATGAGGATGTGCTTTATAAAAGAAACTTTGACATGGTCTTGCTCAGATGCGTGGATAGACACGAAGCAGACCTGCTAATGTAGGAAGTGCATGAAGGATCTTTCGGTACCCATGCCGGTGGGCATGCTATGGCAAAGAAATTATTGCGAGTCGGGTATTACTGGTTAACTATGGAGACTGATTGCTTTAAGTATGCCTGAAAATGTCACAAATGCCAAATCTATGCTGACAAAGTGCATGTGCCACCAAATCCCCTGAATGTGATGAGTTCTCCATGGCCCTTTGCTATGTGGGGTATTGATATGATAGGGAAGATTGAGCCTACTGCTTCCAACGGACATCGTTTCATTCTGGTGGCTATTGATTACTTCACCAAGTGGGTGGAAGCTGCCTCTTTTGCAAATGTCACCAGGCAGGTGGTAGCCCGATTTATTACGAAGGAGATTATTTGCCGATATGGGGTGCCCGAAAGGATCATTATTGACAATGGTTCTAATATCAACAATAAGATGATGCAAGAGTTATGCCAGAGTTTCAAAATTGAACATCACAATTCTTCTCCTTATCGCTCGAAGATGAATGGTGCCGTCGAGGCAGCCAACAAGAATATTAAGAAGATTGTGCAAAAGATGGTGGTGACGTATAAGGACTGGCATGAAATGTTGCCTTTCGCTTTACATGGGTATCGTACTTCTGTTCGTACATCTACTGGGCCAACCCCGTTTTCTCTTGTATACGGTATGGAAGCAGTGCTACTAGTTGAGGTTGAGATCCCTTCCTTAAGGGTAATGATGGATGTTAAACTTGACGAGGCTGAATGGGTCCGAGCGAGGTTCAATGAGTTGAGTCTCATCAAAGAAAGACGATTGGCTACAGTATGTCATGGATAACTATATTAGAGGAGAATGAAACAGGCATTTGACCAGAAAGTGCGTCCTCAGACTTACCAGACGGGAGACTTGGTAATGAAAAGGATTCTTCCTCCGAATACAGATCACAGGGGCAAATGGACTCCTAATTATGAAGGTCCATATGTTGTTAAGAAGGTTTTCTCGGGCGGAGCCTTGATGCTTACAACAATGGACGGTGAGGATTTTCTGTCACCTGTGAACTCAGACGCAGTTAAAAAATACTTCGCATGAAGAGACCCGCTGGACAGTAAAAAGAGAGTCCAGGCAAAAAAGGGCATCCCGACGAACAAAAAAAAAGAGAGAAAAGGTTCGGGGAAAAATTAGGGATAAAAAAAAAAGTACACCCGGTAAGTTGAAAACCCGCAAGGGCAACTTAGGCAAAAAAGGGTATCCCGGTGGATTGAAAACCCGTATAGGGCGATCCAGGCAAAAGAGAGATTTAGCGAAAACTGCAATCTGAGTAATCTGTATTGTCTCGTCTCAATCGTTAAGCACTCCGAAGGATAGGAATCAGTTCAATCGTCCCCATTTGAAAGTGAAGCTATTGGAGAATCTTGAAGATATATGAACCATAGCAGGGTTGAAACTCAATGGAGTTCCAGTTTTACATTGCCATTAGGACAGTTTCTTTTCTGTTTTGGCATTACCTCTTTCCAGGAATTGCTTCTTGATGTAAATGCCTATTTTCAGGCTTTTCAATCAATAAAATGGTCGTTATTCAGAATAATTCTATCTGTTTGCTTTGTTTTTACAATTTGTTTTGTTTACACAAACGTCCAAAATATTTGATGAACGTTTGCATGTGAAAATATGGGGGTTCTACAATAACGTGCATAAAAAGAGAAAACGTTTAAAATTGTTTTAAATGACAGGTGTGCTTGGGTGAATACTACAAAACCCATGTTACCCTGGGGGCATATGTGCGCATTCTTTTGTTTGCAGGTGTTGAGAATTCGCTGGATAGCTGTTCAAAGACGTATGACGTCTTCAAGCCAAAATCTTTTACGAAGCGCAAATGTTCGTTCCTCCCCAAGCAGAGACATTTCCTCAGCAGGAAGTTATTATTGGAGGTGGTCATCCCTAGCGTATTTACAGAGCTTCATAGTCCCATGCAGAGTACCGAAGACATCATGTTCAGGAAAGGGTTCTCATTTCACTCTTGTGTCACAACATTTACTGATTGAATCCATCGTTTGGCGGACGGTCACGCATGACGATTCAATTTTAACAAGGAAGTTACAATGGGGGAGCGTTGTATCTTATTAAGTCGATTCTCCTATTCAGTACTTCCAACAGCTACAAGCTTTTCTGTGTCGATAACAGTTGCAAATCCCCTAGCGGAGTGGCCTCGCAGTTAAGGTTCAAGGCTCAGGGAGTGTCTAGGAGTTTGGAGATGTCGAGTCTTCTATAAAATCCTTTTGGGAAGTTTTCTTCAGATCAGCCTTGTGTCTTGGGGCAAAAGCAAGGGGTTGACCATCCCAAGCATGGAGCATCATGAAAATTCCCCGACGGGAGGTGCTCCAAATCTGTTGTCCCCAGTAGAGTAACCTCTCAATTACTGCATCCTAGCTCAAGTATCGGTGTGTCCAATAGTTTGAAGATGTTTGGTCTTCTGTAAAATTCTCTTAAGAAACATTCCCTGGCACGAGACACTCTGGAGTGGTTTCCCCAGCAGAGTTTGTTGTAAGCTCATTATTCCCCAGCAGAGTTACCTTCCTTTCCTCAGCATCTATTATGCTGAGGACCTCTTTGCATTTTGCATATAGTCTGCATAGCATCCTCAAAACGCGTAGCATTTCCATTAAGGTGGAGCATTACGGCAAAACTCAAACATATGCATGCAGACATAAGCCAGGTTTAACCATTTACCTGCAAGCCAGAGCGATTCACAGGCAAAACATTGTCATGCAACCTCAGCAAAACTTCCAACCCTTGATCATATAGTGTTAAGTCCATACCCGTCCGTATTGACCTTGGACGTCCTTCGGTGTCCTTTCAACGCTCGTCCGTGTTCTTTTGACACTCGTCCGTGTTCCTCTAACGCTCATCTGTGTTCGGTTTAACGTTTCAATCCCTAGTAGAGGGGTCTTTTGTTTTAACCTTTCAACACTCGTTCGTGTTGGAACTGCCTATTTCAATACTCGTCTGTATTGGTCCTTGACACTCGTCCGTGTCCTTTCAATACTCGTCCGTGTTTGAACCCTTTAGCCAATATTCGTCCATATTGACTTTGGAGGTACTCGTCCGTATCTTATAAATCATCGTCGGATACTCGTCCGTATCGTCGACTCGGTTACTCGTCGTGTTCCTTTGATGATTGTCCGATGCTGGTTCGTATCGTTGACCCGAACACTTGTTTGTGTTCCCTTCTTAATCATCGTCCGATACTCGTCCGTATCGTCGACTTGGTCACTCGTCGTGTTCCTTTGATGATTGTCCGATGCTCGTTCGTATCGTCGACCCGAACACTTGTTTGTGTCCCCTTCTTAATCATCGTCCGATACTCGTCCGTATCGTCGACTTAGTCACTCGTCGTGTTCCTTCGATGATTGTTCGGTGCTCGTACGCTTCGTTGACCTTTGACACCCGTTCGTGTCCTTTCAGCACTCGTCTGTGTTTGAACCTCGTATTCTAATACTCGTCCGTATTGGCCTTTGACACTCGGTTGTGTCCTTTAACACTCGTCCGTGTTTTCTTTCCCTACTCGTTTGTATGGTCCGTGATACTCGTCCGTATCCCTATTTTGATACACGTCGTATCAATCTATGTAGTTATTTGCTGATAATTCTAGAAGGGTTTATATCCCTTTACTTCTTCATTCAGCATGCAAATTTTCTGGTTGTTTTTGTATTCAATCCCTATGTATCTTGAATTCCTGATAGTCGTTGCTTTCTTCCATTCAGATTCACAGTTGATTGAATAGGGGCAGCTGTAATACGTCAAAATTTGCCCTCATGTTTTCTCAATAAATTGGTCTATGCTTTACTCATTTGCATTCCATAGTAGGTCATAAGTTGCATATCATTGGTTGCAAGGCATGGTATCTAGTGCTTCAAGATGTGAATAATGGAAAGCCAGAGAAAAGCAAGAGAATAAAAGCCAAGGGTCTTCAAACAAGCCTCAAGGGTCTCTCATATCATATATCCTCTCACTTTAATCCCACAAGTCATGAGAAGGTGGAAATTCATCAAGAAGATTGGGCAGGGCATCATCTCCTACACAAAACAGTCTAAAGTGGGGATCTGACCCTCAAATGGGCAAGCTCTTTGAGTTTTGATCACCTCCAAATGTCATATCTCATCTTTATTAGATAGGATGTACATCATATTCAGAGGAATTTGGATTTGGAGGATGGGTTATTTCCTCTAATCAGAGGGTACCAAAATTAGGGTTTGACATAAAATCAGTTTATTTCTGATTTTTTGGACAAAACTTGATCTCATGGTATTCCTTATGTTCTTAAGTGTATAGGGATAAAAATTGCCCATCAATTGGTTTTAGAAGGGTCTCAATTGGTCAGAAGATTCAAAATCAGAAGGTTTCACTTGAACAAGTTATGAAGGTCATACGAGGGCTCGAACATGGTGGTTTCATGCTGAAAGTTCACAAGTCACAAGGCCTTGCTTGCAGCCCAAGTCACATGCCCATACGCCAATTGTGGTTCCTTGTTTTCCAAGCAACCGAGTTGATCCTAACTAACCGAGTTAACTAACTTGACTCGGTGAGTTGAGTCTAACTAACTCCGACCCTAGCTCCAAACCCAAACCTCATTCCAAACCTCTCATACTCCAAACCTAAAATCTATTTAAGAGATGCTTCACTCATTTTCAAAGGAATTCAACCATTTTCTCAAATTTCTCACATTTCACTCTCAATTCTCTCTCATTTCTCTCTTCACTTTGCTACAACTTCTACTTCTCTCTTCCAAAACCACACACAAAAGCTCTTATTTCTTGAAGAATAATCACTTTTTACATTGAAAAGTGATTAATTCTTGAGCTAAACTTCATCTCTTGGTTTGCATTGGTTGGATTTTATGGAATTGTAGCTTGTTCTTCTTCAATCCAAAGGTTTCTCACCATTTATTTTGGTGCAAGTTGGATTTTGGTGGATTTTCGCGATTTCGTTAGGTTTCGACGCATTTTGGCAATCGATTGAGGAATCTCTGGTTTTCTTTCATTTTCTGCACCAAGATTACTGTGCAACAATTACCAAAGCAAGTCTCCGCTTTGTAGGTTGGTTTTCCCTAAATCTACACTGTTTTTAGCTTATTCGCAACTTATTCGATGTAAATCTTTGTGGATTTTTGATTTGGATTCATATGCTTGAATATGATTCTTGGTGTGGTTGTTAATTGAATCCAATTGATGTTTGTTGACTGTAATTCAATGTAATTTCGTGCCTAATTGGTTACATGTTCATTTGGAAGTTTGGAGAAGTGATTTGCTGCTGAAAAGTGCTTTTGAAACTGGTTTTTTTGGCCACTGACCCAGAGTAACCGGTTACTCACCGTTTGCTAACCGGTTAACATGTGTATTTTTTTGCGTAAACTGTTGAATTTTTTAACTAAGTAACCGGTTACTCACCGTTTCTTAACCGGTTACTTTGGGACAGAATGTGTATTTTTGTTCATTTTCTTGCTTGTTTGACATCCTTAACATGTTTAAACTTCATGGATCAATGCATTGACGATTGGTGGATTATTTTTGAGCTATTTTAACTCACACCACAGTATGAACTTGATTTTACGACACGCGTGCCTTTGTTTTTCATCATTGAACATAATGTTTCCATTGTTGATTAATTGATGTGATGAACACATGATGCACACACTTTGAGCTTATTAATTAATAATTGATGTTATGTTGTTGGAATTACTATGCGCATGTTTATTTGCTTTCCATTTCAAGAGATATATTATTGTTTTTTACTTGCTCATATTCTTGACAATGTGTATTTTTTTGTAATGTGCAATATAACATGTTTGATTTCAAGGATTGTTCACCATGATTTGTAATGTGATTGTGATCGTGTTTGTTTGATGAATGTGCAAGGCCTGATGCATGATAATGGTTGTTCATGATTGAAATTGTTTGCTAATGCATGCTGTCTCTAATCTTCCACTAATGCCTGAACATATATGTGCTGTAGTATGTGCTGCCAAATGTTTGTTACACCCATTTTGTATGCTGAACATGAGCTGTTGTTTGCTGTTTGGTATATGATGCTGAATTTACTGCTGTTCTGTTGCATGTGGGCTGTAATAGCTGCTGTTTTCATTGTTTCCTTCCATTTGCTTGTTTGACCAAGTTCTGTTACTTAGGATTTCTTGTAAATATGTTTTGCACTAACCTTTCCATGTAGGTTCTAAAGGTCAGAAAGTGTGTGGATATGCTTCCACATACACTTCTTTCTTTCATCTTCTCTTATTTCTTTTAATAATTCAACTTGTGATTATGATGAGCATTTATATGCTTTATTTGAATAACTTCTTCTTCATCCCTCTTTAAGATCAACTTAACTTCCATCTTGGAAGTAAGTTGCTTCTTTTGCTATTCTTTTCCTTTCTTTTAGGATTAGGTTTCTTAAACCACATTAACTATAGGAACATCCATGTATGATAACATTAGGTTGAGTCTTAGTCTCCCCCTTTAGCTTTCACCTTTTGCTTCCTTTTGAGTCTCTTCTTCTTATCTCAAAACAAAAGTAAGAAACACTTAATAAAGGTTAAACGTGTATTGCGCATGAGCCTTAAATGTGGGAAGTGAATAATTGGGGGGGGGGGGGTTTCCCTTCATTCTTCTAGGATACCTAGTGTACGTCCTGTTGGGGGACGATACACGATGTATTCGTTCCTATGTTATAGACTTGTGTGCAATGCAAGTTACGAATACTTGTAAAAACACTTCTTTCAAAAAAGATAAAAACAAACAATAACGTCTTTCCTTCGGGAATTCTCTTCTCATCTCACTTATTCTCAACGTAAGAACATGCCTCTCCTCGTTCTCTTGCAAGACGGTAACGCCTAAGTCTCTATACAGCGAGCTGCAACCCCTGAGCTAGAACATTGGCCGTTCTCTAAAAAACACAAACAACTTTTCCCTAGGTGAGGGAACTACGTCGCTCTAATTCTCATGCTCCCGATGAGATACGTAGGCAGTGGGGTAGGGCCCATTCGAGTACTTCTTTTATTTTCCCTACATTTGTTCCTTTTTCTCTCTCCTTTCCTTTTCCAGTTCTCCATCTAGCAGTTCCTTTTCCAGTATCCTTCCCTTACACCCTTTGATCGAAGCAGCAAGCGTGGATTCCATCGTGTACGATGGACGCGTGGGGGTGCTAATACCTTCCTCAAGCGTAACTGACTCCCGAACCCAGTTCTCTTGGTCGCAAGACCATGCTCTATCCTTCCCCTCAGGTTTATGCAGTGTTTCCTTTCCCTCTCGTGGGATAAATACACATTGCCGGCGACTCTGTTTCGGTGCCACTTTCGCATTTGTACCTGGATGAAAATCCCAGGAGCGACATGGCACGATTATAATTCTTGTCTGACTTGCTCGGTAAACAATCAGGGATGCTCTTTTATACAAGAGGCCCTCCAGCGTAATATGGATCTTGGATGGATCCAGGACTACCATGATAGGAATCCTTATCAAGTCAACATGATTCAAATATTCGATATTCGTTTGATGAATACCAGCTTGGTAGAGTTACACGCTACGCAAGTCCGACTCAGTTTTCTGACTTCACATGAGTATCAGAACTGTAAGGTGTGTCGGGAGAGCGACCAAGGATGCTCTCTCGTTCAAAGAACTTTGCAACACTTGTTAAACCATTGGTGGCTTACGATCTATTTAGACGAAGACACACAACGAGTCAGCTTGACTAATGGGAACCCCACTAGGCATCAAAGTCAGGATGTTCGATCAATGGAAACAAACCTAGTGAGGTTACATTGCATACAAAATGGACGTGGCCGGGTGCCACCACACAACTACGAGCGCTGTAGAGTCTGCTCGAAAAATAATCAAGGATGCTACCTCGTGCGAGCAGCCCTTCAAAGTCAGTTTGACCATAAGGAGATTCAACCCTGGTCAAGCTCCAGTTCAATATCAGACTATCATCTTAATCAAGGCAAAGATAATGTCTTGATCCCTAAGCGAGAAGTGGCCAAAGATGTATGTGCCATAATACCTTTACTCCATGAATCAAGAGTCCCTCTTGATAGGGGAAAGGTTCTCAGTCACGAACCAATTGAGGCCGGCCATGATGGTCAGAAAAATCAAAAGGTTCATGTAGTTATCTATCTACCAGGACCAGTACCGTATGACTCAACTAAGGCAATCCCTTACAAATACGGTGCAACAACAATTGAGAATGGAAAGGAAAATCCATTACCCTCCATCGTGAATGTTGCAGACATCAGTCGAGTAACACGGAGCGGTCGATTCATAAACCGAGGAGTTGGAGAACTTAACAAAGAAGGGGCACCTCACACCGAGGTTCCCGTTCAACCAGTCAGTCCAATCGATGGTCCCGACCTTTCAAAAAATGATGATGAGATGCTGAAGCTCATCCAAAGGAGTGAGTACAACATTATTGATCAGCTGTTGCAAACTCCTTCAAAAATATCAGTGCTGTCTTTACTACTCAGTTCCGAAGCTCACAGAGAGGCTCTATAAAAAGTCTTAGAGCAGGCCTTTGTGGAACAAGATGTAACAATTAGAAAATTCGACAGCATCATCGCCAACATCACTTCCTACAATAATTTGGGGTTTAGTGATGAGGAATTGCCCGAAGAAGGCAAAAGTCACAACATGGCGCTCAATATTACGGTTAATTGCCAGGACGATGCTTTAGCCAGCGTACTGGTAGACACCGGATTGGCTCTCAACGTCATGCCGAAGTCCACTTTAATGCGACTATCATTTAAAGGATCTCCGATGAGAGGCAGTGAGGTCATCGTCAAAGCATTTGAAAGATCCTGAAAAATGGTTATCGGTGAAGTCAATCTTCCCATAACTATCGGTACTCACACTTTCCAAATCACTTTCCAGGTCATGGACATCCGAGCAACATACAGCTGTTTGTTGGGAAGATCTTGGATACACAAGGCTGGGGCAGTCACTTTGACACTTCACCAGAAACTAAAGTTTGTCAAGAATAACCAACTTGTCACGGTCTGTGGAGAGCATGCCTTGATCGTGAGTAACCTATCATCGTCCACTTGTGTAGAACCAGAGGAGGATGTTGGAACTCAGTTCCAGGCACTGTCGGTGAGCAATGAGAATCAATCAGAGAAAGGAACCTCGATTTCCTCATACAAAGATGCTCTCGAAGTGATCAAAAGTAACAATGCAAAAGGATGGGGACAACTTGTCATTCGTATTGACAACAAAACAAAGAAAGGTCTAGGTTTTTCTTCAACCTGTACCCAGACTGCTACTAACAATGAAAGGTTTCATCCCATTCAGGACTTCTTCCATAGTGGAGGTTTCCTTCACCCAGTGTCTCAAGAAGTACATACCATCAACGAGGGTGATTCCTCCGATACCGATGAAGAGTGGAAGTCCTATCTTAACAAGGATGGTTATATGTCTCAGGAAGAGGTGCCGACACCATTTTGCTATCCCACACAGAGTCTGAGATATATACGAAGAGCAGACGTCAAAATGATATATGGAGATTGTGATCCGGAAGGATGCCGTGCTCCACCAAACTCATTAGAGGAAAACACTCAGATGAAAGACAACTTTCACCATGACTATTATGGCCCGATGGATGGCCTGCCTATCTGGCAGCCGTACCCAGGAGACTCGGGGCAAGAGAATCAGCCGAACAATGAATATTAGCTGAGCTTCATTGAAAAGAATACCTACGTTCCCACCATGTCATGGGATCAACACTCAGGGCATTCTGAAAATATCCAGCACGAGGATGAATTTGCAAAGCTTGCAGGACTAGAATTCATCAACTATCCTTTTCCTGAGGTCAACGTCATCGAAAGGGATGACTCCTCCAGTTCCAAAGAAGTGTGGGACACCTTAGGACAACCGAGTGGAAAGTACGACTTCTTGGTCAAGTACACCGCTCCTGAAATCTCTCGCATCAGGCTGGAAGACATCCAGCCAACTAGATGGGGAGTTCTGCCTGAGAATACAAACACTTTGTAAGATACATCAGAGGAATCCTCCTACAACAACTCTGTCTGGGAGACAGATTCCAACAAACATGCTCCGCCAAAAATCAACGTTATTTCTGAAGACAAGCCAAGAAAGAAGGTGCCAGACTTTGTGATTCACCGAGGAGTTCACCGCCAATGGGTTGCAGTCAATGTTCCGAAGGTCGTTCATAAGTCAAAGTAATTTCCATCTTTATCTTAACCTTTCACCCGCCCAGGTGAAATAGATGTTTTGATAGGGCTCACTTTCTGTAAGTGTCCCTCTTCGCTTCGTCCAAAGTGACAGAGTTTTGTTTTATAGGGCTGTAGTTTCCAGAATCGACAAAATCTTAAATAAAATAACGTCGTACTGTAATTTCCGCATTTTATTGCTGTTTTCGCTTTTCGCTTTTTTCAGAAAATGGTAATGCTAGAAAACAACAACTCAAATAATAAAAACAAGCAGTTTTCTAAAGAAAATACACTGCACACACTCTTACATCCTCTCTATCTCTTCTAAAAACAAATCATCACATCATGCAGATTGCTTGTTTTAAACCCCATTGAAACATACGATCCAATGCCTTTTCCCAACTTTGAATTCCCGGTATTTAAGGCTGAAGAAGAAAATGACGAGGAAATTCCAGAAGAGATCTTCCGATTATTTAAACAAGAGGAAAGGTCCATTGAACCTCACAAAGAACCATTGGAAACGGTCAACTTGGGTTCAGAAAAAGAGAGAAAGGAAATCAAGATTGGGGCATTACTCTGTCCAACTGCCAAAGAAGGTTTGATAAAGCTACTCAAAGAGTTTCCAGATGTATTCGCTTGGCCCTATCAGGAAATGCCAGGGTTGGATACCAGCATCTTGGAACATCATCTACCATTGAGATCAGAATGTCCACCAGTGAAACAAAGACTAAGACAGACTCATCCAGACATGGCCATCAAAATCAAAGAGGAAGTACAAAAAAATATTGACGCAGGTTTCCTCGCCACATCAGAATATCCTCAATGGTTAGCCAACATAGTACCATTTCCGAAAAAGGACGGAAAAGTCAGGATGTGCGTAGACTACATGGATCTGAACAAATCCAGTCCAAAGGACGACTTTCCTTTACCACACATTGAGATGCTGGTAGACAGTACAACAAAGTTCAAAGTATTCTCCTTAATGGATGGATTCTCGGGCTATAATCAAATCAAAATGGCGCCGGAAGACATTGAGAAAACTTCGTTCATCACCCCATGGGGCACTTTTTGTTATAAGGTAATGCCGTTCGGTTTGAAGAATGCTGGGGCAACCTATCAAAGGGCCATGACTACTCTATTTCATGACATGATACACAAAGAAATCGAGGTGTATGTCGATGATATGATTGCTAAGTCTAAAACAGAAGAGGAGCATATGACCCACCTGTCAAAGTTATTCGAGCGTCTGAGAAAGTACAAACTCCGCTTGAATCCCAACAAATGCACATTCGGTGTCCGTTCAGGGAAAGTTTTAGGGTTCATCTTCAGCCAGAAAGGAATTGAGGTTGATCCTGACAAGGTCAAGGCCATTTAAGAAATGCCTTCTCCAAAGACTGAAAAACAAGTCAAGGGATTTCTGGGATGTTTGAACTACATTTCCCGATTCATATTCCTCATGACTGCGACGTGCGCGCCGATCTTCAAACTACTCAAAAAGAATTAGGACTGCGTTTGGACAGAAGACTGCCAAACCGCCTTTGACAGTATCAAGGAATACCTGTTGAACCCGCCGATTCTATCACCTCCAGTGGAAGGAAGACCACTGATCATCTACTTAACAATCTTGGAATACTCAATGGGCTGTTTGCTTGGCCAACAAGATGAAACCAAAAGAAAAGAGTCTGCCATCTACTATTTGAGCAAGAAATTCATCGACTGCGAGACTCGGTACACTATGCTTGAGAAAACTTGCTGTGCTCTAGCTTGGGCAGCCAAACGTCTTCACCAGTACATGATTTGTCACACTACTTGGTTAATCTCCGAAATGGATCCAATCAAGTACGTCTTTGAAAAGCCTGCTCTCACAGGAAGAATAGCCCGTTGGCAGATGTTTCTATCAGAATACGACATCGTATACCATGCTCAAAAAGTCGTTAAAGGTAGTATTTTAGCCGATCATTTGGCTCATCAACAGATTGACGATCAAGGATCCGTCGGATTTGACTTCCCAGACGAAGATGTCATGTATCTGAAAATGAAAGATTACGATGAACCGCTACCCAATGAAGGGCCAGAACCAGGTTCCCAGTGGGGACTAATTTTTGACGGAGCTGTCAATCATTATGGAAACGGAATTGGGACAATCATTATAACACCTTAGGGTACCCACATTCCTTTCACTACCAGACTGACATTCAAGTGCACAAACAATAAGGCCGAATATGAAGCTTGTATCATGGGTCTCGAAGAAGCGATTGACTTGAGAATTAAGAACTTGGATGTATATGGAGACTCAGCCCTGGTTATCAATCAAATCAAAGGAGATTGGAACACATACCAATCAGGACTGATTCCTTACAAAGACTACGCGAGAAGGTTGTTACCCTTCTTCAACAGAATCGAGTTACATCATATCCCTCGTGAAGAGAATCACATGGCTGATGCATTAGCAACTCTTTCTTCCATGATTAGTGTAGGTCAATGGAATGACATACCTAAGATTGACATAACGCACCTTGAAAGGCCCACTTACATCTTTGCGATCGAGGCAGTCATCGACGACAAACCTTGGTATCACGATATCAAATGCTTCTTTCAGAAATAAGAGTACACACCTGGGGCATCCAGAAAAGACAGAAAGACCCTTAGAAGGCTAGCAGGTAGCTTCTTCCTGAGCGGTGACGCACTCTATAAGAGAAACTTTGACATGGTCTTGCTCCGATGCGTAGACAAACCAGAAGCAGACATGCTAATAAAAGAAATCCACGAAGGATCCTTTGGCACACATGCCAACAGACACGCAATGACGAGAAAAATTCTGAGAGCAAGGTACTATTGGTTGACCATGGAATTCGATTGCTAGAAGTACATGAGGAGATGTCACAAGTGTCAGATATACTCCGACAAAATCCATGTACCACCAACGCATGTCAAAGTTCTCTCTTCCTCATGGCCTTTTTCTATATGGGGAATTGACATGATTGGCATGATCGAACCCAAGGCTTCAAACGGACATTGGTTCATCCTGGTAGCCATTGATTACTTCACCAAGTGGGTCGAAGCAGCATCGTACGCCAATGTAACCCGACAAGTGGTGGTCCGATTTATCAAAAACAATCTCATCTGCCGTTATGGTGTTCCAAGCCAGATCATTACTGATAATGGATCTAACTTGAACAATAAGATGATGAAAGAGTTTTGTGATGAGTTCAAGATTGAGCACCATAACTTGTCTCCCTACCGGCCTAAGACGAACGGAGCGGTAGAAGCGGCTAACAAGAACATCAAGAAGATTTTTCCAAAGATGGTTGTAACTTACAAAGATTGGCACGAGATGCTACCCTTTTCCCTCCACGGTTATCGCACATCTGTCCGCACTTCAACAGGGGCAACCCCTTTCTCTCTAGTATATGGCATGGAGGCAGTGCTCCCCATAGAGGTAGAGATCCCATCAATCCGGGTATTGATGGAAGCTAGGCTAACAGAGGCTGAATGATGTCAAAGTCGACACGACGAACTGAACCTGATAGAAGAAAAATGAATAACGGGTCTGTGCCATGGTCAGTTGTATCAACAAAGAATGGAGAAGGCGTTTGACAAAAAGATCCGACCTCGCGTCTTCAGGAAAGGAGACCTTATGCTAAAAAAGATACAATCATTCGTCACTGATTCTCGGGGCAAATGGACTCCAAATTATGACGACCCCTATGTGGTCAAGAAAGCTTTCTTAGGCTTGCCCTAAGACTCGCAACCATGGATGGAGAAGAATTTGCCTACCCCAAAAATGTTGACGTAGTCAAGAAATACTTCGCCTAAATAAAAAAGAAAAAAAACGTCTCGGTGGATCGAAAACCCGAAAGGGCGGTCCAGGAAAAAATTAGAGACATAACCAAAAATCATCCCGGTGGATTGGAAATCTCAAAGTACAATCCAGGCAAAAGTTAGGGATTCATGGCAAGTAACTACGTCCAACAAAGGGGCAAATCCCCCAGCAGCAGTAGTGCCATCCATCACGAAAACTCCAGTTAAGGTCATCTTCGACGGAAGCTCAGGATGTCCAGAATTCAAAGTTGGTAGAAGGATAGCGGTCGTTATGTTTCAATGTAGCCCTTTTCCCTTAAATTACCATTTTCTAAACTTTGTAAATAAAACAAAAAAATGAATTTAGTTGTCAACATTTTTCTGCTTTTAAAATAAAGATGACAATTTCTTTTGACTGTTGAACATCGAAAGAACGTCGATCGTTACTCCAAAGGTGATTGAGCTTCAAAGTGCCGAATCAAAGTACTCCTTCTAAACCAGTACACCTAAATGAAGGATCAGCTGTGTCAGATGCGAATATTCCGTCCGACATCCCCGACAGAGTTCTTATCTCCTAAGCCCGACCAACAGTTTTCCCCACAGGGATTATCTTTCCTAAGCAAGGCAGAATTGCTATCTTGAACCAGTGATATTTCCTCGTCCCCAGCAGTGGCCGAGTATCCAGTCGTGTTCACTAGTTTGTATGTCGTGTCAGTTTTGTCAGCATATACATACATACATCATGCATTACTGATTTGCATTCATTTTCATATTGCATCACTATCACTCTGGCCGGTCTTATCCCCTAGTGATAAAAGTCCTCTCAATCGAGTTACCAGTTCTTTCCTCATTAGGAAATGTTTTGTCTGAAGAGTCTCTCTCCCCAATTTATTTCTGGATGAAGACGGTCCTCGACCACTTTTATAACTTGAACCTCTGAAAAGCAAGAAAACTTTCGACGAACGTCACTCTTCGCCATTGAATATGATATCTTTGCTTTTCGGGATTAAGGAAAATCCCCAGAGAAAGCCTCGCAACTAAAGCCTCTCACCAACACGTTGGTTTTTCTCTCCAGAAAGTCAATGTTAAGGAGGTCATCAGCACCTCAAAATTGGATTCTATCACATGGCATTTCCCCGAGAAGACCTCGAGACAAGTATGATGTAAGATCCCTAAGCAAATAACAGTCTCTCAAGAGATTCGTTTTCCCCAGTAGAGCCAACAAATGGCACCTCCAACAGAGAAGTTTGTTCACCTCTACACCTCGGACGGATGGGTTCCCCAGTAAGTCTGACATCAATAACTTTTTCCATAAAATGGCATCTCACCGAGAAAATTCGGCGAGAAGTTTGAGGAAAAACCGCTACAAATAGCATCCCTTGTCATGAAAGTTTATTGACCAAAGAAACTGAGACTAGTTCCTTGGTAGGAAACCAGGATCGAGGGGAAGTTTATTTCAGAAACTGAGACCAGTTCCTTGGTAGGAAACCAGGATCGAGGGGAAGTTTATTGCAAAAAAGAAACTAAGACCAGTTCCTTGGCTAAAAGACCAGGATCGAGGGGAATTTTTTACCTTTTCTAAGCATCATTGCTTAGCAAAAGAAGATGGATGAGCAAACTGCCATTCATAACCACCATCAAAATTTTGGGTATTCCGATATTTAATCCTCTTGCACCCTGAATGCCCGAATACCTTCGCCATTCACACCTGTAGAGAGCGATTTTGGACGTGGTTCTTAAGCATTGTCGCTCTAGGGTACTACAGGTCGATTCATTTTTTATCCTATTGAAGTTGATGAAGGAAGGGAAATAGATGTGTCCAACTAACCCTGCTTGCAAACTGAGTTTAAACAGATGACTGTTGATTTACAGATGCTATGTGGATGTGGGGCCTCTCTCTGCTTATTTTGTTCAGAACGAAATACCGGGACTGTTCATGGGGAATTTTGTTAGGATACTGCACCAGATTGGAAGGAGGTAGGGGACTTTGGTTTTTTTTATTAGTGTGCTCGCTAAGATTCTTTTGCAATCTTATGCCTACGTATTCCCGGGAAAGGGAAATCAGAGCGATCGTAGTTCCTCCTATTCTATGGGAGGAAATGGTGTTTTGGTGTCTTGTTCAAAGCCCAAGACGTGAAGCTAAATGTGGTTTGTATCTTGTTCAAAGCCCAAGATGTGAAGCTGAATGTCTATTTGTATCTTGTTCGAAGCCCAAGATGTGAAGCTTTAGAGAGAATTTGTCATCTCTAAAAGGGGATCTGTTTGTCACAATATTTGGATGACTGAGTATAAAGGAGAATTACTTTAACTGGGATATGTGAATCCAGTAATGCCATAATTTCCTTTGTAGGGTTTTTAACCTGAAGGAGAAGACTTTAACTCAGTTTAGAGTAATGCCATATTTCCTTAGGAATTTCTCATGCTAAAAGAGGGACAGTGGCGTGGATGTAAATAATCCAGAGGCTTGCCGCTTACAGTAATTAGATGAGGGAAAAGGAGTTGTTGATGTTTGTATGCTGTGGGCATGGCACAACTTTTGATGCTAAAAGATTGCTTGTCTCAACCGGAGTTTCCTTATACAAAGCCTAAGAGAAGGCTAAAAGGTTGACTTTTCTGGGGAAAATGTTCTTTCTGTCTTGTACAAAGCCCAAGATTGAGGCTAAAAGGGTTTGACTCAACAAGAGAGTCTTTTTGTGTGTCTTGCACGAAGCCCAAGACGGAAGCTAAAAGTTGTTTGTCTCAACAGGAGAGTCTTTTATACTCAACAAGAGAGTGATTTGGTGTCTCGTATGAAGCCCGAGACGGTGGCGAAAAGGTGATTGACTCAACAAGAGAGTCTTTTTATACTCAACAAGAGAGTGCTTTGTATCTCGTACGAAGCCTGAGATGAAGGCTAAAGATGGTTGACTCAACAAGAGAGTCTTTTGTATCTCGTACGAAGCCCGAGATGGAGGCTGAAATTGTTTGACTCAACAAGAGAGTGCTTTTGTATCTCGTACGAAGCCCGAGATGGAGGCTGAAGATGTTTGACTCAACAAGAGAGTCTTTTGTATCTCGTACGAAGCCCGAGATGGAGGCTGAAAAGGTTAGCTCCGCTGGGGAGAATCATTGTACAAAGCCCAAGAGGAGGCTAAGGTGCTGGTGACTGTTTCAGTGGAGTGACAGGTCCAGTATGTTGGTTTAAAAGAGAAAATCAGTTCTTATATGGGTAATGTTGTACTCATGGATTTGATCAGAGGATCAGGGTTATCTCCTGTTCATTAAGGAAATAAGAAATCCAAAGGGTGTTGCGACCATTCAAGTCTACTGGTGTTTTTCCTATTTTTGAAAGGAACTTGAGAATGTCTTCGAGACTCAAGGATATTAGACTGCCCAAGTCTAGAGTTTTATCTTTTATACTATGCTTAAGAGAAATTAAGAGGCAGTACGTTTGCGGTAGAAAGATTTAGACTCTTTGAAAGACTGTTCTATTAAGATGACTAATTTCTGTTCCTATACCTTTAAGAAGTCGTCGGGACAATTTGTACGAAGCGCAAGAGGAGGCTAGAAGAACTTTTAAGAAGCCGAAGGGACAATTTATACGAAGCCCAAGAGGAGGCTGTCTTCCCGGAGGAAGAATATTTATACGAAGCCTAAGAGGAGGCTGTGATAACTTTTAAGAAGCCGACGGGTCCTTGTACAACGCCCAAGAGGAGGCGGGGATGCTTTTAGGAAGCCTGTGGGTCCTTGCACTAAGCCCAAGAGGAGGCCGATGAACAGTTCCAGAAGGGGTTTCACTTGGAACATTGGCCTTCTGTATATGAACTGTTCAAGGGGGAAGATTTCTTAGATCTAGTTATCTAAAATTGTTGTAAAAGAAAATTCTCACGGTTCAGGTTATGTTGAAATATCAGGGAGGACGTCGGATGTAAGGAGACGAGGTTTTGTCTAGCTCTAGACGTAGTTGCCGGGGAAACTCTAAATAGATATACTAGTATTACACAGTCGATAGGAGTTTATGAAAAAAGACTTACAGTGAAACAACCCCACAGTACAGTTATATACATATGAAAGCGGTAAATGAAAGCGGTAAATGAAAGCGGGTAAACACTTACTCGGTTGTAGAGCTTCCATGCTGTTTTGTTAGTTTGTTCAACAAAGAAATCTTTGATAAAAAAAATATAAAATCAAAGGAGAAAGTGCTTTGAAAATATTGTTGGGGCTTAAAGCTCAAGGAGAGGCCCAAGGTTTTATCAGTGATTGCACTGTGGTTTTGAATTTGTACAGGGACTTATACAAGTGACTGAGGCCCCAAAAGGTTTTATGTACAAAGGCATGGGTCTTACACTCTCTCAAGAGGCCCATAAATGATTGAAAGTGAACAAATATGGGTCTTATAGCTCAAGGAGAAGCCCAATGGTTAATTTTGAAAAGGGCGACGATCGCGCCGAGGTTTTGAAAACACCGTGGGTCTTATACAATGACTGAGGCCCAAAAAGTGGTGAATTAACAAAGAGATTGGGTCTTACACTCTAATAGAGGCCCACAAGTGTTTAAAAAAAACAATAAGATGGGTCTTATAGCTCAAGGAGTAGCCCAGTGTTTTTTTATTGAAATGGCGACGATCGCGCCGAACTTTTTGACTGTAGCGGGACTTATACAATGTATTGAGGCCCAAAATGGGTTTATCTACAACAAGGATTGAGTCTTACACTCTATTAGAGGCCCATGAGTGTTCGGAAAAGTTTGTTAGGGTGAAAATCAATAAAACCCTAATTTCATCATTTTTTAATATAATTTATTCAAAGAAAATTAATACATATGATAAAAATTCCAAATAAGTTTGAATAAACAACTTGTGATTTTGATTTTAGGTTTTAAAAATGAGGCTTTAATCACAAGATGAATTAAAACCTATTTGGTTTTGATTTTTCAAAATTGTTATTTATTTTTAAAAGGTTTAAAAACAAATCAAAAGACATTTATTCACAAAAATACTAATTATATTAAATAAATAATATAAATCTAAATTTTTTTGGGAATAAAATATTTCAACATTTTTGTGATTTTTTTTCAAAAAGAACAAACCAAAAATAATTAAAATTGAGGGAGTTATTAATTTTCCAATTAATTAACAAAACATGAAAATATTGGAAAAAATAGCAAAATGTGAGAAAACACAAATTGGCATGGGTGGGGTTTGAACCCACGACCTCAAAGTTATAAGGCGCGCGCCTTACCACTGGGGTGGTGATACATCCATTGATTTAAACAAACCAACAAATATACAAGGCTTGCCTTGTTTTCTAGGCCTGGCCAAGGCAAGGCAAGGCAAGTTTTGGCTCAGAAACGTGAAGGCCATAACTTTCTCATTTCTCCATGGTTGGGGACAAAATTTATATGCATCTGGCCTAGAATTTCACAAGAAATCCAATGGTGGTGGTATTTTTTTCAGATCATGCTCCCTCCTCAAAACCCGATAGTGGTTTTGAAATAGACCATATTTTGCATTTTCTGTGCTACATCTTGGTACAAGTATGAATTACATGATAAATTGATGCAAACACAACACATATAGCATGTAGAAGGGACGCATGACCAGTGGACTTCAAAGCAATGCATATTTTGGAAAGTTCAAGTCATGATGCTTACCTCTTTTTGAGCTTTTGGAGTTTTTGGTGCAATCTGCCAAGTTCCTTGTTCCAGAAATTGTTTGATGCTTTGAACACTCTCAAATGATCCCTTAGAAGCTTTTAGGATGATTTGAATCAGCAGGAACCTGCAAAAACACAAACTGGCCCTTTCTTGCAAAAGGGGTTAAAATGGCTAAAATAACAACTCTCTCAAATGGTGTTCCAGATGTGTGGCACCATTTGGGACAATTCAAGGATGATATTTTGAGTGTGTTTGAGGTTTTATCTGGTTTGGAAAGTGACTGAATCAAGACATGGCTTGAAAAATGCACAAAAGTCCTGTTTTGAGGTTTTGAGAGGTGACTTTGAGATTTAAGGATTACAGGCCACTTGTGTGAGTTTGGACAGCTTAGATATGACATATTGGATGTGTTTGGATCATGAGCTGTGATAGAAATGCTCTCTAACTCAAAAACTCAGAGTTACCTTGCTAAATAAGGTATTTTTTCCTAGAGAAAGTGATTTTGAGGAAAGCATCTGTTTGATGGCTTTGGTGTACTCAAACTGAGCACAAATGAGCTCTATTTATAGTAGAGCAAGTTTGTTTTGCAAGCAATAGTGAATGGCAACTGCTGCAGAGGTTTGGCCAATGTTGATCAATGAGAATCCATGTCTCCTCTAGCCATTGACTAGAGGTTAGAGCACAGAGTTGTGGTTCCTTAGTTTTTGGATCAGTCTTGACTGAATTCAGTTACAAATGTGTCAATCCATGCCACCTTGGTGCATCCATTAAATGCTCCAATCCAAAATTGGAGTCTTGTCCCTCTTTTAGGGATTTCTAGGTTTGGCATGCTACTTCTTGTTCCAAAGACTTTGGAGGCTTGGATCAGTGTTTGTTCCCTTTAGATTTGATCCTCAGATGTGTCCAAAGTGATGACAAGGCTTGGAATTATCTGATTTTTCCAAATCGAGCAAAAGTGCAAAATTCTGCCTAGCCTTGGCAGTTTTCAGCAGGCATATTGCCATTGTCATATCTCATGGCTCAAGTGGAATTTGTTGGAGTTCTTGGCCATTTTGGAAAGCCCTCATATGATACAATAACTGTTTGATCATAATTTGTTTTGATACTTTTTGGATCCAAGTGAAAAATCCCCCTACATTTGGAAAAAAGTAAGGCAGATTCTGACTAAGTGAAAATTTCACTAAGTGTTGGAAAAAAGCGACATTTTCACTTTTTGTGATTTTGATCATTCCATAACTCGAAATCCATGATGAATTGGAATGAGTTTAGTTTGAAGCTTTTGTAGAGGGTAATGAGAGCTACAAATACAACTTTGGATGGGGAAAAATGGCCCGTGGTTTAGGAGTTATGATCCTCCAAAATTGGCACCCTAGCCACTTTGTTCCATAACTTAGAAAATTTCTAAGTTTTTATGGTTACCCCTTTTACAAGTTATCCCACTTTTCTTGATTTTTCTTGATGAATGATGATTCAAATCACACATTAACATCATTTTAGGGTCAAAGAACCATAATTGTGAAAAATCTCAAAAAGTCAAAGTTGACTTTTGTGCACAGTTGAGTTTTTGTCATATGAATTCCAAACTGTGCAATCCTCTATGAAATCAAGTCCTTGACCTAAATCAAACTTGATGGACATGTTCCATAGGTATTATAGGGTGTATTGAATCATGTCCCAAGGTTTGGGAGCATGCCTGGGTCAAAAGTCAAAGGTACAATTAACTTTTCCAGCGAAACCCTAATTGTGTTTTAGATGAATTTAAAACTTGTTGATCAAGCTTCTTGGATTAATCCCTTGTTGAAAATGGATCAATGGGGTGTGTTAGAGATTCTCAAATCATTTCTTGAGGTCTTGGCTCATGTTTTGTCCCAAAAGTCAACTTAGGGGTGAATTAGGTCAAGAAACCCTAATTCCTGATTTTTGATGTATGCATCCCCTGAGGCTAAATTGACCTGACGATTGGGCTCCTGATGTTCCTTGGAGCATCTTAGATTATGCTTTAAAGTATTGGCTCATGCCCAAAGTAAAATTTCCACCTGGAGGCCTTGGTCGACCAAAACCCTAATTTGGTGACACTGGCGATCTCGAGGCTTAATCCACCTGGGAGGCTGCAGCCTTGTGCTTGATTCTTGAAGTGGGAGTCCTCTTGATCCATTGTGGGTGTTTGAGAGGTTAGACAAGTTAAAGATAATGTCATTTCTTGATTCATCCTTTGTTTAAGGCTCAGAGAGGGCTCAAAACCTTAATCCTTAGTTGTAGGGAATGCTCAACAATTCTTGAGGAGATTGATGAGGCATAATGATACATCCATATTGTGATGATAATTTGCACAATGATGGGAAATCTTAGTGGTCAAAATTTGGGGTATCACAGATGCCCCTATTTAATCCTCTTGGACCCGAAGGTGTGAATGGCGAAGGTATTCGGGCATTCGTGGTGCAAGAGGATTAAATATCGAAAAACCCAAAATTTTGATGGTGGTTATGAATGGCAATTTGCTCATCCATCTTCTTTTGCTGAGCAATGATGCTTAGAAAAGGTAAAACTTCCCCTCGATCCTGGTCTTCAGCCAAGGAACTGGTCTTAGTTTCTAATATAAACTTCCCCTCGATCCTGATCTTCAGCCAAGGAACTGGTCTCAGTTTCGGATATAAACTTCCCCTCGATCCTGGTTTCCTACCAAGGAACTGGTCTAGATTTCTGATATAAACTTCCCCTCGATCCTGGTTTCCTACCAAGGAACTGGTTTCAATTTCTGATATAAACTTCCCCTCGATCCTGGTTTCCTACCAAGGAACTGGTCTCAGTTTCTGATATAAACTTCCCCTCGATCCTGGTTTCCTACCAAGGACCTGGTCTCAGTTTCTGAAATAAACTTCCCCTAGATCCTGGTTTCCTACCAAGGAACTGGTCTCAGTCTCTTTTGTCAATAAACTTTCTTGACAAGGGACGCTGTTCGTAGCAGTTTTCCCCAAACTTCTCGCCGAATTTTCCTGGGGAGACGCCATTTGTTGATTTTACTGGGGAAAACGAGTCTCTTGAAAGACTGTTTCCTGCTTGGGGATATTACATCATACTTTTCCATGAGATCTTCTCAGGGGAAATGCCATATGATGTAATCCAATTTTGAGGTGCCGATGACCTTTTCGTCAGCGAAAATTTTTCAGAGAAAAACTGCTGTATTGTCGAATCTTTGATTGAGAGGCTTTCTCTGGGGATCTTCCTTAATCCGGGAAAGTGAAGATATCATCTTCAATGGCGAAGAGTGACGCTTGTCGAAGGTCTTCTTATCTTTTCAGAGGTTCAAGTTATCAAAGTGGTCGAAGACCAACTCCAATCCAGGAATAAGCTGGAGGAGAGATTGTTCAGACACAACATATCCTGACGAGGAAAGAACTAACAACTCGATTGAGAGGACTTTTATCACTTCGAGTTAAGACTGACTAGAGTGATAGTGATGCAATATGAATATGAATGTAAATCAATAATGCATGATGTATATATGTTTATACTGACAAAACTGACACGACATACAGACTAGTGGATGAACACGACTGGATACTCGGCCACTGCAGGGGACGAAGAAGTATCTTTGGTTCAAGATAGAAATTTTTCCTTGCTTAGGAGAGATAATCCCTGTGAGGAACAACGCTGGTCGGACTTAGGAGACAAGAACTCTTTCGGGGATGTCGGACGGAATATTCGCATCTGACATAGCTAATCCTTTATTCAAGTGCACTAGGTTAGAAGGAGTACTTCGATTCTGCACTTTGAGGTTCGATTACTTCTGAAGAAGTGATCAATGTTCTTTCGATGTTCAACAGTCAAAAGAAATTTCCATCTTTATTTTAAAAGCAGAAAATTTTTTGACAAGTAAATTCATTTTTGTTTTATTTCAAGAATCGTTAATCATATTAAAACTTCATTCTGTAAAGCTAAAACAAATAAGAATTGCAAACAAAAGCATTAGGGCTCAAATTTTATTGATAGGATGGAAATCAGCCAAGCAAGTGATTCCATAGAGTATTTACAAAATTAGAAAATGGTAATTTAAGGGAAAAAGGGCTACATTGAAACATAACGACCGCTATCCTGCTGCCAACTTTGAATTCTGGGCATCCTGAGCTTCCGTCGAAGATGACCTTGACTGGAGTTTTCCTGATGGATGGCATGACTGCTGCTGGGGGATTTTCCCCTTTTGTTGGACGTAGTTACTTGCCATTATCCCTAACTTTTTCCTGGATTGTACTTGGAGATTTCCAATCCATCGGGATGATTTTTGATTATGTCTCTAATTTTTGCCTGGACAGCCCTTTCGGGTTTTCAATCCACCGAGACATTTTTTTAGGCGAAGTATTTCTTGACTACGTCAACATTCGTGGGGTAGGCAAATTCCTCTCCATCCATTGTTGCGAGTCTCAAGGCGCCGCCTGAGAAAGCTCTCTTGACCACATAGGGGCCGTCATAATTCGGAGTCCATTTACCCCGAGAATCAGTGAGAAATGATTGTATCTTCTTGAGCACGAGGTCTCCTTTTTTAAAGACACGAGGTCGGACCTTTTTGTCAAACGCTTTCTTCATCCTTTGCTGATACAACTGACTGTGGCATATAGCCGTTATCCACTTTTCTTCTATCAGATTCAGTTCGTCGGGCTGACTTTGACACCATTCCGTCTCTGTTAACTTAGCTTCCATCAATACCCGAATTGATGGGATCTCTACTTCTACGGGGAGCACTGCCTCTATGTCATATACTAGAAAGAAAGGGGTTGCCCCTGTTGAAGTGCAGACAGATGTGCGATAACCGTGAAGAGCAAAAGGTAGCATCTCATGCCAGTTTCTATAGGTCACAACCATCTTTTGAACGATCTTCTTGATGTTCTTGTTAGCCGCTTTTACCGCTCCGTTCATCTTAGGTCGGTAGGGAGATGAGTTATGGTGTTCGATCTTGAACTCAGCACACAACTCCTTCATCATCTTGTTGTTCAAGTTAGATCCATTATCGGTAATGATCTGGCTTGGAACGCCATAACGGAATATGAGATTGTTTTTGATAAAGCGGACCATGACTTGTCGGGTTACATTGGCGTATGACGCTGCTTCGGCCCACTTGGTTAAGTAATCAATGGCTACCAGGATGAACCGATGTCCGTTTGGAGCCTTGGGTTCAATCAGGCCAATCATGTCGATTCCCCATATGGAAAAAGGCCATGGGGAAGAAAGAACTTTGAGATGCGTTGGCGGTACATGGATCTTGTCTGAGTATATCTGACACTTGTGACATCTTCTCATGTACTTGTAGCAGTCAAATTCTATGGTCAACCAATAGTACCCTGCTCTCAGAAATTTTCTCGCCATTGTGTGTCCGTTGGCATGAGTGCCAAAGGATCCTTCGTGAATTTTTTTCATCAGCATGTTTACTTCTGGTCTGTCTATACATCGGAGCAAGACCATGTCAAAGTTCATCTTATAGAGTGTTTCACCGCTCAGGAAGAAGCTGCCTGTGTTTTCTGGATGCCCCAGGTGGGTATTCTTGTTTCTGAAGGAAGCATTTGATATCGTGATACCAAGGTTTGTCATCTATGACTGCTTCGATTGCAAAGATGTAAGTGGGCCGTTCTAGGCGCATTATGTCAATCTTAGGTATGTCGTTCCATTGACCAACACTAATCATGGAAGAGGGAGTGGCTAGTGCATCAGCTATGTGATTCTCTTCACGAGGGATATGATGAAACTCGATTATGTCGAAGAATGGTAACAACCTTCTCGCATAGTCTTTGTAAGGAATCAGTCCTGATTGGTATGTGTTCTAATCTCCTTTGATTTGATTGATAACCAGGGCTGAGTCTCCATATACTTCCAAGTTCTTGATCCTTAAGTCGATCGCTTCTTCGAGACCCATGATACAAGCTTCGTATTCGGCCTCGTTGTTTGTACACTTGAATGTCAGTCGCGCGGTGAAAGGAATGTGGGTACCCTGAGGTGTTATAATGATTACCCCAATTCCATTTCCATAATGATTGACAGCTCCATCAAAGATAAGTCCCCATTGGGAACCTGGTTCTGGCCCTTCACTGGGTAGCGGTTCATCGCAATCCTTCATTTTCAAGTACATGACATCTTCGTCTAGGAAGTCAAATCCGACTGATTCCTGATCGTCAATCGGTTGATGAGCCAAATGATCGGCTAAAATACTTCCTTTGACGGCTTTATGAGCATGGTACTCGATGTCGAATTCTGATAACAACATCTGCCAACGGGAAATCCTTCCCGTGAGAGCAGGTTTTTCAAAGACGTACTTGATCGGATCCATTTCGGAGATTAACCAAGTAGTGTGATGAATCATATACTGGTGAAGATGTTTGGCTGCCCAAGCCAGAGCACAACATGTTTTCTCAAGCACAGTATATCGAGTCTCGCAGTCGGTGAATTTCTTGCTCAAATAGTAAATGGCAGACTCTTTTCTTTTCATTTCGTCTTATTGGCCAAGTACATAACCCATTGAGTCTTCCAAAACTGTTAGGTAGATGATCAGTGGTCTTTCTTCCACTGGAGGTGATAGAATTGGTGGGTTCAATAGGTATTACTTAATACTGTCGAAGGTGGTTTGGCAGTCTTCTGTCCAAATGCAGTCCTGATTCTTTTTGAGTAATTTGAAGATTGGCGCACACGTCGCAGTCATGAGGAATATTAATCTTGAAATGTGATTCAAACGTCCCAGGAATCCCCTGACTTGTTTTTCAGTCTTTGGAGAAGGCACTTCATGAATGGCCTTGACCTTGTCCGGATCAACCTCAAATCATTTCTGGCTGACGATGAATCCTAAGAGTTTCCCTGAACGGACACCGAATGTGCACTTATTGGGATTTAAGCAGAGTTTGTACTTTCTCAAACGCTCGAATAGCTTTGACAGGTGGGTCACATGCTCCTCTTCTATTTTGGATTTAGCAATCATATCATCGACATACACTTCGATTTCTTTGTGTATCATGTCGTGGAACAGAGTAGTCATGGCCCTTTGATAGGTTGCCCCGACGTTCTTCAAACCGAACGACATTACCTTGTAACAAAAAGTGCCCCATGGGGTGATGAATGAAGTTTTCTCCATGTCTTTTGGCGTCATTTTTATCTGATTATAGCCCGAGAATCCATCCATGAAGGGGAAAACTTTGAACTTTGCTGTACTGTCTACCAGCGTGTCTATATGTGGTAAGGGAAAGTCATCCTTAGGAATTGCTTTGTTCAGATCCCTGTAGTCTACACATATTCTGACCTTTCCGTCCTTTTTTGGAACTGGTACTATGTTGGCTAGCCATTGAGGATATTCGGATGTGGCGAGAAAACCCGCGTCAATCTGTTTCTGTACTTCCTCTTTGATTTTGATGGCCATGTTTGGATGAGTCTGTCTCAGCCTTTGTTTTACCTGCGGATATTCTGATCTCAATGGTAGATGATGTTCCACGATGATGGTATCCAACCCTGGCATGTCCTGATAAGACCAAGCGAATAGATCAGGAAATTCTTTGAGAAGCTTTATTAAACCTTCTTTGACAATTGGACTGAGCAGTGCCTCAATCTTGACTTCTTTTCTCTCTTCTTCTGAACCCAAGTTGACTGTTTCCAATGGCTCTTTGTGAGGTTCAACGGAACTTTCCTCTTGTTTGAGTAATCGGGAGATCTCTTCTGGAATTTTTTCGTCATTTTCTTCTTCAGCCTCAAATACCGGGAATTCAAAGTTGGGAGAAGGCATTGGATTGTATGTATCAATGGGGTTTAAAACAAGCAATCTGCATGACATGATGATTGTTTTTAGAAGATATTGAGAAAATCCAAGAGTGTGTGCAGTGTAATTTCTGAAAACTGCTAGTTTTTATTATTTGAGTTGTTTTTAGGATTGCCATTTTCTAAAAAAGCGAAAAGAGAAAACAACAATAAATGTGGAAATTACAGAACGACGTTATTTTATTTATGATTTGGTCGATTCTTGAAACTACAACCTTATAAAACAAAACTCAGTCGCTTTGGGCGAAGCGAAGAGGGATATCTACAGAAAGTGAGCCCTATCAAAACACCCATTTCACCTGGGCAAGGTGAAAGGTTAAAGTAAAGATGGCAATTACTTTGACTTATGAACAATCTTCGGGACATTGACAACAACCCATTGGCGGCGAACTCCTCGGTGAATCACAAAGTCTGGTACCTTCCTTGATTTGTCTTCAGAAATAACACTGATTTCTGGCGGAGCAGGATCATTGGAATCAGTCTCCCAGGCGGAGTTGTCGTAGGAGGATTCCTCAGTTGTATTTTGCGTAGTATTTGTACTCTCAGCTGTATCTCCCCATCCAGTTTGCTGGATGTCTTCGAGCCTGATACGAGAGATTTCAGGAGCTGTGTATTTGACCTTGAAGTCGTATTTTCCACTCGGTTATCCCAATGTATCCCACACTTCTTTGGAACTGGAGGAGTCATCCCTCTCGATGACATTGACCTCGGGAAAAGCATAGTTAATGATTTCTAGTCCAGCAAACGTTGCGAATTCATCGTCGTGTTGGGTATTTTCAGGATAACCTGGGTGTTGACCCCATGACACGGTGGGGACGCAGGTATTCTTTTCAGTGATGCTCAGCTGATTTTCATTGTTCGGCTGATTTTCTTGCCCCAAGTCTCCTGGGTATGGCTGTCACATTGGAAGGACATCCATCGGGCTATAGTAGTCGTAGTCAAAGTTGTCTTTCGTTAGAGTGTCCTCCTCTAATGAGTTTGGGGGAGCACGGCATCCTTCCGGATCACAATCTCCGTATATCATTTTGACATCTGACCAGGGTATAAATCTCGGACTCTGTGCAGGAAAGCAAAAGGGAGTCTGCGTTTCCTCCTGAGACGTATAACCATCCTCGTTGAGATAGGGCTTCCATTCTTCCTCCGTATCGGAGGAATCACCTTTATTGATGGTATGGATTCTTGAGTCACTAGTTGAAGGAAGCCTCCACTGTGGAAGAAGTTCTGAATGGGATGAAAACTTTTATTATTCGCAGCTGTCTGAGTACAGGTTGAGGAAAAGCCAAGACCTTTCTTTTTCTTATTGTCAGTAGGAATGACAAGCTGCCCCCATCCTGTTGTATTGGTACTCTCGACTGCTTTGATAGCATCTTTGTACGAGGAAATCGAAGTTCCCCCTTCGGATTGATTGTCCCTGTGTAGCGAAAGTGTTTGGAACTGGGTTCCGATTACCCCCTCTAGTTCTACATAAGTGGATGACGATAAGTTACTTACGAGCAAGGCCTGTTCTCCACAAACTATGACGAGTTGGTCGTTCTGGACGAACTTTAGCTTTTGGTGGAGGGTCGAAGTGACCGCCCCGACCTGATGTATCCAAAGTCTTCCTAATAAACAACTGTATGTTGCCCGGATGTCCATGACCTGGAAAGTGACTTGGAAAGTGTGAGGACCGACAGTTATGGAGGGTCGACTTCGCCGATAACTGTTTTTCTGGATCTGTCAAATGCTTTGACGACGACCTTGCTGGTTCTCATCAGAGGTCCTTTGAATGATAATTGCATCAAAGTGGACTTCGGCATGACATTCAGGGCTGACCTTGTGTCAACCAGTATGCTGGCTAAAGCATCGTCCTAGAAGTGGACTGTAATGTTGAGCGCCATGTTGTGACGGCGACCCTCCTCAGGTAATTTCTCATCACTAAATCCCAAGTTATTGCAGGAAGTGATGTTACTGATTGTTACATCTTGTTCCATAAAGGCTTGCTCCAAGACTTTCTGTAGAGCCTCCCTGTGCGCTGCTGAACTAAGTAACAGTGATAATACCGAGATCTTTGAAGGAGTTTCCAACAGTTGATCAACAATGTTGTATTCACTCTTCTGGATGAGCTTTAGCATCTCATCATCATTTTTTTGAAAGGTCGGGATTACTGGATTGACCGACTGGTGGATTGGGAACTTCTCTCTGAGGTTCATTCTCTTTGCTGGGTTCTCCAACTCCTCTGTTGAAGATTCTACCACTCCGTGTTACTCGACTGATGTCTGCAATATTCACGACGGAGGGTAACAGAATTTCCTTCCTATTCTAGATTTTTGTTGCACCGTATTTGTAAGGGATAGCCTTAGTTGATTCATACGGTAGTGGTCCCGGTAGATAGATGACTATGGGAGCCTTCTGATTTTTCTGACCATCGTAAGTAATTTCGATCCGTTCCTGGTTGGGAACTCTCGATTCGTCAAGTAGAGGGATGATGGCACAAACATCCCTAGTCCTCTGATGATCAGAGATTATGACAACGTCCTCGATTTGATCAGCGAAATAGTTGACTGATCTAGAACTTGACCATTGTTTAATCTCTTTGCGGTCCAACTGAATTTGAAGGGCTGCTTGCACGAAGTAGCATCCTTGATTATCCACTGAGCAAACTCCACACCGCTCATAGTTGTGTAGTGGCACTTGACCACGTCCGCTTTGAATACAGTGTAACCTTACGAGGTGTGTTTCCATCGACCGAACATCCTGACGTTGATATCTAGTAAGATTCCCGTTAGTGATACTAATTTGCTGGGTGTCTTCATCCATATAGATTGGAAGCCACCAGTGGTTCAACAAGTGCTGAAGTGTTTCCTGGACAAGGGCACAACCTTGATCGTTTTCGCAACCCACTTCACAACTCTGATAATCATGTGATACCAGGAACCCGAGCAGGACCTGTTTAACATGTAACTCCACCAGGCTGGTATTCATTAAGTGAATATCGAAGATTTGAATCATGTTGATTTGATAATGATTCCTATCATGGTAGTCCTGGATCCATCCCATATCCCTCTAACGCTGGAGGGCCTCTTGTACAAAAAAGCATCCCTGTTTGTTTACCGAGCAAGTTAGACAGGAATTGTACTCATGCCGCAGCAGATTATGATACTGGCTTTGCCTTGAGTGCATCGCCACCAAGTTAACATTCATTGAACGGATGTCGTGGTTCTGAATGATGTTGGAATTCGTATAGGTCATGTTAACTCCACGAACTCGATGCTCTTGGATCCGCCCGAGATCCAATTGTTCCTGTAGAGCTGATTGCACCACAGAACAACCCTGATTATTTTTAGAACAGATATCACACTGGTGATAATTATGAGGTGGCACATGGCCATATCCACTCTGTCTATAATGCATCTTGACCAAGTTGGCCCTTAATAAGAGTACATCGTGAATTTGATAGCTGTCGTTAGACTCTCCTTCTATCAAGTTGACTGCAGCTTTTTTGTGTTGAGGCAGCGGGTTCGTGAGAACATTCGGATTCGTATCTTTCAAAGATAAGACCCCGCTCCTAACAAGCTTTTATACATCGGATTTGAAACTGAGACAGTTCTCTATGTTATGCCCTGGTCCTCCTTGATGGTAAGGGCAAGTCTGATCCACCTTAAACCAAAAAGACATATTTTCCGGTACTGTAGGAGGAGACCTGGTTTGGACATGCCCCTTGGCCAGCAGTAACGGAAATAGTTCTACGTATAATACGGGTATAGGATCAAATCCTGGTGGACGCATTGTACGATGGTTGTTGTATTGAGGACGAGCCTGCTAAAGAGACTGTTGTGTCCTTTGCTGAAATTGCTGTTGATTTGGTTGGCTTTGAGCAACCTGAGGTTGATACGTAGAAACAGGCGCAGGGTTGATAGCAGGAGTTACAGCTGCTAGTGGTTGGTACCGTCGCCTTTGCTTTCCGAGAAAGATATTCCCAATATCTTGCTCTTTTTTCTTAGGGAGAGCACTACCGTATTTTTTAGTACCGCTTGTCGACCCAGTGTCTTTGACTAGACATCCTTCTCGAACGACTTCCTCGAGACGTACTCCCATACCGACCATTTCGGTGAAGTCGCTGGGCGCACTGGTAACCATCCTGTCGTACTAAAATGAGCTCAAGGTCTTTAAGAAAATCTTTGTCATCTCTTTTTCCTCAAGAGGTGGAAAATTTTGAGCGGCAATTTCACGCCATCTCTGAGCATATTCCTTAAAGGTTTCCTTGTCCTTTTGCGATATTGATCTGAGTTGATCTCTGTCTGGTACCATGTCCAAATTGTATTTATATTGTTGGACGACGCCAGTGCCTAGATCTCTGAAAGTGCTGATCGTAGCGCAGTTTAAGCCCATGTACCATTTTAATGCGGCACCGGTTAAACTATCCTGAAAGTAGTGAATCAGTAGATCCTGGTTCTCTGTCTGAGCTGACATTTGCCGAGCTTACATCACCAAATGGCTTTGAGGACAAGAGTTACCCTTGTACTTTTCAAAGTCGGGCACTTGGAACTTGTGTGGAACTTTCACATTGGGGACCAAACAAAGGTCTGCAGCGTCCTTCCCAAATAAATCCTAACCGCGAATAGCTTGTAGTTCTTTCTGCATTTCCAGGAATTGCTCCTGGAATTCATCCATTCTGTCGAACATACTTTCCTTTCTACCAGAAAGTATCTGTGGAATCTATCCTTCCGGGACAGTGTGCACCACAGGGGGTGGTACCGTTACTATGGCAGTGAATCTTGGCGTTTCCTGAAGTTTGAAACCTTCAGGAGTCCTCATTATGCCACTGGCATCCTCGCTTTCCCGAAGTTTGTAACCTTCAGGCCCAACGGCTTCTGCTATGATTCCCTGATCTTCAGTGATCGGCGGAACATATCCTTCCGGGATATAGTTAACAGGCATGCCCCAGGGACGATATTTCGGCATTTGATACCTAGGATCATACTTCTCCACTATGGGCGTTGAGGTGATCTCTGAGATCACAGTTCTTTGTAGCTGAGCTTCTGCCATGGCTTGCATGTCGTTACGAAGCTTTCTCATATCCTCTCTCAGAGCGTCGATCTCTTCTTTCAACTCTCTATTCTCTTCCTAGAGATCATCCATATTTTTCTGACGATTGGCCCGAGTATTGTACGAATGAGACAGTTTGACTCTAGAATCGAGACACAACCGTGAGATTCGTAGGTAAGAAGAATACGTTTACGCGAGAATGATGAATGCAATGATTATATTAATTGTTTTTTTCGTTCAATCAAAATAAACTTCGACAATGAGATTGCAAATATCAAACAGTGGGGAAACCCCGTTTTATTGAATTCAACGGATTGCGGAAATGGAAATACAGTAAATTACAAGGTACAGAAACAGAAACCTAAGCTAATGGGTCCCGAGTCCTCTCTGAGGAGAACTCGGGTGTTGATTCTGGTACTTTCCTTTTCTTGGAGCGGGGCTCTTAGGTCGTTGTCAGGTTGCCATTCCTTTGCCAAGTGAAAGGAGCAAGCAAATTCCTTTGGTCATCCTGATTTTCTACAGCATGTTGCTCTAAAATCTCAATTAGAGTATCCTTATCTTTCAGCAGTTGCTGTATTTTGGTACACTCCACATTGAGAATACGATACTTGTTCTTCCAAGACCTCCTCTCCTGTTGAACTTTGTTGAGAGTAACCTGAAGTTTTTCCGTTTCAGTCATGAAGTACATGACAGATACCCTTGGCGGAAGAACTCCGTGATGAGGATAAGGCATCTTTAACTTGAGAGCTCTAGTTTGTACCCAATGGAGATAAGGCTCCACCGAGACACAGTCCGGTTTTCCTAGAGACTCTCGTCCTTTCTTATGAACATGTTTCCAAGCGTGCACTATTTCCATCTTTAGTGCCCTGTCATTTTCTCCTTCCTTGAAGAAAAGACCTTCCAGATAAGCATTACGTGGGACATGCCTCATCGGGTACCCAAATTGACAACGAACTAAAACTGGATGGTAATTGATTCCTCCCTTAGTTCCTATGAGGGGTACGTTAGGGAAGTTTCCACAATGGTCAATGATCCTGATCCCGTCATAAATCCTATTCTACCAATCTATGTCAGAGTTGGTAAGAGACATGATTTTCTGCGACCAACGTAAGACACTCTTATGATCCCAAAAAGTGGCAGACTTAGGCAAATGGGAGATAAACCATTTATATAACAGGGGTACATAGCACGTGATCACCCCTCCGCTGTACAAATTCCCTTAGTGTACAGAATGATACGCATCTGCGAGCAAGGTTGGTACGACGTTTTCAATGAGAAAAACCTTAATGGCATTGATATCAATGAAGTTTCAATGTTGGGAAACAGAAATACCCGTAGGTGAGTAAAACAAAGATGCTTTCAAAAGCAGTCACGTTCCCTATACTAGTAAAGTACAAAGCCTTCTTTACCAGAAACTTGGCTGGTAAACCTGGGATTCCTCCTTTGGTGGTCATGTGAGTCTTGACTTCTGACTCATCCAAATAGATTGCTCTTGCAATGGTCTGATACTTTGGAATTTCTTCCAGCCCAGAAAAGGGAGCTTGATCAGTGATGGGTAGATCAATCAGATGAGAATACTTCTCCAGTGTTAGTGCGAGCTGGTAATCCGGGAATGTGAAACAGTGATAGACCGGATCGTAAAACTGAATGAGTGCCTCCAGGATTCCTTCAATTACATGGACCCTTAACAGAGGTAGCAGACCTCCGTACTTGGCTTTGAAAGCGTCAGGATTAGTGATCATCCTTGCTAATCCTCTCAAATCCTCTAGTTTTGGAACCTTGAAGGTATACTTGTGAGTTTTCCATCTACCGAAATCCATGAGCGCAATCTTTTTCTCTCTGACATTTGCAATCATTACCTTAGTTTAATTTGAAAAAGAGAGACTAGAAAAGAAAATTTTCCTTTGCTTAATGTTTTTTAGATGAATGCATGAATGCAGCACACAAAATCATAGAAAAAATACAAGGTTAAAGGGTCGGTGTCATGAAGTCAAGGCTCTACCCATCCCAAAGGTTTATACTAGTGATTTTTGTACCTGTCTCTTAAAATCATTGATTCTTGTCGAGATAACATCAGCGGGCCGGGAACCGTGCTAGGTGATGTATTTCGAAGAATCTCAGAAGAGGGTAGTATCGCGTGACAACTATTTCCGATAGCTTCCACACTACTGAAAGAGGTTTTTCCTAGGTGTATACTCAATATTTCCACATGCGGCATCACACGCATTCCCATTAACAGAAAAATAAACACAAATATCAATTAAGAAAAGCAATATATATATTTGTCCTAATGCCCTAGACTTTTTAAGAGCTATGAATCCGATGATCCTAACAGAAACTGGCTCCCCGGCGGAGTCGCCATTCCGTGGTACCTTCCCAACTTAAAGGTTTTGACCTAAGATCCTAGTGAGGGTCGATCCTAGCAATAATGACATTCCTCAATGGAACCATCATTCGATGATACCTTGTGAACCCAAGGACTCGTCCTAAGAGAAGGTTTCAACCAGATAGATAAGAGAGATAAGATTCCTTTGTTTGGCCCCACGGTGGGCACCATTTTTCTGTAGCGAGCGATTTTGGACGTGGTTCTTAAGCACTGTCGCTCTGGGGTACTACAGGTCGATTCATTTTTTATCCTATTGAAGCTGATGAAGGAAGGGAAATAGATGTCTCCAACTAACCCTGCTTGCAAACTGAGTTTAAACAGATGACTGTTGGTTTACAGATGCTATGTGGATGTGGGGCCTCTCTCTGTTTATTTTGTTCAGAACGAAATACCGGGACTATTCATGGGGAATTTTGTTAGGATACTGCACCAGATTGGAAGGAGGTAGGGGACTTTGGTTTTTTTTATTAGTGTGCTCGCTAAGATTCTTTTGCAATCTTATGCCTACGTATTCCCGGGATAGGGAAATCAGTGTCTTCGTAGTTCCTAGGAAATGGTGTTTTGGTGTCTTATTCAATGCCCAAGACATGAAGCTAAATGTGGTTTGTATCTTGTTCAAATCCCATGATGTGAAGCTGAATGTCTATTTGTATCTTCTTCGAAGCCCAAGATGTGAAGCTTTAGAGAGAATTTGTCATCTCTAAAAGGGGATCTGTTTGTCACAACAGTTGGGTGACTGATTATAAAGGAAAATTACTTTAACTGGGATATGTGAATCCAGTAATGCCATAATTTCCTTTGTAGGGGGTTTTTAACCTGAAGGAGAAGACTTTAACTCAGTTTAGAGTAATGCCATCTTTCCTTAGGAATTTCTCATGCTAAAAGAGGGACAGTGGCGTGGATGTAAATAATCCAGAGGCTTGCCGCTTACAGCAATTAGATGGGGGAAAAGGAGTTGTTGATGTTTGTATGCTGTGGGCAAGGCACAACTTTTGATGGTAAAAGGTTGATTGTCTCAACCGGGGTTTCCTTATACAAAGCCTAAGAGGAGGCTAAAAGGTTGAATTTTTCGGGGAAAATGTTCTTTCTGTCTTGTACAAAGCCCAAGATTGAGGCTAAAAAGGTTTGACTCAACAAGAGAGTCTTTTTGTGAGTCTTGTACGAAGCCCAAGACGGAAGCTAAAAGTTGTTTGTCTCAACAGGAGAGTCTTTTATACTCAACAAGAGAGTGATTTGGTGTCTCGTATGAAGCCCGAGACGGAGGTGAAAAGGTGATTGACTCAACAAGAGAGTCTTTTTATACTCAACAAGAGAGTGCTTTGTATCTCATACGAAGCCTGAGATGAAGGCTAAAGATGGTTGACTCAACAAGAGAGTCTTTTGTATCTCGTATGAAGCCCGAGATGGAGGCTGAAGATGTTTGACTCAACAAGAGAGTGCTTTTGTATCTCGTACGAAGCCCGAGATGGAGGCTGAAGATGTTTGACTCAACAAGAGAGTCTTTTGTATCTCGTACGAAGCCCGAGATGGAGACTGAAAAGGTTAGCTCCGCTGGGGTGAATCATTGTACAAAGCCCAAGAGGAGGCTAGGGTGCTGGTGACTATTTCAGTGGAGTGACAGGTCCAGTATGTTGATTTAAAAGAGAAAACCAGTTCTTATATGGGTAATGTTGTACTCATGGATTTGATCAGAGGATCAGGGTTATCTCCTGTTCTTTAAGGAAATGAGAAATCCAAAGGGTATTGCGACCATTCAAGTCTATTGGTGTTTTTCCTATTTTTGAAAGGAACTTGAGAATGCCTTTGAGACTTAAGGATATTAGACTGCTCAAGTCTAGAGTTTTTATCTTTTGTACTATGCTTAAGAGAAATTAAGAGGCAGTACGTTTGCGGTAGAAAGATCTAGACTCTTTGAAAGGTTGTTCTATTAAGATGACTAATTTCTGTTCCTATACCTTTAAGAGGTCGTCGGGACAATTTGTACGAAGCCCAAGAAGAGGCTAGAAGAATTTTTAAGAAGCCGAAGGGACAATTTGTACGAACACCAAGAGGAGGCTGTCTTCCCGGAGGAAGAATCTTTATACAAGCCTAAGAGGAGGCTGTGATAACTTTTAAGAAGTCGATGGGTCCTTGTACAACGCCCAAGAGGAGGCGGGGATGCTTTTAGGAAGCCTGTGGGTCCTTGCACTACGCCCAAGAGGAGGCTGATGAACAGTTCCAGAAGGGGTTTCACTTGGAACATTGGCCTTCTGTATATGAACTGTTCAAGGGGGGAGATTTCTTAGATCTAGTTATCTAAAATTGTTGTAAAAGAAAATTCTCACGGTTCAGGTTATGTTGAAATATCCGGGAGGACGTCGGATGTAAGGAGACGAGGTTTTGTCTAGCTCTAGACGTAGTTGCCGGGGAAACTCTAAATAGCAATACTAGTATTACACAGTCGATAGGAGTTTATGAAAAAAGACTTACAGTGAAACAACCCCACAACACAGTTATATACATATGAAAGCGGGTAAACACTTACTCGGTTGTAGAGCTTCCATGTTGTTTTGTTAGTTTATTCAACAAAGAAAGCTTTGATAACAAAATATAAAATCAAAGGAGAAAGTGCTTTGAAAAGATTGTTGGCGCTTACAGCTCAAGGAGAGGCCCAAGGTTTTATCAGTGATTGCACTGTGGTTTTGAATTTGTACAGGGACTTATACAAGTGACTGAGGCCCAAAAAGGTTTTCTGTACAAAGGGATGGTTCTTATACTCTCTCAAGAGGCCCAAAAATGATTGAAAGTGAACAAAGATGGGTCTTATAGCTCAAGGAGAAGCCCAGTGGTTAATTTTGAAAAGGACGACGATCGCGTCGAGGTTTTGAAAACACCGTGGGTCTTATACAATGATTGAGGCCCAAAAAGTGGTGTATTTACAAAGGGATTGGGTCTTACACTCTAATAGAGGCCCAAAAGTATTTAAAAAAACAATAAGATGGGTCTTATAGCTCAAGGAGAAGCCCAGTGTTTTTTTGTTGAAAAGGCGACGATCGCGCCGAACTTTTTGACCGTATCGGGACTTATACAATGCATTGAGGCCCAAAATGGTTTTATCTACAACAAGGATTGGGTCTTACACTCTATTAGAGGCCCATGAGTGTTCGGAAAAGTTTGTTAGGGTGAAAATCAATAAAACCCTAATTTCATCATTTTTTAATATAATTTATTCAAAGAAAATTAATACAAATGATAAAAATTCCAAATAAGTCTGAATAAACAACTCGTGATTTTGATTTTAGGTTTGAAAAATGAGGCTTTAATCACAAGATGAATTAAAACCTATTTGGTTTTGATTTTTCAAAATGGTTATTTATTTTTAAAAGGTTTAAAAACAAATAAAAGACATTTATTCACAAAAATACTAATTATATTAAATAAATAATATAAATCTAATTTTTTTGGGAATGAAATATTTCAACATTTTTGTGATTATTTTAAAAAAGAACCAATAAAAAATAATTAAAATTGAGGGAGTTATTAATTTTCCAATTAATTAACAAAACATGAAAATATTGGAAAAAATAGAAAAATATGAGAAAACACAAAATGGCATGGACGGGGTTTGAACTCACGACCTCAAGGTTATAGGGCGCGCGCCTTACCACTGGGGTGGTGATACATCCGTTAATTAAAACAAACCAACAAATATACAAGGCTTGCCTTGTTTTCTAGGCCTGACCAAGGCAAGGCAAGGCAAGTTTTGGCTCAGAAACGTGAAGGCCATAACTTTCTCATTTCTCCATGGCTGGGGATAAAATTTATATGCATCTGGCCTAGAATTTCACAAGGAATCCAATGGTGGTGGTATTTTTTTCAGATCATGTTCCCTCCTCAAAACCCGATAGTGGTTTTGAAATAGACCATATTTTGCATTTTCTGTGCTACATCTTGGTACAGGTATGAATTACATGATAAATTGATGCAAACACAACACATATAGCATGTAGAAGGGATGCATGATCAGTGGACTTTAAAGCAATGCATATTTTGGAAAGTTCAAGTCATGATGCTTACCTCTTTTTGAGCTTTTGGAGTTTTTGGTGCAATCTGCCAAGTTCCTTGTTCCAGAAATTGTTTGATGCTTTGAACACTCTCAAATGATCCCTTAGAAGCTTTTAGGATGATTTGAATCAGCTGGAACCTGCAAAAACACAAACTGGCCCTTTCTTGTAAAAGGGGTTAAAATGGCCGAAATAACAACTCTCTCAAATGGTGTTCCAGATGTGTGGCACCATTTGGGACAGTTCAAGGATGATATTTGGAGTGTGTTTGAGGTTTTATCTGGTTTGGAAAGTGACTGAATCAAGACATGGCTTGAAAAATGCACAAAAGTCATATTTTGAGGTTTTGATAGGTGACTTTGAGATTTAAGGATTACAGGTCGCTTGTGTGAGTTTGGACAGCTTAGATATGACATATTGAATGTGTTTGGATCATGAGCTGTGATGGAAATGCTCTCTAACTCAAAAACTCAGAGTTACCTTGCTAAAGAAGGTATTTTTGCCTATAGAAAGTGATTTTGAGGAAAACATCTGTTTGATGGCTTTGGTGTATTCAAATTGAGCACAAATGAGCTCTATTTATAGTGGAGCAAGTTTGTTTTACAAGCAATAGTGAATGGCAACTGCTGCAGAGGTTTGGCTAATGTTGATCAATGAGAATCCAAGTCGCCTCTAGCCATTGACTAGAGGATAGAGCACAGAGTTGTGGTTCCCTAGTTGTTGGACCAGTCTTGACTAAATTCAGTTGCAAATGTGTCAGTCCATGCCACCTCGGTGCATCCATTAAATGCTCCAATCCAAAATTGGAGTCTTGTCCCTCTTTTAGGGATTTCTAGGTTTGGCATGCTACTTCTTGTTCCAAAGACTTTGGAGGCTTGGATCAATGTTTGTTCCCTTTAGATTTGATCCTCACATGTGTCCAAAGTGATGACAAGGCTTGGAATTATCTGATTTTGCCAAATCGAGCAAAAGTGCAAAATTTTGCCTAGCCTTGGCAGTTTTCAGCAAGGCATATTGCCATTGTCATATCTTATGGCTCAAGTGGAATTTGATGGAGTTCTTGGCCATTTTGGAAAGCCCTCATATGATACAATAACTATTTGATCATAATTTGTTTTGATACTTTTTGGATCCAAGTGAAAAATCCCCCTACATTTGGAAAAAAGTAAGGCAGATTCTGACTTAGTGAAAATTTCACTAAGTTTTGGAAAAAATTGACATTTTCACTTTTTGTGATTTTGATCTTTCCATAACTCAAAATCCATGATGAATTGGAATGAGTTTAGTTTGAAGCTTTTGTAGAGGGTAATGAGAGCTACAAATCCAGCTTTGGATGGGGAAAAATGGCCTTGTGGTTTAGGAGTTATGATCCTCCAAAGTTGGTACCCTAGCCACGTTGTTCCATCACTTAGAAAATTTCTAATTTTTTATAGTTACCCCTTTTACAAGTTATCCCACTTTTCTTGATTTTTCTTGATGAATGATGATTTAAATCACACATTAACATCATTTTAGGGTCAACGAACCATAATTGTGAAAAATCTCAAAAAGTCAAAGTTGACTTTTGTGCACAGTTGACTTTTTGTCAGATGAATTCCAAACTGTGCAATCCTCTATAAAATCAAGTCCTTGACCTAAATCAAACTTGATGGACATGTTCCATAGGTGTTATAGGGTGTATTGAATCATGTCCCAAGGTTTGGGAGCATTCCTGGGTCAAAAGTCAAAGGTATAGTTGACTTTTCCCGCAAAACCCTAACTGTGTTTTAGATGAAATTGAAACTTTTCGATCAAGCTTCTTGGATTAATCCCTTGTTGCAAACGGATCAATGGGGTGTGTTAGAGATCCTCAAATCATGTATTGAGGTCTTGGCTCATGTTTTGTCCCAAAATTCAACTTAGGGGTGAATTAGGTCAAGAAACCCTAATTCCTGATTTTTGATGTATGCATCCCCTGAGGCTAAATTGACCTGATGATTGGGCTCATAATGTTCCTTGGAGCATCTTAGATTATGCTTTAAAGCATTGGCTCATGCCCAAAGGAAAATTTCCACCTGGAGGCCTTGGCCGACCAAAACCCTAATTTGGTGACACTGGCGATCTCGTGGCTTAATCCACCTGGGAGGCTGCAGCCTTGTGCTTGATTCTTGAAGTGGGAGTCCTCTTGATCCATTGTGGGTGTTTGAGAGGTTATACAAGTTGAAGATCATGTAATTTCTTGATTGATCCTTTGTCTAAGGCTCAGAGAGGGCTCAAAACCTTAATCCTTAGTTGTACGGAATGCTCAACAATTCTTGAGGAGATTGATGAGGCATAATGATACATCCATATTGTGATGATAATTTGCACAATGATGGAAAATCTTAGTGGTCAAAATTTGGGGTATGACAACACCTTCGGGTTCAAGAAAATTAAATAGGGGTATCTGTTATACCCCAAATTTTGACCACTAAGATTCCCATCATTGTGAAAATCATCATCACAATATGGTTGTACTTTCATGCTTCATTAGTCTCCCCAAAGATGGGTGAGCATTCACTACAACCAAGAATTAGAGTTTCAAGCCTTCTCAGAGTGCTTCGACAAAGGATCAATCAAGAAATTACATGATCTTCAACTTGTCTAACCTCTCAAACACCTACTAAGGATCAAGAGGGCTCCCACATCAAGAATCAAGCACAAGGTTGCAGCATTCTAAGTGGATCAAGCCTCAAGATCGCCAGTATCACCAAATTAGGGTTTTGGTCGAATGGGGCCTCCAGGTGGAATTTTTCCTCTGGGCATGAGCCAATACTTTAAAGCATAACCCAAGATACTCTAAGGGACCTCATGGACCCAATCATCAAGTCAATTTAGCCTCAGGGGATGCATTTATCAAAAATCAGGAATTACGGTTTCTTGACCTAATTCACCCCTAAGGTGACTTTTGGGACAAAACATGAGCCAATACCTCAAGGCATGATTTGAGGGTCTCTAATAAACCACATTGGTCCATTTTCAACAATGGATTGACCCAGGAAGCTTGATTCACAAGTTTCAATTTCATCTGAACCACAATAAGGGTTTCGCGGGAAAAGTCAATTGTACCTTTGACTTTTGACCAGGACATGCTCCCAAACCTTGGGACATGATTCAATACACCCTATAACACCTATGGAATCCATCCATCAAGTTTGATTTAGGTCAAGGACTTGATTTCATAGAGGATCACACAGTTTGGAATTCATCTGCTAGAAAAGTCAACTGTACCAAAAAGTCAAAGTTTGACTTTTGATTTTTTGGTCAACCAATCTTATGTAACCCTAAAATGATGTTAATGTGTAATTTGAATCATCATTCATCAAGAAAAATCAAAGAAAGTGGGATAACTTATAAAAGGGGTAACCATAAAAAAACTTGGAAATTTTCTAAGTGATGGAACAAAGTGGCTAGGGTACCAACTTTGGAGGATCATAACTCCTAAACCACAAGGCCATTTTTCCCCATCAAAAGCTGGATTTGTAGCTCTCATTAACCTCTACAAAAGCTTCAAACTGAACTCATTCTAATTCATCATGGATTTTGAGTTATGGAATGATCAAAATCACAAAAAGTGAAAATGTCACTTTTTTCCAACACTTAGTGAAATTTTCACTAAGTCAGAATCTGCCTTACTTTTTTCCAAATGTAGGGGGATTTTTCACTTGGATCCAAAAAGTATCAAAACCAATTATGATCAAATAGTTATTGTATCATATGAGGGCTTTCCAAAATGGCCAAGAACTCCATCAAATTCCACTTGAGCCATAAGATATGACAATGGCAATATGCCTTGCTGAAAACTGCCAAGGCTAGGCAAAATTTTGCACTTTTGCTCGATTTGGCAAAATCAGATAATTCCAAGCCTTGTCATCACTTTGGACACATGTGAGGATCAAATCTAAAGGGAACAACTTCTAAGGGTCATAACTTGAGATCCAAGCAACCATTTTGGCTGATCCAAAGATGGATTTGTAGATCTCATGGCATACTTTAAAAGCTTCAACTACAACTCATTCCAGTTCCTCATGGATTTTTAGTTATGGAGTTACCAAAATGACAAAAACATGAAAATGCCACTTTTTCCAACACTTAGTGAAATTTTCACTAAGTCAGAATCTGTTTCACTTTTTTCAAAATGTAGGGGAATTTTTCACTTGGATCCAAGAAGTTTCAAAACAAACTATGATCACACATACGTTGTATCATATGAGAGCTTTCTAAAATGGCCAAGAGCTTCATCAAACTCCACCTGAGCTATGAGTTATGACAGCTGCAACATGCCTTGCTGCAAACTGTCTTGGCAAGGCAGATTTGTGCACAAGGGCTCGATTTGTCCAAATTATGTAACCACAAGCATGGTTATCCATCTGAATACCTCTAGGGGGAACAAACAACGGACAAGCACTGATTCATCAGCCTCCCAAGTCCAAGATTCCCAAGGTAGCATGCCAAACCCTAAAAAGCCTAAAAGAGGCCAAGACTCCAATTTTGTTTCCAAGCATTCAATGGATGCACCAATGTGGCATGAACTGAGCCATTTCCAACTGAATGAGTCAAGGATAAGCTCTGAACCAAAGAACCATAGGCCTGTGCTCTAACCTCTAGTCAATGGCTAGAGGAGACTTAAGATTTCAAAGTGATACAATTGTCCAAAGGCCTGCTGCAGCCACCATTCACTATTGCTTGCAAAACAAACTTGCTCTACTATAAATAGAGCTCATTTGTACTCAGTTTGAGTACACAAAAGCACTACAATACTTGCTTTCCTCAAAATCCTTTTCTCTAGGCCAAAATGCCTTCTTTTGCAAGGTAACTCTGAGTTTTTGAGCTAGAGAGCATTTCCATCACAGCTCATGATCCAAACACATCCAATATGTCATATCTAAGCTGTCCAAACTCTCATATGTGACTTGTAACACCAAAATCTCAAAGTCCCCTCTCAAAACCTCAAAAATTGGACTTTTTTGCATTTTTCAAGCCATGTCTTGATTCAGACACTTTCAAAACCAGATAAGACCTCAAACACACTCCAAATATCACCCTTGAACTGTCCCAAATGGTTCCCCACATCTGGAACACCATTTGAGAGAGTTGCCATATTGGTCACTTTTGCCCCTTTTGCAAGAAAGAGCTCAAACTTGTTCCTGAGGATTCCAGCTGATTCCAACCATCCTAAAAGCTTCTAAGGGCTCACTTGAGAGTGTCTAAATCATCAAACCACTTTTGGAACAAAGCACTTGGCAGATTTCCCAAAAAGCTCCTAAAGAGGTAAGCATCACAACTTGAACTCTTTGAAATATGCATTGCTTTGAAGTTCACTGATCATGCAAATCTCATACATGTTATATATGTTGTGTTTGAGCCAATTCATCATGTAATTTATGCCTGTAACAAGAGGTAGCATAGAAAATGCAATTATACGCCTATTTCAAGAACACTATCGGGTTTTTAAATAGGAGCCTCATCTGAAAAAACCACCACCACCATTGGACTCCTTGTGAAATCCTAGGCCAGATGCATATAAATTTTGTCCCAATCCATGGAGAAATGAGGAAGTTATGACCTTCACGTTTTTGGCCAAAATCTTGCCTTGCCTTGCCTTGGCCAGGCCAAAAACAAGAGATTGCCTCATATATTCATGGGGTGGTTTTGATACACGAATGTATCACCACCCTAGTGGTAGAAGACGCGCACTGCACACAAGAGGTCTGGGGTTCGAATCCCCCTCGCCCCAGATCCTCTTTTTTTACCATTTTTCTCACTTTTTATTGTTTTTCTTGTTATTTTTAAATGATTTGGAAAATTAATAACTCTCTCAATTTTAATTATTTTTTATTGGTTCTTTTTGCAAAAAATCAAACAAATGTTGAAATATTTTATTCTACAAAAAAATCAAATTTATATTATTTATTTAATATAGTTGGCATTTTTGTAAATAAATTCATTTATTTAATATAGTTGGCCTCAGTAACTTGTATAAGTCCCTGTACAAATTCAAAACAACGGTGCGATCATCGTTAAAACTTGGGCCTCTCCTTGAGCTATAAGCCCCAACAATCTTTTCAAAGCACTTTCTCCTTTGATTTTGAATCCAAATATATAGTTGTTATCAAAACTTTCTTTAATTTCTTTGAACAACTAACCATACATCATGGAAGCTCTACAACGGGTAATTGTTTATCCGCTTTCATTTATTGCTTTCATGTATATAACTGTATTGTGGGAAGCTGCGCATGGTTAGTCTTCTTTCATAACCTTTTTAAATACTTGTCATATATCCAATGTGTATATACTAGTATAATTATTTTGAGTTTTCCCTGGCAACTACGTCTAGCACTAGGTAAAGCCCCATTGGTCACTCTTAAATACAAACAAAATTAGACCCCCCATACGATTCTAGATACAGTCTTCCCTTCTCTTGGGGTTAAACAATATGGAACAAAGAGAAAGGCAGTATTCTCGGTGAACCCTTTCTCAGGCTGTTACCCTTAGAAATTGTCAAAGAAATTCTACTCCCCGGAGTTGATCTATTCTCTGTGAATAACATCTCTTGAGTTTCTTCCAAACCCTCGAACTTTCCTGGAATGATCTCTTCCCTGTGAATTGCATTTCTTGAACTTCTCTTGGTTTGGGGACCCACAGGCTTCCTAAAAGCATCACCACCTCCTCTTGGGCTTTGTACAAGGACCCTCCGGCTTCTTAGAAGTTCTCATGCCTTCTCTTGGGCTTAATACAAGGACCCTACAGACCTCTTAAAGGTATAGGACAGAACTTAGTCATCCTTCGCTAGAGCTGTCTTTCTAAAAAGAGCCAAAAACACTCAGACCAATTTTAGGGTTGATACTCATCCCTTAAAAGAGTCGGCCTCCTCTTGGGCATCATACAAAAGATAAAACTCTTCCCATAGACTTGGACAGTCTAAATACCCTTGAGTCTCAAAGACATTCTCAAGTTCCCTACAAAACATAGGAGAAACCCCGAATTCTGGATTAATCTCCAGCAAGAGTTAAAACTCGTGGGTTCTTAAACCCCGTTTCTCTCAGAAATTCCCCAACCAGGGTCAATTTATCATCAGTATAACACTATCCCAAATCAGAACCTCAAGGCATCTGATACCTCAACTCTTCTGTAACCTTCAGCAAGAGTTAATTCCCCATTTGGACCTGCCTCGGGATCTCAATAATCCCCGGCAGTAGATAGCCTCCCCTGAGGGTTTGTGTAATGAACCTTTCCTCAGCGTAGCCAACATCCTCTTGGGCTTTGTACAATGATTCTCCCCAGCGGAGCTAACCATTTTAGACTCTCTTGTTGAGTCAATTACTTTTCTGACTCTTTTGTTGAGTCAATCACATTTTCAGACTCTCTTGTTGAGTCCATTACTTTTCCGACTCTCTTGTTGAGTCAGACTCTCTTGTTGAGTCAATCACTTTTAGCACTCTCTTGTTGAGTCAACCCTTTTAGCCTCTATTTCGGGCTTCGTACGAGACAGATAAAAACACCCTCTTGTTGGGACAATAGCCTCCTCTTAGGCTTTGTATAATGATTTTCCCTTGCAAAGTTAGCCCACTCTAGGGCTTTCTCCAGCTTGTTCATCCACAATCCTAGGCTTTGTATAGGGCAGATGAAAGCACTCTCTTATTGAGTCAAACCCTTTCAGCCTCCATCTTGGGCTTTCTACGAGATATAAATCTTCATAAGCTTGGGGCAAACATTTTCCCCAGCGAAGTCAATTCCTCCAAACCGTCATTAGGCTTTGAGGAATAAACTCCCAAACAGAGTCAAACTCTTTTCTGCCTCCATCTTGGGCTTTGTACAAGATAGATAACACTCTCCAGTAGAGTCAAATCCGTTTAGCCTCCGTCTTGGGCTTTGTACAAGACACTTAGATTATCCTCACCAGAGTCAATTAAATTTCCCATTTCAGCCTCTATCTTGGGCTTTGTACAAGACACATACAAAACTCCCCGGTGGAGTCAAAATCCCTTTTAGCCTCCTCTTAGGCTTTGTATAATGATATCCCCTAGCCGAGTCAATCAATCTTTTAGCATCAACCTTGGGCTTTGACCAAGGCACACAAAAATCAACAATCCCCTCAGAGAAAGTCCAATCCCTCTTTAGAGATAACAAATTCTCTCTCAGTCAACCTTTTAGCTTCAATCTTGGGCTTTGAACAATACACAAATAACCCTTTTAGCTTCAATCTTGGGCTTTGAACAAGACACCAAAATATCTTTTTCCTCCCATAGAATAGGAGGAACTACGATTGCTCTGATTTCCCTGTTTCATTTAAACGGGAATACATAGCCATAAGATTACAAAGTCTTAGCGAGCATACTAATCAAAAACTCTAGGTCCCGTACCTTCACACATCAATCAAAACTTAGGTCCAGTACCTTACTAAAAACATCGGGAAAAACCCGAACATCAATAAAAACTCACTCTCCCTGTCACACTTTCCCAAGAAACTTTCCCAACCCATTACCAGATAAACACCATCAATTACAAAGCAGAACCCTAAAGCTAATATCCTGTGGATAACCACATATAGGATGGGTAATTGACAACTGCCCATTGTATAACCTGACCCCGACTCCCCAAATCTCTTTAAAGTGTTTGTTCAACTAAACATTCGCGTGCAAGGTTAGTTTTAGATAGCTTCCCTTTCCCTTTCAGCTTCATGGGATAAATAAGAAATCAGAAAGTAGCACCCTTTCTCCTTGAGCGGGAAAACCCAAACTTCAGCGATAAGGTGGTCGCGTCACCGACAAAAATCGCTCGCTACAAATACGCTACTTGTTCTTACAAGACTTCTTCTCCTGTTGAACTTTGTTGAAAGTAACCTGAAGTTTTTCCGTGTCAGACATAAAGTAAAGGACATATTCTTTTAATGGAAGAAATTCGTGATGAGGGTAAGGCATCCTCAGTTTGAGAGCTCTAGTTTGTACCCAGTGGAGATAAGGTTCCACAGAGACACAGTCCGGTTTTCCCAGAGACTCTCTTCCTTTCTTGTGAACATGTTTCCAAGCATGCACTATTTCCGTTTTTAGTGCCCTATCATTTTCTCCTTCCTTGAAGAAAAGACCTTCCAGATGAGCATTACGTGGAACATGCCTCATCGGGTATCCGAATTGACGCCGAACTAAAATTGGATGATAATTGATTCCTCCTTTAATTCCTATGAGGGGTATATTAGAGAAGTTTCCACAACGGTCAATAATTCTGATTTCGTCATAGATTCGATTGTATCAATCGATGTCAGAGTTGGTAAGAGACATGATTCTCTGCGACCAACGTAAAGTACTCTTATGATCCCAAAAAGCGGCAGACTTGGGTAAATGGGAAGTGATCCATTTGTATAGTAGGGGTACACAGCATGTGATCATTCCTTCGCTATACAAATTCCTTAAGTGTACAGAATGATAAGCATCTGCGAGCAGTGTTGGTACAGGGTTTCCTATCAGAAATATCTTAATGGCATTGATATCAACAAAGTTATCAATGTTGGGAAACAGAAATAACCCGTAGGTGAGTAAAACAAAGATGCTCTCGAATGCAGTCACGTTCCCTATACTAGCAAAGTACAGAGCGTTCTTTATCAAAAACTGAGCTGGCAAACCTTGGATTCCACCCTTAATGGTCATGTCAGTCCTGACTTCTGACTCGTCCAAATCGATTTCTCTTGCAATGGTTTGATTCTTTGGAATTTCTTCCAGTCCAGAAAATGGAGCGTGATCAGTGATAGATAAATCAGTCAGGTGAGAGTACTCCTCCAGCGTTGGTGCTAGCTGATAATCTGGGAATATGAAACAGTGATAAACCGGATCGTAGAACTGGATTAGCGTAGACAGGATTCCCTCGATTACAGGACCCTTAACAGAGACAGCAGTCCTCCGTACTTAGCTCTGAAAGCATCAGGGTTGGTGATCATCCTTGCCAAACCTCTTAAATCCTCTAGTTTTGGAACCTCGAAGGTGTACTTGTGAGTCTTCCTTCTACCGAAATCCATAACGCAATCTTTTTCTCTGATATTTGCAATCATTGTCTTAGTTTAATTTGAAAAAGAGAGACTGGAAGAGAAATTTTTTTGTTGTTTAATGTTTTTTAATGAAATGAATGCATGGATGCATCACACAAAAACATAGGAAAAACATGGGGTCAAAGGTTCGGTGTTATGAAGTCATGGCTCTACCCATCCCCAAAGGTTGTACTTGTGATTTTTTGTACCTGTCCTCAAAATCATTGACCCCTCTCGGGATAACAACAGCAGGCCAGAATCACCCGAGCGAGCTGATGTATCTTAGAGTAATCTCAAATAAGGTTAGTATCGTGTGACAACTTTTTCAGATAGCTTCCGCACTACAAAATAGTAACATGGTCTTAGTCTACTAAAAGCCTCAGCTTCTCAGATAACCCAATCGAACAATCTGCTTTCAACAATCGAAGTCGTATAGGCATTGAATCTGCAAAGGGTATCTCCACTGATTCAATGGTCGACTGGGATCTCTTATTTAGGAGTCACTCCCTGTAAGATTACCCGTCTAGTGCCATCACTTATATTAGGTGTCACTCAAACTTTCCAGATGCGACATCACCCGCAGTCCGAAGAAAAATAAACACAGATATCAATTAGGAAAAGCAGTATATATATTTATCCTTAAACTAACATCCTAGACCTCTTAAGAGCTAGTCTATAATCCTAACAGATCAATGACGCCCCCAGCAGAGTCTCCATTTTACTGTAGCGAGCGATTTTTATTGGTGACGCGACCACCTTATCGCTGAAGTTTGGGTTTTCCTCCTCAAGGAGAAAGGGTGCTACTTTCTGATTTCTTATTTATCCCATGAAGCTGAAAGGGAAAGGGAAGCTATCTAAAACTAACCTTGCATGTGAATGTTTAACTGAACAAACACTTAAAAGAGATTGGGGGTCCGGGGTCAGGATATACAATGGGCAGTTGTCAATTACCCATCCTATATGTGGTTATCCACAGGATATTAGCTTTAGGGTTTTGCTTTGTAATTGATGGTGTTTATCTGGTAATGGGTTGGGAAAGTTTCTTGGGAAAGTATGATAGGGAGAGTGAGTTTTTGTTGATGTTCGGGTTCTTCCCGATGTTTTTTGGTAAGGTACAGGACCTAAATTTCGATTGATGTGTGAAGGTACTGGACCTAGGGTTTTTGATTAATATGCTCGCTAAGACTTCACAATCTTATGCCTACGTATTCCCATTTAAACGAAACAGGGAAATCAGAGCAATCGTAGTTCCTCCTATTCTAAGGGAGGAAAGAGATGTTTGGTGTCTTGTTCAAAGCCCAAGATTGAAGCTAAAAGGTTGAGTATTTGTGTCTTGTTTAAAGCTCAAGATTGAAGCTAAAAGGTTTGACTGAGAGAGAATTTATCATCTCTAAAGAGGGATTGTTGATTTTTGTGTTCCTTGGTCAAAGCCCAAGGTTGAAGCTAAGAGATTGATTGACTTCACTGGGGAAGTCCTTATACAAAGCCTTAGAGGAGGCTGAATATGACTGACTCAACAAGAGAGTGTTTATATATGTCTTGTACAAGACCCAAGATTGAGGCAAAAAAGAGACTGACTCTTTGGGGATATCATTATACAAAGCCTAAGCGGAGGCGAAAATCTTGAATTTTCCGGGGAAAGTGTTCTTTCTGTCTTGTACAAAGCCCAAGATTGAGGCTAAAAGGGATTTTTGACTCCGCCAGGGAGTTTTGTATGTGTCTTATACAGAGGATATTTTAATTGACTCTGGTGAGGATATTTTAAGTGTCTTGTACAAAGCCCAAGACGGAGGCTAAACGGATTTGACTTTGCTAGAGAGTATTATCTATCTTGTACAAAGCCCAAGATGGAGGCGGAAAAGAGTTTGACTCTGCTTGGGAGTTTATTCCTCAAAGTCTAATGAAGGCTCAGAGGAATTGACTTCGTTGGAGAAAATGTTCGTCCCAAGCTTGTGAAGGTTTATATCTTGTACAAAGCCCAAGACTGAGGCTAAAAGGGTTTGACTCAACAAGAGAGTGCTTTTATCTGTCTTGTACAAAGCCCAGGATTGTGGCTGAACAAGTTGGAGAAATCAATCTACATAACTCGAGAGGAGGCTAACTCCTGCTAGGGGAAATCATTTATACAAAGCCTAAGAAGAGGCTAACGACTAAACTAGAGAGTGTTTTTATCTGTCTCGTACAGAGCCCGAGATAGAGGCAAAAAGGGTTAACTCAACAAGAGAGCGCTTGACTCAACGAGAGAGTCTGAAAAGTGGTTGACTCAACAAGAGAGTCTGAGGCGCTGATTGACTCACCAAAAGAGTCTGACTCAACATGAGAGTCTAAAAAGGTGATTGACTCAACAAGAGAGTCTGAAAAGGTTAGCTCCACTAGGGAGAATCATTGTACAAAGCCCAAGAGGAGGCTGACTTCTGCAGGGGATTCTGGAGATCCCGAGGCAGGTCCAAATGGTGAGTCAACTCTCGCAGGGGAATGCAGAAGAGTTGATAGATCAGAAACCTCGAGGCTTTGATAGTGTTATGGTGACTTCACCCTGGTTGGTGGATTTTTAGGAGAAAGATGAGGTTTTAGAGCCCACAAGTTTTACTCTTGCTGGAGATTAATCCAGAATCCGGGGTTTCTCCTATACGCTGTAGGGAACTTGAGAATGCCTTTGAGACTCAAGGGTATTTAGATTGTCCAAGTCTATTGGAAGAGTTTTATCTTTTGTATGATGCCCAAGAGGAGGCCGACTCTTTAAGGGATGAGTATCAACCCTAAAATTGGTCTGAGAGTGTTGACTCTTTTTAGAAAAATAGCTCTAACGAAGGATAACTAAGTTTTGTCCTATACCTTTAGGAGGTCTTTAGGGTCCTTGTATTAAGCCCAAGAGAAGGCATGAGAACTTCTAAGAAGCCGAAGGGTCCTTGTACAACACCCAAGAGGAGGCGGGGATGCTTTTAGGAAGCCTGTGGGTCTCAAACCAAGAAAATTTCAAGAAATGCTATTCACCGAGAATAGATCATTTAGTGTAAGTTCTAAGTTTGAAGAAACTCAAGAGATGCTATTCACCGAGAATAGATCAACTCTGGGGAGTAGAATTTCTTTGACGATTTCTAATGTGACAGTCTGAGAAAAGGTTCACGAAGAATACTGCCTTTCTCTTTGTTCCATATTGTTTAAGCCCAAGAGAAGGCAAGATTGCATCTGGAAATCTTATGGGGATCTAGTTTTGTTTGTATTTAAGAGTGACCAACGAGGCGTTACTTAGTTCTAGACCTAATTGCCGGGGAAAACTCTAAATAACTATACTAGTATATATACGGTTTATATATGACAAGTATGTAAAAGGATATGAAAGAAGACTAACCATGTGCAGCTTCCCATAATACAGTTATATATATATATATATATATATATATATATGTCGTATGTTTAAAAGAATGAAAAAAGACTAACCATGCGCAGTTTCCCACAATACAGTTATATATATACATTAAAGCGAGTAAATGAAAGCAGATAAAACTTACAGGTGAGCAAGCTTCCATGCTGTTTTGTTAGTTGTTCAAAGAAATTAAAGAAAGTTTTGATAACAACTGTATATTTGAATTGGAATCAAAAGAGGAATCGTTTTGATAAGATTGTACTGGGACTTATACAATGATTGAGGCCCAAAAGGGTTTTTGTACAAAGGTATGAGTCTTACAACTCAAGGAGAGGCCTAAAGTTTATTTTTGTACAAGTGGTGGGGCTTACAACTCAGGGAGAGGCCCAATTAATTTGTTTGAAAATGGCGATCGCGCTGAGGTTTTTGAAAACACAATGGGTCTTATACAATGAATGAGGCCCAAACTATTTTGGTTTCAAATAGGTATTGGGTCTTACACTCTATCAGAGGCCCATGAGTGTTTGAAAAAGATTGATGAGGGTGGAATTTATCAAAACCCTAATTTTGTCTAAAATGAAATTTATTTTGTTTAAAAATTAATAAAAATTATTGAAAACAGGTGAAAAATGAGTGGTGATCTTGGATCAATGTTTCAAAAATCATGTTTTTATACACAAAATGATTGAAAACCATTTAAGTTTGGAAAATCAAGAAGGAAAAAATATTTTAAATGTTAAAAAACAAATAAAAATTAATTCTTTGCAAAAATATAAAGTATATGAAATAAATAATATTTTTGGCAATTTTTTGTTAAAATAAAATATTTTAACATTTTTGTGAATTATTAAAAAAAGAATCAACTCAAAATCATTAAAATTCAGAGAGAAATTAATTTTTGAATCAATTAAATAAAATCACAAAATTCAAATATTCAAATATTTGAAAACGGGCACCAAGAACACCTTGGTCTTGCCCGCGTGCTCTATTTTGCCCAGATTAGCGTTTTCTCATCAACCTCACTGAATACTTGATGAAATCACACAATCCACATATCAATCTGCTCGTTTCTAACTCACGATCATGTCTATGGTCTTTAATTTCATTTATTTTACCCATGGAATAAGAAATCAAGACAAAACCTCAAGAACCCTAAATTGTGCATGAAGGCTCAGAAATTTGATACACGATTCAAACAAAGCAATTAATTGAGGGGAATTACTCCATACATGATTATGAACATATGGCAAAATTATTGTGCGAGGAAATATGCATGAATCATGAGGTGCCCAAGTTGAGGCTTACCACTTGCAACTGGTGATCGAGTTCTAGGTTGGAGGTGTTACAGGTTGGTTCCAATGATGTGGACAATTTCCTAGGTGCTATGGAGTGTGTCTGAATGCTTGGTGTGGATTCAATTGAGCTGGAACTGGATTTGGCACCTCAACTGCAAATCTGTCAAAGGCTTGTGTAGATGGCTGGTGATTTTGAGAATCTGGTGTTCCAGATGTTGTTTAAGTGTTTGGATCACTTCTATATGATGTTTATGAGGTGTGTGTGTGTGATTGGTTTGGTTGGAATGGTTCTCAAACTCAAAACCCGATAGTGACTTGCTTTAGAAGGCAAAATTGGAAGTGAGAGTGTGATTTTGAGAAAGGCAAGTGTTATAGGCCTCTGGTGTACTAAAACTGATCAGAAATGAGGTCTATTTACAGTGTGTCAAGTTTGTTTTGTAAGGAATAGGGAATGGCAACTGCAGCAGGCCTTTGGCCAATTGGATCATTTTGGAATCTCAAGTCTCCTCTAGCCATTGACTTGAGATTAGAGCACATGCCTATGGTCTTCTGATTCAAGGATAACGCATGACTTAAGTGTTCATCTTTGCTCTGATACATGCCACCTCTAAGCATCCATTAAATGTTCCAAAACAAAATTAGAGTCTTGGCCTCCTTTAGGCTTTTTAGGTTTGGCATGCTACTTGTAGTTCCAAAGACTTGGGAGGCTTATGGATTAGTGTTTGTTCCTCCTTAGTCTCCCCCTGAGGTGTGAAGATGGATAAACTTGTTTGTCATTTGCACAAATTGAGCAAATCGAGCCATAATGCACAAATCTTCCTTGCAAGACAGTTTGCATCAAGGCATATTGCAGTTGTCATATCTTCTAGCTCAGATGGATTTTGATGGAGTTCTTGGACATTTTGGAATGCTGATATATCCTATTTCAACATGATGTCCAACTTTGGTTTTGATCCAACTTGAATTACAATGAAAAATGCCTCTACATTTGGGAAAAAATAAGGCAGATTCTGACTTAGTGAAAATTTCACTAAGTGTTGGAAAAATGTCACTTTTGTGTTTTCAGCCATTTTGATCACTCCATAACTTAAAATCCAAGTGGAATTGGAATGAGGTATAGTTGACACCTATAAAGTATGCCATGAGAGCCACAAATCCATATTTGGACCATCCAAAATGGTTGCTTGGATCTCAAGTTATGATCCTTGGAAGTTGGTACCCTAGCCACTTTGTTCCATAACTTAGAAAAATTCTAAGTTTTTTTTATGGTTACCCCTTTTACAAGTTAACTCACTATTCTTGATTTTTCTTGATGAATGATGATTCAAATCACATATTAACATTGTTTTAGGGTTAAGGAACCTTGGTTGACCAAAAAATCAAAAAGTCAAACTTTGACTTTTTGGTACAATTGACTTTTCTAGCAGATGAAATCCAAACTGTGCGATCCCCTATGAAATCAAGTCCTTGACCTAAATCAAACTTAATGGATGGATTCCATAGGTGTTATAGGGTGTATTGAATCATGTTCCAAGTTTTGGGAGCATGTCTTGGTCAAAAGTAAAAGGTACAGTTGACTTTTCCCTCGGAACCCTAGTTGTGGTCCAGATGAAATTGAAACTTGTGGATCAAGCTTCTTGGATCAATCCATTGTTGCAAATGGATCAATGTAGTGTATTGGAGACCCTCAAATCTGTCTTGAGGTCTTGGCTCATGTTTTGTCCCAAAAGTTAACTTAGGGGTGAATTAGGTAAAGAAACCCTAATTCCTGATTTTTTATTAATGCTTCCTTTGAGGCTAAATTGACTTGATGATTGGGTCCATGAGATCCCTTGGAGTATCTTGGGTTATTTTTTGAAGTATTGGCTCATGCCCAGAGGAAAAATTCCACCTGGAGGCCCTGGTCGACCAAAACCCTAATTTGGCGACATTGGCGATCTTGAGGCTTAATCCACTTGGAATGCTGCAACTTTGTGCTTGATTCTTGATATGGGAGTCCTTTTGATCCTTTATGTATGTTTGAGAGGTTAGAAAAGTTGGAGATCATGTAATTTCTTGATTGATCCTTTCTCTAAGGGCTTTGAGAGGGCTTGAAACCCTAAGCTTGATTGTAGTGAATGCTCACCATTCTTTGGGGAGACTAATGAGGTATGATGGTTCATCCATATTGTGATGATGATTTGCACAATGATGGGAAATCTTAGTGGTCAAAATTTGGGGTATGATAACTTCCTTGAATGTTCGTTGCATATGTCAGTCATTGCCATGCAACAACTCCATCAAGAAAGTCTATTCTGAGTGAGATATTCGTACTGACCCACGCGAGAAAAGCTTCTCGAGGACCCGCACTATGCGACCATCGACATCAGGTTCTAGACAAGGATCTTAGAGTCACGGATCCCAATGAAATCATTGATTGTCCATGCTAAAAGCTTGACGGTCGTCAATATCCTCAATATAATCTACTCCAAGCGAGGTTATCGTATCGACCCTTAGGAGGAAAACTCCTCGGTGGCCCATACTTATCAATCTCTCCTATCTCAAGTTTGCACTCTAGACTTGGGTAGAAAGTCTTTACTTCAAGGTTTCCAATCAGAGTATCCAATCCAATACCAAAACATAAGAAAACAACAACAGATAAGATACAATTATAGAAAGTGTCGAGAAAGCAATAAGTAAAGCAAGCAAAGAATAAATACAAACACCCAAACATATGAAGAAGGCAACCTAGACTAGGCTTGACTTTCTTAGGGAAAAGTCCCTAGCAGATTCTCCATGTGTCGTGCCTCGGAAAACGACTGATGAACTCGCGATACGCAGTCGCACGGGTACAAGATGGAGATAATAGAGTCGCCACCGAACTTTATTAATTCCCCAAGAGGGAAAGGGAAAATATAGATATAACCCACAAACGAAAAGGGATTGGAAAGGAAAGGGAATGGTCATCGCAACCAAAACCGAGATCGAAAGTCGGTTACACAAGGGGAAGGTATTAGCACCCCCCACATCTGTTGTACTCAACGAGAACCATCTAAGTTGTCTACGCGTGAATGGGTGTCGAATCTAAGGGTTACTTGCTAAAGGGAAAAGGGTTGATTTTTTATTAGGGTGCTCGCCAAGACTTCGCAATCTCGTTCCTACGTATCCTCATAGTGAAATAAGGAAGTCAGAGTATCGTAGTTCGGGGAACTACAGGTGAAGGGTTGAAAGGAAAAAAGGTGGAAAAGAAAAAAAGTAGCTCGCCGGGATCTCGCAATACTGTGCCTACGTATCCTCATGGTACAATGAGGAAGTCAGAGCTCCGTAGTTCGGGGAACTACGGGCGTGTGTTGATTGATTTTGTGTTGTCAAAAGGAGTTTTGAGAGATCGCACGGCGGCGAGAAAAAAAAATTTCATGAGTTGATGTTGTTTTTAGGTTTTTGAGAAGAAATTGTTCTTGATTTGAATTGCACTAAAGACTATGGGTAGAGGTGAATATTTCGAACTACCAAGTCAAGCGTCTTGTGTCCAAAATACTCATAGCGAGTGTAGCAAAACTCCATTCTCACTCCTTCTCCACCACTTAAGGCTCATGGCGCGCAATTCTAATCGTATTTTATTGTGTTTTTGGGTTTACTGAGAAAAGTCCACTTGACGTTGGATCAAGGGTTTTATTGTCGCGAGAGGATTATGAAAAAGGTTTGAGATTGAAGTAGGTTTGAGATGATAACACTTGATGTTGGATCAAGGATTTGCGAAGAGGTTGATGGCGATGCACAAGGCGATCGACTTACAAAGGTTAAGCGAGGATACCACTTGACATTGAATCAAGGGTTTGAGAAAGATGTGAGATTAATCCTAGTTCCTAAGGGGTAACTAGCAAGAAAAACACAACCAGAGAAAAACGGGAAAGTAAAGAAAGTGCACCAAAATGGGGAGAAGGATACATGAAAAATACAGGGGAAATTGATGTGAGAAATAAAGAGTCTCGTTATCTGGTAGCCTAAGAGAAAGTTGTGTGTGTGCACAGTGTCCTAATCTAAGACAATGAAAAGAAAGAATCCAGATCCAAGCCTCCTTTTGATTAGGTTGAGTACACGGTCCAAAACTCCATGCAAGGGATAGTAACCATAGTCCAATATTAGATGTTTTTTTAGGGTTTTAATCATTTTATCATGTTTTTGTATATTTTAATAAGATGAAGAATAAATGACAAAGAAGAAAGAAGATGACACAAAGTAAAGATATGAATGATAAATGTGCAATGAAATAAATTACGGAAAAGTAAATGACGGAAAGTAAATAGCAAGAAAATATAAGCCGAAATGTAAAAATTTGAAGTTAGAAGTTAGATATTGATCAAGTTATCGCTTTCTCGGATCGGGACCAACTTAGCGCCATCTTAAGCAATTGTAAGTGGACTTATGTAGAAGTTGCACCTATATAAGGCCGATCAATAACAATATTTGTGTTAAAACATGCTAGAGAAATGATATATGGATCATTCTTTTAAAGTCATGCCACACGAAAAGAAAAGGAGGAACAATCTCATCTTTAATTATGAATTTCCATGATTGATCAAAGGCAACCTATCACTATCTCAAAGTGTCGAGAATGATCCAAATGATCATTCATCAACATATTTGAAATAATGAAGATTCAAACATCCTTGAAAATTAATATTCCATGACATTAAGATCCTCATAACCAAAATAAAAATAAAATCGTGATGAAACAAAATGTTAATAGAAATAAAGAATAAAAAATATTTAAAAAAATATAAAAATCAAATTCAAAAAAAAATATTAGGAAAAAAACTCTAAAAAACAAATATGAAAAAAGTAAAAAAAAATAAAAATAAAGAAGCAAGGAAAGCATGGAGGGAGTGTAACGTGTGTGTATGGAGAAAACTACCTGCCACCCACCCCCCCCCCCCCCCCCCCCCCAATCGTACCTGGCACCCCCCAATATTTTAATAATGGCAAAAATGTCCCTTAGTATTTCACAAGCAATATCCAGAACAAATTCCCGGAAGTTATAAAAATTTTTCCGGTATGGATCAAAATTCCGGTAGTTCTTTTGACATTACCGGTATACCGGTAATTTCAAATTCCCGTTATGTATTAAAAAATCCGGTTATTGCTGAAAAGTGCAGTATGGTACTGGGAATTTCACATCCATTGAAATTCCCGGTAGGTATAACTTTAGGGTTTTTTTAACGGTCGAGATTTTGCCGACAGTTTTGTATGGTTGTGATTTCATCAACATTTTATGTGGCCCAACCTCTCCTGTACCAGCAGCCTCTCCTGTACCAGTAGCCTCTCCTATACCAGCAGCCTCTTGAGTACCCTCAGTATCACCCGCCTCCTCACCCTCACCCTCAGCTACCACTCTAACATCAGTCTCCTCTACCACATCCCTAACAGCAGTCTCCACCGGAACATCTCCAATAATAGCCTCCTCCGGCTGAATAACAGGGACGTCCGCATCTGTGGCCTGCACTGAAGAAAGACCTCCACGTCGCCTAATGGCGTGAGGTGCCTGGAAATGCCCCTTCTGCTCGGGCATCCTCTTCCGGTGTGAACTGGTTGGGACCACCCGTCTAGCCCGTACATGCGCAGGCTCAGCATCAGAAGCAGCTGTAGCCCTACCCCTACCACCTCCTGCCAAATCAAGCGCCATCCCAGCGATGCTACCATCACGGCCTCTGGTTTTCACTGCAAAAAAAAGATAAAAAATAAAACAAATATTTCATAACTACCGGGAATTTGAAATTCCCAGAAAAACAAAAAAAATCAAAAGTACCAGTTTTTTTGAAATAACCGGTGAATATTACCGGTAATTTAGAAATTCCCGGTAAGAAAATACCGATATTTATGAAATTACCGGTAATATTCACCGGTTATTTCAAAAAAACCGAAAAATCTTACTTGTTAAATTGAAATCCCCGGTAGGGTCAACGAAATTCCCGGTATCGCCGTTTTGCTTCATGACGTCATTTTGCTTGCGTTGTTTTTAACTTATTTCAAGTAACAGCTTAATGTATTTAAAAGGCTTTTTGAAGTCGTTTCCCTTTTGGCTTGTGTGTTTGGATTGCTGAAATCTCTCGTGCGTTTTACTTGATATTTGCTTGTGTGAAGATCGTTTTGAATCATGTGCGCTTGGCTGTCTTGTTGTGTGTTAATGTAGCAGCTTGGCTGTGTGCTTGTAGTAGGCTTCATGCTTGTTTTCCTTTTGTATTGCTTGCAGCTGGTGTTTTGATGTGGCTTGAGCTTGGTGTGCTAGTCGTGTTGGCTTTGTTTCTTTTGCTGCTTTTTGTTTGTCGCTCATATGCTTGTTGTAGCTTATTTCTCATGTGCTTCCATGGCTAGTTTTTCTTTCATGGCCTTTTTCCTTTTTTCCTTGGCAATTGTTGTAATGGAGTTGTAATGGGCTAGGCCTTGAATGAACTTTCACTCTCTTGTTGAAATTTTTGTCATGAGCCTTTTTTAGTGTAATGGACTTTTCTAAACTTGTAAAATTGAGATGGGCTTTGCAAATGAAATTTAGACTTGTAGATGTAATTGCACCTCCACATTAATTTTAATCATGCTTGAATTCACAATTATTTGATCTTGAATAAAAATGATAACATGCTTGAAACCTTGAATGAACCTTCCATGTGGATTCCATACTCGAATTAAATCCAAAAATTCACTTGAAACCAACTTTGAAAATCTTTGAATTCTTCATTAAAAACAATCTTGGAATGAATTAAAGTCTTAAACCACATCTTGAGAAATGATCAACCATGAATCAATCATGGACTTTTGAATGGATTAAAGTTCTGAATCAATGAACCAATCTTGAATTAATCTTGAACTTTGCCACTTGAATCATGATGAGACAAAACCTTCACTATGAAACTTCTTGAGCAAGAACATGCATTGAAATTAGAGAATCATGACTTGAAATGTGAACCTCAATGCACTGCCCAAACCCTAATTGGAAATGATTTGCATCCTTGGTGGTCCTTAACCATGAAGCCCCTAAATTCAGCATAGCCTGATACCTTGAGAATGAAGCACACACTTCTTTCTTTGACCAAGATTAGGTCAAACTCAACTGAATTCCAACCATTACTGAACACATACTTGCCCTGATAGCCTTGACCGAAACTTGATTTAACCTTGCAATACTTGAGCTTTGACAACAAGAAAAAATGAAAGTAACAACAACTATTTTTGGGTTTTGAATGCAAGATGGTTAGATGACATGCTAATGATATGATGCAAAATTGACGAAAATGCTAGTGTAAAAATGAGGGTATGACAATGATCCATCGTTTCACACTATTTCCTTGCAAGGTACCACCTACCTTGTACTAAGGCCTTCACTCGATCGAATCCGTATTTGCGTGATCTTGTCCAAAACCTTCAAATCCGCAATGATCTTGAAGGAAAACCCCATCTTGTTTTCTTAGTTGAAACCCACAAAGAACCCAACCCAATATTCTCGGTTAAACTAACCTAATTGGATGTTATCAACCCTAATCTAGATGCTCACCCAATCAAAAAATGATTATGTGTAGTTTGATTGTGTGTATGCATAAAAGAGAGGTTGAAGATGATGAGTTTACTTTGTAATTATGGTCTCATTTAGGTTTTACACTAGTACCTTTCTAGGATGAGGTACATGTATGAGTATATATATGTATATGTGATATGGAACAAAGGGCATGCATGAAAGAATGAAAGGAAAACAAAATTTCAAAATTTGAACAATATAAGTCGACCTATGAATGAGATGTGCCGACCTGTAAAGGTCTTAGGTCGAACTAAGTGAGGCAACCTGTTGGACAGAAGCCACAACCTTCATTATTGAGGCGTGTGTATCGACCTATACCAGTTGTGTGTCGACCTATACTTAAGAAAAAGCTTTTATAGGTCGACCTAAACACGAATGTGTTGGCCTATGCAGTAGTTTTCCCACTAAAACTCAATTTTTGATGTATTTATCTTGCCCAAGTCATTTCCAAACATGTTTGTATGCATCCTAATGCTAAAATGATCAATGCACATCTAAAATAAGGTTGATACTGTCCAATATATAAAAACGCTAAATAACTCCTAGTTTTGACATCATTCTAAACATTACTACATGGAAGAATGCACTCACATACTCCCCCTTTTTTATGATGGCAAAACTTAAAATATACAATTCCTTTTTCTGCAGTACAATAAATAGCTCCACCTGAATGTGTACATTATCTTCTTCATAGTCTTCTCTCCCTTTGGCAACATCGAAAAGAGACAAGTAATCCATTAGAATTATCACATATATACACATTAAGCATATACCATATACTTACACAGAGGCAATTGCAAAGATAGGTAGCGCACTCACATACAATTTATGTAAATACACAAGCTTAATAACCACAACAACATTCACAATAGTTATCCAAGTTTAACACATAGTTCAACCAGTCAACCATAGTAGAAATATTGTCCATACATAACCAACAAGCAAACAACAAACCAAAAAGCATGAGAATGCGTGAAAAAGTTCATATAAGACTAAAAAACAAAGCACACTGAGACTCTAAACTCAAAATACATAGCACAACATCAAGACAGTTCATGGTCATCCATGGCCTATTGGCATTGGTCTCAGTCTTCCATCCAAGGATGCAGCCTCACATATCTCATGGTAAAAGAAATCATAATAACCAACGTTTGTTTCTTGAGCTACAATCATGTGATTAATCCTTTCAATAGAAGCATCATGATTTTCATTTACACCATTTCATATGGATAAGAGACTCTCAGTCGTATATGCAGCAAAAGACTGAAAATCAGCATCCTGAGAAGCCATATGTTCCTGCATCAGACGAAACTGGTCCATTTGTGTAGCTTCATAGGTTTCTCTCCATCTACAATCCTTAACATACCTCTCATCTTGGTTTATCTGCATGTTCTAAAGCATAGTCATTATAGAGGAAGAATCAGTAGGACTAGCATCAAAACCATCATTATGACCAACTCCGTGATGAGCATCTTGTATTGTAGCGTCTACCTCAGGGGCATCACAAAGATTCTCCAAAGGTTGCTCATCATCCATATGATCTTCCCTAGGATCTTCATCAATTGCATTTGGATCATCAAAGTTGTAGAGTTTCCTTCCGTTCTTACCCAGGCGAAGATAATATGAACGGAGTTTGATGTCCCAAAAATAATTTATGTTGGTCAAGGTATGTTGAGAGAATTCTTGAGATGAACTAGGAGATTTGTAGATGAGATTCGACATCCCAATGTTGAAGTAATTTAGAATCTTAGCAATCGTGGAAGGATGACGAAGTGATGTGCCTCTATTGACATTTCTGACAGCAAACATACGAGCCACAAAATAGTAAGGCCAATTAATCTTAACCTTGTGCAGTAAGATGTATACCAAATTTATGTCCGCAAAATAAACTCTAGAAAATCCCCCATTCTTTGGGCGTAAGAAGTGAGAAACTATCCACAACAGAAATCTAGGTACCATTTTCACCTGACCAGTAGATATTGGGATCATAACATTCAGTCGCTTAAGGTGCCTTGAGTATCTCATTCAAGTGACGATCCCACTCAAAATGCATATGAGTTTCAACATCAGTAACCAATGGTCCAACCTCTTCATCCACATCAGCATCTTTCACAGTAATACCAAACAAAGTGTTCCACAAGTCATTAATAAACTGATAAACTTTATTATCTACTAAGATCTTGAAGCAAGAACCTTCCATTTCATGAAGCCATGAGTAGAAGTCTCGAATGAGATCTTTGTTGTAGTCTTGAGCCAGTTTTAAGAAGTAATAAATCTCTTGATGTTCCACAAACTTGACAACATCTGACAAATATAAGCAGCCAACTGTAGCAGCCTTCCACATGTATTGCTTCACAACAAGATGAGTCTTACACTTAAGCTCAAAATCCTTGACATATATCTTGGAGACCAAGGTGAATGGGTTCTCAGTGGCAATTGTTGAAGAGGTATCCTTGTTTTTACCTTTAGCCATAATCTTGGACTTAGAAGCCATGCAAATGTTGAAATGATGTGTGCACACCAAGTGTTTGATGAAATGATTGAATGGAGAATTAGTGAGTATGAGAGATTCTTGAGTACCAACACAGTCAAACAAGATGGACAAACATAACATTACATAAAGAACGAAAGATATACCACAAACAAGAGAGAATTTTGGATTTTTATGAGATATGATGAGTTGGGGTTTTGGAAGGAAAATAAGAGAAATTGATGAAAATAAGAATTTGGTGGAAGAGTTTGAATTCAAATGATGTGAGATTGATAACAAGAAATTATGAAATGCAAATTTAATGTTTTTCAAGTGCATTAGTGAGTTTGAGAGATTGGGCGATTTAGTGCATGCAATAAAATGGAGAGATTGAACACAAATGATTCAATTCTACATTTATGAGTCGACCTTTAACTGCTATGTGTCGACCTATTACTGATATGTGTCGCACATATTGTAGTAGAAACCAGAAAATAAAAAAAAACTGTTATGTGCCGACCTATACGATTACACGTCGACCTATATTGTAACATTATTTAAAATACTGAAAATAATTGTTATCTACCGACCTATACGATACTGTGCCGACCTATAGAATTCCAAATTTCAAAAATTTGACTCAATTGAATTTGTAAGGGCTTTTAGAGTTGAAAGTTGACTCATGAATGATTACATGATGAAAGACTCATGCATATGATGATGTGTTATGGTTTGTTTACTAGAATCATGCAATCATGAAGATGCAAGTATGAATTGGTTCAAGATATGGATCAAAACAAGAAGACATTTTGAATATAGTCACTATAAACATATAAAACACAACATACAATGTTTGCATTAATATTTTAGAAGTGAACATATATTGCAAACATTAGACACATAGTACATCACACATCTTCTAGAAATAAACAAGTAAAAGCAATACTTACTCAAAATAAGAAAAAAAGATTGAAACGATATTACCTCATCGTACACGAGACGAAGGATGCACATGAATTCCACGAGGAACTCTCAAACAAAAGCTGAAACAAATTATAAATGTGCCACACAACATGAATGTAACTAAAATGTTCTTACCACTTTTCTTATTGCACGAGTATTTTAATGTGAAATCAATAATGTATCCAAGAGGTATTTTGGCTTGATAATTATCCTTGTTCTTGGACTTTCATTCTTATTCAATCATGATGATTATCTTGCTCCTCCTCATGTTTCATCATCTTAGGTCGATCACTCCTATTTTGATACACTTGAGTATGTATTGTTGAAGATGAATATACATCATTAAACATAACACCTTTCCATCACTTCTTAGATAGAACCATTAGTAATCATCACATACTTTTACCAAATAAAAAAGATATTAAACGTTAACCTTTTTGGAAACACAATCTGCCTTTCTTGTCACATAGTCAACACAATAAGGACATGTCACCTTATTATGCCTTGAGCTTCCATAAATGAAATCCCATACTCTCTTCATAGAGGCAAGACATTTTTCCTGCATGATTAACAATTAGTGCTAGGTACCCAATCTTCATTGGGTCCTTGGGGATTATTGAAACTTTGGTTGCATTTAGGCACCTATTGAAAGGCACCTTTAGGAACAAAGAGTTTCCTAAACTTAAACTTAGCAATGGTGTGACCCTTCTTGCAACAATAATAACAATACAAATTATGAAAAGACAACCTTTTTCCATTTAGTTCCTTTTTAATGTAACTATACCTTCTATAAGGATTATGAGAAGGCAAGTCATATTTGGAAGTGTCTATAGCAAAAGTAACCTTAACTTGTGTCGTAATCCGGAATTTGACCTCCCCTTTTGCCTTTTGCATAAGCATGTGCATTCGCATCGCTGGCATACACACTCGTATTTTTCTTTGTGTTTTGTTGCAGGAATATTCAGGTTTTCAAATCCCGATTAATCATATCCTCACAAGGTCATCACATCATCAACACAAGCAAAAATGAGGGTTTTTATGCCTATTCATCAAAGCAAAGGGTCGGAAATCAGAACCATGGCCATATCATCTTTTTTCAAGCAAATTGGGCACTTTTTGGATAGGTTAATCGATTAACCATTTGCTAGTGCAAAGTGGTTAATCGATTAACCCTTGTAAAATTGGCAGATTCTGCTGCATTTTCATGACAACAAATTTTCCTCTACATTTTTGGGGTCTCCTTGGTGCTAGCTTTATGTGGAATATTCTAGACATCTCTATTCATTTCAAGACCTTTTCAAGACACTCCAAGGAATTTATTCCAATACATCAGTTTGGATCAAAACTACCATGTAACTTCATTTCCAAGCATGAGGACCATTTGATTTGGACTTGCATTGGGATTGCTCCACTGAGTTAACTAACTAACTAACTGAGTCAACTTCCGACTCAGTGAGTTAAGTGTAACTAACTCCAAATCAAGCTCCAAAGCACACTCAAAATCTAAGCTACTCCAATGCTAGCCTCTATATAAAGGAACCCTCACCATTTCACTTGGGGGCTTGATTCATTTTCACAATTCTTCACTCTTCACTCTCTCATTTCTCTCAATTCTCTCTGATTTTTCTACAACTTCTTCACATCCATCTTCATCTTCTTCCCCAAACCACACTAGAGCTCAATTCCACCATTGAAGAGTAGAAAATTTCACCTTGAAGTTGCTTTCTCTTGAGCTTAAACCTCCATCACATTGCATTTCTTCTTGGATCTCTACAATCACAACAACTTCTACTTTAATTCAAGTGATTACTTCAATCGTTTCAGTGCAAATTCGATTTCGGAGCTTTTATCGCATTTAGATCGGTTTCACTACGATTTAAGCACAAGCTTGGAATTCTCTGGTTTTCTTGGCTTCTTCTCACTAAATTTTACTCACAATAATCACCAAGGCAATTCTCTGCCTTGTAGGTTGGTAATTCTTTCCCAATTTACTGTTTCGATCACTTTCACGCATTTACGATGTAGTTTCGATAGTTTTTCGATGTTGATTAATCATGTGATTGTTTGATCTTTGATCTCCATGTTTAATGCTTCCAATTGATGATTAATTGCTTCTACTTGATGTAATTTTCGTGTACATATGCATGCCATAATATGTGGATGATTGGATAAGTGATTAATTGCTGGAAGTGCTTTTGAAAACTGTTTTTTCTGTCACTGCTCCAGGGTTAATCGACTAACCATTTGCTTGTGCAAAATGGTTAATCGATTTACACCTCTGTTTTCCAGCAAAATTCTGCTATTTTTCAAGGGTTAATAGATTAACCACTTTGCACTAGCAAATGGTTGATCGATTAACACTAAACCAGAGTGCCATTTTTGCCTATTTTCAAGCTTATTTGATCTCCTTCCGTCATTTAACTTCTATGGCTTGATATGCTTGATATTTGGGGATGTTTTAGGAGATGTTTAACCTCTGTTTGAAGCATGTATACAAACTTTCGATGCATGATCTATCGATTCTTGGAATTGTTTTCATTATATGAGAATTTTGATTCTTGCACATCTTTGTTCACATGATTTGTGATGCATGCTAATTGACATTTGGTATTGCCTTGCAATTTAATTCTTGATCATATTAAGTTTGTTTTTCATTGAGAAAGTTTAATCTTGTATAATCAATAACACCCACGTTGCTTTGACGATCTTTCGATCCGTTTGGAAGATTGTTGGCTTGATCATTTTCCTTGATCGGTTGATCGAAACCTTGTTTCGATTAATCAATCTCCCCTTGCTTCTCTCTCTAGGATTCTTTAGGGCCTTGTTCTCTTTATCCCTTGTTGAGCCGGAAGTCTGCACGACTCATTAGAGCACTGTATAAATTGGCGATGTTACTCTATCGGTTTTAATTTTCGCACTATACTTTGAGCGCGAGAGAAGGAATGAGGATGGAGTCTATCCTACCCTTATTCTGACTAATTTTTGTAAGGGCGTCTGGTCCTCCCACTTAGAATAGTCACCTCTATCCTCAAGCTATAATGTTTCTCAATCCCTAGTCGAGTCGATCCTTGATCACTCTCACTCTTGCACCTTTCAATCTCTCATTTGATCAATCAACTTTCTCTTGGTTAAAGATCTTGGTTTCTTGGGTTAACAACCACTTTTGGTTCAACACCTTTCCTCTGGTCAATCATTGTTCATTGATTCCCCACCAGAGTCGTGATCATTTGTTCCTTTGATTGATCACAGTCATTCTGATAAAATCAAACACTTGTCTTTCCAAGCAAAGTCTTGCCCTATTTTCTACGGTTAAACACAATTTTCCTATTAAAATACTGAAACCCTAGCGGAGTTTGTAACCTTCTCTTAGTTCTTTCTCCCTTTTGATTGGTTAACCACTACTTGTTAATTAAAACACCAATGTACACCTTTGATTGGTTAACCACTGCCTGTCAGTTAAAACACCAATTTGCACTTCTTATCAGTTAACCACAGTCTATCTGTTAACATACTAAGTTCCTCTTGGGTTAACCACCTTCTCTTGATTAATCACTCATTTCTTAGTTAACCACAACCCTTCTATTAACATATTGCGCTCCTTTTAAGTTAATCACATTCTCTTGGTTAATCACTCATTCTTGTTGGTTAATCACAGTCCGTCTATTAAAACTAATACCCCGTGAGTTAGTAACCTTCTTTTGGTTTCAAATACTCGCACCTTTGGGTTAGTAACCTTCTTTTGGTTCAAATACCCTTTCTTCGGTCAGATACTGCTTATTCAGTAAGTGTGTCGAACCCCTTTGGGTCACAACCTTTGCTTGGTTCCACACCCGTCCTTTGGATCACAACCTTTGCTTGGTTCCACACCCGTCCTTTGGTCACAACCTTTTCTTTGTTCCACACCTGTCCTTTGGGTCACAACCTTTGCTTAGTTCCACACTCGTCCTTTGGGTCACAACCTTTGCTTGGTTCCAAAGCCTTCCTTTGGGTCACAACCTTTGCTTGGTTCCACACCCGTCCTTTGGGTCACAACCTTTGCTTGGTTCCACACCCGTCCTTTGGGTCACAACCTTAGCTTGGTTCCAACACGTTCTTCGGTTAACCACTGTTTATCAGTTAATATACCGAGATCCCATCAGAGTCAAAAATTGTCTTTTGGTTCAATACTCTCTCGTTCTGGTACATCACAACCTGCCTGTTGACACCAAACCCTTTTTTCCCTACAGAGCCTTAATCTCTTTCTTCGGTTAACCACTATCAGTCAGTTAACATACCGAATCCTTATTCTCTTGGTTTCGACACCATTCCCTCTATTTATTTCCTAGCATGTCACTATTATTCTTCTGCTCCTTTACCTTCTTGGTTTTGACACCATATTTTGGCGTTATTCTTAACAGAGTTACTATCTTTCCTTTGCATGTCTTTCTTGGTTTTGACACCATTCTTTTGTATTCCCCAGTTGAGTCTTTTATCTCTTTTGCTCTTGGTTTTGACACCATTTTCCTTTTCTTTTCTTGTCTTTGTTCCCCAAACTACGTAGGCTATGAATTCCTCATTGCACTATGAGGATACGTAGGCACGAGATTGCGAAATCTTGGAGAGCCACCTTCTTCCGTTCTCCTTCTCTTTCCCTGGTTCCCTGAACTACGACGCTCTGATTTTCTCATTACACTATGAGAGTACGTAGGCACGAGGGCCCTAATCCTCCGCGAGCACTTTTTTCCTTGTTCCTTTTCTCTCTACTCTTTAGCTAGAAGCCTTTAGATAGATAACCCATCCAAGGCTAGAAGTAAGCGAAATGGTTCCCGTCGAGTATGACGGGTGCGTAAGGTGCTAGTACATTCTTTTTGCATAACCGACCCCCTTACCCGTTTCTCTTCCCCTTGGGTTTTATCGATATTTTCCTTGTCCTCTGGGACTAAATAAATTTCGGTGGCAACTCTGTTGTATCTTTGAGTGTGTGATTCACTCAAGTATAATCCCACTAGCTTCAACTGGCGACTCTGCTGGAGAGTTCTCGCTATTGCAAGTTGGAGTCTCGCCTATTTTTGCTTGTTTCCTGGCTAGCTGGGACTCCCCAGCTTCAGCTGGCGAATTTGTTGGAGAATCCTTGCTCTTGCAAGTTGGGGTCTCGCCTAGTTTTGTTTGCTTTCTCGCTTGTTTGGGTGTTTATCTTCTGTGCTTTACTCGCTTTATTTACTGCTTTGAATATTCATATGTTGTATACTCTAGATATCTGCTATATCTCTATTGTTGTTGGGTTGGGTTGCTACTTGAGAGATAAGCCCAATACCTAGGCTTGAGTGTACAAACATTATTAGAGTGGAGTGTAGTGTGGCTTGCGAGGCGTCTGGCCATGTTTAGTTGACACAAAATCCACATTCATACGGGGTTATCTTTGGAGATGTCCATCCTGCGCGTCTGGTGCAGACGATAGGTTGTTGACTTAGAGAACTTATGACTCTAGAGACCGATCATTGGAAATCACCGGAGGCCTCCTTGAAGGGTAATGATGTCGAACCAGAAATGGTGGACGTATTATTACTTTTCGACCTGAGAGCCTGAGAAGCTGAGGACCATTAGGAACCCTTGTTCAAGACTAGATCACACCTGTGAGGGGAATATTAGGTTTTTTTTCTGCAGGAAACCAAGACTCTTCATACCAGTTGTTCTCTCGCCACATCAGACCTTTGCACCTGTGCAGAATTATATATGCAGATATTCAGATTTGATTATTCAGATTGTGCTGGCTTCTTGATTCTGGTGTTGTATATCATTTCATCATGTCAAATTAATTTTTGCATATGCATTAAAAATTATTTTTGCATGAATTACATTCATCCATGCACGCATATGCATGCCCTTCGTCCAGAGATCATATCGCTTACACTGACCATTTCCTCCTTGTAGCAAGACAACGACTCGACATCGCTATTTCACTCGCTCAAGCAAAACCAAGATCATGGCTAATTTCGAAGCTGAGAACGCTTCTTATAAGGAAACTCTGGCTCAATTTCAAGGTTGGATGGATCAGTTCCAGACCAAGATGGATGTTATCATGGACTTCCTTCGCTCTCACAAGGACGCTACTGCTGCTACTTCTGTTGTTGCAACTATTGTCACTCCTGTGGTGATTTCTCCTCCTGTTGTTACTGCTCTGTTGTTGAAGTTCCGGTTGAAACTGCGGTTCAACCTACTGTCAACTTGCCAAGCTCTCAGTCTGGTATGAATCGGATGCCTGTTACCTTTCCTTGGGGAATGCCCCTAAATTTCACTCCTCAGATTGCCGGTGTCTATACTTTTATGTCGTATCAACCTTTTGTTGCACATGCCCAATGGGAATTTTGTTGCTTACCCATGGGGCATGCCTACTCCGATTCTGCCTCCTGTGGTGCATAATGATCAAGAGATTCCTCAAGCACAGAATCACCAGACTCCTGTGTCTATTGATGTTGAGGCCCTTGATGAAGATGAGCATGTTTATAGAGGTCCTCCAACTCGTGTGTCGGTTTTATCTCAATCTGCCCAAACTGCTGTTCAGAATGTTCATCCTGGAATGCCTTATCCTGGGGCATCCTCAGCTGCCGTGGTACCTCCTCCGTGTTATCAATATGGTTTTCAAATGGGTCAGAATTCTGGTCGTATGGTGAATCCTCTGATGGAATATCCGTCTTAGTTTGCTTCTCCGCAAGTGCCTGCTCCAGCTGCATCACAACTTCCAAATCCATAGACTCTTGTCAGATCTGTTGATCATAACAGACCTACTGATTATAAGTTGTTGGATGAACGAATTAGAGCTATCGAAGGTTATTTGGCTTTTGGCAGGGATTCCAAAGACTAGTGTTTGGTTCCTAATGTTGTGCTGCCGCAAAAGTTCAAGATTCCAGAGCTTCCAAAGTACAAAAGTTTGAGCTGTCCACGGAGTCACGTGACAATGTACTGTAGGAAGATGGCATCCTATATCAACAATGATGAACTTCTAGTGCATTGATTCCAAGATAGCTTGTCTGGAGTTTCTTTGGGTTGGTACATGGGTCTAGAGCATAACAAGATTCGCTCGTGGAGAGACTTGTCCGAAGAATTCTTGAATCAATACAAGTATGATCTTTATTTGGATCCTACCAAATTGCAATTACAAAATCAATCCCAACGCTCAACGGAAACATTTAAAGAATATGCGCAGAGATGGCGCGAGATGACCTCTTGTGTGCGACCTGCTCTTTCTGACACGAAGTTTATAGATATCTTTATAGGCACTTTGCAAGGGTTGTACTATGAGAAAATGGTGGTCAGTTCTTCTTCAAACTTCGCTGATGTTGTGACCATTGGTGGTAGAATTGAGAATGGTTTGAATATTGGTAAGACTGCTGGTTCCGCGAGTGAACAATCAACCAACAAGAAACCTCAAAGCGGCCATTCGAAGAAGAAAAAGGGTGAGGCGAATGCTGTAATGGAAAACGTTACTCCTCAGTATTAGGCTCCTATAGCTCCCATGCCATACTATCCATATCCCTACATCTCTGCTGCCCAATATCAACAACTGCCATATCAACATCATCCACGTCAACAAGCTCAGAATTCTCAGAAGCAACAGCTACAACGTCAACAAAATAATGGTAATCAGCAGAACAGACAGAACAACAATAATCAGAATAATCGCAAGCGTCCGAATTTTGACAAAATTCTTGTGCCGTATACAAAATTGTTCCCTTATCTGGTTAGTCAAGGGGCAATCGTTCCAAAAGAGATTGCACCTGTAATTCCTCCATTCAATCTGAAGCATAATCCAAATGCATCGTGTGCTTACCATTCTGGGTACATAGGACATGCTACTGAAGATTGCATTGTCTTAAAGACCAAGGTTCAAGAGCTTATTGATTGGAAAATCCTGACATTCACCAAAGATTTGCCTAACATACAGACTAATCATTTGCCTAATCATGGTGGATCAGGGGTTAACATGGTCGAAGACAATTAAGGGGCTGAGTTGATCAGATATGTTGACGAAGTGAAAACTCCGGTGACTATTGTGTTTAAGAAGTTGAATGAGCAAGGATTATTGAAGGGTCTACATGGTAAGTGTCAGATTTTTATGACAATCCTAATCAGTGCTGAAGGTTGAAAGGTTGTGTTCAGATCTTGATGAATAGAGGAGTGGTACAATTTTCCAGATCCAAGTCTGTGGATGAGGTAGCTACCATTGAGCCGTTCACGATCATATACAAGAAAGTTCCCGTGGAAGCTCCTAAGAAGAAGATACAACCTATCACTGTTTCTGGGCCGAAGCCTTTCCCGTACCAGAATTCGAAAGAGGTACCTTGGAGGTATGGTTCTAGCTTGTTTTCTGGAGGCCGCGAAATTCAGTTCTTTGAATCTGAGATTGTGAATGTAACCGCCACTAGAGACATGACTCGTAGTGGGCGAGTGTTTGCTCCGAAGGTCACATCTAAGCTTGTGCAAGTTCAAACTATTGTTTCTCCCAAGGAGAAGTCTGCTTCAACTACCCCTATTGTGAAACAAGAGGCATCCACCGCTGCATCAGTATCCGTCATTCTGTCTGAGGATATTGCCAAAAACAAGGAGACAATTGATGATCAAGAGTTCTTCAAGCTGATCAAGAAGAGTGATTTTAAGATTTTGGATCAGCTCGGGAAAACGCCCTCGAATATTTCAATCTTATCCTTGCTTATGAGCTCGTCCGCGCATAGATTGGCTTTGCTAATGTTTTTGAATACTGCCTATGTAATGCACGATATCCCCGTAGAGCAGTTTGATGACATGGTCGCAAACATAACTGCAAGTTGGTATTTGGGTTTCAACGAGTCAGAATTTCCTTCTGAAGGAACTGCCCACAATCGAGCATTGCACATATAAGTGACTTGCACAGACGCTATCTCGTGTCCTTGTGGATACCGGTTCTTCTCTCAATGTGATGCCTAAAGGCACGTTGAGTCAACTACTGGTAGAAAATGAGGCCAAGCCCTTTAATTGTCAGAGCTTTTGACGGTTACCGAAGGCAAGTTATGGGAGAGGTGGATCTTCCCATTAAGATCGGACCGCAATTATTTACCATTACTTTTCAAGTGATGGATATCAATCCAGCATATAGTTTCTTATTGGGTCGACCATGGATTCATGCCGCAGGGGCAGTTACTTCCACATTGCATCAGAAACTGAAATTCATGATTGACGATGAACTGGTCATCGTTTGCGGTGAAAAGGATTTAATAGTCAGCGAGTTATCATCCTTCTGATACGTCGAGACCGATAAAGGCATAGCTGAGGTGCCATTGCAGTGTCTTGAGTTCGAAGATGTCAGCTCCGCTTCAACTAGTAAAAGTAGATCACCGAAAATGACCTTGTCATCTGCCAAAAGTGCTAAAGAGACCATTGAGAGAGGTGCCTTGCCTGGTTGGGGGCATGTTTTGGATGTGGCAGAAAAGCATGATCGGTTTGGAATGGGTTACCATCCTGGTCAACAATGTAGCTCACATGGTCAGAAGCAGTGCAATTTGATCAAGTTCAGTAGCGCAGGTTTCCAAAAGGGTGACATTGTGGCAGCCATTAATGATGCTGGTCCTAGCAACCAGAGTACGAGCTTTGCATGCAAGTGTCCACCTAGCTTCAAGCTCAACAATTTGACATCTACTGTGATTCTCGTGGTTTTTCCAACAAACATGTAGTGCATTTTGCTTTCTCATTCCTTGGTCGCAGCCTGAGACGAGTGGATAGCTTATAAAGGGCCTCCCGCTTTCGTAATATTATGTGATCAATAAATAAAAGTTTTCTTTGCATTCAAAATCATGCTCTATTTTCTTTTTTATTTTTCGTTTTCACAAACAAATGGCAAAGTTTCTTTTATTTTCACCTTTTCAAAATAGCTCATTCTAAACAAATTCATAAACATATAGAACAAATAAAACCATTGATAACAACATGGCAAACATCCATTGTAATTCTAGGATTCCAATCAACCAAGCAGAAGAAGATGGTGAGGAAGATTGTGAATTACCGGCTGAACTAGCAAGGCTCCTTGAGCACGAGCAGAAAGAGATTCAGTCACACAAAGAGCCAGTGGAAGTTATTAATCTTGGTACTGATGATGTCAGAAGAGAAGTCAAGGTTGGCGCATCCCTCGCTAAGCATGTACACTCAGAGTTGGTCAGGTTATTGAAAGAGTATGTTGATATCTTCTACTGGTCTTATCAAGATATGCCTGGGTTGGATACCAACATCGTTAAGTATCACTTGCCACTCAAGCCTGGATGTCCTCCTGTCAAGCAGAAACTCAGAAGGACCAGGCCCGACATGGAACTTAAAATCAGAGAAGAGGTAAAGAAACAGTTAGATGCTGGGTTCCTAGCCACTTCCGAATATCCTCAATGGATTGCTAACATCGTCCCAGTTCCAAAGAAAGATGGGAAAGTCAGAATGTGTGTGAATTATCGAGATCTCAATAAGGCAAGCCCGAAAGATGATTTTCCAGTGCCTCATATTGATGTCTTAGTAGACAACACTACACAGTTTTTTGTCTTTTCATTCATGGACGATTTCTCAGGATATAATTAGATCAAGATGTCCCCAGCTGATATGGAAAAGACCACTTTCATCACGCCTTGGGGTACATATTGCTACAAAGTCATGCCATTCGATTTGAAGAATGCAGGGGCAACATACCAACGTTCCATGACAACCCTCTTTCATGAAATGATCCATAAAGAGATTGAGGTTTACATGGACGATATGATTTCCAAATCCAAGACTGAAGATGATCACCTAGTCCATATGAAGAAACAATTTGATAGACTCCGAAAGTTCAGACTATGGTTGAATCCTGCGAAGTGCACCTTCAAAGTTCGATCTGGTAAACTGTTGGGCTTTATTGTAAGTTAAAAGGGCGTTGAGGTTGATCCTGACAAGGTTCCAGCAATTCAGAACATTTCGTCTCCTAAAATAGAAAAAGAAGTCAGTGGCTTTCTGGGCAGACTTAATTACATCTCAAGATTCATTTCACACTTGATGGCTACCAGTGAACCAATATTCAAATTACTAAGAAAAAATCAATCGGTTGAATGAAACAATGATTGTCAAGAAGCATTTGACAAGATAAAACAATATTTGCAAGAACCACCGATCTTAGTACTGCCGGTTCATGGTAGGCCTTTAATTATGTATCTCACTGTTCTAGATGGGTCTATGGGCTGTGTATTGGGTTAGCATGACCACACTGGAAGAAAAAACATGTAATTTACTATATGAGCAAGAAGTTCACCGATTGTGAGACCAGATTCTCACTCTTGGGGAAAATTGTTGTGCTCTGGTCTGGGCTGCTCGACGTCTGAGACAATACATAATTTGCCATACTACTTTATTGATATCCAAAATGTATCCGATAAAGTACATATTTGAAAAGCCAGCTGTCTCTGGACGAATTGCTCGGTGGCAAATGCTGTTAACTGAGTATGATATCCAACATGTTACCCAGAAGGCAATAAAAGGGAGCGTCTTGTCTAACTACCTTGCTCATCAACCTGTGGAGGGTAATCAACAAATGAAGTTTGACTTTCCCGATGAGGATGTTCTGTTTATTAGAGATTATGAGACTTCAGACCCTGACATAGGAACTGAACTAAGGACGTGATGGACGCTCGTGTTTGATGGTGCCTCAAATGCTAAAGGTCGTGGAATTGGTGCTATCCTCATCTCTCCAACAGGTTTTCATCTTCCCTTCACCGCCAGAATATGCTTTGCACGCACCAACAATATGGTTGAATACGAAGCATGTATCTACAGTATTAAAGCGGAAATTGACATGAGAATCAAGATTCTTGAAGTCTATGGAGATTCTGCTTTGGTGATTGGCCAAGTCAGAGGGAACTTTATGACTCGGGATTCCAAGCTGGTTCCGTACCAAAAGCACATCGCGAAATTGTGTCCCTACTTTGATAAAATCTCTGTTGATCACATTCCTAGGGAGGAAAATCAACTAGCTGATGCTCTTGCCACCCTGGCCTCCATGTTTAAAGTCAAGTGGAAGAATGAAGCTCCTGCAATCCGTATTGATCACTTGAACGAACCAGCGTACTATTTAGCAATCAAGGACGAGTATGATGACAATCCTTGGTTTTATGGCATTAAGAGATATTTGGAAAAACAGGAATATCACGAGGGTATCACTATCACCGATAAGAAAGCTCTTAGATGGCTCTGCGCCAAATTCTTCTTAAATGGTGGTGTACTGTATAAAAGGAATTATGGTTCCGTGTTATGATCGGTGGTTTTTATGCTTTCTTTTACCGTTAATTTTAGTTAATCTTGTTATAAGTTTAGTCGCTTTATTTCCCTTTTTCTGCATTTTATGCTTTGATTTTGTCTCTTTAATGTTTTTAGGTTTAGATAAGCATTCAGGAAGAATCGGAGCGAAAACCAGGAAAAATTGCAAGAATTCGTAAAGTTTTCCTGCACACTCCAGGAGGTCTGACACGGTCGGCCGTGTCAGCGGACTCTGCCCGTGTCAGAAGGTCTGGGACCAAAAGCCAAAAATGTGAAACTCCAGAGGTCTGACACGGCCGCCCATGTCAGGGATGACACTGCCCGTGTCAAGGCTGACACTGCCATTGTCGGTTTGTGATGTTGATTTCAGCGTTTTCTGAATTTTTTTCCCAAGTGTTGGCCTACGAGGGTGTTTTGGGTATTTCTAATCGGTCTCAGTGGATCTTTTCTTTTAAGTGAGTTTTGAGAAGGAAAATATAGGACTTTTGGCTGGGAAAGAATTCTACAATTGAAGATTAGAGAAGACAAGGTTTTTCGAAGCCGAAAGATCTTCATGAGCGGAATCAATTGACGATCCATGTTTACCCCAATACTTGTAATGTCTATTTTTTATCTTGTATTTCCTTTGAACAATATGAGTAGCTAAGCCCCCAATGCTAGGGGGTGTCCCTGATTTGGATCTGTAATGACTCTGATATTAGTATTGCAATAACAATCTCTTTTTTTCATAATTGATTTTATCTCTAGCTATTCGTAACGCTTGCCCTGTCAGACAAACGGGGTTTGATTTTTGATTAACGATTAGGCTGGACCACCGTTGTTAATGCTTTGCTTTGAATTATTCTATAGTAGATATCACCTAGGACTAGGGAAACCTTATAGAAACTGGAATATTCTTGATAATTGATTGCTTAATTTCATCTGTAATTCTCTATGGACATAGGAATTAGGGTGGATGATTAAATGTTTTCACATTAAGGACTTAGGAGTAAACATTCTAAAGAACCGATAATTAATTAGTTAAAATAAGTTATTGCAGTGTTAATTTAGAGTTGTTACTGAGTCAGATCACACACCATACCTAGCATGTTACTCATCTTTGTTGAAACCACTAAGTCAATTTCCTTCTTGTATTCGCACTTAATTTTTATAATTAAACCAAACAATTTCAAAACCCCAAAGCTTTTGTTTAACCAAAATAAAACCAGAACTCTATATCGTCAAGGAGTCCTTGAGATCGACATTCAGGGAAATTCCTTTTTATTTCTACATTGGCAAAATAATACACTTGCTATTTTTCTGATCATGTGGCTCAGATGCGTGGATAGACACGAAGCAAACACGATCATAAGGTCCATACATGAGGGCTGTGAGGGTGTACATGCCAAAGGTTCTGCCATGGCTACGAAGATCCTTCGAGATGGTTATTAATGGACAACAATGGAGGTTGATTGTTACAACTTTGCCAAAAGATGTCACAAATGCCAAATCTATGGTGCCAAGATTCACGTACCTCCAACTCCATTGAATGTTTTGACTTCTCCTTGGCCCTTCTCTATGTGGGGTATCGATTTGATTGGGATGATCAAGCTTTCAACGGTCATCGCTTCATTCTAGTTGCTATCGACTACTTCACCAAGTGGGTTGAAGCTGCTTCTTACGAAAATATCACACAACAAGTGGTTGCCAGATTCATCACGAAAGAGATAATCTGTCGCTATGGTATTCCTAGAAGAATTATCACTGACAATACAAGCAACTTGAACAACAATATGATGAAAGAGTTGTGTCAAGCAACTTGAGCAACGTGAACTCCGACACAGTAAAAAAATATTATGCCTAAAAAAAATGAATAAAGAGCCCGTTAGATTGGCATCTGCAAGGACAATCTAGGCAAAAAATGGGTGTCCCAATGGACAAAAAAATGAAATATCCATGCAAAAGTTAGGGACAATGCAAAAAACAATAATAGCCCGTTAAGTCAAAAACCCTAAAGGACGACTTCGGCAAAAATGGGTATCCTGCTGGACGAAAAAAATAGAAAAATGTCCAGGAAAAAATTAGGGATAAAGGCATTTGACTGCGAACACTCAAGCATGTCTTCATCATAGCTGGATCTTAGACGGTAACAGAGCATTTAAATCATCGTCAACTGGTGCAAGGTATTGGAACCTAGACTTACCGTGGATGGCGGCAAATTTACTGTTACGATCACTTTCGCGCATTTACGATGTAGTTTCGATAGTTTTTCGATGTTGATTAATCATGTGATTGTTTGATCTTTGATCTCCATGTTTAATGCTTCCAATTGATGATTAATTGCTTCTACTTGATGTAATTTTCGTGTACAAATGCATGCCATAATATGTGGATGATTGGATAAGTGATTAATTGCTGGAAGTGCTTTTGAAAACTGTTCTTTCTGCCACTGCTACAGGGTTAATCGACTAACCATTTCCTAGTGCAAAATGGTTAATCGATTTACACCTCTGTTTTTCAGCAAAATTCTGCTATTTTTCAAGGGTTAATCGACTAACCACTTTGCACTAGCAAATGGTTAATCGATTAACACTAAACCAGAGTGCCATTTTTGCATATTTTCAGGCTTATTTGATCTCCTTCTGTCATTTAACTTCTATGGCTTGATATGCTTGATATTTGGGGATGTTTTAGGAGATGTTTAACCTCTGTTTGAAGCATGTATGCAAACTTCCGATGCATGATTTATCGATTCTTGGAATTGTTTTCATTATATGAGCATTTTGATTCTTGCACATCTTTGTTCACATGATTAGTGATGCATGCTAATTGACATTTGGTATTGCCTTGCAATTTAATTCTTGATCATATTAAGTTTGTTTTTAATTGAGCAAGTTTAATCTTGTATAATCAATAACACCCACGTTGCTTTGACGATCTTCCGATCCATTTGGAAGATTGTTGACTTGATCATTTCCCTTGATCGGTTGATTGAAACCTTATTTCGATTAATCAATCTCCCCTTGCTTATCTCTCTAGGATTCTTTAGGGCCTTGTTCTCTTTATCCCTTGCTGAGCCGGAAGTCTGCACGACGCACTAGAGCACTATACAAATTGGCGTTGTTACTCTATCCATTTTAATTTTTGCACAATACTTTGAGCGATAGAGAAGGAATGAGGATGGAGTCTATCCTACCCTTATTCTGACTAATTTTGGTAAAGGCGTCTGGTCCTCCCACTGAGAATAGTCACCTCTATCCTCAAGCTATAATGTTTCTCAATCCCTAGTCGAGTCGATCCTTGATCACTCTCACTCTTGCACCTTTCAATCTCTCCTTTGATCAATCAACATTCTCTTGGTTAAAGATCTTGGTTTCTTGGGTTAACAACCACTTCTGGTTCAACACCTTTCCTCTGGTCAATCATTGTTCATAAATTCCCCACCAGAGTCGTGATCACTTGTTCCTGTGATTGATCACAATCATTCTATTAAAATCAAATGCTCGTCTTTCCCAGCAAAGTCTAGCCCTGTTTTATACGGTTAAACATAATTTTCCTATTAAAATACTGAAACCCTAGCGGAGTTCATAACCTTCTCTTAGTTCTTTCTCCCTTTTGATTGGTTAACCACTACTTGTCAATTAAAACACCAATGTAGACCTTTGATTGGTTAACCACTGTCTGTCAGTTAAAACACCAATTTGCACTTATTTTCAGTTAACCATAGTCTATCTGTTAACATACTGAGTTCCTCTTGGGTTAACCACATTCTCTTGGTCAATCACTCATTTCTTAGTTAACCACAACCCGTCTGTTAACATATTGAGCTCCTTTTAAGTTAATCACACTCGCTTGGTTAATCACTCGTTCTTTTTGGTTAATAGCAATCCGTCTATTAAAACCAATACCCCGTTAGTTAGTAACATTCTTTTGCTTTCAAATACTCGCACCTTTGGGTTAGTACCCTTCTTTTGGTTCAAATACCCTTTCTTCGGTCGAATACTGCTTTTTTAGTCAGAGTGTCGAACCCCTTTGGGTCACAACCTTTGCTTGGTTCCACACCTGTCCTTTGGATCGCAACCTTTGCTTAGTTCCACACCCGTCCTTTGGGTCACAACCTTTGCTTTGTTCCACACTCGTCCTTTGGGTCATAACCTTTGCTTGGTTCCACACCCGTCGTTTGGGTCACAACCTTAGCTTGGTTCCAACACGTTCTTCGATTAACCATTGTTTATCAGTTAATATACCGAGATCCCCTCAGAGTCAAAAACCGTCTTTTGGTTCAATAGTGTTTGTTCTTGGATTGGCTAAAATTTTGGTAAAACAAAGTTGTGCAATGTTGATGTCACATGGGTGATGTCTTAACATTGAGTCTTAACATTGGATAATAATAAGTGTTTAAGTTGGATGTCTGATGTCACATGCGATGTTGTGACATCAGGTTTGCAGAAGATTAATAACATCAGGTTTAGTGATGTTGTTAGGGTTTGCGTTTTAGCTGGATATTGGGAGAGCTGTTAGTCTCATTGGATGCGGATATCTTGGGATAGATATTCTCTGTTGCATAGAGATTTGATGCAGATTTGTAGGGAGGTTTAAAGACAGAGATTTAAAAAGATTTTGGGGATAAAATCTGTTTTGAAGATTCAGTTTTAAATAACAAATCAGGTCAGATATTGCGAAGGATCGAAGCCCAATTCAGATGGCTATATAAAGGGCATCAACCAAAGGAAGAAAACACAAAAAGTAGACAGAAGATAGAGAGCTTTGACTGGAGGTTAAGCATTGTCTTTGTACGAGTATTGTGTTAACCATTCAAGTGTGAATTGGTGAGTGTAATCTGTCCTCTCCAGAGCTGTGAACCAAGAGAGTTTTGTAACTTGATCAAAGCTGTGAAGCAGGATCAAGGTATTTCTCAAAGTGTTTGATCTTTGAGAGGTTTTAGGGATTGAGTAGTGTTCTCATACCTAAGCGGGCTCTTAGGTAGAAAGTTCATTAATAGAAATTATGTTTAGGAGATTGTCAACTAGGTTGTTGAGTCTGTAAATTAATTCTACAAGTAGTGAATTTCATCCCTGGCTTGGTAGCCCCCAGATTAAGTTGTTGAACTGAACTGGGTAAACAATTTTGTGTGTTTCTCTTGTTGTTTGTTATTTTCCATAGCAGAGTGTGTTGTTGTGACATTAAGTGTGACATCACATATCTGGTACCAGAATTTCAATTGGTATCAGAGCAGGCACCCTGCTCTGAATTTGGGTGAGATCTAGGGCTGATACTTTCTGGTAAAGATGGACAAGGAAGTTGGTGGATTTGTGAATAGACCCCCTATTTTGGATGGCTCTAATCATGATTATTGGAAACCAAGGATGATCACCTTTTTGAAATCCTCGGACAACAGGGCTTGGAAGGCTATCATAAAAGAATGGAAAGCACCTGTTGTGTTTGAGAAAGATGATGATGGGAAAGATAAAGAGGGAACCTCAAAGCTGAATCCTGAAGAAGAATGGACCAAGGAAGAAGATGAGTTTGCCCTTGGTAACTCTAAAGCCCTAAATGCTATCTTTAATGGAGTTGATAAGAACATCTTCAGGTTGATCTACTCATGTGAAGTTGCTAAGGAAGCATGGGATATTTTGAAGGCTACACATGAAGGATCATCTAGAGTTAAGATTTCAAGACTTCAGCTTCTAACATCAAAGTTTGAAAGTCTGAAGATGAAGGAAGATGAGACTATCCATGACTTCCACAAGAGTATTCTTGAGCTGTCCAATGCTTCCAGTGCTCTTGGAGAAAAGATGTCAGAAGAAAAGCTTTTAAGGAAAATCCTTAGGTCCCTTCCTAAGAGGTACAAGATGAAGGTGACTGCCATTGAAGAAGCACAAGACATCATCCAGATGAGGGTTGATGAGCTCATTGGATCTCTTCAAACTTTTGAGCTTGGGTTGAATGAGGAAGAACCTGAAAAGAAGCCAAAGAGTATAGCCTTAGTTTCAAATTCTCAAGAAGAGAAAGGGAATAGTGCTGAATACCAGGAGGATTTATCCCAGGCCATTGCTATGTTGGGAAGGCAGTTCAACAAGGTGTTCAAAAGAATGAATAAGAACTTCAAGCCTAATGCCAAGAACATCGCTTCTGACATCAGCAAGTCTAAGGAGAAGGATGAAGAGAAGACTGCTCAAGACAAGGGTGTTCAATGCTTTGAGTGTGAAGGTTATGGACATGTTAAGAAAGAATGTCCCATATTCCTGAAGAAGCAGAAGAAAGGCATGACAGTTTCTTGGCGAGACTCTGACAGTGAAAGTGAAGGAGAGTCAGCCAAACATGTCAAAGCTTTAATTGGAACAGTTGTTTCTGATGGTGATTCAAGTGATGAGGAACTGACTTTTGAGGAGTTAGCATCCACTTATCAAGAGCTTTGTCTGAAGAGTGCAGAAATCTGTCAAGAAAGTGAAAAACAGAAGAAACAGATTGTTCAGCTTGAGACTGCTAAAGCTGACTTGGAAAATGAAGTCTTATTGGTCAAAGCTCATCTTGATCATATGACCAAATCTGTTAGGATGCTGAACAGTGGTACAGACACACTTGATAAGATCCTACAGACAGAAAAGGTTGCTGGAGATAAGTCAGACATAGGATTTGTGGTTGAGGAAAAGGTATCTGCTGAAGCAAGCACTTCAGGAACCAAGAAGGAGATGTCTCAACCAATGTCTCAACATCACACAAAGAGACAGGATCCTAAACCTAAGCAGGTTGCTTATCCACAACCTCAAAATGTTGGGAAGAGGCATGCTCATGGTCCTCATCAAAGGAAGGCACATGTTTCTGGAGCTAGGCAGTATATGCCTCCACAATATCATAAGAGCATGCAGGCTTCTAGGTTCAAACAGAACATGTTCCATAAGATGTCTCAACATCAGGGAAACATGTATGGCTATGGATATAATAATACTGTGCCTTATGGAAGAAGGAAGCCTCATCACCATAGAAGACAGCCAAAAGGACAACATCCTTACCATAGAAGACAGTCAAACTATGGGAGAAGAAGATAACATTATGGGTGGCAGCCACAGCAGTATCATCATCAAGGTGGCAGAAGGTTTAACCACTTCAGAGAAGACAGAGTTAGGTGCTTTTACTGTGGCAGATTTAGACACATGCAGTTTTCTTGTTTCAAGCTACATGGTTATCCCAAGTCTAACCCTCAACCCAGACAGAGGTGAACAGGGCCAAGGTTGTTAAACAGTGGGTTCCTAAACCTCATGCCAAATGTCTATTGCCTCACACCTCAGATGGACATTTTGCTAAGGATGGATGGTACTTTGATAGTGGATGTTCAAAGCACATGACTGGATTCAAAAACCAATTGGTGGATGTCAATTCTTGCTCCTCAATTGATGTTACTTTTGGAAATGGAGAGAAAGGGGTGGTAAAAGGTGTTGGAAAAGTGAAGTGTCATGATGGACCTGATCTTGACAATGTGCTTCTTGTCAAAGGTTTGAGTGCTAATTTGATTAGCATAAGTCAGCTTTGTGATGATGGATATAAGGTCAGCTACACTAAGGATGAGTGTTTGATAACTAATGAGGAAAATGAGGTAGTTATGAAAGGAGTCAGATCCATAGATAATTGCTATCAATGGGTACCTCAAGTGGACAACTTATCTGGTGATGTTAAGGTTGATGTTGTAACATCAGATTGTGACAACAAGTGTGAAAGTCAGCTGAAAGCTCAATTAGGGTTAATTACACTTAATGTGAATCCTTTTAAAATTTTAACTGGAAAGTTAATTTGGAGGGAGAAACTCATTAATTGGTCTTTAAGGGATACATAAAATCAGGCGCCATACCTTAGACCATCATTCCCTATTGTAGCAATATCACGCTTCATCAAAGCTCATATCTCCCAACTGTTCATCTCCTTTAACAAGAAGAATCATCTGTCTCTGAACCTATACTGCTTCAAGGGAACCATGTCAAAACATATGTCTTCTCCATCAAAGAAATCTGCTTCACAAAGTTCATCGCGTGAAAAAGCTAGGGTTTCTAGAGAAGAGGGCTCTGCAGAATAAGCGTTGAATGTAGCACCCATCTCCATGATGGTTCCGGAATCAGGTAAGCCAAGACCGTCTAAACTTCAACCAAAAAGGGCTAGAACTAAGTTTTATGATAATGAAACTAAGAGGCTAGTCACTAGTATACTTTTTAGTGATAAATCTGCATCTAGGCCATCTACTTCTCAAGCTGTTGAAGAAAGGTTTGATGTTGATCGCAGTCTTAGTGAGATTGCTACCAAAATTCTGGATAAGGGTTTAGCTGTGAAAGGAATTTTTGTACCCCTGTGTCAAATGGCTACTGAAGAAGACATGCAAAATGCTGATACAAATCTTCACAGACTGGCTATGTCTGTCATTGAAGATGCTGAAGTAGGTGTTGAAGAAGAAGATGTTCAGGAGGAAGCTGATGTTGAAACAAATGTCAGAACATCGCCTGATAGAGATGTTGAAACTGGCCCTGGTGAAGAAAAGAATGAGGATGTGATCAATGTGGTTGATTTATCTGATGATGAAGTCATTGGAAATGTTGTTCCAAGTATTGCTAAGAGACTGAAGACAAGGAAAGGAAAGACTGTTGAATCCTCTCCAAAGAAGTCTTCTGAAGGCAAGAAGAAAACTGCTGTTGTTGGTCCTACAAAACCTTGGAGCAAGGTTGCTACATCCTCCAAAAAGAGGAAGATCAGGGAAGATTCTGATTCTGACCTTGATGTTGAGGATGATGTTCAAGACATCACTTCTGTGAGAAAGTCAATCTTGAAGAGAATTGCTGACAAGATACCTGATGTTCTAGTTGACAACATTTCTTTCCATTATGCAAGCAGTGCTTCCATGTGGAAATTTGTTTGTCAAAGAAGACTTGCTCTTGAAAGAGAAATTGGCAAAGAGGCTATGGAAATTAAAGAAGTCATACAGGTAATAAAGGTTGCTGGACTGATTAAGACAGTGTGTGGGTTCTCCAAGTGTTATGACAGTCTGGTTAAGGAATTCATGGTCAACATTCCTATAAATATCTCTGACAAAAGGAGTGGAGATTTCATGAAGGTGTTTGTGAGAGGAAAATGTATTGGATTTTCTCCCGAGGTTATCAATAATTACCTAGGAAGAAAAGAAGAAGAGTTGACAGAGCTTGAATTCACTGATAATGATGTCTGCAAGGAGATTACAGCTGGTCAGGTAAAGGTTTGGCCATTGAAAGGGAAGTTGAAGGCTAGTAAACTTAGCATCAAGTATGCCATTCTTCACAGAATTGGAGCAGCCAACTGGGTGCCAACAAACCACAAGATAACAATAGCTGTTGGATTGGGTAGGTTTATCTATGTTGTTGGGAAGAAGATCAAGTTTGACTTTGGAAGCTACATCTTTGAGCAAGTGGTGAAACATGCTGAAACAAATGCTATCTAGTTACCTATAGCATTCCCATCCCTTGTTTGTGGAATCATCTTGGAGCAACATCCTGAAACTTTAACAAGTTCAGATATAGCTTGCAAGAGGGAGTAAGCCTTGTCCTTGCATCCTAAGTTATTTGCTGGACATCATGTTCCAGACATTGTTGTAACATCAGATGCTGGTGGCAAAAAGAGTACCAAGGCTGAATTACTTGAAGAACTGAAGGCCACTTGCAAAGATCTTGATGAGGTCATTAGTACCAGTACAGCAAGAAAGATGAAGATAAAACTGCTGATAAAATCCTTGGAACAAGGTGATGGTGATAAAGGTGCTAATGTCAATACTGAAAATTCAGAAACTGAAGATGGTGGAGATGGTGCCAGCTTTGATGAAGAATAGTTTCCTTGCTGCTTTTTCTAGATAGTAGTTTAGTTTTATTTTTTTTGCTTGTTTTGGTCTACACTGTATTATGTAATTTGAATATTGTGGCTTGTTAAGCACTTTTTATGTTCTATGATTTGTCTTGTCTTGGATGCTGACTTTAGACTGACAATGAGAGCTTGTTTAGGACTAACTGTAGTGAGTAGGACTTACATGTTGAGGTATGTCCAATTGTGGCTAAAAATGGGGAGAGTTAGCCAAGAGTTAATCAAGGTGTTGCAATGCCAAGAAGAAGAATTAGTCATTGTGCAATGCTAAGGAGTGCAGCTAATGTGATGCTGAAATGCAGATATTGAGGGGGAGAGTTATTGAACAGTTACTGGTACGCTGATTGTTGCTTTGAGGGGGAGCTTACCCTATGCTGCTGATTAGTGTTTGAAGTCTGTGCAGCTGTTTGAAGAAATGCTGCTACTAGTTAGTGCTGAAGTATGTAGCAGAGTATTGGAGTGTGTGCAGCATGCTGAAAGCATTTTGAAGCTGTTTGAAGAAGTGCTGCTAGGAGTTTTTATATTTTCTAATGTTTTATCCGTTGCTGAAGTCTTTGATGTTGTAGAGATTGTTTTAGCCAAAATTAGCCAAAGGGGGAGATTGTTGGTTCTTGGATTGGCTAGAATTTTGGTAAAACAAAGTTGTACAATGTTGATGTCACATGGGTGATGTCTTAACATTGAGTCTTAGCATTGGATAATAATAAGTGTTTAAGTTGGATGTCTGATGTCACATGCGATGTTGTGACATCAGGTCTGCAGAAGATTAATAACATCAGGTTTAGTGATGTTGTTAGGGTTTGCGTTTTAGCTGGATATTGGGAGAGATGTTAGTCTCATTGGATGCGGATATCTTGGGATAGATATTCTCTGTTGCATAGAGATTTGATGCAAATTTGTAGGGAGGTTTAAAGACTAAGATTTAAAAAGATTTTAGGGATAAAATCTATTTTGAAGATTCAGTTTTAAATAACAAATCAGGTCAGATATTGCGAAGGATTGAAGCCCAATTTAGATGGCTATATAAAGCGCATCAACCAAAGCTGTGAAGCAGGATCAAGGTGTTTCTCAAAGTGTTTGATCTTTGAGAGGTTTAGGGACTGAGTAGTGTTCTCATACCTAAGCGGGCTCTTAGGTAGAAAGTTCATTTGTAGAAATTATGTTTAGGAGATTGTCAACTAGGTTGTTGAGTCTGTAAATTAATTCTACAAGTAGTGAATTTCATCCCTGGCTTGGTAGCCCCCAGATTAAGTTGTTGAACTGAACTGGGTAACAATTCTGTGTGTTTCTCTTGTTGTTTGTTATTGTCCATAGCAGAGTGTGTTGTTGTGACATTAAGTGCGACATCACATATCTGGTACCAGAATTTCAAATAGTCTCTCCTTCTGGTACATCACAACCAGCCTGTTGACACTAAACCCTTTTTTCCCTACAGAGCCTAATCTCTTTCTTCGGTTAACCACTCTCAGTCAGTTAACATACGGAATCCTTATTCTCTTGGTTTCGACACCATTTCCTCTGTTTATTCCCTAGCAAGTCACTATTATTCTTCTGCTCCTTTACCTTCTTGGTTTTGACACCATATTTTGGCGTTATGCTTAACAGAGTTACTATCTTTCCTTTGCATGTCTTTCTTGGTTTTGACACCATTCTTTTGTATTCCCCAGTTGAATCTTTTATCTCTTTTTCTCTTGGTTTTGACACCATTTTCCTTTTCTTTTCTTGTCTTTGTTCCCCAAACTACGTAGGATATGAATTCCTCATTGCACTATGAGGATACGTAGGCACGAGATTGCGAAATCTTGGGGAGCCACCTTCTTCCGTTCTCCTTCTCTTTCCCTGGTTCCCTGAACTACGGCGCTCTGATTTTCACATTACACTATGAGAGTACGTAGGCACGAGGGCCCTAATCCTCCGCGAGCACTTTTTTCCTTGTTCCTTTTCTCTCTCCTCTTTAGCTAGAAGCCTTTAGATAGATAACCCATCCAAGCCTATAAGTAAGCGAAATGGTTCCCGACGAGTATGACGGATGCGTAAGGTGCTAGTACATTCCTCTTACATAACCGACCCCCTTACCCGTTTCTCTTCCCCTTGGGTTTTATCGATATTTTCCTTGTCCTCTGGGACTAAATCAATTTCGGTGGCAACTCTGTTGTATCTTTGAGTGTGTGATTCACTCAGGTATAATCCTGCTAGCTTCGGCTGGCGACTCTGTTGGGGAGTTCTCGCTCTTGTAAGTTGGAGTCTCCCCTATATTAGCTTACTTCCTGGCTAGCTGGGACTCCCCAGCTTCAGTTGGCGACTCCGTTGGAGAATCCTTGCTCTTACAAGTTGGGGTCTCGCCTAGTTTTGTTTGCTTTCTCGCTTGTTTGGGTGTTTATCTTCTGTGCTTTACTCGCTTTATTTACTGCTTTGAATATTCATATGCTGTATACTCTAGAGATCTGCTATATCTCTATTGTTGTTGGGTTGGGTTGCTGCTTGAGAGATAAGCCCAATTCCCAGGCTTGAGTGTACACACATTATTAGAGTGGAGAGAAGTGTGGCTTGCGTGGCGTATGGCCACGTTTAGTTGACACAAAATCCACATTCATACGAGGTTATCTTTGGAGATGTCCATCCTGTGCGTCTGGTACAAACGATAGGATGTTGACTTAGAGAACTTATGACTCTAGAGACCGATCATTGGAAATCACTGGAGGCCTCCTTGAAGGGTAATGATGTCGAACCAGAAATGGTGGACGTATTATTACTTTTCGACCTGAGAGCCTGAGAAGCTGAGGACCATTAGGAACCCTTGTTCAAGACTAGATCACACCTGTGAGGGGAATATTGGGTTTTTTTCTGCAGGAAACCAAGACTCTTTATACCAGTTGTTCTCTCGCCACATCAGACCTTTGCATCTGTGCAAAATTATATATGCATATTCAGATTTGATTATTCAGATTGAGCTGGCTTCTTGATTCTGGTGTTGCATATCATTTCATCATGTCAAATTAATTTTTCCATATGCATTAAAAATTATTTTTGCATGAATTGCATTCATCCATGCACGCATATGCATGCCCTTCGTCCAGAGATTATATCGCTTACACTGACCATTTCCGCCTTGTAGCAAGAAAACGACTCGACATCGCTATTTCACTCGCTCAAGCAAAACCAAGATCATGGCTGATTTCAAAGCTGAGAACGCTTCTTATAAGGAAACTCTGGCTCAATTTCAAGGTTGGATGGATCAGTTCCAGACAAACATGGATGTTATCATGGACTTTCTTCGCTCTCACAAGGACGCTACTGCTGCTACTTCTGTTGTTGCAACTGCTACTGATGCAACTATTGTCACTCCTGTGGTGATTTCTCCTCCTGTTGTTGAAGTTCCGGTTGAGACTGCGGTTCAACCTACTGTCAACTTGCAAAGCTCTCAGTCTGGTATGAATCAGATGCCTGTTGCCTTTTCTTGGGGAATGCCTTCGAATTTCACTCCTGAGTTTGTCGGTGGTAATACTTTTATGTCGTATCAACCTTTTGTTGCACCCATGCCCAATGGGAATTCTGTTGCTTACACATGGGGAATGCCTACTCCGATTCCGCCTCCTGTGGTGCATGATGATCATGAGATTCCTCAAGCACAGAATCTCCAGACTCCTGTGTCTACTGATGTTGAGGACCCTGATGAAGATGAGCATGTTTTTAGAGGTCCTCCAACTCGTGTATCAGTTTTATCTCAATCTGCCCAAACTACTATTCAGAATGTTCATTCTGGAATTCCTTATCCTGGGGCATCCTCAGCTACCGTGGTACCTCCTCCGGGTTATCAATATGGTTTTCAAATGGGTCAGAATTCTGGTCGGATGGTGAATCCTGGGCTGGTATATCTGTCTCAGTTTTCTTCTCCGCAAGTGCCTGCTCCAACTGCATCACAACTTCCAAATCCATAGACTCTTGTCAGATCTGCTGATCATAACAGACCTACTGATTATAAGTTGTTGGATGAATGAATTAGAACTATCGAAGGATATTCTTCTTTTGGCAGGGATTCTAAAGACTTGTGTTTGGTTCCTAATGTTGTGTGCCGCAAAAGTTCAAGATTCCAGAGCTTCCAAAGTACAAAGGTTTGAGCTGTCCACGGAGTCACGTGACAATGTACAGTAGGAAGATGTCATCCTACATCGACAATGATGAACTGCTAGTGGATTGCTTCCAAGATAGCTTGTATGGAGTTTCTTTGGGTTGGTACATGGGTTTAGAGTGTAATAAGATTCTCTCGTGGAGAGACTTGTCCGAAGAATTCTTGAATCAATACAAGTATGATCTTTATTTGGATCCTACCAAATTGCAATTACAGAATCAATCCCAGCGCTCAATCGAAACATTTAAAGAATATGCGCAGAGATGGCGCGAGATGGCCTCTTGTGTGCGACCTGCTCTTTCTGACACAGAGTTTGTTGATATCTTTATAGGCACTTTGCAAGGGTTGTACTATGAGAAAATGGTGGGCAGTTCTTCTTCAAACTTCGATGATGTTGTGACCGTTGGTGAAAGAATTGAGAATGGTTTGAAAATTGGTAAGATTGTTGGTTCTGCGAGTCAACTGTCAAGCAACAAGAAACCTCAGAGCGGTCATTCAAAGAAGAAAGAAGGTGAGGCGAATGCTGTAATGGCAAAAGCTACTCCTCAGTATCAGGCTCCTATGGCTTCCCTACATCTCTGCTGCCCAATATCAACCACTGCCATATCAACATCATCCACATCAACAAGCTCAGAATTCTCAGAAGCAACAGCTGCAACGTCAACAAAACAATGGTAATCAGAAGAACAGACAGAACAACAATAATCAGAATAATCGCAAGCATCTGAATTTTGACAAAATTCTTGTGCCGTATACAAAGTTGTTCCCTTATCTGGTTAATCAAGAGGCAATCGTTCCAAAAGAGATTGCACCTGTAATTACTCTATTCAATCTGAAGCATAATCCAAATGCATCATGTGCTTACCATTCTGGGTACATAGGACATGCTACTGAAGATTGCATTGTCTTAAAGACCAAGGTTTAAGAGCTTATTGATTGGAAAATCCTGACATTCGCCAAAGATTTGCCTAACATACAGACTAATCATTTGCCTAATCACGGTGGATCAGGGGTTAACATGGTCGAAGACAATCAAGGGGCTGAGTTGATCAGATATGTTGACGAAGTGAAAACTCTGATGACTGTTGTGTTCAAGAAGTTGAATGTCAGATTTTTTATGACAATCCTAATCAGTTCTGAAGGTTGAAAGGTTGTGTTCAGATCTTGATGAATATAGGAGTGGCACAATTTGCCAGATCCAAGTCTGTGGATGAGGTAGCTACCATTGAGCCGTTCACGATCATATACAAGAAAGTTCCCTTGGAAGCTCCTAAGAAGAAGATACAACATATCACTGTTTCTGGGCCGAAGCCTTTCCCGTATCAGAATTCGAAAGAGGTACCTTGGAGGTATGGTTCTACCTTGTTTTCTGGAGGCCGCAAAATTCTTGTGCAAGTTCAAAATATTGTTCCTCCCAAGGAGAAGTCTGCTTCAACTACCCCTATTGTGAAACAAGGGGCATCCACCACTGCATCAGTATCCGTCATTCCGTCTGAGGATATTGCCAAAAACAAGGAGACAATTGATGATCAAGAGTTCCTCAAGCTGATCAAGAAGAGTGATTTTAAGATTTTGGATCAGCTCGGGAAAACGCCCTCGAAAATTTCAATCTTATCCTTGCTTATGATCTCGTCCGCGCATAGATTGGCTTTGCTGAAGGTTTTGAATATTGCCCATGTAATGCACGATATCCCCGTAGAGCAGTTTGATGACGTGGTCGTAAACATAACTACAAGTTGGTATTTGGGTTTCAACGAGTCAGAATTGCCTCCTGAAAAAACTGTCCACAATCGGGCATTGCACATATCAGTGACTTGCACAGACGCTATCTCGTGTCCTTGTGGATACTGGTTCTTCTCTCAATGTGATGCCTAAAGGCACATTGAGACAACTGCTGGTAGAAGGGAACGAAATGAGGCCAAGCCCTTTAATTGTCAGAGCTTTTGATGGTTGCCGAAGGCAAGTTATGGGAGAGGTGGATCTTCCCATTAAGATTGGACCGCAATTATTTACCATTACTTTTAAAGTGATGGATATCAATCCAACATATAGTTTCTTATTGGGTCGACCATGGATTCATGCCGCAGGGGCAGTTACTTCCACATTGCATCAGAAACTGAAATTCATGATTTACGATGAACTGGTCATCGTTTGTGGTGAAGAGGATTTACTAGTCAGCGAGTTATCATCCTTCGAATACATCGGGACTGGTAAAGGCATAGCTGAGGTGCCATTCCAGTGTCTTGAGTTCGAAGATGTCAGCTCCGCTTTAACTAGTCAAAGTAGATCACTGAAAATGACCTTGTCATCTGCCAAAAGTGCTAAAGAGGCCATTGAGAGAGGTTCCTTGCCTGGTTGGGGGCATGTTTTGGATGTGGCAGAAAAGCATGATCGATTTGGACTGGGTTACCATCCTGGTCAATAATGTAGCTCACATGGTCAGAAGCAGTGCAATTTGATCAAGTTCAGTAGCGCAAGTTTCCAAAAGAGTGATATTGTGGCAGCCATTAATGATGTTGGTCCTAGCCACCAGAGTACGAGCTTTGTATGCAAGTGTCTGCCTAGCTTCAAGCTCAACAATTAGACATCTACTGTGATTCTCGTGGTTTTTCCAACAAACATGTAGTGCATTTTGCTTTCTCATTCCCTCGTAGTTGCCCGAGACGAGTGGATAGCTTGTAAAAGGCCTCCGTCTTTTGCAATATTATGTGATCAATAAATAAAAGTTTTCTTTACATTCAAAATCATGCTCTATTTTCTTTTTTATTTTACGTTTTCACAAACAAATGGCAAAAGTTTCTTTTATTTTCACCTTTTCAAAATAGCTCATTCTAAACAAATTCATAAACATGCAGAACAAATAAATGCATTGATAACAACATGGCAAACATCCATTGTAATTCTAGGATTCCAATCAACCAAGCCGAAGAAGATGGTGAAGAAGATTGTGAATTACCGACTGAACTAGCAAGGCTCCTTGAGCACGAGCAAAAAGAGATTCAGCCACACAAAGAGCCAGTGGAAGTTATTAATCTTGGTACTGATGATGTCAGAAGAGAAGTCAAGGTTGGTGCATCCCTCGCTAAGCATGTACACTCAGAGTTGGTCAGGTTATTGAAAGAGTATGTTGATATCTTCTACTGGTCATATCAAGATATGCCTGGGTTGGATACCAACATCGTTAAGCATCACTTACTACTCAAGCCTGGATGTCCTCCTGTCAAGCAGAAACTCAGAAGGACCAGACCCGACATGGCACTTAAAATCAGAGAAGAGGTAAAAAATAGTTAGATGCTGGGTTCCTAGCCACTTTCGAATATCCTGAATGGATTGCTAACATCGTCCTAGTTCCAAAGAAAGATGGGAAAGTCAGAATGTGTGTGAATTATCGATATCACAATATGGCAAGCCCGAAAGATGATTTTCCACTGCCTCATATTGATGTCTTAGTAGACAACACTACACATTTTTTTGTCTTTTCATTCATGGACGGTTTCTTAGGATATAATCAGATCAAGATGTCCCCAGCTGATATGGAAAAGACCATTTTCATCACGCCTTGGGGTACATATTGCTACAAAGTCATGCCATTTGATTTGAAGAATGCAGGGGTAACATACCAACGTGCCATGACAACCCTCTTTCATGAAATTATCCATAAAGAGATTGAGGTTTACGTGGACGATATGATTTCCAAGTCCAAGACTGAAGATGATCACCTAGTCCATCTGAAGAAACAGTTTGACAGACTCCGAAAGTTCAGGCTACGGTTGAATCCTGTGAAGTACACCTTCGAAGTTCGATCTGGTGAACTGTTGGGCTTTATTGTAAGTCAGAAGGGCGTCGAGGTTGATCCTAACAAGGTTCTAGCAATTCAGAACATGCTGTCTCCTAAAATAGAAAAAGAAGTTCGTGGCTTTTTGGGCAGACTTAATTACATCTCAAGATTCATTTCACACTTGACGGCTACCAGTGAACAAATATTCAAATTACTAAGAAAAAATCAATCGGTTGAATGAAACAATGATTGTCAAGAAGCATTTGACAAGATAAAACAATATTTACAAGAACCACCGATCTTAGTACTGCCGGTTCCTGGTAGGCCTTTAATTATGTATCTCACTATTCTAGATGGGTCTATGGGCTGTGTATTAGGTCAGCATGACCACACTGGCAGAAAAAAACATGCAATTTACTATCTGAGCAAGAAGTTCACCGATTGTGAGACCAGATTCTCACTCTTGGGGAAAACTTGTTGTGCTCTGGTCTGGGCTGCTCGACGCCTGAGACAATACATAATTTGCCATACTACTTTATCGATATCCAAAATGTGTCCAATAAAGTACATATTTGAAAAGCCAGATGTCTCTGGACGAATTGCTCAGTGGCAAATGCTGTTAACTGAGTATGATATCCAACATGTTACCCAGAAGGCAATAAAAGGGAGCGTCTTGTCTGACTACCTTGCTCATCAACCTGTGGAGGGTTATCAATAAATGAAGTTTGACTTTCCCGATGAGGATGTCCTGTTTATTAGAGATTATGAGACTCCAGACCCTGACATAGGAACTAAACCAAGGACACGATGGACGCTCGTGTTTGATGGTGCCTCAAATGTTAAAGGTCGTGGAATTGGTGTTATCCTCATCTCTCCAACAGGTTTTCATCTTCCCTTCACCGCCAGAATATGCTTTGCACGCACCAACAATATGGCTGAATACAAAGCATGTATCTACAGTATTAAAGCGTCAATTGACATGATATTCAAGATTCTTGAAGTCTATGGAGATTCTGCTTTGGCGATTGGCCAAGTCAGAGGGAACTTTATGACTCAGGATTCCAAGCTGGTTCCGTACCAAAAGCACATCGCGAAATTGATTCCCTACTTAGATGAAATATCTTTCATTCCTAGGAAGGAAAATCAACTAGTTGATGCTCTTGCCACCCTGGCATCCATGTTTAAAGTCAAGTGGAAGAATGAAGCTCCTGCAATCCGTATTGATCACTTGAACGAACCAGCGCACTGTTTAGCAATCGAGGACGAGTATGATGACAAGCCTTGGTTCTATGACATTAAGAGATATCTGGAAAAACAGGAATATCACGAGGGTATCACTATCACCAATAAGAAAGCTCTTAGACGGCTCTGCGCCAAATTCTTCTTAAGTGGTGGTGTACTGTATAAAAGGAATTATGATTTCGTGTTATGATCGGTGGTTTTTATGCTTTCTTTTACCGTTAATTTTAGTTAATCTTGTTATAAGTTTAGTCGTTTTATTTCCCTTTTTCTGCATTTTATGCTTTGTTTTTGTCTCTTTAATGTTTTTAGGTTCGGATAAGCATTCAGGAAGAATCTGAGCGAAAACTAGGAAAAATTGCAAGAATTCGTAAAGGTTTCTTGCACACTCCAGGAGGTCTGACACGGTCGCCCATGTCAGCGGACCCTGCCCGTGTCAGAAGTTTTGGGACCAAAAGCCAAAAATGTGAAACTCCAGAGGTCTGACACGGCCGCCCGTGTCAGGGATGACACTGCCCGTGTCAAGACTGACACTTCCTGTGTAAGGCTGACACGGCCAGTGTCGGTTTGTGACGCTGATTTCAGCGTTTTCTGATTTTTTGCCCAAGTGTTGGCCTGCGAGGGTGTTTTGGGTATTTCTAACCGGTCTCAGTGGATCTTTTCTATTTAAGTGAGTTTTGAGAAGGAAAAAACAGGACTTTTGGCTGGGAAATAATTCTACGATTGAAGACTAGAGAAGACAAGGTTTTTCGAAGGCGGAAGATCTTCATGAGCGGAAGAAATTGACGATCCATGTTTACCCCAATACTTGTAATGTCTATTTTTTATCTTGTATTTCCTTTGAACAATATGAGTAGCTAAACCCCCAATGCTAGGGGGTGTCCCTGATTTGGATCTGTAATGACTCTGATATTAGTATTGCAATAACAATCTCTTTTTTTCATAATTGATTTAATCTCCAGATTTTCGTAATGCTTGCCCTGTCGGACAAACGGGGTTTGATTTTTGGTTAACGATTAGGCTGGACCGCCGTTGTTAATGCTTTGCTTTGAATTATTCTATAGTACATATCACCTAGGACTAGGGATACCTTATAGAAACCGGAATATTCTTGATAATTGATTGCTTAATTTCATCTGTAATTCTCTATGGACATAGGAATTAGGGTGGATGATTAAAGGTTTTCACATTAAGGACTTAGGAGTAAATATTCTAAAGAACCGGTAATTAATTAGTTAAAATAAGTTATTGCTGTGTTAATTCAGAGTTGTTACTGAGTCAGATCACACACCATCCCTAGCATGTTACTCATATTTGTTGAAACCACTTAGTCAATTTCCTTCTTGTATTCGCACTTAGTTTTTATAAACCAAACAATTTCAAAACCCCAAAGCTTTTGTTTAACTAAAATAAAACCAGAACTCTATATCGTCAAGCAGTCCTTAAGATCGCAAACACGATCATAAGGTCTATACATGAGGGTTGTGAGGGTGTACATGCCAAAGGTTCTGCCATGGCTACGAAGATCCTTCGAGTTGGTTATTACTGGACAACAATGGAGGTTGATTGTTACAACTTTGCCAAAAGATGTCACAAATGCCAAATCTATGGTGCCAAGATTCATGTACCTCCAACTCCATTGAATGTTTTGACTTCTCCTTGGCCCTTCTCTATGTGGGGTATTGATTTGATTGGGATGATCAAGCTTTCAACGGTCATCGCTTCATTCTAGTTGCTATCGACTACTTCACCAAGTGGGTTGAAGTTGCTTCTTACACAAACATCACACAACAAGTGGTTGCCAGATTCATCAAGAAAGAGATAATCTATCGTTATGGTATTCCTAGCAACATTATCACTGACAATGCAAGCAACTTAAAAACCAATATGATGAAAGAGTTGTGTCAAGCAACTTGAGCAACGTGAACTCCGACACAGTCAAAAAATATTATGCCTGAAAAAAATTAATAAAGAGCCCGTTAGATTGGCATCCCCAAGGACAATCTAGGCAAAAAAGGGTGTCCCGATGGATTAAAAAAATGAAATATCCATGCAAAAGTTAGGGACAATGCAAAAAACAATAATAGCCCGTTAAGTCGAAAACCCGAAAGGACGACTTAAGAAAAAATGGGTATCCCGGTGGACGAAAAAAAATAGAAAAATGTCCAGGAAAAAATTAAGGATAAAGGTATTTGACTGCGAACACTCTAGCCTGTCTTCATCATAGCTGGATCTTAGACGGTAACAGAGCATTCAAATCATCATTTACTGGTGCAAGGCATTGGAACCTAGACTTACCGTGGATGGTGGTCAATGTTGTAATCAATGCAAAACATGTTTTCCCTTTTCCATTTACCTTTGTTTTTCAATTGTAAATTTCCTCATTAATGATTTTTTCATCCTTTTACACACCTCATGCACAAATATTTTCACATTCAATAAAACTCATCATTTGATTTCTCAATCGTCTCTTTCCAGTATTTTTTTTTACAAAATTAACAATTATTTGTGATCACATAATACTATAAAGCGTTGAGAATCATAAAAAGTTAAACTATCTGAGAAAGCATTATGCATTGCATGCCCCACCGGAAATCCCTAAAGGATGATCGGTAGTCTCTATTTGCAAGCTGGAACCCAAAAAAATACCATTATGGGTCCTTGGAAAGGTTTTTTACCCTTCCTTTCCCCAGCAGAGCCGTAATTTCGCCGGCAAACATTTATTTTGGTTCATGGAAGGGGTTGGTCACCTTTTCTTTCCCCAACAGAGCCATAATTTTCCCCGGCAGATCCATGATTGGTCCCAAGCTGAGACATGTCGTTCTCTTGTACCCAGCAATAGTTGTGCAACATCCTCAGCAAGGCTCATGCATCATCCCTAGCAGCTCGAAATCGTCATTCCCCAGCGGCGGTGTGTTTCGGTTTCCTGTTCTCCCCAAGCAGTGAAGATCATCCATACCTTGGAATTCCCCAAAGCTGAGTCAGACAAGGTTGGGAGGATTGACCAAATTACAATTTTGTGGATAGTTTGGAAATCAGAGATTTCTAGGCTCATTGCCAGAACAAAGTCGGGCGTGATTTAAAAATCATCCTGGTTCCTTCATCCCTAGCAGCAACAGTGGTAGCAGCTTGGAAATCCGAGACCCTTTGTTTTCTCCCCAACGAAGTCATCGCCATTTGTGGTTTTCTTCCCCAGCTGAAGATGTCGAGTTCATTTGCGTCACTCACTGTCTGCCTACAACACAACACCTTAACCAGCACCGCTGCATGACCTGATATCAAGCATCATGTAGAACAACACATACATAGCATATGCATCTAGCATACTCCCCCTTGACTGATTAATCTCCCCAGCAAATATTCAGCCAAACTTCTCACCTATTCAAACCCTCAAAACTCTTCTTTTGTCTCCGTCGGCCAAATTTTTGAGCTACTCTTTTATTTAATCCCCTTCTTCCTCAAATAATCGAAAAGCTGGCGCAATTCGAACATTCAGGTCCAAGAGGATTAAAAAGGGGCAGCTGTCGTAACCCGAAATTTGACCTTCCCTTTTGTCTTTTGCATAAGCATGTGCATTCGCATCGGTGGCATACGCACTCGCATTTTTCTTTGTTCTTTATTGCAGGAATATTTAGGTTTTCAAAGCCCGATTAATCATATCCTCACAAGGTCATCACATCATCAACACAAGCAAAAATTAGGGTTTCTATGCCTATTCATCAAAGCAAAAGGTTGGAAATCGGAACCATGGCCATGTCACCTTTTTTAAGCAAATTGGGCACTTTTTGGCAAGGTTAATCGATTAACCATTTGCTAGTGCAAAGTGGTTAATCGATTAACCCTTGTAAAATTGGCAGATTCTGCTGCATTTTCATGACAGCAACTTTTCCTCTACATTTTTGGAGTTTCCTTGGTGCTAGCATTGTGTGGAATATTCTAGGCATCTCTAGACATTTCAAGACCTTTCAGGCCACTTCAAGGCATTTATTCCAATACATCACCTTGGATCAAGACTACCATGTAACTTCATTTCCAATCATGGTGGCCATTTGATTTGGACTTGATTGGGATATCTCCACTGAGTTAACTAACTTACTAACTGAGTCAACTTCTGACTCAGTGAGTTAAGTGTAACTAACTCCAAAGCAAGCTCCAAAGCACACTCCAAACCTAAGCTACTCCAAAGCTAGCCTCTATATAAAGGAAACCTCACCATTTCACTTGGGGGCTTGATTCATTTTCACAATTCTTCACTCCTCACTCTCTCATTTCTCTCAATTCTCTCTAATTTTTCTATAACTTCTTCACATCCATCTTCATCTTCTTCCCCAAACCACACTAGACCTCAATTCCACTATTGAAGAGTAGCAAATTTCACCTTGAAATTGCTTTCTCTTGAGCTTAAACCTCCATCACTTTGCATTTCTTCTTGGATCTCTGCAATCACAGCAACTTCTACTTCAATTCAAGTGATTACTTCAATCGTTTCGGTGAAAATTCGATTTCGGAGCTTTTATCGCATTTTGATCGGTTTCGCTACGATTTATGCACAAGCTTGGAATTCTCTGGTTTTCTTGGCTTCTTCTCACTACATTTTACTCACAACAACCACCAAGGCAATTCTCCACCTTGTAGGTTGGTAATTCTCGGTCGATTTACTGTTTCGATCACTTTCGCGCATTTACGATGTAGTTTCGATAGTTTTTCAATGTTGATTAATCATGTGATTGTTTGATCTTTGATCTCCATGTTTAATGCTTCCAATTGATGATTAATTGCTTCTACTTGATGTAATTTTCGTGTACAAATGCATGCTATAACATGTGGATGATTGGATAAGTGATTAATTGCTGGAAGTGCTTTTAAAAACTATGTTTTCTGCCACTGCTCCAGGGTTAATCGATTAACCATTTGCTAGTGCAAAATGGTTAATCAATTAACACCTCTATTTTTCAGCAAAATTCTGTTATTTTTCAAGCGTTAATCGATTAACCACTTTAACTAGCAAATGGTTAATCGCTTAACACTGAACCAGAGTGTCATTTTTGCCTATTTTCATGCTTGTTTGATCTCCTTCCCTTATTTAACTTCTATGGCTTGATATGCTTGATATTTGGGGATGTTTTAGGAGCTCTTTAACCTCTGTTTGAAGCATGTATGCAAACTTTCGATGCATGATTTATCGATTCTTGGAATTGTTTGCATTATATGAGCATCTTGATTCTTGCACATCTTTGTTCACATGATTTGTGATGCATGCTAATTGACACTTGGTACTTCCTTGCAATTTCATTCTTGATCATATTAAGTTTGTTTTTCATTGAGCAAATTTAATCTTGTATAATCAATAACACACGCGATGCTTTGACGATCTTCAGATCCGTTTGGAAGATTATTGGCTTGATCATTTCCCTTGATCGGTTGATCGAAACCTTGTTTTGATTAATCAATCTCGCCTTGCTTCTCTCTTTAGGATTCTTTAGGGCCTTATTCTCTTTATCCCCTGCTGAGCTGGAAGTCTGCACGACGCACTGGAGCACTGTACAAATTGGCGTTGTTACTCTGTCGGTTTTAATTTCTGCACTATACTTTGAGCGCTAGAGAAGGAATGAAGATGGTGTCTATCCTACCCTTATTCTGACTATTTTTGATAAGGGTGTCTGGTCCTCCCATCGAGAATAGTCACCTCTATCCTCAAGCTATAATGTTTCTCAATCCCTAGTCGATTCGATCCTTGATCATTCTCACTCTTGCACCGTTCAATCTCTTCTTTAATCAATCACCTTTCTCTTGGTTAAAGATCTTGGTCTCTTGGGTTAACAACCATCTTTTGGTTCAACACCTTTCCTCTGGTCAATCATTGTTCATTGATTCCCCACCAAAGTCATGATCATTTGTTCCTTTGATTAATCACAATCATTATGTTAAAATCAAACACTCATCTTTTCCAGCAAAGTCTTGCCCTATTTTCTTCGGTTAAACACAATTTTCCTATTAAAACACCGAAACCCTAGTGGAGTTAGCAACCTTCTCTTGGTTCTTTCTCCCTTTTGATTGGTTAACCACTACTTGTCAATTAAAACACCAATGTACACCTTTGATTGGTTAACCACTTCTTGTGAGTTAAAACACCAATTTGCACTTCTTCTTAGTTAACCACAGTCTATCTGTTAACATACTAAGTTCCTCTTGGGTTAATCACCTTCTCTTGGTTAATCACCCATTTCTCAGTTAACCACAACCCGTCTGTTAACATCACCTTCTATTGGTTAATCACTCAATCTTTTTGGTTAATGACAATCCGTCTGTTAAAACCAATACCCCATGAGTTAGTAACCATTTTTTAGTTTCAAATACTCGCGCCTTTGGGTTATTAACCTTCTTTTGGTTCAAATACCCTTTCTTCGGTCAGATACTGCTTGTTCAATCAGTGTGCCAAACCCCTTTAGGTCACAACCTTTGCTTGGTTCCACACCCGTCCTTTGGGTCACAACCTTTGCCTGGTTCCACACCCGTCCCTTAGGTCACATCCTTTGCTTAGTTCCACACCCATCCTTTGGGTCACAACCTTTTCTTGGTTCCACACCCGTCCTTTGGGTCACAACCTTTGCTTGGTTCCACACCCGTCCTTTGGGTCACAACCTTTGCTTGGTTCCACACTCGTCCTTTGGGTCACAACCTTTGCTTGGTTCCACACCCGTTCTTTGGTTAACCACTATTTATGAGTTAATATACCGAGATTCCCTCAAAGTCAAACACCTTCTCTTGGTTCAGTACTCTCTCCTTTTGGTACATCACAGCCTGCCTATTGACACCAAACTCCTTTTCCCTACAGAGCCTTAATCTCTTTCTTTGGTTAACCACTGACAGTCAGTTAACATACCGAATCCTTATTCTCTTGGTTTCGACACCATTCCCTCTGTTTATTCCATAGCAAGTCACTATTATTCTTCTGCTCCTTTACCTTCTTGGTTTTGACACCATTTTTTGGCGTTATCCTCAATAGAGTTACTATCTTTCCTTTGCATTTCTTTCTTGGTTTTGACACCATTCCTTTATATTCGCCAGTGGAGTCTAAACAATGGCCCCTCAACCACTGACTTGTCAGATAAGACTATTAATACCTCATATGACATTAAGGATGAAGCTGAATCTAAGCCTAAAACATCTGAACCTAACCATGAACCTAAACCTAATCATGAACCTGAACCCAAAATTGACCCTGAGGAGGTTGATGAATTAGTTAGGTAGTTTTAATCTGAAAAAAATGAGTGTCTCAATTGCATAAATTGTGTAAATCCTGCTAAGAATGATTATATCTGGCTTGAATTCAGAAGATGGATCAACTCACGTTCCTAGGAGCTAAGATAACTCTATTACGAAGCTGCTGAGAAGAGATCTCATGAAAAGATTTATAGGGCTATGGAACCGTGTCTGGAGATGTTCACTCCAAAGCCTCCACCTACACCAGAAGCTGAACAAGAGACACAAGTCACTCCTCCTCCTTAAACTGAAATTGAGACTAGTACTGTTTCTAGGACAAAACCTTCTAAAGTTGAAACTAAACTCATAGCTCTTGTGCTGAAGACTCTGGAAGAGATGAAGGAATAAAATGCAGCTGTTAGGTCTCTCTTGGACAAGCAAGATGACATGTTCAAGGAACAAGCTCATACCTACACCAAGATAAAAGGACTACTTCAAACGATTTTATCAAGAATGCCACCTTAACCTAAAACCCCTTATTTTTAAAGAAACCTTTTAGTTTTTATGTTTCTTTCCTTTAGCATTTCTTTCTGTATCTTTATATTTTTTTACTCAATGAAGTTTTTCTTTTTCCGTGTCTGTTTTTCCTTGATCACAAAGAGGGAGAAGTAGAAATGATTTTGATATACTTATTTTTCCTGTCTAAATCCTAAACATCTAACTCTAACATTTCTGTTTGGCATCTGACTCTAGGGACATTTAAAAAGTTCACCTATGTTACTAAGAAGCTTTAGTAAACCATTTTATCAAGAATTGTGTTACATAAGTAATTGGATATCCATAAAGAAGAAACGTAGGTATGGTTCTTGAACTAAGCTCTGATACAAGCTAGTTTCTAACCAAGCCAGTTGTTGATACAGGGAATCAAGAGCTTATGTTTTTTCTAACCAGGCGCATTTCATCTAGCTCTGATTAAAAACCAGGCTATTATGATTCATCAAGACCTGATCAAACCAAGCTTAAAAGAGTGAAACAAACTCTGATACAAGTCAGACTTTTGACAACCAGACTTTGATATAAGAACTGATCTCGTACATGGAAGTTCTTACTTTCATGCTGATTGAATTGTTTTATATGTTAAAAATATTTTGAGTCTTAAACTCAGGGGGAGCTTGCAACCCTCACTCTGAAAATTTAAGTTGAAAAATATTTTTGATAGCATAAAACTCAAGGGGAGCTTATAAAACTTACTCTGAAATATTTTTATGTGATTAAACCATGTAAAAATTGTTCATCAAAATACACGGTTTTGTCATCATCAAAAAGGGGAGATTGTAAGAATAAGATTTGGTTCTGCATCTGACCTTATGTTATGATGATAACAATACATGGATTCATAAAGAACAACTTTGTACCCTGATGGTTTTGTTAAGTGTGCAGTTATTAGATACAAGTTCTGACTTTGAAAAAGTGACGTGTGACGTCATCAGATTCTTAACCTAGTGCACTCTGACTCTGAGATATGTGTTCTACAAGACTACTCAACATTTTTGAACATTGCTTTATGACTCTTACATTGTCAAGCTCTGAAGTATTGTGCTTAACAACTCTAATGAACTGTGTCACCAGACTCTGAAGACCATGTTCTGAAGAATGGGATCAAGACTCTGAAGACCAAGTTTCTAAAGACTCTCTCATAAAGATTCTAATTCTTCTTTTATGCATGCTTCATCAATTCTTTATCTTAAGCCCCTAAATATTTGAAGATAAGATCAAAAAGTTTTACATGAGAAAATAGTACACAGTACAAGATCAAATATTCCATCCATTACACTGATTTTGTGGGAAAAATAATGTATTATTGTACCATTGTGTCTCCCATTTTCACAAACCATTATAGAAGGATACAACTAAATTTGTGGATTCCAATTCTACCCTCCAACGGATCTTTTCATTGCTTATATAAAGAATACATGGAAGAATAGAAAGAATGCAACACTTACAAAATTTTTGGCAAAATGAGCTATCACATATACATTACAAACAGTGAATATTTTTTCGAGAAAGAAAAGCAAACACACACGAACTTTTGTTCATACACTTTCATAGATAATATTTAAATTGTATTTCTGTGTGTTTCATTTGTGTAAATCTTCTTTCCTAGGAGCATCTTGAAAACACACATTGTATCTCATTCTTTGAGTTGTATTTCCTTGAGTGACTAGGGTATAGTCAGAATTATTCAAGAAGACATTGACAGTTAGTCTTTATGGTTGTAATGAAGTTTGTTTATAGTGAACTAAATCCTTGTGATAAGGTGAAATCACTTTGACGGGTGGACTGGAGGTAGCTTTGTTAACATCAAACTAGGATAAAAATAATTGTCTTCATTATTTTTGTTCTTAGTTCTCTCAATGTTGTTTTGGGTAGCAAAATTTTTCAATTTAGAAACCCAATTCAACCCCCCATTTCTTGTGTTTATGTTACCTTCAGTTGTATTCTCGAAGATTGATCTAAAGTCGGGGTACCACCAAATTCGAGTGAAGGAAAAAGACATACCGAAGATAACATTTTGAATGCGATACGATCATTATGAGTATTTTTTGATGCCCTTCGGAGTTACCAATGCATCAAAAAATTTCATGGATTATATGAATCGTATCATTCATCCATTCTTAGACAAGTTTGTTGTGGTTTTCATCAATGATATCCTTATATACTCCAAGAGCGAACAAGAACATGAAGACCACTTGCAACTAGTGTTGCGAGTATTGAAAGAGAAGAAATTGTATACCAATTTTGGAAAGTGTGAGTTTTGGCTAGAGGAGGTGAAGTTCTTAGGTTATGTAATCTCTAAAGGAGGTATTGCAGTCGACCCGTCCAAGGTTGAAGTTCTAGTAGCTTGGGAACGACCGAAAACAACCACCAAAATTAAAAGCTTTGTGGGATTGGTGGGATATTACAAAAGATTCATCTAAGGATCCGCCAAGATTGTAGCCTCACTGAACAAAATCACTCAACAAAACCATATTTTTGCATGGACACAGGAGTCTGAGAAGAGTTTCCAACTAATGAATGAGAAATTGACCATCTCACCATTCTTAGTATTGCTGCAATCAAAAGAACCTCATGAAGTTTATTGTGATGCTTCTTATCAAGGATTGGGTTGAGTGCTCTTGAAGAAAACTCAACACATTTGAGATAGCTGAAACTAATGAGAAGAATTATCCCACACATGATTTGGAGTTTTCTAGTATAGTATTTTCACCGATGATCTGGAGGTATTACCTATACAGTTGTAACTTTGAAGTGTTTAGTGATCATAAGAGCTTGAAATATTTATTTGATCAAAAAGAGCTTAACATCAGACAGAGAAGATGGGTGGAATTCATCAAGGATTATGATTTCCCTTTGAAATATCATCCAGGAAAGGCAAATGTAGTGGTTGATTCTTTGAGCAGAAAGAGAGCTCACCTCTCGAATATTACAATGAAAGGGTTGGAATTGTTAGAGAAGTTTCAAGATTTTCACTTTATCTTGAATTCTTCAAACAATAAAGTGCATTGCAGAATGATAACTATTGAGAATAAATTGATGAATGAGATTGTGACCCTCCAAGGAGCCGACGAAGAAATTTAGGAGAAAAGAAATTTGATCGAAATTTGAAAATCACCAGAGTTCAAAGTAGGAATGTACAATGTCTTGCGATGTAACAAGCGTGTATGTGTTTCTAATAATGAAAAGTTGAGAAAGACTATTATGGATGGATCTCTCAAAATTAAGTGGAGTATTCATCCCAGAGCGACCAAAATGTATCAAGACTTAAAGCAAAGATTTTGGTGGTCAGGAATGAAGAAACATGTGGCTGAGTATGTGGCTTCAAGTTTAACATGCTAGAAAGCTATGGTAGAACATCAGAAGCCACCTGTATTATTACATTCTATGGGATGTCCCACAGTGGAAGCAGGACTACATTTCTATGGACTTTTTTGGAGACTTACCGATGACTCAAAGGAAGTTTGACTCTGTATGGGTAATTGTGGATAGGTTGACAAAATCTTCTTACTTTATACCGGTGTGAACCCGTTATAATGTGGCAAAACTTGTGGAGATGTATATTGCAGATATTGTCAAACTACATGGAGTCCCTTCTAGTATTATATCTAATAGATATCTGAAGTTTACTTCCCACTTTTGGAGATAATTGCAAGAGGCCTTCGGTACGAAGCTAAGATTGAGTTCTGCTTATCATCCTCAAACGAATGGATAGACTGGGAGATTTATTCAAACTTTGGAAGACAAGTTGAGAGCATGTGTCTTAGATGATCGAGGAAGCTGGGACATTTTGTTACCACTTATTGAATCACTTACAACAATAGTTATCATGCAAGCATTGGAATGGCACCATATGAGGCTTTTTATGGGCACAAATGTCAGACCCCATAATATTGGTATAAGGATGGTGAAAGCATTTTAGTAGGCCCAAAATTATTCTAACAGACGATTGAGAATGTCAAGTTAATTCAAGAAAGAATGAAGACAACCCAGAGCAGACATAAGAGTTATGCAGACCAACGAAGAAGACCTTTGGTGTTTTAGAAAGGTGATCACGTGTTTCTAAGGTTGAGGCCTACGACTGGTAAAGGTACAACACTAAAGTCAAAGAAGCTTACCCCTAAGTTTATCAGGCCATTCAAGATCCTTAAGCGTGTAAGTCCTGTAGCATACACAATTGCTTTGCCTCCAAATTTAGCTGACCTTCACAGTGTATTCCATGTTTCCCAATTGAGAAAGTAAATGAATGATGCTTCACATGTTATCACACCAAATTACATTCAGTTGAAGGATAATCTATCATTTGAGGTCCTGTTAATACATATTAGTGGTTGTCCGACTAGACTGTTGACAGGCAAGGAAATTCCATTGGTAAAGACAATCATGAAGCTGAAGACCAATGATGCTGCTACATAGGAGCGAGAGAATCAAATGATGATGCTATATCCATACATTTTTACGACAATATAGTTTCGAGGACGAAACTATTTTAAGGGGGTGAAAATTCTAACGCCCTCTATTTTCATTAAATAAATAGAAACATCTATTTTAATTAAATAAGTAAAATCGCATATTTCTTTCATTATTTAATCTTGCCAATTTAGTGTGACTATGATGAATAAATTAATAATTCACTACTTTAAGGAAAAATAAATAATATAAAATTTAAGGAAATGTGTGTTGTTTCATAAATTAAATTTGAATTAATATGTAAGAACATGTGTGTTATTTATTTCTTATACCATTTTCTAATTTAATTTGGAATTAATTAATACTTAAGAATATATATGATAGTATTTTATGAACTATGAGTGAATAATTATGAGTGGGGGAAATAAAAGAATACATAACATGTGTGTAGTAATATAAAATGTAACATGAAACACTATGTGATTGAGAATGATCAATTCTTAACTAACTATACTATAACTATTAGAACTTGGATATTTAGAATGAAATGATATTGAATTCATTTAATAAAATGATATGGAATTAATTTAATAAAATGATACTATACAACTTCTTCTATCATTAAAACTCGTAGCTAGTTGACTAGTTGACTAGTTTTCTCTAGTGCTTCTATTATTAGGAGTCGCTCACATTCCTCTTCTTTCCCAACTTTCAATCTTATAAATACTCACAAACTCATCCATGTCTCACTTGTAAAAGAAAAAAAATACCCAAACAAAATAATCATTTTCATTTCATTACCACCTCACTTGGGTATTTCGACATTGCGGAAATTCTTAGTCTAAAAAGAGCACTAAACACTTAATCGTCCAGTACACTGTAGGATATCAAAAGTTAGTGTTGTAGAAACTCATGCTACATAGGATAAGGTTGTAAAATGGTAGTAGACCATTTACATATTATAATTAAAATAACAAAAAAAATATATTAAAATTAAAATAAAGATATGTGTATATTCTATGGTTCAAATATTAGTTGTATCAATAAAATAAAAGTAGAAAGCCAACATGGAAAAATATATTAGTTGTATTAAGAAAATAAAATTAGAGAGCCAACAGTGAAAATATATTAGTTTGGATGTGTCATACCCTAAATTTTGACCACATGATTTCACACCATTGTGAAAATCATCATCACAACATGGATGTACCTTCATGCCTCATCAATCCTCTCAAAGATTGTTGAGCATTCACCTAAACCAAGAATTAGAGTTTTTGAGCCCTCTTAGAGTACTCAGGCAAAGGATCAGTCAAAAATTGACATGATCTTCAAATTGTCAAGCCTATCAAACATCTATGGAGAATTAAGAGGTTTCCCACATCAAGAATAAAGTACAAGATTGCAACATTTCAAGTTGATCAAACCTCAAGATCACTAGTGACACCAAATTAGGGTTTTGGTCGACCAAAGCCTCTAGAGAGAAATTTTCATCTGGGCATGAGCCAATACTCCAACATATGATTCAAGAAGCTCAAAAGAACCTTATGAGTCAATTCATAAGTTCAACATAACCTCAGAGGATGCCTTTATAAAAAAAATCAGGAATTTGGGTTTTGACCTAATTCAACCCTAAGTTGACTTTCGGAGCAATGCATGAGCCAAGACCTTAAGACATGCTTTAAAGACCTCAAATACCTCATATGGATTCATTCACAATATTGAATTAACTCAAAGAACTTGGTTCACAAGCAATGCAAGGATTAAAATTCATCTGGACCGCAAACTAGGGTTTTTGAGAAAAAGTCAACCATACCTTTGACTTTTGAGCAAAACATGATCTCAAACCTTGTGACATGATTCAAGACATTCAAAAACACCTATGGAATCCATCCACTAGGTTCAATTTAGCCCAAGGACTTGATTTTATAAAGGATCACAAAGTTTAAAAATTCATCTGATACAAAAAGTCAACTGTGATCAAAACCAAGTTTGACTTTTGGAATTTTTTAACAAACATGGCTTCTTTAAGCCAAGAACAATGTTAACTTGTGATTTGGATCATCATCAATAAAGAAAAATCAATAAAAGTGAGGTTACTTGCAAAAGGGGTAATCTTAAGAAACTTGAAATTTCAATAAGTTATGAAAAAAGGTGATGTTTACCCAACTTTGCAAGGCCATAACTTGTGATCCAAGTAACCATTTTCTCCCATTCAAAGCTCAAATGAAAGCTCTCACTACATACTACAAGATTGTCAACTACACCACATTCCAAATCTTTATGGTTTCTAAGTTATGGATTGATCAAAATCACAAAAATTAAGAGATGAACATTTTTTGACACTTAGAAAAATTTTAGGCAGAATCTGTCTCATATTTTGCCCAACTTTGGAGGGATTTTTCATTATGATCCAAGATGAATCAAGACCAAATGCAAGCATCAAAGTTGAAGTATGATATGTGGGCTTTTTAAAAATTACAAGAGCCTCCCATGATTCGATTTGAGCAAGAAGTTATGAATCTTGGAAAATGGCATTTTTCATCCTGATTTCTCAAGGCAGATTATGCATTAAGGCTCGATTTTATCAAGTTAGTGACTATGCAAGCCTTGTCACTCTTCAAGATCATAAGGAATCTTATCAAAACCAACAAACTCTGAACCATAGAGCTTTACAAGTCAAGACACTATCTCTTAGGCATGTGACATTCAAGTTTCAAATCCAAAAAACTCAAAGTTTATTATGAAGCATTGAAAGGATGCATAGAGGTGGCATGTATTAGTCCATGACTATCCAAATGAGTCAAGATCTATTCAAATATCAGAAGACCTAAAGCTACAAAGATCAGCTCAAGTCAATAGGATACTTGAGGTACTTTAGCATTCAAGGCATGTTACATGACAAAACACATTGGATAATAGCATGCTCCCTCATCCATTCACTATTCCTCCAAAAACAAATTTGTTTTCCTATAAATAGAGGCCATTTCTGATGTTTCAAAACACCAAAACAATACCAAAGCCTTTTTTTCTCACTTTCCTTCTCTTGCTCCAAATTCAAGGTTTCAAGGATCAAACTTGAAATTCTCAAAACCAGAGCTTGAACCACTCAAGCAACCATCCAAACACTTCATAAATCATCCATTGGAGGTGTTCAAACCCTCACCTTCAACTTACAACACCAAAATCAGAAAGTCAACCATCAAAACCTCAAATTTTGACTTTTCTGCATTTTTCAAACCATGTCTTGATCCAATCACTTTCAAAGCCAAACAACACTTCAAACACTCTCCAAATATCATCCCTAAGTTGTTCCAACAAGTGTCCATCAACTGTAACACCAATTGAGGGAGTTACCATTTTGGTCACTCTTGCCACTTTTGCAAGAAAGAGCCAGTTTCTGATCCAGAGGTTTCCAGTTGAACTTGATCATCCTAAAAGCTTCTAAGGGGTCTATTAAGAGTGTCCAAGGCATTGGATTACTTTTGTCATAAGCATCTTGAAAGTTAGCAAGTGGAGCTTCATGAGGTAAGTGCATGACAACTTGAACATTGAGAAATATGCATTGCTTTGATGTCCATTGATCATGAACATGTCATACATATCATATTTGTTGTGTTTGAACCAATTTACCATGCTATTATTGCTTGTATGAAGTTGTGACATAGAACTTGCAAATTTTGACCTATTTTGAAACCACTATTGGGTTTTAAAATGTAGGCATTTTTTTGAAACTTCCAAGACCACCATTGGATTCCTCGTGAAATTCTAGGTAGGATCCATCTTTATTTCATCCATTTTCATGGAGAAATAAGAAAGTTATGACCTCCTTGCATGAGGCACAAAATCAGGCCTTCTTGGGCAAGGGCCAGGCCAAGGCGCTTTGGCCAGGCCTAAAAACATGCCTCCCATATGTATTCATGGGGTGGTTTTGATACATGGATGTATCACCACGCCAATGGTAGCAGCGTGTGTGTTTTCAAATGTGTTTGGTTGGAGGGCGTGGGTTCAACACCCACCCATGCCATTTTCCAATTTTTTTTTCATATTTTTGTCATTTTTTGATATTTTTCATATTTTATTTCAAATAATTATTTTCTAAATTAATTTTAATTATTTGAAAATGATTTTTTGCACAAAAATCACTCACACATTAAAATATTTTATTCACCCAAAAAATCACAAAAAAATATTTTATTTCACATATTTTTAAATATTTTAATGAATTTTATTTTAATTTGTTTTTAAACATTTTAAATAATTTATTTTTCTTGATTTTTCAAAACCAATTTGATTTTAAATCATCATGTGAATAAAAACTTTATTTTTCAAACCTTAAACATAATTCACAACATGTTTATTGGATTTACTTATTGTTTTTTTTATCATTTTTAAATTGATTTTTCCTTTTAGAAATACAAAAAAATAGGAATTAGGGTTTCCTTTAAATTCAATCTTTCAAGCTTCATTTCAACACTCACGGGCCTCTATTAGAGTGTAAAACCCAACCCCCTATGTACATAAATAAATTTTGGGCCTCTGCTATAGTATAAGTCCCACAACGTTTGTTGGTATTGCAGTGCGATATTTGTTTTCAAATAAAACACTTGGGCCTCTCCTTGAGTATAAGCCCAAATCTTTTGTACATAAACTTTGTTTTAAAAAATAAACCACCTCCATGGGCCTCTCCTCGAGTTGTAAGCCCCATATCTCTATTTTCAAAATTATCTGTCTGTTTTAAACTGGTACTAAGAGGAGCATTATTCCCGGTGAAACTGCTCTTAGACCACTTGGGCCTCTCTTTGAGTTATAAGCCCCAAACATTCTTTTCTTTTCAAAACAACAACTTTTTTTAATTCAAATTCAAATCCAAAGTTTTCTCAAAACTTTCTTCAATTTCTCAAAACCCTGATCATACAGTTGTAGTCAATACAACAAATCCCAACACTTTTTCAATACAATGCATACTTGTTTATATACCTGTTAATTCATATATCTGTATATACTTGTGCATGTCTGTTTAAGTTTCTCTCAGCAATTATGTCATCCTCAGTTCACCCTTTAGGTCAAACAGTAAGGATCCCTTTTTAATACAGTTTAGTTCAATAACTAGTTCTCTCATAGGAAACTCCCTCAATACAGTCTACATCCTCTTGGGATTTATTCAATATGGAACTAAGAAAGGCATTATTCCGGTGAAACTTTTCTTAAGTATGTCAAAACTTAGAAACACATAAAAGAAATTCATTTCCCCAAAGAGGATTAATTCCCGGTGAAACCTCTTTTGAATTTCTTCAAACCTTAGAACTATTCAACAAAGAAAGGATTGTTTCCCGGTGAAACCCTTCTTGAACTTTTCTTAGGCTTGGACCCACTGGCTTCTTAGAAGTTCCCTATAGCCTCCTCTTGGGCTTTATACAAGGACCCACAAGCTTCTTATAAGTTCCCCATAGCCTCCTCTTGGTCTTTATACAAGGACCCACAGGCTTCTTAGAAGTTCCCCATAGCCTCCTCTTGTGCTTCATACAAGGACCCTCAGACTTCCTAAAAGCATAAGATAGATTCTAGTCATTTTATCAATACTTAAAACCCCAGGAGAAGTCAAATTATATAGGATATACAGACTTACTCTTTTAAGTATCTCATGATCCTCCAATAAGGTGTAGCTTTCATCTTTAAAATCCCCGCCCAGGGTCAGATTATCACCAACAAGTCCCAAAAGAAATATCAGAGCCTCATGACATCTGATAATTCAACTCTTTCCTAATTCCCAGCAAGAGTTAGTTTCCCTTTGGATTCCTCAAACCAATTTAGACCTTATCCTAGATTTAAACAATCCTCAGCAAGGGACAGCCTCCTCTTAGGCTTCATATAATGATTTCCCCAGTTACCCTCAATCTTGGGCTTTGTACAAGACAGATATAATACTCCTTAATTGAGTCAGTTTCCAAACTTTTTTTAGCTTCAACCTTGGGCTTTGATCAAGGCACAAAACTATCATCTCCACAGATGAGACCATTGAGTCCTCTCTGTACGAAGATATCCCCTCTATGCATCACATTTCAAAACAAACAATCAATCAAACCTTTTTCCAGATAAATTGCTGTAAGTGGCACACTTGTAGATTCAAAATCTAAGCTGGAGTCCCTCTTTTATCCTGGTTAAAATTTCTCTTTCATCTAACTGATGTAAGTGGTAGGCCTCTAGATTCTACACATCCAAGCCAATGTCCCTCTCTTATCATGTAAAGATTTATAAAGGAAGATGTGGCATTGCTGGATTCCACACATCTCAGTTAAAGCAACTTCCCTTATAACCAATTACTCAATATTTGTGATGAATATGTGAGATATCTCCCTTTAGAGATGACAAATTCTGTCACTCCCATTCACTCTTTTAGCTTCAATCTTGGGCTTTAAACAAGAAACAAACAAACTTTTAGCTTCAATCTTGGGATTTGAACAAGACACCTCTCATTTTCCTCCTTCCAGAGAATAGGAGGAACTACGATTGCTCTGATTTCCAAAATCTCTTTACGGGTATACGTAGGCATAAGATTGTGAAATCTTAGCGAGCATATTAATCAAAAACTTTAGGTATAGTACCTTACCAAAAACAACAAAAACATTTCCTCAGCCTTCACAAGATAGAAACTTTCACTATTTAACAATAAATGAATTCAAACCACTAAGCAAAATAACTGTAGAAACATATGCAATAAAGGCTCCTATAGATTACTATAGATACACTGGGTGTTAACAGCTTCCCTTTGTAAAACCAACCCCCGATTCCAGATCTCTTCGCATTTTCAAGGGAAAACACTTGCATGCAGGGTTAGTTTAAGATATCTTCCCCTTCCTTTTAAGCTTCATAGGATAAATATTAGAAATTAGAAAGTAGCACCAAAAGCGGTAGTGATCGCGTCATAAAAACCGAGCTATAGAAAAATGGCGACTCTGCTGGGTACCAACTTTCCCATCCCCTAAGAGGGTTAATCCTTACATTGCATATTTTTATTATTACTTTTTTCTTTCTCATGTGATATCATTTAGTGTTTTTCATTATACTATCTGTTTATTTGCCATACTTGTTTAAATTACCGTTATCTGGGAATGTGATTAATACACATGTGGTGAGTCAAAAAGTCCTCAGTGGGCTTGAGAGCATATTTCAAGATAGGAGGTGGCAGATTCAAGAAGGCTTATAGGGAGTGAATCCCAACCAAGCTAACTTGAAAGTCCACCAAATCAGTGGAGGTACCCTTTTGGAATTACTGATGTTAAATGAGCAAGTCGTGAAAACATTACTTTTTCCACTGGGCACCCGTGAAGCTGAGGATTAGTAAATATCCAACCTTAAACATTCTTTTAGGATGTAGTGTGGTGACTATCGGGAATAGTTGACACACGATACTACGCTCGAACGAGATTCATCTAAAGGATATTACAACTCTCATGAGTCAGTCGGTTCGCTGGTAATATTTTTAAGATGGGTCAATGATTGTGAGGACCTTGTTAGAACCCGTTCTACAGGTACAAAAACAAAACCCATAGCACATGCTCTTTTGGGGGACTGGGTAGATCCATTGCTCCATGCTCGATGAACCCTTAAACCCTTGTTTTCATATACTTGTGTTTGCTGCATTCATAAAAAAGATCCTCTTTCAAAAAAAATTTCTTTTGAAAAGAACTAAGAGGGTGTTGCAAATATCAGAAACCACATTATGGATTTTGGTAGAAGAAAAACCCAGAAGTAATCCTTCAAATGTCCAAAACTTGAGGACCTGAGAAAATTAGGGAGGTTGATTACCAATCCGGAAGCTTTTAGAGCTAAGTACGGAGGACTTTTGTCTCTTTTTAAAGTCATCATGGTGGAAGGAGTCCTAGCTACATTGGTTCATTTTTATGATCCGGTGTACCACTACTTCACATTTCCCGACTATCAGCTCACACCAACATTGGAAGAGTACTCTCATCTAATTGATTTACCTATCACTAACCAAGATCCATTCTCTGGACTGGAAGAAATTCCTAAGGATCAGGTCATTGCAAGGATCACCTCTTTGGAAATATCAGATATCAAAACTCACATGACCACCAAAGGAGGAATACAAGGTTTACCAGCTAGGTTTCTATTGGAGAAAGCCTTATACTTTTCTAGCATAGGAAACATAGTTACTTTTGAGGACAACTTTGTTATACTCACTTATGGACTACTCCTTTTCCCTAACATCGACAATTTCGTCGATATAAACACTATCAAGATCTTCTTAATTGGGAACCCAGTCCCAACTTTGCTGGCCGATGCTTACCACTCAGTACATTTAAGGAACTTGTATAGCGGAGGGATGATCACCTGCTCTGTACCATTACTCTACAGATGGTTTGTTTCCCACTTACCCAAATCTTCTGCTGTTTTGGGTCCCAAAAGTAGTATGCGATGGTCACAGAAGATTATGTCTCTCACCCACTCTGACATAGATTGATACAACCGAGTCTATGACAGAATAAAGATCATTGATAGGTGCGGAAATTTTCCCAATGTACCCCTCATTGTTACCAAGGGAGAGATCAACTATCACGCAGTTTTAGCCCATCGGTAGCTTAGATACCCGATGAAGAATGTACTTTACAAAGTTCATCTGGAAGGTCTTTTCTTCAAAGAAGGAGAAAATGACAGAGCACTCAAGGAAGTAATTGTTCATGCCTGGCATCATGTTCACAAGAAAGGAAAAGAATCTTTGGGAAAACCAAACTGCATCTCTGTAGAGCCTTATCTTAGATGGGTACAAACTAGGGCCATCAAGTTAAAAATGCCTTACCCTCGTCAGGACGTATTTCCCTTAAAAGAATTTGTCCTCTATTTTATGAGTGACACCGAGAAACTACAGGTCGCTTTTAAAAAAACTCAACACGAAAAGAACTCTTGGAAGGACAAGTACCAGACTATCAGCTTGGAATGCACCAAGATACAAGAGTTACTAAAGGAGAAAGATGCTCTGATTGAAATACTAGAGCAACATTCTGTGGAAAGCCAGGAGGAACGGAAGAGTTTACTCTCTCCTTTCACATGGCAAAGGATCATTGACCCAACAACGATTGAGGAAACCCGGTCAAAGAAGAAGAAAGTGAACCAGCAGCCAACATCTGGATCTTTGTTGGAAGTTCCTTAGGATTCATAAACCTAGTTTTTCCTTTCTGTACTATGTGAAATAATGTATTTTCCCTGTAAGATACTGTAACCCTTTTGAATTCAATAAAAAGTTTTCACCGTTGTATGACATTTGCAGCACAATTATTAAAAGTTCTTTTAAAAAATAAAAAGATCATTCTCATCCTTTGCATATCATTCATCATTCTTGCATTACACATTTATGTTCTTGCTTTTGCTTCAATTCCTGAATTATTCCTGATTCCTGCACTTTGAATTCTAATAAAATTTTAATAAATGAAGTGTGTAGTTTTCCTTTTCTTTTTTTTCTAAACACCTATGTGACTATGTGTTTGCATATTTAAATTTTTGCCTTGCATCTTTTACCCACCTTTTTTATTATGACAAAGGGAAAAAGGTATACTCTCAAGAGGAGTAAAGTATACTCTCTACTCATTTGAGGGAGATTTTAAACACAATATTATCATCAACTTATTATTTATTTTATCACATCCTTGAGAGACGCGTTGTCATCATCAAAAAGGGGGAGAATGTAAAACTATGTGTTTGCAGGTGATCAAAGCAAAACTGGTCATACTTATCATGATTTGGTTTTGATGTGAAAACTTGGTTTTACTGATGACGACTTATAAAGACTTTATATTATCCCAAAGCACGTAGAAAAGAATGTCAAGCAGTAAAGATGCACAGGAAAGTTTGTTCAAAGCTCTTCCTCCAAATCAAACTGATGAACTAGAGTTTTAATTATCTCTATCCTTTGATGAGGGCATTTAACTTGAATATATATCAATCGTCATCTCTAAGAAGACTCAATCAAGTGCTCATATGATTGGTGTATTCAGAAAAGCCTTGAAGCTTCAAAGTGTGAAAGAGAGGAAATGTGAAAGCTCGCCTAGTCGCATCTGAGTGATCAATGGTTTGTAAAAACACAAGGGAATTTTTGTAAAGTAATATAACTAAATTAGACACACACATAGATACAATTTTTTTTAAAAACCTCTCATATCAAATAAAATAACCTAAAAGTGTTTTAGATCTTAGCCAGATCAATCAAGAACTATCATAATAGGCTAGACATGTTTTTTGAATTGTCCAATCGATTGGAGCATATTACCAATCAATTGGGTTAGTGAAAATAGTGTTCGTAATCGATTATGATTGTGTCTTAATTAAAGGTAATGAATCTCTATCAAAACTTTTAGAAATAGACATATGTACGATTATTTTAGTCATCTAACTGATTGGCTTGAGGACCTAATCGATTGAAACATTAAATTGGCCCATGAATCTATTTTATTTTTTGTGCCAACCTCTAGCCTATAAATAGAAGCCTCTCCCTTCACGTTTCACATCTATAACGGTGAGATATCTCACTCTCGTCACTTTCTCTCTATAAAAATATTTTTCTACTTTCTCTCACTATAATTTAGCCATAGCGCTTCGAGAAAGTTCTTATGTTTAAGTGAGATATTTTGTTCTAGAATAAGTGATATTATAAATTCACCAAGAGCTATTTTCTCTTCGTTGAATAATTCTTCTTAATGGAGTGTTTGTTTGAGTTCAAAACTAAACTCGTTAAAAGCTTTTGTTTAGGGATTTAGTATTAAGTTGTCGATCGGTTCATGAGATCAGCACATGTAAAAGCTCATTTTGGTTCAAGATTAGCCTGGTGTAAAATCTCAATCTAGTTTGTGTCAAACCCATGAAAAACCCCGGTTTGGTTCAAGATTATCCTGGTGTAAAATATCAAATTGATTCGTGGTCAGCCCAAATAAAACCCTAGTTTGGTTTGGAGGATAGCCATTTCAAAAATTTGTATTTGTTCGAGATAAGTCCATATAAAATCTCGGTTTAGCTTGGGGACTAATCGCTCCAAATTTTGTTCGTGTTTGGAAGGAAGACTAACCGCTTGAGTCAGTTGTTTGTCGTTAAGTTAGAATTTAATCTTAAACTTCATTTTTCCTTGTATAAGGGGGTTTGTGAGGTTAACACACTAAAAGCTCGTCAGCATTACTGGATACTCTCAAGATCAAGTCTTGGGGATAGGATTAGTTTACTTCATTTAGACTTAATCTCTATAAATTCCGTTGTCTTCTCTTTTCCCTTATCTTTTTATTTTTCCACATATTTTCTTTCTGCTGCTATATTCAGTATTTTTCTTAAAAATGTTTTTAAACTCTGAAAGTGAAAACTATTTTGTTTTAAATAGTCATTTTTCAAATCCCCACAATTCACTCCCTCTCTTGTGTGTGGAATGACATGTCCAACATAACCAACCAAGGAGATATGAATATAGTAAGAATGATAATATGCTTGTTATGAATGTGCTAAATCCAGACACTACAAAACAAAATGTCCAAGTTTAACTATGTTCAATGGCAACCAACCATTCTACAAGATGAAAGGCCACAAAGAAAACGATTGTAGAGCCTACATTGCTTAGGAAGATGATGATGACTTTTCCTCTTCTAGCATAAGTTCAGATGAAAAAGTTGCAAATATTTTCCTAATGGCACAACAAAAGGAAAAGAATTGGGATGTTAGTGATTCTGAATCATATTCTATACCTTCTTATAATGAGTTATCTAACACTTTTCACGAAATGCATGTTGAATCCTTAAATGCCTTTAATAAAAGTTCTCGTCAAAAGAAAACCATTTTAAAACTTGAGAAAGAAGTCTTAAAACTTAAAGCACTTTAGAATCCTTGAAAGAGGAATATACATCTCTTATAATGACCAGTTAAATATCTCTAATACTTTTGTGAAAAGGTTGACATATTTGAGTGTGATGTTTATCCCATTTAAAACATGAAATTGAAAAATTGAAAGGAAAATTAACGCATCTCTCCAAATCACCTAGCATTTATTTTATGAGTCTAAATGATAAAGGGAAGAACTTTAGAAAGAAAACACATATGTCATTAGAAAGAATAGAAATATTCATTCTCCTAAAGTTGTTTGTCATTGTTGTGGTGAGAAGGATCATATTAGGCCTCTATTCTAAATTAGGAATGTAAAAGTTCCTATTGTTCTCATGACATAGGTATCTAAAGGTCTCAATGCTAACCCTCAAGGATCCAACCCATGTTGGGTACCTAAATTACCTATTTGATCTCTTGCAGGAATGTTTTAGCGCCACAAAAGAATTTTCAAGGAATATGATGGGAGAACTTCAATGTTTATCAATTTTGATCACGAAGAGCCCGACCATGTAAAGTATGGAGATAATAACCATGGTAAGATCTTAGGAAAATATGTTGTGGGAAATACCGCCACAGCATTTATAGACGATGTTCTTTTAGTCAAAGGGATTAAATAAAACCACTTGAGCATTAGTCACTTATGTGATAAAGGGTATTCGATCACTTTCGATACCTAAAGTATGTGATACATGCCAAATGGGAAAGCAAATAATACTATCTTTTAAACCGATATTTTTCTACAAACAAAACTCTTGAGCTTCTCTATCTAGATCTTTTTGGCCCCTTAGAGACAAAAAGTCTAGGAGGCAATTATTAAGGATTTATTTTTGTATATGACTTGACTAGATATACTTGGAACCTATTCTTAGCTCCCAAGGAAAAAACATTTAAAGTATTTGTTAGATTTTCCATGCTTGCAAAAGACTAACTTGATTTGAAAATTATCACTCAAAGAAGTGATCATGTCGGTGAATTTTTTAACCATTATTTTGAAAACTTTTGAAACAAAAATGGTATAACCGCCATATTCTCTTGATTGTGCATTCCATAATAGAATGGTGTTATAGACCGTTAGAAATCGTGTTTTTGAATAACTAGCACATATAATGATTAGTGAGATTGGTCTACCTTAGTACTTTTAGGAATATGTGATTAACACTCCATGTGACAACTTAAACACGGTGGTAATTAGACCTATCTTCAAGAATTCCTCATATGACTTACTTAAAGGTAGAAAACTAAATATTTCATACTTTCACGTTTTTGGCTGCAAATGTTTTGTTTAAAACAATGGCAAATGCAATCTAGATAAATTTATTGCTAACGTTAGTGAAGGTATTTTTCTTGGATACTTTTAATTGAGTAAAGCTTATAGGGTTTTCAAAAATAAACATTTGTTGTTGAGGAGACAATGTATGTTGATTTTGATGAAACAAGCCCCAAGATATGGGGAGAGGTAGTTCTTCTTGTGTCTGTTGTCCTTTACTTATTTAGTGGCATGTTTCAAGGATTGAAATGGAATATTTAGTCAATGATGACACTTCAAACATAGATCCTCCAAATAATGAGGATATTAAAGATGATGACCAGAATATTAATCATGAGGATGAACCATTTGTTTGATTATATTATAGGAGACATCAAAATAGGTGTGAACACATGTTCCTAAGTTTGTTGCAGAAGTGGCTCCAAACACAAGGGGGTGAATTATGTAGGTTTAAAAAACGATATCCAATTAAAAAATATTTAGTTATAAAAATGTTTAAGTTGATTTTGTAAAACAAAAAGAGTTTGAGCAGCGAAATAATTAAAAAATAAAAATAAGAGAGATAAAGAGAAGGAAATATAGCGGAAAGAATAAATAACAGATAAGTAAAGAGATAAGAGAAGAGAAAAATGAACCAGCGATTTATACAGGTTCGGCCTAACCACATGGCTATTCCTGTCCCCCAGAATTTATTGTTTAGAGTTTCCACTATGTGAGATGTGATATTTTCACAAGTTAAACCCAGAAACTTTCTAACAACTGAACAAGAGATTTTACACTAGTTAATCCCCAAACGTAACATGAGATTTTACACTAGGCTAATCTTAGAACTGAACAAAGCTCTTACACTAGATTGAGCTCATGAAAAAAAATTACAACGAGCTAATCACATAACCAAATATATATCTTACACCAGGCTAAGCTCAGGAACTAAACAAAGATTTTACATAGAAAATCTCAAGAGCCAATTAGAAGCTTTTCACAGGATGAGCTCAGAACAAAACTGAGATTTTACTAGGCCAATATCACGAAACAAATAAGATCTTTTAATTGGCTAAGATCATAACCGAACAAACAACTTATTTCAAAGGAATTACGTAACAAACAAACCCTCTTAAGTAAATTAAAAACTAACCACAACACTAGAACAAAACTCTCACATATATTTTTAACTCTCAAAACACTGAGGTAAAAATAGTGAAGAAATATAAAAATTACCACAAGCTCTTTGGGCCTATATTTACCAAAAAGAGTGTGCAAGTCCATGATTGGTAAATCTTTATATTAAAAAATCTCAATGACTTTAGATTACCAGCTCAGTTTTAGGCATCTAAGAATTTTCAAAACCAATTCCTCAGTTGAAAATGTTTTCCTCAGAGTTCTTATATCACTCGTTATATGGATAAATCGTGTTTTCATTTTATTTATGAGCTCTTCAGGTTTCATTCTAAAAAGTTCATACTCATGAGTTAATGTGTCATATGTTTTCCTCTTTACCTCATTAGTTACTTCGTGTGTAATTTGAAGGATTTTCCACCTTTTTGTTTGCAGTATCGTAGTGAGAAACTTGCAAAAATTCATTGAGACTGAGAGCAGTAGTAATGACATTTTTTGCCTTCAAACTGGGCTACACATTTTCTCTATCATCTTTGGTCTAATCCTTTTCAAGTTTGTTTATAGCAACACAATTAACTTTGTGTGTTGGAACAAATGGTCATTCCTTCACAACCTTTCAAATACCATGATTCATCCCTTATGTGAAAAACCTTATTTTCTCTTTCCACAAACTATACCCTTCTCAAATACCATGATCCATCCCTTCTATGAAAAACTTCATTTTGTCTTTCTACAAACTATACCCTTCTCAAATACCTTGATCCATCCCATCTATGACAAGATTCGTTTTCTCTTTCCACAAACTATACCCTTCTTCATTAAAGGATATGGATAACAAGACAGATGCAATACCAATCAAAATACTGATGTTAAACATAATGTGTCAGACAATGTGTATGACAAGACATATGCAGTACCAATCAAAATGTCGATAAAGTAAATTGAACACAATGAATTGGTAACCTAGTTTAGTGTAAAAACACCTACATCTAGAGAGTGTTAACCCAAAAAAGGAAATTTTCTCTTAATAGTAAAAGTACAAATTGGTCTTACATGTACTCTTCAAGTTGATTAATGTCTTTTTCTATTAATATTACCTGTGAATTTTAATTTAGGACCCCCCCTAAATATGAGACCAATCTCATTTTCTATCAACAATTATCCCTAGTGTTGGAAAAATTAAAAAAGGTTGGAATGGTGAAACTATTACAACTCAATAAACAAAAACTATATTCCTTTGGATAAGAATTATTCAAATTAATAGAGTTTCACAAGTTAAACACATGAAAACACAAAGAATCAACAAATATAAAATTCCTTGCAATATCTCTCAAGGTCTAAGTTTGTGGTATGTAGAGTGCCTCCTTAAATAGCAAAGTATTAAGGTGTAATTTGCGTTTAGGGTTTCAGAAAACTTGCGGCTGAAGAAACACCAAAAAGTGCAATTTCAAGATATGATTAAATTTGATTTACAATATATATTAAATTAAATCTTTATAAATTTGAATTAGATTTGATCTTAGATAATTTTAGGAACTCTTTCCTAATTCCAAAATGCGTAAGAACTCACAGATAAATATGGAAACAAATCAGGCGCATGATTATGATACAGTGCAGATGGCTTTTGAGGTAGACTGTTCCAAGATGTGTGGGACATCTTGCTCCACATATTTGCCTCATATTTTAAAAGCATAGAGACCAAACGTCTCAACATATTGTCAGGGCATCTTGCATAACATGTTGTCTATAAAAATGTGTCAATCACTTGTAGTAACAATTACTTAAGAGGAAAATTGTGTTAGTATTCAAGAAATCGAAGATAAATCAGCGGAAATAAATAAACTGGTAAAGCAAATAAAGGATATATAGTTAGAGAGATGGAACCAGAAAGTTATGCAGGTTCGGTCGAACGCTAACCTAGTCTTGTCCCCAGGAGATCTTCTTGAGATTTCATTGTAATATTAATCTTTACAGGTTATAACGATGAACCCTTGATACAAGTGAATCAAGAGATTTACATTGGCTTATCCCCCAACCAAAAATGAGCTTTTCCACAGGCTGAGTTCACGAACCGTGTAGAGATTTTATGGACTGGTCTCAATAACCAAACATAACTTTTCTAGACTGAGTTCTATATCCAAACAAAGATTTTGGAAATAATTGATCTCAATAACAAAACTCAATTCCTTAAGAGTATCACAATTTTGAAAATAACAACAGTGGCACGACACCAGTACAACTCTTTCTTCACAAGAAATTTTTCACTCACAAGGCACTAAAGCAACTTTGGTGAAAAAAAAAATATTAAAGAGAAAGAGAGATAAGAGATATAATTTGTGAAAAAAATGGGAAAATCTCGAATTCTAGTGTCAAATTAAGTGAGAAGAAGTCTCATTTATATAGAAAAAAAATTGACCCAAAATGGAAACATTCCAAGAGCCTTTTAAATGCCCTAATCAATTATCTAATTGATTAGGTACTTGCAATAATCAATTGTTTATGCCCAAAAAGAAAACTTTTGATATAGAACTATTACCAATCCTTAAGATATTATCATAACTAAATATATAATCAATTAGGCTTCATATGATTGATTAGGCCATAAATTTAATCAATTAGGTAGTTCGAATTTTTCTCCCAATCAAGCTGATTGTCCCATAATTGATTGGCTAGGCCTTAAAAACATGTTTAGGTGTTTTGTTAGGTAAAGAAAGGTTTCACAAATTTTTTTACGTATGTGTGTGAGTTGCCTTAGTATCTTAGGAGTTATTGTCCTACTTTCACAAGACTCTGGTCACTCATACAAACACGACATGGTGAGCTTTCAAGCTTCATCTGTTTCACAACTATGTAGCTTTCAAGTTCTTTTTCTAGATATACCAATCATATAAGAACTTCAGTGGTACATTGAATCTTCTATTGAATAAGTCTTGAGATTTTTCCAAGTTAATTTCAATTATTATAAACTTGTAAGGATATTGCCATTGACTTTAATATTCATCAACATTGTCGTCATTAAAACATTTAGAAGGTTGCTAGTAGGATCATTAACTTCTTACCCGCTAGCACACAGATCAACAAAGGGAATGGGACTGACCCTTGGATGAGCATGGTCCCTAGAGACATAATGCATACCCCAGTCCCAAATCCAAAATGCATACATGATGAAATAAAATCCTAAAAGATTATATCACTACTACAAAACGCTAAAACTACAACGCCATGCTTACAACGCATCCTTTTACGCGGTTGTAATAGGTTAAAAATTTCGCGCCCAGGCAAAAGCTGGGTCAATTAATGACGGTTGACTTAAACCACCGTACTAATAAATAAAATGTAGCAAGCTTCGATTCCCTGCAACTACATTTATTCCATTTTTTAGAGTACATTTAGCGTGTGTCACTTAAGTCCATTATTTAAAAAATAAATTGTAAATGATTTTACAATGGTTAATATGAACAACCATAGTAATAAATGAAATGTAACAAGCTTCGATTCCCTGCAACACATTTTTTCCATTTTTTAGGATATATTTAGGATGTGTGTTGTACCCCAAAATTTACCCCTTTGATGTCATATCATCTTGCACTTTCATTTAGACTTCAATCATGTGTGCATTGTTAATTAACCTTTTCTTGTGGAAGTTATGGTTTACATAAAGAGGACAAGTTCTCCCTAAGACCTCTCTTGGCCCTAAATGCAACCATTGGAATCTACATGCATCCAAGAAGTCTTTTTTAGCAAGAAATCAAATGCCTTTCATGTCAAGCAAAGTGTGATCCCAAATCTTGAGAAGTTATTCCATGTGTTAATGAACATCCTTAGAATCCACCTATGGGCCTTAAAGATTTTTCTCTTAAGTGCAAGAATTTTTCATTTGGACAAATATTCACCAAGGTGCAATATCTCAAATTGGTGCCATGAGAAGATTTGATGTTGTAACTTGGAATTTCCTAAGTTTTGTTCCCGTGGCATTTTCTTTTTGCATGGGCATGTGATGTATCTTAAAATTATATTGGGCCCAAAATATTGTCATTTGGATCAAAGGCCATAAAAAATTATGAAGGTTCCAAAATGGTGTTCCCGTATGGTTAAGCAGAAGGCATTATGCATTTAGTTTATTCCATGTGCCACTTGTATTGTTTAAAAAAAAATCTGAAGATGCTTTGCTTGTAAGACAATTTTGTGAGGTCACTACATATTACCTCTTTCTATCTTCTCTCTGATGACACAAATAAAAGAGCTTTTGGAATAAATATTGAAGGGTGAAAGCAACAGACCTGCACCATATCCTCCGCTGCATGGTTTAGCATGGTGATCTCCAAGGTTGACTGAGATGCAAACCCTAATTTTTTCCTCTACGGATAAAGCTTGTGTCCACTGTATCTCCAAGGCACGGACCATTTTGCTTGCCTATAAAAGGGGACCATTTCTCCTTTGTTCAACACACCAGAAATTACCAAGAAAATTTCTCTCTACTTCTCCCTTCCATAATCCTGGAAGTAATCTTCAAGAAAAACTTGCAAAGGAATTCACCACTTTTCATTCCCTCTGTAAACACAGAAACACAACAAAAAACCCCGAGAAAAATACAAGAAAACTCTCTCAAAACCTCTCCACCTCCCCATTCCATAATCCTGCAAGTAATCTCCAAAAACTTGCAAGGAATTTACCATTTTCATTCCCCCTGTAAACACTTCAAACCATCAAATACACAACATCCTAACTATTAGTGACTTGTGATTCTTTCTGGGAAACTAAAGGAGAAAAGAGTTAGATTTGTAGCAGTTGATCTTGGAAGGAGGAGAAGCTCGTCCAACATTTCCAGAACCCATACCTGTGGAGAAGCAGTGGACTTGCTCCACTAGGTATCATGCTCTGTTCTTATTCTTTTTAAAATACTGTGATCATTTACTCATACTGTTACCATATTTTCTGTCTTGTTAATGCCTGATCCTGGATGAATATTGTTAATATTGATTCTATGATAAGTATTGTAAATCATGAATGTGGAAATTTGTTTGAGATATTGTAAACTCTGGACTCGTCTTTGTATATAAAAAAAAAAGAGGAAACTGAACTAGAAAGATTAAAGTGGCGCTCGCCATGCTTCTAATATAAAAAAAATAATGATAACACACACACACAGGTGGCGCAAGCCACTTTGAACCCACCTGGCGCCCACCACTACTAAATGTGGCGCAAGCCACATTGGTTGTGACCACTAGTGGCGCCTGCCACCAGATGAGGGTGGCGCAAGCCATATGTTGGCACTTAATTTCTTTTTTATTTTATTTCAGTTATTTACTTCTCATTTCATTTCTATGTTTTTTTCCTAATAATTTAAACCAAAAACAATAAAAATACCCATAACTCCACTTAATTCTTTAGACATCTTTCCTTTTTTAGAATCATCTGTTTTCTTAAAAACGTTAAAAAACGTTTCTTTGAAGTATGCTATAATTTGTGAATTTTGTTTGAACTTGGTTTCCTGACTTTGAACTAAACTTTATCATGAGAATGTTGTTTGTGTTTCCCTGGCCTCTGTTGCTAAGTTGTATGACTTCAAATTCAAATGTATTTGTTCAAACTGCGAGAATGCTTCTCTGCTATACTTGGCATATTTATATGAGCACTTATCCTTGTTGTTTGCCATGCTCCTACTTGAAAGTTTATTTCATACGTTGTTTAATGCTTACTGTTTTGGAATTCTTGAAATCATATGTTTCATATTTCAACCCCACGGTAACTCTTGTTTACAAGATGTTACTCGTACCCTTCCTTCCAAAGGAAAAGTTCTTCTATTGGCCTCAAAGTCATAGAAAGCTCATTACCACCTATGACGTCATAGTCTTAGGCATCCATCCCTCCTTGACCTCATAGTCATAGGATCCCCTCTTGACCTCATAGTCATAGAGTAATCTCTTCAACCTTGACCTCATAGTCATAGGTAAAGCTTTGACCTCATAGTCATAACCCCTCACCTTGGCCTCATACCCATCTTATCCCTTGACCTCATAGTCATAGGTAGCCCTTGACCTCATAGTCATTGGCAATATCTTTAACCTTGACCTCATAGTCATAGGCAACCTTTGACCTCATAGTCATAGGCAAAGCTTTGACCTCATAGTCATAGCACCTCTCCCTTGGCCTCATAGCCATCCTCTATTGACCTCATAGTCATAGAAAAGTCTCTTTATTGACCTCAAAGTCATAGATAACTCATTACCTTCCTTCGACCTCATAGTCATAGGATTCCCTCTTGACCTCATAGTCATAGGGCCATCTTACCCTTGACCTCATAGTTATAGGCAACCCTTGACCTCATAGTCATAGGCAAAGCTTTGACCTCATAGTCATAGCCCCTCTCCCTTGGCCTCATAGCCATCCTCTATTGACCTCATAGTCATAGAAAAGTCTCTCTATTGACCTCAAAGTCATAGATAGCTCATTACCTTCCTTCGACCTCATAGTAATAGGATTCCCTCTTGACCTCATAGTCATAGAGCTACCTGTAACCCTTGACCTCATAGTCATTGGCAACATTTTTAACCTTTGACCTCATAGTCATAGGAACCCCTCATGGCCTCATAGTCATAGAGTTACATCTTCAACCTTTGATCTCATAGTCTTAGGTAGCCCTTGACCTCATAGTCATTGGCAACATCTTTAACTTTGACCTCATAGGCATAAGTAAGCTTTGACCTCATAGTCATAGCCATTTGCCTTTGACCTCATAGTCATAGGATCTCATCTTGGCTTCATAGCCATCTTACCTTTGACCTCATAGTCATAGGATGTCACCTTGACCTCATAAACATAGGCAAGCTTTGACCTCATAGTCATAGCCACCCTCCATTGACCTCATAGTCATGGAAAAATCCTCTATCGACCTCATAGTCATAGAGAAGTCTCTCTATTGACCTCAAAGTCATAGATAGCTCATTATTATCCCTTGACCTCATAGTCATAGGACTCCCTCTTTACCTCATAGTCATAGAGACACTTCTTTCTTGACCTCATATTCATGGCCACCCTTCCTTGACCTCATAGTCATAGGATTACCTCTTGACCTTATAGTCATAGAGATACTTCATTCCCCTTTGACCTCATAGTCATAGGATCTCATCTTGGCCTCATAGCCATCTTCCAACCTTGACCTCGTAGTCATAGATAGCTCATTACCTTTGACCTCATAGTCATAGGATATCACCTTGGCCTCATAGCCATCTTCCAACCTTGACCTCATAGTCATAAAAAGTCTCTCTATTGACCTTATAGTCATAGAAAGCTCATTATCATCTTGGCCTCATAGCCATCTTCCCTCTTGGCCTCATAGCCATTCATTCACCCATCATAACTTAGACTTAGAGAGTTTCTTAAACTCTATATGAGCTCATACTCATTCCCCTTGGAACTTTGGCCATAGTCAATGGTTCCTCCTTCACCCTTAGTTAGGTGAACTACGATTGCTCTGATTCTTTAGTCAGATACGTAGGCACTGTAGTACCCCAAAATTTGCCCTACTTGTTTTCTCACCTTAACTGGCTGGTGCTTTGCCTTCATCTGCATATCCATTAGGTCATAACTCATTCATTCATTTGCATTGGGCTCCTGAGGCGTGGGATCATGGTTTCTTATCTTCTATGCAAATCGATTGATATTGGCCAAATCAAGATCATGAAGACAAAGTATGGGTGAATTGATTTAAAGGACACTGGGTCATGATTAATTGAGTTTACTGATTGATTCTTGGAACTCATGGAAGATAAGAGTTTGGTGCGAATCGGGTATTTGAAGGGAATTAGACCTGTTAAGATTGGTTATGGGGACTGCTTGGAATCCAATATACAAGTCCATCTTTTATCTCTTTTTATCCCTTATCCATTTGTTAAACCAACTGTCTAATCCATATTTCATATCCATCTCCCTATCCAAATTCATTATCCATTTGGATATCCATTTGCTCACTCAAAATCCAATCATCCACTTTTAACATCAATTCATATCCATTTATCTAATTCAATTTCCAAATCATAATTCAAATTTTAAATATCCATTCTTGATATCCATTTGCCAAATCCATAAACCATTTATGTAAATACCCGTTTTATGACCAAGAAACCCAATTTTTAAAACCATTTTAATATCCATCTCATTGACCATTTTCATTTTATTATCCATTTTTCCACAACCATTTTGCTAAAAAACCATCCCTTCCTAATATTCATTTTGCTTATCCACTTTTAAAACCCACATTTAGAGTTATTCTTAGTTCATATCCATATTTTCTATTTTTTCATTCTTTTTAGTCCACTTTCTTTAACCCATGTCCAAATTCCAAATTCCATCCAATTCTCATGTACCAATGTCCAAGCCCATAGTTAAGTGGATCAAGTGCAATGATAATTATCATGTTAATTTCACACGGATGTATTGGACAAACTCCTTTCATGAGTTGATATTCAACACTGTAATACTTGAATCATTTTTATAACAAGCCATGGGTTCATATCTCTTGTGGTGTTACTTCGGGAAGATAAGTTTTTGTAAAATCATTTACTGAATAACCCAATGGATTCAAATACAAAAGTGTCCAACTCATAAATAAGAGAAAAATATGCCTCGTCAAGGCCACAAGATATTACTGCATTGAAGGTAGGGTCACGTAAAGGACACTATGTGGATTTTTGTTATCAGGGTGGTTTGAGAGGGGAAGGACCTGCCCGTGGCGCAGGTTTTTGGGCAATAGCTGCGAAAGTGTTTTTCCAATTATTCAAACACATGATATATTGCAGCAGCACAATTCCATATCAGAAAAATACAATAACCATGACAGAAAAAGGAAATATAGCAGTTTTAAAAAAGAATAAAAATGCAGCAATAACATCATCAGAAAGGGATACAAGCGGGAAAGAAAATTACAAAGAAAAAAACCAAAAGCTCCCAACAAAATTCTCTAACAATCTTCTTCTGGATCCTTCTTGATCACAGTATAAATTCTTCTTCACTCTCACTTCTTTCTCTCTCAGCTTCAATTCACCTTCACGATTCTTCCACTCTTCACCTTCATCTTCTCCAACCATCTACTACTTCCCCCATTCATCATCTTCAAATCAGAACCTGTAGAAAAACTCAACATAAATCAAAAGCTAAACATCAATTCAGAAATTCAAAACCTCATAACAGAATTTCACTAACCAATTCCTCTAACAACCATAACCGATTTTCTTCGCTTCACTTCCATTTTTCTTCTTCATCCTCTAACCGATTCTAACCGATTCTCTGCAACTTTCATCTTCAATATATCACTAATCTCCTGCAAAAATCAAGAACAACATCAACGATCTTTTGCAATTCATCATCAATAACTGCAAAATCAAATTCATCCGCAACCTTTTCATCATCTTCAATATTCTTCTCGCGAGAAAAGAACTGCAAAAACCTCAACATCAACAACTCTGCAACATAAAGTTGAGGAATCAACAACAACACTTCTCGATTCAACAATTTACAGAAGCACATCATAAGAGCAGCGAGAAAAAGTGGAAAAAGATTGAACATAATCGAAGCAATAACAACAACGACGCAAGATCGAGGAAGCGAGATACCTGAAGTATAATCTCTGGTTTTCTCGTCGTCATTTTCCTCAATTGTGAAGAGTCACTGGAATTGCTCCGGTAGGTAAGTCGTTCTCAATTCAAACTTCGACTTCATGACATAATTGTTCTTTGATTCGTGTGCATTTTTTTTCTCGTATATGCATCGTTTGATTTACGCCGACATGTTTATTTCGCGACTTCGATGAGCCTTTTCCGTTGTGAGAGTGAGAGATCACAGAGGTTGTTGTGAGATTTGCGACTTGTCTAGATCGTGGAGGCCGTGCGATTTGATGACGAAGACGGAGGCGATGTGTTACCGTGTGAGAGGAGAGAATTGAGCGCAAGTTTTGTTGAGTTTTCTGTTGTGGTGAGGTTCGGTTGGGGGCGATTTGAGACGCGGACGGAAGAGATGGAGTTTCGCCGGCGGGTGGATTGTTGTGCGTGGAAGCTATTGTTGAGAGGATGCGAACTGAGAAAGGGAGATGAGGGCAGAGTTCGACGAAAAAGAGGAAGAATGATGTTGAAAAGGAGTTCCAGCGAAGTTTGTGAGAAGAGCATTGACGGAGCAGAGACGGACGACGGACCGTTTTTTCTGGCCATATTGTTTTCCGGCGGCGACTTGATTTAAGGAAGGAGGTGTGTTGAAAGGAATTTGACGGTGAGGAGTTTGGAAAGATGAAGATAGGTTGTGCAGATGTCACTTAGGGTTTTTTATTTTATTGAACTAGTCTTTGTCATCCTGGACCGGGCTCAAGCCCATTTATTTCTTTTCCTTTTCACACCCAGCTTTTGACTATCCGCACCCCAATTTTCCTGTTCGCACCCCCTGCAGCTGTGAAGAGATTTTTTTGGGCCTAGGACCTTTGAGGCCCAACGCTAGAATTGCTAATCACCACCCTTAATCTGTCTACACCCCCTATTATGTTTCTTTTAGTTTTAGCTTTTGTTCTAATCTTTTAATTAGATATTAATTAGATTCAATTTAGAATTAAGCATAATTTTTTAGATTTTTATTAGAAGCTAGTTTTTCAATATTAGATTAATATTATAATTGATTTCTCTAGGAGTTAATTAGATTAATATTAGAAGTATTTTTTTAATTAGAAATAAATTGGAATTAATGTTAGGATTAATATTAGTCTTAATACTAGAATTAATTTTAGGATTAATTGTTTTAAGATTTAGTTTAGAATTGCCTTGAACTAATTTTAGGATTAATTTTAGAATTAGACAAATTAACTTTTCTTATTAGAATTTAATCCAGATTTTAACCCTAACTTGGTTATTGTTGATTAATTGTTGACCATAATTTCAATTGCTCATTGTTGATTAATTTATGATTTCTCTTTTATGAATAGCATGATATAATGCTATGTGTAGAATTTTCTCACATCCCCTTGGGATCCTAGCTCAATTTTAATCTTTGATTAAAGTGAGGTAGGATAAGCATTAGGTAGTGCTACCCCTCTTTCTCTTCTTTAGGATTAGAATTCTCTTACCACACTTGACATTAGGAACATCCATGTATGATAACTTTAGGGTTTGAATCCTAGTCTCCCACATTAGATTTTACCTTTTCTCAACCTTTGAGTCTCTTTCTCATCTCAAAACAAAAAGTAAAAAACACTTAATAAAGGCATAACATATATTGTATTTGAGCCTTTCATGTGAGAACAAGATAGTGAGGGGTCTTCTCTCACTTTCTTAGAATGTTTAGCATACGTCCCGTCTTGGGTCGATATGCGAGGCATTCGATCCTACGTGAAAGACTTAAATACAATATGCGTTGTAAACACAAAACAATCAAAACACTTCTTTCTAAAAAACTTCAAACAAAGAATAATGTCTTTCCTTCGGGATTTCTCTCCTCATCTCATCCACTCATACCTTAAGGATTCATCATTTCCGTTCTACCGCAAACCGGTAACACGTAAGTCTCCCGACTGCGAGCTGCAACACCTACACTGCTAGGACGCGAACGTTGACGTTTCCACTAAAAAACACAAACAACTTTCCCTTAGGTGAGGGGAACTACATCGCTCTGATTCTCATATTCTCGATGAGATACGTAGGCAGTGGGGTAGGGCCCATTCGAGCACTTCTTTTATTTTCCCTACATTTGTTTCTCTTTCTCGCTCCTTTCCTTTTCCAGTTTTCTAGTCAGCAGTTCCTTTTCCAGTATCCTTTCCTTTTCCAGTTTTCCAGTCAGCAGTTCCTTTTCCGGTATCCTTTCCTTACACCCTTTGATTGAAGCAGCAAGCGTGGATCCCATCGGTTACGATGGACGCGAGGGGGTGCTAATACCTTCCTCTCGCGTAACCGACTCCCGAACCCAATTCTCTTGGTCGCAAGACCATGCTCTTTCCTTTCCCTCAGGTTTATGCAGTGTTTCCTTTCCCTCTCTTGGGATAAATACACATTGTTGGCGACTCTGTTTTGGTGCCACTTTCGCGTTTGTACTTGGATGAAAATCCCGGGAGCGACAGCTGGAGACTCTGTTGGGGACAGGTTGACCTCTTGTTGGTCCATTCCCTTTTGCGAGTCAATCCTAGCGCTTGTCTGTTTTTCTTTCTTTGGGTGTTTTCTGTTGTGCTGTATTTACTATTTTACTGTATTGCTATTTACTGTTTTACTGTATATTACTGTATTTACCGCATTTATGGCATTTTCATTTCATTATTATACTGGATTGTGCTGGACTGAGCTGGTTCTTCTGTTTGCTAGGCAGGGTGTTCTGAGAGATAAGCCCACTACCCAGGCTTGAGCATACACATAGGTATTAGCGTGGGTGGACGTGTCGCTCCCGTGGTGTTTTTCCACGTGTAGGTGTTCACGAGACCTATAACCAGACGATGTTCTATCCGGAGCTATCTGCTACTGTATGCTCTATACAGGCCAGTAGATATTCTCTGGAGGAACTGTCGACTCTGGTGACCATTCCCGAGAACTCAGTAGCGGCACTCCTCCCGAGATGTGATAGTGGCAGACCATGTTCTGTGGCAAACCCATTGCACATTCTCGATCCGAGGACCCAATGCTGGGAACTTGCTATAGGATGTCCTTTTTGAAAGAGAATCAGTGGAGGCACTCCTCGATTGGCGATAGTACTGTACCCCGAGGGATGAATGTACTATTGCTTCTCGACCTCAGTGCCAGAAGCTGAGGACCTTTCGTTTTTTGGAGAATCAGTTGAGGCCTCCTCGATTGATGATGATGCCAAACCAGAAGTGGTGAACGTATCATCATTTCTCGACCTGAGAGCCCGGGATACTGAGGATCCTAGTACCCACATGTGAGAGGGGCGGGTTGTTTACAGGTTTTCAGGTAACCTTGACCTTCAACATACCCGGTATTCTAGATTTCCTATCAGTGTAGACTTATCAGCCCGGTATTTTGGTTTTCTTCAGAACAGACTCATGAACTTATTCAGTCATCAGCATAGCACAATGATTATTCAGATTATATGGAAGCTTTGATCCCATGTCTTATTGCATTCATAACATTGAATTTTCATAATCATTTGCATATCAAGTGTTCGAGGCTTGGTTATTCTTACCCTGGCCTGGTTTTCTTCAGAGTTTCAGATTTAACTGCTCAAGCCATTCGGAAGTTGACCATGGATCTGGTTTAAGCAGAGTTGAGGGAAATGCGAACCCAAATGGGGCAGTTTATGTGGGACATGGAAGCTTTGATTCAAGACCAAAAAATGTTGAAGGAGGAGATCCACCAACTGAAGACTCAGATGAGTCTGATTATGGAAGTTGTGAGAGGTGTGTTAAGCAAAGATAATACTCATATGCCTGAGGCCGTGGCTGGAATTGTCTCTCCTCCATTGTTTGAGGGATCCCTCCCAAAGAGTGATTTACCTCACGGATTTTCTGCACAACATGGGGTTCTGGAATTTCCTCATCAGCAGTTACCTCTCGTTTCCCAAGACAACCCCAAGGCCAAGAAGTACCCACCAAAGTCAAAGAAGGCTGATAGAACCTATGATCCAATTTCTATGTCTTATGCTCAGCTATTGAGGTATCTACTTCAGCTCCAATTGGTTGAACTTAGGGCGATAAATCTGCCTCGTGGAAAGCTCCCATTCGATTATGATGCAAATGCCCATTGCGATTTTCACTCTGGTGCACCGGGGCATAATGTGGACAAATGTAAATCCTTTCATCATGTGGTCCAGGATCTGATTGACTTGAAAGCAATTGAATTCACGTCGGGCGGCGTAAGCGTACAAGGTGGTCTTACTCCTGTTGCTGCGAAAGAAGTGAATATCCTGGTTTCCCCTCCTGAAGTTGCATCAAGTCAGGGGCATTTCTTGCAACCTGTGGTTTTAGAACCTTCTCGTCCTCAACTGTTGCATGTTCCTAAGCCAAGTCTAACGAGGAAAGCGGCCGAACGAGAGGAAGACACAAGTAGGTATCGGCAACAGAGCTATCATATAAAGAGTCAACAAAAGTCTAGAAGGCAGGAGAGAAAGTTTGATCCCATTAATGTTCCTTACAGTTATCTGCTTGTTCGTTTACTTCAAGACTCTTTGATTCAGCTAAAGGAAGCTTCTCCTGTTCCGTATCCCCTTCCTCCAAATTATGACAAGAGTGTTAGATGCGAGTACCACTCGGGGACACAGGGGCATACCGTTGAAGATTGCAAGGTGTTCAGGCACAAGATGCAAGATCTCATTGACGTGGGGTTTATCATTTTCACTGAAGACAGTCTGTACATTAACTGAAGCTTCTCAAGTGAGCACTTGGGATTGCAGAGACATCTCCTGAAGCAATCAGTCTAGTCGGAGCCAAGCTTCCTCAGCAATGGCGAACATCATTTTCTTTACTGCATTTTCATTTGTAATTTGCATCACTGGTTAATGTATGCATGTAACAAACTGGTTTGTTCTTGAATGATGTTTTTAATGCAATAAGTATGTTTTTCTCGAAAAAGTTCATTCGTATTCACTCATTTAATGTTGGTATGCACTGCAATATTAACTGTCTTGTTTAAACTCTTGGAGGGAGGATGATGAGATGAAAACGCACAATCTTTGGTTGTATGCTGTTGGATAAAACCCTGTTGAGGATGTAAAAGCATTTTTTCAACTTCCCAAACACCGGAGACATAAGGAAGATAATCCCTTGTAAACCCCGTTGAGCCTAGTAGTAGGAGTTTATTTCTGAAAATGAAAAACCCTCAATCTTAACCTAGGGCAGGGTAGGTGTCAATTAATTTGACCACGCGTTCAAATTTCAAAAGAAGTGTCCAATTCAAGGATCAATAACCACAATGGTTATCCCTCACCAACCGAAGAGTGAGACGTTCAGAACCCTTTACAAGTCAAGGTAAGCCAGTGTCACACGATTTGTTCAAAAAAATCAATCATCGAAAAAAAAGAGAAAAAGAATCAAAGAAAAATATCAAAAAAAGAAAAGCCCGCTAAGTCAAAACTTGAAAACAAGTGACTTAGGAAAAAGTTAGGGCATCCCGCTGGACTCCAAAATCGAAAAAAAATTCAAAAAGAATAAGTCCAGGCAAAATCAGGGGAAAACAAAAGAACGAAAATTGGAAAAATGAGAGGAATAAAAAGAAAAATACTCGAGGAAAGAACAAGTCGTGTGACTACAGACACCAAAGACAGAAAGGGTGACCGTCACTCCAAAAACCGTGTGGGGTCCTGCTATCCTCCTACCATTCATTAACCCTTTTGAAAGGCGAGCGCTTGTGTCGAGTTAGCTGAACGTAGGACTGGAGAACATCAAGGAGAATGGGTGGGTATAAACAAAATTTTGAGCCATAAATCCTTTTTTCTTAAACCGCGAACCAGGCCACGTTACAACCCTCAAAAGCCCTAATTGAAACAGGGTTTATTCTGAAGGCGTATTTCAATAAGATAGTGTTCCTGACTCCCATGAGTTGTGCTAAAAGACCTTGGTTGGTATTGCATGTGCATGCTATTTTCCATTTAAAAAAATCTGTGTCGCACCTTAACCAGTGACTCGTTCACAGATATTGACGATATCTTTTCGATAAACACTTCGAGATTAATATATGTGTTGCATTATAATTTTCATTCATGGAATAAATATTTTCTGCTTGCTCACATGTATTTGACACCAATAAGGCTTACAAAGTGAACATCAGTCGAGAATTATGATCCCGCCAAAGTGAGATGCTTGAAAACTCCGAGGTATGAGAGTGACAAGGTACATGTTACCAAGTGATTCTGTCGAGTGTGGGCTTTCACGACAATTCGTACTAAGAAGTTGCCAACCCGGGGCAGTTACATTGTGAAATATCTCTGCAGTTTGGTTAATCTGGGGAAATTATGTTGAGAATCTGGGGCAATCAGGTCGAGATTTAGAAAATCTCTCGAAGGTTAGTCAGTTAGAGGAACTCCTTCACATATCAGTCAGTCAGGGGCAATAAATCATTTCAAAGCTGGGGCAGGCCACCCCAAAAGCACAAAAGGTTATTCCCTCCGAAGGACGGTTAATCAACAGTCTGGGGCAATATATGTCGAATCTTCACGAGACATCCTGAAGACATGTTCATTTACAGGTTATGCCGTATCAGAGCACCTCTTTTGGACATATCATACTTGCAGGGTTCATGGTGGTAGTTAACACGTGACGTCCCCAGTAGAGTTTCTTGCCTCGGCAGAGATGGCTGAAGTTTTTGTCACACTCAGCAGAGCATTATGAAGATTGTGAATCATTCTCCCTAGCAAGAATTTAGGGGTTCACTCTCCCCTAGCCAGCTTGACGAAGTTTATTGCTCTTCAGCGAAAGTTCGTATTACCGTACAGGATAAGAGTGTTGGATTTGTGCTTCCTCAGTTTGCTGTAAAGTTTTTTGTCTCCCCAACAGAATAAGGGTAGAAGGTAAATTTCCAATAGAGGAGTAAGTCTAATTTTGTCCCCTAGCAGAGCTGATATCATCAATCATTGTCCCCCAAGCATATTGTTGGGTGGTGGTTAGCTTTCCCCAGCAAGTCAAAGGCTTATCATTGGCACTTTTCTTCAGCAGATTCCTGGGATGTTTCTCCAGCAGAAGTTTGTTATTCATACTTTCCTGCAGAATGGAGGCTTGGTCGGGATCTCGAGCAGTTATGACACTGAAGGCAATTCAGTTTATTATCCCCAGCGGAGTTGGCCTCATCTCTTCAACATTTATTTTGCTGGAGTGCTCCCGTTGCATATCATAAACATCATTGCATAATCATCATCGCATATCATTAGCATAGCATTGCATGAAGCCTTGTAAAACCAATCAGAAAACCCATAGCCCAACCTCGCTCGGCACCTCCATCCGCAGCCCACTTTGCTGGCATATTTCAAAAAACCTGAAGCCATATCCCTATTGGCGTCCTTTTTAAAAGCAAAAGTCCAATCCCTATTGGCACCTCATTTCAAAATCCAATCCCCATTGGTACCTAGAAAGATTTCGCCTTAGAAAAAACAGTCACCAACAGGTTTCACCTGTCATAGCCAGCAAAGTCCAATCATACTTGGCACATTCTTCTTCTCCCGGTAGCCCAAGCTTGCGTCGGTATTTTGCATATAGTGATCATGGCATCCTCAAACGCGTAGCTTTTCCATTTCGTATGGAGCATTACGCCATAGAAATAAAATTCAAACATATGCATGCGAAGCATAAGCCAGATTTGGTACCTTGCGCGAAAGCCCGAATCAATTCCCAATCAAGACGGTGACATATCCCCAGCAGACATTACAATCAACCCAGTTGCTTACCTTTCTTCAGGGTCGTGGGTCATACGTCGATCTTACCCTCGACCAGTCATTGTCCATCAACCCCTTGATGACGACATTTTGGTCAGGTTTTCTTTCCATCAAACCCCTTTGATGATGTGTTTCTGCGTATGGTTTTCTTTCCGTCAAACCCCTTTGACGATGTGCTCCTTCAGTCGAGTCTTCTTCCCGTCAACCCTTTGACGAAGTGTTCTTTCGGCCAGGTTTTCTTTCTGTCGTCCCTATGACAATGTGTTTCTTCGGATAGGTGTTTCTTTCCGTCAAACCCCTTTGACGATGTGCTTCCTTCGACAGAATTTTCTTCCTGTCATCCCTATGACAAGGTGTTCCTTCCGTTGAGTCTTTCTGCTGTCATCCCTATGACGATGTGTCCCTTCGGTCGGGTGTTCGGGCTGTCTTTCCGTCAATTCTTTGACGATGTGGTCCGTTGGTTATCTTTGCTCCCCGTCAACCCTTTGACGAGGTGTTTCTTGGGGTTCATCCCTATGACAATGTGTTCTCTCCATTCAGGTTTCCTTTCTGTCATCCCTATGACAATGTGTTAACTGTGGTCAGATCTTCTACGATGGAGTCTTCTTTCCGTCAAACCCCTTTGACGATGTGTTTTCTTCGGTCGAGTCTGCTTTCTGTCATCCCTATGACAATGTGTTCCCCTTGGTCGAGTCTTCTTCCTGTCATCCCTATGACAATGTGTTCCTTCAGTTGAGTCTTCCTGCCGTCAAATTACTTTGACGATGTGTCCTTTCGGTGGGGTTCCATTTTTCTTTCCGTCAAATCCCTTTGACGATGTGGTTCGCTGGGTATGTTGTCTTTCCGTCAGATTCCTTGGCAAAATGTGACTGGGCTCTAGTTTTATTGTTTCTCCACAAAGTGCAAATTTTGCGGTTCTTTTTGTATTCAATCACCTTGTACCTTGAATGTCTGAAAGCAGTTGCTATCATCCTTTCAGGTCCAAGTTGATTGAATAGGGGCAGCTGTAGTACCCCAAAATTTGCCCTACTTGTTTTCTCACCTTAACTGGCTGGTGCTTTGCCTTCATCTGCATATCCATTAGGTCATAACTCATTCATTCATTTGCATTGGGCTCCTGAGGCGTAGGATCATGGTTTCTTATCTTCTGTACAAATCGATTGATATTGGCCAATTCAAGATCATGAAGACAAAGTATGGGTGAATTGATTTAAAGGACATTGGGTCATGATTAATTGAGTTTACTGATTGATTCTTGGAACTTATGGAAGATAAGAGTTTGGTGCGAATCGGGTATTTAAAGGGAATTAGACCTGTTAAGATTGGTTATGGGGACTGCTTGGAATCCAATATACAAGTCCACATTTTATCTCTTTTTATCCCTTATCCATTTGTTAAACCAATTGTCTAATCCATATTCCATATCCATCTCCCTATCGAAATTCATTATCCATTTGGATAACCATTTGCTCACTCAAACTCCAATCATCCACTTTTAACATCAATTCATATCCATTTCTCTAATTCAATTTCCAAATCATAATTCAAATTTTAAATATCCATTCTTGATATCCATTTGCCAAATCCATAAACCATTTCTGTAAATACCAGTTTTATGACGAAGAAACCCAATTTTTTAAACCATTTTAATATCCATCTCATTGACCATTTTCATTTTATTATCCATTTTTCCACAACCATTTTGCTATTAACCATCCCTTCCTAATATTCATTTTGCTTATCCACTTTTAAAACCCACATTTAGAGTTATTCTTAGTTCATATCCATATTTTCTATTTTTTCATTCTTTTAGTCCACTTTCTTTAACCCATGTCCAAATTCCAAATTCCATCCAATTCTCATGTACCAATGTCCAAGCCCATAGTTAAGTGGATCAAGTGCAATGATAATTATCATGTTAATTTCACACGGATGTATTGGACAAACTCCTTTCATGAGTTGATATTCAACACTGTAATACTTGAATCATTTTTATAACAAGCCATGGGTTCATATCACTTGTGGTGTTACTTCGGGAAGATAAGTTTTTGTAAAATCATTTACTGAATAGCCCAATGGATTCAAATACAAAAGTGTCCAACTCATAAATAAGAGAAAAATATGCCTCGTCAAGGCCACAAGATATTACTTCATTGAAGGTAGGGTCACGTAAAGGACACTATGGGGACTTTTGTTATCAGTGTGGTTTGAGAGGAGAAGGACCTGCCCGTGGCGCAGGGTTTTGGGCAATAGCTGCGAAAGTGTTTTTCCAATTATTCAAACACATGATATATTGCTGCAGCATAATTCCATATCAGAAAAATACAATAACCATGACAGAAAAAAGAAATATAGTAGTTTCAAAAAAGAATAAAAGTGCAGCAATAACATCATCAAAAAGGGATACAAGTGGGAAAGAAAATTACAAAGCAAAAAACCAAAAGCTCCCAACAGAATTCTCTAACAATCTTCTTTTGGATCCTTCTTGATCATAGTATAAATTCTTCTTCACTCTCACTTCTTTCTCTCTTGGCTTTAATTCACCTTCACGATTCTTCCACTCTTCACCTTCATCTTCTCCAACCATCTACTACTTCCTCTTTTCATCATCTTCAAATCAGAACCTGTAGAAAAACTCAACATAAATCAAAAGCTCAACATCAATTCAGAAATTCAGAACCTCATAACAGAATTTCACTAACCAATTCCTCTAAAAACCATAACCGATTTTCTTCGCTTCACTTCCATTCTTCTTCTTCATCCTCTAACCGATTCTAACCGATTCTCTGCAACTTTCATCTTCAATATATCACTAATCTCCTGCAAAAATCAAGAACAACATCAACGATCTTTTGCAATTCATCATCAATAACTGCAAAATCAAATTCATCTGCAACCTTTTCATCACCTTCAATATTCTTCTCGCGAGAAAAGAACTGCAAAAACCTGAACATCAACAACTCTGCAACAGAAAGTTGAGGAATCAACAACAACACTTCTCGATTCAACAATTTGCAGAAGCACATCATAAGAGCAGTGAGAAAAAGTGGAAGAAGATTGAACAGAATCAAAGCAATAACAACAATGACGCAAGATCGAGGAAGCGAGATATGTAACGCCCCGATTTTGATTATTCCCATTTTGTTGAGTCTTTTATTTAAATTGAGTGATAAATTATTTTATTTGTGAAATTGCTGTGTTAATATGTTATGTTGACATGTTATGATATTTTACCGTTTTTGAGAGTTTTCGGAGAAATTAGAATGGAGGGTATTTTGGACATTTCTCAATTAATAATAATTTAGAAATTTAGTGGAAATAGAATTTTGTGAGAAAATGAATTAATTGAATTTGAGTAGAAAATAAGAAAAGAAAAAGAGATAAGAAGAAATAGGAGAGAAAGAGAAAGAAAAGAGAAATAGAGAGAAAAAGGAGAGAAAGAAAGAGGAAGAAGAGAAAAGAGAAGAAAAGAGGAAAAGCTTGGAAATCTTCAAAACAACTTCTAGGAATCGATTTAATCTGGTAAGGGTGTGGAATCTTATTATCTCATCAATGTATATCATTATGTATGTGTTTGCTTGGATGTTTTCTTGTTTTCCATAGCTTGAGTTCTAGGTTGAAATTGAGATTTTTGTGAGGAATCGATGGTTTTACGGTTGAAAATTGGTGTAAACGTAATAGAATACTTGTCATCATGATTGAATTATGTTTTGATGGTTATATGACAGTTTGGAAATGTTTTGGGTGGTGAAAACATGATTTTCGGATGAGCTGGTGCGCTGCTGGGTTTTTCTGAAAACGCAAGATCGCACTGCGAATGGCTAGCGAGTGGGTAGAAAGCGTTTGCTGAGTGTTCGCACTGCGAATGGAGTAGCGAAGGATGTGCTAGCTTCTGACTTGATTCGCTGGGTGCTTCGCATTGCGAATGGGGGTAGCGAGCATTCGCTAGGGTGTTCGCACTGCGAACGATGAGAATTTTCTAGGCTATTTTGCTTCTTCCTTGGTTCGCTGGTACACTAGCACTGCGAATAAAGTAGCGAAGGACTCGCTAGGAGCTTCGCACTGCGAATGTAGTAGTTTCTCCCAATTTGTTTTCTCTGTAACTTTTGATCTGTGTTTCGGCTTGAGGTGTGGTTTGATGCGTTAGAGAGCTTATGAAATTTACTTTATTATGATGATGTTTTGGAAATTGTTAGCCAATTTAATTATGTCGAAAAGTTGTGAATAGTGTTATTTAGCAACTTTTACCATTTTTGAAGGTGTGTTTTGGATGTGAATCATACAATAGTGCATTGATGTGAATGTATATAGATTGTATGTGATGGTATGAGATGAATGCATGAATATATTGTGAATATGTATGCATTTCAAGAATGTCGTGAGTCATTTTGTATGTAAAGCATAATGATGTACATTCTTGTGTTGTGTGATTCTAATGAGAATCCGTTGTAACGTCGTGTGCCTATGTGAGGTGTGAGCGATGATTACAAACGATTGTGTGCCTAGGTGAGGTGTGAGCAATCGGATTGTGTACCTATGTGGGGTGTGAGCAATCCATAAACATTGTGTGCCTATGTGAGGTGTGAGCAATGGGTGAACATCGTAGGCCCGACGGGGAGTTACATTGGTAACGAGCGATGGTTCAAATAAGTTCCTGAGTGAACTGGAGATGATTGAGTCGGTACCGCATTGCATTTACATAGAGTCGTGAGTCGGTCTCTATGATTTGCATTTATCATCTTTATAATTGAGTATTGATGAATAAACATGAATATGTATGTTTATGTGGAATGATAAGAATTGTGAAGGTATGCATGATGAATATGCTTGGTTTTGTATATATATATATACATTGTGATGTATATGAGTGAGTTGTGATGAATTGTGGTGAGAATGTAGAATATGTGTATTTTTATGCTAAGATATATAATTATATGCATTGTTATTATGATAATATTTCTCACCATTCTGCTGTTTTATGATGCTCTATGAGGCATTGCAGAGTAGGTATGCCGGTGGTCTTTTTGTGAAGCGTGTCTTCATTCTTTTGGTCGGGCGGCTCTGATATGTAGCACCGGGTAGCTAGGATGTATATGATTCTTTTGTGATACATTTGTACATGTATCTTGTTGATGAATGTTTATGTAAACATGAATTATGTTGGTGGATAACACTTGGTGATATTTATATATATGTATATATGTTTGATGTTATTCAATGTTTAGATTTTCCGCTTTTATTCTAAATATTGAGATGTGGGTGTAAGGACTAAGTTCCTCTGTTGCAAAGTTACCCCACTGTTGCATATCAATCATTGAGCAGGTGTTGAATGTTTTAATTTCATGTATAATGTGACATACCTCTTTTATACTATGTTTATAATTATACTCTGACGGAATTTTTAATATGTGCCTAAATGATTATGTGATTATTTGGGGGTATAGAAAGGGGGTGTTACACTAAGTGGTATCAGAGCCAGTGTTGAGTCAGTTGTGTCTGTCTTGTGGTTGTGATGGTTGAACTGTTGTTTAACCTTGTTGTCATTTTTGGGAATGATCAGAATATGGCTGGTAGAAAGGACAATGTGATGGCTGCTGCTTTGGAAGCAATGGCTAGGGCGGTGCAAGGTGCGCCGAACGTGAATGCTAATGACGAGTTCAGGAAGAATCAACCATCGGTCTTCAAAGGAAGATTTGATCCCGATGGTGCTCAAATTTGGTTGAAGGAGATTGTAAGGATCTTCAGAGTCATGGGCTGTGCGGAGGAGAATAAGGTGAGGCTTGGGTCTCACATGCTGAAGGAGGAAGCCGACGATTGGTGGGTCGGTATGCGTCAAGTTCTTGAGGTGGATGATGAAGAGATAACTTGGAATTTATTTCGTACTGAGTTCTTGAGGAAGTATTACCCTGAAAGTGTGAAAGGGAAGAAAGAGATGGAGTTCCTTGAACTGAAACAAGGTAGTATGTCCGTGGTGGACTATACTGCTAAGTTTGTGGAGTTGGTTCAATTCCATCCTCACTATGCTGCAATTACTGCTGAGTTCTCAAAGTGTATTAAGTATGAGAACGGTTTGCGTCCTGAGATTAAACAAGCTGTGGGATATCAAAGGATAAGAAGGTTTACGGATTTGACAAAATGTTGTAGAATCTTCGAGGAAGATAGCAAGGCTCGTTCTACACATTACAAAAGTTTGAATGAGAGGAAGGGAAAGCAACAAGCTAGAAGTGGACCTTATGTGACACCCATTGATAAGGGCAAGCATAGGGGAAACTTTGATAAGAGATCTGGAGGTTCCGGTTCCGGTTCCATTAAGTGTTACAAGTGTGGTGAAATGGGTCATAAATCATTTGAGTGTGGGAAGAGCGTGGTGAAATGTTCTAACTGTGGAGGCCTTGGGCATGCTACTACCGATTGTTGAAGGAATATGGTGAAGTGTTATAATTGTGGAGAAGTGGGTCACATTAGTACTAAGTGTACTAAGCCGAAACAAGCTCAAGCGGGCGGAAAGGTGTTTGCATTAGCGGGGACGGACACTACTAGTGCAGACCGTTTGATTAAAGGTACATGCTTTATTAATAGTACGCCTTTAGTTGCTATTATTGATATGGGAGCGACTCATTCATTCATTTCTCATGAGTGCGCTAAGCGTTTTAATTTGTTTATGACTTCTTGGGGTGGTGAGAATGTTATTGAGACTCCTGCTTCAGGGTCGGTAGCTACGTCTTTGGTGTGTGTAAGTTGTCCTTTGACCATGTATGGTAAAGACTTTCTTATGGATTTAGTGTGTTTACCGTTGGAGGGATTGGACGTAATCTTGGGTATGAACTGGTTGCAATTTAATCGAGTTCATATAGATTGCTATCACAAGATAGTAAGGTTTCCTTCTTTGGAAGATGATGAAGATGTGAGTTTCCTATCCACTAAAGAGTTGAAGAAACTTTTAGCGGACAAAGCTCAATTGTTCGGTTTGTTTGCATCATTATCAGTGGAGAGTAAAGTTGAGCTCGATGTGTTCCCAGTGGTGTGTGATTTTCCAGAAGTGTTTCTGGAGAATATTACAGATGTACCACCGAAAAGAGAAGTTGAGTTTTCTATTGATCTAGTTCTGGGTACTAGACCGGTTTCGATGGCACCGTATCGTATGTCAGCATCAGAGTTGGTAGAATTGAAGAAGCAATTGAATGACTTGTTGGACAAGAGATTTGTAAGGCCAAGTGTTTCTCCTTGGGGTGCTCCAGTATTGTTGGTAAAGAAAAAGGATGGGAGTATGCGGTTATGCATTGATTATCGACAATTGAACAAGGTGACAATTAAGAACAAGTATCCGCTTCCAAGGATCGATGATTTGATGGACCAATTGGTTGGTGCGCGTGTTTTTAGCAAGATTGATTTGAGATCGGGATATCACCAGATTCGTGTGAAAGAAGAGGATATTCAAAAGACGGCCTTTAGGACACGGTATGGCCATTACGAATATTCCGTGATGCCATTCGGGGTTTCTAATGCGCCGGGTGTGTTTATGGAATACATGAATCGTATTTTTCATGAACAGTTAGATTGTTTTGTGGTTGTGTTCATCGAAAATATTTTGATTTACTCTAAGTCTCAAGAGGGGCATGAAGAGCATTTGAGGATTGTGTTACAAATTTTGAAAGAGAAACAATTGTATGCTAAGTTGTCGAAATGTGAATTTTGGTTGTCGGAAGTAAGTTTTCTTGGACATGTTATTTCCAGTAGTGGTATTAGTGTTGATCCATCCAAGATTGATGCGGTGATGCAATGGGAGGCTCCTATATCGGTTACGGAGATTCGAAGCTTTTTAGGCTTGGCGGGTTATTATCGGAGGTTTATTGAGGGATTTTCGAAGTTGGCACTTCCGTTAACGCAATTGACTTGTAAAGGAAAGGCTTTCATTTGGGATATTCGTTGTGAAGAGAGTTTCAATGAGCTAAAAAGAAGGTTGACAACGACTCCGATCTTGATTTTGCCAAATCCGACGGAACCATTTGTTGTGTATTGTGATGCTTCATTGGTTTGTTTAGGTGGTGTTTTGATGCAAGACCAATGTTAGTTGTGGCTTATGCTTCGAGACAATTGAGAGTGCATGAAAAGAATTATCCTACACATGACTTGGAGTTAGCGGCCGTGGTGTTTGTTTTGAAAATTTGGAGGCACTATCTTTATGGTGCAAGATTTGAAGTTTTTAGTGATCACAAGAGCTTGAAATATTTATTTGATCAAAAAGAATTGAACATGAGACAAATAAGGTGGTTAGAGCTTTTGAAGGATTATGATTTTGGTTTGAATTACCATCCGGGTAAGGCAAACGTGGTGGTCGATGCTTTGAGTCGGAAGTCGTTACATATGTCCGCATTGATGATGAGAGAATGGGAACTTTTGGAGAATTTTAGAGACTTGAGTTTAGTTTGTGAAATGACGCCGAGAAGTGTGAGACTTGGTATGCTACATGTTACGAATGATTTTCTTGCAACCGTATGTGAAAAGCAAAAGTTGGATTTGAAGTTCGTTGATTTGATGATGAATGAGAATGAGGATTTCAAGGTTGATAATTTTGGAGTGTTGAGATTCCGTGGTCGTATTTGTATTCCCGATGATGCGGAGTTGAAAAAGATGATATTGGACGAAAGACACCGAAGTAACTTAAGTATTCATCCGGGAGCGAATAAAATGTATCAAGATTTGAAAAAAATCTTTTGGTGGTCTGTATTAAAGAGGGATGTGGCTCAATTTGTGTATGCGTGCTTAACTTGTCAAAAGTCTAAGGTGGAACATCAAAAGCCTAGTGGATTGATGCAACCGTTGGACATTCCGGAGTGGAAATGAGATAGTATATCGATGGACTTTGTAATGGGATTGCCGAATATGCAAAGAGGTCATAATGCTATTTGGTTGATCATTGATAGGCTTACTAAATCTGCTCACTTCATTCCAATTGATATTAGTTATCCTTTGGAGAAGTCAGCCGAGATTTATGTTCTTGCGGTTGTGAAGTTACATGGAGTTCCTAAGAGTATTGTATCGGATAGAGACCCTAGATTCACGTCAAGGTTTTGGGAGAGTTTACAAAAGGCTTTGGGTTCTAAGCTAAGATTGAGTTTGGCTTATCATCCGCAAACGGATGGTCAAACCGAGAGGAGAATTCAATCTTTGGAGGATTTATTGCGTGCTTGTGTGCTCGAGCAAGGTGGTGCTTGTGATAGTTATTTGGCGTTGATTAAGTTCACCTACAATAATAGTTTTCATTCAAGTATAAGTATGGCACCATTTGAGGCTTTGTGTGGTCGGAGATGTCGAACACCTTTGTGTTGGCATGAAACCGGTGAGAGGATGTTGGTTGGACCGGAGATGGTACAACAAACGACGGAGAAAGTGAAGTTTATTCGTGAGAAGATGAAAGCTTCTCAAAGTAGACAAAAGAGCTATCATGACAAGAGAAGGAAAGATCTTGAGTTTCAAGACGGCGACCATGTGTTTTTGAGAGTTACGCTGGTTACGGGTGTGGGTCGTGCTTTGAAGTCGAAGAAGTTGACTTCTCATTTTATTGATCCGTATCAAATTACTGCACGAGTTGGTGTTGTGGCTTACCGTGTGGCGTTGCCTCCGAATCTTTCGAATTTGCATGATGTATTCCATGTTTCGTAACTTCGGAAGTATGTTCCGGATCCGTCACATGTTATTCCTATGGATGAGGTTGAAGTGAGAGATAACCTTACGGTTGAAGCTTTACCGATTAGGATTTTGGACCGTGAAGTTAAGAAGCTAAGAGGCAAGGATATTGCACTTGTGAAAGTAGCGTGGGGAGGCGCTGCGGAAGGCAATATGACTTGGGAACTAGAGAGTAGGATGCGAGAGTCATATCCGGAGTTGTTTGAATCAGGTAATATTTTCGAGGACGAAAATTTCTAAAGTAGGGGAGAGTTGTAACGCCCCGATTTCGATTATTCCCATTTTTTTGAGTCTTTTATTTAAATTGAGTGATGAATTATTTTATTTGTGAAATTGGTGTGTTAATATGCTATGTTGACGTGTTATGATATTATACCGTTTTTGAGAGTTTTCGGGGAAATTAGAATGGAGGGTATTTTGGACATTTCTCAATTAATAATAATTTAGAAATTTAGTGGAAATAGAATTTTGTGAAAAAATGAATTAATTGAATTTGAGTAGAAAATAAGAAAAGAAACAGAGATAAGAAGAAATAGGAGAGAAAGAGAAAGAAAAGAGAAATAGAGAGAAAAAGGAGAGAAAGAAAGAGGAAGAAGAGAAAAGAGAAGAAAAGAGGAAAAGCTTGGAAATCTTCAAAACAACTTCTAGGAATCGATTTAATCTGGTAAGGGTGTGAAATCTTATTATCTCATCAATGTATATCATTATGTATGGGTTGTTTTCTTGTTTTCCATAGCTTGAGTTCTAGGTTGAAATTGAGATTTTTGTGAGGAATCGATGGTTTTACGGTTGAAAATCAGTGTAAACGTAATAGAATACTTGTCATCATGATTGAATTATGTTTTGATGGTTATATGACAGTTTGGAAATGTTTTGGGTGGTGAAAACATGATTTTCGGATGAGCTGGTGCGCTGTTGGGTTTTGCTGAAAACGCAGGTTCGCACTGCGAATGGCTAGCGAGTGGGTAGCGAGCGTTCGCTGAGTGTTCGCACTGCGAATGGAGTAGTGAAGGATGCACTAGCTTCTGACTTAATTCGTTGGGTGCTTCGCATTGCGAATGGGGTAGCGAGCATTCGCTGGGGTGTTCGCACTGCGAACGATGAGAATTTTCTAAGCTATTTTGCTTCTGCCTTGGTTCGCTGGTACACTCGCACTGCGAATAAAGTAGCGAAGGACTCGCTAGGAGCTTCGCACTGCGAATGTAGCAGTTTCTCCCAATTTGTTTTCTCTGTAACTTTTGATCTGTGTTTCGGCTTGAGGTGTGGTTAGATGCGTTAGAGAGCTTATGAAATGTACTTTATTATGATGATAATTTGGAAATTGTTAGCCGATTTAATTATGTCAGAAAGTCGTGAATAGTGTTATTTAGCGACTTTTACTGTTTTTGAAGGTGTGTTTTTGATGTGAATCATACAATAGTGCATTGATGTGAATGTATATAGATTGTATGTGATGGTATGAGATGAATGCATGAATATATTGTGAATATGTATGCATTTCAAGAATGTCGTGAGTCATTTTGTATGTAAAGCATAATGATGTACATTCTTGTGTTGTGTGATTCTAATGAGAATCCGTTGTAACGTCGTGTGCCTATGTGAGGTGTGAGAGATGATTACAAACGATTGTGTGCCTAGGTGAGGTGTGAGCAATCGGATTGTGTGCCAATGTGGGGTGTGAGCAATCCACAAACATTGTGTGCCTATGTGAGGTGTGAGCAATGGGTGAACATCGTAGGCCCGACGGGGAGTTACATTGGTAACGAGCGATGGTTCCAATAAGTTCCTGAGGGAACTGGAGATGATTGAGTCGGTACCGCATTGCATTTGCATAGAGTCGTGAGTCGGTCTCTATGATTTGCATTTATCATCTTTATAATTGAGTATTGATGAATAAACATGAATATGTATGTTTATGTGGAATGATAAGAATTGTGAAGGTATGCATGATGAATATGCTTGGTTTTGTATATATATATATATATACATTGTGATGTATATGAGTGAGTTGTGATGAATTGTGGTGAGAATGTAGAATATGTGCATTTTTATACTAAGATATATAATTATATGCATTGTTATTAGGATAATATTTCTCACCCTTCAGCTGTTTTATGATGCTCTATGAGGCATTGCAGAGTAGGTATGCTGGTGGTCTTTTTGTGAAGCGTGTCTTCATTCTTTTGGTCGGTCGGCTCTGATATGTAGCACCGGGTAGCTAGGATGTATATGATTCTTTTGTGATACATTTATACATGTATCTTGTTGATGAATGTTTATGTAAACATGAATTATGTTGGTAGATAACACTTGGTGATATTTATATATATGTATATATGTTTGATGTTATTCAATGTTTAGATTTTCCGCTTTTATTCTAAATATTGAGATGTGGGTGTAAGGACTAAGTTCCTCTGTTGCAAAGTTACCCCACTGTTGCATATCAATCGTTGAGCAGGTGTTGAATGTTTTAATTTTATGTATAATGTGACATACCTCTTTTATACTATGTTTATAATTATACTCTGACGGAATTTTTAATATGTGCCTAAATGATTATGTGATTATTTGGGGGTATAGAAAGGGGGTGTTACAAGATACCTGAAGTATAATCTCTGGTTTTCTCGTCGTCATTTTCCTCAATTGTGAAGAGTCACCGAAACTGCTCCGGTAGGTAAGTCGTTCTCAATTCAAACTTCGACTTCATGACGTAATTGTTCTTTGATTAGTGTGCATTTTGTTTCTCGTATATGCATCGTTTGATTTACGCCGACCTGTTTATTTCGCGACTTCGATGAGCCTTTTCCGTTGTGAGAGTGAGAGATCACAGAGGTTGTTGTGAGATTTGCAACTTGTCTAGATCGTGGAGGCCGTACGATTTGATGACGAAGACGGAGGCGATGTGTTACCGTGTGAGAGGAGAGAAGTGAGCGCAAGTTTTGTTGAGCTTTCCGTTGTGGTGAGGTTCGGTTGGTGGCGATTTGAGATGCGGACGGAAGAGATGGAGTTTCGCCGGCGGTTGGATTGTTGTGCGTGGAAGCTATTGTTGAGAGGATACGAACCGAGAAAGGGAGATGAGGGCAGAGTTCGACGGAAAAGAGGAAGAATGATGTTGAAAATGAGTTCCGGCGAAGTTTGTGAGAAGAGCATTGACGGAGCAGAGACGGACGACAGACCGTTTTTTCTGGCCATATTGTTTTCCCGGCGGCGACTTGATTTAAGGAAGGAGGTGTGTTGAAAGGAATTTGACGGTGAGGAGTTTGGAAAGATGAAGATAGGTTGTGCAGATGTCACTTAGGGTTTTTTATTTTATTGAACTAGTCTTTGTCATCCTGGACCGGGCTCAAGCCCATTTATTTCTTTTCCTTTTCACACCCAGCTTTTGACTATCCGCACCCCAGTTTTCCTGTTCGCACCCCTTGCAGCTGTGAAGAGATTTTTTTGGGCCTAGGACCTTTGAGGACCAACGCCAGAATTGCTAATCACCACCCTTAATCTGTCTACACCCCCCTGTTATGTTTCTTTTAGTTTTAGCTTTTATTCTAATCTTTTAATTAGATATTAATTAGATTCAATTTAGAATTAAGCATAATTTTTTAGATTTTTATTAGAAGCTAGTTTTTCAATACTAGATTCATATTAGAATTGATTTCTCTAGGAGTTAATTAGATTAATATTAGAAGTATTTTTTTAATTAGAAAATAATTGGAATTAATCTTAGGATTAATATTAGTCTTAATACTAGAATTAATTTTAGGATTAATTGTTTTTAGATTTAGTTTAGAATTGCCTTGAACTAATTTTAGGATTAATTTTAGAATTAGACAAATTAACTTTTCTTGTTAGAATTTAATCCTGATTTTAACTCTAACTTTGTTATTGTTGATTAATTGTTGACCATAAGTTCAATTGCTCATTGTTGATTAATTTCTGATTTCTCTTTTATGAATAGCATGATATAATGCTATGAGTAGAATTTTCTCACATCCCCTTGGGATCCTAGCTCAATTTTAATCTTTGATTAAAGTGAGGTAGGATAAGCATTAGGTAGTGCTATCCCTCTTTCTCTTCTTTAGGATTAGAGTTCTCTTGCCACACTTGACATTAGGAACATCCATGTATGATAACTTTAGGGTTTGAGTCTTAGTCTCCCACATTAGATTTTACCTTTTCTCAACCTTTGAGTCTCTTTCTCATCTCAAAACAAAAAGTAAAAAACACTTAATAAAGGCATAGCATATATTGTATTTGAGCCTTTCATGTGAGAACAAGATAGTGAGGGTTCTTCTCTCACTTTTTTAGAATGTTTAGCATACGTCCCATCTTGGGTCGATATGCGAGGCGTTCGATCCTACGTGAAAGACTTAAATACAATATGTGTTGTAAACATAAAACAATCAAAACACTTCTTTCTAAAAAACTTCAAACAAATAATAACGTCTTTCCTTCGGGGTTTCTCTCCTCATCTCATCCACTCATTCCTTAAGGATTCGTCATTTCCGTTCTACCGCAAACCGGTAACACGTAAGTCTCCCGACAGCTAGCTGCAACACCTACACTGCTAGGACGCGAACGTTGACGTTTCCACTAAAAAACACAAACAAATTTCCATTAGGTGAGGGGAACTACGTCGCTCTGATTCTCATGTTCCCGATGAGATATGTAGGCAGTGGGGTAGGGCCCATTCGAGCACTTCTTTTATTTTCCCTACATTTGTTTCTCTTTCTCGCTCCTTTCCTTTTCCAGTTTTCCAGTCAGCAGTTCCTTTTCCAGTATCCTTTCCTTACACCCTTTGATTGAAGCAGCAAGCGTGGATTCCATCGGGTACGATGGACGCGAGGGGTGCTAATACCTTCCTCTCGCGTAACTGACTCCCGAACCCAGTTCTCTTGGTCGCAAGACCATGCTCTTTCCTTTCCCTCAGGTTTATGCAGTGTTTCCTTTCTCTCTCTTGGGATAAATACACATTGCTGGCGACTCTGTTTCGGTGCCACTTTCACGTTTGTACTTGGATGAAAATCCCGGGAGCGACAGGCACAAGATGTGATGTCTTGGCGAGCAAACCTAGCATATATACCTTTAGGTTTTCACCTTACCCTTAGCCAGCAAACATAACATAACACAAACTAAACAAGAGGTTCCTGTAGAGTACTACAGATATTAAGGGTACTAATACCTTCCCTTAGTATGACCAACCCCCGAACCTTAGATATCCCCCTTTAGGTTTTCTCAATCTTGAACCTTTCCTTTGGATAAATCAAAGTCGGTGGTGAATTCAAGGAAATGTGATGCAAGTTAATTAATAGCTTGTTATCTGATTCTCACCGCAACAGTGTGTTACTTAAGATTCCACTACGGTTTGTTTCTCCAACCGAGATTAAAAGCTTTATTGATAAATTAAAACAAAACTTATTATGTATTTCTTTCATAAGACGCCCTAATCGAACAAGTGAGCCAGAGACGTCCTAACCTTTACCATCTTCGTATCCATTCATTTGGAGCTCAAATATTGACCGTCTTCATTAATTTGCTTCTTCAGCTTCAAAGTAAGGTACTCTTCAACATCTTCATTCCTTTTTTCTTGGTTTATGCTCAAATATTGACCGTCTTCATTCATTTGCTTCTTCATCTTCGAAGTAAGGTACTCTTCAACATCTTCATTCCTTTTTTCTTGGTTTATGCTCAAATATTGACCGTCTTCATTCATTTGCTTCTTCAGCTTCTAAGTAAGGTACTCTTCAACATCTTCATTTCTTTTTTCTTGGTTTATGCTCAAATATTGACCGTCTTCGTTCATTTGATTCTTCAGCTTCGACGTACGGTACTCTTCAACATCTTCATTCCTTACGTTCATTTGATTACAGCTTCGAAGTACGGTATTCTTCAATATCTTCATTCCTTTTTTCTTTGTTCATATTGTATATGCTCAAGTCAGAATGAGATGTTTCATATGCTTTATATTTAGTATGAGAGTACATCTTCATTGATTTTTTCTTTGTTCATATTGTATATGCATATGCTCGAGTTTTTGGATTAGATTTTGGTGTGTCATTCACATTATTATACATGTATAAATTTTAGAAGTTGTAATGGATCGTAGTTGGATGAAAGCCAATAGATTAGCTCCGGTTTATGAGAACGAAGTTCGTGAATTCCTTGAATACACTGATAAACTTCTTCCCGGCAATAATGGTATCTTTTATTGTCCTTGTGTTGTTTGCGCGAATATCAAAAAGGGTACAAAGAAAGAAATACACAATCACCTTTGTTGTGATGGTATATGTCAAAATTATATAATATGGACGTGGCATGGTGAGGTGGATAATAAGGAAAGTTGGGCGTCACAAAGTTAAAGAGTGGAGGAAGATGAATATATGGAAGATCAACTAGAGGATATGTTCCGTGATATTGGGGAATCTTCTTTTATGAATGCTCATATTTATGACAATTTATGTAGTGATAAAGACACCCCTTTATATAAGGAATGCACAGAGTTCACACGATTGTCGGTGGTGTTAAAGTTGTTTAATCTGAAGGCAAAAAATGGATGGTCGGATAAAAGTTTCACGAAATTACTTGAATTGCTAAAGCAAATGTTACCAGAAGATAATAAATTGCCGGATCGTTGCTATGAGGCCAAGAAGATATTGTGTCCACTGGGTCTGGAGTATATCAAGATACATGCTTGCCCTAATGATTGCATATTATACCAGAAAGAGTATGAAGACTTGTTTCAATGTCTGAAATGTGGTGTGTCGCGTTACAAGCTGAAGGCTAACAATGGTGATGACAATGATCACTATGACAATGTTAGTAGGAAGCATCCTCCTGCTAAAGTGTTATGGTACTTGCCAATAGTTTCACGGTTAAAGAGACTTTTTGCTAATTTGAATGACGCAAAGAATCTTAGATGGCATGTAGATGAAAGGATTCGTGATGGAAACATTCGCCATGTAGCTGATTCATTGCAATGGAAGAAAATTGATTCGTTGTTTTTGGACTTTGGAGTCGAGCCAAGAAACCTTAGGCTTGGGTTTGCCACCGATGGAATGAACCCCTTTGGTAATCTGAGCACTAATCATACTTCGTGGCATGTTCTTCTCACTATTTATAACCTATCTCCTTGGTTGTGCATGAAGCGCGAGTATATACTATTATAATTTCTAAAATCAGTAGAAATTATAAGTATTAATGAAGCTACCAGACTCATTTCTTTTCACTCACTAGCTTCCCTTACACGACCTCCTTCTTCAGATTCAATAAATCCCATGGGATATTAACGTCGAGAGATAACAACTCCGCCTGATTGAGGATATTCTAAAATAAATCATGAATAGAATGGATGATGTCGTTGACAGAGTCATTAAGCTCCTTCTTCAACTACACCATTTTGTCCTCGTGAACCTTCACCTCCTTGGAGTGATCATCTTTCTCTTTCTGAAGGGTAATCTTGACACCCTTATCCTTGGAAGGCAGTGCTTCCCAAAATATCTTAGAGTTATCCAAATAAGTATTGACCGCTTCAAGGACATTCTCTTTCTCATCCAAGGACCCATTCAGGGAGGTGACCATCGAAGTAAGATCAAAAGGAACATCGTGTGTCTCCATGTCTTTTTCAAGACTCGCATATTTTTCCCTGGAAGTTGGTTCCCCTCATAAAGAACAAGTTCATACTAAAACTTTATAAGTTTTTTCCCCTTTGTAGGGTTGCCGAGCGCAAGCACCCCGCCCTGGCCATTAGTTGCTATAGACACCAGGTTACATGTTTAAGGGTGTCTCCGCCATTGATTATAGCTTTTTCATGTTATATATATATATATATATATATTTCAAATGTACGCATAATCCCCTTCTAGGATTCAATCTTGCAGTTCCTTGGAGGTGTAAGGTCCCCAAGACAAGAAGACCTCTACGAGATGGAAGGTGGATGGACCTGTTTGGTTACCTCCTAGAGTGATCCTTTTAGTGATAGGCCTTGATGATTTAGATTTTTCGGAAGGATTTCCTCATTGATCTTGACCCTTTCCATAATGTCTTTTGTTAGTTTCACCAAAATCAGAGTAGACAAGTAATGTAATTTTTTGCTCCAGCTTTCGAAGGATCGACACCCATGGTTCAACATATTTTCTCGCCCAACTTGGGCCAGTTTGTTAGAACAAGGATTGGTTCTGCAATAATATCTCTGAGTTTTGATGATAACAAACAAGTATGTTTGTATGAACAATTTTGGTATTCTAATGTTTGTTATTTTTGAGAATTTAACAAACTGGTTCTGCTTCTGATAAATAGCGTGGCTAAGTTATTAGAAATGAATTGTTCCGCTTTTACGCTACACATTGTTCTACTGAGCGGTAGCATTTACTTCAGAAGACTCTGAAGTTGCAAGAGTCTGATACAATGACTTAAGAAAACAAGTTTTGAAGATCTGAAGACAGAAGTTCTAATGGACAAGTCCAGATGCTGAAGACTTAAGAAAACAAGTTCTAAAGATCTGAAGACAGAAGTTCTGATGTACAAGTCCAGATGCTAAAGACTTATGATTGTAAAGACAACGGGTTCTGAAGACCAAGTGCTGAAGACTCTGAAGATGTAGCTCTGTAGACTCTGAAGACTTGAAGCTCTTAAGACCCAAGTTACGTTTTCCCTTCTTCTAACTCATGCTCTCAGAAGCCTCTGAAGTCTGGAAGTTGAGAAGACTAAGTAATGGTACAACAGTACAAGGACACACTGCTCCACTCCGAATAGGACGGACGCAAATGTACTATTTGTCCCCCGCGATCCTTCAAGCCGCTATAATTCTAAAATGTCAGAAATATCCTTCAACGGTTATATTATACCTGGCTATATAATGGTGTGTAGACTTCAAGAATGGTTACCGTAACTTTCACTGTTCATACGCTATATTGTTTATATCATTCTTAAGTCAATATTGTTCTTAAAATCTGTTTACTCATGAGCTTGTGTAGAAGCATCATTATTGTAAACAAACCTTTGTAACAAATAGTTGTTTGTGTTCCCTAAAGGACCGGGTAGGTCATAATTTTTAGGAAAACTAAGACAGTGTATTTTAGTGTTGTTCGTCACTTGCAGTTGGCTTGTGCGTTGTATTCCTTAAGAGACCAGTTAGGTCAGAATTCTTAAGAAGTCTAGGACTTGTATGTCTTTGAGGTTGTTGTTAGTCAACAACAGTTTGCTAGTGTAGTTGTAATCAGTTTGGTTATAGTGGATTAAGTCCTCGCTTGACAGAGGCAAAATCACCTTGACGGGTGGACTAGACTAACTTGAGGATTTCTCAAGTGAACTAGTATAAACATACCTTGTTCTTTCTTTTCAAGTTTTCTTGCTTTATTATCAAGAAGTGAAGTTTTTTTGTAAAGGGGATTATTTTTGGAAAATAGTTTTTATTTTAAAAACCCAATTCAACCCCCCCCCCCCTTTCTTGTGTTTTTCACACCTTCAATTGTCATCAGAGCTCCGGTTCTGATTAGATAAAAAGGTTGAATTTTTATCAAGCACCTAACAGTGTTCAGTACTGATCCAAAGTGTGAAAAACAATGGCTGCCCCAGCTGGTACTTTTGATAATAATGAAAGAGACTCATATAGTGCAAAACCTCCTTCTTTGATGGCGATACATTTGACTATTAGAAAGACAGAATCGAAAGTTACTTTCTGGGATTTGATTTAGATCTATGGTATTTGGTAGTTGATGGCTACAAACATCCAGTAGATGCTGAAGGCAAAAAGATTGCCAAAAGCTCATTTACAGAGGCTTAAAAGAAAAACTACAAGAATCATCACAGAGCGAAAATGATTCTGCTAAATGTTATTTCATACACAGAGTATGAAAAGATTAAAAATAGAGAGACTGCAAAATCTATCTTTGACTCTCTTCAGATGACTCATGAAGGCAACGCTCAAGTCAAGGAGACAAAAGCTCTGGCTCTAATCCAGAAGTATGAGGCCTTCAAAATGGAAGACGATGAATCTGTGGAAACTATGTTTTCAAGATTCAAGATGCTTGTTGCAGGACTCAGAGTTTTAGAAAAAGGTTATTCTACTGCTGATCATGTCAAGAAGATTATCAGGAGTCTTCCTGTAAAATGGAGACCAATGGTAACTGCTTTGAAAATGGCAAAAGATCTGAACAACACAAGTCTTGAAGAACTGATTAGTTCTTTAAGAAGTCATGAGATAGAACTTCAAGAAGATGAACCTCAGAAAAGAGGTAAGTCTGTTGCTTTAAAGTCTATGTCAGAAAAGACAAAGGCTTACCAAGCAGAGGAGAACTCAGAAGAATCAGAAGAAGATTCAGACGAAGATGAACTATCCCTCATATTAAGAAAGATAAACCAGCTGTGGAAACACAGAAAGAACAAGTTCAGAAGAAAAGGTAGATTTGAATCTACATCTGGTCAAAGGAAAGGTTTTGAAAAAGAAGCTACTTGCTACGAATGCAAGGAGCCTGGACATTATAGGAATGATTGTCCAAAGCTCAAGAAAGATAGAAAACCTAAGAAGGTTTTCAAAGCTAAAAAGGGTCTTATGGCAACATGGGATGATTCAGAATCAGAAGAAGAAGAATCTGATGAAGAACATGCCAACGTGGCATTCATGGTAAAGACCAGCATAAGAGAAGACTTATCAGAGGATCAACTGACACTTGATGAAGAGTCAGACTCTGATGACGACAAAGAGGTACTTTCTTCCTTATCTCATTCTGAACTTGAATTAGGTTTATTAGAACTTATGAAAAGGTATCAACTTCTTCTAAGTAAACACCAAACTCTGAAAAAGACTTTTGTGGTTTCCTCTGAGAACTCTACTAAGAGGGAACCAAATACTTATGATTTAAATGAAAAAAAAAATTCTTTAGAAAAGTCTAATGCTGCTCTAAAAAGTAAAGTTTCTAAACTAGAAGAAGAAATTATTTCTAACTTATCTGTTGCTAATGAAGTAATCAGATATAATAGAGATTTTCAGCACTTCCTTGCTAAAAGCATAAATATAAGCAAGATGGCTTCAATGATCTATGGAGTTAATAGAAATGGAAGTAGAGGTCTAGGATATTCAGGACCATCAAAACCAATTAATGAGACTCTGAGTATTAAACTAAAACCTCTGTATGAACATTTTGTGCCCGCTGCACCAAACTGAAATGTTCTAAACTAGAAGGTTATGAGTCTGTTGCACCACAATCACAGACACAGAAGAAAACTTCTAAGTCTAAATATCATGCATAAATTTCACGTGATTATCCCGTTGCACGAAAATCCAAAGGTGTCAGAACCTCTGGAAAGACTAACAAGAAAGGACCCAGAAAATGGGTACCTAAGAGTGAGATAATCTATGTTTCAGACATCATTGATGGCGCCACTGAAACACCAGTCATGGTACTTGGACAGTGGATGCTCGCGACACATGACGGGAGAAAGGCGTATGTTCCAAGATTTGGAACTTAAGTCTGGAGGCGTCGTTGGCTTCGGAGGAAACCAGAAGGGAAATATCATTGGCTCTGGAACTGTTGGTAATGGTAAACTTCCATCCATCAACAACGTTCTTTTAGTTGAGGGTCTAATGCATAAATTATTGTCAATTAGTCAACTTAGTGACAATGGTTATAATGTTAAATTTAATCAAACGTCCTGTAAGGCTGTTAGTCAGAAGGATGGGTCAGTCTTGTTCAATGGCAAGAGGAAAAACAATACTTACAAAATTAAACTATCAGATTTAAAAGATCAGAATGTAAAATGTCTTCTATCCGTTAATGAAGAGCAATGGGTCTGGCATAGACATCTGGGTCATGTTAGCTTGAGAAGAATTTCTTAGCTGAACAAGCTAAGTGTAACAGCCCGGGTCCCTCGCAAGGCGATCCCGCCTACTAGCTAAATTGGTAGTGGGAATGGAATGAACATGTACTTGAACCCCAAGGTACGGGGTTCGATTCCCACGGAAGGCAAAAAATCTACTAGTGAGGGGGGTAGAGAAGATCGTGAGGTGGCAGTGTCGGGATCGCCTTGCGAGGGGCCCGGGCTGTTACAAAAAAGGCACCTTTTTTGTAATTGCCCAGGCCGAGACTCCCCCACAGACACCACAGACACTATTACTCACAAGCCAAATCACTAGCCCCTTTCACTACTAGTGTTTTTGCCTCCCGTGGGAATCAAACCGTGTACCTGGGCATAAGTACCATGTTCAATGCATTCCCACTACCAATTGAGCTAGCTCAATCGGTAGTGGGAATGGAATGAACATGTACTTGAACCCCATGGTACAGGGTTCGATTCCCACGGAAGGCAAAAACTCTACTATTGAGAGGGGTAGAGAAGATCGTGAGGTGGCAGTGTCGGGATCGCCTTGCGAGGGGCCCGGGCTGTTACAAAAAAGGCACCTTTTTTTTGTAACAGTCGGGCCGGGACTCCCCCACAGACACCACAGACACTATTACTCACAAGCCAAATCAAACCCCCTTCACTACTAGTGTTTTTGCCTCTCGTGGGAATCGAACCGCGTACCTGGGGATAAGTACCACGTTTAATGCATTCCCACTACTAATTGAGCTACTAGCTCATTTGGTAGTGGGAATGCATTGAACGTGGTACTTATCCCCAGGTACGCAGTTCGATTCCCACGAGAGGCAAAAACACTAGTAGTGAAGGGGGCTAGTGATTTGGCTTGTGAGTAATAGTGTCTGTGGTGTCTGTGGGGGAGTCCCGGCCCGACTGTTACACTAGGACTTGTCAGGGGCTTGCCCAATCTGAAGTATTCTTCTGATGCTCTTTGTGAAGCATGTCAGAAAGGCAGGTTTTCAAAAATTTCTTTTAAAGCAAAAACGATTGTTTCTACCTCTAAACCATTAGAACTTCTTCACATTGACATATTTGGACCAGTGAAAACTGCTTTAGTCAATGGAAAGAAATATGGACTAGTCATCGTTGATGATTACAGTCGTTGGACATGGGTAAAATTCTTAAGGCACAAGGATGAGTCACATTCTTTGTGTGCTTCCTTCTGCACCAAAGTGCAAAATGAAAAGAATTGCAAAATTGTCAGAGTCAGAAGTGATCATGGTGGAGAATTTGAAAACAAAGATTTTGAAAAACTTTTTTATTCTTATGGCATATCCCACGATTTCTCTTGTCCTAGAACTCCACAACAGAATGGGTTTGTAGAAAGAAAGAATATGACATTGCAAGAAAGGGCTCGCACCATGATCCAAGAAACTGACACGGCTAAGCACTTTTGGGCAGAAGCAATTAACACAACATGTTATATTCAAAATAGAATCTCAATAAGACCTATTTTGGGTAAGACTCCTTATGAATTGTGGAAGAATAGAAAGCCCAACATTTCTTACTTTCATCCTTTTGGATGTGTCTGTTTTAGGTTGAACAATAAAGAGAATCTGGGCAAGTTTGATTCCAAAGCACAGAAGTGTCTGTTGTTAGGATATTCTAAACGCTCAAAAGGCTACATAGTCTATAACACAGAATCACAAATTGTGGAAAAATCAATTCACGTCAGATTCGATGATAAGCTTGACTCTGAAAAGTCAAAGCTAGTTGAAAAGTTTGCAGATTTGGAGATCAGTTTTTCAGAACCTAAGGAAAAGGCAGAAGAACCCAAAGATTCAGAAGCTCTTACTTATGATATTGTTACTGCTCTTAGTGATCCTTCACAACAAAAGAAAAGCAGAATTGCAACTTCACAACCTGAAGAATTGATTATGGGAAATAAGGATGCTCCTATAAGAACTAGATCAGCCTTCAAACTGTCTAAAGAAACACTTCTGGGTTTGGTATCTTTGATCGAGCCAACATCTGTTGATGAAGCTCTACTTGACAAAGACTGGGTTCTAGCGATGGAAGAAGAACTTAACCAGTTTTCAAAGAACGATGTTTGGGATCTTGTTCAGAAGCCTAAAGGTGTCCATGTTATTGGAACTAAATGGGTATTCAGAAACAAGCTCAATGAGAAGGGTGAGGTTGTCAGAAACAAGACACGACTGGTTGCACAAGATTATAGTCAACAAGAAGGAATAGACTATACAGAAACCTTTGCTCTAGTCGCCAGGTTAGAAGTCATACGCTTATTGATTTCCTTTTCTGTAAATCATAACATCATCATATATCAGATGGATGTTAAGAGTGCATTTCTAAATGGCTATATTACAGAAGAAGTTTATGTCAAACAACCTCCTGGTTTTGAAAATTCTGAAAAATTAGATTTTGTTTTTAAACTTAAAAAATCTCTCTATGGTCTGAAACAAGCTCCCAGAGCTTGGTATGATACATTGAGTAGTTTTCTGTTAGAAAATAACTTCACCAGAGGCAAGGTTGACACCACTCCCTTCTGTAAAATGTTCAAAAACGACATAGTTATAGTTCAGATTTACGTTGATGACATTATTTTTGGTTCTGCTAATCCCTCTCTTTGTGAAGAGTTTTCTAAGCTAATGCAGGAAGAATTTGAGATGAGTCTGATGGGTGAATTAAAGTTCTTTCTGGGAATTCAAATTGACCAAAGATCAGAGGCTACTTACATTCATCAAAGTAAGTATACCAAAGAACTTCTGAAGAAATTCAACATGATGGATTATACACCAGCTAAGACTCCAATGCATCCAACATGTATTCTGGAAAAGGAAGAGATTACGCAGGAGACAGATTGGAAAGAAAAAACACCTCTGGAAACTGTCAGTTTCTCGGGAAGAATCTGATCTCATGAGCAAGCAAGAGGCAATCAACAATTGCTCTCTCAACAGCAGAAGCAGAGTATATATCCGTGTCTCTGTGCAGTACGCAGATGTTGTGGATGAAGAACCAATTGGAAGATTATCAGATACATGAGAGTAACATCCATATCTTTTCTGATAATACTGCTGCTATCTGTTTAAGTAAGAATCCAATCTTACATTCTAGGGCTAAGCACATAGAAATTAAACATCATTTTATTAGAGACTATGCTCAGAAGGGAATTTCATGTTTAGAATTTATAGATTCAGACCATCAATGGGCTGATATTTTTACAAAACCCTTGGATGAAGATAGATTTTTATTTATTCTGAAGCATCTGAAAATGGACTATTGTCCAGAGTAAGATTTCCTCAGAATCAGATGTGTTTAGTCAGAGTCTGAAGATGTCAGATTTTCATTTAAACTCAGAAGCATTTGTTTTAACCTCAGTTATCAGAAGATGATTTGTCAGAAGTGTCTCTGATCAGAAGGAAACCCTTTGGTTTTCCAGACTCTAAGGATATCAATACGTGTCACTTAATTAAAGGGTGATTAACGCGTGAGCAATACTTTTCTTGGAATTGGTTAAATCATGATTACGTTCATTTATTAATCCCCATTATTATTTTTAATTTTTCACGTCCACTCATCTTCTCTCCAGTTACACATTATATACTCGCTCACATCACTTCATTCCACACTTCATTCTTAGAAACCCTAAAACCCTTTCAGTTCTCTACAACTCCATTTTCTTCATCAATGGCGGAATCATCTCAAACTATCTCCAAAGCTAAGTTACTTGAATATCAGTGTACTATTCCTGAAAAATGTCATATCTCTCTCGACACGCCTGTTGATGAACTTCAAGTTCTTAGTGAATCCATGGTTTACTTCAAAAACCTCAGGGATAATGGACGCGATCTTACTCATACTCTTAATTCTCAAGGATGGGATAGTTACTTTAAGAGATTGCAAGGATCCTCACTTCCAAACTTTGTCAAAGATTTCTGGATTCATGCTATCACTAATAGACATGTCATTATTTCTACTGTGCTTGGAAGACGAATCAGCATCACCGAAAAGACAATCAGTGACCTAATCTCTCATGATGGAAAGGGACTAAGAATCGTCAATGTCTAACCAAATAAGCAAAGGGAAGCTAAGGTCACAACCTCTATTTTCAAAGAAGGAACTGATCTCGAATTTAAAAAGGATCCACCATCATCGCTCTTGAAAGATACTTTAAGAGTTTGGTTTAAAATCATGTTGGGAACTATGTATCATCGTCCCTCCTCTCATTCATCGGATTATATTAATGTGTCACAGAAGTATGTTTTATACTCTCTGTTGAAAGGAAAGAAAATACATATCCCTTGCATTTTGTTCAACTTTTTAAGGGAGTCTATAATTAACTCAAGAACCGGTTCCACCAAGAAGGGAAATCATATTCCCTACGGCATACTATTGTCTGATATTTTCATTGAATCAGGCTTAGTTGAAGATTCATTGGTTGCTGGGTTCACTAAAGAACTACACAAATCTTCTGGATGACCATTTTGGGCAAAGAACTTAAAGAATATGGGGCTTCTTACGAAGATCACCAGTCAACCTGCTTTTCCAAACCAATTTGATCTTGACTTTGTTCGATTTCAAATCTCTGGATTCCCACCTTTTTCAAATGACTATAATCCAGAAGAACTAGCAAACTATTTTGCTAAATATGAAAAGGAGGAATCACTAGATACATGGATTGATCTGGAAAGTCTACCAGATGCTCTCCCCGAAATTGTTCAGAAAAGGGGGAAGGCAAGAAAAAGAAAAGTGACGATGAAGGACTGTCAGCAAAGAAGATGAAGATAGCATCTACAGATCAAAGTAAGTCCTTTGAATTGTCCTCTGACATTGCATCTGGTTCATCTCTTCCCATCTCATCAACCCAACCATTTTTATCCACTAGTCCACCAATATTCTCTATTGTTGTCACCACCTCTCCAACACCTGTGTCTGAAATAATCACTACTTCACCTCAATTATTACAGTTGACTCCACGAAGGTTTTAAACTACCTCATCTCAACCAACTTCCACCATTTTTATCCAACCAACACTTGTCTCATCTGTTTCACCTTCTCCAATTATTCAAATCTCTAAAGAAATTCTCACTAAACATCCAGAAACAACCATCTCTCCTTCACAGACTTCAAAACCTACTCCAGAATCCATAATTAATAATCCTGAAATTTCTCTAAACAATGATATCATCATTATTGATGACTCTATCGAAGATGATCTAGCATTGCCTGAAAATCAAACCTCTGACCTCCCTCTCAACCTAGGTGAAGAAATATCTGTTTTTAAGAACAGTGTGGTTACAAGGTTCAGGCACTCTCTGATGAATCAAATTCTAGTGAAAACCCCTCTGATTCGGGTGCTTCATGGGATATGTTCAATCAGTGGATGGCTGAAGAATTTCAGAAATTTCAAGATCGTTGTGTTCAGACAAAGGGTTATTTCGTTCAAGAAGCTGAGAAGAGGTTGCAAGAAAAGAAGGAAGCCGAAGATAAGGTAGCTGCAGAAAAGGAACTGGCTAAAAGATTAGCTACAGAAGCTAATAATCAAGTAGAAGAAGCCATAATTGTCACAAATGTCAACACCTCTGCACCTACTTCCTCTTCTGAATCTGCCCTTGAGCATTTGGCACGAGCAATTGATGGACTAAAAAAGGATCAACAGACAATAAAGGACGAACAGGCGATTTTCAGAGAAAGCTTTTCTAAGCAGAAAATTGTTAATAACTCTCTACAGAATATGCGTCGACAAATTCTGAACAAGTTGTCTCCAAACCCTTCATCCTCTAGAACCTAGGAACTTAGGCATTTCTGATATTAGGATTTTGAGATTTTGTTTTTTCTTTCTTGTTCTGGGCCTTAGGAATCTGTTTTGAGAATTGATCTTTCTGATATTAATGCAATCTTTTCTTTTTGATTATGACAAAAAGGGGGAGAAATATAATATGAACGTAATATTTTGATTCACATAATCAAATTCTGAAAAACAAGCTGCTTACATTCTAACCAATAAACTGTTGTTTCTGTTAGACTTGTTTTCTTATTTTCTTGTTTTGTTTTTCAGGAAATATTAAATCTGAATACTTTTGGCATCCAATGTGTTTGACTCTGAGATATCAAGATTTCAATTAGCACAATTGGCTTCTGGAAACTGAGTAAAGACTCTAAAGATCTCAATATCTGACCTATTGCAACCAGGGGGAGTTCACCCAAAAGGTTAGCAAGTCAGGATATTTGATCTTCATCCAGTATGAGACTCAGGGGGAGATTCTCATTGGAAGTATAAGTATTCCTTAACCTTCTTACTCTGATTACTTTTATGTTATGTACACAATTGTGTCATCAAAATACATAGTTTTGTCATCATCAAAAAGGGGGAGACTGTTAGAACAAGGTTTGGTTCTGCAATAATACCTCTGAGTTTTGATGATAACAAACAAGTATGTTTGTATGAACAATTTTGGTATTCTAATGTTTGTTATTTTTTAGAATTTAACAAACAGGTTTTGCTTCTGATAAATAGCGTGGCTAAGTTATTAGAAGAGAATTGTTCCGCTTCTGCGCTACATATTGTTCTGCTGAACGGTAGCATTTACTTCAGAAGACTCTGAAGTTACAAGACTCAGATACAATGACTTAAGAAAACAAGTTCTGAAGATCTGAAGACAGAAGTTCTGATGGACAAGTCCAGATGCTGAAGACTTAAGAAAACAAGTTCTGAAGATCTGAAGACAGAAGTTCTGATGAACAAGTCTAGATACTGAAGACTTATGATTGTGAAGACAACGGGTTCTGAAGACCAAGTGCTGAAGACTCTGAAGATGTAGCTCTACAGACTCTGAAGACTTGAAGGTCTTAAGACCCAAGTTACATTTTCCCTTCTTCTAACTCATGCTCTCAGAAGCCTCTGAAGTCTGGAAGTTGAGAAAACTAAGCAACGGTACAACAGTACAATAGTACAAGGACACACTGCTCCACTCCGGATAGGATGGACGCAAATGTACTATTTGTCCCCCATGATCCTTCAAGCCGCCATAATTCTGAAATGTCAGAAATATCCTTCAGCGGTCATATTATACATGGCTATATAAAGGCGTGAAGACTTCAAGAATGGTTACCGCAACTTTCACTGTTCATACGCTATACTGTTAATATCATTCTTAATTCAATATTGTTCTTAAAATCTGTTTACTCATCAACTTGTGTAGAAGCATCATTATTATAAACAAACCTTTGTAACAAACAGTTGTTTGTGTTCCCTAAAGGACCGGGTAGGTCAGAATTTTTAGGAAAACTAAAACAGTGTGTCTTAGTGTTGTTAGTCACTTGCAGTTGGCTTGTGCATTGTATTCCTTAAGTGGCCAGTTGGGTCAGAATTCTTAAGAAGTATAGGACTAGTGTGTCTTAGAGGTTGTTATTAGTCACCAGCAGTTTGCTAGTGCAGTTGTAATCAGTTTGGTTATAGTGGATTAAGTCCTCTCTTGAGAGAGGCAAAATCACCTTGACGGGTGGACTAGACTAACTTGAGGATTTCTCAAGTGAACTAGTATAAATATACCTTGTTATTTCTTTTCAAGTTTTCTTGCTTTATTATCAAGAAGTGAAGTTTGTTTGTAAAGGGGATTATTTTTGGAAAATAGTTTTTATTTTAAAAACCTAATTCAAACCCCCATTTCTTGTGTTTTTCACACCTTCACAGTTGTATGTACACCACGGGAAAAGTCTCAATCTCCCATTGTGCCGCTTCTATCCTCGTCTCAATCAGGACCAAAGTAGGATTCTGGGAAGGAGAAAGAGGTGGTTTATAGCCTTCTTCCCCTTGAAGATATTTTTAAGTACCCCTATGTTACCAACAAGATAGAATGATGAAGACGACTAACGAAAATACTAAGTATATAACAAGACAAATATAAATATAGTTCTCTCTCCTCACCAAATAAGCATTTTCTTTCTTTAGATGTGGGCGCTTCTACAACCGACCGCATGTTGATGTACTTCCTCTTTTATTGAATGGGTAATACATCAAAAGGGCCGACTACATCATCGTAACCTAAGCTCTCCTCTAGGATCAACGAGTTAGAAGCAAAGGTATATATTTTTGGAGGAAGGAAGAAATTGTTCAGGACCCAATATTTATGGATCTTGTTCTTACATTTTTCTGGCTCCAAAAAATGAGGGCCATAAGGGGGAGGCTTTTATTTTGGAAGAAGGGAGAATGTAGAATGAGCCTCTTGATTTTGGGATAACATCAAACACCTTCAATGACAGGTTAAGGGAGAGAAACATTTGTCTTTGATCCCCTCGAACACAATTATATGTCATATTGAAAGGTTTGAAGAATAATCACAATGTCGACACCCTTCCCCGCTACTTACATAAATATTAGAACACCTTAACAAAGGACCAAGCTACCAGGTGTTGTTGGGACCGAATGATCCTCAAATGATTTAACATTTCCACCTTAGAACAATTAAAGGGTAGCTTGAACCTCAATTAGAAAAATAGATACTCATAGAAATATATGAAACATGCGTCAAAGGAGCTATATATCCTCTTGCCAGAGTTGACGTGGGAAACAGAACAATTGGAAGAAACTCCCACATCTAAATAAATACCCTACAAAATTCGAATGCTAATGAAGAAAAACTTATCCCCACTAGCTTTGTCTCCACCCAATAATGTTGAGCGATGTCGGCAAGTATCACAAGACCTTGTTAGTCAGTTCTAACCAAGTCGACTCCATTATCAACAAAAAGGTAATGTTCGTCATAAATTCGGGATTGACCTTGGAAGTTAAGATACTTTATAGCCTCCTTTCCATCAAGCTCTTTGACATTGAAAGAACTAAAGGTTTTTAATGAAGTGAAGTGCCCTTGTGTAATCCAGGTATGCCTCAACAAATTCAAGAACTGTTGTAGGCTGCACAGGAGAAATGGGAGTGGCATCAGCCTCCCCAGTAACGAGATATTGATAGTGTAGCGGCGGGAAGGAATTTGAGATTAAGTTATTTATTAAGTTAACTCGCAAAGCAATAGTCGCCACCGCTCTTTATTGTTTCCAAAGTAGTGGGAAAAGAACGAATAAAACCCACAGAAGTTTTAAAACAAAACTAATAAAACAAAGAGATAAGGGTACAGGGGTTGGTTATGCAAAAGGAAGGTGTTAGCACCCCTCACATCTATTGTACTCTATAGGAACCTCTTGAAAATATGTGTTTGACTTAAAACTGGGTTATTTGCAAAAATATGTGTTTGACAAGACTTCCTGAGCCTCGTGCCTACGTACGAAAAAGGTACAATGGAGGATTAAAACCTCGTAGTTCGTGGTAGCAATAACAAAAGTGTTTTCTTGGATTGATTTTAAATGAATATACATTTCGTCATATTCGAGTGGAAACTCAACTTACTACCCACAATTAATGAGGAAGGAGCATTTGCATAATCTTGAGATGGAGGTTTTTTGCTTGGATTAAAATCAACAAGTCTATCAATCAACATATAAGTCGAAAATGTCATCACTTCTCTACATTATTGTGGAAGTATATGAGTTGCATCACTACAAGAACACAACTAATGACTATCCTTAAGAAAGGTTTAAAAGGAAAAGGTGCACAAAGGAAAAAAAGATTTGAATGAGTTTTGTGTTTTTTAAGTCTTTTGAAATTGTTTTGATATGCTTAAGATGTCTTAGCATTTATTTGATAATTTTTTTTTGAAAGTCACTTGACAAAGTTAAGCTTTATTGAGAAAGAGGTTCAAGTTTGAAAACAAGAAAGTTTTGAAAAAGGAAAAAGATTTTGAAAATTTAAGAAGGGGAGGAGATGAAGAGACTATCCTAATGCATAAAGTAAATGTGAAGAAATAAAAGGTCTCATTGAAAGGTAGCCCAAGAGGAAGTCTTTGTGTGTGCATTGTAAACTAACTAGAAGAAAGTAAGCATCTGACATAAGTCAAGCAAAGATTCCATTCCTTTGGAGTAGGCCATAAGAAACAAGTAAGCACAAAATAAGACAAACATCATTTGATAGAAGAACTCACGCATAATGGTCAAAGCTATGTATCAAGACCAAGTCTTCAAAGTTCAACCAAAACTCTCAAGTATCAGATGAATCCAATAGCATAGGGAAATGTAAACATAAAGACATTAAAGTAAAGAGCAAAAAATTGAATGAAAAGAAAATTAAATGAAATAAAGTAAAGTTAGCACAATAATGATGTTAGTATTGATGTTAGAGTTAATGAATTGATTTAGGACAAATTTAGCGCTATGTTAAGCAATCGTAGCACAATCTATTAGAAAGATTGTACTATAGGAGGCCGGTCAATAACAATTTATGTACCATACATGTTAGAGATATGATAAAAACCATACTCCTAAAACATGTAGCAGAAGTAAAAACCAAGGAGGGATCAAGCACAAAGGCAATGAGATTGGTCAATTACATCAATCATCATTCATGACAACTTATGACAAACTTGTGCATCAATCCAAAGTACCTCAAATGATCCATGATCAATTGGAAGGTAGATTTTAAATTATGAAAGTTCGTCAAGCATCAATCCAAACTACATGAACAAGATGGACTCTTAATTATCCTATTGATCGAGAGAAAAGAAAAAGAAAATAAAAAAGAAGGAGAAGGAGATGAAGAGAGAAACCAAATTGAACCATGACTTGAGATTCATCTATCATCAATTTCAATCACCTCTCTTGGTGGATAAAGGTACTAAACCTATCATCAATCCAAAGTACTAAAAATGATCCAATTGATCATTTAATGGTAGATTTGAATTGATGAAGATTCATCCAACCTCATCAACACCCAATATCCATTGAGATTGAGGAAGATTTTGATCAATCAAGCCCTAATCCAAGTCAACAACAATCAAACAATATTAAAATGGCAAAAAGAAACAAAATAAAGCATTAAATGATTTTTTTAAATGATTTTAAATAGAAAATAAAAGATAAACCCAAATGAAGCACCTAGTCATAAAACAAAGGCTCAATAAAATCAAAATAGGTCAGCAACAAGTCAAGGTTGATAAGATGATTTTTGGAGATTTTTAAAATGCATAAAAGTATTTTTGAACCAATTAAAATACACGAATAAAGAGAAAATTAAAGAAAAATATCAAAACACAAAATAAAATTGTGAAAAAAATACAAAAGGTGTAAAATAATAGAAAATGTTTTTGTGAATTTTTTGAGATTTTTTGGATGAAAATCTGTTTTAAAATGAATTTTATAAAGAAAATCAAATAAAATAAAAATAAAGAAAAAGAAATAAATTAGGAAAAAGTATCAGCCATTAGATCTGGTCAACTATGATGAAGTAAGCACATCAAAGGGCTCAAATCTTGAGGCATATGGTGGACCTTAAGTGAAATAACACGCAGGATCATATTTGAAATAAAAAAACTCAGGCCACCACTGTGCACCTCCGGTGAGTTGCTCACTAGGGTTTGGCAAATGACAAAGTTTGATCATGAAACCTATGCCATTGTGACCGTCTCCTCAGTGTGATCTCAACTATATGCTTCATTTTCATTTATTAAAAGCGAGCATGGAGAATAAAATGCCAAATATGATCAACCAAAGGAAGACAAGTTAGGGGAAAGAATCAGAAAGTATCAGGCTACATTATGGTAACTTGTCTGAGTGAAAATGAAGCCTCTATCTACCTTGTCCAAATACGATCAGAAGGTTTTGCAAGGTGAATTTGGTTAGCACTATTCAGAGGCTCTCAAGGATTGGGAATTGTTGCAATAGCTTTAGAAGATGCCGAAGGTGCTAATGGAACCAAGAACAGAAGCCGAAATTGCTTAGAATTTAAAAACGATCTCTCAAAATTTCAGTGGAAATTCTGAGTTGGAGCTGGGTTTTTGGAGCCTATCCAAGCTTGAAATTGAGTGCGAATGAGAGCTCTATATATAGCTGAAGTATTGTGATCTCATACGTGTTGAAATTTATTTCAAAACGTCTGATCCCATGTGCAAATTTTTGTGATGAAAACTTGATTCGAAAGTCACTAAAACGCAGCCAAAACCTTGCAATTTTAGGTCGTTTTTAATCCTCATAGATCACTTAACATCTTCAGGTGCTAACCACATGCAAACATTGGCTTTAAATTGAGAATTTCGTGATTTTCCTTTCTGGTTATGACCAAAATTCAGTTCCAAGTGCCACGTTCAAACCATTGTGAAATTGTGTACACTTGAGCATTTCTTCTCATTCTTTTTGCTAAATGATCACATAATGACATAGAGTACAACGTAAAAAGAAAGGTTTCATTTGGATTCTTAAGAAAAAAGTTATGTCCCTATAAAGTTGGCACCATGACCTGTAATTAGAGGTCAAAACTTTCTAATTCCAAAATGACTTATAATGTCTTCAAACTTTTAATGGCTTTCCAAGCCTAATTGGCCTTTGATCCGTGAAACAAACTTGTAGAGGGCATCAAATATGATAATTTGAAAAATGAACTGCCCACAAAAGTTGAAAATTGAGAGAGTTATAAACTTTGGAAGTTAGGGAAATGACACTTGAATTTAGGTCAAATTGCAATAAGTCCATAAGGTGACCTCTAATGTTTCCAAACTTTTGATGATCTTCCAAGAATAATTGGATCTTTACTTGTAAAGAGAACTTATAGGGGGTGTCAAGAAGAGGCATATGCCCAATGGGGCACTCAAAAATGTTGAAGTATGAAAAAGTTATGATATTTGGAAGTTGGACTTAGAATGTTTACTTTTTAGGTCAAACCTCTTTGTACAAACTTGCAACCTTGGACCTTTTCTTGCATTTCAAGGTACATTGATGATCATATGAACTCAAAATGATGTATGCTTGAATTTCCTTCGATTAAACTTGCAATGGCTTGAGGATCTTGTTGATGAAGGCATGGAAATAAACACATGAACCTTTGAAGTTTCTTGAGAAACAAGCTATCAAACATTGAAATATCTTTGATCAAATCAACTTGAATCATGCTTGAGACCCTATGCTTTGAGATTAGAGGTCATGCTTTCATGAATAGCCTTTGAAAATCAATGGTTGACCACACCTTGACTTAAGGAAATCAAACCCTAGCTGAGGAGACAATCACTTGAAGCTTTTGATTCTAAACCCTACCTTGCAAAAGAAACAAAAGGGACAAAGCATATTTTTTGTATTTTAATTAATGGTTAGTGAATTATAAAGCATATAAATACAAAAATGTAAAAGATGTACAAAGAGGTACTTGATGATCTCTACAAAGACAAGCCCAGAGATGAGAGGGTTAGGAGACAACCAAGTTTGTGATATTGATGCATTACAAAGATGTAAATGAGGTGGGATATTAAGGGTAAAAATTAGGGTATGACAGATGCCCCTATTTAAGTTTCTTAAATCCGGAGATATGAAGATTGACATCTTCGTCTCAACGAGATTGAAGAGACATAAATACAAAACACCCAATTTTTGGCCCTAAGATACCGCAAAATGTTCATGATATGAATGCATGCACAAGACTCTGTGGGAAAAAGGTACCACAAGAGACAAACTATTGCTGGAGAAACGTAGCAGGAAACGGAAACTTTGCAGGGAAATACAAGAAAATACCCGACTGGGAAATATAAAATTCCACAAGAGATGGGAAAGGTGCGTAGATGAAACTACGACTTGAAATTGCTGGAGATAAAGAGAAAAGAGGAGATTCACCATGAAAATAAATCACTGGGGAAGGACTCCACCCGGGGATAACTATGCATGGAAATAAACCAAAACACAGTTAAGGCAGACAGAAAAGTAAAATTCCACTAGGGAAAACATAACGATACAAGCAGCAAAAAGATATACCCACTCCACAGGGGAACAAACCCGGAGAACCAATTGATCACTGATTCTATTGGGGAATGAAACCCTGAATAAATAGTGAGACTAATGAAGAGGATATGGACTCCACCGGGGACCACAAAAGGGAAAGTCATTTTCTCTACTAGAGAAGAACCTCCTAGGTAAACAATGAGATAAATGAATCTCTACCAACTTACTTTTGAAGGTACTAAACAAGGTAATACCAACTCAAAGAATGAAGGTAAACAAAGATTAACATGATAACAAGCTTCCACTATTTCTGGTATTCCACCTAGAATGGGTCTTAGCTTCTTCTTTAATCAAGTCTCAAACTCAAAAAGGATAATAGACAAGCTTCACAAAAGATAGCCACTTGTTGAAGATAAACAATAACTCTGTCGGAGATACTCAAAAGAGATGTGAGCAGGTCAGATCACACAACAAACTTTTCAAATAAAGAGACAACCATCTGTTAGGGATGAAAGATTTATTGGATCACAACAGGATTCTCAATTAAGGAGATAAACACCTGTTCAAATAACGAACTAGGTTAAATTGATAACAAGCTTCCACTATTAGAATAGGGCTCAACTTCTTCTTCAATCAAGTCTTTCACTTGAAAAGGACCAAATATAACTTGTCTATGCTAAAGGGACTGCCACCTGCTAGGAATTAACACAAACATCCCAACTGATGCGGCTCGAAGGCACTAACGTGTCCGTCGAATAAAGACTGCAAGTATACAGTTGTTCGCGTAGTTTTAAATAAGGTTGTCGAACCCACAGGGAAGGGATAATCAAACTAATGCAATCAATAGTTGCAGTGTAAAGCTAAGGCTAAGGATTTACGAAATTTAAACGAAAAGGAAAAAATTAATAATTCTAAAGGTTTTAGGAAACAACAATAAAATTGAGTCCAGAATATGGATTCTGCGTACCTAAGGGACTTGTAGAAGTCGGGTGCTAATCACGACTGCACTTCATTCCGTAGAAAGTACTAACTTAAAGATTCTGTCTCACACTCTCGCGCTATCGACAAGAACCACACCTAACAACCACAGGATTTTGCTCTCGCTCATCCGTTTTAATTGAAAAGTGTATTTTGGAAGTTAGTGAAATCCTAAACGATGCCTAAAGCGCTCTCGCTCTTTTTAGGATCGGTGCCTAGTTCCTACTATCCGTTTATTCCTCACACTCTCGCGCTATCGGTCCGAAATTAGTATATTCCTCACTCTCGTGTCGGAATAATAAAGCATGAAAAATAGTAACAAAGACCAAAACTAGCATGCATTCAAATAATGGCACACCTACGTTTTCTAGGGAGTCCGGTCTGTGACGACGGTCCTCACACGTCGAACTCAAGCAAATTTAGCAACTCATGGTAATTTTGATCACAAACATATTTACGGTGACTAACATGGAAAAATACATAGCATACAAGACAAGGGAAATTAAATTGCAATCAAAAGTAAAATAACCTGTAAAGTAAAATATGAAATTGAATTGCAGAGAAAACGTCGGAAGGCTTGTTTGGAATCAAAGTATAGCAACTGAACGTAAATTACAAAGCAATTGCGACAATTCCTTGATGTGAGTAATTGTCGCTTTTAAAGTAAATATATGCCTAAATGGAATTCGACAGAGCTTCCGCGTCTAAAATCGGGTATCCGGAGGATGACCGAAAGGTCCAATATATAGAGAAAAACTCAGGGTGTAACTTCCAAATCGTGCATCTGAAGTGGAGGGAAAATAGGGAAGGAATAACTGCCCAAAAAAGTTGTAGAATTTGAATTCTACAACCGCGACATCATGGCGAGCGCCACCAGGCCATGGCGAACGCCATGGTCTTGGACTTTTTAATTACATGGCAAGCATGTCCATGGCGAGCGCCATATGATGATGGCGAACGCCATATCAGTGGAATGGCAAATTCTGTGCTTTCTTACTGAATTTTACTCTTTTTTTGCTCTTTTTCGATATTTCTCCCGATTCCGCAATAGATGAAGTTGTCAACTGCAAAACACATAAAACACAATCAAATACAAATAGAACTCTAATAAAAACGAATGAAACATAAGCGTAACGAGCCTAAAAGTATGATACGATTTTGCAACAGATGAAGTTGTCAACTGTAAAACACATAAAACACAATCAAATACAAATAAAACTCTAATAAAAACGAACGAAACATATGCGTAACGAGCCTAAAAGTATTATACGATTTCTCGTTATCAAACACCCCCACACTAAGACTTTTGCTTGTCCTCAAGCAAACTCCCGACACAAATAAAAATAGTAAGTGCAGTATCCGAAATGAAAACATGACACAACATTAAAAACGGAACACGACTAATAGGATAATGTTAAAAGATAGGTACTAGACTTCGACAACGAGGATACCGCAATGTCACATTTCCGCACTTGCGGACAAAGACTCCCCCTATGCAATACTAATCCAAATCATACCATTATAACTCGACCCATATTCCTTGTTTCTTTTTCCCTCTTTTTCATTCTCGCGCGATCACATTAAGCTCGTTATCCCCACACTCGCATGGTAAGTGAACCTGTTAGTGTATGATCTCGATTTTCAACATTTTACACTTTTTTTTTTCTTCTCTTTTTCTTTTCTTTTCGAATTTCAAAAATCCGATCCTTTGGGATAAATGGTCGGGTGAGGGCCACCTAACATAGAAGGCAACAAATTCTTTCATTCGCTTTTCTACAAAACAGCTCAATTCAAAATATTAATATTTTCGAGATCACCACATATTTGCATCGGTTCATTACTTAGCGTGTGTTTTTGGGATGGTGCTGACCGCTACATAAACTACTAAAGAGACTACTACAAAAACTCGAAAATCAAGGTCTCGGCATAATGGTTATTTAGATCGGTGCCGCATACTTAGGGAGTCTAAGGTGCTAAAACGGTACCGACGGCATCAATACTTTCCCAAGTCTAAATAACATGGCCTAAAGGTGAAAAAGTGTCATGATATTGGATCGGATGAAAAATTTTCATTGGGGTTGCTTTTATCAATCTTAGGGGAATTTATCTAACGAAAGAAAAAGGTAAAATAAACTAGGACTCAATTACGCGTAAAAGGCTCGACACAAAAGAAACTAACTAGAAAAGCATAAAAATAACATGAAAATAACGGAAAAACAAAAAAACAAAGCAGTAAAGCTTCTCCCCCACACTTGAACTGAACATTGTCCCTAATGTTTTAGTACAAGGTGAAAAAGGAGTGGAAAAACTTGGAGTAATCAATGGTGACGGCCTCAGCCATGATGTTGTCCAAAACCTCTGCCAAGGGCAGGGTTAGGAACATGCTGAACAAGCTCTCTCAAAGTCGTAACCTCCATCCTCAAGCCCTCCATCGGCTCAGTCAGATTCGTCATATCAAGCTCTATGCGCTCTGCAAAGTCAACCTACTGTTGGTTGGCGCGATCCACAGTAACTCTGATGTTCTCCTGCTGACGCTGAAAGCTCTAGAGTAATAAGTCACGTTTCGCCTGTAACACCCCAAAATTTTCCCTCATATTCTACCACCAATAAGTGGCTTATGCTTCACATACATGTTCATTTAGGTCATAAACATCATACATGCATCATTGGCTTTCCCAAGGCATGGGATCAGAGGTTTCTATGGTATTGATTGATCAAAGAAAAGAGAATGAGATATCCTCAATCACTCAAGCTACAAAGGCTCTTTATGCCTCAAGACATCATATGTGGTTAACCATTTCATCAGAAGATGGAAATTTGCAAGAAACTTGAAGAGGATCACTCTCTCCTATCTCTGGTCCTCAGATTAGGGTTTTGCCTATTTGTGTATGTGGCACCCTCATGAGCAAGGACTATGAAGATTCAAAATCATCATATCACATATAACTTCTTGGTTCAAGAGAATCTCAACTTACTTCATAGGAATTAGGGTTTTCATCATTGGATAATATCTCCTAATTTTTGGGGCTAAAATTAGGGTTTTGACTAAAAGTAGTTTATTTCTGATTTCTTTAGCAAGGATTGATTCCATGGTGTTCTGTATGTCCTCAAGTATCTATGAGTTGAGTATTGACCCTCAATTTCATTTAGAAGGGTTTCAATTGGTCAGATGATTGAGAATCAGCTAAATTGGGAACAAAGTCAACTGAGCTGCGAAAAAGTCAACTCCTGACTTTTTGAGGTCAATCTTGTATTCATCATGTTAAATATGACCAATGGGTGAGATTTGATCAAGAAATATCAAAGGAATCAAGAAAATCAAGACTTGTATGAAAAGTTTCCAATTATGGAACACTTTCCATTTTTGGAAAGTTTATTCTTAGAACTTTCCATTTTGGGTAAGTTCTCAAATCTAAAGTACGTATCTTTATGGACAATTTACATTATGATATAAGTAGTAGAGGGATCTTCCACCTTTACAACCATATAAAGAACATCTCATTTGGATTCATGGATCAAAAGTTATGATCAATCAAAGTCTTGATCCCAAAGTGATAAAACATGAAAAACTCTTAGAATTTTTTTAGTGGCAAAATCAGTTTGTGTCATAGCAACTTCAAGGCCATTTCACATAAGGTTTTAGGTTCCCCTTTAAGTTGCATCTAATATCAAAGTTGTTGTATCAAATTCCCTCTTTCTCTTGACCCCAAAATCATACTATTTGATTCCATATTCCTCAAGTTATGCAACCTCAAAGTCAGCCCCATGAAGAATTGTTTTCCATCACCACCAACCATAGTATCTCATTCAAAATCCTAAGAAAGACCTTACACTCTTACTGCATGCGCATCACACCTTCATGTCACTCCTATTTACCCCATTTGGCCATGCAACTTCTTTATATCTCATGCATCACATTTACCTTTACCTCACATATCAAATGAAAGAGAAATAAAACTTGGTATGCAAGTTGTTCTGATCGTGCCAGCTAATACTCATATACCATGTCGTCATCATCATGTAGTACACCATAACAACAATACATCACACCCATGAGAACACTATGCAACCCGTGATAAGCTCTCACTTAACCCTCACTCTTGAACTTTCATTAACCATGCTCTAGCTGTTTTTTCTAACCATGATTACATCTTAATCACATTTTAACCACACATATAAGAGCCCTCATTACTACTAACAATTATAGTTACATCCATTAGAGCAAGAGAGATCAAAATTCACTTTTTACACCCACAACTTCAATCCTTCGAAACCCTCTCAATATTGAAGCTTTCTTCAAGATTTCTTCACTATCTTCACCACTGTACTTCATATTTGCTTCTGTTTACAAGAATTTCCACCTGGAATCACTATATCATCACTCACGGATTCACCTCTCATCTCCATTAAATTGAAGTTTCATCAAGATTTGGAAGGTTCTTGAGCATTTATTTTGCTCAGTGGAGATCTCAAGACATTGCAGTGAAGTTCTCTGGGTTTCTTTGAGCTCGAATTGCAACTCCGGCCAGGTCAATTTTCTTGAAACTTTATGTATCATTCTAGAGCAATGTATGTGGTTAGGATCTTGAAAATTAGTTGCATCTGAAGTCCTTCTACCTGAGGCAAGGTTCGTGGTGTAGTTTAGGGCAATATGTGGAGTTTGTGATTTTTAGGGTTAAATTATTCACGTTCGTTTTGCATGATATAGTGCTCAAATGGAAATTCTAAGCACGGATTCAGATTCAGCATGAAAAACCGAGTGGGACTGGGTCCTTGTTTGCAATTTCTGGGAACTTTCATCATCACCCACAGTGGCTAGTCACCGGGGAAGACGACCGGAGCCCTAGCTCTGGCGTCTGTGTTGTGTTGAATCCCAGTCAATGCGTGTGGTGTCATGTGGTGATTGGTCTATTTGTTATTTTTTTAATCCCACGTGTATTCACCTGCCAGCGCATTAATGAAGAAGAAAAACACGTGCTCTTTTTTTTCCTTTTAATTCTGAATAAATGATTATTATAAAAACAATAATAAGTGGCTAGTGGGTTTCAGTAGGTTTGGACCACGCACGCTTTACTATTCGCGCCCCCCATTTTGTGGCCCATGGGAATCTGAACATAAAAATTACTAGTGGTGCACTCCTTTGCCATTTAGTCCTTGTTTTCATTTTCTTTTTGATACACGTTTCATTTTGATTTGTTAAAAATATTTTAATCACCAAAAAATTCCAAGAAAATTCTTGGATGATCTTTAGGGTTTTATTAAATTTTTCATAATTTTTAATTCCATTTTTAATTAAATTTGGTAATTGTTTTGGATGTTATGATCAAAGGTATACAAATTGATATAGTTTGCATATCATGTCTTGAATCTTGGTGTTCCCTAATTGTTGATGAACCTAATTGTTGTATACATGTAGTTTCATGTATATACGACATTTTTATGACCACTTAGGATTGTTCCCATAATTTTTGGGTCACTTTTGAATTCCTACTTTGAGGCTTGTTTTGAATGACCTTTGCTTTGTAACTTGTCATATGTTTGATATTGTTTGAGCATTTTGTGCACATAATCTTGGGTATATATTTAGGACATAATGAGCCACTAACCTCATCATACCATGACTAAAATTTCATAATTTTTCAAGTCTTCTAACTATTTTTCATGAGCAATTCAATGTATGCCTTCCTACTTGAACTTTGGTGTTGGTTCTTAAGATGTTTAGGAGGTGCACTTGTGCAATACTTATAGGTCTTATTTCTCATCCATGTACACTTTATTAGACATGAATCAAAGCTTTCCTAACTCATTTTATAGGCCATTTTGTGTGCTCATAATTGGTGTAATACTCGCAAAAACTTGAACATGATTAAGAATCAAACTTTGATAACTCCACTTGAGCTTTTGTGTGCTTCATTTATTCAATGCTTTTGAAACTCAAATGTGAAACTTTATAGGTCATTTGATACTGGCTTGCATGCTTAGATACTCACTTGACATGACCTTTTCATTCTTTCACATGATTTAAACTTCACATGCTCATAAAGGGTGATTAGGGTTAACTTTGGTTCCTACTTGCATTAGTCCTTGAGAATGTTTTGCTATGACAACTTTGTGACAACATGAGGTTACTTTTAGACTTTAACCATGTGCATTAACTTCTGACTTAGGCCATCTAACCACTAACTTCACGCCTACTTGTTCATTATATTGCTATAAGTGAAGGACGTATCATAAAAGTGACATCTTTGTAGAATTGCCTTTTCTTTTGAACATGACTTGGTGTGAGGTTCAAGCCACTTTCTTGACATCCTAAGCCACACTTTGTGATGATTATGTCATGTAAGCTAATTTCCCAACTTGGATATATGCCTTAACTTCACTTGTGTAGCCTTTTAAGCTGTGTTTTGCATGACTTTTTTATTGACAATTGTTTGTGTGCTAACATGAGACATAACTTGAATTCTTTTACACTTCTTAGGACAATAACATGAATGAGTTATAAATGGAGTTAGATACCAATGTAAATGGGTTAGATACACCTTCAGATATAGAAATGGAGTTTTACCTAACAGATGATAAGGGGACTGTCAAGAATTCCAAAATATTAATGAACGAACCATTTACAGTAAATGGAGAGTTAAACCTGCTGCACGTGCTTGTAAATTTGTTCTGAAAAACATACTAAAAAATATGACACACATCTTTGTAGTTTGTTGCCTGAGGTTTGCAAGTCTGGTTTCTTTGCAAAGAGACCTCAAGAACCAGTTTCTCTGTATAAGTGTCTTGAAGCATTCTTACAAGACGAACCTCTTGGCCCAGAAGACATGTGGTTAGTTACCGTGTTTATTTATAATATAAAGAGAAGTACTTTGATTGGCATGTCTGTTACTTTTTTTTTCTATATGGGAAATATTTTAAATTGGATAACTATACATTCAAGCTTTGGCAAATAACTTTGTTTCAGACGCACATGAGCACAACATTTATGTATTCAACCTATAACTGCTACGATGTCCACTTACTGTATGAAGTACAAAGTCCGACACGGATGTGTGACACGGCAGAGAAACGTCGACACTGCTAATTTAAAAATATAGGGCACCGACACATGTGTTTATTTATCAGAATTAAGTATAATATAAACATTATTTATAACAGATCTACATTAATATATGATAGTTTTTCAATTTGCTTTATTACAAAATGTTCTTAAACAAAATATGATAGTTTTTCAACTTCATTCATCTATCTACTATACCGAAAATCTAAAAATGATGTAATCAAATTTCATGTCTTTGACCCCTTCATTGATCATCACTGCTTCAACACATATCTTTAACTCTCGTAGAAGAGTCTAAGCAAAACAATATGTTTTACGACACTTGTCTGAGCTATTGAACACGAGTCGGTGTCATGCCTAATCTCAGAGATGTCTTTGTTTCAGAGTTATTACTGTCATTATTGCCACAAAATTACTTTTTATACGGTATCAGTCAGACACTTAGTGGATTCAAACCCTTAGTAATGTCAATAAAAAATTGATCAGGGATAGCTGCTTGTCTTGTAATCATCTAAGTTTCTATTTATACTTGTATCAGCAGATAAAATTTCAATATATATAACTTTTTTCTCTATATTTCCCCTTCTGTTCTATTATCTAATATCTATATGATTGGATTCCTGTTTTCCTAATTTTAATATTAAACACACAGCCAAGAAAATATTCTGGCTGGAAATATTGTTGTGTCAATACTTCATACAACTATTTCTGGTCTTTTGTTTCATGTTCTAACAGTTCTATGTATTACAGTCAAACACTTGGAACATGCTCACCCTCTTATCTATTAATTATTCATCTTTCAGTCTTACCAGTATCTAAGGTGTATTTTTCTGCATTGTTAGGTATTGTCCTGGCTGATATTTACCTTTGTGTCCAATAATCCGCCATATATATCTGCCATAGTGCTGCCATGGCCGCCATTTAATAACACTGATTTTGCCGACAATGTAATTACTATATGGTGATTTTGTTTCAAGTCAATAGATGTCGCTGTTTCTTGGGCATGACACCCTTGAATGTATCACTATTGCGGGTATTGCATGTGTTCTTTCTGTGCTTCGATGATAATCCACTGTCTCATTTGTGCTTTTTCTTTTCTACTCATAAATGTTGATTTTAACCTTTTACCTCGTATTGTAGTATCCATGGGCAGTGCGCTATTATAATGTTTGATGTTACTGCCTGACTGACCTACAAAAATGTTCCTACCTGGCACCGATCTTTTTCGGTTAGTAATTGAAGTCCTTGAAACCTTTTTTCATAACACTCTGTTTATTTATTCACCACCATTTTCCTTATATTGCTTTACGGACACTTCCTTTTGCAACTTATTTTCAGGGTTTGTGAAAACATCCCAATTGTTCTTTGCGGAAACAAGGTTGGTGTGAAGAACAGGCAAGTGAAGGCCAAGCAGGTTACTTTCCTTAGGAAGAAGAATCTGCAGTACTATGAGATATCAGCTAAGAGCAACTAAACTTTGAGAAGCCTTTCATGTATCTTGCCAGGAAACTTGCAGGGTAGGTGTTCACTTTCTAGTTTCTACACAGACAGGAAGAACCCAACTTTGAGAAATTGATGAGCACAAAGAAAATTCTCAATTGGGTGCACAATAATGTGGTCTTCTGTCTCAGGAGTCTTGGCATTTGGGGACCGTTACAAATAAAAATCCTGGATCTGATTACAAATCTTATATTTGCAATCATTTAACTTGAATAAATATTATTATTCATGGTGTCTATTGGTGTATATAAGTGCACTTTATTTTATTTATTCTGTTGTTTGAGATGGAAATGTTTGGTTCATTGGCTGCAGGTGGAGGACATGGAAGTACGGGAGCACCTGAACCCTTTTTGATTCCTCACTTGTTTATTTGGCCTAATGGAGGAACAACTGTGTATCTTTGTGGTTCTTTCACCGGGTAACAACTTCAATTTCTTTTGTTATTACATTAGGATTTAGTAGTATGGATTATTCACCATGGTATTATTTTTGTTTATTACATGCTTGAGTTAGCTTAATTATGTTATTTGTGTATCGCTAGTAGTACATCGAGTTATACATTATGGTAGATGCATGTTGCTGTCAGTTTGGTTCTTTTTTATGGCTTTTTTTGTTGTTAATTTTGTTTATTGTGTGCTAGAATTAACTTAACTATGTTATTTTTGTATGCACAGCTGGTCGACAATTATACCATGTCTTGAATTGAAGGCCATCCAAATGCATTTCAAGCTACTTGCAGCTTGACACCAGGGTTTCATCAGGTAGTTTGGCTTCTATAAATCTTGAAAAACTGAAGAAAAAACTACTTTTGTTTGAAATTTTTATATCAATGTGCTTTATATATGGTCAATGATCTTAAGCCTTGGTCATGATACCCTCTTTCTCTCCTTGGAGATCGAAGAGGGGATGCGATCATTAAGTTTGTTTTTTCATATTGCTAAAGGTAAATGGAAAGAAAGGATGAGGGAAATGTGTGCTTCTAAATGACTTACTTTGAACCATATTTGCACAATTAAGATTTTGATGCATTAGATTTAGGATAGTGAGAAACAAACAAATAAATTCAAGATGACTGTCTGTAGGTGAAAAATTTACACAGCCTTATATGCTGCATAAGTCACTTTGTATCTTCTTGAAATTGTCATGATCAATAAACACTTAATTTCTTTTAAAGGGAAAGATATTTGGGTTATTTGCATAATTCAGACTATGAAGGAAGTTATTTAATGTTTTCTTGCTAACATTGGCCATCTAGATTTTAGGCTAGACTTAGTGGTGGGTGTTGATGCGAACATCAAATACATCATGTTTTGCGTCCTGAGCTTAATCTAGACGGTATATTAGATTTCTTTTTATCTACATTTTTAATATATGAATCTAAAGGAGGGTGATGTTGCTCAAGCTGCCACCTATGAAAAAGGGCATTTATAGTAGATCAAGATCAACATCAAGATCAACATAGATCATGCAGGTGGGACTATACGTGAAATGATTTTTATAATGGTGGTGCTTAAAGTGTCTGTGATGATTGTCATCACAGATGTCTGTTTGAATCTAATGTAGCCCATAGAATAACATATATCTATGAATTGATGGATTCTCATACTTATATTTGACGAATTCTTCTAACATTTGCAACCATAGGTGGTTGAGTTGTGAAGACCCTTTGATAGATCATGGCTCATGGACTGGTGAAGAGGATAGGTCTCTTTTGATTATTGTCCAAGAGACGGGCATCAGGAATTGGTTTGACATTGCTGCATCATTGGCCACAAACAGGACTCGATTTCAATGTTTGGCACGATACCACAGGAGCTTAAATTCTTCGATGATAAATAATGAATGGACTGAGGAAGAAGATGCTCAACTTTGTTCAGTAGTTGCATATTTGTGTTCTAATGATAAGATCCAAACAAGTTTCGTTTCCAGCTCAACAACGACCAACCACGGCGTAACGGTAACCTTCGAGTTGTCTCGATATATTCATTTCGAGTCCTGTTCAATTTGCATCTTGGATTCAGTCTTAAGTTCTGATTATGTTTGATTTTGAGTTATTTTGTTGAGTTTGTGTGCATCTCTATTTGGGGACCATTTGGTTTTAGAGTCGTAATGATGAAAACGAGTTGTTGTTGTTGATAATGGTTTCATAAATTCTTTGAATGTTGAGTATGCTTAAGTTGATGAAACGTTGAAGACTGACTCTGAAGTTTTCTGTGTATAATACTTTGGTTTAAATATTTGCTTTTTATTTGGGCTGAGTTTTTTATATAGTTATGTATTACCATGGTAGATATGTATTGTAGCTTCATGGCTGAGTTTAAACGAGTGACTAAGTTGCTGCGAATTTTTTTCAATTTTAATAAAAGTTTGAAAAGTCAAAGGCTGCGGTTTGTATGTTCATTTGGATATAAGCTTTAAGTGGAATTTTCAAAATATCATAAGCTCCATTTAGGTGGTTTGCTTTTGCTGTACCTCCTTGCTATAGTTTCAATTTTGAAATGATTTTCTAAGTAATATCATTTAAACTTTATAATTGATTGTATGATCCTCAAATTGGAATATGGTGGGATTAATTATTTCTCGCAGCATATAGACAACAACGACCTACCAAATTGGAATATGCTGGTTAGTATTATAAATAAAAACTCAAACACGGTCAACTATGCTTGTTTTCCGGAATTGGCATTGATGTTAAGTATATTGGAGAACAAGAGAAGTTTTTTATTTGCTGCTGCATTTTGTGTTCTAATCCAACAAATTATAATTGATGTAGATGGAAAAATTCAATTTGTCCTGTGACGAAAGGAACACTCGAGGAGGATGAACGCCTAACAGTAGCAGTTGCGCTGTTTGGAAGAAAATGGAATCAAATAGCTAAATATGTTCCTGGCCGGATTCAATCTCAGTGTAGAGAAAGGTAATGGATTTTATTATGAATATTTTGGCAACACTGACTTTTTATGGTTTAAGGCTCTTGTTGATTTTCTTGAGCATTCTTTTTCCAGATACCTTATTGCTGGTCTAAGGTGGCTGAAGATGTACCTCCCCGCACTGATTCTCAATATCGGAAGTATGAGTCTAGCTTTAACTTTGATTAAAATATTTGTTTTAAAAATATTTCAGTCTTGTTATATTAGTATACTTATACATATTTGTTTCATTGATCAAGAGATGGAAGGTGATATGTCCTGAACAAGTTCCTTTGCTACAAGAAGCAAGAAAGAGGCAAAGGTCTCTTCTTGCCAGGAACTTTGTCGATTGAGAATCAGAACGTCCAGCCCTTACACTGAATCAGAACTTCAACCAATTGATAAATGGGATGGGGAAAATCAGGAACTGGCCCAGGTTAGATGACTTGGTTGATTTCTAATAAAATAAATTGTGTATGCTTAATTTGGAAATTACTTTGGATTGGTAATAGAAGAAACTGTGACAAGTGTCAAATGGACCTCAATTTGTCGTGTTAGCGTGTTTGTAGCAGATGTTGATGTCAGGGACAAAAAAGTTATGGTTTCTGATATTGCAGGAATATATATTTGCTTGAGACTATATAAATATGGAAACCTTGATAGTGAATAAGATAATTTACTCGCTAACAAATATTTTCCCGCACAACTATTCAAATACTAGTTGTTATACAATTCTACCTACCATGGATATAGGTTTACAATGCACTTGGTGTCAGTTATGTTTGTGACGGGAAGCTTGATAAAGGAATTGCTCTGTTTGAGACAGCTGTGAAGATTCAACCAGGCTATGTCATAGCATGGAACAATCTTGGTGATGTTTATGAAAGTAAAAAAGAATATGTGTCAGCTCTGAAGGCTTTTGAAGAAGTTATTCTATTTGATCCTAACAACAAAATTGTGCAACCTACCCAGGTTGCAAGTCATGCTCAGAAGTATTTTGTATTGCATGTATTTTTTAACTTATTATATGTAAACATGATGTTAGGATGGTTGTTTTGGTTATACTTTATGTTTATTGAATGTTTAGTGGTATACAAAATATTTGATTAAATAAAAATATAGATTCTAAATTTAATTAAATATAATATAATTATGAAACTAAAACAAACATTCTATTTAAAGAAAACAGGGTGTAAAAATGCCAACATTAATGGTAAAATCAGGTGTAAAAATGCCAACATCAATGATTAAATCGGGTGTAAAATGCAACATCAATGGTAAAATCGGGTGTAAACATGCCAACATCAATAGCAAAAACGGGTGTAATACACCGCGTTTTTACACCCTATTTAAAGAAAATAGGGTGTAAATTTACAAACCTCTAAGGTACTCACTATTCATTTTACATCTGATGTTTATGAAATTGGGTGTAAATTTGTTTGATTGAAATGCTATTATTTACACATTTACACCCATTTTCTATAAAATAGGGTGTAAAATTGAATATATTTACATCCCTTTAAATAAAAAAGGGTGTAATATACCATCTATAAATGTATATATTCAAAAATTTACACCCGATTTCTACAAAAATAAGTGTAATATAACAACAAATTTACACCCATTTTCTATAAAATTGGGTGTAAACTGGAATGTATATACATTTGTTTTAAACAAAAAATGGTGTAATATACCATCTATAAATGTATATATGTAAAAATTTACACCCGATTTTTATAAAAAAGAGTGTAATATAACATCAAATTTACACCCGTTTTAAAACAGGTGCAAATTTGTCAGACATTTCTCACACGTTGAATTTACACCCTCCAATAACGGGTGTTAAATGTATAAAAAACGGGTGTAATTTCATATTTCTGCACTATTGTCACCAACTTCAAAGGTAAGCTTTCCTTTCTTAACATCAATGATCGCTCTGGCTGTAGCTAAAAAGGGTCTTCCCAAAATAATAGGAATATTGGAATCCTCTTTTATATCCATTACCACAAAATCTGTAGGAATGTAGAATTGTCCTATATGAACGGGCACGTTCTCTAGCATACCTATAGGAAATTTAACATAACAATCTACTAGTTGTAGAGGCAATTTCACTGGTCGCAACTCTCCTAAATCGAGCTTTTTACAGGTGGATAAGGGCATTAGACTAACATTGGCTCCTAAATCGCATAAAGTGTTGTTTATGACGTACTTTTCAATTAAACATGGTATCGAGAAGCTACCTAGGTCTTTTAGTTTAGGAGGCATGTTATTTTGGATGATAGCGCTACACTCGGCAGTGAGCATAATGATTTCGTTATCCTCGATCTTCTTCTTATTAGACAGAATCTCTTTATGGAATTTGGCATATGAAGACATTTGTGTTATGGCTTCTATGAAAGGTATAGTAATATTGAGTTGTTTCAGAAGCTCCATAAACTTTTTGAATTGTCGTTTATTTTTGGGCTTAGCGAGCCTTTGTGGATAAGGTATCGGTGGTTTGTATGGTGGTGTAGGCACATAAGGTGTTTTTTTTCTCTACGGCCTCTTCACTTTTTTCTTCCTTTTTGTAATTTTTCGGTTCTATTACCTTTTCGGCTCCTTTACTAGGATTTTGATACATGGCAGGGTTTTGGAGTCTTGAATCCACCGGTCCATCTAGTTCAATTCCGCTTCGCAATGTAATAGCATTAGCATGTCCTTTTGGGTTTGGTTGTGGTTGTCTAGGAAATGTTCCTGCAGGGGCTGTTACTGTTGCTTGTTGTTGGGATACTTGATAAATTTGAGTTTCTAACATTTTATTATGGGTAGCCATGGCATCAAGCTTAGTCGCCATCTGCTTTAACAATTCACTTGTGAGCACATTTTGGTTGGCAAACTCTTTATTTTGTTGAGTTTGGGTTGCGACGAAATTTTCCAATAAAACCTCAACGTTTGACTTTCTTGGTGCTTAAGGGGCAGCGGCTGCTCCATTCTGATATCCTAGAGGAACTGCAGGGGCTTGAGTTGGGGCAATAAAGCGTTATTGTTCTTGTATGAGAAATTTGGATGATTCCTCCAGCCAGGATTGTAGGTGTTTGAGTACGGGTTTCCTTGGGCGTAATTCACTTGGTCGGTAGGAACACTGACTAGTAAATGACATTCAGCGTTACTATGCCCAGGGGTTCCGTACAATTCAAAATTTGGCGTCACATCGGCCACAGTGGCTGCTGGAGCTACAGTCAAACTTTCAATCTTTTGAGTAAGCGCATCCACTTTAGCACTGACACAGTCCAAACTATTAACTTCATACATTCCGTTCTTCGTAGCAGGTTTTTCTGTTGGAGTTATCTCACCTCCCCATTGGAAGTGGTTTTGAGCCATATTTTCAATGAGTTGATAAGCATCTTCATATGGTTTGTCCATCAGAGCGCCACCAGCTGCAGCATTCAGATTCAGCTTTGTGTTGTAAAGAAGACCATTGTAGACAGTATGGATTATCAACCATTGTTCAAGTTCATGGTGCGGGCATAGCCTTAGCATGTCCTTGTATCTTTCCCAAGCATAAAAAAGAGATTCATTGTCTTTTTTCCTAAATCCGTTAATTAGGGCTCTTAGCATAGCAGTTTTGCTCGACGGAAAATATCGGGCAAAAAAGACTTTCTTCAACTCGTCCCATGTAGTGATAGAGTTGGATGGTAGAGACTGGAGCTAAGCTCTCGCTCTATCTCTTAAAGAGAAAGTAAAAAGACGTAGCCATATAGCTTTGTTACTAATACAATTTTTTTTACGGTATCAGCATATTGCACAAACATCGATAAATGAAGGTTCGGGTCATTCGTGGAACTTCCAAAAAATTGGGTCTGTTGAACGGCTTGTAATAGCGAAGGTTTCAGCTCAAAATCGTTTCGACTAATGGCAGGGGCAGCAATGATGTTATGCAGTTCATCTTGTGATGGGATCTACAAAAGAGATACGGACAAGTTAGATTGTACAACAGACTTCTCAAATAAAGAGACAGCCATCTGTTGGTGATGATAAAGATTTCACAACAAACTTCTCCTACGGGAATATACCGGAGAAATGCTATTTAATGAAAAAGTTGATCGAGTCGCAACAAGCTTCTCAAATAAAGAGATTTCAGTTGTTTAAATAATGAGTCCAGAGCTTCACTTGATTGGATGAGGATAAAGGATTTCACAAAAAACTTCTCTGCTGAGGATAAACTAGAAAGATACCAATTAATGTGAAGATACATATCAATTTTTGGGGACATGCAACTGCTCAAATAAAGAGACCTCCACTTGAAGTCACACAAAAGTTGAAAATAGCATGCAAGCTTCTCAAAGAGACAGCCACTTGTTATTGCAAAGGTTGAAATAGCAAACAAGCTTCCCAAAGAGATTGCCACTTGTTACCAGATAATGCTTACCATGCTAGGGACATACAAGCTGCTCAAATAAAAAGACCGCCACTTGTTGTCTAGAGATTCTGAAAGAGTGTTATCACAACACTGCTGAGGTAACAAATTCTTCATCTTTTGATGGGGAATCATAACCAGATTCTGCTGAGGAAAATAAAATCCTCAAAGGTACAAAAAAATGCCTTCCCATCATCTAGTTTTCAAAGCCTAGAGAGATTCAAAATAACTATTGCATGAGACCAAAGTTCAATCCAGGAACAAACTGGAGAGAAAACGTCAAACAAGACTCTACTCAATGAGGAAAAAATTCAATTGGGGAGTGGTTCCATCCAGATAATGAGTTGGAAAGGAAAGCTAAAGCAAAAATCTTCCATGAGGAATAAACTCAGTGGGGAATTAGAAATGATATACACTTTCTACTTAAGGTAGACACTTTACTAGAGAGAGGATACAAACACTCTGTGGGGGATAACAACACCAGATATAGTGGATAAGAAATACCAATAATTGTGAGATGAGCATGAATCTTCATTCAGCTATGCATGATATATGTATGAAAGAATGAATGAATGTATTGTATATGCTGAAAAAACAAGCACAAAGATAAACTGGGGATGACCAAACATCATAGTACAATTGGAGAGTCGGCTAAATGTTAACAAGACAGAGATACCACTGGATATCCTGCTGAAGGTCCTGCTAGGGATTCAACTGGAGATAAACAAAAGTTACTGAAGGAACGAAGTCCTGCTTCAAGGCTCACATCTCTGGGAAGAAGAATATATTGCTTGGGAAGAAACCCAATGTTCAATCTTCTAACATTAATAATCCACTAAGGGGATATCAACATGAACTCCATTTTGAGGTAATGGAAAGATCCCCTGGGGAAACACGACGACTCAAATCTTCCAAACTCTTCTTGGGGAAAAGAAGAACCAGACAAAACTCCGCTACAAGAAGATGAATACTTGCTAGGGATAAACATAAAGCAAAACTCTTAGGGAAATATCAACCTTTGGGAGGGATAACACTTGTATCAACTCTGTTAAGGGGATGGCAAGACCAGTTGGAGTAAACACAACATGAATCTTCTAAAAGACAACCTTTGAGAGGAAAAAACACATCTTTTCCGGAATTCTGTTATGGGAGAGGACAAATCTTCTGAGGATCAACACCACGAAAATTCTTCCAAAACCAAGAGTAACAATTGCACAAACTCCGCTGAGGGAAATGTAGACTTGAGGAGAATCAAAGAAAACTCCTTGGGGATTAACAAACTTTTAGGGGAAAATATCCTAAACTTGTAGGGGAAACTAAGAAGTTAACATCACAAAAAAAAGTCAACTCTGCGGGGGATTTTAAATCAAAACTCAACCCAAGGTGAGAGAAAACCCAATAGTTGACTGCTATCTCAATACCTCTTAGTAGGAAACACTACTCTGGATTTTCTACTTGGGTGGCACACAAAAGCAACAAAACCATAATAGAGACGGTAAAAACCTGCAGGGGATTCCACGTCAAGTCTTAACACAAAGAAAAGTGGAATCCAACAATCTGAATTAAACTTCACAACTTCACATATCTGTTTGATCTCAACCTGGCTAGAGAATACACTCAACTGGAGAAAACTTAATCAAGAATTAGTTGGGAAACCCCGGGTTCAGGATTCAATTAGGAAATATTGAATTCATTATTGAGCTGGGGAACACCCAAACTAAGGCTCAACTGGGGAAACTGGATCACAAAAACAAACATATAATAACATCTTGGAGAAACCTACTATCTGATTAACAAATGTAGGGGAAACATGAATACATCCACAAGAACAACTCTGCTTTGGAGAACACTGAGTTTTGCACTTTGAGATTTTACCATTCTTAGAATAACTGTTGACATTGCTTTTTGTATTCACAAGTCAAAGTAAAATAGTTTTTTGTAATTTTCAAAAGCATGATTGTTATTTACCTTTTGTTTCAAAAATTATTATCAAAAATAAATAAAATTTTGCAAAACAAAAACAAAAATAAGAATTGCAAAGAAATTAAGAAAGGATCAAATTTTATTGATAGAATTGTAGTCCGCAAATGGCGTGAATCCATAGATTATTACAAAGTTGGAAAATGGTAAATAAAGGAAAAGGCTACATTGAAATACAATAACCATTATTCTCCCTAACAACTTTGAATTCCAATGTGCTTAAAACTTATGTAGGGAATGGTGAGAATAAGAATCCATGATATGCAATGTTGCTTTAAGTGATCAAGTCTAGCCGGATTGTAGCGTGCGATTTTTGTCGGTGGCGCGACCACCTTACCGCATTGGTTGGAATTGGGTGCTACTTTCTGATTTCTTATTTATCCTATGAAGCTGGAAAGGAAATGGAAGCTATCTAAAACTAACCTTGCATGCAAATGTTTTCTTTAACAAATGCTAAGAGATTGGGGGGTCCGGGGTCAGGTTATACAATGGGGAGTTGTCAATTACCCATCCTATATATGGTTATTCATAGATCGTTTAGCAAATTCTACTGTTATCTACTTACTGGTGTTTTTCTGTCATGGGTTGGGAAAGTTTCTCCTTTGGGAATGTTTGAGAGAGTATTTTTGTTGATTTCGAGTTTTTCGATGTTTTTGGTAAGGTACTGGACCTAAGGATTTTTTATTAGTGTGCTCGCTAAGATTTCGCAATCTTATGCCTACGTATTCTCGTAAAGATAACAGGGAAATCAGAGAAATCGTAGTTCCTCCTATTCTATGGGAGGAAAAGATATTTTGGTGTCTTGTTCAAAGCCCAAGATTGAAGCTAGAGGTTATTTGTGTCTTGTTCAAAGCCCAAGATTGAAGCTAAAGGTTTTGACTGAGAGAGAATTTGTCATCTCTAAAGAGAGAAATCTCATCTGTTTATCACAGTTGTCTGGTAACTGATTATAAAGGGGAATTACTTTAACTGGAATATATGGAATCCAACAATGCCATAATTTCCTTTATAAGGGATTTGTCCTGAAGGAGAAAACTTTAACTCAGTGTAGAGCAATGCCATTTTTCCTTAGGAATCTTTCATGCTAAGAAAGGGACATTGACTTTGATGTAAATAATCCAGAGGCTTGCCACTTATAGCAATTAGATGCAAGAAGGGGATTTACCAGGATAAGAGATGGACTACAGCTTAGATTTTTGAATCAACAAGTGTGCCACTTACAGCAGTTATCTGGAATTAGGTTTATTTTTATTTGTCTGTTTTGATGTGTGATGTACAGAGAAATGTCTTCCTACAGAGAGATTTTTTATTTCCTCTAAGGGGGTGTTGATTTTTGTGTGCCTTGATCAAAGGCCAAGGTTTAAGCTAAAAGGTTGACTCTACTAGGGAGATTTATATCTGTCTTGTACAAAGCCCAAGATTGAGGCTGAAGAATACTGACTCAATAAGAGAGTGTTTTATTTATCTTGTACAAAGCCCAAGATTGAGGCTAAAGAATACTGACTCAACAAGAGAGTGTTTTATTTGTCTTGTACAAAGCCCAAGATTGAGGCTAAAGAAAAGAATTGACTCTTTTATGGGGAGATCATTATACAAAGCCTAAGAGGAGGCTGACAGGAATTGAATTTTCTAGGGAATATTTTTTCTGTCTTGTACAAAGCCCAAGATTGAGGCTAAAAGAGGATTGACTCCACTGGGGAATATTTTGTATGTCTTGTACAAAGCCCAAGATTGAGGCTAAAAGTTAATGACTTAGCTGGTGAAAGGTTCTATATGTTTTGTACAAAGCCCAAGATTGAGGCTAAAAAGGATTGATTCTACTGGTGAGAAGTTTTATCTGTCTTGTACAAAGCCCAAGATTAAGGCTAAAAAGGATTAACTCTACTGGTGAGAGGTTTTATCTATCTTGTACAAAGCCCAAGATTGAGGCTAAAAGGGAATTTGACTGACTCAGCTGGAGAATATTTATATGTGTCTTGTACAAAGCCCAAGATTGAGGCTAAAAGGTGCAGAGGGATGATCATTATACAAACCTAAGAAAAGTTCAAAAAAAAAAGGTTTCACCGGGAATAATCCTTTCTTTAGTGAACAATTCTAGGGTTTGAAGAAATTCAAGAGAGGTTTCACCGAGAATTAATCCTCTCTGGGGGAAATGAATTTCTTAGACAAATTTCTATATAGTGACAGTCTTGAGAAAAGTTTCACCGGGAATAATGCCTTTCTCTGTTCCATATTGTATACGCCCAAGAGGAGGCAAGACTGTATCTGGAATTTCCTATGGGGAAATAGTTTTGACTGTGTTAAAAGCGTGACCACTGGTTTGATCTAATCCTAGACCTAATTGCCAGGGAAAACTCTAAGCAAGATAATATACAGGCATATATATATATATATATATATATATATATATATATATATATATATAGATGAAATATATACAAGTGTGTAAAAGAAAGCTGGTAGAACTTACAGGCGAGCAAGCTTCCAGTGTTACAACTGTATGGTTAGTTATTCAAGAAATTGAAGAAAGTTTTGATAACAACTATTAATTTGAATCTAAATCAACATGGAAGTTGTTTTGAAAGGAAGTTTGGGGCTTATACTTAAAGAGAAGCCCAGATGAAAACTATTTGAAAAGTGGCGATCGCGCCGAGATTTTTGAAATTGTATCGGGACTTATACAATGACTGAGGCCCAAAAAAGGTTTATTTACAAAGGGATTTGGTCTTACACTCTATTAGAGGCCCAAGAGTTTATTTATACAAAATATGGGGCTTACAACTCAAGGAGAGGCCTAGATGAAAAAGAACGATCGCACCGTTATTTTGAAAACTGTACTGGGACTTATACAATGACTGAGGCCCAAAAAAGGTTTTTTGTACAAAGGGATGGGACTTACACTCTATTAGAGGCCCAAGAGTGTTTATGTGAAGTTTGAAAAATCAAAATTTAGAGGAAACCCTAATTTTGAATTTAAAAGATATAATTTTCAAAGGAAATTAAATAAAAAATGATATAAAATATCAAATATATTTAAAGCAAATATGTGAAATAAATAATATTTTTGTGAAATTTTTGTAGAATAAAATATTTTAATATTTTTGTGAATTTAAAAAAAAAAAGAACCAATAAAAAATAATCAAAATTGAGAGAGAAATTAATTTTGGAATTAATTAATAAAAACCATGAAAAATGTGAAAAATAGCAAAATAGGGGAAAATGGAAAAATGGTCTGGGTGGGTCTTGAACCCAAGACCTCCCATCCAAACACACATGCGCGCTACCACTGGGGTGGTGATACATCCGTGTATCAAAACCACCCCATGTGCATATAAGGGTGACAAGGTTTTAGGCCTGGCCAAGGCTAGCCTGATTTTAGGCCTCTTGCATGAAGGTCATAACTCCCTCAATTCTCCATGGATTTGGACAAAATTTAGATGGATCCTGCCTAGAATTTCATGAGGAATCCAATGGTGCTTTTAGAATTTTCAAAAGATTCCCAAATTTTAAAACCCGATAGTGGTTTCAAAAATAGGTCAAGATTTACATGTTCTATGCTATCACATCATACAAGCAATAATAGCATGGTGAATTGGTTCAAACACAACACATATGATATGTATGAGATGTGTATGATCAATGGACATCAAAGCAATGCATAATTTAAAGAGTTCAAGTTGTCATGTACTTACCTCTTGAAGCTCCTTGTGCTATCTTTCAAGATGCTTGTGCCAGAAGTGATCTAATGCTTTAGACACCTTTAATTGATCCCTTAGAAGCTTTTAGAATGACCAAAACCAGTTGGAATCCTCAGGAACAAGAATTGGCTCTTTCTTGCAAAAGTGGCAAAATGACCAAAATGATATCTCACTCAAATGATGTTACAGTTGGGGGAAACTTGTTGGAACAATTTAAGGATGATATTTGAAGGGTGTTTGAGGTGTTATTTGGTTTTGAAAGTGAATGGATCAAGGCATGGCTGGAAAAATGAAAAAAAGTCAAAATTTGAAGTTTTGGAGGTTGACTTTCTGATTTTGGTTTTTCAGATCAAGGATGAGTGTTTGAACAACTTATATATGATACATTGGATGTGTTTGGATCATGAGCTGTGGTGGAATTGCTCTCTAATGAAAAATTCGATAATGACTTGCAAATGAAGGCATTTCTGCATAATGAGAGGGATATTGAGGAAAGCAAGTGTTGTTGTGCTTTGGTGTACTCAAACTGATCACAATTGATGTCTATTTATAGTGCAACAAGTTTGTTTTGGCATCAATAGTGAATGGAGGCTTGGACAGTCCTTTGGCCAATGGTGATCAAAAGGAATCTCAAGTTTCCTCTAGCCATTGACTTGAGGGTAGGGAACAGGCTATGAGTCCTTTGGTTCAGTGATAAGGCTTGACTCAGTTCAATTAGCAATGTCTTGATGCTTGCCACCTTGTGAATCCATTGAATGCATTGAAACAAAATTGGAGTCTTTGAGATTTCTAGCCTTTTTAGGTGACACATAGCTACATGTAGATCCTTGGCCTTGGGAGGCTTATGGATCAGATCTTTTACCTTTGATGTTATCCTCTGATGTGTCCAAATGGATGACAAGGCTTGCAATTGCCTAACTTATCCAATTCGAGCAAAATTACACAAATTTGTCTTGTATAAGACAGTTGGAAAGTGCCATCTTGGGAGGATCATATCTCCTTGCTCAAATGGAGTTATGGAATGCTCATGTACTTTTTAAATAGCCCTTATATGTTACAATTCATATGTGGTCATAGTTTATCTTGAAACTATCTGGTCTTAGTTGAAAAATCCCCATGAACATTGAGGTTCAAGGCTGAAACTTAGACAGTTTTGTACTAAGTGTTAAATCTTTGATTTTTCACCACTTTGATCCAGTCATAACCAAAAATCCATGAAGAATTAGAGTTTCATGTAGTTCAAGCTTTTGTAGAATGTAGGAAGTCCTACAAATCAGGCTTTGGATCACTCAAAATGGTTGCTTGGATCAAAAGTTATGGTCCTTGGAAGTTGGCACCAAAACCATCCAAATTTAGTAACTTAGAAAAATTTTCAAATTTCCAAGGTTACCCCTTTTACAAGTTATCATGATTTCTTGATCAATTCTTGTTCAAATGACATTATAAATCATATCTTATGAAAATATGAGTCATAAGGATCATTTTTGCCAAAAAAGTCATGTTTTGACTTTTGGCTCTGGAGCGATTCGGCGCGGAGAAACTCAAATTCCCGACTTTTGAGGAATGCATTCTCTGCGGGTGTTTTAACTTTGTAAAGAGACTTCTAGGATTATTTTGAGCACATTGAGTCATATTTTGAAGCCTTGGCTCAATCTCCTATGAAAATTTCACTCTAGAGGCCTCAATCGACAAAAACCCTAATTTGGTGACACCGGGTGTTTCGAAGCTCAATCCACTTGGAATGCTGCAACTTTGTGCTTGATTCTTGATGTAGGAGTCCTCTTGATCCTTTATGGGTGATTGAGAGTTTGGACAAGTTGAAGATCTGTCATACCCCAAATTTTGACCACTAAGATGTCCCATCATTGTGCAAATCATCATCACAATATGGAGGAACCATCATACTTCATCAGTCTCCCCAAAGATGGGTGAACATCCACTACAATCAAAATTAGGGTTTCAAGCCCTCTCAGAGCCTTAGACAAAGGATCAATCAAGGAATGACATGATCTTCAACTTGTCTAACCTCTCAAACATCCACAATGGATCAAAAGGACTCCCACTTCAAGGATTAAGCACAAGGCTGCTCCCTTCTAGGTGGATCAAGTCTCAAGATCGACAGTGTCACCAAATTAGGGTTTTGGTCGACCAGGGCCTCCAGATGGAAATTTTTCACCTGGGCACAAGCCAATGATCCAAAACATAACCTAATATACTTCATGGGACCTCATGGACCCAATCATCAAGTCAATTTTGCCTCAGGGGATGCATTCATCAAAAATCAGGAATTAGGGTTTCTTGACCTAATTCACCCCTAAGTTGACTTTTAGGGCAAATCATGATCCAAGACCTCAAGATAGGTTTTGAGGGTCTCTAATGAACTATATTAATCCATTTGGAACAATGGATTAATCTAAGAAGTTTGAGCAACAAGTCTCAATTTCATCTGCACCACAATTAGGGTTTCGTGGGAAAAGTCAACTGTAACTTTGACTTTTGACCTGGACATGCTCCCAAGCTCTAGGAAATGAATCAATATACCCCATGACACCCATGGAACATGTGCATCAAGTTTCATTTAGGTCAAGGACATGATTTCATGAAGAATTGCACAGTTTGGAATTCATCTGATAAAAAGTCAACTGTGCACAAAATTCAACTTTGACTTTTTGAGATTTTTCACCAAAATGGATTTTTAACCCTAAAATGATGTTAATGTATGATTTGAATCATCATTCATCAAGAAAAATCAAAGAAAGTGGGATAACTTGTAAAAAGGGTAACCATAAAAACTTAGAAAAATTTCTAAGTTATGGAAAAAGTGACACTAATGTGCCAACTTTGGAGGACCATAACTCCTAAACCACAAGGCCATTGTTCCCCCTTCAAAGCTTGATTTGTAGATCTCATTGCCCACTACAAAAGCTTCATACTGACCTATGTTCAAATTCCTCATGGATTTTGAGTTATGGAGTGATCAAAATCAAGAAAAGTCACTTTGTTCCAACACTTGGTGAAAATTTCACTAAGTTAGATTTTACCTTACTTTTTGCCAAATGTAGGGGGATTTTTCACTTGGATTCAAAAGAGATCAAAACCAAACATGTTCAAACAGTTGTTGTATCATGTAAGGGCTTTCCAAAATGGCCAAGAACATTACCAAATTCAATTTGAGTCATGAGATATGACATTGGCAAGTTGCCTTGCTGAAATCTGCCAAGGCAAGGCATATTTTTACACTTTTGGTCGATTTACCAAAATCAGCCAAATCCAAATGCTCCTATCCACTTGGACACATCTGAGGATTGAATCTAAAGGGGACAATCATTGAGCCAAGCCTCCAAAGTCTTTGGAACAAGAAATAACATGTTGAACCTAGAATTGCGAAAATAGGGACAAGAATCCAATTTTGGATTGGAGCATTCAATGGAAGCATCAAGGTGGCATGGACTGAGCCATTCTCAACTGAATTCAGTCAAGACTTATCCAAGACCAAGGGAACCAGCAGCCTGTGCCTTAACCTCTAGTCAATGGCTAGAGGAGACTTGGATTTTCATTTACCAACCTTGGCCAAACCTACTCAGCAGTTGCCATTCACTATTCCTTGTAAAACAAACTTGCTCTACTATAAATAGAGCTCAATTGTGATCAGTTTGAGTACACCAAAGCCATCAAACATATGCTTTCCTCAAAATCTCATCTTTCACTCCAATTTTGCCTTCTAAGGCAAGTCACTATAGGGTTTTGAGTTTGAGAGCTTTTCCAATCAAACCATTCACACACACACACCTCATATACATCATATAGAAGTGATCCAAACACTCACATAACATCTGGAACATAGATTTCACAAAATCACCAGCCAATTGCTCAAGTTCTTGACAGATTTGCAGTTGGGGTACCATCTCAAGTTCCAGATCATTTCAATCCATTCCAAGCATTCATACACACTCCATGGCACCTAGGGAAGCTATCCAGATCATTGGAACCTAGCTGTAACACCTCCAACACAAATCACGATCACCAGCTGCAAGTGGTAAGCATGAGCTCTTCTAACTCTATGATCCATGCAATTTTTGTTGCACAATAATTTGGCCATATGTTCATAATCATGCATGGAATGTTTCCCCTCAATTAATTGCATTGTTTGAATCGTGTATAAAAAATCCTAGCCTTCATGCAGAAATTAGGGTTCTTGAGGATTTTTCGTGATTTCTTATTTTATGCTTAATTTAAATGAAATTAATTGTCATAGACATGATCGTGAGGTTGAAACGAGTTGATTGGTATGTGGATTGCATGATATAATCAAGTATTCAGTGAGATTGAAGAGAAAATGTGTGACGCCCCCAAACTATACCCCCAATTAACATGCCATTAAAGCACTAAAAGAAAATTCGAAATTTCGTCAGAGTACATTTGAGTTCGCGGCATAGAAAGGGAGGAATCACATTAATTGTAACCAAACATACACATAACATGCAACACCTGCCCATAATGATATACAACTGTGGGGTAGCAATCAACAGAGGAAACTTATTTCCTTACACCCACTTTTCAGAAATTAGAATTAAAGCAGAAAATCTAAAATCTGAACAACATATATACATATATACATATAAACATGTCTATCATACATCCATTTATACATATGCAACCACAATATATCATCGGATATACAAAATAATCGCAAACGGCCACCCTAGCTACCCGGAGTCACATATCAGAGCCGACCGACAAAAGAATGAAGACGCAAAGCTTCACAAAAAGAATACCTCCAGCAGCTCTAATCTGCAACGCCTCATAGAGCGTTATAAAACAGCAGAAGGGTGAGAAAAACAACCATAATATAATTGAATAAAATTATATATATAAACACAAAAACGTACAAGTAACACATTCTCACCACAACCACATATAACATAATACCGCACAATTCTCAAACATCGAATACCATTACACACCACACATATACCATACAATCATCAATCACATTCACAAATTCACACACAATTAATTCATGATTTATGCGATGCACATAGACCGACACAACGACTCTATGCACATGCCATGCGGTACCGACTTCCATTGTCTCATGTCTCATCATTAGTTCACTCAGGAACTATTGGAACCATCGCTCGTTACTGAGAATCTCAAGTAACTCCCCGTCGGGCCTACGATGTTCACCCATCGCTTTAGGTCCTCAGGCATCGCCTCATATTTTCGAGGCACACGACGTTAAGGATTGCTTTAAGTCTCCAAAGGAGCTCACAATCGTCTATAACCACCGCTTTAGGTCCTCAGGCATCGCCTCATATTTTCGAGGCACACGATGTTATAGCAATTTCCCTCAGGAATTAAACCGTCACTCAGGACGTTCAACAATGCACACTATGATGCTTGGCATACCATGACTCATGACATTCACATTGCATCTATACACACATTCATAATCATGCACATTCATCAAATACCACACTTAGCATTTTCTTGCCTTTCGGCCACAAAGCATCATCACAACAGCACATAAGTCATCTCACGTACAAAACAACAACATACGGCATAATACACGTCAATTCCACACCATTAAAATGACAAAAATCGATAACCGACACTATTCACATTTCCCGACATAATTTAATCGGCTAACAATTCTCAAAACATCATAATCATAAAGTACAACTCGATACCTTTCCAACGACACCAAGAATTCAAAAATCGGATAATCGGAACCAAAGTTACGAACGAAAACGAAAAATGATATTTTGAAAGATCACATTTTGCAAAAGCTCTGTCCATACGCGTACCACCATGAGCCATACGCGTATGAGCAGAGACTCATTTTCCCAAAGTTCACGTGTAAAAACCCATACGCGTAATGCCCTCTCTCGTACGCGTATTGCCCTGAAATGCTACGCGTATCATACGCAAATGGGCAGATGGCCGAGAAAACAAGCAGCCCATACGCGTATTGCCCTCATGGCTCGCCCACCATACGCGTAACGCCAGGGTTCATACGCGTATGAACATGCCCCATACGCGTATGACCTGGAAAAACCAGAAAATTCCTGCATAATTTGTTCCACGATTTTCCACCCAAAAACCTCCAATTCATCATCCAAATCTCAGAAAAACAGCAAATGGAAGTGTAATAATACCTATCCAACATGTATAGACAATCTAAACACATTCAACACAAGTTCTAACACATTTAAATCAATTCCTACTCAATTTTTCCAAAAAATGATTTTTACTAATTTTCTCCAAATCAATCCAAAACAACAACAAACACACATACACAATCGTATACAATCATACAATAATCGAGTTTCGCACCCTTACCCGATTTAATCGACTCTACAACTTGCTCTTGATGATTTTTTTCCACTCTTTCTCCAATTTTCTCTCTTCTCCTCTTTTCTTCTCTTTTTCCTTCTTTCTTCTTTCTTTCTCTCTGTTTTTCTTTCTTTCCCTTTTCTATTCTATTTTCTTTCTTACTAACTTAACAATTATCTATGAAATGTCCAAAATACCCCCACACTCAAATATCTCGTAAATGTTCCCAAAACGCGATAAAATATAATCACGACGAAAAATAACATATTTTCACATAAAAGTCGAAAATTAAATAAAATAATAATAAAATAATCCAAAAAGACTCAATAAAATAAAATTGGCAAAACGGGGCGTTACAATTCTCCCCCACTTAGAAATTTTCGTCCTCGAAAATCTTACCTGATACAAACAACTCCGGATACGACTCCCGCATCCTACTCTCCAATTCCCACGTCAAATTACCCTCAGCAGCGCCTCCCCACGCCACTTTCACAAGTGCAATCTCTTTACCCCTCAACCGCTTCACCTCGCGATCCAACATACTAACTGGTATTGCCTCGATCGTAAGGTTATCTCTTACCTCAACCTCGTCCATCGAAATCACATGTGAAGGGTCCGGAACATACTTCCGAAGCTGTGAAACATGAAAAATGTCATGCAAATTCGACAGATTCGGCGGTAACGCCACACGATACGCTACAGCACCCACTCTCGCAGATATCTGGTAAGGGCAAATAAATCGAGAAGTAAGCTTCTTAGATTTCAAAGCACGACCAACGCCCGTTACCGGCGTAACTCTCAGAAATACGTGATCACCCTCTTGAAACTCAAGATCCTTCCGTCTCCGATCATGATAACTCTTTTGTCTATCCTGAGAAGCCTTCATTTTCTCACGAATAAACTTTACCTTTTCCGTCGTTTGTTGTACCAAATTCGGTCCAACCACCGAACTTTCACCCGTTTCGTGCCAACACAACGGCGTTCGACATCTTCGTCCATATAAGGCCTCAAAAGGTGCCATTCCAATACTAGAATGGAAACTGTTATTATACGTGAACTCAATCAAAGCAAGATAACCGTCCCACGCACCACCTTGTTCCAAAACACACGCTCTCAACAAATCCTCCAACGACTGAATCGTTCTTTCGGTCTGACCATCAGTCTGCGGATGATAAGCCGAACTCAACCTCAATCTAGAACCCAAAGCCTTCTGTAAACTTTCCCAAAATCTCAATGTAAACCTAGGATCTCGATCAGAAACAATACTTAAAGGAACCCCATGCAATTTCACAATCACACTGATATAGATCTCAGCTAACCGTTCCAAAGAAAAACTGATGTCAATCGGAATAAAATGCGCCGATTTAGTCAGCCTGTCCACAATCACCCAAATAGCATTATGCCCACGCTGAGTGTTCGGTAATCCCGTCACAAAATCCATCGAAATACTATCCCACTTCCACTCAGGAATATCCAACGGTCGCAACAAACCACTAGGCCTCAAATGTTCCACTTTAGATTTCTGACAAGTCAAACATGCATACACAAACTGAGCCACATCTCTTTTCAAACCAGACCACCAGAAAATCTTCTTCAAATCTTGGTACATCTTATTCACACCCAGATGAATACTTAAATTACTCTGGTGTCCTTCCTCCAAAATCATTCTTTTCAACTCCGCATCATCAGGAATACAAATACGACCACGGAATCTCAAAACACCAAAATTATCCACCTTGAAATCCACATTCTCATTCCTCATCAAATCAACGAATTTCAAATCCAGCTTTTGTTTCTCACTAACCGACAACAAAAATTCATTAGCAACCTTCAATATTCCAAGCCTTACACTAACCGAAGTCACTTCACATACCAAACTCAAGTCTCTAAACGACTCCAAAAGTTCCAACTCTTTCACCATTAAAGCCGACATATGCAACGATTTACGACTCAATGCATCGGCTACCACATTAGCTTTACCAGGATGGTAATTCAAGCCAAAGTCGTAGTCTTTCAAGAATTCCAACCATCTCCGCTGTAACGCCCCAGTTTTTGTGAGTTTTATTTAATCGAGTTTAATTGATTATTTTATTATTATATTATTTTATTTTCGACTTTTATTTAGAAAAATGTTATTTTTCATCGTTATTATGTTTTATCGCATTTTGAGAGCGTTTGCGGGATATTTGAGTGTAGGGGTATTTTGGTCATTTGGGTAGATATTTTGTTTAAATAGAATAGAAAAGTTGAGAGAAAAAGAGAGAAGAGAAAAGAAAACAGAAAAAAAGTAGTAAAGAGAAGAAAAGAGAAAGAAAGAGAAGGAAAGAAGAGGAAGAGGAGAGAAAAGAGAAAAAGAGGAAAATCGAGTATTCATCCGTTTCGAGCGCGATTAATCGGGTAAGGGTGAGAAGTTTCAATTATATCTTGCTTGTGTATGTATATGTGTTGTTTGTGGTGAATGTTTTGGTTGTTTTCAATATGTTTCCGTGTATGCCGTATTGGACGAAATCGATAGAAACCGATGTTTTTACGGTCGGAAAGTCGTATAAATACATGTGTTGGTTGGTTGTATGTATGTGAGCTGCTGTTTGCAGTTTCACGAAGTTTGGTTAGGTTTCGGTTAGTTTTCGGGATGTTTCCGTTGTTGTTTACGTTTAGGTTGAATTGTAGGAAATCGATAGAAAACGATGTTTTCACGGTTAGAATTCGAAATAAATTACGTAGTTGTATCGAGGAAGGTTAGGTCGTCGTATGTCGTGCTTTTTATTCGATTTGGTGAAGTTTAAAAATTCTGGTTTTTGAACGATAGAAATTTAATCGAAAAATCGAACGTCGTAGAAATTTCGTTTAAGTGTTCTAAATTGTTCTTATGTATTTGGTGTTTATGATTATATGTTTGTTTCGGTGAAAATGTTCGATTTAGTCGAGTTTTCGGGGATTCGGGAAAAGGACAGCAAGGTTGTAATTTGAAAAATCTGGTTTTTTGTGAAAAACAGGGTTAGGGATCGATACCTAATCCCAGGGATCGATCCCTACTGTGAAAATTGGGAAAAATGGAATTTTTCTACAGCAGGGATCGATACATGCGAGTTAGGGATCGATACCTACTGTGCTGAAACAGAAAATTCTGTTTTTCGGGGAAACTTCGGAAATTCATATCTTTTGATCCGTAGCTCGGATTGGGACGTTCTTTATACCGTTGGAAAGCTAACGAAAAGCTCTTTCTATTAAAAATGGTTTGGAGGGTAAAAGATGATTTAATTAATTCGTGTTTTTGGAAAATAGTCGGGTGGTCGGGTTTTTATCGCGTACAACATGGGCGATTGATGTGTTATCGTGTTATATGCTTTTGATATGTAATGTGTAGCTGGTGTGTTGTTATATGATGTGAATATACGTGATGAGTTGTTGTGATATGGTGTCGATGTTGTGATAATGTGGTTGTTGTGCGGTAAATACATTGTTTGATTTAATATCAATGTATGTTGTTATGGTGTATTGTGGGTAGCCTTTGTGGTGTGAATCCCTTGTGGAAGTAATTGTGATTGCATGATTGTTGTGGTTTGTGGTTTGTGATGAAATGCATTGTTATGTGAAATTCAATGTATGTTGTGTGGTGGCCTTTATGGTTTGAAATGCATTGTTTGAATTGTGTTGCAATGCATGAATGTGTTGTTGATTTGTGGCCTAAGGGCAAGAATATGCAATGTGTGGTATTTGATTATATATGCATGATTATGGATGTGTATGTGGGTGCAATGTGAATGTCATGAGTCATTGTATGCCAAACATCATAATATGCATTGTTGAACGTCCTGAGTGACGGTTTGATTCCAGAGGGAATCTGCTATAACACCGTGGGCCTCGAAAATATGAGGCGCTGCCTGAGGACTTAAAGCGGTGGTTATAGACGATTGTGGGCTCCTTTGGAGACTTAAAGCAATCCTTAACGTCGTGGGCCTCGAAAATACGAGGCGATGCCTGAGGACTTACAGCGACGGGTGAACATCGTAGACCCGACGGGGTGTTATTGGCTACGTCCCAGTAACGAGCGATGATTCCAAGAGTTCCTGGGGAACTAATGAATTACAAGGTTGGAAGTCGGTACCGCATGGCATGTGCATAGAGTCGTAGTGTCGATCTATGTGCATTGCATAAATCATGAGTCATTTGTGCATGAAATTGTGATTGTGATTGATGAGATGAAATATGTGCAATTGTATTGAATGGTATATGTTTGTTTGACATATGTGATTGTGAATGGATGCATGATTGGTGGAAAATCATGATTTGATGACTATGTGTGGAAATTGTGCATTGATTTGTTATGTGTTGAGGTTGTGATGGCCTTGGTAATTGGATGTGCATATGTGATACATGCTATGACTTGGTATGCTTTATGTGCAAATGTGTAGTTATGTTTTTAAGTGTGATGTGTGAGGTGAGAATAACTGTGTATGTGATTTTATGTGTTTTTGCATATTATTATGCAATCTTGCTATAGTTGTTATTTCTCACCCTTCTGCTGGAATATGCTTTTTATGGCATAGTGCAGATTGTCAGCTTTAGAGGCTTGGAGGCTTTTGTGGAGATTAGTCCTCCGTTCCGTTGTCGTTCGTGGTGTCTGCTCTGATACGTAGCACGGGAGTCGGGGAACGTTTTGTTATATGTATATAATTGTTGAATATATTTTGTATTTATATTTTGATGTTCTAAAACAGTTTATTTTGTAAAACAAGTCGGTTATGGATCTTTCCGCTTTATTCCATAATTGACCATCCTTTTGTAAGGAAAAGTTTCCCTTTGTGTTATGTATCAAAAATGTTGAGCAGGGATTGTATTTTATTTCTTTAAATGTGGCATCCCTGTTTCTGTCGGAAAAATAAATTTTTAGTTACTCTGATATTTATTATGTGTTATTTATTTCGCGATGGTAATTGGGGTGTTACATTAGTGGTATCAGAGCAGGTCGGTCCGTCCGGCCAAGTTGTTGAGTCAGTTGGTGTGACAGTTGAATACTGTCGTTGTTGTTTGTCCCTTAGTACGTGATAGGTGTGTGGAACACTGTCAGTACTTTCTGGTTTTTCTAATCCTTTGTTTTCAGGATTGAGTTTGAGATAAGCGGGGGAGAAGCTGGTACTTCTCCATGTTGTTTCAGGTGTGGAGCGTTGGCTCAGTGTACCGTTGGTTGCAAGATTGTAAGTGCTCTTTGGACAGTGTGGTTCCCGGTTCCGAAGGGGATGCGGAGGTAAGGTTTATGTCAACTAAGGATTTGTGCCTTAGGTAGTTTTGTGTACAGGATGTAAGAAATGTTATTATAGTTTGGTAAAGACGGTTTATGCCCCATCATGATTGTCGGCTGTCTATTGACAAATTGAGGAACTGATCACCCTTAATCTCTTGTTGATAGCAGACGGAAATTATGTTGGATGGAATAGACGTGTCTTTCCAGTTTTGATAGCGTGTGAAATGAGTGTTTGGAATTTAAGGAAATGATTACAGATTATTTTGACGAGTCGATGAAGATGCTAATATCGGAAGATGAAACGGATTAGAGGCTTTGGTATGTTGGTTCAATTGGGAAGTTTTGAGAGCGAATGATTGGGCATCGTTAATGGTGGTTCTCGGAGAGAATAATGTGAACTCAAATTGGACGAAGGTAAGGATTTCAGGTTTGGATCTGCTAAGTAAGTAGAAGAACTGTTAGGATGTGAAACTAAGATGTTCTTATGTTCGTGATGATAGTTTTCTAGAAATTGGCAAGAAGGACACAGTGATGAGCTACCGGTTGTGCGTGATTTTCAGATGTATTCCCGGATGGAATATTGGATGTTAGCATTAGAGGTACCCGAACTGATAGAGTAGTTGGAAGATTTACTGGAAAGGAGAATTGTGAGGCCAAGTGTGTCGTTTTGGAGAGCTTCAGTGTTGTTGGCGACAAAAAGGAAGGATGATTGACCGAAATAACAAGCATGATGTGAATAATGGTATTGAGACTATGGAAAGCCAAACTTAGAGTTCCGAAGAGGTTTGGAGTTTTTGGAGTTTTAGAGCATTAATGGAAATTTTGAGAAAACCTTAAGTGTGGATGTACTATTTGAGAGTTCTTTTGGATTGGTTGTTGCTACATGTTGGGATTTATGGAATTTGGACGGTTAAGAGAAGAAATTGTGTATGGATTACTGACAGTTGAATAAGGTAATGGTGGAGAATAAGTGTCCGCTTTCAGGAATAGATGACTGTAATGGTTTGGCTGAGTTTGAGTGAAATTGCAATTGTTTGAAATGTTTGATAAGGATAGTGAATTGTGTGAGTTAAGGCTTTGATCGATTTGATGTGACTAGTTATGTTGTTATCATCGGAATAGACTGGTAATTACTCGGTTAAGCTTGTGTGTGAATAGCCAGTTACCCAGTGCAAGGTTTTGCAAAAGCTTTAAGAATTTATATCTTTTGGAATTTGGTTGGACATTACGAAGTACGGTGATGTTGCTTGGTGTTAGTAATGCGTCCGTAATGTTTGTGGAGTATATGGATCGTATCTTCCATATTTAATTGGATAAGTTCGTAGTGGCTCTGATTGAGAACGTTCGGATCTGTTATAATCTCGAAGGAAGAACAGGTAGAGTGCTTGAGATTTGAATTACAAGTATGGAGAAGAGACGAAGTTTTATGCTAAGTTATTCGAGTGAGAATTTTTGGTTGAAAAGGTTAGTCTTCTTGGATATGTTATTTTTGAGGATGGTATTTGTTGTGAATTCATCGGAAGTAGATCTGGTTTTGCAATGAGGGGTTCCGAAGTTGGTTAAGGAGATTAGAAACTTTTGGGCTCAGTCGGTTGTTACGAAAGGTTATGGAAGACTTTGCTAAGTTCGTACTTCTGTTATTTCAGTTGGCTTGCAAAGGATGAGTCATTTGTTTTGGATGTTCGTTGTGAGTAAGTTTTGGGTGAGCCGAAGTAGAATTTGTCTACGGCTGCAGTTTTGATTCTGTGTGATCCGGTTCAACCGTTTGTGAGGTGTCTTTGATGAGTTAGTCAGTGTGTTAATGTAAGGGAGTAAAGTCGTGGCTTATGCTTTACGACCTTTGAGGATTCATAGAAGGATCTATACTATTCAGGATTTGGAATTAGTCGCGGTTGTATTGTGTTGGAAAATTTGGAGGTATTATTTTTATGGTTCTCGGCTCGGAGTGTTTGGTAATCGCAAGAGTTTAGAGTACTTGGTTGGTTTGAAGGAATAGAGTATGAGACAATGAGGATGGTTGGAATTTTTGATGAGTTATGACTTTAGTTGGAATTATCCTGTTGGTAAAGGTAAGGTCTTGCTTGGAAAGTTAAGTCGAAAGTTTCAGGGTATGTCTGTTTTGATGGTCAGAGAATTAGGATAATTTGAGCAGTTCAGAGACTGGTGTCTGGTGTGTGAGATAACACAGGAGAGTGTGTGGTTAGGAATATTAAAAGTGAACAGTGATTTTTGGTGAATAAGAGAAAGAGTTAGACCTTGGACGTGAAATTGGTAGTTTTGATAGTTGCGAGTAATCAGAGTGCGCAGCGGATGCGTGGTGTTGCACAATTTGTATTTGTGTGTGTGTGACTTGTAAGATTTCGTAGGTTGAACGTTGGGAAACGGTAGGAATGATGAGACCGTGGGATGTTCTATAATGGAAGTGATAAGTGAAAGGTTTAAATGTTATCCATGGGCTACTATGTAGATGGATGTTTCGGTTATATGTTCGATTGGTGAATCGTAGCATTGTTGTGGTATGATTGTGTGACAAGGATGTTAGTATTATGGTTGTGTGGAGGTTGTTTAATCGGTGTTGTGTCGTGGAACTTGTGTTCTTGTTTGTGTTGTTGCCTCGTTTCCATGGTGATGGTTCGAGCGTGTGTAGCTAATTCCTGTGTGGGGAATTAGGGGAGTGTTACCTATGGTAGGGTAACGATCTTGTTGTGTTTCGGTTCTAGAGTGAACCTGTGTGTTGGTATCGTGGTTTTCCTTGAGTTGTGAGTTGGTCGTCAAGTGCATTGTATGGGCTTTGCATCTTGTCGTTGTAGTTGTCGTCGTATCGTGTTGTTGTAATTACGGTTAGCAAGGGTTTGTCTGTTGTGTTATTCGTGGTGTGCCTTTTGTTGGCATGTTGGTTTGTTCGTCGGATGCGAGAGTCGTGTCCGGAGTTGTTCGTCTCGGTTATATTTTCGAGGACGAAAATGTCTAAGTGGGGGAGAATTGTAACGCCCCAGTTTTTGTGAGTTTTATTTAATCGAGTTTAATTGATTATTTTATTATTATATTATTTTATTTTCGACTTTTATTTAGAAAAATGTTATTTTTCATCGTTATTATGTTTTATCGCATTTTGAGAGCGTTTGCGGGATATTTGAGTGTAGGGGTATTTTGGTCATTTGGGTAGATATTTTGTTTAAATAGAATAGAAAAGTTGAGAGAAAAAGAGAGAAGAGAAAAGAAAACAGAAAAAAAGTAGTAAAGAGAAGAAAAGAGAAAGAAAGAGAAGGAAAGAAGAGGAAGAGGAGAGAAAAGAGAAAAAGAGGAAAATCGAGTATTCATCCGTTTCGAGCGCGATTAATCGGGTAAGGGTGAGAAGTTTCAATTATATCTTGCTTGTGTATGTATATGTGTTGTTTGTGGTGAATGTTTTGGTTGTTTTCAATATGTTTCCGTGTATGCCGTATTGGACGAAATCGATAGAAACCGATGTTTTTACGGTCGGAAAGTCGTATAAATACATGTGTTGGTTGGTTGTATGTATGTGAGCTGCTGTTTGCAGTTTCACGAAGTTTGGTTAGGTTTCGGTTAGTTTTCGGGATGTTTCCGTTGTTGTTTACGTTTAGGTTGAATTGTAGGAAATCGATAGAAAACGATGTTTTCACGGTTAGAATTCGAAATAAATTACGTAGTTGTATCGAGGAAGGTTAGGTCGTCGTATGTCGTGCTTTTTATTCGATTTGGTGAAGTTTAAAAATTCTGGTTTTTGAACGATAGAAATTTAATCGAAAAATCGAACGTCGTAGAAATTTCGTTTAAGTGTTCTAAATTGTTCTTATGTATTTGGTGTTTATGATTATATGTTTGTTTCGGTGAAAATGTTCGATTTAGTCGAGTTTTCGGGGATTCGGGAAAAGGACAGCAAGGTTGTAATTTGAAAAATCTGGTTTTTTGTGAAAAACAGGGTTAGGGATCGATACCTAATCCCAGGGATCGATCCCTACTGTGAAAATTGGGAAAAATGGAATTTTTCTACAGCAGGGATCGATACATGCGAGTTAGGGATCGATACCTACTGTGCTGAAACAGAAAATTCTGTTTTTCGGGGAAACTTCGGAAATTCATATCTTTTGATCCGTAGCTCGGATTGGGACGTTCTTTATACCGTTGGAAAGCTAACGAAAAGCTCTTTCTATTAAAAATGGTTTGGAGGGTAAAAGATGATTTAATTAATTCGTGTTTTTGGAAAATAGTCGGGTGGTCGGGTTTTTATCGCGTACAACATGGGCGATTGATGTGTTATCGTGTTATATGCTTTTGATATGTAATGTGTAGCTGGTGTGTTGTTATATGATGTGAATATACGTGATGAGTTGTTGTGATATGGTGTCGATGTTGTGATAATGTGGTTGTTGTGCGGTAAATACATTGTTTGATTTAATATCAATGTATGTTGTTATGGTGTATTGTGGGTAGCCTTTGTGGTGTGAATCCCTTGTGGAAGTAATTGTGATTGCATGATTGTTGTGGTTTGTGGTTTGTGATGAAATGCATTGTTATGTGAAATTCAATGTATGTTGTGTGGTGGCCTTTATGGTTTGAAATGCATTGTTTGAATTGTGTTGCAATGCATGAATGTGTTGTTGATTTGTGGCCTAAGGGCAAGAATATGCAATGTGTGGTATTTGATTATATATGCATGATTATGGATGTGTATGTGGGTGCAATGTGAATGTCATGAGTCATTGTATGCCAAACATCATAATATGCATTGTTGAACGTCCTGAGTGACGGTTTGATTCCAGAGGGAATCTGCTATAACACCGTGGGCCTCGAAAATATGAGGCGCTGCCTGAGGACTTAAAGCGGTGGTTATAGACGATTGTGGGCTCCTTTGGAGACTTAAAGCAATCCTTAACGTCGTGGGCCTCGAAAATACGAGGCGATGCCTGAGGACTTACAGCGACGGGTGAACATCGTAGACCCGACGGGGTGTTATTGGCTACGTCCCAGTAACGAGCGATGATTCCAAGAGTTCCTGGGGAACTAATGAATTACAAGGTTGGAAGTCGGTACCGCATGGCATGTGCATAGAGTCGTAGTGTCGATCTATGTGCATTGCATAAATCATGAGTCATTTGTGCATGAAATTGTGATTGTGATTGATGAGATGAAATATGTGCAATTGTATTGAATGGTATATGTTTGTTTGACATATGTGATTGTGAATGGATGCATGATTGGTGGAAAATCATGATTTGATGACTATGTGTGGAAATTGTGCATTGATTTGTTATGTGTTGAGGTTGTGATGGCCTTGGTAATTGGATGTGCATATGTGATACATGCTATGACTTGGTATGCTTTATGTGCAAATGTGTAGTTATGTTTTTAAGTGTGATGTGTGAGGTGAGAATAACTGTGTATGTGATTTTATGTGTTTTTGCATATTATTATGCAATCTTGCTATAGTTGTTATTTCTCACCCTTCTGCTGGAATATGCTTTTTATGGCATAGTGCAGATTGTCAGCTTTAGAGGCTTGGAGGCTTTTGTGGAGATTAGTCCTCCGTTCCGTTGTCGTTCGTGGTGTCTGCTCTGATACGTAGCACGGGAGTCGGGGAACGTTTTGTTATATGTATATAATTGTTGAATATATTTTGTATTTATATTTTGATGTTCTAAAACAGTTTATTTTGTAAAACAAGTCGGTTATGGATCTTTCCGCTTTATTCCATAATTGACCATCCTTTTGTAAGGAAAAGTTTCCCTTTGTGTTATGTATCAAAAATGTTGAGCAGGGATTGTATTTTATTTCTTTAAATGTGGCATCCCTGTTTCTGTCGGAAAAATAAATTTTTAGTTACTCTGATATTTATTATGTGTTATTTATTTCGCGATGGTAATTGGGGTGTTACATCCGCTGCCTCATGTTCAACTCTTTCTGATCAAATAAATATTTCAAGCTTTTATGACCACTAAAGACTTCGAACCTTGCACCATAGAGATAGTGCCTCCAAATCTTCAACACAAAAACCACAGCCGCTAACTCAAGATCACGAGTAGGATAGTTTTTCTCATGAACTCTCAACTGTCTTGAAGCATAAGCTACAACTTTACCTTCCTGCATCAGCACCACCTAAACCAATTAAAGAAGCATCGCAGTACACAACAAACGGTTCATTAGGATCAGGTAAAATCAGAATAGGAGCTGTCGTTAATCTTCTCTTCAGCTCACAAAAACTCTCTTCACATTGAATATCCCAAATGAGTGCTTTGCCCTTACAAGTCAACTGCGTCAAAGGAAGAGCTAGCTTAGAAAACCCTTCAATGAACCTCCGGTAATAACCAGCCAAACCCAAAAAGCTTCGAATCTCGGTAACGGATCTAGGAGCCTCCCATTGTAGAACTGCTTCTACTTTAGATGGATCCACATCAATACCATTACCTGAAATCACGTGCCCAAGAAAACTCACCTCAGACAACCAGAATTCACACTTGGACAATTTGGCAAAAAGCTTCCTTTCCTTCAAAACCTGCAAAACAATACGCAAATGCTCTGCATGTTCCTCACGAGACTTAGAATAGATTAAAATATCATCAATAAACACCACCACAAAACGATCCAAATGCTCGTGGAAAATCCGATTCATGTATTCCATAAACACACCAGGCGCATTAGAAACCCCGAACGACATCACTGAATATTCATAATGACCGTAACATGTTCTAAAGGCCGTCTTCTGAATATCCTCTTCTTTCACTCTTATTTGATGATAACCCGATCTCAAATCAATCTTACTAAATACACAAGCATCAACCAACTGATCCATCAGATCATCAATCCTTGGAAGCGGATACTTGTTCTTAATCGTCACTTTGTTCAACTGGCGATAATCAATACATAATCGCATACTCCCATCTTTCTTTTTCACTAACAAAACCGGAGCACCCCAAGGAGAAACACTTGGCCTCACGAACCTCTTTTCCAACAACTCATTTAACTGCTTTTTCAACTCCACCAATTCAGATGCCGACATTCTATAAGGTGCCATAGAAACAGGTCTAGTACCAGGAACTAGATCTATCGAAAATTCCACCTCTCTCACCGGCGGCACATTCTTTCTAAACTCATCATTTCCGGCAGCATACGGTGCACCCTGCACAGCTCGTGCCATCGCTTCCATCGCAGCAGCCAAAGCAGCATCATTACGACCAGCCATATTCTGTTCGTCTAAACACAGAAACTATGGTTAAACAACAACTCGTCCAATATGCCAGACACAACAGACACAACAGACACCACAAACACAACTGACACGGACGTAGCTCTGATACCACTTAATGTGACGCCCCCAAACTATACCCCCAATTAACATGCCATTAAAGCACTAAAAGAAAATTCGAAATTTCGTCAGAGTACATTTGAATTCGCGGCATAGAAAGGGAGGAATCACATCAATTGTAACCAAACATACACATAACATGCAACACCTGCCCATAATGATATGCAACTGTGGGGTAGCAATCAACAGAGGAAACTTAGTTCCATACACCCACTTTTCAGAAATTAGAATTAAAGCGGAAAATCTAAAATCTGAACAACATATATACATATATACATATAAACATGTCTATCATACATCCAGTTATACATATGCAACCACAATATATCATCGGATATAAAAAATAATCGCAAACGGCCACCCTAGCTACCCGGAGTCACATATCAGAGCCGACCGACAAAAGAATGAAGACGCAGAGCTTCACAAAAATAATACCTCCAGCAGCTCTAATCTGCAACGCCTCATAGAGCGTTATAAAATAGCAGAAGGGTGAGAAAAACAATCATAATATAATTGAATAAAATTATATATATAAACACAAAAATGTACAAGTAACTCATTCTCACCACAACCACATATAACATAATACCGCACAATTCTCAAACATCGAATACCATTACACACCACACATATACCATACAATCATCAATCACATTCACAAATTCACACACAATTAATTCATGATTTATGCGATGCACATAGACCGACACAACGACTCTATGCACATGCCATGCGGTACCGACTTCCATTGTCTCATGTCTCATCATCAGTTCACTCAGGAACTATTGGAACCATCGCTCGTTACTGAGAATCTCAAGTAACTCCCCGTCGGGCCTACGATGTTCACCCCGTCGCTTTAGTTCCTCAGGCATCGCCTCATATTTTCGAGGCACACGACGTTAAGGATTGCTTTAAGTCTCCAAAGGAGCTCACAATCGTCTATAACCACCGCTTTAGGTCCTCAGGCATCGCCTCATATTTTCGAGGCACACGATGTTATAGCAATTTCCCTCAGGAATTAAACCATCACTCAGGACGTTCAACAATGCACACTATGATGCTTGGCATACCATGACTCATGACATTCACATTGCATCCATACACACATTCATAATCATGCACATTCATCAAATACCACACTTAGCATTTTCTTGCCTTTCGGCCACAAAGCATCATCACAACAGCACATAAGTCATCTCACGTACAAAACAACAACATACGGCATAATACACGTCAATTCCACACCATTAAAATGACAAAAATCGATAACGACACTATTTACATATCCCGACATAATTTAATCGGCTAACAATTCTCAAAACATCATAATCATAAAGTACAACTTGATACCTTTCCAACGACACCAAGAATTCAAAAATCGGATAATCGGAACCAAAGTTACGAACGAAAACGAAAAATGATATTTTGAAAAGTCACATTTTGCAAAAGCTCTGTCCATACGCGTACCACCATGAGCCATACGCGTATGAGCAGAGACTCATTTTCCCAAAGTTCACGTGTAAAAACCCATACGCGTAATGCCCTCTCTCGTACGCGTATTGCCCTGAAATGCTACGCGTATCATACACAAATGGGCAGATGGCCGAGAAAACAAGCAGCCCATACGCGTATTGCCCTCATGGCTCGCCCACCATACGCGTAACGCCAGGGTTCATACGCGTATGAACATGCCCCATACGCGTATGACCTGGAAAAACCAGAAAATTCCTGCATAATTTGTTCCACGATTTTCCACCCAAAAACCTCCAATTCATCATCCAAATCTCAGAAAAACAGCAAATGGAAGTGTAATAATACCTATCCAACATGTATAGACAATCTAAACACATTCAACACAAGTTCTAACACATTTAAATCAATTCCTACTCAATTTTTCCAAAAAATGATTTTTACAAATTTTCTCCAAATCAATCCAAAACAACAACAAACACACATACACAATCGTATACAATCATACAATAATCGAGTTTCGCACCCTTACCCGATTTAATCGACTCTACAACTTGCTCTTGATGATTTTTTTACACTCTTTCTCCAATTTTCTCTCTTCTCCTCTTTTCTTCTCTTTTTCCTTCTTTCTTCTTTCTTTCTCTCTATTTTTCTTTCTTTCCCTTTTCTATTCTATTTTCTTTCTTACTAACTTAACAATTATCTATGAAATGTCCAAAATACCCCCACACTCAAATATCTCGCAAATGTTCCCAAAACGCGATAAAATATAATCATGACGAAAAATAACATATTTTCACATAAAAGTCGAAAATAAAATAAAATAATCCAAAAAGACTCAATAAAATAAAATTGGCAAAACGGGGCGTTACAAAATGCAAATAAGCCAAACCCAGAACACGCGCGTGTTCTTGGTGTGTTCTTGGCGCCATTTTTTGAAAATTCAAATATTTGAATTTTGTGATTTTATTTAATTGATTCAAAAATTAATTTCTCTCTGAGTTTTAATGATTTTGAGTTGATTCTTTTTTTAATAATTCACAAAAATGTTAAAATATTTTATTTTCCCAATAAATCCCAAAAATATTATTTATTTTGTATAATTGATATTTTTGCAAAGAATTAATCTTTTAATTGTTTTTAACATTTAAAATATTTTTTCCACCTTGATTTTGCAACTTTTAATGTCTTCTAATTATTTTGTAGGTCAATACTTAATTTTTGAAGCATTAATCCAAGATCACAATTTATTTTCCATATGTTAAACAATTTTGATCATTTTAATTGAATTTTTATTCAATTAAATACATTTTTGAAAACAAATTAGGGTTTTTGGATTAATTCAACCCTCATAAATCATTTTCAAAACACTTTGGGCCTCTAATAGAGTGTAAGACCCAATCCTTTTTTGACCAATCATTTTTGGGCCTCAGTATATTGTATAAGTCCCGATACCATCAAAATAAACGGCGCGGTCGTCGCCTTTTCAAATCAAACCAACTGGGCCTCTCCTTGAGCTATAAGACCCATTCAAAACTTTTGGGCCTCTATTAGAGTGTAAGACCCAACCCTTTGTAAATACAACCTATTTTGGGCCTCACTTATGGTATAAGTCCCGTTGTGTTTCAAAAATCTCGGCGCGATCATCATCCGTTGAAAAACAAACTGGGCCTCTCCTTGAGCTATAAGACCCATTCAAACCTTTTGGGCCTCTTAAAGGAGTGTAAGACCCATCCCACTGTACAGAAAACAATTTTTGGGCCTCAGTCACTTGTATAAGTCCCTCTGTACAAAACAATAGTGCAATCACTGATAAAACCTTGGGCCTCTCCTTGAGCTGTAAGCCCCAAATCTTTCTTTTTCAAAGCACTTTCTCCTTTGATTTTGAAATATACTATTGTTTTCAATCTTTCTTTGTTGAACAACAAACGAAACAGCATGGAAGCTCTACAACCGAGTAAGTGTTTACACGCTTTCATTTACTGCTTTCATATACATATAACTGTATTGTAGGGTTGTTTCGCTGTAAGTCTTCTTTCATAAACTCATATCAACTGTGTAATAATAGTATAGATATTTAGAGTTTCCCCGGCAACTACTTCTAGCATTAAAGTCGTTGATCACTCTTAAATAGTCAAAACTAGATCTCCATAGGATTACCAGACACAGTCTTCCCTCCTCTTGGGGTTAAACAATATGGAGATATGAAAGACATCATTCTCTGTGAACCCTTTCATAGACTGTCACTCGTAGAAGTTGTCAAAGAAACTCTATTCCCCAAAGATGATCTTTTCTCCGTGAATAGCATCTCTTGAGTTTCTTCCAAATTCTCGGACTTTCCTGGCTTGATCTATTCTTGGTGAATGGCATGTCTTGAACTTCTCGGGGTTTGGGGACCCACGGGCTTCTTAAAAGCATCGGCCTCCTCTTGGGCATCGTACAAGGACCCACATGTTTCCTAAAAGCAACCTCGCCTCCTCTTGGGCTTAGTACAAGGACCTCTCGGCTTCTTAGAAGTATTCACAGCCTCCTCTTAGGCTTCGTATAATGATTTCTTCCTCCGGGAATGATAGCCTCCTCTTGGGCTTCATACAAGGACCACTCGGCTTCTTAAAAGTTTCCAGCCTCCTCTTGGGCTTCGTACAAATTGTCCCGACGACCTCCTAGAGGTATAGGAACAGAACTTAATCATCTGCATAGAACAATCCTTTCAAAGAGTCTACTACTGTTTCTCAAAGCATAGTACAAAAGATGAAACTCTAGACTTGGACAGTCTAACCTCCTTGAGTCTCAAAGACATTCTCAAGTGACCCCTTCGTTAAATAGGAAGAAAACCCGTAGACTCGGACAGTCTCAATACCCTTCAGATTTCCCACTTCCTTAAAGAACAGGAACAACCATGACCCTCGAATCAAATCCTTGAGTACAACATTACTCATATAAGAACTGATTTTCTCTTTAAAATCAGCATACTGGACCTGTCACTCAACTGAAACAGTAACCATAGCCTCCTCTTAGGCTTTGTATAATGATCCTTCTCCAGTGAAGTTAGCCTCCTCTTAGGCTTTATACAATGATTCTCCCCAGCGGAGTCAAACAACGTTTAGCCTTTCTCTCGGGCTTTGTATGAGACACATAAGAGACTCCCTCGTTGAGTCAATCACCCCTTTTGCCTCCATCTCGGGCTTTATACGAGATACAAAAAGGTTCTTATTGAGCCAAACAAATTTTAGCCTCCATCTTGGGCTTTATACGAGATACCATAAGACTCTATCGTCGAGTAAAAAACCTTTTAGCCTCTCTCTCGGGCTTTGTATGAGACACATATTAGCCTCCTCTTAGGCTTTGTATAAGAAAACCACTGGTTGATCCAATCAACCTTTTTGCATCAAAGATGTGCCTCGTTCACAGTACACAAACATCAACAACTCCTTTCCCTTCATCTAATCGTTGTAAGCGGCAAACCTCTGGATCATCTACATCCATGCCACTGTCCCTCTTTTAGCATGAGAAATTCCTAAGGAAAGATAGCATTGCTCTACACTGAGTTAAAGTCTTCTCCTTCAGGTTAAAATCCCCTTTAAAGGAAATTATGGCATTGCCGGATTCACAAATCCCGGTTAAAGTAATTCTCCTTTATAAACAGTTGTGACATACAACCCCCTCTTTAGAGATGACAAGTTCTCTCTAAAGTCAACACCCTTTTAGCTTCACATCTTGGGCTTTGAACAAGATACAAATAGACCTTTCAGCTTCACATCTTGGGCTTTGAACAAGATACAAACTACCTTTCGCTTCACGTCTTGGGCTTTGAACAAGACACCAAAAACACCATTTCCTCCCATAGAATAGGAGGAACTACGAATTCTCTGATTTCCCTGTTTCGGTAAACGGGAATACGTAGGCATAAGATTGAAAGAAAAATCTTAGCGAGCACACTAAACAAAAACCCAAAATCCCATACTCTCACATATATATCAAGAAGCATCCGTCCTAACATCTAAACCTCCCGCCACTTTTAAAAAAATAAACCCGATAGAGACCACGAATCTTTGTAACATCTGTAACCTAACAGACCGCTGTTTAACCTCAGTTTACAAGCAGGCTTAATTTGAGACATCTATTTCCCTTCCTTCATCAACTTTAATAGGATAAAAAATGAATCGAGCTATAGACACCAAAGAGCGATAGCGCTTCGCAACCGCGTCCAAAAATCGCTCGCTACAGAAAAAATGGCGACTTCACTGGGGACATATGGCGACTCTGCTGGGGACTTGTCATTAGGATCTATTTCACCTTTGTAGCAAGATCTTGTTCTCTTCCCACCTATCAGACGGAAACCATAAAAGCGGCGCCCACCGTGGGGCTCTTCTACCCTTTTTTCTTTTCACTTGTGTGAATACCACAGATTAGGGCTTCCGCCGGGGAACCCATTTTCTGTCAGGAACTTAGGATTCATAGCTTTAAAGGTCTAGGATGTTTAGGACAAATATATATACTACTTTTCCTAATTGCTATACCTGTTTATTTTTCTGCTAATGGGAATGCGTGTGATGCCGCATGTGGAAAGATTGAGTATACACTTAAGATAAGTGATGGCGACGAGGTCGACCATCAACCTCAGTGGAGGCTGACCAATGCAACCCATTCCCTCTCTTAAGCAATGGGCCGATTATGATGTCTGAGAAGCTGAGGAGCCAACCCTTTTGTAGTGCGGAAACTATCGGAAATAGTTGTCACGCGATACTACCCTCATTTGAGGCTGGTGATCTATTCTCGGTGAATGACACTTACTCTAAAATTGCTCTACAACTCGCTGGCGATCCGCTTGTTGTTTTGCTTTCCTGGGAGGAGCTGATGATAATGAGTACAGGTACAAAAATCACCCTAGTATAAACCTTTGGGGATGGGTAGAGCCTTGACTTCATGACAACGACCCTTTGACCCCACATTTTTTCTATGTTTTTGTGTGCTGCATTCATGCATTCATTTAAAAAACATTAAAACAAGAAAAAAATCTTCTCTTCTAGTCATTTTGTTTTTCAAAATAAACTAAGACAATGATTGCAAATGTCAGAAAAAAGGATTGCGCTCATGGATTTCGGTAGAAGGGGAACCCATAGGTATACCTTCAGGATTCCAAAACTAGAAGATTTAAGAGGTTTGGCGAGAATGATCACAAATCAAGAGGCCTTCAAAGCCAAATACGGAGGTCTGCTACCTCTGTTAAGGGTCCATGTGATTGAGGGAATCATGGACGCGCTCGTCCAATTCTACAATCTGGTTTATCACTACTTTACATTCCCAGATTACCAGCTCGCACCAACGCTGGAGGAGTATTCTCATCTGATCGATTTACATATCACTGATCGAGCTCCTTTTTCTGGACTGGAAGAAATTCCAAAGGATCAGACCATTGCAAGAGCAATTTATTTGGACGAGTCAGAGGTCAGGACTCACATGACCACTAAGGGTGGCATCCAAGGTTTTCCAGCCCAGTTCTTGACAAATAAGGCCCTGTATTTTGCCAGTATAGGAAACGTGACTGCTTTTGAAAGCATCTTTGTCTTGCTCACTTACGGGTTATTTTTATTTCCCAACATCAATAACTTCGTCGATATCAACTCCATTAAGGTTTTTCTCATTGGAAACCCTGTGTTGACTTTGCTCGCAGATGCGTATCATTATGTACCCTTGGGAAATTTGTACAGCGGAGGGGAGATCACATGCTGTGTACCTTTGCTTTACAAATGGTTTATCTCCCACTTGCCCAAGTCTGCTGCTTTTTGGGATTGCAAGAGTGCCTTACGTTGGTCGCAGAAGATCATGTCTCTTACCAACTCTGATATAGATTGGTGTAATAGGATCTGTGATGGAATCATAATCATTGATCGTTGTGGAAACTTCCCCAACCTACTCCTTATAGGAACTAAGGGAGGAATCAATTACCATCCAGTTCTCGTTCGTCGTCAATTTGGATACCCGATGAGACACGTCCCACGGGGTGTTCATCTTGAAGGTCTTTTCTTCAAGGAAGGAGAAAATGACAGAGCACTAAAGATGGAAATAGTGCACGCTTGGAAGCATGTTCATAAGAAAGGACGAGAGTCTCTGGGAAAACTAGACTGTGTCTCTGTGGAGCCTTATCTCCATTGGGTATAAACTAGAGCTCTCAAGCTAAAAATGCCTTATTCTCGTTACGGAATTCTTCCGCCGAGGGAATCTGTCATGTACTTCATGAAGGAAACTGAAAAGCTTCAGGTTACTCTCAACAAAGTTCAAAAGGAGAGAAGGTCTTAGAAGAACAAGTACCGCACCCTCGACATAGAGTGTATCAAAATACAACAATTACTGAAAGATAAGGATGCTCTGATTGAAATTTTGGAGCAACATGCTGTGGATAATCAAGATGACCAAAGGAATTTGCTCGCTCCTTTCACTTGGCAAAGGAATGACAACCCGACAACGGCTCAAGAGCCCCGGTCAAAGAAAAGGAAGATACCAGAATCAGCACCCGATTTCTCTTCAGAGAGGACTCGGGACCCATTAGCTTAGGTTTCTGTTTCTGCACCTTGTAATCTACTATATTTCCATTTCTGTGATCCTTTGAATTTCAATAAAAAGGGGTTTCCCCACTGTTTGATATTTGCAATCTAATTGTCGAAGTTTATTTTGATTAAACCAAAAAACTATTATTATAATCAATGCATTCATCATTCTCACATCACGTATTCTTCTCACCTACGAATCTCACGTTTGTGTTTCGGTTCTAGAGTCAAACTGTCTCATTCGTACAATACTCGGGCCAATCGTCAGAAAAAGATGGATGATCTTGAGGAAGAAAATAGAGAGTTGAAGGAAGAGATCGACGCTCTGAGAGAGGATATGAGAAAGCTTCGTAACGACATGCAAGCCATGGCAGAAGCTCAGCTATAAAGGACTTTGATCTCAGAGATCACCTCAACTCCCATAGTGGAAAAGTATGATCCTAGGTATCAAATGCCGAAAGATTGTCTTTGGGGCATGCCTGTTAACTATATCCCGGAAGGATATGTTCCGCCGATCACTGGAGATCAGGGAATCATAACAGAAGCCGCTGGGCCTGAAGGTTACAAACTTCGGGAAAACGAAGATGCCATAGGCATATTGAAGACTCCTGAAGGTTACAAACTTCGGGAAACGCCAAGACTCACTGCCGTAGTCACGGTACCACCCCCTGTGGTGCACACTGTCCCAGAAGGAAAGATTCCACCGATACCTTCTGGTAAGAAGGAAACTATGTTCGATAGAATGGATGAATTCCAGGAGCAGTTCCTGGAAATGCAGAAGGAGCTGCAAGCCATTCGTGGTCAGGATTTATTTGGAAAGGATGCCGCAGACCTCTGCTTGGTCCCCAATGTGAAAGTTCCGCACAAATTTCAAGTGCCCGACTTTGAAAAATACAAGGGTAACTCTTGCCCTCAAAGCCATCCGGTGATGTACGCTCGGCGAATGTCAGCTCAGATGGAGAATCAGGACCTGCTGATTCACTACTTTTAGGATAGTTTAACCGGTGCCGCACTCAAATGGTACATGGGTTTAAACCGTACTACTATCAGCACTTTCAGAGATCTTGGTACTGCCTTCGTCCAACAATACAAATACAATTTGGACATGGCACCGGACAGAGATTAACTCAGATCAATGTTGCAAAAGGACAAGGAAACCTTTAAGGAGTATGCTCAAAGGTGGCGTGAAATTGCCGCTCAGATTTGTCCACCTCTTGAGGAAAAAGAGATGACAAAGATCTTCTTAAAAACCTTAAGCTCATTTTACTATGCCCGAATGGTTGCCAGTGTACCCAGTTGATTTCACCGAGATGGTGGGCATGGGCGTACGTCTTGAGGAAGCCGTCTGAGAAGGACGTTTGGTAAAAGACGCTGGATCGACGAGCGGTACTAAAAAATACGGTAGTGCTCTCCCTAAGAAAAAAGAGAAAGATATTGGGAATATCTCTCTCAGAAAGCAAAGGTGACGGTACCAGCCAGTAGCAGCTGTAACTCCTGCTATCAGCCCTGTGCCTATTCCTACGTATCAACCTCAGGTTGCGCAGAGCCAACCTAATCAGCAAAGGACACAACAGCCTCTTCAGCAGGCTCGTCCTCAATACAACAACAACCGTACAACACGGCCACCAGGGTTTGATCCTATACCCATGTTGTACGCAGAACTATTTCCATTACTACTGACTAAGGGGCATATTCAGACTAAGTCTCCTCTTACAGTACCAGAAAATCTGCCTTTTTGGTTTAAGGTGGATCAGACGTGCCCTTATCATCAAGGAGGACCAGGGCATAACATAGAGAATTGTCTCAATTTCAAATGCGACGTGCAAAAGCTTGTTAGGAGCGGGATCCTATCTTTCAAAGATACGAATCCCAATGTTCTCACAAACCCGCTGCCTCAACATGAGAAAGATGCAGTCAACCTGATTGAGAAAGAATTTAACAACGTCTATCAAATTCACGATGTACTCTTATTGAGGACCAATTTGGCCAAGATGCATTGTAGATAGAGTGGATATGGCCATGTGCCACCTCATAATTATCATCAATGTGATGTCTGCTCTAAAAACAATCAAGGATGTTCAGTAGTACAAACAGCTCTACAGGAACAGATGGATCTCGGATGGATCCAAGAGCACCGAGTTCGTGGAGTTAATATGGTCTATATGAATTCCAACGTCATTCAGAACCACGACATTCGTGCGATGAATGTCAATCTGGTGGCAATGCACTCAAGGCAAAGCCAGTATCATAATCTGCCACGGCACGATTACAGTTCCTGTCTGACTTGCTCGGTAAACAAACAGGGATGCTCTTTCATGCAAGAGGCCCTCCAGCGTCAGATGGATCTTGGATGGATTCAAGACTACCATGATAGGAACCCTTATCAGATCAACATGGTTCAGATCTTTGATATTCGCGTGATAAATACCAACTTAGTAGAGTTACATGCTGAACAGGTCCGACTCGGATTCCTGGTGTCACATAATTATCACAGCTGTAAAGCGGGTTGCGAAAACGATCGAGGTTGTACCCTTGTCCAGGAGGCACTTCAGCACTTGTTAAATCACTGGTGGATGCCAATTTATATGGATGAAGATACTCAGCAAATTAGTATCAATAACAGGAATCCCACTCGGCGTCAAAGTCAGGATGTCCGATCTGTGGAAGCTAACCTAGTGAGGTTACATTGTATTCAAAGTGGGTGTGGCCAGGTGCCACCACACAATTACGACCGTTGTAGCGTCTGTTCGGAAAGTAACTAAGGGTGTTACCTTATGAGAGCAGCTCTTCAGGGTCAGGTGGATCGTGGAGAAATTCGTCCATATCCGGGTTCTGGACCCAATTGGTCGCCGAACTACCTTGCCAATCAAGTCGAGGATGTTGTCACAATCTCTGGTCATCAAGGACCAGGGATGTTTTTGCCATTATCCCTCTACTTGACGAATCCAAAGCTCCCAACCGGGAACGGATCGAGATTACTTATGATGGTCAGAAAAATCAGAAGGTTCCCATAGTCATCTATCTGCCGAGACCATTACCATATGAATCAACTAAGGCTATCCCTTACAAGTACGGTGCAACAACAATTGAGAATGGAAAGGAAATTCCATTACCCTCCGTCGTGAACATCGCAAACATCATTCGAGTAACACGAAGTGGTAGAATATTCAACCGAGGGGTTGGGGAACCTAACAAAGAAAAGGAACTTCAGACAGAAGCTCCCAATCCATCAGTCGGTCAATCCAGTAATCCCGACCTTTCAAAAAATGATGATGAGATGCTGAAGCTCATCCAAAGGAGTGAATACAATATTGTTGATCAACTGTTACAGACTCCTTCAAAGATCTCGGTATTATCACTATTACTTAGTTCAGAAGCGCACAGGGAGGCTCTACAGAAAGTCTTGGAGCAAGCCTTTGTGGAACAGGATGTAACAATTAGACAGTTCGATAACATTGTCTCTAACATCACTTCCTGCAATAATTTGGGATTTAGTGATGAGGAATTACCCAAAGAGGGTCGCCGTCATAACATGGCACTCAATATCACAGTTAACTGCCAAGACGATGCTTTAGACAGCGTACTGGTAGACACAGGGTCAGCCTTGAATGTTATGCCGAAGTCCACTTTGATGCAATTATCATTCAAAGGCCCTCCGATGAGAATCAGCGAGGTTATCGTCAAAGCATTCGACGGTCCAGACAAACAGTTATCGGCGAAGTTGATCTTCCCATAACTATCGGTCCTCACACTTTCCAAGTCACTTTCCAGGTCATGGACATCCGGGAAACATACAGTTGTTTATTAGGAAGACCTTGGATACATTAGGCTGGAGCGGTTACTTCAACCCTTCACCAAAAGTTAAAGTTCGTCCAGAACGGCCAACTCATCACAGTCTGTGGGGAGCAGGCCTTGCTCGTGAGTAGTTTATCATCATCTACTGGTATAGAACCCGAGGAGGTTATTGGAACTCAGTTCCAAGCACTGTCGGTAAGGAAGGACAATCAGTTCAAAGAAGGAACTTCCATTTCTTTTTACAACCATGTTATCAAAGCGGTCGAGAGTACCAATACAAAAAGGTGGGGACAGCTTGTCATTCCTACTGGCAATACAACAAAGAAGGGTCTTAGTTTTTCTGAAACCTGTACCCAGACAGCTGCCAACAATGAAAGTCTTCATCCCCTTCAAAACTTCTTCCATAGTAGAGGTTTCCTTCACCCAGTGTCTCAAGCGGTACATGCTATCAATGAGGAAGATCCCTCTGACACAGATGCAGAATGGAAATCCTACCTTAACAAGGACAGTTATATATCTCAGGAAGAGGTGCCTATACCATTTTGCTATCCCGCACAGAGTCCGAGATTTATACCACGGTCAGATGTCGAAATGATATATGGAGATTGTGATCCGAAAGGATGTCGTGCTTTGCCAAATTCATTAGAGGAAGACACTTTGATGAAATACAACTTTGACTACAACTACTATGGCCCAATGGATGGTCTGCCAATGTGGCAACCTTATCCAGGAGATTTGGGGCAAGAAAGTCAACCGAACAATGAAAATCAGCTGAGTCTCATTGAACAGAATACCTGTGTCCCCACCATGTCATGGGATCAACACTTAGGTCATCCTGAAGCTACTCAACATGAAGATGAATTCGCAACATTTGCAGGACTTGAATTCATCAACTATGCATTTCCTGAGGTTAACGTCATCGAGAGAGATGACTCCTCCAGTTCTAAGGAAGTGTGGGACACTCTGGGAGAACCAAGTGGAAAATACGAATATATGGTCAAGTACACCGCTCCCGAAAGCTCTCGTATCAGGCTCGAAGACATCCAACCAACTGGATGGGGAGATACATCTGAGAGCACAAATGCTATGCAAAATGCAACAGAGGAATCCTCCTACGACAACTCTGCCTAGGAGACAAATTCCAATGATCTTGCTCCACCAAAAATCAGCGTTATTTCTGAAGACAAATCAAGGAAGGTGCCAGACTTTGTGATTCACCGAGGAGTTCGCCGCCAATGGGTTGCCGTCGAGGTTCCAAAGATCGTTCATCAGTCAAAGTAATTGCCATCTTTAACCTTTCACCCTGCCCAGGTGAAACGGATGTTTTGATAGGGCTCGCTTTTTGTAAATTTCCCTCTTCGCTTTTCCCAAAGCGACAGAGTTTTGTTTTATAGGGCTGTAGTTTCAAGAATCGACTTGTTCAGAAAATGGTAATCCTAAAAACAATTCAATAATAAAAACAAGCAGTAAAAAAAACACTGCACACACTTGCATTTTCTCTATCTCTTCTAAACACGAATCATCACGTCATGCAGATTGCTTGTTTTAAACCCCGTTGAAACATACGATCCGATGCCTTCTCCCAACTCTGAGTTCCCGATATTTGGGGCTGAAGAAGAAGTTGACAACGAAATTCCAGAAGAGATCTCCCGACTACTCAGACAAGAGGAAAGGTCCATTGAACCTCACAAAGAGCCGTTGGAAACGATCAATGTGGGTTCGGAAAAAGAGAGAAAAGAAATCAGGATTGGGGCACTGCTCAGTCCAATTTCCAGAGAGGGTTTGATAAAGCTTCTCAGAGAATTTCCCGATGTATTCGCTTGGTCCTATCAGGATATGCCAGGGTTGGATACCAGCATCGTGGAACATCACTTACCATTAAGATCGGAATGTCCGCCAGTAAAGCAGAGGTTGAGACGGACTCACCCGGACATGGCCATCAAAATCAAAGAGGAGGTACAGAAACAGATTGACGCGGGTTTCCTCGCTACATCTGAATATCCTCAATGGTTAGCCAACATCGTACCCATTCCCAAAAAGGACAGAAAGATCAGAATGTGTGTTGATTACAGGGATCTGAACAAGGCAAGTCCAAAGGACGACCTTCCTTTACCACACATTAACATGTTGGTTGACAATACAGCAAAGTTCAAAATTTTCTCCTTCATGGATGGATTCTCGGGATATAACCAGATTAAAATGGCGTCGAAAGACATGGAGAAAACTTCGTTCATTACCCCCTGGGGTACCTTTTGTTACAAGGCAATGCCATTCGGTTTGAAGAACGTCGGGGTAACCTATCAAAGGGCCATGACTACTCTGTTTCATGACATGATACACAAAGAGATAGAGGTATATGTCAATGACATGATTGCAAAAGCTAAGACAGAAGAGGAGCATGTGACCCACCTGTCAAAATTTTTCGAGCGTTTGCGAAAGTACAAACTCCGCTTGAATCCCAACAAGTGCACCTTCGGTGTCCGTTTAGGGAAACTCTTAGGGTTCATCGTCAGCCAGAAAGGAATTGAGGTTGATCCTGACACGGTCAAGGCCATTCAAGAAATTCCTTCTCCAAAAACTGAAAAACAAGTCAGAGGATTCCTGGGACGTTTGAACTACATCTCCAGATTCATATTCCTTATGACCGCGACCTGTGCGCTGATTTTCAAATTACTCAAAAAGAACCAGGTTTGTGTTTGGCCAGAAGATTGCCAAACCGCCTTCGACAGTATTAAGGAATATCTGTTGAATCCTCCGATTCTATCACCTCCAGTGGAAGGAAGACCATTGATCATTTGCCTCACAGTTCTAGAGGACTCAATGGGATGTGTACTTGGCCAACAAGACGAAACTAAATGGAAAGAGTCTGCCATTTACTATCTAAGCAAGAAATTCACCGACTGCGAAACTCGGTACACGATGCTTGAGAAAACCCTTTGCGCTTTGGCTTGGGCAGCCAAACGTCTTCGCCAATACATGATTTGTCATACTGCTTGGTTAATCTCAGAAATGGATCCAATCAAGTATGTCTTCGAAAAGCCTGCTCTCACGGGAAGAATTGCCCATTGGCAGATGCTGTTATCAGAATATGACATAGAGTACCACGCTCAGAAAGCCGTTAAGGGAAGTATTTTAGCTGATCATTTGGGTCATCAACCGATTGACGATCAGGAATCAGTCGGGTTTGACTTCCCAGACGAAGATGTCATGTATCTAAAAATGAAAGACTGCGATGAACCGCTACCCAGTGAAGGGCCAGAACCAGGTTCCCAATGGGGACTTATCTTTGACGGAGCAGTTAATCATTATGGAAATGGAATTGGGGAAATCATTGTTACCCCTCAGGGTACCCACATTCCTTTCACCGCTCGACTTACGTTCAAATGTACGAACAACGAGGCCGAATACGAAGCATGTATCATGGGTCTCGAAGAAGCGATTGATTTAAGGATCAAAAACTTGGACGTATATGGCGACTCAGCCTTGGTTATCAATCAGATAAAAGGAGATTGGAACACATACCAATCAGGATTGATTCCTTACAAAGACTACACGAGAAGGTTGCTACCTTTCTTCAACAGAGTTGAGTTTCATCACATCCCTCGTGAGGAGAATCACATGGTTGATGCATTAGCCACTATCTCTTCCATGATTAGTGTAGGTCAATGGAACGACCTACCTAAGATCGACATAATGCGCCTTGAACGACCCGCTTACATCTTCACGATTGAAGCAGTCATAGACGATAAACCTTGGTATCACGATATCAAATGCTTCCTTCAGAAACAAGAGTACCTACCTGGGGCATCCAGGAAAGATAGAAAGACCCTCAGAAGATTGGCTGGAAACTTCTTCCTGAGCGGTGACACTCTCTATAAGAGAAATTTTGACATGGTCTTGCTCCGATGCGTAGACAGACCAGAAGCAGAAATGCTGATGAAAGAAATTCATGAAGGATCCTTTGGCACTCACGCCAACGGACACACAATGGCGAGTAAAATTCTAAGAGCATGGTACTATTGGTTGACAATGGAATCCGACTGCTACAAGTACATAAGGAGGTGTCACAAGTGTCAGATATACTTCGACAAAATTCATGTACCGCCATCACATCTCAAAATTCTCTCTTCCCCATGGCCATTCTCGATATGGGGAATCGACATGATTGGCATGATTGAGCCCAAGGCTTCAAACGGACATCGGTTCATCCTAGTAGCCATTGACTACTTCACCAAGTGGGTCGAAGCAGCGTCATTCGCCAATGTAACCCGACAAGTGGTGGTCTGATTTATCAAAAACAACATCATCTACCGTTATGGTGTTCCGAGCCAGATCATTACTGATAATGGATCCAACTTGAACAACAAGATGATGAAAGAGTTGTGCGCAGAGTTCAAGATCGAACATCATAACTCATCTCCCTACCGACCCAAGATGAACGGAGCGGTAGAAGCGGCTAACAAGAACATCAAGAAGATTGTTCAAAAGATGGTTGTAACCTACAAAGACTGGCACGAGATGCTACCCTTTGCTCTTCACGGCTATCGAACATCTGTCCCCACTTCAACAGGGGCTACCCCTTTCTCTCTAGTATATGGCATGGAAGCAGTGCTCCCCATAGAAGTAGAGATCCCATCAATTAGGGTATTGATGGAAGCTAAGCTTACAGAAGCTGAATGGTGTCAAAGTCGACACGACGAATTAAACCTAATCGAAGAGAAGCGAATAATGGCACTATGCCATGGTCAATTATAACAACAGAGAATAAAGAAGGCGTTCGACAAAAATGTTCGACCCCGCATCTTCAGGAAAGGAGACCTTGTGCTCAAGAAGATACAATCATTTCTCACTGACTCCCGGGGCAAGTGGACTCCGAATTATGATGGCCCCTACGTGGTCACGAAAGCTTTCTCAGGCGGCGCCTTGAGACTCGCAACCATGGACGAAGAGGAATTTGCCTACCCCACGAATATTGATGTAGTCAAGAAATACTTCGCCTAAAAACAAACGTCTCGGTGGATTGAAAACCCGAAAGGGCGGTCCAGGCAAAAGTTAGAGACATAGAAAAAAAAACATCCCGATGGATTGGAAACATCATAGTACAATCCAGGCAAAAATTAGGGATAATGGCAAGTAACTATGTTCAACAGAGGCAGGTCCCTCAGCAGCAGTTACATCATCCGTCATAAAACTCCAGTCAAGGTCATCTTCGACAGAAGCTCAGGATGTCCCGAATTCAAAGTTGGTAGAAGGATAGTGGTCATTATGTTTCAATATAGCCCTTTTCCCTGTAAATTACCATTTTCAAACTTTGTATATACTCTTTGGAATCACGCGTTTGGCTGATCTCCATCTTATCAATAAAATTTGAGCCCTTGTGTTTTTGTTTGTAATTCTTATTTGTTTTAGCTTTAATGAACGACATTTTAACATGATTAACGATTCTTGAAATAAAAAAAAATGAATTTACTTGTAAAATTTTTCTGCATTTTAATAAAGATGGCAATTTCTTTTGACTGTTGAACATCGAAAGAACATCGATCGCTTCTCCAGAAGTAAGCGAACTTCAAAGTGCAGAATCAAAGTACTCCTTCTACGCCAGTGCGCCTGAATGAAGGATCAACAGTGTCGGATGCGACTATTCCATCTGACCTCTTCGGCCGAATTCTTATCTCCTAAGCCCGACCAACGTAGCTCCCAACAGGGACTATCTTTCCTAAGCAAGGTGGAATTGCTATTCTGAACCAACGGTACTTCTTCGCCCCGCGATGGCCGAGTATCCAGTCGTGTTCACCTGTCAGTTTGTATGTCACGTCAGTTTTGTCAGCATAAACATACATACATCATGCATTTGATTTACATTCACATTTCATATTTCATCACTATCACTCTAGTCGGTCTTGTCCCCTAGTGATAGGAGTTCTCTCAATCGAGTTGTCAGTTCTTGCCTCGTCAGGAAACGCTGCGTTTGAACAACCTCGCCTCTAGTTTATTTCTGGAAGGAAGTTGGCCCTCGACCACTTTGATAAATTGAACCTCTGAAACATCAGAGAGCCTTCAGTCAACATCACTCTTCGCCATTAAAGATGATATCCTTGATTCCCCAGATTAAGGAAAATCCACAGAGAAAGCCTCTTAATCAGAGATTCGGTGGTACAACAGTTTTTCTCAACAAAAAAAAAACCACTGATGAAAAGGTCATCGGCACCTCAAAATTGGATCCCATCATATGGCATTTCTCTGGGAAGATCCCGAGAAAAGTATGATGTAAGACCCCCAAGCGAAAGCAGTCTCTCAAGGGACTCACATTCCCCAAGTAGAGTCAACAAATGGCATCTCTAATAGAGAAGTTTGTACACCTCTACAACTCAGACGACTGGGTCCTCCCAGCGAGTCTGACATCAGAGTTTTTCCGTCAAATGGCATCTCCCCAGGAAAATTCGGCGAGAAGTTTGAGGAAAGCCGCTACGCATAGCGTCCCTTGTCAATGAAGTTTATTGACAAAAGAAACTGAGACCAGTTCCTTGGTAAGAAACCAGGATCGAGGGGAAGTTCACAAAAGAAACTGAGACCAGATCCTTGGTAAGAAACCAGGATCGAGGGGAAGTTTACTTCAGAAACTAAGACCAGTTCCTTGGTAAGAAACCAGGATCGAGGGGAAGTTAACAAGAGAAACTACGACCAATTCCTTGGTAAGAAACCAGGATCGAGGGGAAGTTAACAAGAGAAACTAAGACTAGTTCCTTGGTAGGAAACCAGGATCGAGGGGAGGTTTATCCCAAAAGGAAACTGAGACCAGCTCCTTAGCTGAAGACCGGGATTGAGGGGAAGTTTACCTTTTATAAGCATCATCGCTTAGCTAAAGAAGATGAATGCGTAAGCTACCATTCATAACCACCATCAAAATTTCGGGTATACAGATATTTAATCCTCTTGCACCCCGAATGCCCGAATACCTTCGTCATTCGCACCTTCGGGTCCAAGAAGATTAAATAGGGGCATCTGTCATACCCCAAATTTTGACCACTAAGATGTCCCATCATTGTGCAACTCATCATCACAATATGGAGGAACCATCATACTTCATCAGTCTCCGGAGATCCAAAGCATAACCTAATATACTTCATGGGACCTCATGGGCCCAATCATCGAGTCAATTTTGCCTTAGGGGATGCATTCATCAAAAATCAGGAATTAGGGTTTCTTGACCTAATTCACCCCTAAGTTGAATTTTAGGGCAAATCATGAGCCAAGACCTCAAGAGAGGGTTTAAGGGTCTCTAATGAACTATATTGATCCATTTGGAACAATGGATTAATCCAAGAAGTTTGAGCAACAAGTCTCAATTTCATCTGCACCACAATTAGGGTTTCGCGGGAAAAGTCAACTGTAACTTTGACTTTTGACCTGGACATGCTCCCAAGCTCTAGGACATGAATCAATATACCCTATGACACCCATGGAATATGTCCATCAAGTTTGATTTAGGTCAAGGACATGATTTCATGAAAAATTTCAAAGTTTGGAATTCATCTGATAAAAAGTCAATTGTGCACAAAAGTCAACTTTGACTTTTTGATATTTTTCACCAAAATGGATTTTTAACCCTAAAATGATGTTAATGTATGATTTGAATCATCATTCATCAAGAAAAATCAAAGAAAGTGGGAAAACTTGTAAAAGGGGTAACCATAAAAACTTAGAAAAATTTCTAGGTTATGGAAAAAGTGACACTAATGTGCCAACTTTGGAGGACCATAACTCCTAAACCACAAGGCCATTATTCCCCATTCAAAGCTTGATTTGTAGATCTCATTGCCCTCTACAAAAGCTTCATACTGACCTATGTCCAAATTCCTCATGGATTTTGAGTTATGGAGTGACCAAAATCAAGAAAAGTCACTTTGTTCCAACACTTAGTGAAAATTTCACTAAGTCAGATTTTACCTTACTTTTTGCCAAATGTAGGGGGATTTTTCACTTGGATTGAAAAGAGATCAAAACCAAACATGTTCAAGCAGTTGTTGTATCATGTAAGGGCTTTCCAAAATGGCCAAGAACATTACCAAATTAAATTTGAGTCATGAGATATGACATTGGCAAGTTGCCTTGCTGGAATCTGCCAAGGCAAGGCAGATTTTTACACTTTTGGTTGATTTGCCAAAATCAGCCAAATCCAAATGCTCCTATACACTTGGACACATCTCAGGATTGAATCTAAAGGGGACAATCACTGAGCCAAGCCTCCAAAGTCTTTGGAACAAGAAATAGCATGTTGAACCTAGAATTGCCAAAATAGGGACAAGACTCCAATTTTGGATTTGAGCATTCAATGGAAGCATCAAGGTGGCATGGACTGAGCCATTCTCAACTGAATTCAGTCAAGACTTATCCAAGACCAAGGGAACCAGCAGCCTGTGCCCTAACCTCTAGTCAATGGCTAGAGGAGACGGATTTTCATTTGCCAACATTGGCCAAACCAACTCAGCAGTTGCCATTCACTATTCCTTGCAAAACAAACTTGCTCTACTATAAATAGAGCTCAATTGTGATCACTTTGAGTACACCAAAGCCATCAAACAGATGCTTTCCTCAAAATCTCTTCTTTCACTCCAATTTTGCCTTCTAAGGCAAGTCACTATCGGGTTTTGAGTTTGAGAGCTTTTCCAATCAAACCAATCACACACACACCTCATATACATCATATAGAAGTGATCCAAACACTCACATAACATCTGGAACACAAATTTCACAAAATCACCAGCCAATTGCTCAAGTTCTTGACAGATTTGCAGTTGGGGTACCATCTCAAGTTCCAGATCATTTCAATCCATTCCAAGCATTCATACACACTCCATGGCACCTAGGGAAGCTATCCAGATCATTGGAACCTAGCTGTAACACCTCCAACACAAATCACGATCACCAGCTGCAAGTGGTAAGCATGAGCTCTTCTAACTCTATGATCCATGCAATTTTTGCTGCACAATAATTTGGCCATATGTTCATAATCATGCATGGAATGTTTCCCCTCAATTAATTGCATTGTTTGAATCGTGTATCAAAAATCCTAGCCTTCATGCAGAAATTAGGGTTCTTGAAGATTTTTTGTGATTTCTTGTTTTATGCTTAATTTAAATGAAATTAATTGTCATAGACATGATCGTGAGGTTGAAACGAGTTGATTGGTATGTGGATTGCATGATATAGTCAAGTATTCAGTGAGATTGGAGAGAAAATGCAAATCAGCCAAACCCAGAACACGCGCGTGTTCTTGGTGTGTTCTTGGCGCCATTTTTTGAAAATTCAAATATTGGAATTTTTTGATTTTATTTAATTGATTCAAAAATTAATTTCTCTCTGAGTTTTAATGATTTTGAGTTGATTCTTTTTTTAATAATTCACAAAAATGTTAAAATATTTTATTTTCCCAAAAAATCCCAAAAATATTATTTATTTTATATAATTGATATTTTTACAAAGAATTAATGTTTTAATTGTTTTTAACATTTAAAATATTTTTTCCACCTTGATTTTGCAACTTTTTATGCCTTCTAATTATTTTGTAGGTCAATACTTAATTTTTGAAGCATTAATCCAAGATCACAATTTGTTTTCCATATGTTAAACAATTTTGATCATTTTAATTGAATTTTTATTCAATTAAATACATTTTTGAAAACAAATTAGGGTTTTTGGATTAATTCAAACCTCATAAATCATTTTCAAAACACTTTGGGCCTCTAATAGAGTGTAAGACCCAATCCTTTTTTGACCAATCATTTTTGGGCCTCAGTATATTGTATAAGTCCCGATACCATCAGAATAAACGGCGCGGTCGTTGCCTTTTCAAATCAAACCAACTGGGCCTCTCCTTGAGCTATAAGACTCATTGAAAACTTTTGGGCCTCTATTAGAGTGTAAGACCCAACCCTTTGTAAATACAACCTATTTTGGGCCTCACTTATGGTATAAGTCCCGTTGTGTTTCAAAAATCTCGGCGCGATCATCATCCGTTGAAAAACAAACTGGGCCTCTCCTTGAGCTATAAGACCCATTCAAACCTTTTGGGCCTCTTAAAGGAGTGTAAGACCCATCCCACTGTACAGAAAACAATTTTTGGGCCTCAGTCACTTGTATAAGTCCCTCTGTACAAAACAACAGTGCAATCACTGATAAAACCCTGGGCCTCTCCTTGAGCTGTAAGCCCCAAATCTTTCTTTTTAAAAGCACTTTCTCCTTTGATTTTGAAATATACTGTTGTTTTCAATCTTTCTTTGTTGAACAACTAACCAAACAGCATGGAAGCTCTACAATCGAGTAAGTGTTTACACGCTTTCATTTACTGCTTTCATATACATATAACTGTATTGTGGGGCTGTTTCGCTGTAAGTCTTCTTTCATAAACTCGTATCAACTGTGTAATAATAGTATAGATATTTAGAGTTTCCCCGGCAACTACATCTAGCATTAAAGCCGTTGATCACTCTTAAATAGTCAAAACTAGATCCCCATAGGATTACCAGACACAATCTTCCCTCCTCTTGGGGTTAAACAATATGGAGATATGAAAGGCAGCATTCTCTGTGAACCCTTTCATAGACTGTCAATCGTAGAAGTTGTCAAAGAAACTCTATTTCCCAGAGATGATCTTTTCTCAGTGAATGGCATCTCTTGAGTTTCTTCCAAATTCTCGGACTTTCCTGGCTTGATCTATTCTCGGTGAATGGAATGTCTTGAACTTCTCGGGGTTTGGGGACCCATGGGCTTCTTAAAAGCATCAGCCTCCACTTGGGCATTGTACAAGGACCCAAATGTTTCCTAAAAGCAACCTCGCCTCCTCTTAGGCTTAGTACAAGGACCTCTCGGCTTCTTATAAGTATTCACAGCCTCCTCTTAGGCTTCGTATAATGATTTCTTCCTCCGGGAATGATAGCCTCCTCTTGGGCTTCATACAAGGACCACTCGGCTTCTTAAAAGTTTCCAGCCTCCTCTTGGGCTTCGTACAAATTGATCCGACGACCTCCTAGAGGTATAGGAACAGAACTTAATCATCTGCATAGAACAGTCCTTTCAAAGAGTCTACTACTGTTTCTCAAAGCATAGTACAAAAGATGAAACTCTAGACTTGGACAGTCTAACCTCCTTGAGTCTCAAAGACATTCTCAAGTGACCCCTTCGTTAAATAGGAAGAAAACCCGTAGCCTCGGACAGTCTCAATACCCTTCGGATTTCCCACTTCCTTAAAGAACAGGAACAACCCTGACCCTCAAATCAAATCCTTGAGAACAGCATTACTCATATAAGAACTGATTTTCTCTTTAAAATCAGCATACTGGACCTGTCACTCAACTGAAACAGTAACCATAGCCTTCTCTTAGGCTTTGTATAATGATCTTCTCCAGTGAAGTTAGCCTCCTCTTGGGCTTTATACAATGATTCTCCCCAGCGGAGTCAAACAACGTTTCGCCTCCATCTCGGGCTTTATACAAGATACAAAAAGGTTCTTATTGAGCCAAACAAATTTTAGCCTCCATCTCGGGCTTTATACGAGATACCAAAAGACTCTATCGTCGAGTAAAAAACCTTTTAGCCTCTCTCTCGGGCTTTGTACGAGACACATATTAGCCTCCTCTTAGGCTTTGTATAAGAAAACCACTGGTTGATCCAATCAACCTTTTTGCATCAAAGCTGTGCCTCGTTCACAGTACACAAACATCAACAACTCCTTTCCCTTCATCTAATCGCTGTAAGCGGAAAGCCTCTGGATCATCTACATCCATTCCACTGTCCCTCTTTTAGCATGAGAAATTCCTAAGGAAAGATAGCATTGCTCTACACTGAGTTAAAGTCTTCTCCTTCAGGTTAAAATCCCCTTTAAAGGAAATTATGGCATTGCCGGATTCACAAATCCCGGTTAAAGTAATTCTCCTTTATAAACAGTTGTGACATACAACCCCCTCTTTAGAGATGACAAGTTCTCTCTAAAGTCAACACCCTTTTAGCTTCACATCTTGGGCTTTGAACAAGATACAAATAGACCTTTCAGCTTCACATATTGGGCTTTGAACAAGATACAAACTACCTTTCGCTTCACGTCTTGGGCTTTGAACAAGACACCAAAAACACCATTTCCTCCCATAAAATAGGAGGAACTACGAACGCTTTGATTTCCCTGTTTCGGTAAACGGGAATACGTAGGCATAAGATTGAAAGAAAAATCTTAGCGAGCACACTAAACAAAAACCCAAAATCCCATACTCTCACATATCTATCAAGAAGCATCCGTCCTAACATCTAAACCTCCCGCCACTTTTAAAAAAATAAACCCGATAGAGACCCCGAATCTTTGAAGCATTTGTAACCTAACAGACCGCTGTTTAACCTCAGTTTGCAAGCAGGGTTAATTTGAGACATCTATTTCCCTTCCTTCATCAGCTTTAATAGGATAAAAAATGAATCGAGCTGTAGACACCAAAGAGCGATAGTGCTTCGCAACCGCGTCCAAAAATCGCTCGCTACAAGATCATGTCATTTCTTGATTGATCTTTTGCCCAAATGCTCAGAGAGGGATGGAAACCCTAATTCTTGATCATAGTGAATGCTCAACCATCTTTGAGGAGATTGGTGAGGCATGATGGTACATCCATATTGTGGTGATGATTTGTAAAATGATGGGAAATCTTGTGGTCAAACTTTGGGGTATGACAGATGCCCCTATTTAATCTTATTGGACCCGAAGGTGTGAATGGCGAAGGTATTAGGACATTCAGGGTGCAAGAGGATTAAATATCGGAATACCTAAAATTGTGACGGTGGTTATGAATGGCAATTTGGTCATCCATCTTCTTTTACTAAGCTATGTTACTTAGAAAAGGGTAAAACTTCCCCTCGATCCTGGTCTTCATCCATGGAATTGGTCTCAGTTTCTTTTTGAAATAAACTTCCCCTCGATCATGGTCTTCTGCCACGGAACTGGTCTCAGTTTCTGAAATAAACTTCCCCTCGATCCTGGTTTTTAGCCACGGAACTGGTCTCAGTTTTTGAAATAAACTTCCCATCGATCTTGGTTTTTAGCCACGGAACTGGTCTCAGTTTCTTCTTGTCGTAAACTTCCCCTCGATCCTGGTATCTAGCCACGGAACTGGTCTCAGTTTCCTCTTGTCGAGTTTCTTCCTTGACAAGGGATGCTATTTGAAGCGATTTTCATCAAACTTCTCCCCGAGTTTTACTGGGGAAACACCATTTTTATGGAAAAAGTTTGAGGTCAGACTTGTTGGGGTTACCCATTTGTCTGAGCTGTAGAGGTGTGTAAACTTCTCTGTTGGAGATGCTATTTGTTGACTATACTGGGGAAAACGAGTCTCTTGAGAGACTGCTTTTTGCTTGGGGATATTACATCATACTTTTCTTCGAGATCTTTCGAAGAAATGCCATGTGATGTAATCCAATTTTGAGGTGCTGATGACTTCATTAACATCGACTTTCTTGGGAGAAAAACCGATGTATTGCTGAGAGTCTTCGGTTGAGAGGCTTTCTTTGGGGATTTTCCTTAATCTGAGAAAGCAAGTAATATCATCTTCAATGGTGAAGAGTGATGTTCCAAAGGTGTCTGTCGAATGTATTTTTGCCTTTCAGAGGTTCAAGTTATCAAAGTGGTCGAGGACCATCTCCAATCCAGAAATAAACTGGGGAGAAATTGCTCAGACGATATATTTCCTGACGAGGAAAGAACTCAAACAAGGATTTTGTCTTATCCGACGCGGAAAGGACAACCGACAACTTGATTGACAATAGGATTTTATCACTTGGAAATGAGCACGACCAGAGCGATAGTAATACAATATGATTATGAATGTGAATCAATTATGCATGATGTATGTATGTTTATGCTGACAAAACGAACGCGACATACAGACTAGTGGTTGAACACGATTAGATACTCAGCCATTGCAGGGGATGAAAAGTACCACCGGTTTAAGATAGCAATCCTGCCTTTCTTTGGAGAGGTAGACCCTATGGGGAAGAGAGAATTGTCAATCGGTCGTAAGCGGTAAGAACTCTGTCGTGAATGTCAGATGGGATTTTATATCTGAAACGATTGATCTTTCATTCAGGTGCACTGGTTTAGAAGGAGTACTTTGATTCTGCAAATGAGGTTTAATCACTTTCGGAGAAGCTATCGATGTTCTTTTTTATGTTCAAAGTCAAAAGGAATTGCCATCTTTATTTTAAAAGCAGAAAATTTTTTGACAAGCAAATTCGTTTTTGTTTTATTTCAAGAATCGTTGATCATGTTTTAAAATGTCATTCTATAAAGCAAAAACAAATGAGAATTGAAAACAAAAGCACTAGGGCTCAAATTTTATTGATAGGATGGGGATCAGCCTAGCGCGTGATCCCATAGAGCATTTACAAAGTTTTAGAAAATGGTAATTTAAAGGGAAAGGGGCTTCATTGAAACATAACGACCGTTATCCTTCTACCAACTTTGAATTCTGAACATCCTGAGCTTCTGTCGAGGATGACCTTGATTGAAGTCTTTCGACGGACGGTATTACCGTTGGGGATTTAACCTTGTCGGACATAGTTACTTGCCATGAATCCCTAACTTTTGCCTGGATTGTCTCTTAAGGTTTTCAATCCATCGGGATGATTTTTTTTGCTCATGTCTCTAATTTTTGCCTGGACCGCCCTTTCGGGTTTTCAATCCACCGAGACGTTTTTTTTATTTAGGCGAAGTATTTCTTGACTACATCAACATTTGTGGGGTAGGTAAACTCCTCTGCATCCATGGTTGCGAGTCTCATAGTGCCGCCTGAAAAGGCTTTCTTGACCACATAGGGGCCATCGTAATTCGAAGTCCATTTGCCCCGGGAATCAGTGAGGAATGATTGTATCTTTTTGAGCACAAGGTCTCCTTTCCTAAAGACGCGAGGTCAGACCTTTTTGTTGAACGCCTTCTTCATTCTTTGCTGATACAACTGACCATGGCACAGAGCTATTATTCACTTTTCTTTGATCATATTCAGTTCATCGTGCCTGCTTTGACACCATTCAGCTTCTGCTAGCTTAGCTTCCATCTATACCCGGATTGATGGGATCTCTACTTCTATGGGGAGCACTGCCTCCATGCCATATACTAGAGAGAAAGGGGTTGCCCCTGTTGAAGTGCGGACAAATTTACGATAACCGTGAAGAGCAAAGGGTAGCATCTCGTGCCAATCTTTATAGGTTACAACCATCTTTTGAACGATCTTTTTGATGTTCTTGTTAGCCGCTTCTACCGCTCCGTTCATCTTAGGTCGGTAGGGAGATGAGTTATGGTGTTCGATTTTGAACTCAGCACACAACTCTTTCATCATCTTGTTGTTCAAGTTAGATCCATTATCAGTAATGATCTGGCTTGGAACACTATAACGGCAGATGAGATTATTTCTGATAAAGCGGACCACGACTTGTCGGGTTACATTGGTGTATGATGCTGCTTCGACCCATTTGGTGAAGTAGTCAATGGCTACCAGGATGAACCGATGTTCGTTCGAAGCCTTGGGTTCGATCATGCCAGTTATGTCGATTCCCCATATAGAAAAAGGCCATGGAGAAGAAACAACTTTGAGATGCGTAGGCGGTACATGGATTTTGTCAGCGTAAATCTGACACTTGTGACACTTCCTCATGTACTTGTAGCAATCGGATTCCATGGTCAACCAATAGTATCCTGCTCTTAGAATTTTCCTTGCCATTGTGTGTCTGTTGGCATGAGTTCCAAAGGATCCTTCGTGAATCTCTTTCAGCAACATGTTTGCTTCTAGTCTGTCTACGCATCTGAGCAAAACCATGTCGAAGTTTCTCTTATAGGGTGTATCACTGTTTAGGAAGAAGTTGCCTGCCAGTCTTCTGAGAGTCTTTCTATCTTTTCTTGATGCCCCAGGCAGGTATTCTTGTCTCTGAAGGAAGCACTTGATATCGTGATACCAAGTTTTATCGTTTATGACTGCTTCAATCACGAAGATGTAGGCAGGCATTTCAAGGTGCATTATGTCAATCTTAGGTACGTCGTTCCATTGACCTACACTAATCATGGAAGTGAGAGTGTCTAGTGCATCATCCATGTGATTTTCTTCACGAGGAATAGGATGAAACTCGATTCTGTTGAAGAATGGTAACAACCTTCTCGCGTAATCTTTGTAAGGAATCAATCCCAATTGGTATGTATTCCACTCTCCTTTGATCTAATTGATAACCAGGGCTGAGTCTCCATACACATCCAAGTTCTTAATCCTCAAGTCAATAGCTTCTTCGAGACCCATGATACAAGCTTCGTATTCGACCTCATTGTTTGTGCACTTGAATGTTAATCTGGAAGTGAAAGGAATATGGGTACCCTGAGGTGTTACGATGATTGCCCCAATTCTGTTTCCATAATAGTTGACAGCTCCGTCAAAAATTATTCCCCATTGGGAACCTGGTTCTGGCCCTTCACTGGGTAGTGGTTCATTGCAATCTTTCATTTTTAAGTACATGACATCTTCGTCTGGGAATTCAAATCCGACTGATTCCTGATCGTCAATCGATTGATGAGCCAAATGATCGGCTAAAATACTCCCCTTGACGGCTTTCTGAGCATGGTACTCAATGTCGTATTCTGATAACAACATCTGTCAACGGGCGATCCTTCCCATGAGAGCATGTTTTTCAAAGACGTACTTGATTGGGTTCATTTCGGAGATTAACCAAGTAGTGTGACAAATCATGTACTGGCGATGACGTTTGGCTACCCAAGCTAGAGCACATCAAGTTTTCTCGAGCATAGTGTATCGAGTCTCACAATCAGTGAATTTCTTGCTTAAGTAGTAAATGGCAGACTCTTTTCTTTTTGTTTCATCTTGTTGGCCGAGTACACAACCCATGGAATCTTCCAAGACTGTTAAGTATATGATCAGTGGTCTTCCTTCCACTGGAGGTGACATGATTGGTGGATTCAACAGATATTCTTTGATACTGTCGAATGTTTTTTGGCAACCTTCTGTCCATATGCAGCTTTGATTCTTTCTTAATAGTTTGAAGATCGGCGCGCATGTCGCGGTCATGAGGGATATGAACCTTGAGATGTAGTTCAGACGTCCCAAAAATCCCCTGACATGTTTTTCGGTCTTTGGTGAAGGCATTTCTTGAATGGCCTTGACCTTGTCAGGATCAACCTCAATTCCTTTTTGGCTGACGATGAACCCTAAAAGTTTTCCTGAGGGGACACCGAACGTGCATTTATTGGGATTCAAGCGGAGTTTGTATTTTCTCAGACGCTCGAATAACTTTGACAGGTGGGTCACATGCTCTTCTTCTGTTTTAGATTTGGCAATCATGTCATCGACATACACTTCAATTTCTTTATGCCTCATGTCGTGAAACAGAGTTGTCATGGCCCTTTGATAGGTTGCCCCGGCATTCTTCAAACTGAACGGCATTACCTTGTAACAAAAGGTGCCCCATGGGGTGATGAATGAAGTTTTCTCCATATCTTTCGGCGCCATTTTGATTTGATTATAGCCCGAGAATCCATCCATGAAGGAGAAGACTTTGAACTTTGTTGTACTGTCTACCAGCATGTCTATGTGTGTTAAGGGGAAGTCATCCTTTGGACTTGCTTTATTCAGATCCCTATAGTCTACACACATTCTAACTTTTCTGTCCTTGTTCGGAACTGGCACTATGTTAGCTAGCCATTGAGGATATTTTGAGGTGGCAAGGAAACATGCGTCGATCTGTTTCTGTAATTCCTCCTTGATCTTGATAGCCATATCTGGATGAGTCCGTCTCAGCCTTTGTTTCACCGGAGGAAATTCTGTCTTTAACGGTAAATGATGTTCCACGATGCTGGTATCCAACCTTGGCATGTCCTAATACGACTAAGCAAATACATCTAGAAACTCTTCGAGAAGTTTTATTAAGCCTTCTTTGACAGCTGGACTGAGCAGTGCCCCAATCTTAACTTCTTTCTTTTCTTCCTTTGAACCCAAATTGACCATTTCCAACGGCTATTTGTGAGGCTTAATAGACCTTTCCTCTTGTTTGAATAATTGGGAGATCTCCTCTGGAATTTCTGCGTCCTCTTCTTCTTCAGCTTCAAATACCGGGAATTCAAATTTGGGAGAAGGCATTGGATCGTATGTTTTAATGGGGTTTAAAACAAGCAATCTGCATGACGTGATGATTTGCTTTTTAGAAGAGATAGAGAGAATACAAGAGCGTGTGCAGTGTATTTTCTGAAAAATGCTTGTTTTTATTTATTTTGGGTTGTTTTAGGATTACCATTTTCTGAGAAAACGAAAAGTGAAAACATCAATAAATGCTGGAATGATAGAATGACATTATTTTTTTACGATTTGTCAATTTTTAAAACACATCCTTATAAAACAAACTCTGTCGCTTTTAGGCAAAGTGAAGAGGGACATATACAGAAAAGTGAGCCCTATAAAAACATCCGTTTCACCTAGGCAGGGCGAAAGGTCAAAACAAAGATGGCAATTACTTAGACTTATGAATGACTTTCGGGACATCGACCGCAACCCAGTGGCGACGAACCCCTCAGTGAATCGCAAAGTCTGGTATCTTTTTCCATGGGTTGTCTTCAGAAATAACGCTGATTTTTGGCGGAGTGGGATCATTTGAGTCTTCCTCCCATGCAGAGTTCTCGTAAACGAACTCTTCTGTTATATCTTCCTTAGTGGTTTCATTCTTAAGAGAATCTCCCCATCCAGTTGGTTGGATGTCCTCGCATCTGATGCGAGAGCTTCAGGAGCGGTGTACTTGACTAAGAAGTCGTACTTGCCACTCGACTGTCCTAAAGTGTCCCATACTTCTGTGGGAATAGAGGAGTCATCCTTCTCAATGACATTGACCTCAGGAAAAGCATAGTTGATGAACTATTGTCCTGAAATCTTTGCAGATTCATCATTGTGCTGGATATCTTTGGAATGTCCTGAGTAATGATCCCACGGCTTGGTGGGGACGCGGGTATTTTTTTTAATCTTACTCAGTTGGTAGGCATCGTTTGGATGACTCTTTTGCCCCAAATCTTCGGGGTACGGCTTCCAGATAGGCAAGTCATCCAGGGGTCATAATAATCTTGGTCAAAGTCGTCTTTCATTAGATCATCTTCTAATGAGTTAGGTGGAGCACGACATCCTTCAGGATCGCACTCTCCATAGATCATCCGAACGTTTGATCTTGGTATATACCTCGGGCCCTGCTTGGGAAAATAGAATGGCATGTGCGTTTCTTCCTGAGACATATAACCGTTGTTGTTGATGTAAGATTTCCACTCCTCCTCTGTATCGGAGGAATCACTTTCATTGATGGTGTGTACTTCTTGAGACACCGGGTGGAGGAAGCCTCCACTGTGGAAGAATTCCTGAATGGGATGAAAACTTTCATCTTTAGTAGTCTGGGTACAGGTTGAGGAGAAACCAATACCTTTCTTTGTCTTGTTATCCGTAGGCATTACGAGGTATCCCCATCCCTTTACGTTATTAATCTCGATCAGTTTGAGAGCGTCTTTGTATGAGGAGATCGATGTCCCTATTTCTGGTCGATTCTCATTGCTCACCGATAGTGCTTGAAAATGGGTTCCAACAACCTCCTCGGGTTCTACACAGGAGATTGATATAAGTTTCTCACGATTAAGGCCTGCTCTCCACAGACTGTGACTAGATTGTCATTCTTGACGAACTTCAGCTTCTGGTGAAGTGTCGAAGTGATTGCCCCAGCCTCGTGTATCCAAGGTCTTCCTAATAAATAGTTGTATGCTGCCCAGATGTCCATGACCTGGAAAGTGACTTGGAAAGTGTGAGGACCGATGGTTATGGGAAGATCAACTTCACTGATAACTATTTTTCTAGATCATTCAAAGGCTTTGATGATGACCTCACTGCCTCTCATCGGAGATCCTTGAAATGATATTCGTATTAGAGTTGATTTTGGTATAACATTCAAAGACGATCCTGTGTCTACCAGTACGCTGGCTAAAGCATCGTCCTGGCAGTTGACTGTAATACTAAGTGCCATATTATGATTTTTTCCTTCTTCCGACAGTTCTTCATCACTGAATCCTAAGTTGTTGCAGGAAGTGATGTTGGAAATGAAGCTGTCAAACTGTCTTACCGTCACATCTTGTTCTACGAAAGCTTGCTCCAAGACTTTCTGCAGAGCTTCCATGTGAGCTTCGGAACTAAGCAGGAGAGATATCACAGAGATTCTAGATGGAGTTTGCAACAGTTGGTCCATAATGTTGTACTCGCTTTTCTGGATGAGCTTTAGCATCTCATCGTTGTTCTTTATAAGTTATGGATTGCCGGATTGATTGACTTGTTGATTGGGAACTTCTGTTTGAGGTTCCTTCTCTTTAGCAGGTTCTCCAACTCCTCTGTTGAAGATTTTGCCGCTCCGTGTGATTTGACTGATGTCAGCAATGTTCACGACGGAGGGTAATGGAGTTTCCTTTCCATTTTCGATGGTCGTTGCACCGTACTTGTAAGGGATAACCTTCTCTGATTTGTACGGTATCGGACCTGGCAGGTAGATAATCACAGGAGCTTTCTGATTTCTCTGACCGTTATAGGTAACCTTAATTAGTTCTTGGTTGGAAACTATTCTACTATCAAGGGGGATTCTTGATTTATCGAGTAGAGGGATTATGGAGCAAACGTCTTTGATCCTCCCATGATCGGAGATTATGACAACGTCTTTGCTTTGATCAGGGAGATAGTCTTGTATCACGTTGATCGACCCAGAACTTGAACATGGTCAAACTCTTTCCCTACCAACTGATTTTGAAGAGCCGCTTGTATGAGGTAGCATCCTTGGTTGTTCTCTGAGCAAACTCTACAGCGCTCATAGTTGTGGGGTGGCATCCGGCCACGCCCATTTTGTATGCAGTGCATTTTTACCAAATTTGTTTCCATTGAGCGGACATCCTGACTTTGATGCCTACCAAGATTCCTGTCAATAATACTAATCTGTTGTGTAGCTTCATCCAAGTAGATTGGAAGCCACCAGTGGTCCAACAAGTGTTTAAGTGTTCTTTGGACAAGCGCACAATCTTGGTCGTCTTCACAACATTCTTCACAATCTTGATATTCATGTGAATCCAGAAAGCCGAGCCTGACTTGCTTAGCATGTAATTCTACCATACTGGTATTCATCAAGCGTGTGTCAAAGAACTAAACCATATTGACTTGATGGTTATTTCTCTCACGGTAGTCTTGGATCCATCCGAGATCCATCTGACGTTGGAGGGCCTCTTATACAAAAGAGCATCCCTGATTGCTTGTTGAGCAGCTCGGACAAGTGTTGTAATCTTGTCGTGGGAGATTATGATATTGACTTTGCCTTGCATGCATCGCCACCAAATTGACGTTCATCGCAAGAAAGTTGCGGTTCTGAACAATGTTGGGATGCGTATAGGCCATGTTGACTTCACGGATCCAGTGATCCTGAATCCAGCCCAGATCCATTTGTTCTTGTAATGCTATTTGGACTACAGAACACCCCTGGTTATTCTTTGAGCAGATATCACACTGGTGATAATTGTGAGGTGGCACATGACCGTACCCGCTCTATCTACAATGCATACTCACCAGATTGGTTCCTAATAGGAGTACATCATGAATTTAATAACTGCAGCTAAATTCTCCCTCTATTAAATTCATTGCAGTCTTCTCATGTTGCGGAAACGGGTTTGTCTGGACATTCGGATTAATATCTTTGAAAGATAACACCCCGTTCCTAACAAGCTTTTGTACAACAGACTTGAAGATGAGGCAGTTCTCAATGTTGTGCCCCGATCCTCCTTGATGGTAAGGGCAAGTTTGATCCGCTTTGAACCAAAAAGGCAGATTTTCCGGTACTGCGAGAGGAGTCCTGGTTTGGACGTGCCCCTTGGCTAGTAGAAGTGGAAATAGTTCTGCGTACAACATCAGTATAGGGTCAAACCCTGATGGTCGTGTCGTACGATTGTTATTGTTGTACTGTGGGCGATCCTGCTGAAGAGGTTGTTGCGGCCTTTGTTGATATTGTTGTTGATTTGGTTGGCTCTGAGCAACATGAGATTGATAAGTCAGAGCCGACACAGGGTTGATAACGGGAGTTATCGCCACTACTGGTTGATACCTTCGCCTTTGTTTTCCAAGAGAAATATTACTGATCTCCTACTCTTTCTTCTTTTGGAAAGCACTACTGTATCTTTTGGTACTGCTTGATGGCTCTGCATCTTTGACCAATAGTCCTTCTCGGACTGCTTCTTCAAGGCGTACTCCCATGTTCACCATTTCAGTGAAGTCACTGGGTGCACTGGCGACCATTCGGTCATAATAGAACGAGCTTAATGTTTTCAAAAAGATCTTGGTCATTTCCTTTTCCTCAAGAGGGGGACAGATCTGGGCGGCGATTTCACGCCATCTCTGAGCATAATCTTTAAAAGTTTCTTTGTCCTTTTGCGACATTACTCTGAGCTGATCCCTATCCAGTGCCATGTCCAAATTGTACTTATATTGCTGAACGAAGGTTGCGGCGAGATCTCTAAAAGTACTGATCTTGGTGCGGTTTAAACCCATGTACCATTTGAGTGCGGCACCGGTTAAACTATCTTGGAAGTAATGGATCAGTAGTTGTTGATTTTCTGTCTGGGTAGACATTTTTCGAGCGTACATCACCAAATGACTTTGAGGGCAAGAATTTCCTTTGTATTTTTCAAAGTCAGACACCTTGAATTTGTGCGGTATCTTTACGTTAGGGACCAGAGAGAGTTCTGCAGCGTCCTTTCCGAATAAGTCTTGATCGCGAATGGCATGCAGTTCCTTCTGCATTTCCAAGAATTATTCCTGGAACTCATTCATACTTTCATATACATCTTTGTTTCCGCCAGAAATTGCTTGCAGAATCTGTCCTTCCGGGACAGTATGTACCACTGGTTGTGGTATGGTCATTACAGCGGTGACTCTTGGAGCTTCAGTGCCCTGAAGTTTGTAACCTTCAGGTGTTGCTTTCGTAACCCTTGCGTCTTCATTTTTCTAAAGTTTGTAACTGAAATTCTGGTACCAGATATGTGATGTCAAGTGTGATGTCACAACATCAATATCTGTTGTATGAACAAGGCAATAATAGTAATCAGAAAATGCACACAGAATTTGTTCACCCCAGTTCGGTCTAACAACCTACATCTGGGGGCATACCAAGCCAGGAAGGAAGTCCATTATTAGCAGTATCAAATTACAGACTCAATAAACCAGTTGACATCTACCTAATTTAATCACTACCCAATGACCCTTCTATCTAAGTCCTCCCTAGATACGAGACTCCATCTCACTCCCAATCATCGCAATGATGTCTTGCAGTCAACATCTCAGCCACTGCATCAACAGCTTGATTTCCAAAGACTCTTCAATCACAGAAAAGTAGAAGTCACACTTCCATGACACACCTTGGAGTTGCTTCAAAGCTTCCTCCAAGAACAATACAAAACTAATTACCTACAGGTTTCTGAGTAAGACCACAGTGACCATCTCACAACCCGAGAGGTTCACTTTGACAAAGCCCTAATGATCTACATCTTGGACCCGTGCCTATTCAAGGTTACAAGCATTCTATTTATAACATATTCCCAACTGGATTTGGGCCTTCAAATCACAACCAATCTTCTGCTACAAATCTGCAAAAGATTCTGCTACTAAATAGATCTTCAATTAAATCTTCAATCAAATCTTCAATCAAATGTTCATAATTAAATCTAATTATTCTCCATATCTGTTTGCATGAAAATAGCAACAAACTAATCTTCAACACAACTGAAAAAGATTGCTTCAGAATAAATCAACTCCTTGAAAATATCAGATTTGATATGAAATTAAACCAGATATGATTTGAATCTAAAACATATTTTATCTTCAAATCTTTCCAAAACAGCCCTAATGTTTGATACATGATTTGCTCCATGATCTGCTCCAAATCTGATTAGCAAAATCTTCTCCAAGAATTTCGCATCCAATCCCTAACAGATCTCCTCAAAATCAAGTTAACACGCGCAGCCCTAAAAACATCACAACCTGATGTTTTAATGTTCTGGTATAGTGATGTCAAGATATCGCATGTGACATCACTCTTCAGCACTTTAACTCTTCAACACCTTAACATTCACTAATGTTATGACTCAATGTTAAGACATCAGACACATGACATCATTAACAACACCTGCTATACCCAACTAAGATGTCATGACATCTCCTGCAACATCTGTCACATAACAGCAGCAACTGCTGTGCCAGAACCAAGATGTTATGACATACTGTCATGACAGTAATACTCCATATCTGTACTGATGTCTGATTAACCATGTCAGGACATCTCACCCAACATCCTGCAATACAAAAAACACAACAGATGGTTTTCTTATGTTCTGTCAACTGATGTTAAGACATCATGTTTAACATCAGACCTCAAAACTGCAACCCTGCAACAACTAATGTTAGGAACCAATGTTAAGACATCAACATTGTTCAACTTTGTTTTACCAAAATTCCAGCCAATACAAGAACTAACAATCTCCCCCTTTGGCTAATTTTGGCTAAAACAATCTCTGCTAACATCTGAGAACCCAGCAGTGGAAAAAAATCTACAAATCTGCAAAACACCTAGCAGCACCTCTTCAACAAGCTGCACAAACTCAAAAACCAGCAGCAACAAAAAACAACAAGCTGCAGAAATCACCTTCACAGAATCATAGGGAAAACTCCCCCTCAAAACAAGAACCAGCTCACAGCTGTACGAACACTCTCCCCTTCAACTTCTGCACCATATCAGAAAAAGGCTTTACTACCACACCTTGGCAACTCTCTCCCCCTTTTTAGCCAGAAATTGACAAACATTGGGGTAAATGTACACTACTGGTCCAATCCATTGATACACCAGGTCTAAACTGTCATGTCCATCATGAACGACATAACACCTTCACCAGAGCCACAAACAATCTAGATAACCAAAAGTTCAACTCCCCCTATCTAAGATAACCAGTGCTCCATTGCAAGATGAACAACTTAAATGAATGGAAAACATAAGACTCATCTTCATGTCTTCAAGAGCGCGCCCTCTGTTTAACACACCTGCTGAACGCATTCACTTAATGCTTGATCCTCAAACAACACTAGTACATTTAACTGACAGAAATTGCTTCTTCAACAAGAAACACCACAAAATCACCAATGATATCCCATGACACCTTTATGATCATATAGTAAGAATGTACCAGGATCACCTCCAACAACCTCTTGGATTGAGACCAAAATCATCATTGATCCCTCTCATCCTGAAACCATCCATACCCTGTACAAATCCATAACCATAGACATTCTTGTTCCACACCAACATGTCATCCAACAGCCTAATGTCATAACATGTTATCTGACATTATATCCTCATAAGATTCAACTAATCTTCACAATCTTGATCAGCATGCTATCTTCACAATATATGTACCTTTGTAGCAAAATCCATAGACAAGTACTCCCCCAGTCATGGTTAACTAATGCTCTAGATGAAGATGAACATTTGAGCACACTTGCTGAGCACATGCATTTTGGTACCATTGTCCCTTTCTCCAAAGGCAGACATTCCCTATCATACTCTTCATCTTCAGACTTCCAATCAATCAATACCTGATCTACTTCAGTCTTCTCTACATTCTCCATCCAAGGCAGACCTTCTACTTCATCATTCTCCCGTATGACTATGTAGACGCTCCTTAAGCATAATGTATGCTCCAAGCTTCAGAACCAGAACAAAATCATCCTTCACCAAGGATATTCAACCAGATAATGTCCCAACACAAGTTAGAACATTTGCCACACACCAAGATATCATCACCATGATTCTTGATATGCTCCACCAACTGGACTTACTATTGCATAGTAATCCAAAGAACTAGAGAATTAAACTCTCATCCACCTTCAAGAAGAATAATCTCCTTGAGTCTTCAACCCATCACCCTTCTGCCCAAGAGTAACTTGTTCCAAGACAATCCTTAATAATAACTAGCTGCCACACTTTGATTATCTTGATTCTTCGAATCCACTTCTGAGATCAACCAAATGCCATAATTTGATCACCTCATTCATGAATCCTTATATGAAAATAACCAAATGCCACATTTTGACCATTTTCACGTTTGTCAGAACTCTCACGAAGATATCTTGATCCACCAAGGAAACTTGATCTTCAAGTCACATGTTCCACTTGCTCAAAAGCAAACACACTTAGACTCCCTAAGCCATGGTCATGTAACATCTTCTCCTTCCTGCATCTCCCACAAAGTGCCATGAGAACGATCTTTTTGAAGCATCCTATTGTTCATTCCTGTAGATCACCCTATCATTAGCTGATGTGCCACATCACCAGCTGAGACTTCTGATGTTAAGCTAGATGTCAGAACATTATGACATCCAACTGTTGAATTCAGCTCTTCCTTCTGCCACTTAGAAGAACCTCATCCCTTTGCAGAAACAGATTTCCATGCTCTCATAGACTTGATTCAACAATCAAGTTTGAGTAGACAACCTCCATCCTGCTCAGAAAATCCAAAGACTTCAAACCTACCACATCTGAATCTTCAGAAAATAAGTAGTTCAAGACTACCCCATAGCTATACCAAAGAATGCCACTTACCTTAGTAGAACCGTCAGTAGAAAGCCAGAGATAACATCCACATATCCTCGACTTTCACACAACAAAACCCATGCTCCAAAGCACCTAGATCAGAAATAAACTGATCCAACCATCAAGACTATGATGTCTTCATAGTCTTCCATCTCCATCTTCAACAACATAATTCAGGTCATCACACGCCAACACACCACAAAGAGAAATATACAGCCACATAGAGAAAAGTAAATTCTCAACACTTTTGCAGTCCTGCACTTTTACATCAGACATATACATAGTCTCCCGTCAATGTATATTGTCATTAGTTGAATGCACAACATCTTAGATAAACGCTCAGCTCCCGCCAGAGTATTCACTATCGGTTAGATGCACAACCTTATCAAAAGCAGACAAATACTCAACTACTGTCAAGCTATTTATCATATGTGATAAGGTAACCTTCTCACACAAGGTACACCATTTGATCTGGTCTGACATTCTTTTCCTGCACACTTGAGGCACTAGCTAATCCCTCTTTTGTTAATCCACACCACTGATAACTTCAGATTAGGTAAGTGGGTTGACCTGATACTTCACCATGAGCACGAATAACTTTCTTTGGCTGAGAAAGCAAAGAACTGAAATGATGTTTCAACATCAGTTCTGACATCAGTCTATATCACATTAAATAACTGCTATGGCTTTGGAGACAACACCCATAGTAAACCACACACGCATCTCTTGCAAGGGACAGTAGTTGACCACCAGATCATACACACATGCAAGAACCAGCATACTCTTCTGGTTTCTCATCAACAAACTTATTGAAAATGCCTTTATAAGTGGACTTAGGTCAAATCTCAAGTATCTTTGGTCACTTTAATAAGGCAATCAATATTATCTTTAAGTATCACAACACCATGTGATACACCTTCAGAGTGTTGTGGCCTCAACACACACAAAACCACCAGGAATTTTCCATCAGATATATATATATATGCAGTGGAACACACACCAGAAAACTCCTCTACAACCTTCAGGCAAACCTTAATAACTATTGCACAACCACCACACTCCAGGTGCAACAGTTCAGCATAGGTTGAAAATAAATCACCCTACAAAGCAGCTCACCACAAGCCTGAAGACTTCAAACAGAGCCAATACATACCCTGTCACAAATAGTCCATCCTCCACTTCAAGGGATCATACAAACAACTATATGAACTAACCAAGTCCATAACTCAGCAAAACTATCTTCCTTGCACATGAACCAAAAAGTATCTTCCCTAGATCTCATCCAGAAACAAACAGGATGCCTGCTGTGATACCAATTGAAATTCTGGTACCAGATATGTGATATCAAGTGTAATGTCACAACATCAATATCTGTTGTATGAAAAAGGTAATAATAGTAATCAAAAAATGCACACAGAATTTGTTCACCCAGTTCGGTCTAAAAACCTACCTCTGGGGGCATACCAAGCCAGGAAGGAAGTCCACTATTAGCTGTATCAAATTACAGACTCAACAAACCAGTTGACATCTACCTAATTTAATCACTACCCAATGACCCTTCTATCTAAGTCCTCCCTAGATACGAGACTCCATCTCACTCCCAATCATCGCAATGATGTCTAGCAGTCAACATCTCAGCCACTGCATCAACAGCTTGATTTCCAAAAACTCTTCAATCACAGAAAAGTAGAAGTCACACTTCCATGACACACCTTGGAGTTGCTTCAAAGCTTCCTCCAAGAATAATACAAAACTCATTACCTACAGGTTTCTGAGTAAGAACACAGTGTCCATCTCACAACCCGAGTGGTTCACTTAGACAAAGCCCTAATGATCTACATCTTGGACCCGTGCCTATTCAAGGTTACAAGCATTCTATTTATAACATATTCCCAACTGGATTTGGGCCTTCAAATCATAACCAATCTTCTGCTACAAATCTGCAAAAGATTCTGCTACTAAATAGATCTTCAATTAAATCTTCAATCAAATCTTCAATCAAATCTTCATAATTTAATCTAATTATTCTCCATATCTTTTTGCATGAAAATAGCAACAAACTAATCTTCAACACAACTGAAAAAGATTGCTTCAGAATAAATCAACTCCTTGAAAATATCAGATTTGATATGAAATTAAACCAGATATGATTTGAATCTAAAACATATTTTATCTTCAAATCTTTCCAAATCAGCCCAAATGTTTGATACATGATTTGCTCCATGATCTGATCCAAATCTGATTGGCAAAATCTTCTCCAAGAATTTCGCATCCAATCCCTAACAGATCTCCTCAAAATCAAGTTAACACGCGTAACCCTAAAAACATCACAACCTGATGTTTTAATGTTCTGGTATAGTGATATCAAGACATCGCATGTGACATCACTCTTCAGCACTTTAACTCTTCAACACCTTAACATTCACTAATGTTATGACTCAATGTTAAGACATCAGACATATGACATCATTAACAACACCTGCTATACCTAACTAAGATGTCATGACATCTCCTGCAACATCTGTCACATAACAGCAGCAACTGCTGTGCCAGAACCAAGATGTTATGACATACTGTCATGACAGTAATACTCCATATCTGTATTGATGTCTAATTAACCATGTCAGTACATCTCACCCAACATCCTGCAATACAAAAAACACAACAGATGGTTTTCTGATGTTCTGTCAACTGATGTTAAGACATCATGTTTAACATCAGACCTCAAAACTGCAACCCTGCAACAACTAATGTTAGGAACCAATGTTAAGACATCAAAATTGTTCAACTTTGTTTTACCAAAATTCCAGGCAATACAAGAACTAACAGTAACCTTCAGGTCCAGTAGCTCCTCTTATGGTTTCCGGGTCTTCCGTGACCGGTGGGATATATCCTTCAGGTATAAAGTTGAGAGGCATTCCCCAGGGACGATCCTTGGGCACGTTGTACCGAGGATAATTCTCATGTGTCTCCATAATAGGCGTAGATGTAATCTCTGAGATCACAGTCCTTTGTTGTTGCTTCTGAGCTGCTGCCAGGGATTGCATGTCACCGTGAAGTTTTTCCAAACTTTCGTTTAGAGCGTCGATTTCTTCTCTCAGATCTCTGTTTTATTCCTTGAGATCGCCCATTTTCTTTTATCGATTGGCCTGAGTATTGTATGAGTGAGACAGTTTGACTCAAGAATTGTGACACGTAAGTTAGACTCAAAGATAAGAAGAAATGCGTGTATGAGAGAATGATTAATGATATGTGTCATACCCCAAATTTTGACCACCAAGATTTCCCATCATTGTGAAAATCATCATCACAATATGGATGTACCTATATGTCTCCTCAATCTCCTCAAAGATTGTTGAGCATTCACTACAATCAAGAATAAGGGTTTTGAGACCTCTCAGAGCATTTAGACAAGTATAGTTATTTAGAGTTTTTCCCCGGCAATTAGGTCTAGAACTAAGTAAAGCCTGTTGTTCACTCTTAAATACAAACAAAACTAGATCCCCATAGGATTTCCAGATACAGTCTTGCCTTCTCTTGGGCTTAAACAATATGGAACAAAGAGAAAGGTAGTATTCTTCGTGAACCTTTTCTCAGACTGTCACATTAGAAATTGTCAAAGAAATTCTACTCCCCAGAGTTGATCTATCCTCGGTGAATAGCATCTCTTGAATTTCTTCAAACCTTAGAACTTTCACTAAATGATATATTCTCGGTGAATAGCATTTCCTGAACTTTTCTTGGTTTGGGACCCACAGGCTTCCTAAAAGCATCCCCGCCTCCTCTTGGGCTTTATACAAGGACCCTCCGGCTTCTTAGAAGGTCTCATGGCTTCTATTGGGCTTAATACAAGGACCCTGAAGAGTCTATTGGGTATAAGACAGAACTTAGTCATCCTTCGTTAGAGCTGTCTTTCTAAAAAGAGTCAAAACCCTCAGACCAATTTTAGGGTTGATACTCATCCCTTAAAAAGAGTCGGCCTCCTCTTGGGCATCATACAAAAGATAAAACTCTTCCACACCAGTAGACTTGGACAGTCTAAATCCCCTCTTGAGTCTCAAAGACATTCTCAAGTTCCCTACAACGTAGGCGAAACCCTGATCATCCGATCAATACCCAACTGAGTTGAAGAACCCAGTCCCTCTCCTAAAATCTCCAAGCCAAGGTAAATTTATCATCAGGATAACACTATCTTAAATCAAAACCTCAAGGTTTCTGATATATCAATTCTTCTGTAACCCTCAACAAGAGTTGATTTCCCCACTTGGACCTGCCTCGGGATCTCAATAACCCCCGACAGAAGATAGCCTCCTCTTAGGCTTTGTATAATGATCTTTCCTCAGCTTTCAGCCTCCTCTTGGGCTTTGTACAATGATTCTCCCCTGCGGAGCTAACCTTTTCAGACTCTCTTGTTGAGTCAATCAATTTTCAGACTCTCTTGTTGAGTCAATCACTGTCTCAAACTCTCTTGTTGAGTCAATCACTTTTCACTACTCTCTTGTTGAGTCAACCCTTTAGCCTCTATCTCGGGCTTTGTACGAGACAGATAAAAACACTCTCTCGTTGAGTCAATAGCCTCCTCTTAGGTTTTGTATAATGATTTACCCTACCAGGAGTTAGCCTCCTCTCGAGTTGTGTAGAATGATTTCTCCAGCTTGCTCAGCCACAATCCAGGGCTTTGTACATGACAGATAAAAACACTCTCTTGTTGAGTCAAACCCTTTTAGCCTCAATCTTGGGCTTTGTACAAGATATATATTTCATAAGCTTGGGACAAACATTTTCCCCAGTGAAGTCAATTCCTCCGAGCCTTCATTTAGACTTTGAGGAATAAATTCATAAGCAGAGTCAAACTCTTTTCCGCCTCCATCTTGGGCTTTATACAAGATAGATAATACTCTACGGCAGAATCAAATCCTTTCAGCATCTATCTTGGGCTTTGTACGAGATACCTAAAATATACTCAGTCGAGTCGATTAAATTTCTCATTTCAGCCTCTATTTCGGGCATTGTACAAGACACATACAGAACTCCCCAACGGAGTCAAAATCATTTTTTAGCCTCAATTGTGTGCTTTGTACAAGACAGATAGAACATTTTCCCCGAAAAAGTCAAGCTTTTCGCCTCCTCTTAGGCTTTGTATAATGATATCCCCAAAGAGTCAGTCTCTTTTTTGCCTCAATCTTGGGCTTTGTACAAGACACATATTTAAACACTCTCTTGTTGAGTCAGCCTTTCCTAGCCTCCTCTTAGGCTTTGTATAAAGGACTTCCCTAGCGGAGTCAATCAACCTCTTAGCTTCAACCTTGGGCTTTGATCAAGGCACACAAAAATAAACAATCCCCTCAGAGGAAGTCCAATCCCTCTTTAGAGATGACAAATTCTCCCTCAGTCAAAACCTTTTAGCTTCAATCTTGGGTTTTGAACAAGACACAAATACTCAACCTTATAGCTTCAATCTTGGGCTTTGAACAAGACACTAAACATCTCTTTCCTCCCTTAGAATAGGAGGAACTACGATTGCTCTGATTTCCCTGTTTCGTTTAAACGGGAATACGTAGGCATCAGATTGCGAAATCTTAGCGAGCATACCAATCAAAAACTCTAGGTCCAGTACCTTCACACCAAAACTTAGGTCCAGCACCTTACCAAAAACATTGGGGACACCTGAACTTCAACATCAACTCACTCACTCACTCAAATTTCCCGAGAAACTTTCCCTACCTATTAACAGATAAACACTATCAATTACAAAGCGAAACCTAAAGCTAATATCCTGTGGATAACCACATATAGGATGGGTAATTGACAACTACCCATTGTATAACTTGACCCCGGACCCCACCATCTCTTTTAAGCGTTTGTTCAGTTAAATAATAACGTGTAAGGTTAGTTTTAGATAGCTTCCATCGTCCCCGTGTTTATTTTTCTGCTAATGGGACTGCGGGTGATGCCGCATCTGGAAAGTTTGAGTGACACTTAAGATAAGTGATGACACTAGACGGGTAATCTTACAGGGAGTGACTCCCAAATAAGATATCCCGGTCGACCATCGAATCAGTGGAGATACCCTTTGCGGATTCAATGCCTATACGACTTCAGTTGTTGAAACCAGATTGTTCGATTGTTGTATCTGAGAAACTGAGTATTTTAGTAGACTGAAACCATGTTACTATTTTGTAGTACGGAAGCTATCAGAAATAGTTGTCATCCCAAGAGGGGTCAATGATCTTGAGGACAGGTACAAAAAATCACCAGTATAACCTTTGGGGAAGGGTAGAGCCATGACTTCATGTTTCTTCTATGTTTTTTTGTGCTGCATTCATGCATTCATTTCATCTAAAAAACATTCAAACAAAGAAAAATTTTCTCTTCTAGTCTCTCTTTTTCAACTTAAACTAAGACAATGATTGCAAATATCAGAGAAAAAGATTGCGTTATGGATTTCGGTAGAAGGAAAACTCATAAGTACATCTTCAAGGTTCCAAAATTAGAGGATTTAAGAGGTTTGGCGAGGATGATCACCAACCCTGAGGCTTTCAGAGCTATGTACGGAGGAATGCTGTCTCTATTAAGGGTCCATGTAATTGAAGGAATCCTGTCTACACTCATCCAGTTCTACGATCCGATTTATCACTGTTTCACATTCCCGGATTATCAGCTAGCACCAATGCTGGAGGAGTACTCTCACCTGACCAATTTACCCATTACTGACCAAGCTCCCTTTTGTGGACTGGAAGAAATTCCAAAGGATCAGGGCATTGCAAGAACAATTTATTTGGACGAGACAGAAGTCAAGACTCACATGACCATTAAGGGTGGAATCCAAGGTTTACCAGCCCAGTTTTTGATAAAGAAAGCCCTGTACTTTGCTAGTATAGGGAACGTGACTGCTTTTGAAAGCATTTTTGTTTTACTCACCTACGGGTTATTTATGTTTCCCAACATTGATAACTTCGTTGATATTAATGCCATTAAGATATTTTTGATTGGAAACCTTGTACCGACCCTGCTCGCAGATGCTTATCATTATGTACACTTAAGGAATTTGTATAGGGGAGGAATGATCACATGCTGTGTACCCCTACTATACAAATGGTTCACTTCCCATTTACCTAAGTCTGCCGCATTTTGGGATCATAAGAGTACTTTAAGTTGGTCGCAGAGAATCATGTCTCTTACCAACTCTGACATCGATTGGTACAACCGAATCTATGATGGGATCAGAATCATTGACCGTTGTGGAAACTTCCCTAATGTACCCCTCATAAGAACTAAAAGAGGAATCAATTATCATCCAGTTTTAGTTCGTCGTCAATTTGGATACCCGATGAGACATGTCCCGTGTAATGTTCATCTGGAAGGTCTTTTCTTCAAGGAAGGAGAAAATGACAGGGCACTAAAGACAGAAATAGTGCATGCCTGGAAACATGTTCACAGGAAAGGAAGAGAGTCTCTAGGAAAACCAGATTGTGTCTCGGTGGAACCTTATCTCCACTGGGTACAAACTAGAGCTCTCAAACTGAGGATGCCTTACCCTCGTCACGAAGTTCTTCCATTAAAGGAATCTATCCTTTATTTTATGTCTGATACGGAAAAACTTCAGGTTACTCTCAACAAAGTTCAGCGGGAAAAAAAATCTTGGAAGAACAAGTACCGCATTTTCAATGTGGAGTGTAACAAAATACAACAACTGTTAAAAGAAAAAGATGCTCTGATCGAGATTTTGGAGTAACATGCTGTAGAGAATCAAGAAGACCAAAGGAATTTGCTCGCTCCTTTCACTTGGCAAAGGAATGACAACCTGACAACGACTCAAGAGCCCCAGTCAAAGAAAAAGAAAGTTCCAGAACCAGCACTGAGCTCTCCCAAGAGAGGACTCAGGATCCATTAGCTTAGACATTTCCTTTTACAGCACTATGTAAATTACTGTATTTCCATTTCCGCAATCTTTGAATTCAATAAAACAGGGTTTCCCCATTGTATGATATTTGTAAAATCCCAATTGTTGAAGTTTCTTTTGATTAAACAAAAAAATAACTAATATAATTATTGCATATCATTCATCATTCTGATAACGCATTCTTCTTACCTACAAATCTCACATTTGTGTCTCGATTCTAGAGTCAAACTGTCTCATTCGTACAATACTCGGGCCAGTCAATAGAAAAATATGGATAATCTCGAGGAAGAGAACAGGGAGTTGAGAGAAGAACTCGACGCTCTGAAAGAAGATCTAAGGAAACTTCACAATGACATGCAAGCTCTGGCAGCAACTCAGATACAAAGGACTGTGATTTTAGAGATCACATCGACGCCCATAGTGGAAAAGTATGATCCTCGGTATAACATGCCTAAAGATCGTCCCTGGGGCATGCCTATTAACTATATCCCGGAAGGATATATTCCGCCGATCACTGAAGATCCAAAAACCGCAGCAAGAGCCGCTGGGCCTGAAGGTTACAAACTTCAGGAAAGCGAAGATGCCAGGGGCATGACAATAACTCCTGAAGGTTACAAACTTTGGGAGGCACCAAGAGTCACTGCCGTAATGACTATACCACCACTCGTGGTACACACTGTCCTGGAAGGGCAGATTCCCCAGATACCTTCTGGTAGAAACGAAAGTATGTACAATGGAATGAAGGAGTTCCAGGAACAGTTCCTGGAGATGCAGAAGGAATTGTAAGCCATTTGCGGTAAGGATCTATTCGGAAAGGACGCAGCACACCTTTGTTTGGTCCCCAATGTGAAAGTTCCGCACAAGTTCAAGGTGCCCGAATTTGAAAAGTACAAGGGTAACTCTTGCCCTCAAAGCCATTTGGTGATGTACGCTCGGAGGATGTCAACACAGACAGAGAACCAACAACTACTGATCCATTACTTCTAGGATAGTTTAACCGGTGCCGCACTCAAATGGTACATGGGTTTAAACCGCACTAAGATCGTCACTTTCAGAGATCTTGGCACTGCCTTTGTTCAACAATATAAGTATAACCTGGACATGGCACCAGACAGAGATCAACTTAGAGCCATGTCGCAGAAGGACAAGGAAACCTTCAAGGAATATGCTCAGAGATGGCGTGAAATTGCCGTTCAGATTTGTCCACCTCTTGAGGAAAAGGAGATGACAAAGATCTTCTTGAAAACCTTGAGCTCATTTTACTACGACAGAATGGTCTCCAGTGCGCCCAGCGACTTCACTGAAATGGTCGGCATGGGAGTTCGTCTTGAAGAAGCAGTTCGAGAAGGACTCTAGTTAAAGACGCTAGATCATCAAGCAGTACCAAAAGATACGGTAGTGCTCTCCCTAAGAAAAAAGAGCAAGATATTGGCAATATCTCTCTCGGAAAGCAAAGGCGACGATACCAACCAGTAGCTGCTGTAACTCCTTCTATTAACCCTGCGCCTGTTCCTACGTATCAACCTCAGGTTGCTCAGAGCCAACCGAATCAACAGCAATATCAGCAAAGGACACAACAGCCTCTTCAGCAAGCTCGTCCTTAATACAACAACAACCGTACAACACAACCACCAGGGTTCGACCCTATACCAATGTTTACGCATAACTGTTTCCATTACTACTGGTCAAGGGGCATGTCCAAACCAGGGCTCCTCTTAGAATTCCGTAAAATCCGCCTTTTTGGTTCAAAACGGATCAGACTTGCCCTTACCATCAAGGAGGACCAGGGCATAACATAGAAAATTGTCTCAGCTTCAAGTCTGATGTGCAAAAGCTTGTCAAGAGCGGGGTCTTATCCTTCAAGGATACAAATCTAAATGTTCAGACGAACCCGTTGCCTTAACACGAGGAAGAGTTTAAATACATCTATCAAATTCACGATGTACTCTTAATGGAAACCAACCTGGTCAAGATGCATTGTAAACAGAGCGGATACGGTCACATACCGGCTCATAATTATCACCAGTGTGATATCTGCTCTAAAAACAATCAAGGATGTTCTGTGGTGCAATCTGATCTACAGGAACAGATGGATCTCGGATGGATCCAGGATCACTGAATTCGTGAAGTCAACATGACTTATACAAATTCTAACATCATTCAGAACCACAACATCCTGGCAATGAATGTCAACTTGGTGGCAATGCACTCAAGGCAAAGCCAACATCATAATCTGCCACGACACGGTTATGATTCCTGTCTTATCTGCTCAAAAAACAATCAGGGATGCTCTGCTGTACAAGAGGCCCTCCAGCGTCAGATGGATCTTGGATGGATCCAGGACTACCATGATAGAAATTGTTATCAAGTTAACATGATTAAAATCTTTGATATTCGCCTGATGAATACCAGCTTGGTGGAACTACACGCCAAGCAAGTCCAGCCCGGTTTTCTGACTTCGCATAATTATCAGAACTGCATAGTCTGCCGTGAGAGCGACCAAGGATGTGCTCTCGTTCAAAGAACTTTGCAACACTTGTAAAACCATTGGTGGCTTCTGATCTATTTAGACGAAGACACACAACAAATCAGTATGACTGATAGGAACCCTACTAGACATCAAAGTCAGGATGTTCGATCAATGGAAACTGACCTAGTAAGGTTACACTGCATTCAAAGCGGACGTGGCCCGGTGCCACCACACAACTACGAGCGTTGTAGAGTCTACTCGGAGAATAATCAAGGATGCTACCTCGTGCGAGCAGCCCTTCAAAGTCAGTTGGACCATAAGGAGATTCAACCATGGTCAAGTTCTAGTTCAACGTTAGAATATAGTCCTAATCAAGGCAAAGATGTTGTCTTAATCCCTTAGTGAGAAGTGGCAAAAGATATATGCGCCATAATACCTTTACTCCATGAATCAAGAGTCCCTCTTGATAGTGGAAAGGTTCTCAATCTCGAACCAATTGAGGCCGACTAAGATGGTCAAAAAAATCAGAAGGCTATTGTAGTTATCTATCTGCCGGGACCAATACCGTACAAGTCCGATAAGGTGATCCCTTAGAAGTACGGTGCAACAATAGTTGAAAATGGAAAAGAAGTTCCATTACCCTCCGTCGTGAATATTGCAGACATCAGTCGAGTAATATGGAGCGGTCGAATCTTCAACCGAGGAGTTGGAGAACCTAACAAAGAAGGGGAACCTCAAACTGGAGTTCCCAATCAACCAATCGGGCAAACCAGTGATCCCGACCTTTCAAAGAACGATGATGAGATACTAAAGCTCATCCAAAGGAGTGAATACAACATTGTTGATAAGATGTTACAAACTCCTTCAAAAATCTCTGTGCTGTCTCTATTACTCAGTTATGAAGCCCACATAGAGGCTCTACAGAAAGTCTTAGAACAGGCCATTGTGGAACAAGATGTAACAATAAGATAATTCGACAACATCATCTCCAACATCACTTCTTACAACAACTTAGGGTTTAGTGATGAGAAACTGTCGGAAGAAGGCAAAAGTGACAACATGGCGCTCAATATTACAGTTAACTGCCAGGACGATGCTTTAGCCAGCGTACTGGTAGATACCGAATCAGCTTTAAATCTCATTCCAAAGTCCACATTAATGCGACTATCATTTAAAGGATCTTCGATGAGAGGCGGTGAGGTCATCGTCAAAGCATTTAACGGATCCTGAAAAACGGTTATCGGCGAAGTCGACCTTCCCATAACTATCGGCCCTCACACCTTCCAAGTCACTTTCTAATTCATGGACATCCGGGCAGCATACAGCAGTTTGTTGGGAAGACCTTGGATACACGAGGCTAGGGCAGTCACTTCGACACTTCACCAAAAGCTGAAGTTTGTCAAGAACGACCAACTAGTCACAGTCTGTGGAGAACAAGCCTTGATCGTGAGTAACCTATCGTCGTCCACTTGTGTAGAACCATAGGAGGTTGTGGGAACCCAGTTCCAAGCACTTTCGGTGAGCAATGACAACCAATCAGAAAGAGGAACGTCAATTTCCTCGTACAAAGATGCTCTCGAGGTGATCAAAAGTAACAATGCAAAAGGACGGGGACAGCTTGTCATTCCTACTGACAACAAGGCAAAGAAGGGTCTTAGTTTTTCTTCAACCTGTACCCAGACTGTTACTAACGATGAAAGTGTTCATCCCATTCAGGACTTCTTCCACAATGGAGGTTTCCTTCACCCAGTGTCTCAAGAAGTACATACCATCAACGAGGGAAGTTCCTCCGATACAGATGAAGAGTGGAAGTCCTATCTTAAGAAGGACGGACGTCAAAATGATATACGGAGATTGTGATCTGGAAGGATGTCGTGCTCCAACTAACTCATTAGAGAAAGACACTCTGATGAAAGACAACTTTGACCACGACTATTATGGCCCAATGGATGGCCTGCCTATCTGGCAGCCGTACCCAGGAGACTTGGGGCCAAAGAATCAGCCGAATGATGAATATCAGCTGAGCATCATTGAAAAGAATACCTGCTTCCCCACCATGTCATGGGATAAACACTCAGGGCATTCAGAAAATACCCAGCACGACGATGAATTTGCAAAGCTTGCAGGACTAGAATTCATCAACTATGCTTTTCCTGAGGTCAACGTCACCGAGAGGGATAACTCCTCCAGTTCCAAAGAAGTGCGGGACACCTTAGGACAACCAAGTGGAAAGTACGACTACTTGGTCAGGTACACCGCTCCTGAAAGCTCTCGTATCAGGCTCGAAGATATTTAGCCAACTGGATAAGGAGATCTGCCTGAGAGCATAAACACTATGCAAGATACAGCTGAAGAATCCTCCCATGACAACTCTACATGGGAGACAGATTCCAATGATCCTGCTCCACCAGAAATCAGCATCATTTCTGAAGACAAGTCAAGAAGGAAGGTACCAGACTTTCTAATTCACCGAGGAGTTCGCCGCCAATGGGTTACTGTCGATGTCCCGAAAGTCGTCCATAAGTCTAAGTAATTGTCGTCTTTGTTTTAACTTTTCACCCTTCCCAGGTGAAACAGATGTTTTGATAGGGCTCACTTTCTGTAAATTTACCTCTTCGCTTTTCCCAAAGCGACAGAGTTTTGTTTTATAGGGTTGTAGTTTCAAGAATTGACAAAATCATAAATAAAATAACGTCGTTCTGTAATTTCCGCATTTATTGTTGTTTTCTATTTTCGCTTTTTCAAAAAATGGTAATCCTAAAAAATAACTCAAATAATAAAAACAAGCAGTTTTCCAAAGAAAATGCACTGCACACACTCTTGCATTTTCTCTATCTCTTCTAAAAAACAAATCATCACGTCATGCAGATTGCTTGTTTTAAACCCCGTTGAAACATACGATCCAATGCCTTCTCCCAACTTTGAATTCCCGGTATTTGAGGCTGAAGAAGAAAATGACGAAGAAATTCCAAAAGAGATCTCCCGATCACTCAGACAAGAGGAAAGGTCCATTGAACCTCACAAAGAGCCATTAGAAACGATCAACTTGGGTTCAGAAGAAGAGAGAAAAGAAGTCAAGATTGGGGCACTTCTCAGTCCGACTATCAAAGAAGGTTTGATAAAGCTTCTCAAAGAATTTCCTGATGTATTTGCTTGGTCCTATCAGGATATGCCAGGGTTGGATACCAGCATCGTGGAACATCATCTACCGTTAAGATCAGAATATCCGCCGGTAAAACAAAGACTAAGACGGACTCATCCAGACATGGCCATCAAAATCAAAGAGGAAGTATAGAAACAAATTGACGCGGGTTTCCTCGCCACATCAGAATATCCCCAATGGTTAGCAACATAGTACCCATTCCGAAAAAGGACAAAAAGGTCAGAATGTGTGTAGATTACAGGGATCTGAACAAAGCAAGTCCAAAGGATGACTTTCCCTTACCACACATTGACATGTTGATAGACAGCACAGTAAAATTCAAAGTTTTCTCCTTCATGGATGGATTCTCGGGCTATAATCAAATCAAAATGGCGCCGAAAGATATGGAGAAAACTTCATTTATCACCCCATGGGGCACTTTTTGTTACAAGGTAATGCCGTTCGGTTTGAAGAACGTCGGGGCAACCTATCAAAGGGACATGACTAATCTGTTTCATGACATGATACACAAAGAAATTGAAGTGTATGTCGATGATGTGATTGCCAAATCTAAAACAGAAGAGGAGCATGTGACCCACCTGTCAAAACTATTCGAGCGTCTGAGGAAATTAAACTCCGCTTGAATCCCAACAAATGCACGTTCGGTGTCCGCTCGGGGAAACTTTTAGGGTTCATTGTCAGCCAGAAAGGAATTGAGTTTGATCTTGAAAAGGTCAAGGCCATTCAAGAAATGCCTTCTCCAAAGACTGAAAAACAAGTCAGGGGATTCCTGGGACGTTTGAACTATATTTCCAGATTTATATTCCTCATGACTGCGACATGTTCGCCAATCTTCAAATTACTAAAAAAGAATCAGGACTGCGTTTGGACAGAAGACTGCCAAACTGCCTTCGACAGTATTAAGAAATATTTGTTGAATCCACCTATCCTGTCACCCCCAGTGGAAGGAAGACCGCTGATCATCTACCTAATAGTTTTGGAAGACTCCATGGGTTGTGTACTTGGCCAACAAGACGAAACAAAAAGAAAAGAGTCTGCCATCTACTATTTGAGCAAGAAATTCACCGACTGTGAGACTCGGTACACTATGCTTGAGAAAACTTGTTGTGCTCTGGATTGGGCAGCCAAACGTCTTCGCCAATATATGATTTGTCACACTACTTGGTTAATATCTGAAATGGATCCAATCAAGTAGGTCTTTGAAAAACCTGCTCTCACGGGAAGGATAGCCCGTTGGCAGATGTTGTTATCAGAATACGACATTGAGTACCATGCTCAGAAAGCTGTTAAGGGGAGTATTTTAGCCAATCATTTGGCTCATCAACCGATTGACGATCAAGAATCAGTCGGGTTTGACTTCCCAGACAAAGATGTCATGTATCTAAAGATGAAAGATTGCGATGAACCGCTATCCAGTGAAGGGCCAGAACCAGGATCCCAATGAGGACTAATCTTTGACGGAGCTGTCAATCATTATGGAAACGGAATTGGGGCAATCATTATAACACCTCAGGGTACCCACATTCCTTTCACTGCCAGACTGACATTCAAGTGTACCAACAACGAGGCCGAGTACGAAGCATGTATCATGGGTCTCGAAGAAGCGATCGACTTAAGGATCAAGAACTTGGATGTATATGGCGACTCAACCCTGGTTATCAATCAGATCAAAGGAGATTGGAACACATACCAATCAGGATTGATTCCGTACAAAGATTACGTGAGGAGGTTGTTACCCTTCTTCAACAGAATCGAGTTTCATCACATCCCTCATGAAGAGAATCACATGGCTGATACATTAGCCACTCTCTCTTCCATGATTAGTGTAGGTCGATGGAACGACGTACCTAAGATCGACATAATTGGCCTGGAACAACCCGCTTACATCTTCACGATTGAAGCAGTCATAGACGACGAACCTTGGTATCACAATATCAAATGCTTCCTTCAGAAACAGGAATACCCACATGGGGCATTAAGAAAAGACAAAAAAACCCTCAGAAGGCTGGGTGGCAACTTCTTCATGAGCGGTGATACACTCTATAAGAGAAACTTTGACATGGTCTTGCTTCGATGCGCAGACAGACCAGAAGCAAACATGCTGATTAAAGAAATTCACGAAGGATCCTTTGGCACTCATGCCAACAGACACGCGATGGCGAGAAAAATTCTAAAAGCAGGGTACTATTGGTTGACCATGGAATCCGACTGCTACAAGTACATGAGGAAGTGTCACAAGTGTCAGATATACTCAGACAAAATTCGTGTATCGCCAACGCATCTCAAAGTTCTCTCTTCCCCATGGCCTTTTTCCATATGGGGAATCGACATGATTGGCATGATTGAACCCAAGGCTTCGAACGGACATCGGTTCATTCTAGTAGCCATTGACTACTTCACCAAATGGGTTGAAGCAACATCATACACCAATGTAACCCGACAAGTGGTGGTCCGATTTATCAAAAACAATATCATCTGTCGTTATGGTGTTCCTAGCCAGATCATTACGGATAATGGATCCAACTTGAACAATGAAATGATGAAGGAGTTGTGCGCTAAGTTCAAGGTCAAACACCATAACTCATCTCCCTATCGACCTAAGATGAACGGAGCGGTAGAAGCGGCTAACAAGAACATCAAGAAGATTGTTCAGAAAATAGTCATAACCTACATAGACTAGCACGAGATGCTACCCTTTGCTCTCCAGGGTTATCGCACATCTATCCGCACTTTAACAGGGGCAACCCCTTTCTCTCTAGTATATGATATGGAGGCAGTGCTTCCAATAGAAGTAGAGATCCCATCAATCCGGGTATTGATGGAAGCAAAGTTAACCGAGGCTGAATGGTGTCAAAGTCGACATGATGGACTGAATCTGATCGAAGAAAAGCGAATAACGGCTCTATGCCATGGTCAGTTGTACCAATAAAGAATGAAGAAGGCGTTTGACAAAAAGGTTCGACTTCGCGTCTTCAGAAAAGGAGACGTTGTGCTCAAGAAGATACAATCAATCCTCACTGATTGTCGGGGCAAATGGACTCTGAATTACGACGGCCCCTATGTGGTTAAGAAAGCCTTCTCAGGTGACGCCTTGAGATTCGCAACCATGGATGGAGAGGAATTTGCCTACCCCACAAATGTTGACGTAGTCAAGAAATATTTCTCCTAAATTAAAAAAAAAACGTCTTGGTGGATTGAAAACCCAAAAGGGCGGTCCAGGCAAAAATTAGAGACATAAACAAAAATCATCCCGATGGATTGAAAACCTCAAAGTGCAATCCAGGAAAAAATTAGGGATTCATGGCAAGTAACTACGTCCAACAAAGGAGCAAGTCCTCCAGCAGCAGTAATGCCATCCATCTGGAAAACTCGAGTCAAGGTCATCTTCGAAGGAAGCTCAGGATGCCCAGAATTCAAAGTTGGTAGAAGGATAACGGTCGTTATGTTTCAATCTAGCCCTGTTCCCTTAAATTACCATTTTCTAAACTTTGTAAATACTCTATGGAATCATGCGCTTGGCTAATTTCCATCATATCAATAAAATTTGAGCCCTAGTAATTTTGTTTGCAATTCTTATTTGTTTTAGCTTTACAGAACGACATTAAAACATGATTAACGATTCTTGAAATAAAACAAAAATGAATTTACTTGTCAAAATTTTTATGCTTTTAAAATAAAAATGGCAATTTCTTTTGACTGTTGAACATCAGAAGAACATCGATCGCTTCTCCGAAAGCAATTGAGCTTCAAAGTGCAGAATCAAAGTGCTCCTTCTCGAACCAGTACGCCTGAATGAAGGATCAGCTGTGTCAGATGCGATTATTCCGTCCGACAACCCCGGTAGAGTTCTTATCTCCTAAGTCCGACCAATGTTGTTCCCCACAGGGATCGTCTCTCCTAAGCAAGGAAGAATTGCTATCTTGAACAAATGGTATTTCTTCGTCCCCAGCAGTGGTCGAGTATCCAGTCGTGTTCATCCACTAGTCTGTATGTCGCGTCAGTTTTGTCAGCATATACATGCATACATCATGCATTATTAATTTGCATTCCTATTCATATTGTATCACTATCACTCTGGTCAGTCTTATCCCCTGGTGATAAAAGTCATCTCAATAGAGTTGTCAGTTCTTTCCTTGTCAGGAAATGTCGCGTCTGAACAATCTCTCCTCCAGTTTATTTCTGGATTGGAGACGGCCCTCGACCACTTTGATAACTTGAACCTCTGAAAAGCAAGAAAACTTTCAACAAAACATCACTCTTCGCCATTGAAGATGATATCTTCGCTTTCCCAGATTAAGGAAAATCCTCAAAGAAAGCCTCTTAATCAAAGATTCGGAAGTATAGCAGTTTTCCTCTAAAAATTCGCTGACGAATAGGTCATCAGTACCTCCAAATTGGATTACATCACATGGCATTTCTCCGAGAAGATCTCGAAGAAAAGTATGATGTAATATCCCCAAGCGGAAAGTAGTCTCTCAAGAGACTCATTTTCCCCAATAGAGTCGACAAATGGCGTCTCCAAACAGAGAAGTTTGTGCACCTCAACAACTAAGACGAATGGGTTCCCCAGCGAGTTTGACATCAAAAGTTTTTCCCATCAAATGGCATCTCCCCAGCGTCCCTTGTTAAGAAAGTTTATTGACAAAAGAAACTGAGACCAGTTCCTTGGTAGGAAACCAGGATCGAGGGGAAGTTTATATCAGAAACTGAGACCAGTTCCTTGGTAGGAAACCAGGATCGAGGGGAAGTTTATATCAGAAACTGAGACCAGTTCCTTGGCTGAAGACCAGGATCGAGGGGAAGTTTTTACTTTTCCTAATTATTATTGCTTGGCAAAAGCAGATGGATGGGCAAGCAGCCATTCATAACCACCATCAAAATTTTGGGTATTCCGATATTTAATCCTCTTGCACCCCGAATGCCTGAATACCTTCGCCATTCACAACTTCGGGTCCAAGAAGATTAAATAGGGGCATCTGTCATACCCCAAATTTTGACCACCAAGATTTCCCATCATTGTGAAAATCATCATCACAATATGGATGTACCTATATGTCTCCTCAATCCCCTCAAAGATTGTTGAGCATTCACTACAATCAAGAATCAGGGTTTTGAGCCCTCTCAGAGCATTTAGACAAGGATCAATCAAGAAATGACATGATATTCAACTTGTCTAAACTCTCCAACATCCATAAAGGATCAAGAGGACTCCCACATCAAGAATCAAGCACAAAGTTGCAACATTCCAAGTGGATTAAGCCTCAAGATCGCTAGTGTCACCAAATTAGGGTTTTGGTCGACCAAGGCCTTCAGGTGGAAATTTTCCTCTAGGCATGAGCCAATGCTTCAAAACATAACCCAAGATACCCCAAGGGACCTCATGGACCCAACCATCAAGTCACTCTGGCCTCAGGGGATGCATTCACCAAAAATCAGGAATTAGGGTTTCTTGACCTAATTCACCCCTAAGTTGAATTTTGGGACAAAACATGAGCCAAGACCTCAAGACATTATTTGAGGGACTCTAATAAACCACATTGATCCACTTGAAACAATGGATTGATCCAAGAGGCTTGATCCGCAAGTCTCAAATTCATCAAGACCACAATTAGGGTTTCGAGGGAAAAGTCAACTATACCTTTGACTTTTGACCAAGACATGCTCCCAAACCTTGGGACACGATTCAATACACCCTATAACACCTATGGAATATATCCATTAGGTTTGATTTAGGTCAAGAACTTGATTTCACCAAGGATCGCACAGTTTGGAATTCATCCGATAAAAAGTCAATTGTGCACAAAAGTCAAGTTTGACTTTTTGAGATTTTTCACAATTATGGTTCCTTGACCCTAAAATAATGTTAATGTGTGATTGGAATCATCATTCATCAAGAAAAACCAAATAAAATGAGTTAACTTGTAAAAGGGGTGACCATAAAAAACTTAGAATTTTTCTAAGTTATGGAATAAAGTGGCTAGGGCACCAACTTCCAAGGACCATAACTTGAGATCCAAGAAACCATTTTGGATGTTCCAAAGCTGGATTTGTAGCTCTCATGGCATACTTTAAAAGTGTCAACTACATCTCATTCCAATTCCTCATGGATTTTTAGTTAGAGAGTGATCAAAATGACAAAAAACATGAAAATCACATTTTCCCAACACTTAGTGAAAATTTCACTAAGTCAGAATCTCCCTTATTTTTTTCCAAATGTAGAGGAATTTTTCATTGTAATTCAAGTTGATTCAAAACCAAAGTTGGACATTGTGTTAAAATAGGATATATCAGCTTTCCAAAATGTCCAAGAACCCCATGAAACTCTACTTGAGCTAGGAGTTATGACAGCTGCAACATGCCTTGCTCTAAACTGTCTTGGCAAGGAAGATTTGTGCATAAGGGCTCGATTTGATCAAATTGTGCAACAACAAGCATGGTTATCCATCTGCACACCTCAGGGGGAGATCAAGGAGGAACAAACACTGATCCATAAGCCTCCCAAGTCTTTAGAACTACAAGTAGGTATGCCACCCCTAAAAGGCTAAAGTTTCCTCAAGACTCCAATTTTGTTTTGGAACATTCAATGGATGCTTAGAGGTGGCATGTATCAGAGCAAAGATGAACACTTCAGTCAAGCCTTATCCTTGAATCAAAGAACCATAAGCCTGTTCTCTAATCTCAAGTCAATGGCTAGAGGAGACTTGAGATTCCATTTGATCAGAATTGGTCACAGACCTGTACCAGTTGCCATTCCCTATTACTTGCAAAACAAACTTGCTCTACTATAAATAGAGCTAATTTGTGATCATTTTGAGTACACCAAAGCACCCAAACTGATGCTTTCCTCAAAATCACCTCTTTCACTCCAAATTTGCCTTCTAACTCAAGTCACCATTAGGTTTTGAGTTTGAGAGCAATACCAACCAAACCAATGGTTCACACACCTCACATGTAACATATAGAAGTGATCCAAACTCTTACATAACATCTGGAACATCATAATCACAAAATCACCAGCCATCTGCACAAGCCTTTGACAGATTTGCAGTTGAGGTGCCAAATCAAGTTCTAACTCAATTCAATCCACTCCAAGCATTCAGACACACTCCATAGCACCTAGGGAAGCTGTCCACATCATTAGAACCAAGTTGTAACACCTCCAACCTAGAACTCAATCACTAGCTGCAAGAGGTAAGCCTCAACTTGGTCATCTCATGATTCATGCATATTTCCTCGCACAATAATTTTGCCATATGTTCATAATCATGTATGGAGTGTTTCCCCTCAATTGATTGCTTTGTATGAATCGTGTATGGAATTTCTTAGCCTTCATGCAGAAATTAGGGTTCTTGAGGTTTCTCTTTGATTTCTCATTCCATACTTAAAATAAATGAAATTAAAGACCATAGACATGATCGTGAGTTGAAAACAAGCATATTGATATGTGAATTGTATGATTCCATCAAGTAATCAGTGAGACTGATGAGAAAACGCAAATCTGGGCAAAACAGGGCACGCGGGCAAAAAAAATATGTTCTTGGCGCCCTTCTTCAAATATTTGAATATTTGAATTTTTGTGATTTTATTTAATTGATTCAAAAATTAATTTCTCTCTGAATTTTAATGATTTAGAGTTGATTCTTTTTTTAATAATTCACAAAAATGTTAAAATATTTTATTTTACAAAAATTCCGCAAAAATATTATTTATTTCAAATATTTGATATTTTTGAAAAAAATTAGTTTTTATTTGTTTTTCAACATTTTGAAAATTTTCTTTTTCTTGATTTTCCAAACTTAAATGGTTTTCAATCATTTTGTGGACAAAAAAATGATTTTTGAAACATTGATCCAAGATCACCACTCATTTTTCACATGTTTTCAATAATTTTTATTAATTTTTTAACAAAATTAATTCCATTTTTAAAAAAAGTTAGGGTTTTGATTGATTCCACCCTCATCAATTTTTTCAAACACTCATGGGCCTCTAATAGAGTGTAAAACCCAATCCCCTTTTAACCAAAACCATTTTTGGGCCTCAGACATTGTATAAGTCCCAACACATTTTCAAAAAAAAAAACCTCGGCTCGATCGCCAGTTCAATAAATCGAATCACTTGGGCCTATCCTTGAGCTATAAGTCCCATTCCTTTTCTTTAAAACACACTTTGGGCCTCTTGATAGAGTGTAAGTCCCACCTCTTTGTAAATAATATAATTTCGGCCTCAGTGTATTGTATAAGTCCCGATACAGTTTCAGAAATTTTGACGAGATCGTCGTTTTAAAACTATTCTCAACTTGGCCTACCCTTGTGTTGTAAGTCCCATTTCTTTTCTTTAAATAATTTTTGGGCCTCTCCTTGAGTTGTAAGACCCATACCTTTGTACATAAAACCTTTTGGGCCTCAGTCATTGTATAAGTCCCAGTACAATTTTGTCAAAACAACTTCCTTCTTGATTTAGGTTCAAATATACAGTTACTATCAAAAGTTTCTTTAATTTCTTTAACAACTAACAATACAGCATGGAAGCTTGCTCACCTGTAAGTTTTATCCGCTTTCATTTACTTGCTTTAATATATATAACTGTATTGTGGGAAGCTGCACACTGTGAGTCTTCTTTCATTCTTTTAAATACATGTCAAATATATATATAAATGTATTGTGGGAAGTTGTGCACTGTAAGTCTTCTTTCATATCCTTTTACATACTTGTCATATATCAACTGTATATATACTAGTATAGTTATTTAGAGTTTTTCCCCCGTCAATTAGGTCTAGAACTAAGTAAAGCCTGTTGGTCACTCTTAAATACAAACAACACTAGATCCCCATAGGATTTCCAGATATAGTCTTTCCTTCTCTTGGGCTTAAACAGTATGGAACAAAGAGAAAAGCAGTATTCTTCGTGAACCTTTTCTCAGACTGTCACATTAGAAATTGTCAAAGAAATTCTACTCCCTAGAGTTGATCTATCCTCGGTGAATAGCATCTCTTAAATTTCTTCAAACCTTAGAACTTTCACTAAATGATCTATTCTCGGTGAATAGCATTTCCTGAACTTTTCTTGGTTTGGGACCCACAGGCTTCCTAAAAGCATCCCTGCCTCCTCTTGGCCTTTGTACAAGGACCATCCGGCTTCTTAGAAGTTCTCATGCCTTCCCTTGGGCTTAATACGAGGACCCTGAGGACCTCTTAAAGGTATAAGACAGAACTTAGTCATCCTTCGTTAGAGCTGTCTTTCTAAAACGAGTCAAAACCCTCAGACCAATTTTAGGGTTGATACTCTTCCCTTAAAAAGAGTCGGCCTCCTCTTGGGTATCATACAAAAGATAAAACTCTTTCACACCAGTTGACTTGGACAGTCTAAATCCTTTCTTGAGTCTCAAAGACATTATCAAGTTCCCTACAACGTAGGCGAAACCCTGACCATCCGATAAATACCCAACTGAGTTGACGAACCCAGTCCCTCTCCTAAAATCCCCAAGCCAGGGTCAATTTATCATTAGGATAACACTATCTCAAATCAAAACCTCAAGGTTTCTGATCTATCAATTCTTCTGTAACCCTCAGCAAGAGTTGATTTCCCCACTTGGTTTTGCCTCGGGATCTCAATAACCCCCGACAGAAGATAGCCTTCTCTTAGGCTTTGTATAATGAACTTTCCTCAGCTTTCAGCCTCCTCTTGGGCTTTGTACAATGATTCTCCCCTGCGGAGCTAACCTTTTCAGACTCTCATGTTGAGTCAATCAATTTACAGACTCTCTTGTTGAGTCAATCACTTTTTAGTACTATCTTGTTGAGTCAACCCTTTAGCCTCTATCTCGGGCTTTGTATGAGATAGATAAAAACACTCTCTCGTTGAGTCAATAGCCTCCTCTTAGGCTTTGTATATTGATTTACCCTAGCAGGAGTTAGCCTCCTCTCGAGTTGTGTAGAATGATTTCTCCAGCTTATTCAGCCACAATCCCGGGCTTTGTACAGGACAGATAAAAGCACTCTCTTGTTGAGTCAAACCCTTTTAGCCTTAAACTTGGGCTTTGTACAAGATATATATTTTCATAAGCTTGGGACAAACATTTTCCCCAACGAAGTCAATTCCTCTGAGCCTTCACTTAGACTTTGAGGAATAAATTCATAAGCAGATTCAAACTCTTTTCTGCCTCCATCTTGGGCTTTGTACAAGATAGATAATACTCTACGGCTGAGTCAAATCCTTTCATCCTCTATCTTAGGCTTTGTACGGGATACCTAAAATATCCTCAGTCGAGTCGATTAAATTTCTCATTTCAGCCTCTATCTTGGGCTTTGTACAAGACACATACAAAACTACCCAACGGAGTCAAAATCCTTTTTCAGCCTCAATCTTGGGCTTTGTACAAATCAGATAGAACATTTTCCCCAGAAAAGTCAAGCTTTTCGCTTCCTCTTAGGCTTTGTATAATGATATCCCCAAAGAGTCAGTCTCTTTTTTGCCTTAATCTTGGGCTTTGTACAAGACACATATTTAAACACTCTCTTGTTGAGTCAGCCTTTCCTAGCCTCCTCTTAGGCTTTGTATAAAGGACTTCCCTAGCAGAGTCAATCAACCTCTTAGCTTCAACCTTGGGCTTTGATCAAGGCACATAAAAATCAACAATCCCCTCAGAGGAAGTCCAATCCCTCTTTAGAGATGACAAATTCTCCCTTAGTCAAAACCTTTTAGCTTCAATCTTGGGCTTTGAACAAGACACAAATACTCAACCTTTTAGCTTCAATCTTGGGTTTGAACAAGACACTAAACATCTCTTTCCTCCCTTAGAATAGGAGGAACTACGATTACTCTGATTTCCCTGTTTCGTTTAAACGGGAATACGTAGGCATAAGATTGTGAAATCTCAGCGAGCATACCAATCAAAAACTCTAGGTCCAGTACCTTCACACCAAAACTTAGGTCCAACACCTTACCAAAAACATCAGGGACACCCGAACTACAACATCAACTCACTCACTCACTCGACTTTCCCGAGAAACTTTCCCTACCCATTAACAGATAAACACTATCAATTACAAATCGAAACCTAAAGCTAATATCCTGTGGATAACCACATATAGGATGGGTAATTGACAACTACCCATTGTATCACCTGACCCCGGACCCCCCAATCTCTTTTAAGCGTTTATTCAGTTAAACAATCGCGTGCAAGGTTAGTTTTAGATAGCTTCCCTTTCCCTTCCAGCTTCATGGGATAAATAAGAAATCAGAAAGTAGCACCCTTTCTCCTCGAGGAGGAAAACCCAAACTTCAGCGATAAGGTGGTCGCATCACCGACAAAAATCGCTCGCTACAATATGCAATGATATATTTTTTAGTTTTTTTGTTTTAATCAAAAAGAAACTTCAATGAATAGATTGTAAATATCATACAGTGGGGTGAGACCCCTTTTATTGAATTCAAAAGATTGCAGTATTTTACAAGGAAAAGTACAGTATTTCACAAAGTGCTGTATGGAAAATGGCTAAGCTCATGGATCCTGAGTCCTTTCTGAAGAGAGCTCAGATGCCAGTTCTGGTAGCTTTCTTTTCTTTGATCGGGGCTCTTCAGCCGTTGTCGGGTTGTCAGTCCTTTGCCAAGTGAAAGGAGCGAGCAAATTTCTTCGGTCTTCTTGACTCTCTATAGCATGCTGTTATAATATCTCAATCAGAGCATCATTTTCTTTTAATAGTTCCTGAATCTTGGTACATTCCACATTGAGGATTCGGTACTTGTTTTTTCAAGAGCTTTTCTCACGTTGAACTTTGTTGAGAGCTACCTGGAGTTTTTCCGTATTAGACATGAAATAAAGGACGAATTCCTTTAACGGAAAAAATTCTTGGCGAGGGTAAGGCATCCTCAACTTGAGGGCTTTAGTTTGCACCCAGTGGTGATAAGGCTCCATGGAGATACATTTTGGTCTTCCTAGAGACTCTTTTCCTTTCTTGTGAATATGTTTCCAAGCATGCACTATTTCTTTCTTTAGTGCCCTGTCATTTTCCCCTTCCTTGAAGAAAAGACCTTCCAGATGAGCATTATGTGGGATATTCTTCATCGGGTATCCGAGTTGACGACGAGCTAAAATTGGACGGTAGTTAATTTCTCCTTTAGTTCCAATGAGGGGTACGTTAGGGAAATTTCCGCATCTGTCGATGATCTCTATCCCTTTGTAAATCCTATTATACCAATCTATGTCAGAGTTGGTAAGGGACATAATCCTTTGTGACCAACGTAGAGTACTCTTGTGATCCCAAAAAGCAGCAGCCTTGGGTAAATGGGAAATGAACCATTTGTAAAGTAAGGGTACACAGCATGTGATTATTCCTCTGCTGTACAAATTCCTTAAGTGTACAAAATGATAAGCATCTGCGAGCAAGGTTGGTACGGGGTTCCTAATCAAAAATATCTTAACAGCGTTGGTATCGACGAAGTTGTCAATGTTGGGAAAAAGGAATAACCCATATGTGAGCAGGAAAAAGACGTCTTCAAAAGCAATTACGTTTCCTATACTAGCAAAGTATAGAGCTTTCTCTATCAAGAGTTTAGCTGGTAAACCCTGGATTCCTCCTTTTTTGGTCATGTGAGTCCTAACTTCTGACTCATCCAAAGAGATTGCTCTTGCAATGGTTTGTTCCTTTGGAATTTCTTCCAGTCCAGAAAATGGAGCTCGATCAGTGATAGGTAAATCAATCAGATGAGAGTACTCCTCCAGTGTTTGTGCCAGCTGGTAATCCGGAAATGTGAAGCAATGGTAAACCGGATCGTAGAACTAAATTAGCGTAGACAAGATTCCTTCAACTACATGGACCATTAACAGAGACAACACTCCTCCGTGCTTGGCACTTGTCGCTCCCGAAAGATTCGCATCCAACGGTACAAACGCGAGAGTGGCACGGAAAACAGAGTCGCCAGCAATGTGTATTTATCCCGAGAGAAGGAAAGGAAACACTGCGTAAACCTGAGGGGAAAGGAAAGAGCATGGTCTTGCGACTAAGAGATCTGGGTTTGGGAGTTGGTTACGCGAAGGGAAGGTATTAGCACCCCCACGCGTCCATCGTACCCGATGGGATCCACGCTTGCTTGTCTCGATCAAAGGGTGTCGCCAACTGGAACTTCGCTGCTACTAGAAAGGAACTGCTAGCTAAAGAATCGGGAAAGGAAGGGAAAGAGAAAGAGAGAAAATGTAGGGAAAATAAAAGAAGTGCTCGCATGGGCCCTACCCCACTGCCTACGTATCTCATCGGGAGCATGAGAATCAGAGTGACGTAGTTCCCCTCACTAGGGGTGGATTGTGTTTTTTAGGGAACAACTTACGTTCTAGCTAAGGTGTTGCAGCTCGCTGTATGGAGACTTAGGCGTTACCGTCTTGCAGGAGAACGAGAAGAAGCACGTTCGTACGTCAAGAGTGAGTGAGATGAGAAAAGAATTCCCGAAGGAAAGACGTTATTGTTGGTTTAACGTTTTTTAAGCAAGAAGTGTTTTTTACAGTTATTTGTAACTTGCATTGAACCAAAGTCTACCATGCGGGAACGAGTGAATCGAATGGTCGCCCCCAAATGGAACGTATGCTAAACACTCTAGAAGAGGAGGGGAGACCCCTCGTTCTTCACTTCCTACACTTAAGGCTCGAGCGCAATACACGTTAACCTTTATTAAGTATTTTTTACTTTTATTTTGAGATGAGAAGAGAAGCGACACAAGGGAAACTCTAAAGGGAAACTAAGAGTCCTAATGTTATCATGCATGGATGTCCTATGGTTAGTGAGGTTTAGGAGAAAAGACTACCTGAAACCTAATGCTAATCCTACTCCAAGCTTAATCAAAAATTAAGTTGGACTAGGTAGCTCTAAAGGGAAAGAATCCAAGACTTGAACAAGTCTTGAGATTCATGGGATGAGAAATAGTGAGAGAGAAAAAAGAAAATCAGGAATTAATCAGAAATCAGAATTATCAATTAATCAGGAATATCCACAAAAATTAAAATGCTAATTAATCTACAATTAAAAACCAAGATTAAAAGTTAGTCCGCAATTAACCTAAAATTAAAGTTTAATCAAGAATTAATATCTAAACCTAGTGTTAATTCAAATTAATTTCTAATTAAAGTCTAATTCAAAAACCAAACCAAATTAAAGTTCTAAATTCTAATTAAAATCTAATTATTTTAATTCAAATATTATAAAGAAAATCTAATTCTAAAATTAATCAAAGTACACAAAATTAAGCCAGAATTAGGAAAAAAAGTAGTCCAAATACTAATTAAAACTAAGGTCAATTAGAATTAAAATCAATAAAAAACAAAACAATTAGAATTAAAAATCAATTAGAAATAAAATTCATAAATTAAAACTAAGAGGGGGGTGTAGCAGCATGCTAGGGGTGCAGATAAACCAACAGGCGTATGGGCTTTATGTTATGGCCCAAGGGTTTTTTCACATGTGAAGCCAAGGGGGGATGCGTTGGTGTTTCAGGGGTGTGCGCAGAAGGACAGGCGTGTGGGTTTTAAGCTCCTGGGCCCATCAGAACTTCCATGTCCAAGGGTGCAACGAGAGACAGTAGGGTGCGAGTAAGAAAAACAACAAATGGGCCTGAAGCCCAATCCAACACCCAAAACAAAATAAACTTCCAAAAAAAACCTAAGTCTTTACCTTCATCCTCTACTTCTCTTCAGTTGCGTCGTCACCCTCAACCTTCAGCCGTGTCTCTTTCTTCCATGAAATCGCCGCCGGAAACCAAAATAACACCACGTCGGAAACCTCTTCAATGCTCTCATCTCGCCACCAATCTGTTCCCTCCGTCTTCTTCTCTGTTCACACATCTCCCTCTCCGTCCTTATTTCCTCACCCTTCTCTGACCTTGGCTTCGTCTCTTTTCAACTCTTCCATCTTCTCTTATACTCAAGCTCCACCCTCATTCTTTAAACGGCGTCGCCACGACACTCATCACCTCGTCTCCGCTCACAAAGCCTCACCGGAACAACACTCATTCGCACGCAACAAAAAAAGGAAGTTGATCGCCAACACACACCACACCAGATAAATGAAACAAGGAAGCTTTATGGCAATTCCTCACCAAAACAGAGCAACGACCTCATTGTCTATTCAAAAACATAGATCTCAATAAAAACACACAAACCACACCGCGAACGATAGCGGAGCCACATATCCCGAACAAATTGCATCAACAACTTTAAACGAAGGCTGTGAGATACGTACCAGGGCGGAGCAGGGAGGATCTCCGACACGGAAGACTTTCGACGAACTTATAGGTACTGCAGTTATTCTTCGTCGTTCGCTTCTCCACTTCTTCTCTTCTTCTTTCCTCCCAAAAAAAGGATGCTCTGAAGTTGTTGTTGCCGAGTTCTTCGCGTTGCATTTTCATTCCTACTCAATCATCTTCTTCTACTCTTTCTGTCTGTTGCGTCACGAGTTAGTATTGTAGGATTGTTGATGTTGATTAGAATTGCAAATCCTTGCATTGTTGTAATGGCGGTGTTGAATTGTTGTTGACATTGTTTCTTTGGATTGCAGGTTGGGGATTGAGAATGATGATGGTTATCTTTGAAGTTTGTTGATGGAGTTTTTTGATGGAGTGTGGATTGTGTGGTTCTTTTCAGTAGGAGAATGAAACTGATAATATTTGAGAGCAAAATTGAAAATGGTGAAGAATTATGCAGAGAATGATGAAGAGTATTGAAGCTGAAGGTCGTAGAATTTTAAGCCCGAGAAATTGCAGATCCGTGGCTCCCTTTTTATATCAGAAACTAGGAGGGGTAGGATAGGTATTCTCAAATGAAATTCTGTTAGGAATTTTTGTGAAATCAAAGTGAATGTTGTGTGATTGTAGTGGAATTGTGATACTCACGCGTTATGCCTTGGCCACGTGAATTGTTGCGAAGCTTGCGTAATACTTGCTGCTGAATGTAGTAGCCTGCGTTTTGATTTTGAAAACTTCTTGTCACATGCTTCCTGCAATTTCCCTTTTTATTTTCTATTATTGTTAACTGGCTGCGTGTGGGGTCACAAGTGAATTGGCACTAGAAGATGGATATAAATGAATCACAAACTAATAAAAATGGGTTTTGGTATTTGGAAAGAAAAATAGTTAATAATTCTAAGGACATGGATATCATGGTTTAAAAATGGATTAAAAGAAAGTGATATGGATAATGGTTAATTGGTTAAAATGGAAATGGATATTTATGAAATGTGGGTTGAAAAATGGATATGGATTCGTATGTGGACCAATGGATATAATTGAAAAGTGATCATGAATTTAAATTGAAAAAAATGGTTATGAGATGAAATGGATATTGAGATGGATAACTAATGGATAAAGAAAAGAGGTTCTAAAAGTGGATAACCGCATTACACCAACTCTCAACTTTCCACAACACCCGATTAAAGGCACACAACTACCACTGAAACAAAACGTCTAAATCACACATCCTCTGAATCTTTGATCAAGTGAATCCTCACATGAATCTGTCTGAATAAATCTCTGGGAAAATAAATCCACAGTTCCTGACTTTTAAATCAACCCCACATGAACCAATGCTTGATAACTTGACCTCCAGCGCATAAAAAACTGACCCTTGATGCGCACTTCCTGAGAAACAAATCAATAACACGGATAACTTGCACTTGAAGCAAAAATCCTGATGATTTGACCAAGATGAAGTCAAACTTCCACCTGATCATAACTGAATGAGCACTTAACCTGGAACCAATTCTCTTGAGATATTAAGAAGGATCCAAACCCTGATTCACACCACTGAAACCCTGACTCAAAGCCTTTGATGATTCCACTGGATAAGAAAACCTCAGAACTTGACGCACCTATGAATAGGAAAATACTGATAATAAGAAAACCCTTCGATCCCATGTCTTAAGAACCAATGAGGATGATTAATGCAAAGCCATGACCTAATGATGATGCATATGAAAAAGAAACATAAGCCAGAAAAAGGTAGGGCAAATTTTGGGGTGCTACAACTACCCCTATTCAATCGACTTGGACCTGAAAGGATGATAGCAACGGCTTTCAGACATTCAAGGTAGAAGGTGATTGAATATAAAAAGAACCCAGAAATTTTGCACTGTGTGGATAGAGAAAATGCTGTAAACGAAACAATGGTAAGGAAGAAAAGTTGTGAGAGAGAAATTGGAACCATTGGACCCCATAGGAAACCTGTCGGGAACTGGTGAACAACCTGTCGGGAACTGGTGAAATACCTGTCGGGAACTGGTGAGATACCTGTCGGGAACTGGTGAAATACCTGTCGGGAACTGGTGAGCTTGGACCAATTTTTCCTATCGAGAATGGGCAAGTGTACCTGTCGGGAACTGGCAAGGTTCAAACCAAAGGGAGCTGTCGGGGACGGCTACAGTTTATAACCAAGGCTTACCTATCGGGAATGGGTAACGGGGCCTGTCGGGAACTGGCATGGTTAAAACTCAAAGGAGCGGTCGGGAACGGCTGCAGTTTATAACTAAGGCTTACCTATCGGGAATGGGTAACGGGGCCTGTCGGGAACTGGCATGGTTAAAACTCAAAGGAGTAGTCGGGAACGGCTGCAGTTTATAACCAAGGCTTACCTATCGGGAATGGGTAACAGGGCCTGTCGGGAACTGGCATGGCTAAAACTCAAAGGGAGCGGTCGGGAACGGCTGCAGTTTATAACCAAGGCTTACCTATCGGGAATGGGTAACGGGGCCTGTCGGGAACTAGCATGGTTAAAACTCAAAGGGAGCGGTCGGGAACGGCTGCAGTTTATAACTAAGGCTTACATATCGAGAATGGGTAACGGGGCCTGTTGGGAACTGGCATGGTTAAAACTCAAAGGGAGCGGTCGGGAACGGCTGCAGTTTATAACCAAGGCTTACCTATCGGGAATGGGTAACGGGTCCTGTCGGGAACTGGCATGGTTAAAACTCAAAGGGAGGGGTCGGGAACGACTGCAGTTTATAACCAAGGCTTACCTATCGGGAATGGGTAACGGGGCCTGTCGGGAACTGGCATGGTTAAAACTCAAAGGGAGCGGTCGGGAACGGCTGCAGTTTATAACCAAGGCTTACCTATCGGGAATGGGTAACGGGGCCTGTCGGGAACTGGCATGGTTAAAACTCAAAGGGAGCGGTCGGGAACGGCTGCAGTTTATAACCAAGGCTTACCTATCGGGAATGGGTAACGGGGCCTGTCGGGAACTGTCATGGTTAAAACTCAAAGGGAGCGGTCGGGAACGGCTGCAGGAATCCTATCGGGAATGGTTCCAAGAGACTTGTAAGCTGAGAGATATGACTCTGTGGGGAGGAAAACTGATGAAACCTTTTGTACCATTTTGAAATGTTTGGTAAAGAATGAAACATGCATTCTTTCTGGCTTTGTCAATGATATAAGGAGCAAAGTTTTGGACCCTCGCACGAGTTATCAAAACTGGCCTAAGCTTCACATGCATATGTTTGAATTTTGCTGTAATGCTCCATACGAAATGGAATACTACCTGTTTTGAGGATGCTATGCACACTACATGCAAAATGCAAAGAGGTCCTCAGCAAAATAAATGCTGAGGAAAGGAAAGCAACTCCGCTGGGGATAACAAGCTGGATTGACCTCGCGGTCGCAAACCGTACTGGGGAAGACAAATTGACCTGACCTCCTGATCTGGGCACTGACCTGACAAACCCGTTGAGGTTGCTGTAGGAAATGATAACCTTGCTGGGGAGAATCATCTGAACCAGTCTGCTTAGGGAATAACTACAACCATAGAACTCTGCTGGGGATTAATGAGCTTACAACAAACTCTGTCGGGGAGACGTCCCTTGAGAGGATTTTACAGAAGACCACGCCTCTTCAAACTCTACTGGGGAACTAAGCTCACAACAAACTCTGCTGGGGAGAATCACTTCAAAGTGTCTCATGCCAGGGAATGTTTCTCAAGAGAATTTTACAGAGGATTCGACATCTTCCAACTCTTAAACTAATACTGAGACTTGAGCTAGGATGCTGTAGTTGAGAGGCCACTCTGTTGGGGATAATAGATCTGGAATACTCCTGCCAGGGAATTTCATGATGCTCCGTGCTTGAGATGGTCAACCACTTGATTTTGCCCCAAGATAGAAGTCTGATCTGGAGAAAATGTCCCTAGAGGATTTTACAGAAGATTCGACATCTCCAAACTCCTGGACACTTACTGAGTCTTGAACATCAGCTGGGAGGCCACTCGGCTAGGGAGTTTGCAACCGTTATCGACACAGAAAAAGCTTGCAGCTGTTGGAAGTGTTGAGTGAGAGAATTGACTTAATAAGATACAATACTACCTATTTGACAACGTTGTCGCGGGATTATGAAGCTCTGTAAATACGCTGGGGATGACCCTCTCCAGAATAACTTTCCTGTTGAGGAACCATCTTTGCTTGGGGAAGAATAACAATTCCCACACCTTGCTGGAAAAAGATACCCTCTGGCTCTTTGATGGAGGGAAAAGACTCCAAAAGTCCCACACTCACCTTGCCCCAGACCACATGGTCTACTTGAAGCAATCATCTTAAGAGGATTTTATAGAAAACCTGGCATTCAACAATGCCCCAGGGTTTTCAAACTCTTAGAGATGTATCTGGTCTGGACATAACTGTCCCATACTTCATAGTGTACAAAAGAATTTGCCTCGACAAGATTCTTAGAGATTTGCAACACTCTGCCCCAGTATAATGAATCTTGAAGAGGTACTTTTGATTAACCGTCCTTTGAAGTAGGATAGCTTCTCGTGCTCTTGAGGCGGCCTGCCTCCATATAATCCTTGCAGTGATTTTGCCCTTGACTGATTGATCTTCGAGAGATTTGCCTAATCTCGACGTGATTGCCCCAGTTTAGACGCTTGTGGAGAGATTTACCGGATCTCGACATAATTGCCCCAGTTTACACGCTTGTGGAGAAATTTTCTCAACAAGAATGCCCCAGTTGATTGTACTCTGAAAAGACCTTCTCAATTTGAATGCCCCAGCTTGGCTACATTTTGAAGAGATTTCCCGGTGTGATTGTCCCAGATTGGTTACATCTCAACACAAATGGCTGGGAACGCCTCTTTCCCACATAATCTTTCAACAACACGTCCTCTGGAATCTCAGGCACCTCAACTTAGCTAGTTTAAGCTTCTCGACTGATGTTCATTATGTAAGCTTCTTTGATGTCAAACACATGAAAGCAGAAAATGTTTATTATGAGAATGACAAATCTAATGCAACACTCATGTCATCTTTGAAGTTCTTATTGAAAATATGTCGCACAACTGAGTTACGACACTTATTTTTGAAAGGAAAACAATACGCACATGCAACACCAACAAAAATCTTATTAGCACAACTCATGGGAGTCAGGAACGCTGTCTCGTTGAAGTACGCCTTTAGACTAAACCCTGTTTCAATTAGGACTTTTAAGGGTTGTAACGTGGCCTGGTTCACGGTTTTGAGAAAAAAGGATTTATGGCCCAAAGTTTATTGGTGCCCACCCACTCTTCATGATATTATCCAGTCCTATGTTCAGCTAATTTGACACAAGCGCTCGTCTCTCAAAAGGTTTTATGATCTTTAAAGAACCCATGCAATTGATGGTTCGAGACCTGATGAGGTTTTGGATCAACAGTCACCCCTTTTGTCTTTTGTGTCTGTAGTCACACGACTTTGTTCTTATCGAGGATTTTCTTTGCAATCCTTTTGGCTTTTTGCTTTCTCATTCTTTTGCTTTTTGTTCCCTAATTTTTGCCTGGACTGACTCTTTTGAGTTTTCAACTTTGAAGTCCAGCGGGATGCCTTAACTTTTGCCTAAGTCACTTGCTTCCAAGCTTTTTGACTTAACAGGCTTTTTCTTTTTCTTTTTTTTTTGAACAAGTCGTGTGACGCTGTTTTGCCTGACTTGTTTGAAAGGGCTGTGACTGTTTCACTCTTCGGCTGGTGAGGAGTAACCATTGTGGTTCTACACCTCTTACCCTCTTGATAGTGGAATGGAAGGTAATGGATCCTCAGATGTACACTCCTTCTGAAAGTTGAACACTTGGTCAAACTAACTGACGCCTACCCTGCCCCTAGGTTAAAATTGAGGGTTTTTCATTTTCAAAAAGAACTCCTACTATTAGGCTCAAAGGGGTTGACAAAGGTTTATCTCCTTATCTCTCCAGTGTTTGTGAATTGGAAACAATGCATGTACATCCTTAATAGGGTTTTATCTGAAAGCGTACCATTAGAAGTCTGCGTTCTTATTTCGTCATCCTCCCTCCAAGAGTCTAGACAAGAAAGGTTGGTATTGCAGTGCATATAAACATGACGTGAGTGCATAAAAGTAAGATACTTCAGGAACAACACATCATTGCATTAGAATCAACATTCAAACACAAACAAATTTTTACATGCAGACAATGTTTAAACAAACAAAGAAAGCTACGTATGAAAATGCAATAAAGAAACTAATGATTGCCATTGTTGAGGAGACTTGACTCCGTCCGGACTCATTGCTTCAGGGGATGTCTTTGTGGTCTTAAGTGCTCACTTGGGGAACTTCAGTTAATGTACAAACCCTCCTCAGTGAAAATGATAAACCCCACGTCAATGAGATCTTGCACCTTGTGTCTAAACACCTTGCAATCTTCAATGGTATGCCCCTGTGTCCCCGAGTGATACTCGCATCTAGCACTCTTGTCATAATTTGGAGGAATAGGATACGGAACAGGAGAAGCTTCCTTTAATTCGATCAAAGAGTCTTGAAGTAAACGGGCAAGCAGATAACTGTAAGGAACAGTAATGAGATCAAACTTCCTCTCCTGCCTTCTGGGCTTTTGTTGACTCTTCTTATGATAGCTCTGTTGCCGATACCTACTTGTGCCTTCCTCTCGTTCGGGCTCTTTCCTCCTTAAACTTGGCTTAGGAACAGGCAACAATTGAGGACGAGAGGATTCCAAGACCACAGGTTGCGAGAAATACCCCTGATTTGGTGCAACTTCATGAGGGAAAACCGGGATATTCACTTCTTTCTGAGGAACAGGAGTAAGACCACCTTGTACGCTTACGCCACCCGTCATGAATTCAATTGTTTTCAAGTCAATCAGATCCTGAACCGCATGATGAAAGGCTTTACATTTTTCCACATCATGCCCCGGTGCGCCAGAGTGAAAATCACAATGGGCGTTTGCATCGTAATCGAATGGGAGCTTTCCACGAGGAGGATTTACCGTCCTAAGTTCAACTAATTGGAGCTGAAGTAAATACCTCAACAGCTGAATAGAAGACATAGGAATTGGATCAAAGATTCTGTCAGCTTTCTTCGACTTTGGTGGGTACCTATTAGCCTTGGGGTTGTCTTGGCAGACGAGAGGTAGCTGTTGACGAGGAAATTCTGGAAACCCAGGTTGTGCAGAAAACATGTGAGGCACATCATTCTTTGGGAGGGATCCCTCAAACAATGGAGGAGAGACAATTCCAGCCACAACCTCATGCCTGGGAGTATTATCTTTGCTTAACACACCTCTCACAACTTCCATAACCAGACTCATCTGAATCTTCATTTGGTTGACCTCCTCCTTCAACATTTTCTGATCTTGAATCAAGGCTTGCATGTCGCCCATAAACTGCCCCATTCGGCTTCGCATTTCCCTCAATTCAGCTTGAATTTTCTCCATGGTCAACTTCCAGCTTCCTTGAAAAGTTAAGACTGAAATTCTGAAGAGAACTAGATCAGGATGAGAACAACCAGCTTCAAACACCTGCTATGCAAATGAGTATGAGAATGCAATGCAGAATGCCATGTTCGAATATTTCCAAGGAATCCTTATGCTTTGATTCAAAATTTTCCCTTACGCTAACCACAAGAAATAGATGGAAATGCTCAATAGCAAGTCTCAAAGTTAATATCCCTTGGGAATACAAGAACATGTATGCGAAAATGTTGATGCAGATGCAACAGGCATGGGATCAAGGTATCCGGCATCTGTGCTGAACTGGATGGACAATCTTGAGGCTCTGTACAAACTCTTGGATCAAACCGGGATAACAGAATAACCACACTGATACGGCTGTAGAGACAAAGAATCCAAAAACAAACGGGTAGGTAGAAGGTCACGGTCACCTGCAAACCTGTAAACAAACCTGCCCCTCTCACATGTGGGTACTAAGAAAGGCGAGGATCCTCAATATCCCGGGCTCTCAGGGCGAGAAATGATGATACATTCACCATTTCTGGTTTGGCATCATCACCAATCGAGGAGGCCTCAACTGATTCCCCTCAAAAGAAAACATCATATGGCAAGTCTTCAGTTTCAGCACTGAGGTCGAGAAGTAATAATACATTCATCCCTCGGGGTACAGTACTATCGCCAATCAAGGAGTGCTTCCACTGATTCCTTTCCAAAAGGAAACCCTATAGCAAGTTCCCAGTATTGGGTCCTCGGAGGAGTGTCGTTACTGAGTTCTCGGGAAACGGTCGCCAGAGTCGACAGTTTTCCAGGTTATATTCCATCGTCTGCCCCAAATGAACAGGACAGAATATTACCAAGAAAACCTCGTCTGGATGTGGAGTTTTCATGTATACTTCGCCTGGCCAAATGCCAAACAAGTCACACTACTTTCCACGCTAATCATAGGTGTATGCTCAAGCCTGGGTATTGGGCTTTTCTCTCATGAATCCAGCCCACCCTACAAACAGAAAATCCAGCAGCAGAACAACACAACAATATCCAGTATGACAGTAATAAAATGAAATGCAATGCAATAAAAGCTGTAAAACTAGTAAAGCAGTAAAGCAAAAATACAGTAAACAGCAATACAGTAATATACAACAAAGCAAAGCACCACAGAAAAACACCCGAAGAAAGAAAACAAACAAGCGCTAGGATTAACTCACTAAAGGGGATGGACCAGCAAGAGGTCAACCAGAGTCCTCAGCAGAGTCGCCAGCTGTTGCTCCCGAAAGATTCGCATCCAACGGTACAAACGCGAGAGTGGCGCGGAAAACAGAGTCGCCAGTAATGTGTATTTATCCCGAGAGAGGGAAAGGAAACACTGCGTAAACCTGAGGGGAAAGGAAAGAGCATGGTCTTGCGACCAAGAGATCTGGGTTCGGGAGTCGGTTACGCGAAGGGAAGGTATTAGCACCCCCACGCGTCCATCGTACCCGATGGGATCCACGCTTGCTTGTCTCAATCAAAGGGTGTCGCCAACTGGAACTCCGCTGCTACTGGAAAGGAACTGCTAGCTAAAGAACCGGGAAAGGAAGGGAAAGAGAAAGAGAGAAAATGTAAGGAAAATAAAAGAAGTGCTCGCATGGGCCCTACCCCACTGCCTACGTATCTCATCGGGAGCATGAGAATCAGAGCGACGTAGTTCCCCTCACTAGGGGTGGATTGTGTTTTTTAGGGAACGGCTTACATTCTAGCTCAGGTGTTGCAGCTCGTTGTATGGAGACTTAGGCGTTACCGTCTTGCAGGAGAACGAGAAGAAGCACGTTCGTACGTCAAGAGTGAGTGAGATGAGAAAAGAATTCCCGAAGGAAAGACGTTATTGTTGGTTTGAAGTTTTTTAAGCAAGAAGTGTTTTTTACAGTTATTTGTAACTTGTATTGAACCAAAGTCTACCATGCGGGAACGAGTGAATCGAATGGTCGCCCCCAAATGGAACGTATGCTAAACACTCTAGAAGAGGAGGGGAGACCCCTCGTTCTTCACTTCCTACACTTAAGGCTCGAGCGCAATACACGTTAACCTTTATTAAGTATTTTTTTACTTTTATTTTGAGATGAGAAGAGAAGCGACACAAGGGAAACTCTAAAGGGAAACTAAGAGTCCTAATGTTATCATGCATGGATGTCCTATGGTTAGTGAGGTTTAGGAGAAAAGACTACCTGAAACCTAATGCTAATCCTACTCCAAGCTTAATCAAAAATTAAGTTGGACTAGGTAGCTCTAAAGGGAAAGAATCCAAGACTTGAACAAGTCTTGAGATTCATGGGATGAGAAATAGTGAGAGAGAAAAAAGAAAATCAGGAATTAATCAGAAATCAGAATTATCAATTAATCAGGAATATCCACAAAAATTAAAATGCTAATTAATCTACATTTAAAAACCAAGATTAAAAGTTAGTCCGCAATTAACCTAAAATTAAAGTTTAATCAAGAATTAATATCTAAACCTAGTGTTAATTCAAATTAATTTCTAATTAAAGTCTCATTCAAAAACCAAACCAAATTAAAGTTCTAAATTCTAATTAAAATCTAATTATTTTAATTCAAATGTTATAAAGAAAATCTAATTCTAAAATTAATCAAAGTACACAAAATTAAGCCAGAATTAGGAAAAAAAGTAGTCCAAATCCTAATTATAACTAAGGTAAATTAGAATTAAAATCAATAAAAAACAAAACAATTAGAATTAAAAATCAATTAGAAATAAAATTCAAAAATGAAAACTAAGAGGGGGTGCAGCAGCATGCTAGGGGTGCAGATAAACCAACAGGGGTATGGGCTTTATGTTATGGCCCTAGGGTTTTTTCACATGTGAAGCCAAGGGAGGATGCGTTGGTGTTTCAGGGGTGTGCACAGAAGGACAGGCGTGTGGGCTTTAAGCTCCTGGGCCCATCAGAACTTCCATGTCCAGGGGTGCAACGAGAGACGGTAGGGTGCGAGTAAGAAAAACAACAAATGGGCCTGAAGCCCAATCCAACACCCAAAACAAAATAAACTTCCTAAAAAAAACCTAAGTCTTTACCTTCATCCTCCACTTCTCTTCAGTTGCGCGGTCACCCTTAACCTTCAGCCGTGTCTCTTTCTTCCACGAAATCGCCGCCGGAAACCAAAATAACACCACATCGGAAACCTCTTCAATGCTCTCATCTCGCCACCAATCTGTTCCCTCTGTCTTCTTCTCTGTTCACACATCTCCCTCTCCGTCCTTATTTCCTCACCCTTCTCTGACCTTGGCTTCGTCTCTTTTCAACTCTTCCATCTTCTTTTATACTCAAGCTCCACCCTCATTCTTCAAACGGCGTCGCCACGACACTCATCACCTCGTCTCCGCTCACAAAGCCTCACCGGAACAACACTCATTCGCACGCAACAAAAAAATGAAGTCGATCGCCAACACACACCACACCAGATAAATGAAACAAGGAAGCTTTATGGCAATTCCTCACCAAAACAGAGCAACGACCTCATTGTCTATTCAAAAACATAGATCTAAAAAAAAACACACAAACCACACCGCGAACGATAGCGGAGCCACATATCCAGAACAAATTGCATCAACAGCTTTAAACGAAGGCTGTGAGATACGTACCAGGGCGGAGCAGGGAGGATCTCCGACACGGCGGACTTTCGACGAACTTATAGGTACTGCAGTTATTCTTCGTCGTTCGCTTCTCCACTTCTTCTCTTCTTCTTTCCTCGCAAAAAAAAAGGATGCTCTGAAGTTGTTGTTGCCGAGTTCTTCGCGTTGCATTTTCATTCCTACTCAATCATCTTCTTCTACTCTTTCTGTCTGTTGCGTCACGAGTTGGTATTGTAGGATTGTTGATGTTGATGAGAATTACAAATCCTTGCATTGTTGTAATGGCGGTGTTGAATTGTTGTTGACATTGTTGCTTTGGATTGCAGGTTGGGGATTGAGAATGATGATGGTTATCTTTGAAGTTTGTTGATGGAGTTTGTTGATAGAGTGTGGATCGTGTGGTTCTTTTTAGTAGGAGAATGAAAATTATAATATTTGAGAGCGAAATTGAAAATGGTGAAGAATTATGCAGAGAATGATGAAGAGTATTGAAGCTGAAGGTCGAAGAATTTTAAGCCTGAGAAATTGCAGATTCGTGGCTCCCTTTTTATATCAGAAACTAGGAGGGGTAGGATAGGTATTCTCAAATGAAATTCTGTTAGGAATTTTTGTGAAATCAGAGTGAATGTTGTGTGATTGTAGTGGAATTGTGATACTCACGCGTTTTGCCTTGGCCACGTGAATTGTTGCGAAGCTTGCGTAATACTTGATGCTGAATGTAGTAGCCTGCGTTTTGATTTTGAAAACTTGTTGTCACATGCTTCCTGCAATTTCCCTTTTTATTTTATGTTATTGTTAACTGGCTGCGTGTGGGGTCACAAGTGAATTGGCACTAGAAGATGGATATAAATGAATCACAAACTAATAAAAATGGGTTTTGGTATTTGGAAAGAAAAATAGTTAATAATTCTAAGGACATGGATATCATGGTTTAAAAATGGATTAAAAGAAAGTGATATGGATAATGGTTAATTGGTTAAAATAGAAATGGATATTTATGAAATGTGGGTTGAAAAATGGATATGGATTCGTATGTGGACCAATGGATATAATTGAAAAGTGATCATGAATTTAAATTGAAAAAAATGGTTATGAGATGAAATGGATAATGAGATGGATAACTAATGGATAAAGAAAAAAGGTTCTAAAAGTGGATAACCGCATTACACCAACTCTCGACTTTCCACAACACCCGATTAAAGGCACACAACTACCACTGAAACAAAACGCCTAAATCACACATCCTCTGAACCTTTGATCAAGTGAATCCTCACATGAATCTGTCTGAATAAATCTCTGGGAAAATAAATCCACAGATCCTGACTTTTAAATCAACCCCACATGAACCAATGCTTGATAAATTGACCTCCAGCGCATAACAAACTGACCCTTGATGCGCACTTCCTGAGAAACAAATCAATAACACGGATAACTTGCACTTAAAGTAAAACTCCTGATGATTTGACCAAGATGAAGTCAAACTTCCACCTGATCATAACTGAATGAGCACTTAACCTGGAACCAATTCTCTTGAGATATTAAGAAGGATCCAAACCCTGATTCACACCACTGAAACCCTGACTCAAAGCCTTTGATGATTCCTCTGGATAAGAAAACCTCAGAACTTGACACACCTCTAAATAGGAAAATACTGATAATAAGAAAACCCTTCGATCCCATGTCTTAAGAACCAATGAGGATGATTAATGCAAAGGCATGACCTAATGATGATGCAAATGAAAAAGAAACATAAGCCAGAAAAAGGTAGGGCAAATTTTGGGGTGCTACAACACTGAAAGCCTCAGGGTTGGTAACCATCCTTGCCAACCTCCTTAAATCCTCTAGTTTCGGAGCCTTGAATGTGTACTTGTGCGTCTTTCTTCTACCAAAATCCATATATTTGCTATTATTGTTTTAGTTTATTTTGAAAAAAGATTTTTTTTGTTTTTTTTTTACAAAAAAAAAAAGAGTTTTTTAGATGAATGCATGAATGCAGCACACAAAAACATTGAAAAAACATGGATTCAAGGGTTCAACGTCACGAGCATGGAGTCATGGCTCTACCAATCCGCAAAGGTTGTACTATTTTGGTCAATTTTTGTACCAGTAGAACGGGTTCTAAGGTTCCCAAAATCATTGACCCCCTTGGGGATACCTACAGCAAGCTGATTCACTCGAGCGAGCTGTAATATCCTAGGATGAATCTCATTTAAGTGTAGTATCGCGTATCAAATATTCCCGATAGTCACCGCACTACCAAATGGTCATATGGTTAATGTCTACTAAATCCTCAGGGTCATGGGTACCGCACTGGGAAAACTATGCTTTAACGATAATCAGTCGTTCAACATTGAGAATCAACACGGGTACCTTGCCTGATTCGGTGGGCTACCAAGTTGGCTTGGTCGGGATTCACTCCCTACAAGTGTTACCTGTCTATGCCACCCTTATCTTAATGTTCTCTCAAACTTTCCACATGCGTATCAATCACATTCCTATTTGACTGAAAATTAAACACGGATATCAAGTAGGAATAACAGTAAATATATATAGTATAGATATAGTATATAGTATAGAAAATGCTAAACAACCTAGACCTCTTAGGAACTCTAATCCTAGTAATGATCTCCCCAGCAAAGTCGCCAATTTCCTGTAGCGTGCGATTTTTGTCGGTGACACGACCACCTTACTGCATTGGTTGGAATTGGGTGCTACTTTCTGATTTCTTATTTATCCTATGAAGCTGGAAATGAAAGGGAAGCTATCTAAAACTAACCTTGCATGCAAATGGTTTCTTTAACAAATGCTAAGAGATTGGGGGGTCCGGGGTCAGGTTATACAATGGGGAGTTGTCAATTACCCATCCTATTTATGGTTATCCATAGATTGTTTAGAAAATTCTACTGTTATCTACTTACTGGTGTTTATCTGTCATGGGTTGGGAAAGCTTCTCCTTTGGGAATGTTTGAGAGAGTATTTTTGTTGATTTCGAGTTTTTCGATGTTTTTGGTAAGGCACTGGACCTAAGGTTTTTTAATTAGTGTGCTCGCTAAGATTTCGCAATCTTATGCCTATGTATTCCTGTAAAGATAACAGGGAAATCAGAGCAATCATAGTTCCTCTTATTCTATGGGAGGAAAAAGATATTTTGGTGTCTTGTTCAAAGCCCAAGATTGAAGCTAGATGTTATTTGTGTCTTGTTCAAAGCCCAAGATTGAACCTAAAGGTTTTGACTGAGAGAGAATTTGTCAACTCTAAAGGGAGAAATCTCATCTGTTTATCACATTTGTTGGGTAACTGATTATAAAGGGGAATTACTTTAACTGGAATGTATGGAATCCAGCAATGCCATAATTTTCTTTATAAGGGATTTGTCCTGAAGGAGAAAACTTTAACTCAGTGTAGAGCAATGCCATTTTTCCTTAGGAATCTTTCATTCTAAGAGAGGGACATTGGCTTGGATGTAAATAATCCAGAGGCTTGCCACTTACAGCAATTAAATGCAAGAAGGGGATTTACCAGGATAAGAGATGGACTTCAGCTTGGATTTTTGAATCAACATGTGTGCCACTTATAGCAGTTATCTGGAATTAGGTTTGTTTTGATTTGTCTGTTTTGATGTGTGATGTATAGAGAAATGTCTTCCTACAGAGAGATTTTTTATTTCCTCTGAGGGGATGTTGATTTTGGTGTGCCTTGGTCAAAGCCCAAGGTTGAAGCTAAAAGGTTGACTCTACTAGGGAGTTTTATATCTGTCTTGTACAAAGCCCAAGATTGAGGCTGAAGAATACTGATTCAACAAGAGAGTGTTTTATTTATCTTGTACAAAGCCCTAGATTGAGGCTAAATAATACTGACTCCATAAGAGAGTGTTTTATTTGTCTTGTACAAAGCCCAAGATTGGGGCTAAAGAAAAGAATTGACTCTTTTTTGGGGAGATCATTATACAAAGCCTAAGAGGAGGCTGACATGAATTGACTTTTCTGGGGAATATTTTGTATGTCTTGTACAAAGCCCAAGATTGAGGCTAAAAGAGGATTGACTCCACTGGGGAATATTTTGTCTGTCTTGTACAAAGCCCAAGATTGAGGCTAAAGGTTAATGACTCAGCTGGTGAGAGGTTTTATCTGTCTGGTACAAAGCCCAAGATTGAGGCTAAAAAGGATTGACTCTACTGGTGAGAGGTTTTATCTATCTTGTACAATGCCCAAGATTGAGGCTAAAAAGGATTGACTCTACTGGTGAGAGGTTTTATCTGTCTTGTACAAAGCCCAAGATTGAGGCTAAAATGGAATTTGACTGACTCAGCTGGAGAATATTTATACGTGTCTTGTACAAAGCCTAAGATTGAGGCTAAAAGGTGCTGAGGGATGATCATTATACAAAGCCTAAGAGGAGGCCAGTTGGGGGAATTTCTTATATAAAGCCTAAGAGGAGGCTAGCTTCTACTGAGGATTAGTGAGATCCATAGACAGGTCCAAAGTGGGGAATCAACTCTTGCTGAGGATTACAGAATAGTTGAAATATCAGATGCCTTGAGGTTTTAATTGAGGGTTTATGGGTTGTAATTTGTCCCTAGCTGGGGAAATTTGAAGTGAGAGTTTAAAGATTGAGTTTTGAAACCTATGGAGGTTTTAACTTTGTGGGTGATTGATGAAATAATCAGGGTTTATCCTGTGTTTTTAGGAAACTTGAGGGTTTATTGAGATCCAAAAGGAGATGAGACTGTCCGAGTCTACTGGTAAGAGAAGGTTTATCTATGCATGATGCCCAAGAGGAGGCTGATGTTTTAATGGATGAGAATCAACCCTAAACTAGTCTGATGTTTGAAATTCTGACTCGCTGGAGGATTGAACTATCAAAGGATGACTAAGTTCTGTCCTATACCTGTAGGAGGTCTTTAGGTCCTTATACTAAGCCTAAGAGAAGGCTGAGAACTTCTAAGAAGCCTGAGGGTCCTTGTACAAAGCCCAAGAGGAGGCTGGGGATTCTTTTAGGAAGCCTGTGGGTCCAAACCTAAGAAAAGTTAAAAAAAAGGTTTCACCGAGAATAATCCTTTCTTTAGTGAACAATTCAAGGGTTTGAATAAATTCAAGTGAGGTTTCACCGGGAATTAATCCTCTCTAGGGGAAATGAATTTCTTAGACAAATTTTTAGATACTTACAGTCTTGAGAAAAGTTTCACCGGAATAATGCCTTTCTCTGTTCCATATTGTATAAGCCCAAGAGGAGGCAAGATTGTATCTGAAATTTCCTATGGGGAACTAGTTTTAACTGTGTTGAAAGAGTGACCACTGGTTTGATCTAATCCTAGACCTAATTGCTGGGGAAAACTCTAAGCAAGATATACAGGCATATATATATATATATATATATATATATATATGTATATATACAGATGAAATATATAAACAAGTATGTAAAAGAAAGCTGGTAGAACTTATAGGTGAGCAAGCTTCTAGTGTTACAGCTGTATGGTTAGTTATTCAAGAAATTGAAGAAAGTTTTGATAACAACTATGAATTTGAATCTAAATCAAAAGGGCAGTTGTTTTGAAAGGAAGTTTGGGGCTTATACTTAAGGAGAGGCCTAGATGAAAATTGTTTGAAAAACGGCGATCGCCCCGAGATTTTTGAAATCGTATCGGGACTTATACAATGACTTAGGCCCAAAAAAGGTTTATTTACAAAGGAATTGGGTCTTACATCCTATTAGAGGCCCAAGAGTTTATTTATACAAAAGATGGGGCTTACAAATCAAGGAGAGACCCTGATGAAAAACAACAATCGTACCATTATTTTGAAAATTATACTGGGACTTATACAATGACTGAGGCCCAAAAAAGGTTTTCTGTACAAAGGGATGGGACTTACACTCTATTAGAGGCCCAAGAGTGTTTATGTGAAGTTTGAAAAATCAAAATTTAGAGGAAACCCTAATTTTGAATTTAAAAGATATAATTTTCAAAGGAAATTAAATAAAAAATGATATAAAATATCAAATATATTTAAAACAAGTTGTCAATTTTGACAAATATTTTGAAAAATCATGCTTAATCACATGAAAGCTTGAAATTCATTTGTAGTTGAAAAATCAAGAGAAAGAAATATTTTAAAATGCCTAAAAACAAATAAAAACATAATTCTTTACAAAAATACCAAATATGTGAAATAAATAATATTTTTGTGAAATTTTGGTAGAATAAAATATTTTAATATTTTTGTAATTTTCAAAAGAAAAGAACCAATAAAAAATAATCAAAATTGAGAGAGAAATTAATTTTGGAATTAATTAATAAAAACCATGAAAAATGTGAAAAATAGCAAAATAGGGGAAAATGGCAAAATGCTCAGGGTGGGTCTTGAACCCACGACCTCCCATCCAAACACACATACGCGGTACCACTGGGATGGTGATACATCCGTGTATAAAAACCACCCCATGTGCATATAAGGGTGACAAGGGTTTAGGCTTGGCTAAGGCTGGCTTGATTTTAGGCCTCGATGGATCCTGCCTAGAATTTCATGAGGAATCCAATGGTGCTTTTAGAATTTTCAAAAGATTCTCACATTTTAAAACCCAATAGCGGTTTCAAAAATAGGTCAAGATTTGCATGTTCTATGCTATCACATCATACAAGCAATAATAGCATGGTGAATTGGTTCAAACATAGCACATATGATATGTATGAGATGTCTATGATCAATGGACATCAAAGCAATGCATAATTTAAAGAGTTCAAGTTGTCATGTACTTACCTCTTGAAGCTCTTTGTGTTATCTTTCAAGATGCTTGTGCCAGAAGTGATCCAATGCTTTAGACACCTTTGGTTAATCCCTTATAAGCTTTTAGAATGACCAAAACCAACTGGAATCCTCAGGAACAAGAATTGGCTCTTTCTTGCAAAAGTGGCAAAAGTGACCAAAATGATATCTCACTTAAATGATGTTACAGTTGAGGGAAACTTGTTGGAACAGTTTAAGGATTATATTTGAAGGGTGTTTGAGGCGTTATTTGGTTTTGAAAGTGATTATCAAGGCATGGCTTGAAAAATGCAAAAAAGTCAAGATTTGAGGTTTTGGAAGTTGACTTTCTGATTTTGGTGTTTTAGATCTAGGATGAGTGTTTGAACACCTTATATATGATACGTTGGATGTGTTTGAATCATGAGCTGTGGTGGAATTGCTCTCTAATGAAAAATTCGATAGTGACTTGCAAATGAAGGCATTTCTGCATAATAAGAGAGATTTTGAGGAAAGCAAGTGTTGTTGTGCTTTGTTGTACTCAAACTGATCATAATTGATGTCTATTTATAGTGCAACAAGTTTGTTTTGGCATCAATAGTGAATGGAGGCAAGGACAGTCCTTTGGCCAATGGTGATCAAAAGGAATCTCAAGTCTCCTCTAGCCATTGACTTGAGGTTAGGGAACAGGCTATGAGTCCTTTGGTTTAGAGATAAGGGTTGACTCAGTTCAGTTAGCAATGTTTTGATGCTTGCCGCCTTGTGAATCCATTGAATGCGTTGAAACAAAATTGGAGTCTTTGAGATTTCTCGCCTTTTTAGGTGACACATAGCTACATGTAGATCCTTGGACTTGGGAGGCTTGTGGATTTGATCTTTTCCCTTTGATGTTATCCTCTGAGGTGTCCAAATGGATGACAAGGCTTACAATTGCATAACTTAGCCAATTCGAGCAAAATTGCACAAATCTGTCTTGTACAAGATAGTTGGAAAGTGCCATCTTGGGAGGATCATATCTCCTTGCTCAAATGAAGTTATGGAATGCTCATGTACTTTTTAAAAAGCCCTTATATGGTACAATTCATATGTGGTCATAGTTTGTCTTGAAACTATTTGGACTTAGTTGAAAAATCCCCATGAACATTGAGGTTCAAGGCTGAAACTTAGACAATTTTGTACTAAGTGTTAAATCTTTGATTTTTCACCACTTTGATCCATTCATAACCAAAAATCCATGAAGAATTAGAGTTTCATGTAGTTGAAGCTTTTGTAGAATGTAGGAAGACCAACAAATCAGGCGTTGGATCACTCAAAATGGCTGCTTGGATCAAAAGTTATGGTCCTTGGAAGTTGACACAAAAACCATCCAAATTTAGTAACTTAGAAAATTTTTCAAATTTCCAAGGTTACCCCTTTTACAAGTTATCATGATTTCTTGATCAATTCTTGTTCAAATGACATTATAAATCATATCTTATGAAAATACGAGTCATAAGGATCATTTTTGCCAAAAAAGTCATGTTTTGACTTTTGGCTACGGAGCGGTTCGGCGCGGAGAAACCTTTATTCCCGACTTTTGAGGAATGCATTCTTTGAGGGTGTTTTAACTTTTCAAAGGGACTCCTAGGGTTATTTTGAGCACATTTGGTCATATTTTGTAGCCTTGGCTCAATCTCCTATGAAAATTTCACTCTGGAGGCCTCAGTCGACAAAAACCCTAATTTGGTGACACCGGGTGTTTCGAAGCTCAATCCACTTGGAATGGTGCAACTTTGTGCTTGATTCTTGATGTGGGAGTCCTCTTGATCCTTTATGGGTGTTTGAGAGTTTGGAAAGTTGAAGATCATGTCATTTCTTGATTGATCTTTTGCCCAAATGCTCAGAGAGGGATGGAAACCCTAATTCTTGATCATAGTGAATGCTCAACCATCTTTGAGGAGATTGGTGAGGCAAGAAGGTACATCCATATTGTGGTGATGATTTTCACAATGATTGGAAATCTTGTGGTTAAAATTTGGGGTATGACACGGATGCAGTTACTTTCCATAATCCCTAACTGTTTCCTAGATTGCCCTTTCAGGTTTTCAATCTACCGGGATGATTATTTTCTATTTATGTCTTTAACTTTTGCCTGGACCGCCCTTTCGGGTTTTCAACCCACCTAGACACTCATTTTTGCCTAAATCGCCCTTTTGGGTTTTCAACTTAGCAAGTTGTTCTTTTATTTTTTCTAGGAAAATTATTTTTTGAATGCATCGGCATTCACAGGACAAGAAAGCTCCTCACCATCCATTGTCGTAAGAATTAATGCACCACCAGAGAGGGCTTTCTTAACAACATATGGGCCTTCATAATTAGGAGTCCATTTGCCCCTAGAATCAGTGTTGAAAGACAAGATATTTTTTAGTGCGACTTTGCCTTCTCTGAATACGCGAGGTCGAACCTTCTTATCAAATTATTTCTTCATTCTTTTCTGATATAAATGACCATGAAACAAAGCCGTCATCCTCTTCTCTTCAATCAAATTCAATTGATCATATCTGCTTTGACACCATTCAGTCTCAGCCAACTTGGATTCCATCAAGACTCGCATTAGTGGGATCTCAACCTCTACAGGGACCACTACTTCCATGCCATACACAAGTGAGAAATGGGTTGCCCTTGAAGAAGTGCGGACGTATGTGCGATACCCATGCAAAGAAAAAGGGAGCATCTCATGCCAATCTTTATATGTCACAACCATCTTCTGGATAATATTTTAAATATTCTTATTCACAGCTTCAACAGCCCCATTCATCTTAGGTCTGTAAGGAGAAGAATTATGATGTTCAATCTTGAAATCGTCATAAAGTTATTTCATCATCTTATTATTCAAGTTTAACCCATTATCAGTAATGATCTTACTCGAAACACCATATCTACAAATAATCTGATTCTTGATAAACTGGACCATAACTTGCTCGGTCACATTAGCTTAAGATGCAGCTTCAACCCACTTGATTAAGTAATCAATAGCCACCAGAATGAAATGATGTCCGTTCGAAGCTTTGGGCTCAATTTCAGTAATGGCATAAACTTCTGGATAAGTAGGATGGAGGAAGCCTCCACTACGGAAAGTCTCTTGAAATGGGAGAATAATAACCTCTTGTTTAACAGCTTTTGTAGACTTAGGAGAAAACCTAAGACCGGAACGGTACTTGTTTTCATGAAGATTCACAACTTGTCCCCAACCAACAGCTTGACCATGTTGAACCACTTATTGTGCATCTTCCATGGAAGAGATGGATGCACCTTACTTCTCAGCAGCACTATCAATGATAGAAAGAGCTTGAAACGAAGCTCCAACAACTTCACCTACATCAATGTAAGAAAATGATGTAAGATGGCTCACCAACATTGCTTGCTCACCATCCACTACTACCAACTTTCCATTTTTCACAAACTTCAACTTCTGATGGAGGTTTGAAGTAAATCCCGAGCTTCATGGATCCAAAGATGACCCAATAGGCAAATATAAGCAGGATGGATATCCATTACCTGGAATGTAATATGAAAAGATTGAGGTCCTATCTTCATGGGGAGATCAACTTACCCTATAACAGTCTTTCTATATCAGTCAAAAGCATTGGATAAGAAATCCTAGATAAAGTAGACTTGGGCATCACATTCAAAGAGGAACTAGTATCCACCAAAACATTGGATAAGGCATCAGCTTGATAGTTCATTGAGATATGCAAGGCCAGGTTGTGATTCTTTCCCTCCTCAAGCAACTCTTCGTCACTGAAACTCAGATTATTGCATGTGGTTATATTACCAACAATACCATCAAAATGGTCAATGGTAACATCATGATCTACAAAGGCTTGTTCCAATACCCTCCTCAAAGCATCCATATGAACTTCAGAATTCATAAGCAAGGATAGAACAGAGATTTTAGATGGAGTCTGAAGGAGTTGATCAATAATCTTATACTCACTTGTCTTGATCAGCTTCCAAACTTCTTCAATATCAGAATTCTGGTCCAATCAACTCGACTATACTGTCATAAACCTAGATTTAGACTGCACAACAGGCACTTCAACTTGAATTGGATCATCAGCAGAAACATCCTCAACCCTCTTGGGAGGCACAGAAGCAAACACATGGCCACTACGGGTCACTCTACTAACATCAGCAATGTTAAAAACGGAAGAGATTGGTGGAATAGGAACTTCCTTACAATCCTCAATCATGGTAGCATTGTATCTATAAGGCACAACCTTGTGAGAATTGTAAGGCACATGACCTAGCAATCAGAGAACCAAAGGAGAGACAGATGATTTCTGATTGTTGTAAGTAATTTCCACCGTTTCAGGTATATTAAAATGAGGAACCACAACATTCACTTCATGATTAACATCATCCCTTGCTCTAGTAACATGGAGAAGTCTATGATCCAACATCTCTTGAAGATCTCTCTTCACAACAGAACATCCACGAGGACTCCTTGAACAAATTCTACAAGAAGCAGGTGGATCCCTAGTTTGCACAATTTTCTTCTGTACTAAAGCAGGATATAATTTAGCGTATATCATGGGAATTGGGTCAAACTGAACCTTCTTTTGAATGCGATTCTGTTGATTGTACTGCTGATGAGTATTTTGTTTTGGTTGAAATTGAGGTTGATAAGTAGGAACTTCATGAGCAACATGAGCAGCATTAACAACAGATGTGACAAACGCCACAAGTTGTTGTTGATTATTATTCCTTCCTCGAGACCTTCTACGCATTTCCTGAGAAATAGCATTAGACTCACCTTCTTTCTTCTTGGAGAATCCACTTCCATACTTCTTGGAATTACCAGAAGAATAGCCTTCTTTAGCCAAACGTCCCTCTCGCACACCTTCTTCATGACGCATTCCCATGTTCACCATCTAAGTGAAATCACTAGGTGCGCTAGCTACCATCCTTTTGATAGGTGGGTCACATGTTCCTCCTCTGTTCTAGATTTGGAAATCATATCATTGACATATACCTCGATTTCTTTGTGTATCATGTCATGAAACAGGGTAGTCATGGCCCGTTGATAGGTTGCCCCAGCGTTCTTCAAACCGAAAGGCATTACTTTGTAACAAAAAGTACCCTATGGGGTGATGAAGGAAGTTTTCTCCATGACTTTCGGCGCCATTTTTATCTAATTATAGCCCGAGAATCCATCCATGAAGGAGAAAACTTTGAATTTTGCTGTACTATTTACCAGCATGTCAATGTGTGGTAAAGGAAAGTCATCCTTTGGACTAGCCTTGTTTAGATCCCTGTAGTCTACACACATTCTGACCTTTCCGTTATTTTTTGGAACAGGTACGATGTTGGCTAACCATTGAGGATATTCTGACGTGGCGAGGAAACCCGCGTCAATTTGTTTCTGTACCTCCTCTTTGATTTTGATGGCCATGTCCGGGTGAGTCCGTCTCAACCTCTGTTTTACTGGCGGACATTCCAATTTTAATGGTAAATGATGTTCCACGATGCTGGTATCCAACCCTGGCATATCCTGATAGGACCAAGCGAATACATCGGGAAATTCTCTAAGCAGCTTCGTTAAACTCTCTTAGGCAGTTGGACTGAGCAGTGCCCCAATCCTGATTTATTTTCTCTCTTTTTCTGAACCTAAGTTGACCGTTTCCAACGGTTCTTTGTGAGGTTCAATGGACTTTTCCTCTTGTCCGAGTAGTCGGGAGATCTCTTCTGGAATTTCATCGTCACCTTCTTCTTCAGCCCCAAATACCGGGAATTCAAAGTTGGGAGAAGGCATCGGATCGTACGTTTCAACGGGGTTTAAAACAAGCAATCTGTATGACGTGATGATTTGTTTTTAGAAGAGATAGAGAGAATGCAAGATTGTGTGCAGTGTATTTTTTTTGTTTACTGCTTGTTTTATTATTTATTTGTTTTTCAGGATTACCATTTTCTAAGAAAAGCGAAAAGAGAAAACAACAATTAATGCGGAAATTGCATAACGATGTCATTTTATTCATGAACAAGTCGATTCTTGAACCCCTATAAAACAAAACTCTATCGCTTCGGGCAAAGAGAAGAGGGATATTTACAAAAAGCGAACCCAATCAAAACATCTGTTTCACCTGGGCAGGGTGAAAGGTTAAAGACGAAAATTACTTTGACTCATGAACGGTCTTTGGAACATCGACAGCAACCCATTGGTGGCGAACTCCTTGGTGAATCACAAAGTCTGGTACCTTCCTTGATTTGTCTTCAGAAATAACGCTGATTTCTGGTGGAGCAGGATCATTGGAATCTGTCTCCCAGGCAGAGTTGTCGTAGGGGATTCCTCAGTTGTATTTTGCATAGTATTTGTGCTGTAAGGAAAATCTCTCCATCCAGTTGGCTGGATGTCTTCGAGCCTGATACGAGAGCTTTCAGGAGCAGTGTACTTGACCATATAGTCGTATTTTCCACTTGGTTGTCCTAAGGTGTCCCACACTTCAGTGGAACTGGAGAAGTCATCTCTTTCGATGACGTTGACCTCGGGAAAAGCATAGTTGATGAATTCTAGTCCGGCAAGCTTTGCCAATTCATCGTTGTACTGGATATTTTCTGAATGTCCTGAGTAATGATCCTACGACATGGTAGGGAAGCATGTATTCTGTTCAATGATGCTCAGGTAATTTTCACTGTTCGGCTGATTTTCTTGCCCCAAGTCTCCTGGGTACGGCTGCCAGATAGGCAGGCCATCCATTGGGCCATAATAGTCGTGGTCAAAGTTATCCCTCATCAGAGTGTCCTTCTCTAATGAGTTCAGTGGAGCACGGCATCCTTCCGGATCATAATCTCGGTATATCATTTCGACATCTGACCTCGGTATAAATCTCGGATTCTGTGCGAGATAGCAAAATGGCATAGGCACCTCTTCCTGAGACATATAACCGTCCTCGTTAAGATAGGACTTCCACTCCCCATCTGTGTCGAAGGGATCCTCCTCATTGATAGTATCGACTGTTTGAGACACTGGGTGAAGGAAACCTCCAATGTGGAAGAAGTCCTGAATGGGATGAACACTTTCATCGTTAGCAATATTCTGAGTACAGGTTGCAGAAAAACCAAGAACCTTCTTTGTTTTGTTATTGGTAGGAATGACAAGTTGTCCCCATCCTTTCGTATTGTTAATTTTGATCACTTTGAGAACATCTCTGTACGAGGAAATCGAGGTTCCTTTCTCTGATTGATTCTCATCGCTCACCGAAAGTGCTTGGAACTGAGTCCCAACAACCTCCTCGGGTTCTATACAAGTAGATAATGACAAGTTGCTTACGAGCAAGGCTTGTTCTCCACAGACCGTGACGAGTTGATCGTTCTTGACGAACTTCAGTTTCTGGTGTAGTGTCGAAGTGACCGCCCCAACCTAGTGTATCCAAGGTCTTCCTAATAAACAGTTGTAGGCTGCTCGGACGTCTATGACCTGGAAAGTGATTAGGAAAGTGTGAGGACCGATAGTTATAGGAAGGTCGACTTCGCCGATAACTGCTTTCCGAGACCCGTCAAATGCTTTGACGATGACCTCACTGCCCCTCGTCGGGGACCCTTTGAATGATAGTCGCATTAAAGTGGACTTTGGCATAACATTGATGGTTGATCCTGTGTCTACCAGTACGCTGGCTAAAGCATCTTCCTGGCAGTTGACTCTGATATTGAGCGCCATGTTGTGACTTTTGCCTCCCTCTGGCAAGTCCTCATCATTGAATCCTAAGTTGTTGCAGGAAGTGATGTTAGAGATGATGCTATCGAACTGTTGTATTGACACATCCTGTTCCACAAAGGCCTGCTCTAAGACTTTCTGTAGAGCCTCTCTGTGGACTTCGGAACTGAGTAAAAGTGATAGCGCAGAGATCTTTGAAGGAGTTTGTAACAGCTGATCAACAATGTTGTACTCACTCCTTTGGATGAGCTTCAGCATCTCATCGTCGTTTTTCAAAAGGTCGGGATTACTGGATTGACTGACTGGTGGATCAGGAGCTTCTGTTGGAAGTTCCTTTCGGATGTTAGGTTCTCCAACTCCTCGGTTGAAGATTCGACTGCTCCGTGTTACTCGAATAATGTCTGTAATATTCACGACGGAGGGTAATGGAGTTTCCTTTCCATTCTCAATTATCGTTGCGCCATATTTGTAAGGGTTCGCTTTACCTGATTCATACGGTAATGGTCCTGGTAAATAAATAACTACATGAGCCTTCTGATTTTTCTGACGGTCATAAGTAACTTCAATCAGCTCCTGGCTAGGAACTTTTGATTCGTCCAGTAGAGGGGTGATGGTACAAATATCCTTGTTCTGTTGATGATCAGAGATTATGACAACGTCTCTGATTTGATCAGCGAAGTAGTTCGGCGTCCAGTTAATTGGCTCAGAACTCGGACATGGGCGAATCTCTCTACGATCCACCTGACCTTAAAGAGCTGCCCGCACAAGGTAGCATCCTTAGTTATTCTCCGAGCAGACCCTACAACGTTCATAGTTATGTGGTGGCACCTGGCCACGCCTGCTTTGGATGCAGTGTAACCTCACTAGGTCAGTCCCCATAGATCGGACATCCTGACTTTGACGCCGAGTAGGGTTTCCATATGTCACACTAATTTGTTGTGTGTCTTCATCCATATAGATCGGAAGCCACCAGTGGTTTAACAAGTGTTGTAAAGTTCTTTGAACGAGAGCGCACCCTTGGTTACTCTCACTACATACTTTACGGTTCGGATAATTATGAGAAGTGAGAAAACCCAGTTGGACCTGCCTGGCGTGTAACTCCACCAAGCTGGTATTCATCAAACGAATATCAAAGATTTGAATCATGTTGATCTGATAAGAATTTCTATCATAGTAGTCCTGGATCCACCCAAGATCCATCTGACGCTGGAGGGCCTCTTGTATGAAAGAGCATCCCTGTTTGTTTACCGAGCAAGTTAGACGGGAATTGTAATCGTGCCGCGGTAGATTATGATACTGGCTTTTCCTTGAGTGCATTGCGACCAGGTTGACATTCATTGCACGGATGTCGTGGTTCTGAAGGATGTTAGAATTTGTATAGGTCATGTTGACCCCCCGAATTCGGTGTTGCTGGATCCATCCGAGATCTAATTGTTCCTGTAGAGCTGATTGTACTACAGAACATCCTTGATTGTTCTTAGAGCATATATCACACTGGTGATAATTATGAGGTGGCACATGGCCATATCCACTCTGTCTACAATGCATCTTGACCAAGTTGGCCCTTAATAAGAGTACATCGTGAATTTGATAGCTGTCGTTAGACTCTCCTTCTATCAAGTTGACTGCAGCTTTCTCGTGTTGAGGCAACGGGTTCGTGAGACATTCGGATTCGTATCTTTGAAAGATAAGACCCCGTTCCTAACAAGCTTTTGCACGTCAGATTTGAAACTGAGACAATTCTCTATGTTATGCCCTGGTCCTCCTTGATGGTAAGGACACGTCTGATCTGCTTTGAACCAGAAAGGCGGATTTTTCGGTACTGTAAGAGGAGACATGGTTTGGACATGCCCCTTGACCAGTAGTAGTGGAAAAAGTTCTGCGTACAACACAGGTATAAGGTCAAACCCTGATGGTCCTGTTGCACGGTTGTTGTTGTATGGAGGACAAGCCTGCTGAAGAGGCGGTTGTGTCCTTTGCTGAAATTGTTGTTGATTCGATTGGCTTTGCGCAACCTGAGGTTAATACGTAGGAACATGCGCAGGGTTGATAGCAGGAGTTACAACTGTTACTGGTTGATAACGTCGCCTTTGCTTTCCGAGAGAGATATTCCCAATATCCTGCTCTTTTTTCTTAGGGAGAGTACTACAGTATCGTTTTGTACTACTTGATGATCCAGCGTCTTTAACTAAACGTCCTTCTCGGACGGCTTCCTCAAGACGAACTCTATGCCCACCATCTCGGTGAAGTCACTGGGCGCACTGGCAATCATTCTATCGTAGTAAAATGAGCTCAAGGTTTTTAAGAAGATCTTTGTCATCTCCTTTTCCTCAAGAGGTGGAGAAATCTGAGCGGCGATTTCACGCCATCTCTGAGCATATTCTTTAAAGGTTTCCTTGTCCTTTTGTGATATCGATCTGAGTTGATCTCTGTCCGGTGCCATGTCCAGATTATATTTGTACTGCTGAACGAAGGCAACACCAAGATCTTTGAACGTGCCGATCGTAGCACGGTTTAAACCCATGTACCATTTTAATGCGGCACCAGTTAAACTATCTTGAAAGTAATGGATTAGTAACTCCTGGTTCTTTGTCTGAGCGGACATTCGCCGAGCGTACATCACCAAATGGCTCTGAGGGCAAGAGTTACCCTTGTATTTTTCAAAGTCGGGCACCTGGAACTTGTGCGGAACTTTCACATTGGGGACCAAGCAGAGGTCTGCAGCGTCCTTTCCAAATAAATCCTGATCACGAAGGGCTTGCAGTTCTTTCTGCATTTCCAGGAACTGCTCCTGGAATTCATTCATTCTATCGAACATGATGTCGTTTCCACCAGAAGGTATCTGTGGAATCTGTCCTTCCGGGACAGTGTATACCACGGGCGGCGGTATAGTCATTATGGCCGAGACTCTCGGTGCCTCCTGAAGTTTGTAACCTTTAGGTGTTACTGTCATGCCCTTGGCATCTTCGCTTTCTCGAAGTTTGTAACCTTCAGGCCCAGCGGTTCCTGCTGCCGTTCCTTGATCCTCAGCGATCGGCGGAACATATCCTTTCGGGATATAGTTGGGTGGCATGCCCCAGGGATGATCTTTCGGCTTTTTGTACCGAGGATCATACTTTTCCACTATGGGCGTTGATGTGATCTCTGAGATCATAGTCCTTTGTTGCTGCATTTGAGCTTCTGCTAGAGTTTGCATGTCATTATGAAGCTTTCTCAGATCCTCTTTCAGAGTGTCGATCTCGTCTCTCAACTCTCTGTTCTCTTCCTCGAGATCTTCCATCTTTTTCTAATGATTGGCCCGAGTATTGTACGAATGAGACAGTTTGACTCTAGAATCGACACACAAACGTGAGATTCGTAGGTACGAAGAATGCATTTACGCGGGAATGATGAATGATATGTAATGATTATATTAATTGTATGTTTGTGTTTATTCAAAGTAAACTTCGACAATTAGATTGAAAATATCAAACAGTGGGGAAACCCCGTTTTATTGAATTCAAAGGATTGCGAAAATGGAAATACAGTAGATTACAAAGTGATGAAAAAGGAAATCTAAACTAATGGATCCTGAGTCTTTTCTGAGGAGAGCTCAAGTGCTGGTTCTGGTACTTTCCTTTTCTTTGACTGGGGCTCTTGGGCCGTTGTCGGGTTGTCATTCCTTTGCCAAGTGAAAGGAGCGAGAAAATTCCTTTGGTCATCCTGATTTTCTACAGCATGTTGCTCTAAAATCTCAGTCAGAGCATCTTTTTCTCTTAACAGCTGCTGTATTTTCACACATTCCACACTGAGAATACGGTACTTGTTCCTCCAAGACCTCTTCTCCTTCTGAACTTTGCTGAGAGTAACCTGAATTTTTTCCGTCTCAGACATAAAATAAAGGGAAGAGTCCCTTAATGGAAGAACTTCCTGACGAGGGTAAGGCATCCTCAGCTTGAGAGCTCTAGTTTGTACCCAATGGAGATAAGGCTCCACCGAGACACAGTCTGGTTTTCTTAGAGACTCTCGTCCTTTCCTATGAATGTGTTTCCAGGCATGCACTATTTCTGTCTTTAGTGCCCTGTCGTTTTCTCCTTCCTTGAAGAAAAGACCTTCCATATGAGCATTGCACGGGACATGCCTCATTGGGTATCCAAATTGACGACGAACTAAAATTGGATGATAGTTGATTCCTCCCTTAGTTCCTATAAGGGGTACATTTGGGAAATTTCCACAACGGTCAATGATTCTGATCCCTTCGTAGATTCGATTGTACCAATCGATGTCAGAGTTGGTAAGAGACATGATTCTCTGCGACCAACGTAAAGTATTCTTTTGATCCCAAAATGCAGCAGACTTGTGCAAATGGGAAGTGAACCATTTGTAAAGCAGGGGTACACAACATGTGATCAATCCTCTGCTGTATAAATTCCTTAAGTGCATCGAATGATACGCATCTGCAAGCAGGGTCGGTATAGGGTTTCCAATCAGGAAAATCTTAATGGCGTTGATATCTACAAAGTTATCAATGTTGGGAAACAAAAATAACCCGTAGGTGAGCAAAACAAAGATGCTCTCGAAAGCGACCTCGTTCCCTATACTAGCAATGTACAAGGCTTTCTTTGTCAAGAACTGGGCTGGAAAACCTTGGATGCCACCCTTAGTGGTCATGTGAGTCCTGACTTCTGACTCGTCCAAATAAATTGCTCTCGCAATGGTTTGATCCTTTGGAATTTCTTCTAGTCCAGAAAAGGGAGCTTGATCAGTGATATACAGGTTAGTCAGGTGAGAGTACTCCTCCAGCGTTGGTGCTAGCTGATAATCCGAGAATGTGAAACAGTGATAAACTGGATCGTACAACTGGATTAGCGTGGACAGGATTCCTTCGATTACATGGACCCTTAACAAAGACAGCAGTCCTCCATATTTAGCTCTGAAAGCCTCGTGGTTGGTGATCATTCTCGCCAAACCTCTTAAATCCTCTAACTTTGGAACCTTGAAGGTGTACTTATGAGTTTTCCTTCTACCGAAATCCATTAGCGCAATCTCCTTCTCTGACATTTGCAATCATTGTCTTAGTTTAATTTGAAAAAGAGAGACTAGAAGAAAAGATTTATTCTGTTTTAATGTTTTTTAAAATGAATGTATGAATGCATCACACAAAAACATTGAAAAAACATGGGGTCAAAGGGTCGGTGTCATGAAGTCAAGGCTCTACCCCCTCCCCCCCCAAAGGTTTATACTGGTGATTTTTTGTACCTGTCCGCAAAATCATTGACCCCTCGGGGATAACAATAGCAAGCGGATCGCCAGTGAGCTGATGTATCCTAGAGTGAACTCAGATGAGGGTAGTATCGCGTGACAACTATTTCCAATAGCTTCCTCACTACAAAATGTCTTAAGTCTGCTAAAAACCTCAGCTTCTCAGATAACCCAGTCGACCACACTACTTTCAACAACCGAAGTCATATAGGCAATGTATATGCAAAGGGAGTCTCCACTGAGTTTGATGGTCAATCGGAGGCTCTTAACTGGAATTCACTCCCAGTAAGATTACCCACATTGCCATCACCTATCTTAGGTGTATACTCAATCTTTCCACATGCGGCATCACACACATTCCCATTTGCAGAAAAATAAACACAGATATCATTTAGGAAAAGCAGTATATATATTTGTCTTAATCATCCTAGACCTCTAGTCTTATGATCCTATACAAACAATGACTCCCCAGCAGAGTTGCCATTTCTGTGAACTGAACTTAGGGTTTCATCCCTTGGGAAAGCAAGAAAGAATGGCCCCACGGTGGGCGCCACTTTTCTGTAGAGAGCGATTTTAGACGTGGTTCTTAAGCACTGCCGCTCTGGGGTACTACAGGTCGATTCATTTTTTATCCTATTTAAGCTGACTAAGGAAGGGAAATAGATGTCTCCAATTAACCCTGCATGCATACTGAGTTTGAACAGTGGTCTGTTAGGTTACAGATGCGGTTTAGATTGTGGGCCCCTCTTTGGTTATTTTGTTAAGAACACAGTGTCTGGATCATTTGTGAGGTTTTTGGTAAGATGTTTATGATTTGGTGCTTTTGGGTTGATATAGTGGAGATACTGGATTTTGGGTTTTTGATTATTATGCTCGCTAAGATTTTTCAATCTTATGCCTACGTATTCCCGTTTAACGAAACAGGGAAATCAGAGCGATCATAGTTCCTCCTATTATATGGGAGGAAAAAGGTTGTTTTGGTGTCTTGTTCAAAGCCCAAGACGTGAAGCTAAAGGTGCTTTGTATCTTGTTCAAAGCCCAAGATGTGAAGCTGAAGGGTCTATTTGTATCTTGTTCAAAGCCCAAGATGTGAAGCTGAAAGGGATTTTTAGAGAGAATTTGTCATCTCTAAAGATGAGTTGGCGATGTTTGTACACTGTGGCGAGGCACAACTTTGATGCTAAAAGGTTGATTGACTCAACCGGGGTTTTCTTTATACAAAGCCTAAGAGGGGGCTATTGATCCAACAAGAGGGTGTTTTTTATATGTCTCGTACGAAGCCCGAGATAGAGGCTAAAGGGTTTTGACTCAACAAGAGAGTCTTGAACAGATGATTGACTCAACAAGAGAGTCTGGAGGTTGTATGACTCAATGAGAGAGTCTTTTATACTCAACAAGAGAGTATTTTCTATCTCGTACAAAGCCCGAGATGGAGGCTGAAAGTGGTTTGACTCAACAAGAGAGCCTTTTATACTCAACAAGAGAGTGATTTATATCTCGTACGAAGCCCGAGATGGAGGCTAAAAGGAGATTGACTCAACAAGAGAGTATTTTTATATGTGTCTTGTATGAAGCCCAAGACGGAGGCTAAAGGTGTTTGTGACCCAACAAGAGGATCTTTTATACTCAACAAGAGAGTGTTTTGTATCTCGTACGAACCCCGAGATAGAGGCTAAAAGGGGATTTGTCTCAACAAGAGAGTCTTTTATACTCAATAAGAGTGTGTTTTTGTATCTCGTACGAAGCCCGAGATGGAGGCTAAATAGGTTTATTTGACTCAACAAGAGAGTCTGAAAAGGTTAGCTCCACTGGGAGGATCATTTGTACAAAGCCCAAGAGGAGGCTGACTTTGTTGGTGACTGTTTCAGTTGAGTGACAGGTGCATTATGTTTGATAAAAGAGAAAATCAGTTCTTATAAAGAGACTGATTAAAGGTATGTTTGTGCTTTGGGATTGATCAGAGGATCAGGGTTATTTCCTGTTCTTTAAGGAAATGGGAAATCCAACGGGTATTGAGACTGTCCAAGTCTACTGGTGTTTTGAGAAATCGATTCTCATGTAGTGAATGATCTTTGTATAATGCCCAAGAGAAGGCTGGTATGTTAAGGGATGAAAGTCAACCCATTAACTGGTCTGACACTTGACTCAGAAAGACAGCTCTAGCAAATTGATGACTAGGTTTTGTTCCTATACCTGTAGAGGTCTCTGGGTCCTTGTATTAAGCCCAAGAGAAGGCATGAGAGCTTTTAAGAAGCCGAAGGGTCCTTGTACAATGCCCAAGAGGAGGCGGGGATGCTTTTAAGAAGCCTGTGGGTCCCCAAACCCCGAGAAATTCAAGACATGCCATTCACTGAGAATAGATCAAGCCAGGAAAGTTCGAGAATTTGGAAGAAACTCAAGAGATGCCATTCACGGAGAAAAGATCATCTCTTGGGAGTTAGAGTTTCTTTGATAATTTCTAAGAGTGACAGTCTGAGAAAGGGTTCACCGAGAATGCTGCCTTTCACGTCTCCATATTGTTTAACCCCAAGAGGAGGGAAGACTGTATCTGGTAATCCTATGGGGATCTAGTTTTGTTTGTATTTAAGAGTGACCAACAGGGCTTTACCTAGTGCTAGACGTAGTTGCCGGGGAAAACTCTAAATATCTATACTAGTATTGCACAGTTGATATTTGACAAGTATACAAAAGTTTGTGAAAGAAGACTTACAGTGAGCAACCCCACAATATAGTTATATATATATATGAAAGCGGATAAAGAAAGCAGGTAAACACTTACTCAGTTGTAGAGCTTCCATGCTATTTTGTTAGTTTGTTCAACAAAGAAATCTTTGATAACAATATTATATTTAAAATCAAAGGAGATAGTGCTTTGAAAAGATTGTTGGGGCTTATAGCTCAAGGAGAGGCCCAAGGTTTTATCAGTGATTGCACTGTTGTTTTGAATTTGTACAGGGACTTATACAAGTGACTGAGGCCCAAAAAAGGTTTTCTGTACAAAGGGATGGGTCTTACACTCTCTCAAGAGGCCCAAAGATGTTTAAAGAAAAGGAATGGGGCTTATAACACGAGGGTAGGCCCAGATGATTTTTAAAAGAGGCGACGATAGTGCCGAGGTTTCTTTTAACACAGAGGGAGTTATATAATATTTGAGGCCAAAAATTGTTTTGGTTAAAAGGGGATTGGGTCTTACACTCTATTAGAGGCCCAAAGAGTTATTTTGTACAAGTGATGGGGCTTACAACTCAAGGAGAGGCCCATATGATTTTTAAAAGAGGCGACGATCGCGCCGTTGTTTTTGAAAATACAGTGGGACTTATACGATGACTGAGGCCCAAAAAGTTTTGTATTTACAAAGAGGGTTGGGTCTTACAACTCAAGGAGAGGCCCAAAAAGTTTTTGTACAAGATATGGGGCTTACAACTCAAGGAGAGGCCCAAGGTTAAAAATAACGATCGCACCGTTATTTTGAAAACTGTACCGGGACTTATACAATGATTGAGGCCCAAAAAGTTTTAGGTACAAAGGGGGATTGGTTCTTACACTCTATTAGAGGCCCAAAGAGTTATTTAAAAAGTTTGATGAGGGTTGGATTAACCAAAAACCCTAATTTGTTTTCAAAATGTATTTTAATTGAATAAAAAATTCAATTAAAATGATCAAAAATTGTTAAACATGTGGAAATCAAATTGTGATCTTGGATTAATGTTTCAAAAATCATGTTTATATCCACAAAAATGATTGGAAATCAATTAAGTTTGGAAAATCATGGGGGAAAAATATTTTAAATGTCAAAAACAATTAAAATATTAATTCTTTACAAAAATATCAAGTATATGAAATAAATAATATTTTTGGGATTTTTTGGGAAAATAAAATATTTTAACATTTTTGTGAATTATTAAAAAAAGAACCAACTCAAAATCATTAAAACTCAGAGAGAAATTAATTTTTGAATCAATTAAATAAAATCACAAAATTCAAATATTTGAATTTTCGAAAAAGGGTGCCAAGAACAAAGGCAAGAACACGCGCCACCCTCTGTTTCTGCAGATTTGCATTTTCTATCCTATCTCACTGAATAATTGATTATATCATGCAATCTACATATCGATCTACTCGTTTCAACCTCACGATCATGTCTATGGTCTTTAATTTCATTTATTTTAAGCATGGAATAAGAAATCAAAGGGAAACCTCAAGAACCCTAAAATTTGCATGAAGTTCAGAAATTCCACACACGATTCAAACAAAGCAATTGATTGAGGGAAAACACTATATGCATGATTATGAACATATGGCCAAATTATTGTGCAGCAAAAAATGCATGGATCATAGAGTTAGAAGAGCTCATGCTTACCACTTGCAGCTGGTGATCGTGTTTTTTGTTAGAGGTGTTACAGCTTGGTTCCAAGGATATGGACAGCTTCCCTAGGTGCTATGGAGTGTGTCTGGATGCTTGGAGTGGATGGAAATGATCTGGAACTTGATTTGGCACCTCAACTGCAAATCTGTCAAAGGCTTGAGCAATTGGCTAGTGAATTTGTGATTTTGGTGTTCCATATGTTATGTGAGTGTTTGGATCACTTCTATATGATGTTTATGAGGCGTGTGTTATTGGTTTGGTTGGAATAGCTCTCAAACTCAAAACCCGATAGTGACTTGCTTTGGAAGGCAAATTTGGAGTGAAGAACGAGATTTTGAGTAAAGCATCTGTTTGATGGCTTTGGTGTACTCAAAATGATCACAAACGAGCTCTATTTATAGTAGAGCAAGTTTGTTTTGAAAGGAATAGTGAATGACAACTGCTGCATAGGTTTGGCCAATGTTGAGCAATGAGAATCCAAGTCTCCTCTAGCCATTGACTAGAGGTTAGGGCACAGGCTGCTGGTTCCCTTGGTCTTGGATAAGTCTTGACTGAATTCAGTTGGAAATGACTCAGTCCATGCCACCTTGGTGCATCCATTAAATGCTCCAATCCAAAATTGGAGTCTTGTCCCCTCTTTAGGGATTTCTAGGTTTGGCATGCTATTTTTGGTTCCAAAGACTTGGGAGGCTTGGGATCAGAGTTGGTTCCTCCTTGGTCCCCCCTTGAGGTGTTCAGATGGATAGAGTTGCTTGTACTTTGCAAAATTTGGGCAAATCAAGCAAAACTCCCAAATCTGCCTTGCCATGACAGTTTTCAGCAAGGCATATTGCCATTGTCATATCTCATGGCTCAAATGGAATTTGATGGAGTTCTTGGCCATTTTGGAAAGCCCTCATATGATACAACAATTGTTTGATCATAGTTGGTTTTGATACCTTTTGGATCCAAGTGAAAAGTGCCCCTACATTTGGAAAAAATTGAAGGCAGATTCTGACTTAGTGAAAATTTCATTAAGTGTTGGAAAAAAGTGACAATTTCACTTTTTGTGATTTTGATCATTCCATAACTCAAAATCCATGATGAATTGGAATGAGTTATGTTTGAAGCTTTTGTAGAGGGCCATGAGAGCTACAAATCCAGCTTTGGATGGGGAAAAATGGCTCTGTGGTTTAGGAGTTATGATCCTCCAAAGTTGGTACCCTATCCACTTTGTTCCATAACTTAGAAAAATTTCTAAGTTTTTATGGTTACCCCTTTTACAAGTTATCCAACTTTTCTTGATTTTTCTAGATGAATGATGATTCCAATCACACATTAACATCATTTTAAGGTTAAAGAACCATAATTGTGAAAAATCTCAAAAAGTCAAAGTTAACTTTTGTGCACAGTTGACTTTTTGTTAGATGAATTCCAAACTGTGCGATCCTCTATGAAATCATGTCCTTGACCTAAATCAAACTTAATGGACATGTTCCATGGGTGTTATAGGGTGTATTGAATCATATCCCAAGGTTTGGGAGCATGCCTGGGTCAAAAGTCAAAGGCACAGTTGACTTTTTCCCGCGAAATCCTAATTGTGATCCAGATGAAATTGAAACTTGTTGATCAAGCTTCTTGGATCAATCCATTATTGCAAATGGATCAATGTAGGGTGTTAGAGACCCTCAAATCATGCCTTGAGGTCTTGGCTCATGTTTTGTCCCAAAAGTCAACTTAGGGGTGAATTAGGTCAAAAAACCTTAATTCCTGATTTTTTATGAATGCTTCCCCAGAGGCTAAATTGACTTGATGATTGGGTCCATGAGGTTCCATGGAGTATTTTAGTTTATGCTTTGAAGCATTGGCTCATGCCCAGAGGAAAATTTCCATCTGGAGGCCCTGGTCGACCAAAACCCTAATTTGGTGACACTGGCGATCTTGAGGCTTGATCCATCTAGAATGCTGCAACATTGTGCTTGATACTTGATGTGGGAGTCCTCTTGATCCTTTGTGGATGTTTGAGAGGTTAGACAAGTTGAAGATCATGTCATTCCTTGATTGATCCTTTGTCTAAGAGCTCTGAGAGGGGCTGAAACCCTAATTTTTATTGTAGTGGATGTTCACCCATCTTTAGGGAGACTAATGAGGCATGATGGTTTACCCATATTGTGGTGATGATTTGCCCAATGATGGGAAATCTTAGTGGTCAAATTTTGGGGTATGACACATTGGCGCCTTTTTCAAAATTTTTTGAATTTTTGAATTTTTAAATTATTTTCTTAATTGATTTCAAAAATTAATTTCTTCCCAGATTTTAATCATTTTTATTGGTTCTTTTTTAAAAAATTCACAAAAATGTTAAAATATTTTATTCTACAAAAAAAATAAAATTTATATTATTTATTTAATATAGTTTGAATTTTGTAAAGAATTTCATTTTTATTGTTTTTTAAACATTTTTTTATGAAATTTTCCTCTTGATTTTTCATATTCAAATTAATTTCACACTTTCATATAAACATAACATGATTTTTCAAAACATTTTTCAAATTTCACAACTTGTTTTTAAATATGTTTGATATTTTATATCATTTTTTATTTAATTTTCTTTGAAAAATTGTATTTTAATTAAAATTAGGATTTTTCCTTGATTTGAATTTTTCAAACTTCATTTGAAACACTTTTGGGCCTCTTTGTAGAGTGTAAGTCCCGTCCCTTTGTAAATAAATAATTTTTGGGCCTCAGTCCTTGTATAAGTCCCAATACGATTTTCAATATTAACGGTGCGATCGCTGTTTTTCATCTGGGCATCTCCTTGAGCTATAAGCCCCAACTCTCGTATAAAAATAACCTTTTGGGCCTCTAATAGAGTGTAAGACCCAACCCTCTTTCAGTATCGCAGTGCGATCCCTCTTTTCAAACAAGTCCTCTTGGCCTCTCCTTAAGTATAAGCCCCAATCTTTTTGTACATAAACTTTGTTTTAATAATAAAAAACTTCCATGGGCCTCTCCTTGAGTTGTAAGCCCCATAACTCTGTTTTCAAAATCATATGTCTGTTTTTAAAACTGGTACTAAGAGGAGCATTATTCCCGGTGAAACTGCTCTTAGACCACTTGGGCCTCTCTTTGAGTTATAAGCCCCAAACATTATTTTCTTTTCAAAAAAATTTCTTTTAATTCAAATTCAAACTTTAAGTTTTCTCAAAACTTTCTTCAATTTCTTAAAATCCTAATTATACAGTGGTCATCAATACAATCAATCACCATACACTTGGGCCTCTTCTCAGAGTGTAAGACCCAACATCTTTTCAATTCAATGCATATTTGTTTATATACCTGTCAATATATTTACCTATATTTATACCTGTGCATATCTGTTTAGAGTTTCCCCAGCAGTTAGGTCTACACTTAGGTCAAACCAGAGGTTACTTCTAACATAGTCAAAACTAGTTCCCTCATAGGAAATTCCCTCAATACAGTCTGCCTCCTCTTGGGCTTATTCAATATGGAACAGAGAAAGGCATTATTCCCAGTGAAACTTTTCTCAAGACTGTCAAAACTTAGAAATATATGTATACAAGAAATTCATTTCCCCATACAGGATTAATTCCCGATGAAACCTCTTTTGAATTTCTTCAAACCTTGGAACTGTTCAACAAAGAAAGGATTAATTCCCGGTGAAACCTTTTTTAAACTTTTCTTAGGCTTGGACCCACAGGCTTCTTAGAAGTATCCCCAACCTCCTCTTGGGCTTAGTACAAGGACCAACAGGCTTCTTAGAAGTTCCCCAGCCTCCTCTTGGGTTTAGTACAAGGACCCAAAGGCTTCCTAAAAGCTGTCATACCCCAAATTTTGACCACCAAGATTTCCCATCATTGTGAAAATCATTACCACAATATGGTTGTACCTTCATACCTCATCAATCTCCTCGAAGATGTTTGAGCATTCACTATAATCAAGACTTAGCGTTTCAAGCCCTCTCAAAGCACTTAGACAAAGGATCAATCAAGGAATGAGATGATCTTCAACTTATTTAACCTCTCAAATAACCCATAAATAATCAAGAGGACTACCACATCAAGAATCAAGCACAAGGTTGCAACATTCCAATTGGATCAAACCTCGAGATCGCCAGTGTCACCAAATTAGGGTTTTGGTCGACCAAGGCCTCCAGATGAAAATTTTCCTCTAGGCATGAGCCAATGCTTCAAAACACAACCCAAGATACTCCAAGGGACCTCATGGACCCAATCATCAAGTCAATTTAGCTCAGGGGATGCATTCATAAAAAATCAGGAATTAGGGTTACTTGACCTAATTCACCCTTAAGTTGACTTTTGAGGCAAGGCATGAGCCTAGACCTCAAGACATGATTTTAGGACCTCAAATACACTACATTGATCCATTTGTAACAATGGATTGATCCAAGAATCTTGATTCACAAGTTTCAATTTCAACTGGACCACAATTAGGGTTTTAAAGGAAAAGTCAATTGTATCTTTGACTTTTGACCAAGACATGCTCCCAAACCTTGGGTCATGATTCAATACACCCTAAAACACCTATGGAACCCATCCATTAGGTTTGTATTAGGTCAAGGACTTGATTTCACAAAGAATCACACAGTTTGGATTTCATCTGACAAAAAGTCAACTGTGCTCGAAATCAAGTTTGACTTTTTGGAATTTTTCAGAAATATGGTTCCCCTAAGTCAAAAATAATGGTAATGTATGGTATTGATCATCATTCATTAAGAAAAATCAAGAAAAGTGAGGTTTCTTGCAAAAGGGGCAACCATGAGAAACCAAAATTTTTCTAAGTTATGGAACAAAAGTGATTTGGTACCAACTTGGCAAGGCCATAACTCCTAAACCACAAGGCCTTTTATTCCCATTCAAAGCTCAAATGAAATTCCATCTGACATACTTCAAATATGTCAACTGCAAGAGATTCCAAATCCTCATGGATTTTGAGTTATGTATTGATCAAAATCACAAAAACATGAAAATGACCATTTTTCCAACACTTAGTGAAATTTTCAATAAGTCAGAATCTGCCTTACTTTTTCCAAAATGTAGGGACATTTTTCACCTTGATCCAAGTTAAACCAGGTCCATTGGTGAACATCAAAGTTGAAGTATACTATGAGGGCTTTCCAACAAGTACCAGATCATCTCCAAATTCAATTTGAGAAGGGAGATACAACCCTTGGAACATGGCATCATGGACTAATTTTGTTCAAGGCAGATTATAGGACATTTGCTCGATTTGGCCAAATTAGATAATTACAAGACTTGTCATCCATTTGGACACCTCAAGGGATAAAATCAAAGAGGAATGATCTGATCCACAAGCCTCCCAAGTCCAAGGAACTACATGTAGCCATGAGTGCCCTAAAAAGGATAAAAAGCTCAAAGACTCCAATTTTGTTTCCAAGCATTCAATGGATGCATGGACTGAGACATTGCTAACCGAATGAGTCAAGATTCCACACTGAATCAAAGGACCATAGGTATGTGCCCTAACCTCAAGTCAATGGCTATAGGAGACTAAAGATGCCTTTATGCCACAATTGGCCAAGGGGCTGTCCAAGTTGCCATTCACTATTGCTTGTAAAACAATCTTGCTCTACAAAAAATAGAGCTCATTTGTGATCAGTTTGAGTACACCAAAGCACTACAACACTTGATTTCCTCAAAATCTCTCTCATTAGGCCAAAATGTCTTCTTTTGCAAGTCATCTCTGATTTTTTGAGTTAGAGAGCAATTCCACCATAGCTCATGATCCAAACACATCCAATGTATCATATATAAGTTGTTCAAACACTCACCCTTGATCTGAAACACCAAAATCAGAAAGTCAACCTCCAAAACCTTAAATTTTGACTTTCCTGCATTTTTCAAGCCATGTCTTGATTCAGTCTCTTCCAAAACCAAACAAGTCCTCAAACACACTCCAAATATCATCCTCAAACTTCCCCAATTGGTTTCCCTCATCTGGAAAACCATTTGAGAGGGTTACCATTTTGGTCATTTTTGCCACTTTTGCAAGAAAGAGCCAATACTTGTTCCTGAGGATTCCAGCTAGTTTTGATCATCGTAAAAGCTTCTAAGGGATCAATCAAGAGTGTTCAAAGCATTTAATTACTTCTGGCACAAGAAACTTGACAGATAGCACAAGAAGCTTCAAGAGGTAAGTGTATCACAACTTGACCTCTCTAAATCATGCATTGCTTTGAGGTCCATTGATCATGGACATCTCATACATATCATATATGTTGTGTTTGAACCAATTTACCATGCTATTGTTGCATGTATGATGAGATAGCATAGAACATGCAAATCTAGGCCTATTTTGAAATCACTATCGGATTTTAAAATAGAAACATTTTCAGAAAATTCCAAAAGCACCATTGGATTCCTCATGAAATTCTAGGCAGGATACAGCTAAATTTTGTCAAAATCCATGGAGAATTGAGGAAGTTAGAGCCTTCATGCAAATCCACTAAAACTTGGTTTTTTGCCTTGGCCAAGCCTAAAAACCAAGTCACCCATATGTATTAATGGGGGTGGTTTTGATACACAGATGTATCACCACCCCAGTGGTAGCGCGCATGTGTGTTTGGAGGGAAGGTCGTGGGTTCAACACCCACCCAAACCATTTTGCCATTTTCTCTATTTTTGCTATTTTTTCACATTTTAATGGTTTTTGTTAATTAATTCCAAAATTAATTTCTCTCTCAATTTTAATTATTTTTTATTGGTTCTCTTTTTGAAAATTCACAAAAATATTAAAATATTTTATTCCACAAAAATTTCACAAAAATATTATTTATTTCATATATTTGGTATTTTTGTAAAGAATTATGTTTTTATTTGTTTTTAAACATTTAAAAATATTTCTTTCTCTTGATTTTGCAAATTCAAATGACTTTCAAAATATTCTATGAATGAAACATGATTTTTCAAACATTAATCCACGATCAAAACTTGTTTTTTCACACATGTTTGGTAATTTTGATCATTTTAATTGAATTTTATTTAATTAAAATACTTTTCTTAAATCAAATAAGGGTTTTGATTATTTTCACCCTCTCAAATCTTTTTCAAAACACTCATGCGCCTCTAATAGAGTGTAAGACCCAACCCCCTTTGTACATAAATAATTTTGGGCCTCAGTTATTGTATAAGTCCCAATACAGTTTTCAAAATCTCGGTGCGATCTCCGTTTTCAAACAAATCATCTGGGCCTACCCTTGTGTTATAAGTCTCATTTCTTTTATTTTTCAAACACTTTGGGCCTCTTGATAGAGTGTAAGTCCCATTCCTTTGTAAATGAAACCTAATTTGGGCCTCAGACATTGTATAAGTCCCGATACAATTTTCAGATGAACAGTACAATCACTGTTTTTCATCTGGGCCTCTCCTGGAGTATAAGCCCCAATCTTTTCAAAACAACTTTCGCGTTTGATTTAGGTTCAAATTCATAGTTGTTATCAAAAATTTCTTTAATTTCTTGAACAACTAACCATACAGCTGTTACAATGGAAGCTTGCTCACTTGTAAGGTTTACCAGCTTTCTTTTACATACTTGCACACACACACACACACACACACACACACACACATATATATATATATATATATATATATATTTGTTTGTGCTGGAAGCTTGCTCACCTGTAAGTCCTCCTACACTCTTTTACATATAGTATATATTTCATATGTATATATATGCATGTATATTATCTGCTTAGAGTTTTCCCCAGCAATTAGGTCTAGAACTAGATAAAGCCAGTGGTCACTCTTTCAACACAGTCAAAACTAGTTCCCCATAGGAATTCCAGATACAGTCTTGCCTCCTCTTGGGCTTATACAATATGGAACAAAGAGAAAGGCACTATTCCCGGTGAAACTTTTCTCAGACTGTCACTATTAGAAAATTGTCAAAGAAATTCATTTCCCCCCAGAGAGGATTAATTCCCGGTGAAACCTCTCTTGAATTTCTTCAAACCCTAGAACTGTTCACTAAAGAAAAGACTATTCCCGGTGAAACTTTTCTTGAACTTTTCTTAAGTTTTGACCCACAGGCTTCCTAAAAGCATCCCAGCCTCCTCTTGGGCTTTGTACAAGGACCCTCCGGCTTCTTAGAAGTTCTCATGCCTTCTCTTGGGCTTAGTACAAGGACCAAAGACCTCCTACATGTATAGGACAGAACTTAGTCATCCTTTGTTAGAGCAGTCTTTCCAGAGAGTTAAAACATCATATCAATTAAGGGTTAATTCTCATCCCTTAAAACATCTTCCTCCTTTTGGGCATCATACAAAGATAAACTCTTTCATACTAGTAGACTTGGACAGTCTAATCTCCTTTTGGATCTCAAAGACATTCTCAAGTTCCCTACAAACACAGGAGAAACCCTGGTCATTTAATAAATCTCCAGTAGAGTTAAAACCCACATAGGTTCTAAAACTCAATCTTTATCCTAAATTTCCCCATCTAGAGTCAAATCACTATCAATAAACCTTTATCAGAACCTCAAGGCATCTGATACCTCAACTCTTCTGTAAACCCTCAGCAAGAGTTGATTCCCCAACTTGGACCTGTCTCTGGATCTCAATAATCCTCAGCAAAAACTAGCGTCCTCTTAGGCATTGTATAAATATTTTTCCCCACACTCTTGTTGAGTCAATCACCTTTCAGCACTCTCTTGTTGAGCCAATCACCTTTCAGTACTCTCTTGTTGAGTCAATCACCTTTCAGCACTCTCTTGTTGAGTCAATATCTTAAAAACACTCTCTTGTTGAGTCTGTAACACCCCATATTATTTAAATGCTCAATTGGATATCGGATGAGATCAGATGAGCTTTGGTGTACTCTATCTTTGGATAATTGGATTAATGGAATCCTTTAAGTACTTTAATTATTACCAATTGGGATCAATTGAGCAACTAATGAACTCTGAAGAGATCAATTATTTTATTAAGGGGATTAGTCCAAGAGAGGATTTTGTGGTACTCTAATAATTGATCATTTGGTGTGAGACGACAAAATATCAATTGGAGATATTTTACTCTATTGGATTATATTATATAATATTGGTTATATATATATATATATATATATATATAAGAAAAAGAAAAGATAGAAAGAAAAAGAAGAAGAAGAAAAGAGGAAGAAGAGAAGGAAGAGAGAAAGAAGAAGAGAAAGAGGGAAAAGCTTGAGGAGAAGCTCATGGATCATCATCATCTTCTTCAAACTCCTTTTCGATCATTTGGTGGGTTCTAGTTAGACACTCTAAGTCGAGAAATATAAGTTTTGGATTTAGGTTAGATTTGAGAGAAAATTAAATCTAACGGATGGAATTCGATATAAATTGCGTAGAGTAGTCATATAATGCATGTGGTTAATTATTGATACTTGTTTTGATGTTTGGGAATGATTTGGTTGGGACATAATGGATTTTGGGGCAGTTGGAACCCTTAAAACGCAGCAGAAAATTCTGATCCTGTAAAAAGCGCCAGGCGAAATAAAAATCCGCCAGGCAAAATTATAAAAATGCCTCTGTTCCGCCGGGCGGTTCCAAGAGGCGCAGCGTTGTCACGATTCTGGAATTTCATGTGTTTGAAGAAGTATTTTACTCCTCTGCTTCGCCGGGCGAAGGAAGAGGCAAAAGGGAAAGCGCCGGGCAAAATTTAAAAGCGTCGGGCACTCTTGGAACTTTTTCAAATGTTCCCTTTTCTTTTAAAATTCATAACTTTTGACCCCTTTCTCCGATTTGAGTGTTCTTGATATCGATAGAAAGCTGTCAGAATAATCTATATGATGGAAGTGGAAAATGTCGATTTTACCGACCGATTAAATAATCAAGAAAGTTCAAAAAGTAATTTATATATGTTTAATTGTTGTATATTGTTCTATTATGCAATTATAACATGTCTTGGCTATCCTATTATTGTTTAACGTGATTGTAAGTGAATGTGCATGCAAATATGAAAACGATATAGGAAGAGTGAGGAAACCTCAAACTTGAACTATAGGAGAATCGAGTAAGTAACTAGAAAGTATAGACAACTTTAGACGGCGATGCTCGGGCATGTGTTGTTGGAAGATACATCCTTGCCGAGTATTGGCCTAGTTGGGAGTGAAACACTAGTATGGAACATGTGGTTAACTTTGTGGGTTTAGAAAGGCATGGGAGGCCTTAAGGAATTATCAGCCTTGAGATTGTCGAATACAATCATTTTGTCGTATGTGATCATGTAATCGTAACAGGTTTATCTTGAGTGTAGTTTCATGAGTCTTGAACTCCTATGAAATGGATGCACAACTACTTGGTAGGTTTTATTCCCCGTGCTGTACGAATGGCACCCATGGAGCGTATGCTTGTGACGGTAAAAGTCCCGTGTGAAGTGACGGTTCATAACGGTAAAAAGCCCGTATAACCCGAATCCATTCGTATGTCAAGTAGATTACAAGAATCTATGACTCGAATCGCCTTCTTGACGTAGAAGCGGACGGGAACACGAGGTACCTTGGTTTGGTTATCGATTAATGATGTTGTGAGTTGATGAACTCATGTCATGTTTCCATATAGTGTGAGGTTATATTGTGTGAACTCGAGAGTCCTTCCCCTTCCCTTGGACTTGAGTTAGGATTGTCAGAACCGTAAATAATCCGAGAGAATCCATAAGATAGGGAACTCACTGAGATTTTATGTATCTCACCCCACTGTAGTTGCTTTATTTCAGGTGCAGGTTTGGTTACAAGTGGAAAGATGCAGAGATGTTTCAAGAGAAGCTTAGTTAAGCTTTTTCCGCTGTGTATTATTTTCTTGTACAATGAGGATTATTGTATAATACTCTTAGTTTTATTTATTTGACTAGTTTCCATAGATTGTATTATGATTTAGAAATGGTCAAGTATGTGAATTACGTCATTAGGCACTTATGATGGTGTCAGTACCAAAAACAATGCTTGTATTGTATTATTCTAGGTATATATTATACAGGGCATTACAGTTGGTATCAGAGCAGGTCGTATCCTCACCTAGCCTTGAAACATCATAAGTAAATCCTTTCCTGCCTCTTAAGTGTGTCTTGCCAGCATGAAACTTGATATCATACTATCTAGTGTTGGGCCTGATCAACCTAATGCTATGTATGTGATAGGTAGAATCATGGTTGAGCGACCACGAGGATTCCGAAGTGTTGTCGGAACTTGTGCTGTGAGGGTAGACTCAAGCCAAGAGTTAGTAGTGTGGAGTTTTGTTCAGCTCATTTAAGGTTTTAGTAGAAGTTGTGCTTTGGGTAACATGGAATTAAAGAGTGGTGTGTTATTAAGTAATCCTTTGGAATTGATGGAGTCTGAAGGTTAAGGATCCCTATCGGAAGGTTGGTTAAGGTATTGAGGAGTAAGTAACAGTCGCTAGTAGAGCTAGATTGACCACTAATCTGGATAAGGATTTCAAGTAATCTCATTCCGTGAAAAAGAAAAGTGGTTTTGTGGAACGCGTGGCGTAAGGTCCGGAAGTGAGATAAGTATTGGTGCTTCAGTTTCTAAGGTAGCTATGGTATCTTTAATGGATGAGAGTACCTTAAAGAATGTGTTCAGAACAATCTCTTCCGACTGGTTAAAAGTTGAGAGTTAAGGAAGTTTGGCATTCATGGGAACCTAAAGTAGTAGAGAAGCGTGAGAAGGAACACAAGGATGTGTTACATGCTTCAAGTGGAACAAGGGTGCTCCGGACGAAGAGTAGGAGATGAATTGTGTATATTCAATTATGAAGAGAGATTAAATTCGAGATGATACATCAGGATTTCTGTTTTCAGTGAGAGACCAATTTGGAAGTTGGAAATGTTAATTTACCCAAGGAGCAGTAGAAGGCATTGTGTTGGAGAAAGAATGAGCTTCGTTTAGTAACGAAAAGTGTAGTGATACGGACCGGAAGAAGTTGGTACTAAGAAACAGAGTAGGTATCTTGGATCGAAGGGAGTCTTAGTGATATGGTTTTATATTTGGACCTAAGAAGATTACCAGGGAGAGCAGGGTAAACGCGATGTGGAAAATGGTATTAACGGTATGTTATGAGATAGTGATCACGGAATGTATATTTGGACAAAGGTGCAATGGAGTTTTTGAGTAGTTGTTGAGGCTCAAATTAAGGAAGTGTAATCGCGGATGGTTCGCCTACGTGAACCCTAGTAGTACGACTTGAACTGAGGAAGTTACATTTTGGTATTAAGGACAAGCGTAAGGGTAGCACCGTAGTCACAAGTGTACGTGATGGATTCTTATTTTTGAGTTACGTGTGAAGGACGTACTTGATGGAACAGTGAATATTGTATTTTAAGAAGCAATATTATGGTAACACAACGAGAAGAAAAACATGATTTATTACGAACTAAGTGTAAATCATGGAATGGTTTATACCGGAAGATTATGTAAATAATTGATGAGAATTGTCGGTTGTGAATTTTCCATTTCGTAATTTGGTGTACGTGGGATGTTCAATGGATAGTGAAGGGTAAGTAATCCCAGTTAGTGCGTACGAAGTGATGGAAAGGTTCTTCAAGAGGATACATTACCCCGATTTATTTTCAAGTATAGAGAAACTTCTGTATTTGTGAATAATCGGAATATTTGGAATCTACTTTTGTTGGATTAAGAACGTTGTTGTTTTATTTCTCGCCAAGGAGTTTAAGTGAGAGAATAAGGTGGTATGTTTAATATGAGATGTCCATCGCTTTGTGGTACCGTATAATGGTTGTGTGTTGAGTTTTGCTTATGGACGAATCAAGCATGAGTTGTGGCTTAAACCCTAGTATGTCGTTATTATTGGCTTTTCGCTAATGTAGTTGTTTGAATAGAGAATGAACTATCCCGCCGAAGTTTTGTGGTGTGACCGCATCCGAATTTGGAATTTTTGCCTTATCAATTGGTTGGGGTGTGTCATCTGCATGTTTTGATTTAGTCGGTTTTACCTTGAGTGGATCATGCTTAGTGAATGTAAAATAAGTCAAGAAGCTGCGAGTTGAGAATAATGTTTCAAGTTAGAACAAATTGGATTGATGGGTTGAGTAGGGATGGATTTGGATTAAGAAGAAACTGGGTTTTGTTTCTGCAGCAGTGTTAACCGACTAACTCAATGGGGTTAACTGATTAACACGTGCATGAAAGGTGTTTTACGTTGAACTTTGAGAAGTTAACCGATTAGCTCTGATGGGTAATTGTTTAACGGGTGTGTAAATTGTGAAATCCCTTAGGAACCATCATCTGTGTTTTGTTACCGTATGTTGCTCCGAGTGGAGAGTATGATGTGAATGGAGAACTGGATTGCGAATAACTGAAAGACGGATTTATGTTTTGAAATTCGAACTTGTGGAAGGATGTTACTTAGTCGATCATTTGTTTAGACGACAAGGTAGTTTGACTTTTGGGAAAGTAATCTTGTGAACTGTGTTAAGTGGGGGAAATTCTTAAGTGTATTGTTATCATTACTGTTGAAAGACTTGAGGGCGAAGTCAGAGAATACTCACGAGGTGTTGACCTCACAAGGAATATTTTGGTGTTGAATGATGGTATTAGTAAGGTATAAATGGTTGGTCAGAGTTAGTAATTGTTACCTTCCGTGAGCTCGGGAATTCGGATTTAGACCGTGAGAGGAGTACTAGTTGTGTGTAGTTGTGTTTTACCAAGAGAATGAAATTGAAAGTTATCTTTCCAAGTGCGAGTAAGAATTGGACGTTCCAAAGTTAATCATGTAACTTGGAGTTGTTTATGGAACAGAATGAATGACAAAAGTGGACTCAATTGAGAAACGTGGCATGACCTTCGTAAGTGTGGAGTATTGTATGTGAATTGATGAGTAGTATGGAAACTCACAATTGTGCCTTGAATGGTTTGGGTTCTGATAAGTAGTGATTTGTATATGGTTGAAGTTCCTTGATGGTGTTTCAGATGATTGTTTGAGATCTCGAAATCAACAAGAAATCTTGAATGATTCGGAAAACCGCAACGAGAGTTGTTAAGCTATTTTTGGAGGAATTGTTTCAAGTTTAGACCGGATTTGGAGTTGTATATGTTACGGAGGTGGCAGTGTAGCTCCTGCAATCTATCGTCTGGAGGGTGTTAGATAGATGTTATAATATGGTGTGTTGGCGAGGAAAGTATTCTACAAAGGGACGCCAGTAAGTTTCTTGTACCGTTGGTTGGTAAGGATTCCAGTGGATAAGTGTGTTTCTCCGTGTACTGTTAGCTTTGTGGTAGTGCTCAAGAATTCATGGTGTTCTACTGTTAGAATTTAGGTTACACAGATGAAAGAGTTATGCCGGAATAATAAGAATTTGGAATGATTAATACTTGTAAGCATGGAAATAAGAAGATCTTGTTCTAAGTGTGTTACCTTTTGGTGTGATACAAAAGAGATGAATTATCGGATGTAATGGTTACAATGTTTAGTATCAGGCTAGATGGAACTGGTAAAGAAGTCGTTTAATAATAATTAAGTGGTTTTGGACGTTGGAAGTTATGGAAATATAAATCGTTGTTGATTACATGAGGTTAAGAAATCACTGAATTACATCGCGAAGATGTGTTGAGTGTTGTTGTTCTACCTTGGGATAAGATGTTACGGTCTTGTGGTGAGTCGGTAGAGGAATATAGAAATGGTGTATTCTTTCTGAAGTAAGATACGACTAAGTGTTTTAGTAAGGAAACAACAGATGGATTTGGGAAAGAAAAGTTTGAAGTTAACCCAATATTGGAACAAGAATATGATTAAGGACGTGAAGTTGTTAAATTGTGAAAATATGGATTTTTGGTCTATGGAGTTAAGTTGGAATTGAATTACGTCAAAAATTGTAATGAAAGTAAAGTTAAGAATGGATCTAAGAGAACGATACAAGTTGCGGTTATTATCGAATAGAGGAAATTCAGGGGCGAATTTCAATTTAAGGGGGGGAGAGTGTAACACCCCATATTATTTAAATGCTCAATTGGATATCGGATGAGATCAGATGAGCTTTGGTGTACTCTATCTTTGGATAATTGGATTAATGGAATCCTTTAAGTACTTTAATTATTACCAATTGGGATCAATAGAGCAACTAATGAACTCTGAAGAGATCAATTATTTTATTAAGGGGATTAGTCCAAGAGAGGATTTTGTGGTACTCTAATAATTGATCATTTGGTGTGAGACGACAAAATATCAATTGGAGATATTTTACTCTATTGGATTATATTATATAATATTGGTATTATATATATATATATATATATATATATATAAGAAAAATAAAAGATAGAAAGAAAAAGAAGAAGAAGAAAAGAGGAAGAAGAGAAGGAAGAGAGAAAGAAGAAGAGAAAGAGGGAAACGCTTGAGGAGAAGCTCATGGATCATCATCGTCTTCTTCAAACTCCTCTTTGATCATCAGGTGGGTTCTAGTTAGACACTCTAAGTCGAGAAATATAAGTTTTGGATTTAGGTTAGATTTGAGAGAAAATGAAATCTAACGGATGAAATTCGATATAAATTGCGTAGAGTAGTTAAATAATGCATGTGGTTAATTGTTGATACTTGTTTTGATGTTTGGGAATGATTTGGTTGGGAAAGAATGGATTTTGGGGCGGTTGGAACCCTTAAAACGCAGCAGAAAATTCTGATCCTGTAAAAAGCGCCAGGCGAAATAAAAATCCGCCAGGAAAAATTATAAAAATGCCTCTGTTCCGCCGGGCGGTTCCAAGAGGCGCAGCGTTGTCACGATTCTGGAATTTCATGCTTTTGAAGAAGTATTTTACGCCGCTGCTTCGCCGGGCGAAGCAAGAGGCAAAAGGGAAAGTGCCGGGCAAAATTTAAAAGCGCCGGGCACTCCTGGAACTTTTTCAAATGTTCACTTTTCTTTTAAAATTCATAACTTTTGACCCGTTTATCCGATTTGAGTGTTCTTGATATCGATAGAAAGCTGTCGGAATAATCTATATGATGGAAGTGGAAAATGTCGATTTTACTGACCGATTAAATAATCAAGAAAGTTTGAAAAGTAATTTATATATGTTTAATTGTTGTATATTGTTCTATTATGCAATTATGACATGTCTTGGCTATCCTATTATTGTTTAACGTGATTGTAATTGAATATGCATGCAAATATGAAAACGATATAGGAAGAGTGAGGAAACCTCAAACTTGAACTATAGGAGAATCGAGTAAGGAACTAGAAAGTGTAGACAACTTTAGACGGCGATGCTCGGGCACGTGTTGTTGGAAGATACATCCTTGCCGAGTATTGGCCTAGTTGGGGGTGAAACACTAGTATGGAACATGTGGTTAACTTTGTGGGTTTAGAAAGGAATGGGAGGCCTTAAGGCATTATTAGCCTTGAGATTGTCGAATACAATCATTTTGTCGTATGTGATCATGTAATCGTAACCAGATTATCTTAAGTGTAGTTTCATGAGTCTCGGACTCCTCTGAAATGGATGCACAACTACTTGGCAGGTTTGATTCCCCGTGCTGTACGAATGGCGCCCATGGAGCGTATGCTTGTGACGGTAAAAGGCCCGTGTGAAGTGACGGTTCATAACGGTAAAAGGCCCGTAGAACCCGAATCCATTCGTATGTCAAGTAGATTACAAGGATCTATGACTCGGATCGCCTTGTAGACGTAGAAGCGGACGAGAACAGGAGGTACCTTGGTATGGTTATCAATTAATGATGTTGTGAGTTGATGAACTCATGTCATGTTTCCATATAGTGTGAGGTTATATTGTGTGAACTCGAGAGTCCTTCCCATTCCCTTGGACTTGAGTTAGGATTGTCAGAACCGTAAATAATCCGAGAGAATCCATAAGATAGGGAACTCACTGAGATTTGATGTATCTCACCCCACTATAGTTGCTTTATTTCAGGTGCAGGTTTGGTTACAAGTGGAAAGATGCAAAGATGTTTCAAGAGAAGCTTAGTTAAACTTTTTCCACTGTGTATTATTTTCTTGTACAATGACGAATATTTTATAATACTCTTAGTTTTATTTTTTTGGCTAGTTTCCATATCTTGTACCATAGATTGTATGATGATTTAGAAATGGTCAAGTATGTGAATTACATCATTAGGCACTTGTGATGGTGTCAGTACCAAAAACAATGCTTGTATTGTATTATTCTAGGTATATATTATACAGGGCATTACAGAGTCAATCTTCTTCCTTAAAGCACTCTCTTGTTGAGTCAATCATTTTCAGCCTCCTCTTAGGCTTTGTATAATGATCCTTCTTTTCCTCAGCAAAAGTTAGACTCAATCTTGGGCTTTGTACAAGACACCCACATAAACACTCTCTTGTTGAGTCAGTTAAATATCTTTTCGCCTCAATCTTGGGCTTTGTACAAGACATATAAAATCTCCCTAAGTAGATTCAATCCTCTTTTTAACCTCAATCTTGGGCTTTGTACCAGACAAATCATACTCTCCAGCTGAGTCAGTCATCTTCTTCTAGCCTCAATCTTGGGCTTTGTACAAGACAGATAAAACCTCTCACCAGTAGAGTCAGTTTCCCATTTTAGAGTCAATCTTGGGCTTTGTACAAGACACCTACAAATATTCCCCAAGAAAATCTTTTTTTAGCCTCAATCTTGGGCTTGTACAAGACAGACAAAATATTTCCCCAGAAAAGTTAAACTTTCAGCCTCCTCTTAGGCTTTGTATAATGATATCCCCAAAAGAGTCAATTTTATTTTAGCCTCAATCTTGGGCTTTGTACAAGACAGATAAACACTCTCTTGTTGAGTCAGCCTTTTCCAGCCTCCTCTTAGGCTTTGTATAAGGACTTCCCCAGTGGAGTCAATCAATCTCTTAGCTTTAACCTTGGGCTTTGATCAAGGCACACAAAAATCAACATCCCCTCAGAGGAAATAAAAAACTCTCTGTAGGAAGACATTTCTCTATACAATCACACATCAAAACAAACATTCAAAACAAACCTTAATCCCAGATAACTGTTGTATGTGGCACACTTGTTGATTCAAAAATCCAAGTTGTAGTCCATATCTTATCCTGGTAAATTCCTTCTTTCATCTAATTGCTGTAAGTGGCAAGCCTTTGGATTATTTACATCCATGCCATTGTCCCTCTCTTAGCATGAAAACTTCCTAAGGAAAAATGGCATTGCTCAACACTGATTTAAATTTTTCTCCTTCAGGACAAATCCCTCATAAAGGAAATTATGGCATTGCTGGATTCTCACATCCCAGTTAAAGTAATTCTCCTTTATGATCAGTCTCCCAACAACTGTGATAAACAGATGAGATGTCTCCCTTTAGAGATGACAAATTCTCTCTCAGTCAAACTTTTAGCTTCTATCTTGGGCTTTGAACAAGACACAAATACTCGTTTAGCTTCAATCTTGGGCTTTGAACTAGACACCAAATATCTTTTCCTCCCATAAAATAGGAGGAACTACGATTGCTCTGATTTCCCTGTTTATCTTTAACGGGAATACGTAGGCATAAGATTGCAAAATCTTAGCGAGCACACTAATTAAAAACTTTAGGTCCAACACCTTACCAAAAACATCGGAACACCCGACATCAACAAAAACTCTCTCTCTCAACACTCCCAAAGGAGAAACTCTCCCAACCCACGACAAACAAACACCAGTAAGTAGAAAGTAGTAAGTAAAATTGCTAACTACCTATGGATAACCACATATAGGATGGGTAATTGACAACTCCCCATTGTATAACCTGACCCCGAACTCCACGAATCTCTTAAACATTTGTTCAGTTAAAGATTTGCGTGCAAGGTTAGTTTTAGATATCTTCCCTTTCCTTTCTAGCTTCATAGGATAAATAAGAAATCAGAAAGTAGCACCCAACTCCTACCATTGCGGTGAGGAAAAACCAAAATGGCGATAAGGTGGTCGCGTCACCGACAAAAATCGCACGCTACAAAAGTATATGATTTAAATTAGTCATCTCTACTAGTCCAATCCCCGGGAGAGCCAAATTTCCAGAACATCCCATCATACCAGTCTGAAGGTTGATCTTCATCCCTTATACATGTCGTTATATGTCATCCGAAGACCCTCGTATTCCATGCTAGGAAGCATGAGGCATTTCTAAGTACCCCCTATATAAGGTGTCCCACATGAAACATGATGTATGCTTTGAACTATAACTCACATTACTTTTCATTCTCTTACTGACTTGGGATTTAGAGGGCTAGCCTTGTAGGTCCACCCTACACTGTCATATCGAAAATCCGCTCCACTGCAACAAGACTCCACTTCTTCATTTCACCAAAAAGTTATGGTTCCTTAGCGAAACAAAAATCAATTCCTTAAAATGAAATAAAGATAAAATTTAAAACAATACATAATTTCCTTTCGCATGGCACATCATTGAAATCTATAGCACAAGATTTTCACTTATTTAAAAATGACATATATTTTGTTGTATAACCTTGAAATAATGACTAATGTATGTATTCAAAGACTTAAACGGTATGTTAGAAACCAAAAACGACCATGGAAGTGAGGAAGAGAAGAAGAACGAAGAAGAGAGAAGAAGGAACAACAAGGTAGAGAGAAAGCTAGAAGCTCCAAAATAGACTGATTAAGCTTAAATGAAATCATACATGCGATAAAGTTTTATATTCAAAGGGATAGTATGCAAACTATCTCCAACTAACTAAATTAATCTCAACTAACTTTAACAAACTTTAAACTAACCATAACTAATTAGTTTCCTATAAGGGAAACTTAGCAACTAACATTTGAAAACTAGTTACAAAAATTTGTGTGGTTGTTACAAGTTTGAAATAAAGCTTCAAAAGACCTTATGCACCCACTTCATACTTTCAACAACCTCCCTCAATCTTAAGCATAATAGATGTTGATCATGCCAAGCTTGATTATGAGGTTATTGAATTTGCTTGTATTCAAAGAATTTATAAGAAAATCTACCAATTGTTCTTGAGAGAATATTGACAACAACTTCATAATTCCTTGTTAAACCTTTTAACTTACAAGATAACAATCAATCTCGAGATGCTTTGTTCTTTCATGGAAAAAGAGATTTGAGGATATGTGCATGGCACTTTGGTTTTGACAGTACAAGATATGTGGTTTGCAACAAGTAATACTCAAATCTCTTAGAATGCATAAGAACCAAATCAATTCACATGTAGCTGACCCTAATGCTCTGTACTTTGATTCAGAAGATGATCTAAAGATTATTGTTTGTTTCTTTGTTTTACATGACACAAGGGATTAACTAATAAAAAAGTAATAACCCGGTGTGGATTTTTTGGAATTAACACATCTTGCCTAATATTCAAAGTAATGACCCTAATGATCTTGTCATATTCAAATAATGATGTGGCAACTAAAATCACCTCACCTACTTATACAAGTAGAACTGTAATCTGATTATCTTTGGAAAGAGTAAACATAGAATAATTTGAATTTTACTAAATATAACCATGTTTCAAAAGCAGGGAAGTAAGTTTCTCATACCATTTCATGCTTGCTTGTTTCAACCCATAAGGGCTTTTAACAAGCTTAAAAACCTGATTTGGCTTGGTGCATTTAATCCCTTGAGGAACGTTATGTACACATCATCTTCTAAGTCACCATGTAGGAAGGCATTGTTAAGATCTAGTTGTAACACCCCAAAATTTTCCCTCATGTTTCTAACTTTAACTGGATTATGTTTCATTTCATTTTGCATTATCATTTGTGCATATCATTAGTTCTAAGCATGGGATCAAGGTATCTTGGTTAGCTCAAGAGGACAGTATGATTCTTAGAGGTTCAAGCCAGGGATCTTACTCAACCATATGTGCATAGGGGAAGTTTGTTCAAGGAAACAAAGGGAGGAAAGTTCTCAATGGCACCATCACTCAAGCTACAAAGGCTTCTTATGCCTCAAGGCATCCTAATATGTCTATCACTTCATCAAATGATTGAAATTGGTAAGAGATTTGAAGTGGATCACCTCCTCCTATCTTTTGGTCATCAAGTTAGGGTTTTTGGATATTTGGGTATGTGGCACCTTCATGGGCATGAATTTTTAAGCCTCATCATCATCTTGTTACACAAATCATCTTTGTTCAAGGGATTCTTCATCCTACTCAAGGGAATTAGGGTTTTGAAGATGTGCATCCATCTCCTATCTTTTTGAACAAAAATTAGGGTTTGTGATAAAATCAGTTTATTTCTGATTCTTTGAGAAAAACTTGATGCCATGGTCATCTATGTGTACTAAAGTGTTTAGGGGTGGAAGATTGATCATCAATTTTAATCAAAGAGCCTTCAATTGATCAGATGATTGTGGATCAGTATAATTGGGGGCAGAGTCAACTGTGTAGGGAAAAAGTCAACTCCTAACTTTTTGAGGTCAATTTTGTGTTTGCCATGTTAAATATTACCAATGTGTGGAATTTGATCAAGAAATGTCAAGGGAATCATGAAAAATCAAGAATTGGGAAAAGTTGCCAAATTTGGAAATTAGGGTTTTTTAGGACTTATTATTTTTGGAAAGTTTTCATGTTGAGCACCTACTTTCAAGGCCAATTTTCTCCATGCTCAAGACTTCATTTCATTTTTTGTTAAACACGAAAGTTGTAGTGCTCATTTCAAGCTTTCCAACCATATAAAATTCATCTCCATTGGATCATTTTTTAGCAAGTTATGATTGTTAAAAGTTGGACATTTCAAACTTTCATTTTCCAATACTTTAGAATTTTTTCCAAGTGTTTTGGATCAGTTTTTGTACCAATCTTCAAGCTCATTTTTTAGTAGTTTCCAAGCTCCATTTTGAAATCATGTTCTCATGAGAGTTATAGATTGTGATCCCACCTTTCCAAAAAGTCCAAGAATGCCTCATTTGGATTAAAATTCCCCAAGTTACAGAGCTTCAAAGGTGGTGTCACAAAGTTGTCAAATTGCATTTGTGACTTAGAATTTTTAGGCAGGTTCGATCAGTTTTATGGACACGATTTCAAAGTCATTTTTCACAACTTTATAAGTCTTATCTCAAGGTGCTTTGAACATCAAAATTGTTTATGTCACTTCCTAGTTTCATGTAAGCTCAAATTTTCACCCATTGGAACAACATGGATCAAGCTATGCTCATGCAAAGAAGAGTGTGTCAATATGTTTCAGAGCACCTCTTTTGGCCTAAGTGTGAATCATCTTTTTGCAGCATGTCCTTCTTCATTCTTCCACATGCATTGAGGTTCCAAAACAAGCCCAAACAATTCACACATTCTTCATGCATGTCCCATGTGCATGCTTGGCCAAAAGAGGAAAAGAATGAAGGCATATAAAACTGACCTCATTTCCCTCCACGCGTGCAAGTCTCATGCTCTCCTCATGACTCTTTTTTTTTCATTTTGAAAACCACACAAAAACCACCCCATGTGATGCCAAAACCCGTGTGTACTTCTTCACCTTCAAATTTGCAAAACCACTCACAACAAATTTCTAACCACGGTTAAGCATAAAACCCTACTATAACCTCTCATATAAAAGCTTTTTTTTCACTCTGAACCAGGGGAGAACTTCACTTTGCTCAAGAATTCAGGTCCAAATAACTCTCTCTCTCTCTCTCTCTCTCTCTCTCTCACTCTCTCTCATTTTTCTCAAGTTGAGCTAGCTTTCTCCTTCAAGTTTCTTTGCATTTGTGGCTGAATTCATCCTCCTTAAAGCTCTTAGAGTCAAGAGAAAAGGATTTCTAAAGGTTTTGAACTATTTCAAGAGCCAACGGAGCTCCTCCGTTAGGTAAATTTTCTTCAACATAGATCTTCCATTTTAGGCCATGCTTGTGTATGTGTTGTCTTGATTAATTGAAGTTACAGTTTGCACATGAAATTTTTGAGCTCGGTTTTCATGGTGTTAGAGCATGAATTAGTGGAATTGGACGTTAGATTCGTGATCAGCATGAAAAATGCTATACGATGATGTCCAGGTTTTGTGATTTGGTGACAGTTTGATTTTGCTCCGGCGGAGAGTCGCCTGAGAAGACGGCCAGACCCCTAGCTCCGGCGTCGAGGTGACATGCTTGCGTGGATGAGTTGAACTTTTGACTGACTAGGTGGTGCTTATGTGGATCCTACATGTTAAATGACTGCTTGCATGAATTCCCTTTTTGTGTGGTTTATGAAATGTTGTTTCAAATGGATCGGGCCAAATGATTTATCGCTTTCCACACCTCCTATGTCAAGCCCATGCGCGTGTTATAACATGATTTCAGTTGTTTCTGGAATTTGCTCTTGCACCCCCCCTTTAATTATTTTTTTTTATTTTCTCTTTTATTTCTTCTTCAATTTGATTTTTGGTCTAATTGTTCCAAGGATGATAAAATTTACCAAAAATATATTTCTGATTATTTGACATGTTGAATTATTTTTCTTGATTTTTATTTTATTTTTCCATTTATTTTTATATTTTATTTGGAATTAATTTTGAAGGGTGTTTTCCATGTTTGTCCCTGTGATTAGGGTTTGTATTTGGTGCTTTGTGGACCACTTCTTGAGCCAATCTTTTTCACATATTTTGACATATGAATGAGGATTTTTTGAGTGTCATTTTTCTGCCTTGCTGATCATTTCTTGATTGTTTTTAATTTTGTTTTTATTGATCCTCGATTAATGCTCGGTTAGCTTGCTATGTGAGTCTGTTTGATCCAATTTGTGGTGCAATTATGTAATTATTATTGAGAACTTTTTCATACTTGTTCTTGATTGTTATAGCTTGAGTTTAAGCATTTATTTGGATTTTTATAAGTCATGTTTCTATTTTTGGTGGATGCCTAATTGTGACTTGGTTTTGGTTAGAACACGTTTGATGTTTGACCTAGTTTGGTTTCTTTTTTACCACTTGTACTTAAGTGAAGATTGAAATGATTAGTTTATGTGATTACATGATGTCTTAAATTGATTAAAGATTTGGATTCACTTCCATTTGATTATGTTTCTATTTGTGGTTGAATTTCCAAGTTGACAATGTTTTGGCCTTGCTCCTTTGATGTTCTTGAACTAGTTCTTTGAGATGCTTTCTTGTATGATCTATTGGATGCTTGTGGATTCTTGTATGATTTGAATGACATGTTTAATCTTCTGGTACTCATGATATGATGTCCATGGTGTGGTCATTTCTCACTTCTTGCCTCACATGATCATTTGTTTCTTATATGAATGACTTGAATGGATGATTACCTAGTTTTGATGCATGTTTTGAAATTGATCCTTGGTGTTTCTTCTTGCTATCCATGAGTTGATGTTTGGATTGATATACATGATCATGCTTCTGCCCTACTTGGATTTCATACCCTAAGCTCACAGGTTTACCTTTTTGAGGTGTGTTTTACATGAGCTATTTGTTGACAAATGATTAAATGTTATTAAGATGTATGCCTTGAATATTCTTGCTCATTCTTTGGTCATTAACATGAGTTGAATGCAATGTGACTTAGCTACTGCCCATCTTGGTTTTCATATCATTTGACTTCACTTCACTTTGTTTGATGGTTGATAATACTTCTGGTTTGGTTTTAAGTCACTTGTGTGTGCATTAGTGCATTGTTTTGCCTAATTGTTTTGACTTCCAATCTTGGAGTTTGGTTTGATGTGTGTGCACTTGGTGTTGGTTATTGTCTTGAATTATTGAACATGATGCTTGCATTGTTTAAGTGCTTATGTCAACTTGTTTGAACCTCATTGTTTGACTATTTGGGTGTTGCATCTTTTCCTTCATCTCTTTCTTCTTTCTTTTATTTTGAACCTTGAGACTTGTTTAAGTCTTGAGTTTGATTTTTTTTGTGATTGTTTAGTATAATGTTTACCTGTGTTTGCTCACATGATCCCTTAGGATTCCTAGCATAACTTAATTTCTGATTAAGTTTGAGGTAAGAGAGACATTAGGCTTTTAATCCTTTGGATGATAACAGTTAGGATAGTCCATTTTAAACCATAACCTTAGGTCTATCTCTTTGCATGCTAACATTAGGTAGAGTTCCCTTTCTATCTCAACTTTAGGACCATTGTGCACGACAACATTAGGATCTAGTTTCCCCTAGTTGTTTTCTTTTCAACCTTTGAGTCATTTCTCTTTTTATCTCAAAACAAAATCAAAACACTTAATAAATACAATGAGTATTGTGTGCCACGAGCCTTAAGTACATGGGAAATGAAGAATGAGGAGTCTCCCTTCACTTTTCTAGTGCGTTTAGCATACGTCCCGTTTGGGGGCGACCATGCGATGCATTCGCTCCTATGTCATAGACATTAGTGCAATACGAGTTTTAAACTAACTTAACTCACCAAATGCAAATATTTTTATCCTTCGGAATGGGTTTCAAATCATTTTCAGAAAAGAGCACGTTATTTCCTTCTGTCGCAAACAGGTGTTGAAATAGTGTTAGTGTGGGTTTTTGTTATCGTATCCGCAGGGAATGTTTGATATTATCGCCGTTCTACAATTGGAATCGTTTTAAATATAGAACAAATAAAGTTGTTGGTTTGATTTCCTATCACAACGTTCGCATAAAAATTATAATCAACGGTAAAAAGTTTCGGTTTTAATCGATTTGTAAAATCATATCAAGATTGGGGTTTTAATCGATTTGTAAAAGCATGTGAACTTATTAACAAAAAGTATACTCACATATCCTCTCAATATGTTTCATCTCTAAAACAAATTGTGATTTTTATCATATTGATCCTTAGATGATGTCTCAACGTAACTATCAATATGATAACATAAAAAGCTTGATATTAGTGAATATCAACTCACAAAATTATCTCTAGACTTTGTTTATTGAAAGATGAAAAATCTAGTTCAATGGTTGAAACATATTTCTCAATAATGATCCAACACAAATATACAATAAAAACAAGGTTTTTCACCATATATTCATCATCAACTTGTTCACATACATATATCAAGAGAAATACATACAAAAATAAGGATTATCTACCTCCAATCTTGACACAACGAAAGGTTTAGCTACCCATAACCATGGTAGCTTGAGAAACAACTAAGAAAAGAAGCTTTGATAGCATCAAAGTCGAAGAATCGAGGATTGATGCTCCAAAGTTTTGATTATCACTTCTCCTTGAAATCCTAAGGATTTTTGACCTAGAAACCCTTTTTTCACTCTTAGAAATGCTGAAAAGTATAAAGTACAAGTTATGAAAAAATATCTCTAAGAGAAGATATTTATAGCAAGTGCATATGGTGCAATAAGTGGCACTGCGCTTAGCGCCATCAGGAGCGTGCTAAGCGCGATCAGTAAAAATGAGGACATTTGCCCAGAAAGCACGCTAAGCGCGGTAGCAGCCTGCTTAGCGCGGTTGGAGACATTAGCTACTGGAGTCTGTTGAAAAAGCGCGTTGAAGGCGCGCTGAAAATCCCGCTTAGCGCGGTCTTGAACCTTTGGCTACTGTAATTACAGAATGTGCGCACTGAAAAGCTCGCTTAGCGTGCTTTGCCGACACGAACTCTTCGAAAATGCTCTTTCAGGCTTTCTTTCCTTCACCAATTGTTCCCAACATCAAATATAAGCAAGAATACCTGTTAAAGAGCATCAAAATGATAATAATATACAATATGTACAATAAAATTGGAAATTAACATAAATATACTAAATCTACTAGATATTCTACTAAATTATCAAGGAAACCACTTGAAAGGACCATACAATATAGCCAAAGGTATGCACAATTTGGCCCTTAACAACTCTCCCCAACTTATTATTTTGTTTGTCCTCAAACAAAATTGTCTCGAACTAGAAACGAACCCGAAAACCCGAACAAGAATTCAGAATCAACTCAATAGAACAACGACAATTTTATGGTTCAAAAAGTAAAAGTAACAACAAGATAACTTATCGAAGTCTAAACAAATCATGAGGATGAAACTATTGCTAAGTGCAAAAACACACATCAAAACTTCTTGAGCAATACAAGTTCAAAATTGAATCACACCTAGGAACACATTCATTAATGGATGAAAACAAAATGAGGTTTTATCACTCATCAAACAATCATGCAGACATCCGGAACCGATTATTCATTCAACAAACAACATGCATTAAAGAGTGAAAAAGAGGAATCACAAGGTTTTCTAAGGTTGCAACTTGGCTTGGCTACAAGGAAGGGTCATTTATCAAAGTCACAGAAACAAAATTGCATATTCGTAAAAAGCATTCCACACTCAATATCAAAGCACTTCAAGACCTTAACCTTCTTGTTTTCTTTAGAGGCATCATTACAACTTTGAGCTTTTTTTTGGCAATTCATGCCCAATTTACTTTATTTTTCACTTATTTATTTCTTTCAAGCTCTTTCATCATTCAACACCACATTATTTTTTCTTTCATTTTTTTGATGCTTCAATCTACCTTTTTCTCTCACCAACTTAGAACACAACCAAACATGATAATTAGGAATGCTCTCACACATCTAAGGCAAGGAACAAACTGCGCAACCATACTTAATGTTGGGGTTCAAAAGTTTCACAACAAAATTCCAAGATCCCTTTCAAAATTTATGCATAATATTTACACATTTCAATTATTCACACAGATCTTGAAATTAAGGCTCAAAAAGGGTTTACAAATACTCGCTCACTCACACGGTAGATTGATCATTCTTATTTGGTCAAGTGGTTTTTCTCAAAATGCACAAAAATTGCGTTGATCCTTTTCTTCCTTTTTCACAAAGTAATACACATGCATTATTTCAACATAATCAGAACGAGTCAAACAAGAATGTCGATATCCTGCATATATTCTATAATGAAAGCTTCCTCACAATGGCAATATTCTAAATGATTAAAAAATGAACAAGTATTTCAAAAGAAATATTGGCTACAAATTACACTCATCACAAGTTTCATTTCCATGCTTAGTTTAGAAAGCGATAAAAAATGTACCTTGCGCGGTACCTTTACTCGATCTTATCGTTACCACTCAATTGCATATTGATTCATCACTCTTGACATTAGATCACAAGTTCCTTCAAGTTTTCAACTAAGGAACAAACAAAATCAAAAAATTTTCTACTAAAACTAGTAATTGCACAAAAACTACTCAAAATACGAACATAATATTATAATTCCCAAAATTTTCCACAACCAAACAATGGTGCCGCATATGTGTTCCTCATCCTATAAAGGATGGTACAAAATACTCCATAAGTACAATAAAGACATAACAATAATATCCAAAAGATTCAAACATAAACATAAACATAAAGCAACAAAAGATAGAATAACCAATGATCACTACTCGGAGCTGGCCTCAGAGCCCTCCTCCCAAATAGTCTCTCCACTATCATCATTGTCATCGTATGCTGCAGCCATATCCTCATCCACGCTAGCATCCTCATCCTGTCTCTCTGCCTCAGCCTGCGGTACCTAGCTCCCTCCAGAGGTGGAACCTGCCCCCTCTGAAAATGATAAGGCCTGTCCCCAGGCCATGCAACATAAGCGTCGAAATCCTCCTGAGATGGGAAAGGGTGCTCCACCTAGGCTCTCTAACCTGCAAATGTAATGCCCGCATAGATGAGTGTAAAAATGAAAAATCCCTTTAATGAGCCATATGCATGTCCCAAGTGTACATGCATGCAACCCGCACATTAAAGGCTTGGTGGTAGACCCTATCCATGCGGCTGTTGTGGCTGCTATGTGTGTGGGTGGGCTGATGGTGATGGTGGTGGTGGTGGTGGTGGTGGTGGTGGATGATCTACTCTGGGCATACAATGGCTCTGAATCCATGTATCAGTCACAATCCCCTTAATGTTCTTGTGGACCATGCCTGGGATCAGGACTCCTGCACTAGTGCACAACCCCATAATCAACCTCGGGAAAACCAAAATAGATGGGGTCATAAAACCCAAACGATGACCACTAGCTACTATAGCTCGGATCTCATCAGAGATGATCCTCGCTACATCAATCTACCTCTCCTCCATGATATAATACAACATACAAGCGATGTCAACAGGAATGGAGGAGGTATGACTCCTTGGCCTAATAATGTGTAGGACAAAGGTCATCAACACCTGAGCAGTAGTGTTCATATCGCCCCTTTTTAGAATCTTCGGCCTCCCTGCCGCGTTCAGCTCAAAACCACGCCCCGGGTATGCCAAAGCCAAACAAACATTCTCCAAATTCCAAGTCCGCCTAGCTACCCTCATAGAATAAGTACACTACTCACCCCCCTCTAAAACCAGTGGATTACCCAAGTAATCATTAATAGCATCCCTCGAGAAAGAAACATGCTCCCTCTGACATAAGTAGTGATATTATACACTTGCCCCTCCTGAGGAATGGCGTTTGCGTAAAACTCACGCACAATCTCATAATTCACCAGAGTATGAGGGGTTAAGAGGGAATGCCATCCGTGCGACTCGATAATGCTCTGGCATCCCCGAAACTCGCCTTGTGGGTTGATCCGAAAAATGCGCTTCGTCCAAATACTTCTACGGATTAACTCCATATATCTTCCCTGTTGTTCGCCCCCTAAAAATCGATGAGCATCGAACTAAATTGGTGGCTGCCTTTGTTGAGAAGTCTGGCCAGTGCGAACTTGGGCACGTTTTGAAGCCATCTGCAATCAAAGAAAAACAGACAAAAACAACACCAAATGGGTTAAACCACTAGCTAGGAAATTCCATAAAAAGCATAAGATACCACAAAGCAACAAAAAACAGGAAAACAGTCGACGAAAATGAAAGAATCAACAAAGTTGCTCCCAAGGGTGCGCGCTTAGCGCGGTCGGAGCACGCTTAGCGCGCTCAGGCATGCAAGCAACCCCTATTGTGCAACCAATTAAGCCCCCTAACTCAATGATAAATAGCAAAAACATAAAACAACATATTTACAACACCCTGACAGATTAAAAAGTTAAACAGTAAGAACAGGGCACAAGGGCACGCTTAGCGCGGTCAGAAGCCCGCTCAGCGCGCCTGAGAAAATTCCTTAAAATGCCTCTGCATCCATGGTCAAACAGCCCCTCAATCAACACAATCAAACTCCAACCAGTCCTATTTGACATGCAATAACAGAATATTACAGGTCTTAGTTTTTCTATACATGCAACATCAGTTTACAAAACAACCCTAACCTATAATCCCAAAAATTATTCAAACAACTTTTTCAATCATCTAATCTCTAATAATCTCATAACAGTTCAATAATCTCACAAAGAAACCCTAATCAACAAAGATTTTCTAATGAAGATAAAGAAAAAGAAACTTGTAAACCTGGATAGAGATGAAATGAGCTGAGAAATTGGTGCTTGAGAGCAAGAATGAACTTTGAGAGCACTTGGAGCAGAACAATTCTGGTGACCGTTGCCTTGAATGGGAAATGAGGGTTTTTTCTGAAACCCCTCTCAACTTAAATAAAAACATGACCCAGAGGCCCAATGCTTTTCCCACTCAGGCCCACACTTGGCTGGCCTGTTTACGCGACCGTGCTAAGCGGCCTCAGAAGCGCGCTAAGTGCGCTCAGTGAAACACAACCAGTCAAGTCTGGCATCAGAATCCAGTCACCCGACTATTCTGCTCGATTAAATCAAAAACACATAAAATAAAATAATCAAAACAGTAAATACTTACAATGTTGGGGTGCCTCCCAACTAGTGCTTTGTTTAACTTCGTTTGAGCTCGACGGTCCAGAGGCTTGAAACCTCGAAACCAAAAGCTCACGAATTAGCTTTCGAGAAAAATAACACTCCAACAACAAAGACTTTAACCATTATCATAACCAGCTTTTGATCCCCTTTTCCTTAAGAAGGAAAAGTCCCAACATGATTTCATCATTGCCGATTTAGCGTCTTCATCCTTCTTTTTTCGCAAAGCATCTCTTGCAAATTCTTTTTCCTTATAAGTGTCGTCTTCCACTTGACTTGAATACATCACTCTGTTGAAGAGTGTGAAACATGCTTCTTCCTCTCTTCCACTAAACTTAATCCTTGCCTTCATGATGCCTTTATCAATATCTAACAACATTTTTGCAGTTTTCATGAAAGGTCTTCCAAGAATTATTGGAGTATCCTCATCTTCGTCCATATCTATGACCACAAAATCAACCGGAAACAAAACTTTGTCCACTTTTAACAAAACATCCTCCATAACACGATGAGGAGGAGTCCTTGACTTGTCCGCAAGTTGCAATGTCATAGTGGTTGATTTCACATCCATGTTCTCAAGTCTTTTGACTACGGACAAAGGAATTAAATTGACACTAGCACCCATGTCAATCAAAGCTTTACATTTAAACTCATTACCTATAGTGATAGGTAAAGCTACTCTTCCCGGATCTTTTTCTTTCCGCGGAAGTATATTTTGAACAAAGGCACTACAATCGGCATTGAGATCAATGTTCTCCTTATCCGTGCATCTCTTTTTTTCGTAAGTATGTCCTTCATAAATTTGGCATACATGGGCATTTGCTCGAGAGCCTCAGAGAAAGGAATGGTTACTTGCAACCAACTAAATAAGTCCAAGAATCTCGCATAATGCCTATCATTTTATTTTTTCTTAGGAGCAAGAGGATAAGGTAACCTTCTTTGTAAAACTTCTCTCTCATACTCCTTTCTTTTTGTCTCTTTTTTCTTCTTCACCTCTACATCATTTTTTTCAACTTCAACCTCTTCATCATTTTTTTCAACTTCCTCCTCTACAATTTCATTCTCCTTTTCAACTACCACCTCATTTTCAACTTCTTCACCTATTATTCTTCCACTTCTTGTAAAAATAGCTTTGCAATGTTCCTTTGGATTTGTTTCAGTGTTAGCGGAAAAGGATGGCCCCAGTTGTTGCTTGGCTAATTGCTTTGCAAGTTGCCCTACTTGAGATTCAAGATTCTTGATTGAAGCTTTCGTACTCTTTTGGGTGGCCATTGACAATTGCATGAATTATGTTAAAGTCTCTTCCATTGTTGAACTTCCACCTTGATCTTGTGTTGGTTGATTAGGATTTTGACGGTAACCTTGTTGATAACCTGGATTGTTCCCTCTAGGTTGGTAACCTTGATTGTTTTGGTAAGGTTGTTGAGTGTTTTGGTAAGGAGGTCTTCCTTGATAGCCTTGGTAAGGGTGATCTCCTCTGCATAATTCACAAACAGCTACCTGAACACTCTTGCTTGGAAAATCTTGCATCTCTCTTAGTTATTGTGGAAGCTTTGACATTTGTTGAGTCAACAAATCCACTTGTTGGGATAACAATTTGTTCTGAGCAAGAATCGCATCACTAGTTCCTAATTCAATAATTTCTGGTTTCTTTTGCATAGTACCACGATTATGATTCCCTTGATGATAGTTGATTGTCGTCTTATCAATGATAGAAATTGATTCTTCGGCGCTTTTGGTCATTAAAGAATCGCCCGAAGTAGCATCCAACAAGGTCTTGTGAACCGATTGGAGACCATTTCTAAAAATGTGCACTTGTGTAAGTTCATCAAAACTGTGACCCTTACATTTTCTTAGCATGTATTTGAATCTCTCCCAAGCTTCATTGAGGGATTCATTTCCACCTTGAGAGAAAACCGCGATTGCCGTTTTTGCCTCCATAAAACGATTATGTGGGAAAAATCATTCTAGGAATTTCTCTTCTAACACATTCCAATCTGTCATAATCACAGTCGATTGATCAAGATACCATTCCTTCTCCTTCACTATTAAGGAATAAGGAAAGAGTCTCTTGAACAATGACTTCTCTTCAGCTTCAGGCGGTCCTGTTGCAGCTGCAATTTCGTAAAATTTAGTGAGATGAGTGAAAGGATCCTCATGATCCATACCGGTGAATGGATTTTGGTATAGAAGAGCAAGAATTCCGGTCTTCATCTCAGCGTGCCTCCTGTTGTGGGCATTGCACGCAAACTGAGCCGTGTGCCTCAGACTGTTAATTAGTGCATGGTGTTGAAGCAGGAGGGGTGGTGGTGCTGCCATGGTTGGCGTAAACTATGGAGTTGGTGTAGAAATAGAACTTTCTCCTCTCTCTCTCGTCTTTCTTTGGCAAGTTGCCTCCTCCTTCTAGTTTTTCTATTCAACTTACGTGCAGTTCTCTCAATCTCAGGATCAAAAAGAAGTTGATCTGCAGGTAACTTTCCTCCCATAAACAGGGTCTACAAAACTTAACCAAACAAATTAAGATGCTCAAGAAAAAGTAACTAAGATAAACAAAATTTAAAACAAATCAACCATTGCAATGCTTGCAATATCAAACGACAATCCCCGACAACGACACCATTTTTGTTGAAATAGTGTTAGTGTGGGTTTTTGTTATCGTATCCGCAGGGATTGTATGATATTACCGCCGTTCTACAATTGGAATCATTTTAAACATAGAACAAATAAAGTTTTTGATTTGATTTCGTATCGGAACATTCGCATAAAAATTATAATCAACGGTAAAAAGTTTTGGTTTTAATCGATTTGTAAAAGCATGAATAGATTATGGTTCAATAATCCATTTCATACATATTTTCTTAACAAAGCATGTGAACTTGTTAACAACAAATATACTCACATATCCTCTCAATATGTTTCATCTCTAAAACAAATTGTGATTTTTATCATATTGATCCTTAGATGATGTCTCAATCTAACTATCAATATGATAACATAAAAAGCATTATATTAGTGAATATCAACTCACAAAATTATCTCTAGCCTTTGTTTATTGAAAGATGAAAAAGCTAGTTCAATGGTTGAAACATATTTCTCAATAATGATCCAACACAAAAATCCAATAAAAACAAATTACAAAAAAGAAATAAAACTTTTATTGCATCGCAAAAAGAGGGTTTAGGTAAATTTATTAAAACAAACAAACAATAAATATGAAAGTATAGGTGATTGTTGATTGATGTTGCTATAGAAAAATTAAAAGGTTTAGTTATACTTTTTGAAATTAAAACTAATAAAATCCTATTTAAGATCAATAATGTCTTAAAAAACATTAAATTAGTTGTCTTTACTATTCATTGAAAATTTTTTTTATAAGAAATCGATTATGATAATTTAATAAACGATTTTGCGTCTCTAAAAGTCCAAAAATATTTAAATTATTTTTATTAAAAAATTAATTTTATAAAGAGTCAATTGTTAGTTGCTATCCGAAGTATGAAATGGTTGATGAAAGGTCCATGGAGGCTCAATATCAAGAAATTCAAAATATCTCTCATGAGATCATCATTGAAGGTATGTTTTTATATGAACAATTTGAAGTTGCTTTTATTATTGACAAATTATCCCCTAGTTTGAAAGATTTTAAAATTTTGTTTCGCCGCAAAAAAACAAAAGAATTTGTAATTGAGATTATGATTATTTTTCTTCGAAATGAAGAAGAATCTTAGAGAAAAGATCAAAAAGAAAATGTCTTGGTTGTTTCAAACAACAAAATTAAATTTTGTACGGCTCTAAAGCCATTTGGTAAACCACTAAATAATCAAAATTGTAGTGTTGTGAATCAGATTATGTACGAGAACCCTTCAAGGGCCCTAATTACTCCAATAGCTAGGAAAGTCACTTTAAATGCTGACAACAAAAAATATAATTTTTATTAAACTTAAAAAGGGTTGCCAATGTTTTGACCAATGACATACCTATTGTTCCTTCTGGATCAAACGAGTAAACTATTAGTAGTAAATATATGGACTCATATGGAATAGTTAATTCTGATGACTCTAAATCTATTATAAAAATTAAAGAAAATGATTACAGCCGAGGAAAGAAATCACCTTATTGAAAGATAATGATTATCTCTATAAAAATTATATTCTTAATGGAATTGCAATTGATATATATATGCTTATTACAGTAGGTGCAATAATCCAAAACAAGATTGGGAGGCCTTGAAAACATTATGATACGAAAAAGGCTGGAGCAAAGAAGTATGTTGTTAGTCGCTATCCGAAGTATGAAATGGTTGATGAAAGGTCCATGGAGGCTCAATATCAAGAAATTCAAAATATTTCTCATGAGATCATCATTGAAGCTATGTTTTTATATGAACAATTTGACGTTTCTTTTATTATTGAAAAATTATCTCCAAGTTTGAAAGATTTTAAAATTTTGTTTCGCCGCAAAAAAACAAAAGAATTTGTAATTGAGATTATGATTATTTTTCTTCGAAATGAAGAAGAATCTTAGAGACAAGATCAAAAAGAAAATGTCTTGGTTATTTCAAACAACAAAATTAAATTTTGTACGGCTCTAAAGCCATTTGGCAAACCACTAAATAATCAAAATTGTAGTGTTGTGAATCAGATTATGTACGAGAACCCTTCAAGGGCCCTAATTACTCCAATATCTAGGAAAGTCACTTTAAATGCTGACAACAAAAAATATAATTTTTATTAAACTGAAAAAGGGTTGCCAATGTTTTGACCAATGACATACCTATTGCTCCTTCTGGATCAAACGAGTAAACTATCAGTAGTAAATATATGGACTCATATGGAACAGTTAATTCTGATGACTCTAAATCTATTATAAAAATTAAAGAAAATGATTATAGCCGAGGAAAGAAATCACCTTATTGAAAGATAATGATTATCTCTATTAAAATTATATTCTTAATGGAATTGCAATTGATATATATGCTTATTACAGTAGGTGCAATAATCCAAAACAAGATTGGGAGGACTTGAAAAAATTATGATACGAAAAAGGCTGGAGCAAAGAAGTATGTTGTTAGTCGCTATCCGAAGTATGAAATGGTTGATGAAAGGTCCATGGAGGCTCAATATCAAGAAATTCAAAATATTTCTCATGAGATCATCATTGAAGCTATGTTTTTATATGAACAATTTGAAGTTGCTTTTATTATTGACAAATTATCTCCAAGTTTGAAAGATTTTAAAATTTTGTTTCGCCGCAAAAAAACAAAAGAATTTGTAATTGAGATTATGATTATTTTTCTTCGAAATGAAGAAGAATCTTAGAGACAAGATCAAAAAGAAAATGTCTTGGTTATTTCAAACAACAAAATTAAATTTTGTACGGCTCTAAAGCCACTTTAAATGCTGACAACAAAAAATATAATTTTTATTAAACTTAAAAAGGGTTGCCAATGTTTTGACCAATGATATACCTATTGTTCCTTCTGGATCAAACGAGTAAACTATCAGTAGTAAATATATGGACTCATATGGAACAGTTAATTCTGATGACTCTAAATCTATTATAAAAATTAAAGAAAATGATTACAGCCGAGGAAAGAAATCGCCTTATTGAAAGATAATGATTATCTCTATAAAAATTATATTCTTAATGGAATTGCAATTGATATATATGCTTATTACAGTAGGTGCAATAATCCAAAACAAGATTGGGAGGCCTTGAAAACATTATGATACGAAAAAGGCTGGAGCAAAGAAGTATGTTGTTAGTCGCTATCCGAAGTATGAAATGGTTGATGAAAGGTCCATGGAGGCTCAATATCAAGAAAATCAAAATATTTCTCATGAGATCATCATTGAAGCTATGTTTTTATATGAACAATTTGACGTTTCTTTTATTATTGACAAATTATCTCCGAGTTTGAAAGATTTTAAAATTTTGTTTCGCCGCAAAAAAACAAAAGAATTTATAATTGAGATTATGATTATTTTTCTTCGAAATGAAGAAGAATCTTAGAGACAAGATCAAAAAGAAAATGTCTTGGTTATTTCAAACAACAAAATTAAATTTTGTACGGCTCTAAAGCCATTTGGCAAACCACTAAATAATCAAAATTGTAGTGTTGTGAATCAGATTATGTACGAGAACCCTTCAAGGGCCCTAATTATTCCAATAGCTAGGAAAGTCACTTTAAATGCTGACAACAAAAAATATAATTTTTATTAAACTTAAAAAGGGTTGCCAATGTTTTGACCAATGACATACCTATTGTTCCTTCTGGATCAAACGAGTAAACTATCAGTAGTAAATATATGGACTCATATGGAACAGTTAGTTCTGATGACTCTAAATCTATTATAAAAATTAAAGAAAATGATTACAGCCGAGGAAACAAATCACCTTATTGAAAGATAATGATTATCTCTATAAAAATTATATTCTTAATGGAATTGCAATTGATATATATGCTTATTACAGTAGGTGCAATAATCCAAAACAAGATTGGGAGGACTTGAAAAAATTATGATACGAAAAAGTCTGGAGCAAAGAAGTATGTTGTTAGTCGCTATCCGAAGTATGAAATGGTTGATGAAAGGTCCATGGAGGCTCAATATCAAGAAATTCAAAATATTTCTCATGAGATCATCATTGAAGCTATGTTTTTATATGAACAATTTGAAGTTGCTTTTATTATTGACAAATTATCTCCAAGTTTGAAAGATTTTAAAATTTTGTTTCGCCGCAAAAAAACAAAAGAATTTGTAATTGAGATTATGATTATTTTTCTTCGAAATGAAGAAGAATCTTAGAGACAAGATCAAAAAGAAAATGTCTTGGTTATTTCAAACAACAAAATTAAATTTTGTACGGCTCTAAAGCCACTTTAAATGCTGACAACAAAAAATATAATTTTTATTAAACTTAAAAAGGGTTGCCAATGTTTTGACCAATGACATACCTATTGTTCCTTCTGGATCAAACGAGTAAACTATCAGTAGTAAATATATGGACTAATATGGAACAGTTAATTCTGATGACTCTAAATCTATTATAAAAATTAAAGAAAATGATTACAGCCGAGGAAAGAAATCACCTTATTGAAAGATAATGATTATCTCTATAAAAATTATATTCTTAATGGAATTGCAATTGATATATATGCTTATTACAGTAGGCGCAATAATCTAAAACAAGATTGGGAGGCCTTGAAAACATTATGATACGAAAAAGGCTGGAGCAAAGAAGTATGTTGTTAGTCGCTATCCGAAGTATGAAATGGTTGATGAAAGGTCCATGGAGGCTTAATATCAAGAAATTCAAAATATTTCTCATGAGATCATCATTGAAGCTATGTTTTTATATGAACAATTTGACGTTTCTTTTATTATTGACAAATTATCTCCGAGTTTGAAAGATTTTAAAATTTTGTTTCGCCGCAAAAAAACAAAAGAATTTGTAATTGAGATTATGATTATTTTTCTTCGAAATGAAGAACAATCTTAGAGACAAGATCAAAAAGAAAATGTCTTGGTTATTTCAAACAACAAAATTAAATTTTGTACGGCTCTAAAGCCATTTGGCAAACCACTAAATAATCAAAATTGTAGTGTTGTGAATCAGATTATGTACGAGAACCCTTCAAGGGCCCTAATTATTCCAATAGCTAGGAAAGTCACTTTAAATGCTGACAACAAAAAATATAATTTTTATTAAACTTAAAAAGGGTTGCCAATGTTTTGACCAATGACATACCTATTGTTCCTTCTGGATCAAACGAGTAAACTATCAGTAGTAAATATATGGACTTATATGGAACAGTTAGTTCTGATGACTCTAAATCTATTATAAAAATTAAAGAAAATGATTACAGCCGAGGAAACAAATCACCTTATTGAAAGATAATGATTATCTCTATAAAAATTATATTCTTAATGGAATTGCAATTGATATATATGCTTATTACAGTAGGTGCAATAATCCAAAACAAGATTGGGAGAACTTGAAAAAATTATGATACGAAAAAGGCTGGAGCAAAGAAGTATGTTGTTAGTCGCTATCCGAAGTATGAAATGGTTGATGAAAGGTCCATGGAGGCTCAATATCAAGAAATTCGAAATATTTCTCATGAGATCATCATTGAAGCTATGTTTTTATATGAACAATTTGAAGTTGCTTTTATTATTGACAAATTATCTCCAAGTTTGAAAGATTTTAAAATTTTGTTTCGCCGCAAAAAAAGAAAAGAATTTGTAATTGAGATTATGATTATTTTTCTTCGAAATGAAGAAGAATCTTAGAGACAAGATCAAAAAGAAAATGTCTTGGTTATTTCAAACAACAAAATTAAATTTTGTACGGCTCTAAAGCCATTTGGCAAACCACTAAATAATCAAAATTGTAGTGTTGTGAATCAGATTATGTACGAGAACCCTTCAAGGGCCCTAATTATTCCAATAGCTAGGAAAGTCACTTTAAATGCTGACAACAAAAAATATAATTTTTATTAAACTTAAAAAGGGTTGCCAATGTTTTGACCAATGACATACCTATTGTTCCTTCTGGATCAAACGAGTAAACTATCAGTAGTAAATATATGGACTTATATGGAACAGTTAGTTCTGATGACTCTAAATCTATTATAAAAATTAAAGAAAATGATTACAGCCGAGGAAACAAATCACCTTATTGAAAGATAATGATTATCTCTATAAAAATTATATTCTTAATGGAATTGCAATTGATATATATGCTTATTACAGTAGGTGCAATAATCCAAAACAAGATTGGGAGAACTTGAAAAAATTATGATACGAAAAAGGCTGGAGCAAAGAAGTATGTTGTTAGTCGCTATCCGAAGTATGAAATGGTTGATGAAAGGTCCATGGAGGCTCATTATCAAGAAATTCGAAATATTTCTCATGAGATCATCATTGAAGCTATTTTTTATATGAACAATTTGAAGTTGCTTTTATTATTGACAAATTATCTCCAAGTTTGAAAGATTTTAAAATTTTGTTTCGCCGCAAAAAAACAAAAGAATTTGTAATTGAGATTATGATTATTTTTCTTCGAAATGAAGAAGAATATTAGAGACAAGATCAAAAAGAAAATGTCTTGGTTATTTCAAACAACAAAATTAAATTTTGTACGGCTCTAAAGCCACTTTAAATGCTGACAACAAAAAATATAATTTTTATTAAACTTAAAAAGGGTTGCCAATGTTTTGACCAATGACATACCTATTGTTCCTTCTGGATCAAACGAGTAAACTATCAGTAGTAAATATATGGACTCATATGGAACAGTTAATTCTGATGACTCTAAATCTATTATAAAAATTAAAGAAAATGATTACAGCCGAGGAAAGAAATCACCTTATTGAAAGATAATGATTATCTCTATAAAAATTATATTCTTAATGGAATTGCAATTGATATATATGCTTATTACAGTAGGCGCAATAATCTAAAACAAGATTGGGAGGCCTTGAAAACATTATGATACGAAAAAGGCTGGAGCAAAGAAGTATGTTGTTAGTCGCTATCCGAAGTATGAAATGGTTGATGAAAGGTCCATGGAGGCTTAATATCAAGAAATTCAAAATATTTCTCATGAGATCATCATTGAAGCTATGTTTTTATATGAACAATTTGACGTTTCTTTTATTATTGACAAATTATCTCCGAGTTTGAAAGATTTTAAAATTTTGTTTCGCCGCAAAAAAAGAAAAGAATTTGTAATTGAGATTATGATTATTTTTCTTCGAAATGAAGAAGAATCTTAGAGACAAGATCAAAAAGAAAATGTCTTGGTTATTTCAAACAACAAAATTAAATTTTGTACGGCTCTAAAGCCATTTGGCAAACCACTAAATAATCAAAATTGTAGTGTTGTGAATCAGATTATGTACGAGAACCCTTCAAGGGCCCTAATTATTCCAATAGCTAGGAAAGTCACTTTAAATGCTGACAACAAAAAATATAATTTTTATTAAACTTAAAAAGGGTTGCCAATGTTTTGACCAATGACATACCTATTGTTCCTTCTGGATCAAACGAGTAAACTATCAGTAGTAAATATATGGACTTATATGGAACAGTTAGTTCTGATGACTCTAAATCTATTATAAAAATTAAAGAAAATGATTACAGCCGAGGAAACAAATCACCTTATTGAAAGATATTGATTATCTCTATAAAAATTATATTCTTAATGGAATTGCAATTGATATATATGCTTATTACAGTAGGTGCAATAATCCAAAACAAGATTGGGAGAACTTGAAAAAATTATGATACGAAAAAGGCTGGAGCAAAGAAGTATGTTGTTAGTCGCTATCCGAAGTATGAAATGGTTGATGAAAGGTCCATGGAGGCTCAATATCAAGAAATTCGAAATATTTCTCATGAGATCATCATTGAAGCTATGTTTTTATATGAACAATTTGAAGTTGCTTTTATTATTGACAAATTATCTCCAAGTTTGAAAGATTTTAAAATTTTGTTTCGCCGCAAAAAAAGAAAAGAATTTGTAATTGAGATTATGATTATTTTTCTTCGAAATGAAGAAGAATCTTAGAGACAAGATCAAAAAGAAAATGTCTTGGTTATTTCAAACAACAAAATTAAATTTTGTACGGCTCTAAAGCCACTTTAAATGCTGACAACAAAAAATATAATTTTTATTAAACTTAAAAAGTGTTGCCAATGTTTTGACCAATGACATACCTATTGTTCCTTCTGGATCAAACGAGTAAACTATCAGTAGTAAATATATGGACTCATATGGAATAGTTAATTCTGATGACTCTAAATCTATTATAAAAATTAAAGAAAATGATTACAGCCGAGGAAAGAAATCACCTTATTGAAAGATAATGATTATCTCTATAAAAATTATATTCTTAATGGAATTGCAATTGATATATATGCTTATTACAGTAGGTGCAATAATCCAAAACAAGATTGGGAGACCTTGAAAACATTATGATACGAAAAAGGCTGGAGCAAAGAAGTATGTTCTTAGTTGCTATCCGAAGTATGAAATGGTTGATGAAAGGTCCATGGAGGCTCAATATCAAGAAATTCAAAATATTTCTCATGAGATCATCATTGAAGCTATGTTTTTATATGAACAATTTGACGTTTCTTTTATTATTGACAAATTATCTCCGAGTTTGAAAGATTTTAAAATTTTGTTTCGCCGCAAAAAAGCAAAAGAATTTGTAATTGAGATTATGATTATTTTTCTTCGAAATGAAGAAGAATCTTAGAGACAAGATCAAAAAGAAAATGTCTTGGTTATTTCAAACAACAAAATTAAATTTTGTACGGCTCTAAAGCCACTTTAAATGCTGACAACAAAAAATATAATTTTTATTAAACTTAAAAAGGGTTGCCAATGTTTTGACCAATGACATACCTATTGTTCCTTCTGGATCAAACGAGTAAACTATCAGTAGTAAATATATGGACTCATATGGAACAGTTAATTCTGATGACTCTAAATCTTTTATAAAAATTAAAGAAAATGATTACAGCCGAGGAAAGAAATCACCTTATTGAAAGATAATGATTATCTCTATAAAAATTATATTCTTAATGGAATTGCAATTGATATATATGCTTATTACAGTAGGTGCAATAATCCAAAACAAGATTGGGAGGCCTTGAAAACATTATGATTCGAAAAAGGCTGGAGCAAAGAAGTATGTTGTTAGTCGCTATCCGAAGTATGAAATGGTTGATGAAAGGTCCATGGAGGCTCAATATCAAGAAATTCAAAATATTTCTCATGAGATCATCATTGAAGCTATGTTTTTATATGAACAATTTGACGTTTCTTTTATTATTGACAAATTATCTCCGAGTTTGAAAGATTTTAAAATTTTGTTTCGCCGCAAAAAAACAAAAGAATTTGTAATTAAGATTATGATTATTTTTCTTCGAAATGAAGAAGAATCTTAGAGACAAGATCAAAAAGAAAATGTCTTGGTTATTTCAAACAACAAAATTAAATTTTGTACGGCTCTAAAGCCATTTGGCAAACCACTAAATAATCAAAATTGTAGTGTTGTGAATCAGATTATGTACGAGAACCCTTCGAGGGCCCTAATTACTCCAATAGCTAGGAAAGTCACTTTAAATGCTGACAACAAAAAATATAATTTTTATTAAACTTAAAAAGGGTTGCCAATGTTTTGACCAATGACATACCTATTGTTCCTTCTGGATCAAACGAGTAAACTATCAGTAGTAAATATATGGACTCATATGGAACAGTTAGTTCTGATGACTCTAAATCTATTATAAAAATTAAAGAAAATGATTACAGCCGAGGAAAGAAATCACCTTATTGAAAGATAATGATTATCTCTATAAAAATTATATTCTTAATGGAATTGCAATTGATATATATGCTTATTACAGTAGGTGCAATAATCCAAAACAAGATTGGGAGAACTTGAAAAAATTATGATACGAAAAAGGCTGGAGCAAAGAAGTATGTTGTTAGTCGCTATCCGAAGTATGAAATGGTTGATGAAAGGTCCATGGAGGCTCAATATCAAGAAATTCAAAATATTTCTCATGAGATCATCATTGAAGCTATGTTTTTATATGAACAATTTGACGTTTCTTTTATTATTGACAAATTATCTCCGAGTTTGAAAGATTTTAAAATTTTGTTTCGCCGCAAAAAAGCAAAAGAATTTGTAATTGAGATTATGATTATTTTTCTTCGAAATGAAGAAGAATCTTAGAGACAAGATCAAAAAGAAAATGTCTTGGTTATTTCAAACAACAAAATTAAATTTTGTACGGCTCTAAAGCCACTTTAAATGCTGACAACAAAAAATATAATTTTTATTAAACTTAAAAAGGGTTGCCAATGTTTTGACCAATGACATACCTATTGTTCCTTCTGGATCAAACGAGTAAACTATCAGTAGTAAATATATGGACTCATATGGAACAGTTAATTCTGATGACTCTAAATCTTTTATAAAAATTAAAGAAAATGATTACAGCCGAGGAAAGAAATCACCTTATTGAAAGATAATGATTATCTCTATAAAAATTATATTCTTAATGGAATTGCAATTGATATATATGCTTATTACAGTAGGTGCAATAATCCAAAACAAGATTGGGAGGCCTTGAAAACATTATGATTCGAAAAAGGCTGGAGCAAAGAAGTATGTTGTTAGTCGCTATCCGAAGTATGAAATGGTTGATGAAAGGTCCATGGAGGCTCAATATCAAGAAATTCAAAATATTTCTCATGAGATCATCATTGAAGCTATGTTTTTATATGAACAATTTGACGTTTCTTTTATTATTGACAAATTATCTCCGAGTTTGAAAGATTTTAAAATTTTGTTTTGCCGCAAATAAACAAAAGAATTTGTAATTGAGATTATGATTATTTTTCTTCGAAATGAAGAAGAATCTTAGAGACAAGATCAAAAAGAAAATGTCTTGGTTATTTCAAACAACAAAATTAAATTTTGTACGGCTCTAAAGCCATTTGGCAAACCACTAAATAATCAAAATTGTAGTGTTGTGAATCAGATTATGTACGAGAACCCTTCGAGGGCCCTAATTACTCCAATAGCTAGGAAAGTCACTTTAAATGCTGACAACAAAAAATATAATTTTTATTAAACTTAAAAAGGGTTGCCAATGTTTTGACCAATGACATACCTATTGTTCCTTCTGGATCAAACGAGTAAACTATCAGTAGTAAATATATGGACTCATATGGAACAGTTAGTTCTGATGACTCTAAATCTATTATAAAAATTAAGGAAAATGATTACAGCCGAGGAAAGAAATCACCTTATTGAAAGATAATGATTATCTCTATAAAAATTATATTCTTAATGGAATTGCAATTGATATATATGCTTATTACAGTAGGTGCAATAATCCAAAACAAGATTGGGAGAACTTGAAAAAATTATGATACGAAAAAGGCTGGAGCAAAGAAGTATGTTGTTAGTCGCTATCCGAAGTATGAAATGGTTGATGAAAGGTCCATGGAGGCTCAATATCAAGAAATTCAAAATATTTCTCATGAGATCATCATTGAAGCTATGTTTTTATATGAACAATTTGAAGTTGCTTTTATTATTGACAAATTATCTCCAAGTTTGAAAGATTTTAAAATTTTGTTTCGCTGCAAAAAAACAAAAGAATTTGTAATTGAGATTATGATTATTTTTCTTCGAAATGAAGAAGAATCTTAGACACAAGATAAAAAAGAAAATGTCTTGGTTATTTCAAACAACAAAATTAAATTTTGTACGGCTCTAAAGCCACTTTAAATGCTGACAACAAAAAATATAATTTTTATTAAATTTAAAAAGGGTTGCCAATGTTTTGACCAATGACATACCTATTGTTCCTTCTTGATCAAACGAGTAAACTATCAGTAGTAAATATATGGACTCATATGGAACAGTTAATTCTGATGACTCTAAATCTATTATAAAAATTAAAGAAAATGATTACAGCCGAGGAAAGAAATCACCTTATTGAAAGATAATGATTATCTCTATAAAAATTATACTCTTAATGGAATTGCAATTGATATATATGCTTATTACAGTAGGTGCAATAATCCAAAACAAGATTGGGAGGCCTTGAAAAAATTATGATACGAAAAAGGCTGGAGCAAAGAAGTATGTTGTTAGTCGCTATCCGAAGTATGAAATGGTTGATGAATGGTCCATGGAGGCTCAATATCAAGAAATTCAAAATATGTCTCATGAGATCATCATTGAAGCTATGTTTTTATATGAACAATTTGAAGTTGCTTTTATTATTGACAAATTATCTCCAAGTTTGAAAGATTTTAAAATTTTGTTTAGCTGCAAAAAAACAAAAGAATTTGTAATTGAGATTATGATTATTTTTCTTCGAAATGAAGAAGAATCTTAAAGACAAGATCAAAAAGAATATGTCTTGGTTGTTTCAAACAACAAAATTAAATTTTGTACGGCTCTAAAGCCATTTGGCAAACCACTAAATAATCAAAATTGTAGTGTTGTGAATCAGATTATGTACGAGAACCCTTCAAGGGCCCTAATTACTCCAATAGCTAGGAAAGTCACTTTAAATGCTGACAACAAAAAATATAATTTTTATTAAACTTAAAAAGGGTTGCCAATGTTTTGACCAATGACATACCTATTGTTCCTTCTGGATCAAACGAGTAAACTATCAGTAGTAAATATATGGACTCATATGGAACAGTTAATTCTGATGACTCTAAATCTATTATAACAATTAAAGAAAATGATTACAGCCGAGGAAAGAAATCACCTTATTGAAAGATAATGATTATCTCTATAAAAATTATATTCTTAATGGAATTGCAATTGATATATATGCTTATTACAGTAGGTTCAATAATCCAAAACAAGATTGGGAGGCCTTGAAAAAATTATGATACGAAAAAGGCTGGAGCAAAGAAGTATGTTGTTAGTCGCTATCCGAAGTATGAAATGGTTGATGAAAGGTCCATGGAGGCTCAATATCAAGAAATTCAAAATATTTCTCATGAGATCATCATTGAAGCTATGTTTTTATATGAACAATTTGAAGTTGCTTTTATTATTGACAAATTATCTCCAAGTTTGAAAGATTTTAAAATTTTGTTTCGCCGCAAAAAAACAAAAGAATTTGTAATTGAGATTATGATTATTTTTCTTTGAAATGAAGAAGAATCTTAGAGACAAGATCAAAAAGAAAATGTCTTGGTTGTTTCAAACAACAAAATTAAATTTTGTACGGCTCTAAAGCCATTTGGCAAACCACTAAATAATCAAAATTTAGTGTTGTGAATCAGATTATGTACGAGAACCCTTCAAGGGCCCTAATTACTCCAATAGCTAGGAAAGTCACTTTAAATGCTGACCACAAAAAATATAATTTTTATTAAACTTAAAAAGGGTTGCCAATGTTTTGACCAATGACATACCTATTGTTCCTTCTGGATCAAACGAGTAAACTATCAGTAGTAAATATATGGACTCATATGGATAAGTTAGTTCTGATGATTCTAAATCTATTATAAAAATTAAGGAAAATGATTACAGCCGAGGAAAGAAATCACCTTATTGAAAGATAATGATTATCTCTATAAAAATTATATTCTTAATGGAATTGCAATTGATATATATGCTTATTACAGTAGGTGCAATAATCCAAAACAAGATTGGGAGAACTTGAAAAAATTATGATACGAAAAAGGCTGGAGCAAAGAAGTATGTTGTTAGTCGCTATCCGAAGTATGAAATGGTTGATGAAAGGTCCATGGAGGCTCAATATCAAGAAATTCAAAATATTTCTCATGAGATCATCATTGAAGCTATGTTTTTATATGAACAATTTGAAATTGCTTTTATTATTGACAAATTATCTCCAAGTTTGAAAGATTTTAAAATTTTGTTTCGCCGCAAAAAAACAAAAGAATTTGTAATTGAGATTATGATTATTTTTCTTCGAAATGAAGAAGAATCTTAGAGACAAGATAAAAAAGAAAATGTCTTGGTTATTTCAAACAACAAAATTAAATTTTGTACGGCTCTAAAGCCACTTTAAATGCTGACAACAAAAAATATAATTTTTATTAAATTTAAAAAGGGTTGCCAATGTTTTGACCAATGACATACCTATTGTTCCTTCTGGATCAAACGAGTAAACTATCAGTAGTAAATATATGGACTCATATGGAACAGTTAATTCTGATGACTCTAAATCTATTATAAAAATTAAAGAAAATGATTACAGCCGAGGAAAGAAATCACCTTATTGAAAGATAATGATTATCTCTATAAAAATTATATTCTTAATGGAATTGCAATTGAATAATCCAAAACAAGATTGGGAGGCCTTGAAAAAATTATGATACGAAAAAGGCTGGAGCAAAGAAGTATGTTGTTAGTCGCTATCCGAAGTATGAAATGGTTGATGAAAGGTCCATGGAGGCTCAATATCAAGAAATTCAAAATATTTCTCATGAGATCATCATTGAAGCTATGTTTTTATATGAACAATTTGAAGTTGCTTTTATTATTGACAAATTATCTCCAAGTTTGAAAGATTTTAAAATTTTGTTTCGCCGCAAAAAAACAAAAGAATTTGTAATTGAGATTATGATTATTTTTCTTCGAAATGAAGAAGAATCTTAGAGACAAGATAAAAAAGAAAATGTCTTGGTTATTTCAAACAACAAAATTAAATTTTGTACGGCTCTAAAGCCACTTTAAATGCTGACAACAAAAAATATAATTTTTATTAAATTTAAAAAGGGTTGCCAATGTTTTGACCAATGACATACCTATTGTTCCTTCTTGATCAAACGAGTAAACTATCAGTAGTAAATATATGGACTCATATGGAACAGTTAATTCTGATGACTCTAAATCTATTATAAAAATTAAAGAAAATGATTACAGCCGAGGAAAGAAATCACCTTATTGAAAGATAATGATTATCTCTATAAAAATTATATTCTTAATGGAATTGCAATTGATATATATGCTTATTACAGTAGGTGCAATAATCCAAAACAAGATTGGGAGGCCTTGAAAAAATTATGATACGAAAAAGGCTGGAGCAAAGAAGTATGTTGTTAGTCGCTATCCGAAGTATGAAATGGTTGATGAATGGTCCATGGAGGCTCAATATCAAGAAATTCAAAATATGTCTCATGAGATCATCATTGAAGCTATGTTTTTATATGAACAATTTGAAGTTGCTTTTATTATTGACAAATTATCTCCAAGTTTGAAAGATTTTAAAATTTTGTTTAGCTGCAAAAAAACAAAAGAATTTGTAATTGAGATTATGATTATTTTTCTTCGAAATGAAGAAGAATCTTAAAGACAAGATCAAAAAGAATATGTCTTGGTTGTTTCAAACAACAAAATTAAATTTTGTACGGCTCTAAAGCCATTTGGCAAACCACTAAATAATCAAAATTGTAGTGTTGTGAATCAGATTATGTACGAGAACCCTTCAAGGGCCCTAATTACTCCAATAGCTAGGAAAGTCACTTTAAATGCTGACAACAAAAAATATAATTTTTATTAAACTTAAAAAGGGTTGCCAATGTTTTGACCAATGACATACCTATTGTTCCTTCTGGATCAAACGAGTAAACTATCAGTAGTAAATATATGGACTCATATGGAACAGTTAATTCTGATGACTCTAAATCTATTATAACAATTAAAGAAAATGATTACAGCCGAGGAAAGAAATCACCTTATTGAAAGATAATGATTATCTCTATAAAAATTATATTCTTAATGGAATTGCAATTGATATATATGCTTATTACAGTAGGTTCAATAATCCAAAACAAGATTGGGAGGCCTTGAAAAAATTATGATACGAAAAAGGCTGGAGCAAAGAAGTATGTTGTTAGTCGCTATCCGAAGTATGAAATGGTTGATGAAAGGTCCATGGAGGCTCAATATCAAGAAATTCAAAATATTTCTCATGAGATCATCATTGAAGCTATGTTTTTATATGAACAATTTGAAGTTGCTTTTATTATTGACAAATTATCTCCAAGTTTGAAAGATTTTAAAATTTTGTTTCGCCGCAAAAAAACAAAAGAATTTGTAATTGAGATTATGATTATTTTTCTTTGAAATGAAGAAGAATCTTAGAGACAAGATCAAAAAGAAAATGTCTTGGTTGTTTCAAACAACAAAATTAAATTTTGTACGGCTCTAAAGCCATTTGGCAAACCACTAAATAATCAAAATTTAGTGTTGTGAATCAGATTATGTACGAGAACCCTTCAAGGGCCCTAATTACTCCAATAGCTAGGAAAGTCACTTTAAATGCTGAACACAAAAAATATAATTTTTATTAAACTTAAAAAGGGTTGCCAATGTTTTGACCAATGACATACCTATTGTTCCTTCTGGATCAAACGAGTAAACTATCAGTAGTAAATATATGGACTCATATGGAACAGTTAGTTCTGATGATTCTAAATCTATTATAAAAATTAAGGAAAATGATTACAGCCGAGGAAAGAAATCACCTTATTGAAAGATAATGATTATCTCTATAAAAATTATATTCTTAATGGAATTGCAATTGATATATATGCTTATTACAGTAGGTGCAATAATCCAAAACAAGATTGGGAGAACTTGAAAAAATTATGATACGAAAAAGGCTGGAGCAAAGAAGTATGTTGTTAGTCGCTATCCGAAGTATGAAATGGTTGATGAAAGGTCCATGGAGGCTCAATATCAAGAAATTCAAAATATTTCTCATGAGATCATCATTGAAGCTATGTTTTTATATGAACAATTTGAAATTGCTTTTATTATTGACAAATTATCTCCAAGTTTGAAAGATTTTAAAATTTTGTTTCGCCGCAAAAAAACAAAAGAATTTGTAATTGAGATTATGATTATTTTTCTTCGTAATGAAGAAGAATCTTAGAGACAAGATAAAAAAGAAAATGTCTTGGTTATTTCAAACAACAAAATTAAATTTTGTACGGCTCTAAAGCCACTTTAAATGCTGACAACAAAAAATATAATTTTTATTAAATTTAAAAAGGGTTGCCAATGTTTTGACCAATGACATACCTATTGTTCCTTCTGGATCAAACGAGTAAACTATCAGTAGTAAATATATGGACTCATATGGAACAGTTAATTCTGATGACTCTAAATCTATTATAAAAATTAAAGAAAATGATTACAGCCGAGGAAAGAAATCACCTTATTGAAAGATAATGATTATCTCTATAAAAATTATATTCTTAATGGAATTGCAATTGAATAATCCAAAACAAGATTGGGAGGCCTTGAAAAAATTATGATACGAAAAAGGCTGGAGCAAAGAAGTATGTTGTTAGTCGCTATCCGAAGTATGAAATGGTTGATGAAAGGTCCATGGAGGCTCAATATCAAGAAATTCAAAATATTTCTCATGAGATCATCATTGAAGCTATGTTTTTATATGAACAATTTGAAGTTGCTTTTATTATTGACAAATTATCTCCAAGTTTGAAAGATTTTAAAATTTTGTTTCGCCGCAAAAAAACAAAAGAATTTGTAATTGAGATTATGATTATTTTTCTTCGAAATGAAGAAGAATCTTAGAGACAAGATAAAAAAGAAAATGTCTTGGTTATTTCAAACAACAAAATTAAATTTTGTACGGCTCTAAAGCCACTTTAAATGCTGACAACAAAAAATATAATTTTTATTAAATTTAAAAAGGGTTGCCAATGTTTTGACCAATGACATACCTATTGTTCCTTCTTGATCAAACGAGTAAACTATCAGTAGTAAATATATGGACTCATATGGAACAGTTAATTCTGATGACTCTAAATCTATTATAAAAATTAAAGAAAATGATTACAGCCGAGGAAAGAAATCACCTTATTGAAAGATAATGATTATCTCTATAAAAATTATATTCTTAATGGAATTGCAATTGATATATATGCTTATTACAGTAGGTGCAATAATCCAAAACAAGATTGGGAGGCCTTGAAAAAATTATGATACGAAAAAGGCTGGAGCAAAGAAGTATGTTGTTAGTCGCTATCCGAAGTATGAAATGGTTGATGAATGGTCCATGGAGGCTCAATATCAAGAAATTCAAAATATGTCTCATGAGATCATCATTGAAGCTATGTTTTTATATGAACAATTTGAAGTTGCTTTTATTATTGACAAATTATCTCCAAGTTTGAAAGATTTTAAAATTTTGTTTAGCTGCAAAAAAACAAAAGAATTTGTAATTGAGATTATGATTATTTTTCTTCGAAATGAAGAAGAATCTTAAAGACAAGATCAAAAAGAATATGTCTTGGTTGTTTCAAACAACAAAATTAAATTTTGTACGGCTCTAAAGCCATTTGGCAAACCACTAAATAATCAAAATTGTAGTGTTGTGAATCAGATTATGTACGAGAACCCTTCAAGGGCCCTAATTACTCCAATAGCTAGGAAAGTCACTTTAAATGCTGACAACAAAAAATATAATTTTTATTAAACTTAAAAAGGGTTGCCAATGTTTTGACCAATGACATACCTATTGTTCCTTCTGGATCAAACGAGTAAACTATCAGTAGTAAATATATGGACTCATATGGAACAGTTAATTCTGATGACTCTAAATCTATTATAACAATTAAAGAAAATGATTACAGCCGAGGAAAGAAATCACCTTATTGAAAGATAATGATTATCTCTATAAAAATTATATTCTTAATGGAATTGCAATTGATATATATGCTTATTACAGTAGGTTCAATAATCCAAAACAAGATTGGGAGGCCTTGAAAAAATTATGATACGAAAAAGGCTGGAGCAAAGAAGTATGTTGTTAGTCGCTATCCGAAGTATGAAATGGTTGATGAAAGGTCCATGGAGGCTCAATATCAAGAAATTCAAAATATTTCTCATGAGATCATCATTGAAGCTATGTTTTTATATGAACAATTTGAAGTTGCTTTTATTATTGACAAATTATCTCCAAGTTTGAAAGATTTTAAAATTTTGTTTCGCCGCAAAAAAACAAAAGAATTTGTAATTGAGATTATGATTATTTTTCTTTGAAATGAAGAAGAATCTTAGAGACAAGATCAAAAAGAAAAAGTCTTGGTTGTTTCAAACAACAAAATTAAATTTTGTACGGCTCTAAAGCCATTTGGCAAACCACTAAATAATCAAAATTTAGTGTTGTGAATCAGATTATGTACGAGAACCCTTCAAGGGCCCTAATTACTCCAATAGCTAGGAAAGTCACTTTAAATGCTGACCACAAAAAATATAATTTTTATTAAACTTAAAAAGGGTTGCCAATGTTTTGACCAATGACATACCTATTGTTCCTTCTGGATCAAACGAGTAAACTATCAGTAGTAAATATATGGACTCATATGGAACAGTTAGTTCTGATGACTCTAAATCTATTATAAAAATTAAGGAAAATGATTACAGCCGAGGAAAGAAATCACCTTATTGAAAGATAATGATTATCTCTATAAAAATTATATTCTTAATGGAATTGCAATTGATATATATGCTTATTACAGTAGGTGCAATAATCCAAAACAAGATTGGGAGAACTTGAAAAAATTATGATACGAAAAAGGCTGGAGCAAAGAAGTATGTTGTTAGTCGCTATCCGAAGTATGAAATGGTTGATGAAAGGTCCATGGAGGCTCAATATCAAGAAATTCAAAATATTTCTCATGAGATCATCATTGAAGCTATGTTTTTATATGAACAATTTGAAATTGCTTTTATTATTGACAAATTATCTCCAAGTTTGAAAGATTTTAAAATTTTGTTTCGCCGCAAAAAAACAAAAGAATTTGTAATTGAGATTATGATTATTTTTCTTCGAAATGAAGAAGAATCTTAGAGACAAGATAAAAAAGAAAATGTCTTGGTTATTTCAAACAACAAAATTAAATTTTGTACGGTTCTAAAGCCACTTTAAATGCTGACAACAAAAAATATAATTTTTATTAAATTTAAAAAGGGTTGCCAATGTTTTGACCAATGACATACCTATTGTTCCTTCTGGATCAAACGAGTAAACTATCAGTAGTAAATATATGGACTCATATGGAACAGTTAATTCTGATGACTCTAAATCTATTATAAAAATTAAAGAAAATGATTACAGCCGAGGAAAGAAATCACCTTATTGAAAGATAATGATTATCTCTATAAAAATTATATTCTTAATGGAATTGCAATTGATATATATGCTTATTACAGTAGGTGCAATAATCCAAAACAAGATTGGGAGGCCTTGAAAAAATTATGATACGAAAAAGGCTGGAGCAAAGAAGTATGTTGTTAGTCGCTATCCGAAGTATGAAATGGTTGATGAAAGGTCCATGGAGGCTCAATATCAAGAAATTCAAAATATGTCTCATGAGATCATCATTGAAGCTATGTTTTTATATGAACAATTTGAAGTTGCTTTTATTATTGACAAATTATCTCCAAGTTTGAAAGATTTTAAAATTTTGTTTCGCTGCAAAAAAACAAAAGAATTTGTAATTGAGATTATGATTATTTTTCTTCGAAATGAAGAAGAATCTTAGAGACAAGATCAAAAAGAATATGTCTTGGTTGTTTCAAACAACAAAATTAAATTTTGTACGGCTCTAAAGCCATTTGGCAAACCACTAAATAATCAAAATTGTAGTGTTGTGAATCAGATTATGTACGAGAACCCTTCAAGGGCCCTAATTACTCCAATAGCTAGGAAAGTCACTTTAAATGCTGACAACAAAAAATATAATTTTTATTAAACTTAAAAAGGGTTGCCAATGTTTTGACCAATGACATACCTATTGTTCCTTCTGGATCAAACGAGTAAACTATCAGTAGTAAATATATGGACTTATATGGAACAGTTAATTCTGATGACTCTAAATCTATTATAGCAATTAAAGAAAATGATTACAGCCGAGGAAAGAAATCACCTTATTGAAAGATAATGATTATCTCTATAAAAATTATATTCTTAATGGAATTGCAATTGATATATATGCTTATTACAGTAGGTTCAATAATCCAAAACAAGATTGGGAGGCCTTGAAAAAATTATGATACGAAAAAGGCTGGAGCAAAGAAGTATGTTGTTAGTCGCTATCCGAAGTATGAAATGGTTGATGAAAGGTCCATGGAGGCTCAATATCAAGAAATTCAAAATATTTCTCATGAGATCATCATTGAAGCTATGTTTTTATATGAACAATTTGAAGTTGCTTTTATTATTGACAAATTATCTCCAAGTTTGAAAGATTTTAAAATTTTGTTTCGCCGCAAAAAAACAAAAGAATTTGTAATTGAGATTATGATTATTTTTCTTTGAAATGAAGAAGAATCTTAGAGACAAGATCAAAAAGAAAATGTCTTGGTTGTTTCAAACAACAAAATTAAATTTTGTACGGCTCTAAAGCCATTTGGCAAACCACTAAATAATCAAAATTTAGTGTTGTGAATCAGATTATGTACGAGAACCCTTCAAGGGCCCTAATTACTCCAATAGCTAGGAAAGCCACTTTAAATGCTAACAAAAAATATAACTTTTATTAAACTTAAAAAGGGTTGCCAATGTTTTGACCAATGACATACCTATTGTTCCTTCTGGATCAAACGAGTAAACTATCAGTAGTAAATATATGGACTCATATGGAACAGTTAATTCTGATGACTCTAAATCTATTATAACAATTAAAGAAAATGATTACAGCCGAGGAAAGAAATCACCTTATTGAAAGATAATGATTATCCCTTTAAAAATTATATTCTTAATGGAATTGCAATTGATATATATGCTTATTACAGTAGGTTCAATAATCCAAAACAAGATTGGGAGGCCTTGAAAACATTATGATTCGAAAAAGGCTGGAGCAAAGAAGTATGTTGTTAGTCGCTATCCGAAGTATGAAATGGTTGATGAAAGGTCCATGGAGGCTCAATATCAAGAAATTCGAAATATTTCTCATGAGATCATCATTGAAGCTATGTTTTTATATGAACAATTTGAAGTTGCTTTTATTATTGACAAATTATCTCCAAGTTTGAAAGATTTTAAAATTTTGTTTCGCCGCAAAAAAAGAAAAGAATTTGTAATTGAGATTATGATTATTTTTCTTCGAAATGAAGAAGAATGTTAGAGACAAGATCAAAAAGAAAATGTGTTGGTTATTTCAAACAACAAAATTAAATTTTGTACGGCTCTAAAGCCACTTTAAATGCTGACAACAAAAAATATAATTTTTATTAAACTTAAAAAGGGTTGCCAATGTTTTGACCAATGACATACCTATTGTTCCTTCTGGATCAAACGAGTAAACTATCAGTAGTAAATATATGGACTCATATGGAACAGTTAATTCTGATGACTCTAAATCTATTATAAAAATTAAAGAAAATGATTACAGCCGAGGAAAGAAATCACCTTATTGAAGGATAATGATTATCTCTATAAAAATTATATTCTTAATGGAATTGCAATTGATATATATGCTTATTACAGTAGGTGCAATAATCCAAAACAAGATTGGGAGGCCTTGAAAACATTATGATACGAAAAAGGCTGGAGCAAAGAAGTATGTTGTTAGTCGCTATCCGAAGTATGAAATGGTTGATGAAAGGTCCATGGAGGCTCAATATCAAGAAATTCAAAATATTTCTCATGAGATCATCATTGAAGCTATGTTTTTATATGAACAATTTGACGTTTCTTTTATTATTGACAAATTATCTCCGAGTTTGAAAGATTTTAAAATTTTGTTTCGCCGCAACAAAACAAAAGAATTTGTAATTGAGATTATGATTATTTTTCTTCGAAATGGAGAAGAATCTTAGAGACAAGATCAAAAAGAAAATGTCTTGGTTATTTCAAACAACAAAATTAAATTTTGTACGGCTCTAAAGCCACTTTAAATGCTGACAACAAAAAATATAATTTTTATTAAACTTAAAAAGGGTTGCCAATGTTTTGACCAATGACATACCTATTGTTCCTTCTGGATCAAACGAGTAAACTATCAGTAGAAAATATATGTACTCATATGGAACAGTTAATTCTGATGACTCTAAATCAGTTATAAAAATTAAAGAAAATGATTACAGCCGAGGAAAGAAATCACCTTATTGAAAGATAATGATTATCTCTATAAAAATTATATTCTTAATGGAATTGCAATTGATATATATGCTTATTACAGTAGGTGCAATAATCCAAAACAAGATTGGGAGGCCTTGAAAAAATTATGATACGAAAAAGGCTGGAGCAAAGAAGTATGTTGTTAGTCGCTATCCGAAGTATGAAATGGTTGATGAAAGGTCCATGGAGGCTCAATATCAAGAAATTCAAAATATTTCTCATGAGATCATCATTGAAGCTATGTTTTTATATGAACAATTTGAAGTTGCTTTTATTATTGACAAATTATCTCCAAGTTTGAAAGATTTTAAAATTTTGTTTCGCCGCAAAAAAACAAAAGAATTTGTAATTGAGATTATGATTATTTTTCTTTGAAATGAAGAAGAATCTTAGAGACAAGATCAAAAAGAAAATGTCTTGGTTGTTTCAAACAACAAAATTAAATTTTGTACGGCTCTAAAGCCATTTGGCAAACCACTAAATAATCAAAATTTAGTGTTGTGAATCAGATTATGTACGAGAACCCTTCAAGGGCCCTAATTACTCCAATAGCTAGGAAAGCCACTTTAAATGCTAACAAAAAATATAACTTTTATTAAACTTAAAAAGGGTTGCCAATGTTTTGACCAATGACATACCTATTGTTCCTTCTGGATCAAACGAGTAAACTATCAGTAGTAAATATATGGACTCATATGGAACAGTTAATTCTGATGACTCTAAATCTATTATAACAATTAAAGAAAATGATTACAGCCGAGGAAAGAAATCACCTTATTGAAAGATAATGATTATCCCTTTAAAAATTATATTCTTAATGGAATTGCAATTGATATATATGCTTATTACAGTAGGTTCAATAATCCAAAACAAGATTGGGAGGCCTTGAAAACATTATGATTCGAAAAAGGCTGGAGCAAAGAAGTATGTTGTTAGTCGCTATCCGAAGTATGAAATGGTTGATGAAAGGTCCATGGAGGCTCAATATCAAGAAATTCGAAATATTTCTCATGAGATCATCATTGAAGCTATGTTTTTATATGAACAATTTGAAGTTGCTTTTATTATTGACAAATTATCTCCAAGTTTGAAAGATTTTAAAATTTTGTTTCGCCGCAAAAAAAGAAAAGAATTTGTAATTGAGATTATGATTATTTTTCTTCGAAATGAAGAAGAATGTTAGAGACAAGATCAAAAAGAAAATGTGTTGGTTATTTCAAACAACAAAATTAAATTTTGTACGGCTCTAAAGCCACTTTAAATGCTGACAACAAAAAATATAATTTTTATTAAACTTAAAAAGGGTTGCCAATGTTTTGACCAATGACATACCTATTGTTCCTTCTGGATCAAACGAGTAAACTATCAGTAGTAAATATATGGACTCATATGGAACAGTTAATTCTGATGACTCTAAATCTATTATAAAAATTAAAGAAAATGATTACAGCCGAGGAAAGAAATCACCTTATTGAAGGATAATGATTATCTCTATAAAAATTATATTCTTAATGGAATTGCAATTGATATATATGCTTATTACAGTAGGTGCAATAATCCAAAACAAGATTGGGAGGCCTTGAAAACATTATGATACGAAAAAGGCTGGAGCAAAGAAGTATGTTGTTAGTCGCTATCCGAAGTATGAAATGGTTGATGAAAGGTCCATGGAGGCTCAATATCAAGAAATTCAAAATATTTCTCATGAGATCATCATTGAAGCTATGTTTTTATATGAACAATTTGACGTTTCTTTTATTATTGACAAATTATCTCCGAGTTTGAAAGATTTTAAAATTTTGTTTCGCCGCAACAAAACAAAAGAATTTGTAATTGAGATTATGATTATTTTTCTTCGAAATGGAGAAGAATCTTAGAGACAAGATCAAAAAGAAAATGTCTTGGTTATTTCAAACAACAAAATTAAATTTTGTACGGCTCTAAAGCCACTTTAAATGCTGACAACAAAAAATATAATTTTTATTAAACTTAAAAAGGGTTGCCAATGTTTTGACCAATGACATACCTATTGTTCCTTCTGGATCAAACGAGTAAACTATCAGTAGAAAATATATGTACTCATATGGAACAGTTAATTCTGATGACTCTAAATCAGTTATAAAAATTAAAGAAAATGATTACAGCCGAGGAAAGAAATCACCTTATTGAAAGATAATGATTATCTCTATAAAAATTATATTCTTAATGGAATTGCAATTGATATATATGCTTATTACAGTAGGTGCAATAATCCAAAACAAGATTGGGAGGCCTTGAAAAAATTATGATACGAAAAAGGCTGGAGCAAAGAAGTATGTTGTTAGTCGCTATCCGAAGTATGAAATGGTTGATGAAAGGTCCATGGAGGCTCAATATCAAGAAATTCAAAATATGTCTCATGAGATCATCATTGAAGCTATGTTTTTATATGAACAATTTGAAGTTGCTTTTATTATTGACAAATTATCTCCAAGTTTGAAAGATTTTAAAATTTTGTTTCGCTGCAAAAAAACAAAAGAATTTGTAATTGAGATTATGATTATTTTTCTTCGAAATGAAGAAGAATCTTAGAGACAAGATCAAAAAGAATATGTCTTGGTTGTTTCAAACAACAAAATTAAATTTTGTACGGCTCTAAAGCCATTTGGCAAACCACTAAATAATCAAAATTGTAGTGTTGTGAATCAGATTATGTACGAGAACCCTTCAAGGGCCCTAATTACTCCAATAGCTAGGAAAGTCACTTTAAATGCTGACAACAAAAAATATAATTTTTATTAAACTTAAAAAGGGTTGCCAATGTTTTGACCAATGACATACCTATTGTTCCTTCTGGATCAAACGAGTAAACTATCAGTAGTAAATATATGGACTCATATGGAACAGTTAATTCTGATGACTCTAAATCTATTATAGCAATTAAAGAAAATGATTACAGCCGAGGAAAGAAATCACCTTATTGAAAGATAATGATTATCTCTATAAAAATTATATTCTTAATGGAATTGCAATTGATATATATGCTTATTACAGTAGGTTCAATAATCCAAAACAAGATTGGGAGGCCTTGAAAAAATTATGATACGAAAAAGGCTGGAGCAAAGAAGTATGTTGTTAGTCGCTATCCGAAGTATGAAATGGTTGATGAAAGGTCCATGGAGGCTCAATATCAAGAAATTCAAAATATTTCTCATGAGATCATCATTGAAGCTATGTTTTTATATGAACAATTTGAAGTTGCTTTTATTATTGACAAATTATCTCCAAGTTTGAAAGATTTTAAAATTTTGTTTCGCCGCAAAAAAAAAAAAGAATTTGTAATTGAGATTATGATTATTTTTCTTTGAAATGAAGAAGAATCTTAGAGACAAGATCAAAAAGAAAATGTCTTGGTTGTTTCAAACAACAAAATTAAATTTTGTACGGCTCTAAAGCCATTTGGCAAACCACTAAATAATAAAAATTTAGTGTTGTGAATCAGATTATGTACGAGAACCCTTCAAGGGCCCTAATTACTCCAATAGCTAGGAAAGCCACTTTAAATGCTAACAAAAAATATAACTTTTATTAAACTTAAAAAGGGTTGCCAATGTTTTGACCAATGACATACCTATTGTTCCTTCTGGATCAAACGAGTAAACTATCAATAGTAAATATATGGACTCATATGGAACAGTTAATTCTGATGACTCTAAATCTATTATAACAATTAAAGAAAATGATTACAGCCGAGGAAAGAAATCACCTTATTGAAAGATAATGATTATCCCTTTAAAAATTATATTCTTAATGGAATTGCAATTGATATATATGCTTATTACAGTAGGTTCAATAATCCAAAACAAGATTGGGAGGCCTTGAAAACATTATGATTCGAAAAAGGCTGGAGCAAAGAAGTATGTTGTTAGTCGCTATCCGAAGTATGAAATGGTTGATGAAAGGTCCATGGAGGCTCAATATCAAGAAATTCGAAATATTTCTCATGAGATCATCATTGAAGCTATGTTTTTATATGAACAATTTGAAGTTGCTTTTATTATTGACAAATTATCTCCAAGTTTGAAAGATTTTAAAATTTTGTTTCGCCGCAAAAAAAGAAAAGAATTTGTAATTGAGATTATGATTATTTTTCTTCGAAATGAAGAAGAATGTTAGAGACAAGATCAAAAAGAAAATGTCTTGGTTATTTCAAACAACAAAATTAAATTTTGTACGGCTCTAAAGCCACTTTAAATGCTGACAACAAAAAATATAATTTTTATTAAACTTAAAAAGGGTTGCCAATGTTTTGACCAATGACATACCTATTGTTCCTTCTGGATCAAACGAGTAAACTATCAGTAGTAAATATATGGACTCATATGGAACAGTTAATTCTGATGACTCTAAATCTATTATAAAAATTAAAGAAAATGATTACAGCCGAGGAAAGAAATCACCTTATTGAAGGATAATGATTATCTCTATAAAAATTATATTCTTAATGGAATTGCAATTGATATATATGCTTATTACAGTAGGTGCAATAATCCAAAACAAGATTGGGAGGCCTTGAAAACATTATGATACGAAAAAGGCTGGAGCAAAGAAGTATGTTGTTAGTCGCTATCCGAAGTATGAAATGGTTGATGAAAGGTCCATGGAGGCTCAATATCAAGAAATTCAAAATATTTCTCATGAGATCATCATTGAAGCTATGTTTTTATATGAACAATTTGACGTTTCTTTTATTATTGACAAATTATCTCCGAGTTTGAAAGATTTTAAAATTTTGTTTCGCCGCAAAAAAACAAAAGAATTTGTAATTGAGATTATGATTATTTTTCTTCGAAATGAAGAAGAATCTTAGAGACAAGATCAAAAAGAAAATGTCTTGGTTATTTCAAACAACAAAATTAAATTTTGTACGGCTCTAAAGCCACTTTAAATGCTGACAACAAAAAATATAATTTTTATTAAACTTAAAAAGGGTTGCCAATGTTTTGACCAATGACATACCTATTGTTCCTTCTGGATCAAACGAGTAAACTATCAGTAGTAAATATATGTACTCATATGGAACAGTTAATTCTGATGACTCTAAATCAGTTATAAAAATTAAAGAAAATGATTACAGCCGAGGAAAGAAATCACCTTATTGAAAGATAATGATTATCTCTATAAAAATTATATTCTTAATGGAATTGCAATTGATATATATGCTTATTACAGTAGGTGCAATAATCCAAAACAAGATTGGGAGGCCTTGAAAACATTATGATTCGAAAAAGGCAGGAGCAAAGAAGTATGTTGTTAGTCGCTATCCGAAGTATGAAATGGTTGATGAAAGGTCCATGGAGGCTCAATATCAAGAAATTCAAAATATTTCTCATGAGATCATCATTGAAGCTATGTTTTTATATGAACAATTTGACGTTTCTTTTATTATTGACAAATTATCTCCGAGTTTGAAAGATTTTAAAATTTTGTTTCGCCGCAAAAAAACAAAAGAATTTGTAATTGAGATTATGATTATTTTTCTTCGAAATGAAGAAGAATCTTAGAGACAAGATCAAAAAGAAAATGTCTTGGTTATTTCAAACAACAAAATTAAATTTTGTACGGCTCTAAAGCCATTTGGCAAACCACTAAATAATCAAAATTGTAGTGTTGTGAATCAGATTATGTACGAGAACCCTTCGAGGGCCCTAATTACTCCAATAGCTAGGAAAGTCACTTTAAATGCTGACAACAAAAAATATAATTTTTATTAAACTTAAAAAGGGTTGCCAATGTTTTGACCAATGACATACCTATTGTTCCTTCTGGATCAAACGAGTAAACTATCAGTAGTAAATATATGGACTCATATGGAACAGTTAGTTCTGATGACTCTAAATCTATTATAAAAATTAAGGAAAATGATTACAGCCGAGGAAAGAAATCACCTTATTGAAAGATAATGATTATCTCTATAAAAATTATATTCTTAATGGAATTGCAATTGATATATATGCTTATTACAGTAGGTGCAATAATCCAAAACAAGATTGGGAGAACTTGAAAAAATTATGATACGAAAAAGGCTGGAGCAAAGAAGTATGTTGTTAGTCGCTATCCGAAGTATGAAATGGTTGATGAAAGGTCCATGGAGGCTCAATATCAAGAAATTCAAAATATTTCTCATGAGATCATCATTGAAGCTATGTTTTTATATGAACAATTTGAAGTTGCTTTTATTATTGACAAATTATCTCCAAGTTTGAAAGATTTTAAAATTTTGTTTCGCCGCAAAAAAACAAAAGAATTTGTAATTGAGATTATGATTATTTTTCTTCGAAATGAAGAAGAATCTTAGAGACAAGATAAAAAAGAAAATGTCTTGGTTATTTCAAACAACAAAATTAAATTTTGTACGGCTCTAAAGCCACTTTAAATGCTGACAACAAAAAATATAATTTTTATTAAACTTAAAAAGGGTTGCCAATGTTTTGACCAATGACATACCTATTGTTCCTTCTGGATCAAACGAGTAAACTATCAGTAGTAAATATATGGACTCATATGGAACAGTTAATTCTGATGACTCTAAATCTTTTATAAAAATTAAAGAAAATGATTACAGCCGAGGAAAGAAATCACCTTATTGAAAGATAATGATTATCTCTATAAAAATTATATTCTTAATGGAATTGCAATTGATATATATGCTTATTACAGTAGGTGCAATAATCCAAAACAAGATTGGGAGGCCTTGAAAACATTATGATTCGAAAAAGGCAGGAGCAAAGAAGTATGTTGTTAGTCGCTATCCGAAGTATGAAATGGTTGATGAAAGGTCCATGGAGGCTCAATATCAAGAAATTCAAAATATTTCTCATGAGATCATCATTGAAGCTATGTTTTTATATGAACAATTTGACGTTTCTTTTATTATTGACAAATTATCTCCGAGTTTGAAAGATTTTAAAATTTTGTTTCGCCGCAAAAAAACAAAAGAATTTGTAATTGAGATTATGATTATTTTTCTTCGAAATGAAGAAGAATCTTAGAGACAAGATCAAAAAGAAAATGTCTTGGTTATTTCAAACAACAAAATTAAATTTTGTACGGCTCTAAAGCCACTTTAAATGCTGACAACAAAAAATATAATTTTTATTAAACTTAAAAAGGGTTGCCAATGTTTTGACCAATGACATACCTATTGTTCCTTCTGGATCAAACGAGTAAACTATCAGTAGTAAATATATGTACTCATATGGAACAGTTAATTCTGATGACTCTAAATCAGTTATAAAAATTAAAGAAAATGATTACAGCCGAGGAAAGAAATCACCTTATTGAAAGATAATGATTATCTCTATAAAAATTATATTCTTAATGGAATTGCAATTGATATATATGCTTATTACAGTAGGTGCAATAATCCAAAACAAGATTGGGAGGCCTTGAAAACATTATGATTCGAAAAAGGCAGGAGCAAAGAAGTATGTTGTTAGTCGCTATCCGAAGTATGAAATGGTTGATGAAAGGTCCATGGAGGCTCAATATCAAGAAATTCAAAATATTTCTCATGAGATCATCATTGAAGCTATGTTTTTATATGAACAATTTGACGTTTCTTTTATTATTGACAAATTATCTCCGAGTTTGAAAGATTTTAAAATTTTGTTTCGCCGCAAAAAAACAAAAGAATTTGTAATTGAGATTATGATTATTTTTCTTCGAAATGAAGAAGAATCTTAGAGACAAGATCAAAAAGAAAATGTCTTGGTTATTTCAAACAACAAAATTAAATTTTGTACGGCTCTAAAGCCATTTGGCAAACCACTAAATAATCAAAATTGTAGTGTTGTGAATCAGATTATGTACGAGAACCCTTCGAGGGCCCTAATTACTCCAATAGCTAGGAAAGTCACTTTAAATGCTGACAACAAAAAATATAATTTTTATTAAACTTAAAAAGGGTTGCCAATGTTTTGACCAATGACATACCTATTGTTCCTTCTGGATCAAACGAGTAAACTATCAGTAGTAAATATATGGACTCATATGGAACAGTTAGTTCTGATGACTCTAAATCTATTATAAAAATTAAGGAAAATGATTACAGCCGAGGAAAGAAATCACCTTATTGAAAGATAATGATTATCTCTATAAAAATTATATTCTTAATGGAATTGCAATTGATATATATGCTTATTACAGTAGGTGCAATAATCCAAAACAAGATTGGGAGAACTTGAAAAAATTATGATACGAAAAAGGCTGGAGCAAAGAAGTATGTTGTTAGTCGCTATCCGAAGTATGAAATGGTTGATGAAAGGTCCATGGAGGCTCAATATCAAGAAATTCAAAATATTTCTCATGAGATCATCATTGAAGCTATGTTTTTATATGAACAATTTGAAGTTGCTTTTATTATTGACAAATTATCTCCAAGTTTGAAAGATTTTAAAATTTTGTTTCGCCGCAAAAAAACAAAAGAATTTGTAATTGAGATTATGATTATTTTTCTTCGAAATGAAGAAGAATCTTAGAGACAAGATAAAAAAGAAAATGTCTTGGTTATTTCAAACAACAAAATTAAATTTTGTACGGCTCTAAAGCCACTTTAAATGCTGACAACAAAAAATATAATTTTTATTAAACTTAAAAAGGGTTGCCAATGTTTTGACCAATGACATACCTATTGTTCCTTCTGGATCAAACGAGTAAACTATCAGTAGTAAATATATGGACTCATATGGAACAGTTAATTCTGATGACTCTAAATCTATTATAAAAATTAAAGAAAATGATTACAGCCGAGGAAAGAAATCACCTTATTGAAAGATAATGATTATCTCTATAAAAATTATATTCTTAATAGAATTGCAATTGATATATATGCTTATTACAGTAGGTGCAATAATCCAAAACAAGATTGGGAGGCCTTGAAAAAATTATGATACGAAAAAGGCTGGAGCAAAGAAGTATGTTGTTAGTCGCTATCCGAAGTATGAAATGGTTGATGAAAGGTCCATGGAGGCTCAATATCAAGAAATTCGAAATATTTCTCATGAGATCATCATTGAAGCTATGTTTTTATATGAACAATTTGAAGTTGCTTTTATTATTGATAAATTATCTCCAAGTTTGAAAGATTTTAAAATTTTGTTTCGCCGCAAAAAAAGAAAAGAATTTGTAATTGAGATTATGATTATTTTTCTTCGAAATGAAGAAGAATGTTAGAGACAAGATCAAAAAGAAAATGTCTTGGTTATTTCAAACAACAAAATTAAATTTTGTACGGCTCTAAAGCCACTTTAAATGCTGACAACAAAAAATATAATTTTTATTAAACTTAAAAAGGGTTGCCAATGTTTTGACCAATGACATACCTATTGTTCCTTCTGGATCAAACGAGTAAACTATCAGTAGTAAATATATGTACTCATATGGAACAGTTAATTCTGATGACTCTAAATCAGTTATAAAAATTAAAGAAAATGATTACAGCCGAGGAAAGAAATCACCTTATTGAAAGATAATGATTATCTCTATAAAAATTATATTCTTAATGGAATTGCAATTGATATATATGCTTATTACAGTAGGTGCAATAATCCAAAACAAGATTGGGAGGCCTTGAAAACATTATGATTCGAAAAAGGCAGGAGCAAAGAAGTATGTTGTTAGTCGCTATCCGAAGTATGAAATGGTTGATGAAAGGTCCATGGAGGCTCAATATCAAGAAATTCAAAATATTTCTCATGAGATCATCATTGAAGCTATGTTTTTATATGAACAATTTGACGTTTCTTTTATTATTGACAAATTATCTCCGAGTTTGAAAGATTTTAAAATTTTGTTTCGCCGCAAAAAAACAAAAGAATTTGTAATTGAGATTATGATTATTTTTCTTCGAAATGAAGAAGAATCTTAGAGACAAGATCAAAAAGAAAATGTCTTGGTTATTTCAAACAACAAAATTAAATTTTGTACGGCTCTAAAGCCATTTGGCAAACCACTAAATAATCAAAATTGTAGTGTTGTGAATCAGATTATGTACGAGAACCCTTCGAGGGCCCTAATTACTCCAATAGCTAGGAAAGTCACTTTAAATGCTGACAACAAAAAATATAATTTTTATTAAACTTAAAAAGGGTTGCCAATGTTTTGACCAATGACATACCTATTGTTCCTTCTGGATCAAACGAGTAAACTATCAGTAGTAAATATATGGACTCATATGGAACAGTTAGTTCTGATGACTCTAAATCTATTATAAAAATTAAGGAAAATGATTACAGCCGAGGAAAGAAATCACCTTATTGAAAGATAATGATTATCTCTATAAAAATTATATTCTTAATGGAATTGCAATTGATATATATGCTTATTACAGTAGGTGCAATAATCCAAAACAAGATTGGGAGAACTTGAAAAAATTATGATACGAAAAAGGCTGGAGCAAAGAAGTATGTTGTTAGTCGCTATCCGAAGTATGAAATGGTTGATGAAAGGTCCATGGAGGCTCAATATCAAGAAATTCAAAATATTTCTCATGAGATCATCATTGAAGCTATGTTTTTATATGAACAATTTGAAGTTGCTTTTATTATTGACAAATTATCTCCAAGTTTGAAAGATTTTAAAATTTTGTTTCGCCGCAAAAAAACAAAAGAATTTGTAATTGAGATTATGATTATTTTTCTTCGAAATGAAGAAGAATCTTAGAGACAAGATAAAAAAGAAAATGTCTTGGTTATTTCAAACAACAAAATTAAATTTTGTACGGCTCTAAAGCCACTTTAAATGCTGACAACAAAAAATATAATTTTTATTAAACTTAAAAAGGGTTGCCAATGTTTTGACCAATGACATACCTATTGTTCCTTCTGGATCAAACGAGTAAACTATCAGTAGTAAATATATGGACTCATATGGAACAGTTAATTCTGATGACTCTAAATCTATTATAAAAATTAAAGAAAATGATTACAGCCGAGGAAAGAAATCACCTTATTGAAAGATAATGATTATCTCTATAAAAATTATATTCTTAATAGAATTGCAATTGATATATATGCTTATTACAGTAGGTGCAATAATCCAAAACAAGATTGGGAGGCCTTGAAAAAATTATGATACGAAAAAGGCTGGAGCAAAGAAGTATGTTGTTAGTCGCTATCCGAAGTATGAAATGGTTGATGAAAGGTCCATGGAGGCTCAATATCAAGAAATTCGAAATATTTCTCATGAGATCATCATTGAAGCTATGTTTTTATATGAACAATTTGAAGTTGCTTTTATTATTGATAAATTATCTCCAAGTTTGAAAGATTTTAAAATTTTGTTTCGCCGCAAAAAAAGAAAAGAATTTGTAATTGAGATTATGATTATTTTTCTTCGAAATGAAGAAGAATGTTAGAGACAAGATCAAAAAGAAAATGTCTTGGTTATTTCAAACAACAAAATTAAATTTTGTACGGCTCTAAAGCCACTTTAAATGCTGACAACAAAAAATATAATTTTTATTAAACTTAAAAAGGGTTGCCAATGTTTTGACCAATGACATACCTATTGTTCCTTCTGGATCAAACGAGTAAACTATCAGTAGTAAATATATGGACTCATATGGAACAGTTAATTCTGATGACTCTAAATCTATTATAAAAATTAAGGAAAATGATTACAGCCGAGGAAAGAAATCACCTTATTGAAAGATAATGATTATCTCTATAAAAATTATATTCTTAATGGAATTGCAATTGATATATATGCTTATTACAGTAGGTGCAATAATCCAAAACAAGATTGGGAGAACTTGAAAAAATTATGATACGAAAAAGGCTGGAGCAAAGAAGTATGTTGTTAGTCGCTATCCGAAGTATGAAATGGTTGATGAAAGGTCCATGGAGGCTCAATATCAAGAAATTCAAAATATTTCTCATGAGATCATCATTGAAGCTATGTTTTTATATGAACAATTTGAAGTTGCTTTTATTATTGACAAATTATCTCCAAGTTTGAAAGATTTTAAAATTTTGTTTCGCCGCAAAAAAACAAAAGAATTTGTAATTGAGATTATGATTATTTTTCTTCGAAATGAAGAAGAATCTTAGAGACAAGATAAAAAAGAAAATGTCTTGGTTATTTCAAACAACAAAATTAAATTTTGTACGGCTCTAAAGCCACTTTAAATGCTGACAACAAAAAATATAATTTTTATTAAACTTAAAAAGGGTTGCCAATGTTTTGACCAATGACATACCTATTGTTCCTTCTGGATCAAACGAGTAAACTATCAGTAGTAAATATATGGACTCATATGGAACAGTTAATTCTGATGACTCTAAATCTATTATAAAAATTAAAGAAAATGATTACAGCCGAGGAAAGAAATCACCTTATTGAAAGATAATGATTATCTCTATAAAAATTATATTCTTAATAGAATTGCAATTGATATATATGCTTATTACAGTAGGTGCAATAATCCAAAACAAGATTGGGAGGCCTTGAAAAAATTATGATACGAAAAAGGCTGGAGCAAAGAAGTATGTTGTTAGTCGCTATCCGAAGTATGAAATGGTTGATGAAAGGTCCATGGAGGCTCAATATCAAGAAATTCGAAATATTTCTCATGAGATCATCATTGAAGCTATGTTTTTATATGAACAATTTGAAGTTGCTTTTATTATTGATAAATTATCTCCAAGTTTGAAAGATTTTAAAATTTTGTTTCGCCGCAAAAAAAGAAAAGAATTTGTAATTGAGATTATGATTATTTTTCTTCGAAATGAAGAAGAATGTTAGAGACAAGATCAAAAAGAAAATGTCTTAGTTATTTCAAACAACAAAATTAAATTTTGTACGGCTCTAAAGCCACTTTAAATGCTGACAACAAAAAATATAATTTTTATTAAACTTAAAAAGGGTTGCCAATGTTTTGACCAATGACATACCTATTGTTCCTTCTGGATCAAACGAGTAAACTATCAGTAGTAAATATATGGACTCATATGGAACAGTTAATTCTGATGACTCTAAATCTATTATAAAAATTAAAGAAAATGATTACAGCCGAGGAAAGAAATCACCTTATTGAAGGATAATGATTATCTTTATAAAAATTATATTCTTAATGGAATTGCAATTGATATATATGCTTATTACAGTAGGTGCAATAATCCAAAACAAGATTGGGAGGCCTTGAAAACATTATGATACGAAAAAGGCTGGAGCAAAGAAGTATGTTGTTAGTCGCTATCCGAAGTATGAAATGGTTGATGAAAGGTCCATGGAGGCTCAATATCAAGAAATTCAAAATATTTCTCATGAGATCATCATTGAAGCTATGTTTTTATATGAACAATTTGACGTTTCTTTTATTATTGACAAATTATCTCCGAGTTTGAAAGATTTTAAAATTTTGTTTCGCCGCAAAAAAACAAAAGAATTTGTAATTGAGATTATGATTATTTTTCTTCGAAATGAAGAAGAATCTTAGAGACAAGATCAAAAAGAAAATGTCTTGGTTATTTCAAACAACAAAATTAAATTTTGTACGGCTCTAAAGCCACTTTAAATGCTGACAACAAAAAATATAATTTTTATTAAACTTAAAAAGGGTTGCCAATGTTTTGACCAATGACATACCTATTGTTCCTTCTGGATCAAACGAGTAAACTATCAGTAGTAAATATATGTACTCATATGGAACAGTTAATTCTGATGACTCTAAATCAGTTATAAAAATTAAAGAAAATGATTACAGCCGAGGAAAGAAATCACCTTATTGAAAGATAATGATTATCTCTATAAAAATTATATTCTTAATGGAATTGCAATTGATATATATGCTTATTACAGTAGGTGCAATAATCCAAAACAAGATTGGGAGGCCTTGAAAACATTATGATTCGAAAAAGGCAGGAGCAAAGAAGTATGTTGTTAGTCGCTATCCGAAGTATGAAATGGTTGATGAAAGGTCCATGGAGGCTCAATATCAAGAAATTCAAAATATTTCTCATGAGATCATCATTGAAGCTATGTTTTTATATGAACAATTTGACGTTTCTTTTATTATTGACAAATTATCTCCGAGTTTGAAAGATTTTAAAATTTTGTTTCGCCGCAAAAAAACAAAAGAATTTGTAATTGAGATTATGATTATTTTTCTTCGAAATGAAGAAGAATCTTAGAGACAAGATCAAAAAGAAAATGTCTTGGTTATTTCAAACAACAAAATTAAATTTTGTACGGCTCTAAAGCCATTTGGCAAACCACTAAATAATCAAAATTGTAGTGTTGTGAATCAGATTATGTACGAGAACCCTTCGAGGGCCCTAATTACTCCAATAGCTAGGAAAGTCACTTTAAATGCTGACAACAAAAAATATAATTTTTATTAAACTTAAAAAGGGTTGCCAATGTTTTGACCAATGACATACCTATTGTTCCTTCTGGATCAAACGAGTAAACTATCAGTAGTAAATATATGGACTCATATGGAACAGTTAGTTCTGATGACTCTAAATCTATTATAAAAATTAAGGAAAATGATTACAGCCGAGGAAAGAAATCACCTTATTGAAAGATAATGATTATCTCTATAAAAATTATATTCTTAATGGAATTGCAATTGATATATATGCTTATTACAGTAGGTGCAATAATCCAAAACAAGATTGGGAGAACTTGAAAAAATTATGATACGAAAAAGGCTGGAGCAAAGAAGTATGTTGTTAGTCGCTATCCGAAGTATGAAATGGTTGATGAAAGGTCCATGGAGGCTCAATATCAAGAAATTCAAAATATTTCTCATGAGATCATCATTGAAGCTATGTTTTTATATGAACAATTTGAAGTTGCTTTTATTATTGACAAATTATCTCCAAGTTTGAAAGATTTTAAAATTTTGTTTCGCCGCAAAAAAACAAAAGAATTTGTAATTGAGATTATGATTATTTTTCTTCGAAATGAAGAAGAATCTTAGAGACAAGATAAAAAAGAAAATGTCTTGGTTATTTCAAACAACAAAATTAAATTTTGTACGGCTCTAAAGCCACTTTAAATGCTGACAACAAAAAATATAATTTTTATTAAACTTAAAAAGGGTTGCCAATGTTTTGACCAATGACATACCTATTGTTCCTTCTGGATCAAACGAGTAAACTATCAGTAGTAAATATATGGACTCATATGGAACAGTTAATTCTGATGACTCTAAATCTTTTATAAAAATTAAAGAAAATGATTACAGCCGAGGAAAGAAATCACCTTATTGAAAGATAATGATTATCTCTATAAAAATTATATTCTTAATGGAATTGCAATTGATATATATGCTTATTACAGTAGGTGCAATAATCCAAAACAAGATTGGGAGGCCTTGAAAACATTATGATTCGAAAAAGGCAGGAGCAAAGAAGTATGTTGTTAGTCGCTATCCGAAGTATGAAATGGTTGATGAAAGGTCCATGGAGGCTCAATATCAAGAAATTCAAAATATTTCTCATGAGATCATCATTGAAGCTATGTTTTTATATGAACAATTTGACGTTTCTTTTATTATTGACAAATTATCTCCGAGTTTGAAAGATTTTAAAATTTTGTTTCGCCGCAAAAAAACAAAAGAATTTGTAATTGAGATTATGATTATTTTTCTTCGAAATGAAGAAGAATCTTAGAGACAAGATCAAAAAGAAAATGTCTTGGTTATTTCAAACAACAAAATTAAATTTTGTACGGCTCTAAAGCCACTTTAAATGCTGACAACAAAAAATATAATTTTTATTAAACTTAAAAAGGGTTGCCAATGTTTTGACCAATGACATACCTATTGTTCCTTCTGGATCAAACGAGTAAACTATCAGTAGTAAATATATGTACTCATATGGAACAGTTAATTCTGATGACTCTAAATCAGTTATAAAAATTAAAGAAAATGATTACAGCCGAGGAAAGAAATCACCTTATTGAAAGATAATGATTATCTCTATAAAAATTATATTCTTAATGGAATTGCAATTGATATATATGCTTATTACAGTAGGTGCAATAATCCAAAACAAGATTGGGAGGCCTTGAAAACATTATGATTCGAAAAAGGCAGGAGCAAAGAAGTATGTTGTTAGTCGCTATCCGAAGTATGAAATGGTTGATGAAAGGTCCATGGAGGCTCAATATCAAGAAATTCAAAATATTTCTCATGAGATCATCATTGAAGCTATGTTTTTATATGAACAATTTGACGTTTCTTTTATTATTGACAAATTATCTCCGAGTTTGAAAGATTTTAAAATTTTGTTTCGCCGCAAAAAAACAAAAGAATTTGTAATTGAGATTATGATTATTTTTCTTCGAAATGAAGAAGAATCTTAGAGACAAGATCAAAAAGAAAATGTCTTGGTTATTTCAAACAACAAAATTAAATTTTGTACGGCTCTAAAGCCATTTGGCAAACCACTAAATAATCAAAATTGTAGTGTTGTGAATCAGATTATGTACGAGAACCCTTCGAGGGCCCTAATTACTCCAATAGCTAGGAAAGTCACTTTAAATGCTGACAACAAAAAATATAATTTTTATTAAACTTAAAAAGGGTTGCCAATGTTTTGACCAATGACATACCTATTGTTCCTTCTGGATCAAACGAGTAAACTATCAGTAGTAAATATATGGACTCATATGGAACAGTTAGTTCTGATGACTCTAAATCTATTATAAAAATTAAGGAAAATGATTACAGCCGAGGAAAGAAATCACCTTATTGAAAGATAATGATTATCTCTATAAAAATTATATTCTTAATGGAATTGCAATTGATATATATGCTTATTACAGTAGGTGCAATAATCCAAAACAAGATTGGGAGAACTTGAAAAAATTATGATACGAAAAAGGCTGGAGCAAAGAAGTATGTTGTTAGTCGCTATCCGAAGTATGAAATGGTTGATGAAAGGTCCATGGAGGCTCAATATCAAGAAATTCAAAATATTTCTCATGAGATCATCATTGAAGCTATGTTTTTATATGAACAATTTGAAGTTGCTTTTATTATTGACAAATTATCTCCAAGTTTGAAAGATTTTAAAATTTTGTTTCGCCGCAAAAAAACAAAAGAATTTGTAATTGAGATTATGATTATTTTTCTTCGAAATGAAGAAGAATCTTAGAGACAAGATAAAAAAGAAAATGTCTTGGTTATTTCAAACAACAAAATTAAATTTTGTACGGCTCTAAAGCCACTTTAAATGCTGACAACAAAAAATATAATTTTTATTAAACTTAAAAAGGGTTGCCAATGTTTTGACCAATGACATACCTATTGTTCCTTCTGGATCAAACGAGTAAACTATCAGTAGTAAATATATGGACTCATATGGAACAGTTAATTCTGATGACTCTAAATCTATTATAAAAATTAAAGAAAATGATTACAGCCGAGGAAAGAAATCACCTTATTGAAAGATAATGATTATCTCTATAAAAATTATATTCTTAATAGAATTGCAATTGATATATATGCTTATTACAGTAGGTGCAATAATCCAAAACAAGATTGGGAGGCCTTGAAAAAATTATGATACGAAAAAGGCTGGAGCAAAGAAGTATGTTGTTAGTCGCTATCCGAAGTATGAAATGGTTGATGAAAGGTCCATGGAGGCTCAATATCAAGAAATTCGAAATATTTCTCATGAGATCATCATTGAAGCTATGTTTTTATATGAACAATTTGAAGTTGCTTTTATTATTGATAAATTATCTCCAAGTTTGAAAGATTTTAAAATTTTGTTTCGCCGCAAAAAAAGAAAAGAATTTGTAATTGAGATTATGATTATTTTTCTTCGAAATGAAGAAGAATGTTAGAGACAAGATCAAAAAGAAAATGTCTTGGTTATTTCAAACAACAAAATTAAATTTTGTACGGCTCTAAAGCCACTTTAAATGCTGACAACAAAAAATATAATTTTTATTAAACTTAAAAAGGGTTGCCAATGTTTTGACCAATGACATACCTATTGTTCCTTCTGGATCAAACGAGTAAACTATCAGTAGTAAATATATGTACTCATATGGAACAGTTAATTCTGATGACTCTAAATCAGTTATAAAAATTAAAGAAAATGATTACAGCCGAGGAAAGAAATCACCTTATTGAAAGATAATGATTATCTCTATAAAAATTATATTCTTAATGGAATTGCAATTGATATATATGCTTATTACAGTAGGTGCAATAATCCAAAACAAGATTGGGAGGCCTTGAAAACATTATGATTCGAAAAAGGCAGGAGCAAAGAAGTATGTTGTTAGTCGCTATCCGAAGTATGAAATGGTTGATGAAAGGTCCATGGAGGCTCAATATCAAGAAATTCAAAATATTTCTCATGAGATCATCATTGAAGCTATGTTTTTATATGAACAATTTGACGTTTCTTTTATTATTGACAAATTATCTCCGAGTTTGAAAGATTTTAAAATTTTGTTTCGCCGCAAAAAAACAAAAGAATTTGTAATTGAGATTATGATTATTTTTCTTCGAAATGAAGAAGAATCTTAGAGACAAGATCAAAAAGAAAATGTCTTGGTTATTTCAAACAACAAAATTAAATTTTGTACGGCTCTAAAGCCATTTGGCAAACCACTAAATAATCAAAATTGTAGTGTTGTGAATCAGATTATGTACGAGAACCCTTCGAGGGCCCTAATTACTCCAATAGCTAGGAAAGTCACTTTAAATGCTGACAACAAAAAATATAATTTTTATTAAACTTAAAAAGGGTTGCCAATGTTTTGACCAATGACATACCTATTGTTCCTTCTGGATCAAACGAGTAAACTATCAGTAGTAAATATATGGACTCATATGGAACAGTTAGTTCTGATGACTCTAAATCTATTATAAAAATTAAGGAAAATGATTACAGCCGAGGAAAGAAATCACCTTATTGAAAGATAATGATTATCTCTATAAAAATTATATTCTTAATGGAATTGCAATTGATATATATGCTTATTACAGTAGGTGCAATAATCCAAAACAAGATTGGGAGAACTTGAAAAAATTATGATACGAAAAAGGCTGGAGCAAAGAAGTATGTTGTTAGTCGCTATCCGAAGTATGAAATGGTTGATGAAAGGTCCATGGAGGCTCAATATCAAGAAATTCAAAATATTTCTCATGAGATCATCATTGAAGCTATGTTTTTATATGAACAATTTGAAGTTGCTTTTATTATTGACAAATTATCTCCAAGTTTGAAAGATTTTAAAATTTTGTTTCGCCGCAAAAAAACAAAAGAATTTGTAATTGAGATTATGATTATTTTTCTTCGAAATGAAGAAGAATCTTAGAGACAAGATAAAAAAGAAAATGTCTTGGTTATTTCAAACAACAAAATTAAATTTTGTACGGCTCTAAAGCCACTTTAAATGCTGACAACAAAAAATATAATTTTTATTAAACTTAAAAAGGGTTGCCAATGTTTTGACCAATGACATACCTATTGTTCCTTCTGGATCAAACGAGTAAACTATCAGTAGTAAATATATGGACTCATATGGAACAGTTAATTCTGATGACTCTAAATCTATTATAAAAATTAAAGAAAATGATTACAGCCGAGGAAAGAAATCACCTTATTGAAAGATAATGATTATCTCTATAAAAATTATATTCTTAATAGAATTGCAATTGATATATATGCTTATTACAGTAGGTGCAATAATCCAAAACAAGATTGGGAGGCCTTGAAAACATTATGATTCGAAAAAGGCAGGAGCAAAGAAGTATGTTGTTAGTCGCTATCCGAAGTATGAAATGGTTGATGAAAGGTCCATGGAGGCTCAATATCAAGAAATTCAAAATATTTCTCATGAGATCATCATTGAAGCTATGTTTTTATATGAACAATTTGACGTTTCTTTTATTATTGACAAATTATCTCCGAGTTTGAAAGATTTTAAAATTTTGTTTCGCCGCAAAAAAACAAAAGAATTTGTAATTGAGATTATGATTATTTTTCTTCGAAATGAAGAAGAATCTTAGAGACAAGATCAAAAAGAAAATGTCTTGGTTATTTCAAACAACAAAATTAAATTTTGTACGGCTCTAAAGCCATTTGGCAAACCACTAAATAATCAAAATTGTAGTGTTTTGAATCAGATTATGTACGAGAACCCTTCGAGGGCCCTAATTACTCCAATAGCTTGGAAAGTCACTTTAAATGCTGACAACAAAAAATATAATTTTTATTAAACTTAAAAAGGGTTGCCAATGTTTTGACTAATGACATACCTATTGTTCCTTCTGGATCAAACGAGTAAACTATCAGTAGTAAATATATGGACTCATATGGAACAGTTAGTTCTGATGACTCTAAATCTATTATAAAAATTAAGGAAAATGATTACAGCCGAGGAAAGAAATCACCTTATTGAAAGATAATGATTATCTCTATAAAAATTATATTCTTAATGGAATTGCAATTGATATATATGCTTATTACAGTAGGTGCAATAATCCAAAACAAGATTGGGAGAACTTGAAAAAATTATGATATGAAAAAGGCTGGAGCAAAGAAGTATGTTGTTAGTCGCTATCCGAAGTATGAAATGGTTGATGAAAGGTCCATGGAGGCTCAATATCAAGAAATTCAAAATATTTCTCATGAGATCATCATTGAAGCTATGTTTTTATATGAACAATTTGAAGTTGCTTTTATTATTGACAAATTATCTCCAAGTTTGAAAGATTTTAAAATTTTGTTTCGCCGCAAAAAAACAAAAGAATTTGTAATTGAGATTATGATTATTTTTCTTCGAAATGAAGAAGAATCTTAGAGACAAGATAAAAAAGAAAATGTCTTGGTTATTTCAAACAACAAAATTAAATTTTGTACGGCTCTAAAGCCACTTTAAATGCTGACAACAAAAAATATAATTTTTATTAAACTTAAAAAGGGTTGCCAATGTTTTGACCAATGACATACCTATTGTTCCTTCTGGATCAAACGAGTAAACTATCAGTAGTAAATATATGGACTCATATGGAACAGTTAATTCTGATGACTCTAAATCTATTATAAAAATTAAAGAAAATGATTACAGCCGAGGAAAGAAATCACCTTATTGAAAGATAATGATTATCTCTATAAAAATTATATTCTTAATAGAATTGCAATTGATATATATGCTTATTACAGTAGGTGCAATAATCCAAAACAAGATTGGGAGGCCTTGAAAAAATTATGATACGAAAAAGGCTGGAGCAAAGAAGTATGTTGTTAGTCGCTATCCGAAGTATGAAATGGTTGATGAAAGGTCCATGGAGGCTCAATATCAAGAAATTCGAAATATTTCTCATGAGATCATCATTGAAGCTATGTTTTTATATGAACAATTTGAAGTTGCTTTTATTATTGATAAATTATCTCCAAGTTTGAAAGATTTTAAAATTTTGTTTCGCCGCAAAAAAAGAAAAGAATTTGTAATTGAGATTATGATTATTTTTCTTCGAAATGAAGAAGAATGTTAGAGACAAGATCAAAAAGAAAATGTCTTGGTTATTTCAAACAACAAAATTAAATTTTGTACGGCTCTAAAGCCACTTTAAATGCTGACAACAAAAAATATAATTTTTATTAAACTTAAAAAGGGTTGCCAATGTTTTGACCAATGACATACCTATTGTTCCTTCTGGATCAAACGAGTAAACTATCAGTAGTAAATATATGGACTCATATGGAACAGTTAATTCTGATGACTCTAAATCTATTATAAAAATTAAAGAAAATGATTACAGCCGAGGAAAGAAATCACCTTATTGAAGGATAATGATTATCTCTATAAAAATTATATTCTTAATGGAATTGCAATTGATATATAGGCTTATTACAGTAGGTGCAATAATCCAAAACAAGATTGGGAGGCCTTGAAAACATTATGATTCGAAAAAGGCAGGAGCAAAGAAGTATGTTGTTAGTCGCTATCCGAAGTATGAAATGGTTGATGAAAGGTCCATGGAGGCTCAATATCAAGAAATTCAAAATATTTCTCATGAGATCATCATTGAAGCTATGTTTTTATATGAACAATTTGACGTTTCTTTTATTATTGACAAATTATCTCCGAGTTTGAAAGATTTTAAAATTTTGTTTCGCCGCAAAAAAACAAAAGAATTTGTAATTGAGATTATGATTATTTTTCTTCGAAATGAAGAAGAATCTTAGAGACAAGATCAAAAAGAAAATGTCTTGGTTATTTCAAACAACAAAATTAAATTTTGTACGGCTCTAAAGCCATTTGGCAAACCACTAAATAATCAAAATTGTAGTGTTGTGAATCAGATTATGTACGAGAACCCTTCGAGGGCCCTAATTACTCCAATAGCTAGGAAAGTCACTTTAAATGCTGACAACAAAAAATATAATTTTTATTAAACTTAAAAAGGGTTGCCAATGTTTTGACCAATGACATACCTATTGTTCCTTCTGGATCAAACGAGTAAACTATCAGTAGTAAATATATGGACTCATATGGAACAGTTAGTTCTGATGACTCTAAATCTATTATAAAAATTAAGGAAAATGATTACAGCCGAGGAAAGAAATCACCTTATTGAAAGATAATGATTATCTCTATAAAAATTATATTCTTAATGGAATTGCAATTGATATATATGCTTATTACAGTAGGTGCAATAATCCAAAACAAGATTGGGAGAACTTGAAAAAATTATGATACGAAAAAGGCTGGAGCAAAGAAGTATGTTGTTAGTCGCTATCCGAAGTATGAAATGGTTGATGAAAGGTCCATGGAGGCTCAATATCAAGAAATTCAAAATATTTCTCATGAGATCATCATTGAAGCTATGTTTTTATATGAACAATTTGAAGTTGCTTTTATTATTGACAAATTATCTCCAAGTTTGAAAGATTTTAAAATTTTGTTTCGCCGCAAAAAAACAAAAGAATTTGTAATTGAGATTATGATTATTTTTCTTCGAAATGAAGAAGAATCTTAGAGACAAGATAAAAAAGAAAATGTCTTGGTTATTTCAAACAACAAAATTAAATTTTGTACGGCTCTAAAGCCACTTTAAATGCTGACAACAAAAAATATAATTTTTATTAAACTTAAAAAGGGTTGCCAATGTTTTGACCAATGACATACCTATTGTTCCTTCTGGATCAAACGAGTAAACTATCAGTAGTAAATATATGGACTCATATGGAACAGTTAATTCTGATGACTCTAAATCTATTATAAAAATTAAAGAAAATGATTACAGCCGAGGAAAGAAATCACCTTATTGAAAGATAATGATTATCTCTATAAAAATTATATTCTTAATAGAATTGCAATTGATATATATGCTTATTACAGTAGGTGCAATAATCCAAAACAAGATTGGGAGGCCTTGAAAACATTATGATTCGAAAAAGGCAGGAGCAAAGAAGTATGTTGTTAGTCGCTATCCGAAGTATGAAATGGTTGATGAAAGGTCCATGGAGGCTCAATATCAAGAAATTCAAAATATTTCTCATGAGATCATCATTGAAGCTATGTTTTTATATGAACAATTTGACGTTTCTTTTATTATTGACAAATTATCTCCGAGTTTGAAAGATTTTAAAATTTTGTTTCGCCGCAAAAAAACAAAAGAATTTGTAATTGAGATTATGATTATTTTTCTTCGAAATGAAGAAGAATCTTAGAGACAAGATCAAAAAGAAAATGTCTTGGTTATTTCAAACAACAAAATTAAATTTTGTACGGCTCTAAAGCCATTTGGCAAACCACTAAATAATCAAAATTGTAGTGTTTTGAATCAGATTATGTACGAGAACCCTTCGAGGGCCCTAATTACTCCAATAGCTTGGAAAGTCACTTTAAATGCTGACAACAAAAAATATAATTTTTATTAAACTTAAAAAGGGTTGCCAATGTTTTGACTAATGACATACCTATTGTTCCTTCTGGATCAAACGAGTAAACTATCAGTAGTAAATATATGGACTCATATGGAACAGTTAGTTCTGATGACTCTAAATCTATTATAAAAATTAAGGAAAATGATTACAGCCGAGGAAAGAAATCACCTTATTGAAAGATAATGATTATCTCTATAAAAATTATATTCTTAATGGAATTGCAATTGATATATATGCTTATTACAGTAGGTGCAATAATCCAAAACAAGATTGGGAGAACTTGAAAAAATTATGATATGAAAAAGGCTGGAGCAAAGAAGTATGTTGTTAGTCGCTATCCGAAGTATGAAATGGTTGATGAAAGGTCCATGGAGGCTCAATATCAAGAAATTCAAAATATTTCTCATGAGATCATCATTGAAGCTATGTTTTTATATGAACAATTTGAAGTTGCTTTTATTATTGACAAATTATCTCCAAGTTTGAAAGATTTTAAAATTTTGTTTCGCCGCAAAAAAACAAAAGAATTTGTAATTGAGATTATGATTATTTTTCTTCGAAATGAAGAAGAATCTTAGAGACAAGATAAAAAAGAAAATGTCTTGGTTATTTCAAACAACAAAATTAAATTTTGTACGGCTCTAAAGCCACTTTAAATGCTGACAACAAAAAATATAATTTTTATTAAACTTAAAAAGGGTTGCCAATGTTTTGACCAATGACATACCTATTGTTCCTTCTGGATCAAACGAGTAAACTATCAGTAGTAAATATATGGACTCATATGGAACAGTTAATTCTGATGACTCTAAATCTATTATAAAAATTAAAGAAAATGATTACAGCCGAGGAAAGAAATCACCTTATTGAAAGATAATGATTATCTCTATAAAAATTATATTCTTAATAGAATTGCAATTGATATATATGCTTATTACAGTAGGTGCAATAATCCAAAACAAGATTGGGAGGCCTTGAAAAAATTATGATACGAAAAAGGCTGGAGCAAAGAAGTATGTTGTTAGTCGCTATCCGAAGTATGAAATGGTTGATGAAAGGTCCATGGAGGCTCAATATCAAGAAATTCGAAATATTTCTCATGAGATCATCATTGAAGCTATGTTTTTATATGAACAATTTGAAGTTGCTTTTATTATTGATAAATTATCTCCAAGTTTGAAAGATTTTAAAATTTTGTTTTGCCGCAAAAAAAGAAAAGAATTTGTAATTGAGATTATGATTATTTTTCTTCGAAATGAAGAAGAATGTTAGAGACAAGATCAAAAAGAAAATGTCTTGGTTATTTCAAACAACAAAATTAAATTTTGTACGGCTCTAAAGCCACTTTAAATGCTGACAACAAAAAATATAATTTTTATTAAACTTAAAAAGGGTTGCCAATGTTTTGACCAATGACATACCTATTGTTCCTTCTGGATCAAACGAGTAAACTATCAGTAGTAAATATATGGACTCATATGGAACAGTTAATTCTGATGACTCTAAATCTATTATAAAAATTAAAGAAAATGATTACAGCCGAGGAAAGAAATCACCTTATTGAAGGATAATGATTATCTCTATAAAAATTATATTCTTAATGGAATTGCAATTGATATATAGGCTTATTACAGTAGGTGCAATAATCCAAAACAAGATTGGGAGGCCTTGAAAACATTATGATACGAAAAAGGCTGGAGCAAAGAAGTATGTTGTTAGTCGCTATCCGAAGTATGAAATGGTTGATGAAAGGTCCATGGAGGCTCAATATCAAGAAATTCAAAATATTTCTCATGAGATCATCATTGAAGCTATGTTTTTATATGAACAATTTGACGTTTCTTTTATTATTGACAAATTATCTCCGAGTTTGAAAGATTTTAAAATTTTGTTTCGCCGCAAAAAAACAAAAGAATTTGTAATTGAGATTATGATTATTTTTCTTCGAAATGAAGAAGAATCTTAGAGACAAGATCAAAAAGAAAATGTCTTGGTTATTTCAAACAACAAAATTAAATTTTGTACGGCTCTAAAGCCACTTTAAATGCTGACAACAAAAAATATAATTTTTATTAAACTTAAAAAGGGTTGCCAATGTTTTGACCAATGACATACCTATTGTTCCTTCTGGATCAAACGAGTAAACTATCAGTAGTAAATATATGGACTCATATGGAACAGTTAATTCTGATGACTCTAAATCTTTTATAAAAATTAAAGAAAATGATTACAGCCGAGGAAAGAAATCACCTTATTGAAAGATAATGATTATCTCTATAAAAATTATATTCTTAATGGAATTGCAATTGATATATATGCTTATTACAGTAGGTGCAATAATCCAAAACAAGATTGGGAGGCCTTGAAAACATTATGATTCGAAAAAGGCAGGAGCAAAGAAGTATGTTGTTAGTCGCTATCCGAAGTATGAAATGGTTGATGAAAGGTCCATGGAGGCTCAATATCAAGAAATTCAAAATATTTCTCATGAGATCATCATTGAAGCTATGTTTTTATATGAACAATTTGACGTTTCTTTTATTATTGACAAATTATCTCCGAGTTTGAAAGATTTTAAAATTTTGTTTCGCCGCAAAAAAACAAAAGAATTTGTAATTGAGATTATGATTATTTTTCTTCGAAATGAAGAAGAATCTTAGAGACAAGATCAAAAAGAAAATGTCTTGGTTATTTCAAACAACAAAATTAAATTTTGTACGGCTCTAAAGCCATTTGGCAAACCACTAAATAATCAAAATTGTAGTGTTGTGAATCGGATTATGTACGAGAACCCTTCGAGGGCCCTAATTACTCCAATAGCTAGGAAAGTCACTTTAAATGCTGACAACAAAAAATATAATTTTTATTAAACTTAAAAAGGGTTGCCAATGTTTTGACCAATGACATACCTATTGTTCCTTCTGGATCAAACGAGTAAACTATCAGTAGTAAATATATGGACTCATATGGAACAGTTAGTTCTGATGACTCTAAATCTATTATAAAAATTAAGGAAAATGATTACAGCCGAGGAAAGAAATCACCTTATTGAAAGATAATGATTATCTCTATAAAAATTATATTCTTAATGGAATTGCAATTGATATATATGCTTATTACAGTAGGTGCAATAATCCAAAACAAGATTGGGAGAACTTGAAAAAATTATGATACGAAAAAGGCTGGAGCAAAGAAGTATGTTGTTAGTCGCTATCCGAAGTATGAAATGGTTGATGAAAGGTCCATGGAGGCTCAATATCAAGAAATTCAAAATATTTCTCATGAGATCATCATTGAAGCTATGTTTTTATATGAACAATTTGACGTTTCTTTTATTATTGACAAATTATCTCCGAGTTTGAAAGATTTTAAAATTTTGTTTCGCCGCAAAAAAACAAAAGAATTTGCAATTGAGATTATGATTATTTTTCTTCGAAATGAAGAAGAATCTTAGAGACAAGATCAAAAAGAAAATGTCTTGGTTATTTCAAACAACAAAATTAAATTTTGTACGGCTCTAAAGCCATTTGGCAAACCACTAAATAATCAAAATTGTAGTGTTGTGAATCAGATTATGTACGACAACCCTTCGAGGGCCCTAATTACTCCAATAGCTAGGAAAGTCACTTTAAATGCTGACAACAAAAAATATAATTTTTATTAAACTTAAAAAGGGTTGCCAATGTTTTGACCAATGACATACCTATTGTTCCTTCTGGATCAAACGAGTAAACTATCAGTAGTAAATATATGGACTCATATGGAACAGTTAGTTCTGATGACTCTAAATCTATTATAAAAATTAAGGAAAATGATTACAGCCGAGGAAAGAAATCACCTTATTGAAAGATAATGATTATCTCTATAAAAATTATATTCTTAATGGAATTGCAATTGATATATATGCTTATTACAGTAGGTGCAATAATCCAAAACAAGATTGGGAGAACTTGAAAAAATTATGATACGAAAAAGGCTGGAGCAAAGAAGTATGTTGTTAGTCGCTATCCGAAGTATGAAATGGTTGATGAAAGGTCCATGGAGGCTCAATATCAAGAAATTCAAAATATTTCTCATGAGATCATCATTGAAGCTATGTTTTTATATGAACAATTTGACGTTTCTTTTATTATTGACAAATTATCTCCGAGTTTGAAAGATTTTAAAATTTTGTTTCGCCGCAAAAAAACAAAAGAATTTGTAATTGAGATTATGATTATTTTTCTTCGAAATGAAGAAGAATCTTAGAGACAAGATCAAAAAGAAAATGTCTTGGTTATTTCAAACAACAAAATTAAATTTTGTACGGCTCTAAAGCCATTTGGCAAACCACTAAATAATCAAAATTGTAGTGTTGTGAATCAGATTATGTACGAGAACCCTTCGAGGGCCCTAATTACTCCAATAGCTAGGAAAGTCACTTTAAATGCTGACAACAAAAAATATAATTTTTATTAAACTTAAAAAGGGTTGCCAATGTTTTGACCAATGACATACCTATTGTTCCTTCTGGATCAAACGAGTAAACTATCAGTAGTAAATATATGGACTCATATGGAACAGTTAATTCTGATGACTCTAAATCTTTTATAAAAATTAAAGAAAATGATTACAGCCGAGGAAAGAAATCACCTTATTGAAAGATAATGATTATCTCTATAAAAATTATATTCTTAATGGAATTGCAATTGATATATATGCTTATTACAGTAGGTGCAATAATCCAAAACAAGATTGGGAGGCCTTGAAAACATTATGATTCGAAAAAGGCAGGAGCAAAGAAGTATGTTGTTAGTCGCTATCCGAAGTATGAAATGGTTGATGAAAGGTCCATGGAGGCTCAATATCAAGAAATTCAAAATATTTCTCATGAGATCATCATTGAAGCTATGTTTTTATATGAACAATTTGACGTTTCTTTTATTATTGACAAATTATCTCCGAGTTTGAAAGATTTTAAAATTTTGTTTCGCCGCAAAAAAACAAAAGAATTTGCAATTGAGATTATGATTATTTTTCTTCGAAATGAAGAAGAATCTTAGAGACAAGATCAAAAAGAAAATGTCTTGGTTATTTCAAACAACAAAATTAAATTTTGTACGGCTCTAAAGCCATTTGGCAAACCACTAAATAATCAAAATTGTAGTGTTGTGAATCAGATTATGTACGACAACCCTTCGAGGGCCCTAATTACTCCAATAGCTAGGAAAGTCACTTTAAATGCTGACAACAAAAAATATAATTTTTATTAAACTTAAAAAGGGTTGCCAATGTTTTGACCAATGACATACCTATTGTTCCTTCTGGATCAAACGAGTAAACTATCAGTAGTAAATATATGGACTCATATGGAACAGTTAGTTCTGATGACTCTAAATCTATTATAAAAATTAAGGAAAATGATTACAGCCGAGGAAAGAAATCACCTTATTGAAAGATAATGATTATCTCTATAAAAATTATATTCTTAATGGAATTGCAATTGATATATATGCTTATTACAGTAGGTGCAATAATCCAAAACAAGATTGGGAGAACTTGAAAAAATTATGATACGAAAAAGGCTGGAGCAAAGAAGTATGTTGTTAGTCGCTATCCGAAGTATGAAATGGTTGATGAAAGGTCCATGGAGGCTCAATATCAAGAAATTCAAAATATTTCTCATGAGATCATCATTGAAGCTATGTTTTTATATGAACAATTTGACGTTTCTTTTATTATTGACAAATTATCTCCGAGTTTGAAAGATTTTAAAATTTTGTTTCGCCGCAAAAAAACAAAAGAATTTGTAATTGAGATTATGATTATTTTTCTTCGAAATGAAGAAGAATCTTAGAGACAAGATCAAAAAGAAAATGTCTTGGTTATTTCAAACAACAAAATTAAATTTTGTACGGCTCTAAAGCCATTTGGCAAACCACTAAATAATCAAAATTGTAGTGTTGTGAATCAGATTATGTACGAGAACCCTTCGAGGGCCCTAATTACTCCAATAGCTAGGAAAGTCACTTTAAATGCTGACAACAAAAAATATAATTTTTATTAAACTTAAAAAGGGTTGCCAATGTTTTGACCAATGACATACCTATTGTTCCTTCTGGATCAAACGAGTAAACTATCAGTAGTAAATATATGGACTCATATGGAACAGTTAATTCTGATGACTCTAAATCTTTTATAAAAATTAAAGAAAATGATTACAGCCGAGGAAAGAAATCACCTTATTGAAAGATAATGATTATCTCTATAAAAATTATATTCTTAATGGAATTGCAATTGATATATATGCTTATTACAGTAGGTGCAATAATCCAAAACAAGATTGGGAGGCCTTGAAAACATTATGATTCGAAAAAGGCAGGAGCAAAGAAGTATGTTGTTAGTCGCTATCCGAAGTATGAAATGGTTGATGAAAGGTCCATGGAGGCTCAATATCAAGAAATTCAAAATATTTCTCATGAGATCATCATTGAAGCTATGTTTTTATATGAACAATTTGACGTTTCTTTTATTATTGACAAATTATCTCCGAGTTTGAAAGATTTTAAAATTTTGTTTCGCCGCAAAAAAACAAAAGAATTTGTAATTGAGATTATGATTATTTTTCTTCGAAATGAAGAAGAATCTTAGAGACAAGATCAAAAAGAAAATGTCTTGGTTATTTCAAACAACAAAATTAAATTTTGTACGGCTCTAAAGCCATTTGGCAAACCACTAAATAATCAAAATTGTAGTGTTGTGAATCAGATTATGTACGAGAACCCTTCGAGGGCCCTAATTACTCCAATAGCTAGGAAAGTCACTTTAAATGCTGACAACAAAAAATATAATTTTTATTAAACTTAAAAAGGGTTGCCAATGTTTTGACCAATGACATACCTATTGTTCCTTCTGGATCAAACGAGTAAACTATCAGTAGTAAATATATGGACTCATATGGAACAGTTAGTTCTGATGACTCTAAATCTATTATAAAAATTAAGGAAAATGATTACAGCCGAGGAAAGAAATCACCTTATTGAAAGATAATGATTATCTCTATAAAAATTATATTCTTAATGGAATTGCAATTGATATATATGCTTATTACAGTAGGTGCAATAATCCAAAACAATATTGGGAGAACTTGAAAAAATTATGATACGAAAAAGGCTGGAGCAAAGAAGTATGTTGTTAGTCGCTATCCGAAGTATGAAATGGTTGATGAAAGGTCCATGGAGGCTCAATATCAAGAAATTCAAAATATTTCTCATGAGATCATCATTGAAGCTATGTTTTTATATGAACAATTTGAAGTTGCTTTTATTATTGACAAATTATCTCCAAGTTTGAAAGATTTTAAAATTTTGTTTCGCCGCAAAAAAACAAAAGAATTTGTAATTGAGATTATGATTATTTTTCTTCGAAATGAAGAAGAATCTTAGAGACAAGATAAAAAAGAAAATGTCTTGGTTATTTCAAACAACAAAATTAAATTTTGTACGGCTCTAAAGCCACTTTAAATGCTGACAACAAAAAATATAATTTTTATTAAACTTAAAAAGGGTTGCCAATGTTTTGACCAATGACATACCTATTGTTCCTTCTGGATCAAACGAGTAAACTATCAGTAGTAAATATATGGACTCATATGGAACAGTTAATTCTGATGACTCTAAATCTATTATAAAAATTAAAGAAAATGATTACAGCCGAGGAAAGAAATCACCTTATTGAAAGATAATGATTATCTCTATAAAAATTATATTCTTAATAGAATTGCAATTGATATATATGCTTATTACAGTAGGTGCAATAATCCAAAACAAGATTGGGAGGCCTTGAAAAAATTATGATACGAAAAAGGCTGGAGCAAAGAAGTATGTTGTTAGTCGCTATCCGAAGTATGAAATGGTTGATGAAAGGTCCATGGAGGCTCAATATCAAGAAATTCAAAATATGTCTCATGAGATCATCATTGAAGCTATGTTTTTATATGAACAATTTGAAGTTGCTTTTATTATTGACAAATTATCTCCAAGTTTGAAAGATTTTAAAATTTTGTTTCGCTGCAAAAAAACAAAAGAATTTGTAATTGAGATTATGATTATTTTTCTTCGAAATGAAGAAGAATCTTAGAGACAAGATCAAAAAGAAAATGTCTTGGTTGTTTCAAACAACAATATTAAATTTTGTACGGCTCTAAAGGCATTTGGCAAACCACTAAATAATCAAAATTGTAGTGTTGTGAATCAGATTATGTACGAGAACCCTTCAAGGGCCCTAATTACTCCAATAGCTAGGAAAGTCACTTTAAATGCTGACAACAAAAAATATAATTTTTATTAAACTTAAAAAGGGTTGCCAATGTTTTGACCAATGACATACCTATTGTTCCTTCTGGATCAAACGAGTAAACTATCAGTAGTAAATATATGGACTCATATGGAACAGTTAATTCTGATGACTCTAAATCTATTATAACAATTAAAGAAAATGATTACAGCCGAGGAAAGAAATCACCTTATTGAAAGATAATGATTATCTCTATAAAAATTATATTCTTAATGGAATTGCAATTGATATATATGCTTATTACAGTAGGTTCAATAATCCAAACAAGATTGGGAGGCCTTGAAAAAATTATGATACGAAAAAGGCTGGAGCAAAGAAGTATGTTGTAAGTCGCAATCCGAAGTATGAAATGGTTGATGAAAGGTCCATGGAGGCTCAATATCAAGAAATTCAAAATATTTCTCATGAGATCATCATTGAAGCTATGTTTTTATATGAACAATTTGAAGTTGCTTTTATTATTGACAAATTATCTCCAAGTTTGAAAGATTTTAAAATTTTGTTTCGCCGCAAAAAAACAAAAGAATTTGTAATTGAGATTATGATTATTTTTCTTTGAAATGAAGAAGAATTTTAGAGACAAGATCAAAAAGAAAATGTCTTGGTTGTTTCAAACAACAAAATTAAATTTTGTACGGCTCTAAAGCCATTTGGCAATCCACTAAATAATCAAAATTTAGTGTTGTGAATCAGATTATGTACGAGAACCCTTCAAGGGCCCTAATTACTCCAATAGCTAGGAAAGCCACTTTAAATGCTAACAACAAAAAATATAACTTTTATTAAACTTAATAAGGGTTGCCAATGTTTTGACCAATGACATACCTATTGTTCCTTCTGGATCAAACGAGTAAACTATCAGTAGTAAATATATGGACTCATATGGAACAGTTAATTCTGATGACTCTAAATCTATTATAACAATTAAAGAAAATGATTACAGCCGAGGAAAGAAATCACCTTATTGAAAGATAATGATTATCCCTATAAAAATTATATTCTTAATGGAATTGCAATTGATATATATGCTTATTACAGTAGGTTCAATAATCCAAAACAAGATTGGGAGGCCTTGAAAACATTATGATTCGAAAAAGGCTGGAGCAAAGAAGTATGTTGTTAGTCGCTATCCGAAGTATGAAATGGTTGATGAAAGGTCCATGGAGGCTCAATATCAAGAAATTTGAAATATTTCTCATGAGATCATCATTGAAGCTATGTTTTTATATGAACAATTTGAAGTTGCTTTTATTATTGACAAATTATCTCCAAGTTTGAAAGATTTTAAAATTTTGTTTCGCCGCAAAAAAAGAAAAGAATTTGTAATTGAGATTATGATTATTTTTCTTCGAAATGAAGAAGAATGTTAGAGACAAGATCAAAAAGAAAATGTCTTGGTTATTTCAAACAACAAAATTAAATTTTGTACGGCTCTAAAGCCACTTTAAATGCTGACAACAAAAAATATAATTTTTATTAAACTTAAAAAGGGTTGCCAATGTTTTGACCAATGACATACCTATTGTTCTTTCTGGATCAAACGAGTAAACTATCAGTAGTAAATATACGGACTCATATGGAACAGTTAATTCTGATGACTCTAAATCTATTATAAAAATTAAAGAAAATGATTACAGCCGAGGAAAGAAATCACCTTATTGAAGGATAATGATTATCTCTATAAAAATTATATTCTTAATGGAATTGCAATTGATATATATGCTTATTACAGTAGGTGCAATAATCCAAAACAAGATTGGGAGGCCTTGAAAACATTATGATACGAAAAAGGCTGGAGCAAAGAAGTATGTTGTTAGTCGCTATCCGAAGTATGAAATGGTTGATGAAAGGTCCATGGAGGCTCAATATCAAGAAATTCAAAATATTTCTCATGAGATCATCATTGAAGCTATGTTTTTATATGAACAATTTGACGTTTCTTTTATTATTGACAAATTATCTCCGAGTTTGAAAGATTTTAAAATTTTGTTTCGCCGCAAAAAAACAAAAGAATTTGTAATTGAGATTATGATTATTTTTCTTCGAAATGAAGAAGAATCTTAGAGACAAGATCAAAAAGAAAATGTCTTGGTTATTTCAAACAACAAAATTAAATTTTGTACGGCTCTAAAGCCACTTTAAATGCTGACAACAAAAAATATAATTTTTATTAAACTTAAAAAGGGTTGCCAATGTTTTGACCAATGACATACCTATTGTTCCTTCTGGATCAAACGAGTAAACTATCAGTAGTAAATATATGGACTCATATGGAACAGTTAATTCTGATGACTCTAAATCTTTTATAAAAATTAAAGAAAATGATTACAGCCGAGGAAAGAAATCACCTTATTGAAAGATAATGATTATCTCTATAAAAATTATATTCTTAATGGAATTGCAATTGATATATATGCTTATTACAGTAGGTGCAATAATCCAAAACAAGATTGGGAGGCCTTGAAAACATTATGATTCGAAAAAGGCTGGAGCAAAGAAGTATGTTGTTAGTCGCTATCCGAAGTATGAAATGGTTGATGAAAGGTCCATGGAGGCTCAATATCAAGAAATTCAAAATATTTCTCATGAGATCATCATTGAAGCTATGTTTTTATATGAACAATTTGACGTTTCTTTTATTATTGACAAATTATCTCCGAGTTTGAAAGATTTTAAAATTTTGTTTCGCCGCAAAAAAACAAAAGAATTTGTAATTGAGATTATGATTATTTTTCTTCGAAATGAAGAAGAATCTTAGAGACAAGATCAAAAAGAAAATGTCTTGGTTATTTCAAACAACAAAATTAAATTTTGTACGGCTCTAAAGCCATTTGGCAAACCACTAAATAATCAAAATTGTAGTGTTGTGAATCAGATTATGTACGAGAACCCTTCGAGGGCCCTAATTACTCCAATAGCTAGGAAAGTCACTTTAAATGCTGACAACAAAAAATATAATTTTTATTAAACTTAAAAAGGGTTGCCAATGTTTTGACCAATGACATACCTATTGTTCCTTCTGGATCAAACGAGTAAACTATCAGTAGTAAATATATGGACTCATATGGAACAGTTAGTTCTGATGACTCTAAATCTATTATAAAAATTAAGGAAAATGATTATAGCCGAGGAAAGAAATCACCTTATTGAAAGATAATGATTATCTCTATAAAAATTATATTCTTAATGGAATTGCAATTGATATATATGCTTATTACAGTAGGTGCAATAATCCAAAACAAGATTGGGAGAACTTGAAAAAATTATGATATGAAAAAGGCTGGAGCAAAGAAGTATGTTGTTAGTCGCTATCCGAAGTATGAAATGGTTGATGAAAGGTCCATGGAGGCTCAATATCAAGAAATTCAAAATATTTCTCATGAGATCATCATTGAAGCTATGTTTTTATATGAACAATTTGAAGTTGCTTTTATCATTGACAAATTATCTCCAAGTTTGAAAGATTTTAAAATTTTGTTTCGCCGCAAAAAAACAAAAGAATTTGTAATTGAGATTATGATTATTTTTCTTTGAAATGAAGAAGAATCTTAGAGACAAGATCAAAAAGAAAATGTCTTGGTTGTTTCAAACAACAAAATTAAATTTTGTACGGCTCTAAAGCCATTTGGCAAACCACTAAATAATCAAAATTTAGTGTTGTGAATCAGATTATGTACGAGAACCCTTCAAGGGCCCTAATTACTCCAATAGCTAGGAAAGCCACTTTAAATGCTGACAACAAAAAATATAACTTTTATTAAACTTAAAAAGGGTTGCCAATGTTTTGACCAATGACATACCTATTGTTCCTTCTGGATCAAACGAGTAAACTATCAGTAGTAAATATATGGACTCATATGGAACAGTTAATTCTGATGACTCTAAATCTATTATAACAATTAAAGAAAATGATTACAGCCGAGGAAAGAAATCACCTTATTGAAAGATAATGATTATCCCTATAAAAATTATATTCTTAATGGAATTGCAATTGATATATATGCTTATTACAGTAGGTGCAATAATCCAAAACAAGATTGGGAGGCCTTGAAAACATTATGATTCGAAAAAGGCTGGAGCAAAGAAGTATGTTGTTAGTCGCTATCCGAAGTATGAAATGGTTGATGAAAGGTCCATGGAGGCTCAATATCAAGAAATTCAAAATATTTCTCATGAGATCATCATTGAAGCTATGTTTTTATATGAACAATTTGAAGTTGCTTTTATTATTGACAAATTATCTCCAAGTTTGAAAGATTTTAAAATTTTGTTTCGCCGCAAAAAAACAAAAGAATTTGTAATTGAGATTATGATTATTTTTCTTCGAAATGAAGAAGAATCTTAGAGACAAGATCAAAAAGAAAATGTCTTGGTTATTTCAAACAACAAAATTAAATTTTGTACGGCTCTAAAGCCACTTTAAATGCTGACAACAAAAAATATAATTTTTATTAAACTTAAAAAGGGTTGCCAATGTTTTGACCAATGACATACCTATTGTTCCTTCTGGATCAAACGAGTAAACTATCAGTAGTAAATATATGGACTCATATGGAACAGTTAATTCTGATGACTCTAAATCTATTATAAAAATTAAAGAAAATGATTACAGCCGAGGAAAGAAATCACCTTATTGAAGGATAATGATTATCTCTATAAAAATTATATTCTTAATGGAATTGCAATTGATATATATGCTTATTACAGTAGGTGCAATAATCCAAAACAAGATTGGGAGGCCTTGAAAACATTATGATACGAAAAAGGCTGGAGCAAAGAAGTATGTTGTTAGTCGCTATCCGAAGTATGAAATGGTTGATGAAAGGTCCATGGAGGCTCAATATCAAGAAATTCAAAATATTTCTCATGAGATCATCATTGAAGCTATGTTTTTATATGAACAATTTGACGTTTCTTTTATTATTGACAAATTATCTCCGAGTTTGAAAGATTTTAAAATTTTGTTTCGCCGCAAAAAAACAAAAGAATTTGTAATTGAGATTATGATTATTTTTCTTCGAAATGAAGAAGAATCTTAGAGACAAGATCAAAAAGAAAATGTCTTGGTTATTTCAAACAACAAAATTAAATTTTGTACGGCTCTAAAGCCACTTTAAATGCTGACAACAAAAAATATAATTTTTATTAAACTTAAAAAGGGTTGCCAATGTTTTGACCAATGACATACCTATTGTTCCTTCTGGATCAAACGAGTAAACTATCAGTAGTAAATATATGGACTCATATGGAACAGTTAATTCTGATGACTCTAAATCTTTTATAAAAATTAAAGAAAATGATTACAGCCGAGGAAAGAAATCACCTTATTGAAAGATAATGATTATCTCTATAAAAATTATATTCTTAATGGAATTGCAATTGATATATATGCTTATTACAGTAGGTGCAATAATCCAAAACAAGATTGGGAGGCCTTGAAAACATTATGATTCGAAAAAGGCTGGAGCAAAGAAGTATGTTGTTAGTCGCTATCCGAAGTATGAAATGGTTGATGAAAGGTCCATGGAGGCTCAATATCAAGAAATTCAAAATATTTCTCATGAGATCATCATTGAAGCTATGTTTTTATATGAACAATTTGACGTTTCTTTTATTATTGACAAATTATCTCCGAGTTTGAAAGATTTTAAAATTTTGTTTCGCCGCAAAAAAACAAAAGAATTTGTAATTGAGATTATGATTATTTTTCTTTGAAATGAAGAAGAATCTTAGAGACAAGATCAAAAAGAAAATGTCTTGGTTATTTCAAACAACAAAATTAAATTTTGTACGGCTCTAAAGCCATTTGGCAAACCACTAAATAATCAAAATTGTAGTGTTGTGAATCAGATTATGTACGAGAACCCTTCGAGGGCCCTAATTACTCCAATAGCTAGGAAAGTCACTTTAAATGCTGACAACAAAAAATATAATTTTTATTAAACTTAAAAAGGGTTGCCAATGTTTTGACCAATGACATACCTATTGTTCCTTCTGGATCAAACGAGTAAACTATCAGTAGTAAATATATGGCCTCATATGGAACAGTTAGTTCTGATGACTCTAAATCTATTATAAAAATTAAGGAAAATGATTACAGCCGAGGAAAGAAATCACCTTATTGAAAGATAATGATTATCTCTATAAAAATTATATTCTTAATGGAATTGCAATTGATATATATGCTTATTACAGTAGGTGCAATAATCCAAAACAAGATTGGGAGAACTTGAAAAAATTATGATATGAAAAAGGCTGGAGCAAAGAAGTATGTTGTTAGTCGCTATCCGAAGTATGAAATGGTTGATGAAAGGTCCATGGAGGCTCAATATCAAGAAATTCAAAATATTTCTCATGAGATCATCATTGAAGCTATGTTTTTTTATGAACAATTTGAAGTTGCTTTTATTATTGACAAATTATCTCCAAGTTTGAAAGATTTTAAAATTTTGTTTCGCCGCAAAAAAACAAAAGAATTTGTAATTGAGATTATGATTATTTTTCTTTGAAATGAAGAAGAATCTTAGAGACAAGATCAAAAAGAAAATGTCTTGGTTGTTTCAAACAACAAAATTAAATTTTGTACGGCTCTAAAGCCATTTGGCAAACCACTAAATAATCAAAATTTAGTGTTGTGAATCAGATTATGTACGAGAACCCTTCAAGGGCCCTAATTACTCCAATAGCTAGGAAAGCCACTTTAAATGCTGACAACAAAAAATATAACTTTTATTAAACTTAAAAAGGGTTGCCAATGTTTTGACCAATGACATACCTATTGTTCCTTCTGGATCAAACGAGTAAACTATCAGTAGTAAATATATGGACTCATATGGAACAGTTAATTCTGATGACTCTAAATCTATTTTAACAATTAAAGAAAATGATTACAGCCGAGGAAAGAAATCACCTTATTGAAAGATAATGATTATCCCTATAAAAATTATATTCTTAATGGAATTGCAATTGATATATATGCTTATTAAAGTAGGTGCAATAATCCAAAACAAGATTGGGAGGCCTTGAAAAAATTATGATACGAAAAAGGCTGGAGCAAAGAAGTATGTTGTTAGTCGCTATCCGAAGTATGAAATGGTTGATGAAAGGTCCATGGAGGCTCAATATCAAGAAATTCAAAATATGTCTCATGAGATCATCATTGAAGCTATGTTTTTATATGAACAATTTGAAGTTGCTTTTATTATTGACAAATTATCTCCAAGTTTGAAAGATTTTAAAATTTTGTTTCGCTGCAAAAAAACAAAAGAATTTGTAATTGAGATTATGATTATTTTTCTTCGAAATGAAGAAGAATCTTAGAGACAAGATCAAAAAGAAAATGTCTTGGTTGTTTCAAACAACAAAATTAAATTTTGTACGGCTCTAAAGCCATTTGGCAAACCACTAAATAATCAAAATTGTAGTGTTGTGAATCAGATTATGTACGAGAACCCTTCAAGGGCCCTAATTACTCCAATAGCTAGGAAAGTCACTTTAAATGCTGACAACAAAAAATATAATTTTTATTAAACTTAAAAAGGGTTGCCAATGTTTTGACCAATGACATACCTATTGTTCCTTCTGGATCAAACGAGTAAACTACCAGTAGTAAATATATGGACTCATATGGAACAGTTAATTCTGATGACTCTAAATCTATTATAACAATTAAAGAAAATGATTACAGCCGAGGAAAGAAATCACCTTATTGAAAGATAATGATTATCTCTATAAAAATTATATTCTTAATGGAATTGCAATTGATATATATGCTTATTACAGTAGGTTCAATAATCCAAAACAAGATTGGGAGGCCTTGAAAAAATTATGATACGAAAAAGGCTGGAGCAAAGAAGTATGTTGTTAGTCGCTATCCGAAGTATGAAATGGTTGATGAAAGGTCCATGGAGGCTCAATATCAAGAAATTCAAAATATTTCTCATGAGATCATCATTGAAGCTATGTTTTTATATGAACAATTTGAAGTTGCTTTTATTATTGACAAATTATCTCCAAGTTTGAAAGATTTTAAAATTTTGTTTCGCCGCAAAAAAACAAAAGAATTTGTAATTGAGATTATGATTATTTTTCTTTGAAATGAAGAAGAATCTTAGAGACAAGATCAAAAAGAAAATCTCTTGGTTGTTTCAAACAATAAAATTAAATTTTGTACGGCTCTAAAGCCATTTGGCAAACCACTAAATAATCAAAATTTAGTGTTGTGAATCAGATTATGTACGAGAACCCTTCAAGGGCCCTAATTACGACAATAGCTAGGAAAGCCACTTTAAATGCTGACAACAAAAAATATAACTTTTATTAAACTTAAAAAGGGTTGCCAATGTTTTGACCAATGACATACCTATTGTTCCTTCTGGATCAAACGAGTAAACTATCAGTAGTAAATATATGGACTCATATGGAACAGTTAATTCTGATGACTCTAAATCTATTATAACAATTAAAGAAAATGATTACAGCCGAGGAAAGAAATCACCTTATTGAAAGATAATGATTATCCCTATAAAAATTATATTCTTAATGGAATTGCAATTGATATATATGCTTATTACAGTAGGTTCAATAATCCAAAACAAGATTGGGAGGCCTTGAAAACATTATGATTCGAAAAAGGCTGGAGCAAAGAAGTATGTTGTTAGTCGCTATCCGAAGTATGAAATGGTTGATGAAAGGTCCATGGAGGCTCAATATCAAGAAATTCGAAATATTTCTCATGAGATCATCATTGAAGCTATGTTTTTATATGAACAATTTGAAGTTGCTTTTATTATTGATAAATTATCTCCAAGTTTGAAAGATTTTAAAATTTTGTTTCGCCGCAAAAAAAGAAAAGAATTTGTAATTGAGATTATGGTTATTTTTCTTCGAAATGAAGAAGAATCTTAGAGACAAGATCAAAAAGAAAATGTCTTGGTTATTTCAAACAACAAAATTAAATTTTGTACGGCTCTAAAGCCACTTTAAATGCTGACAACAAAAAATATAATTTTTATTAAACTTAAAAAGGGTTGCCAATGTTTTGACCAATGACATACCTATTGTTCCTTCTGGATCAAACGAGTAAACTATCAGTAGTAAATATATGGACTCATATGGAACAGTTAATTCTGATGACTCTAAATCTATTATAAAAATTAAAGAAAATGATTACAGCCGAGGAAAGAAATCACCTTATTGAAGGATAATGATTATCTCTATAAAAATTATATTCTTAATGGAATTGCAATTGATATATATGCTTATTACAGTAGGTGCAATAATCCAAAACAAGATTGGGAGGCCTTGAAAACATTATGATACGAAAAAGGCTGGAGCAAAGAAGTATGTTGTTAGTCGCTATCCGAAGTATGAAATGGTTGATGAAAGGTCCATGGAGGCTCAATATCAAGAAATTCAAAATATTTCTCATGAGATCATCATTGAAGCTATGTTTTTATATGAACAATTTGATGTTTCTTTTATTATTGACAAATTATCTCCGAGTTTGAAAGATTTTAAAATTTTGTTTCGCCGCAAAAAAACAAAAGAATTTGTAATTGAGATTATGATTATTTTTCTTCGAAATGAAGAAGAATCTTAGAGACAAGATCAAAAAGAATATGACTTGGGTATTTCAAACAACAAAATTAAATTTTGTACGGCTCTAAAGCCACTTTAAATGCTGACAACAAAAAATATAATTTTTATTAAACTTAAAAAGGGTTGCCAATGTTTTGACCAATGACATACCTATTGTTCCTTCTGGATCAAACGAGTAAACTATCAGTAGTAAATATATGGACTCATATGGAACAGTTAATTCTGATGACTCTAAATCTATTATAAAAATTAAAGAAAATGATTACAGCCGAGGAAAGAAATCACCTTATTGAAAGATAATGATTATCTCTATAAAAATTATATTCTTAATGGAATTGCAATTGATATATATGCTTATTACAGTAGGTGCAATAATCCAAAACAAGATTGGGAGGCCTTGAAAACATTATGATTCGAAAAAGGCTGGAGCAAAGAAGTATGTTGTTAGTCGCTATCCGAAGTATGAAATGGTTGATGAAAGGTCCATGGAGGCTCAATATCAAGAAATTCAAAATATTTCTCATGAGATCATCATTGAAGCTATGTTTTTATATGAACAATTTGAAGTTGCTTTTATTATTGACAAATTATCTCCAAGTTTGAAAGATTTTAAAATTTTGTTTCGCCGCAAAAAAACAAAAGAATTTGTAATTGAGATTATGATTATTTTTCTTCGAAATGAAGAAGAATGTTAGAGACAAGATCAAAAAGAAAATGTCTTGGTTATTTCAAACAACAAAATTAAATTTTGTACGGCTCTAAAGCCACTTTAAATGCTGACAACAAAAAATATAATTTTTATTAAACTTAAAAAGGGTTGCCAATGTTTTGACCAATGACATACCTATTGTTCCTTCTGGATCAAACGAGTAAACTATCAGTAGTAAATATATGGACTCATATGGAACAGTTAATTCTGATGACTCTAAATCTATTATAAAAATTAAAGAAAATGATTACAGCCGAGGAAAGAAATCACCTTATTGAAGGATAATGATTATCTCTATAAAAATTATATTCTTAATGGAATTGCAATTGATATATATGCTTATTACAGTAGGTGCAATAATCCAAAACAAGATTGGGAGGCCTTGAAAACATTATGATACGAAAAAGGCTGGAGCAAAGAAGTATGTTGTTAGTCGCTATCCGAAGTATGAAATGGTTGATGAAAGGTCCATGGAGGCTCAATATCAAGAAATTCAAAATATTTCTCATGAGATCATCATTGAAGCTATGTTTTTATATGAACAATTTGACGTTTCTTTTATTATTGACAAATTATCTCCAAGTTTGAAAGATTTTAAAATTTTGTTTCGCCGCAAAAAAACAAAAGAATTTGTAATTGAGATTATGATTATTTTTCTTTGAAATGAAGAAGAATCTTAGAGACAAGATCAAAAAGAAAATGTCTTGGTTGTTTCAAACAACAAAATTAAATTTTGTACGGCTCTAAAGCCATTTGGCAAACCACTAAATAATCAAAATTTAGTGTTGTGAATCAGATTATGTACGAGAACCCTTCAAGGGCCCTAATTACTCCAATAGCTAGGAAAGCCACTTTAAATGCTGACAACAAAAAATATAACTTTTATTAAACTTAAAAAGGGTTGCCAATGTTTTGACCAATGACATACCTATTGTTCCTTCTGGATCAAACGAGTAAACTATCAGTAGTAAATATATGGACTCATATGGAACAGTTAATTCTGATGACTCTAAATCTATTTTAACAATTAAAGAAAATGATTACAGCCGAGGAAAGAAATCACCTTATTGAAAGATAATGATTATCCCTATAAAAATTATATTCTTAATGGAATTGCAATTGATATATATGCTTATTAAAGTAGGTGCAATAATCCAAAACAAGATTGGGAGGCCTTGAAAAAATTATGATACGAAAAAGGCTGGAGCAAAGAAGTATGTTGTTAGTCGCTATCCGAAGTATGAAATGGTTGATGAAAGGTCCATGGAGGCTCAATATCAAGAAATTCAAAATATGTCTCATGAGATCATCATTGAAGCTATGTTTTTATATGAACAATTTGAAGTTGCTTTTATTATTGACAAATTATCTCCAAGTTTGAAAGATTTTAAAATTTTGTTTCGCTGCAAAAAAACAAAAGAATTTGTAATTGAGATTATGATTATTTTTCTTCGAAATGAAGAAGAATCTTAGAGACAAGATCAAAAAGAAAATGTCTTGGTTGTTTCAAACAACAAAATTAAATTTTGTACGGCTCTAAAGCCATTTGGCAAACCACTAAATAATCAAAATTGTAGTGTTGTGAATCAGATTATGTACGAGAACCCTTCAAGGGCCCTAATTACTCCAATAGCTAGGAAAGTCACTTTAAATGCTGACAACAAAAAATATAATTTTTATTAAACTTAAAAAGGGTTGCCAATGTTTTGACCAATGACATACCTATTGTTCCTTCTGGATCAAACGAGTAAACTACCAGTAGTAAATATATGGACTCATATGGAACAGTTAATTCTGATGACTCTAAATCTATTATAACAATTAAAGAAAATGATTACAGCCGAGGAAAGAAATCACCTTATTGAAAGATAATGATTATCTCTATAAAAATTATATTCTTAATGGAATTGCAATTGATATATATGCTTATTACAGTAGGTTCAATAATCCAAAACAAGATTGGGAGGCCTTGAAAAAATTATGATACGAAAAAGGCTGGAGCAAAGAAGTATGTTGTTAGTCGCTATCCGAAGTATGAAATGGTTGATGAAAGGTCCATGGAGGCTCAATATCAAGAAATTCAAAATATTTCTCATGAGATCATCATTGAAGCTATGTTTTTATATGAACAATTTGAAGTTGCTTTTATTATTGACAAATTATCTCCAAGTTTGAAAGATTTTAAAATTTTGTTTCGCCGCAAAAAAACAAAAGAATTTGTAATTGAGATTATGATTATTTTTCTTTGAAATGAAGAAGAATCTTAGAGACAAGATCAAAAAGAAAATGTCTTGGTTGTTTCAAACAATAAAATTAAATTTTGTACGGCTCTAAAGCCATTTGGCAAACCACTAAATAATCAAAATTTAGTGTTGTGAATCAGATTATGTACGAGAACCCTTCAAGGGCCCTAATTACGACAATAGCTAGGAAAGCCACTTTAAATGCTGACAACAAAAAATATAACTTTTATTAAACTTAAAAAGGGTTGCCAATGTTTTGACCAATGACATACCTATTGTTCCTTCTGGATCAAACGAGTAAACTATCAGTAGTAAATATATGGACTCATATGGAACAGTTAATTCTGATGACTCTAAATCTATTATAACAATTAAAGAAAATGATTACAGCCGAGGAAAGAAATCACCTTATTGAAAGATAATGATTATCCCTATAAAAATTATATTCTTAATGGAATTGCAATTGATATATATGCTTATTACAGTAGGTTCAATAATCCAAAACAAGATTGGGAGGCCTTGAAAACATTATGATTCGAAAAAGGCTGGAGCAAAGAAGTATGTTGTTAGTCGCTATCCGAAGTATGAAATGGTTGATGAAAGGTCCATGGAGGCTCAATATCAAGAAATTCGAAATATTTCTCATGAGATCATCATTGAAGCTATGTTTTTATATGAACAATTTGAAGTTGCTTTTATTATTGATAAATTATCTCCAAGTTTGAAAGATTTTAAAATTTTGTTTCGCCGCAAAAAAAGAAAAGAATTTGTAATTGAGATTATGGTTATTTTTCTTCGAAATGAAGAAGAATCTTAGAGACAAGATCAAAAAGAAAATGTCTTGGTTATTTCAAACAACAAAATTAAATTTTGTACGGCTCTAAAGCCACTTTAAATGCTGACAACAAAAAATATAATTTTTATTAAACTTAAAAAGGGTTGCCAATGTTTTGACCAATGACATACCTATTGTTCCTTCTGGATCAAACGAGTAAACTATCAGTAGTAAATATATGGACTCATATGGAACAGTTAATTCTGATGACTCTAAATCTATTATAAAAATTAAAGAAAATGATTACAGCCGAGGAAAGAAATCACCTTATTGAAGGATAATGATTATCTCTATAAAAATTATATTCTTAATGGAATTGCAATTGATATATATGCTTATTACAGTAGGTGCAATAATCCAAAACAAGATTGGGAGGCCTTGAAAACATTATGATACGAAAAAGGCTGGAGCAAAGAAGTATGTTGTTAGTCGCTATCCGAAGTATGAAATGGTTGATGAAAGGTCCATGGAGGCTCAATATCAAGAAATTCAAAATATTTCTCATGAGATCATCATTGAAGCTATGTTTTTATATGAACAATTTGATGTTTCTTTTATTATTGACAAATTATCTCCGAGTTTGAAAGATTTTAAAATTTTGTTTCGCCGCAAAAAAACAAAAGAATTTGTAATTGAGATTATGATTATTTTTCTTCGAAATGAAGAAGAATCTTAGAGACAAGATCAAAAAGAATATGACTTGGGTATTTCAAACAACAAAATTAAATTTTGTACGGCTCTAAAGCCACTTTAAATGCTGACAACAAAAAATATAATTTTTATTAAACTTAAAAAGGGTTGCCAATGTTTTGACCAATGACATACCTATTGTTCCTTCTGGATCAAACGAGTAAACTATCAGTAGTAAATATATGGACTCATATGGAACAGTTAATTCTGATGACTCTAAATCTATTATAAAAATTAAAGAAAATGATTACAGCCGAGGAAAGAAATCACCTTATTGAAAGATAATGATTATCTCTATAAAAATTATATTCTTAATGGAATTGCAATTGATATATATGCTTATTACAGTAGGTGCAATAATCCAAAACAAGATTGGGAGGCCTTGAAAACATTATGATTCGAAAAAGGCTGGAGCAAAGAAGTATGTTGTTAGTCGCTATCCGAAGTATGAAATGGTTGATGAAAGGTCCATGGAGGCTCAATATCAAGAAATTCAAAATATTTCTCATGAGATCATCATTGAAGCTATGTTTTTATATGAACAATTTGAAGTTGCTTTTATTATTGACAAATTATCTCCAAGTTTGAAAGATTTTAAAATTTTGTTTCGCCGCAAAAAAACAAAAGAATTTGTAATTGAGATTATGATTATTTTTCTTCGAAATGAAGAAGAATGTTAGAGACAAGATCAAAAAGAAAATGTCTTGGTTATTTCAAACAACAAAATTAAATTTTGTACGGCTCTAAAGCCACTTTAAATGCTGACAACAAAAAATATAATTTTTATTAAACTTAAAAAGGGTTGCCAATGTTTTGACCAATGACATACCTATTGTTCCTTCTGGATCAAACGAGTAAACTATCAGTAGTAAATATATGGACTCATATGGAACAGTTAATTCTGATGACTCTAAATCTATTATAAAAATTAAAGAAAATGATTACAGCCGAGGAAAGAAATCACCTTATTGAAGGATAATGATTATCTCTATAAAAATTATATTCTTAATGGAATTGCAATTGATATATATGCTTATTACAGTAGGTGCAATAATCCAAAACAAGATTGGGAGGCCTTGAAAACATTATGATACGAAAAAGGCTGGAGCAAAGAAGTATGTTGTTAGTCGCTATCCGAAGTATGAAATGGTTGATGAAAGGTCCATGGAGGCTCAATATCAAGAAATTCAAAATATTTCTCATGAGATCATCATTGAAGCTATGTTTTTATATGAACAATTTGACGTTTCTTTTATTATTGACAAATTATCTCCAAGTTTGAAAGATTTTAAAATTTTGTTTCGCCGCAAAAAAACAAAAGAATTTGTAATTGAGATTATGATTATTTTTCTTTGAAATGAAGAAGAATCTTAGAGACAAGATCAAAAAGAAAATGTCTTGGTTGTTTCAAACAACAAAATTAAATTTTGTACGGCTCTAAAGCCATTTGGCAAACCACTAAATAATCAAAATTTAGTGTTGTGAATCAGATTATGTACGAGAACCCTTCAAGGGCCCTAATTACTCCAATAGCTAGGAAAGCCACTTTAAATGCTGACAACAAAAAATATAACTTTTATTAAACTTAAAAAGGGTTGCCAATGTTTTGACCAATGACATACCTATTGTTCCTTCTGGATCAAACGAGTAAACTATCAGTAGTAAATATATGGACTCATATGGAACAGTTAATTCTGATGACTCTAAATCTATTTTAACAATTAAAGAAAATGATTACAGCCGAGGAAAGAAATCACCTTATTGAAAGATAATGATTATCCCTATAAAAATTATATTCTTAATGGAATTGCAATTGATATATATGCTTATTAAAGTAGGTGCAATAATCCAAAACAAGATTGGGAGGCCTTGAAAAAATTATGATACGAAAAAGGCTGGAGCAAAGAAGTATGTTGTTAGTCGCTATCCGAAGTATGAAATGGTTGATGAAAGGTCCATGGAGGCTCAATATCAAGAAATTCAAAATATGTCTCATGAGATCATCATTGAAGCTATGTTTTTATATGAACAATTTGAAGTTGCTTTTATTATTGACAAATTATCTCCAAGTTTGAAAGATTTTAAAATTTTGTTTCGCTGCAAAAAAACAAAAGAATTTGTAATTGAGATTATGATTATTTTTCTTCGAAATGAAGAAGAATCTTAGAGACAAGATCAAAAAGAAAATGTCTTGGTTGTTTCAAACAACAAAATTAAATTTTGTACGGCTCTAAAGCCATTTGGCAAACCACTAAATAATCAAAATTGTAGTGTTGTGAATCAGATTATGTACGAGAACCCTTCAAGGGCCCTAATTACTCCAATAGCTAGGAAAGTCACTTTAAATGCTGACAACAAAAAATATAATTTTTATTAAACTTAAAAAGGGTTGCCAATGTTTTGACCAATGACATACCTATTGTTCCTTCTGGATCAAACGAGTAAACTACCAGTAGTAAATATATGGACTCATATGGAACAGTTAATTCTGATGACTCTAAATCTATTATAACAATTAAAGAAAATGATTACAGCCGAGGAAAGAAATCACCTTATTGAAAGATAATGATTATCTCTATAAAAATTATATTCTTAATGGAATTGCAATTGATATATATGCTTATTACAGTAGGTTCAATAATCCAAAACAAGATTGGGAGGCCTTGAAAAAATTATGATACGAAAAAGGCTGGAGCAAAGAAGTATGTTGTTAGTCGCTATCCGAAGTATGAAATGGTTGATGAAAGGTCCATGGAGGCTCAATATCAAGAAATTCAAAATATTTCTCATGAGATCATCATTGAAGCTATGTTTTTATATGAACAATTTGAAGTTGCTTTTATTATTGACAAATTATCTCCAAGTTTGAAAGATTTTAAAATTTTGTTTCGCCGCAAAAAAACAAAAGAATTTGTAATTGAGATTATGATTATTTTTCTTTGAAATGAAGAAGAATCTTAGAGACAAGATCAAAAAGAAAATGTCTTGGTTGTTTCAAACAATAAAATTAAATTTTGTACGGCTCTAAAGCCATTTGGCAAACCACTAAATAATCAAAATTTAGTGTTGTGAATCAGATTATGTACGAGAACCCTTCAAGGGCCCTAATTACGACAATAGCTAGGAAAGCCACTTTAAATGCTGACAACAAAAAATATAACTTTTATTAAACTTAAAAAGGGTTGCCAATGTTTTGACCAATGACATACCTATTGTTCCTTCTGGATCAAACGAGTAAACTATCAGTAGTAAATATATGGACTCATATGGAACAGTTAATTCTGATGACTCTAAATCTATTATAACAATTAAAGAAAATGATTACAGCCGAGGAAAGAAATCACCTTATTGAAAGATAATGATTATCCCTATAAAAATTATATTCTTAATGGAATTGCAATTGATATATATGCTTATTACAGTAGGTTCAATAATCCAAAACAAGATTGGGAGGCCTTGAAAACATTATGATTCGAAAAAGGCTGGAGCAAAGAAGTATGTTGTTAGTCGCTATCCGAAGTATGAAATGGTTGATGAAAGGTCCATGGAGGCTCAATATCAAGAAATTCGAAATATTTCTCATGAGATCATCATTGAAGCTATGTTTTTATATGAACAATTTGAAGTTGCTTTTATTATTGATAAATTATCTCCAAGTTTGAAAGATTTTAAAATTTTGTTTCGCCGCAAAAAAAGAAAAGAATTTGTAATTGAGATTATGGTTATTTTTCTTCGAAATGAAGAAGAATCTTAGAGACAAGATCAAAAAGAAAATGTCTTGGTTATTTCAAACAACAAAATTAAATTTTGTACGGCTCTAAAGCCACTTTAAATGCTGACAACAAAAAATATAATTTTTATTAAACTTAAAAAGGGTTGCCAATGTTTTGACCAATGACATACCTATTGTTCCTTCTGGATCAAACGAGTAAACTATCAGTAGTAAATATATGGACTCATATGGAACAGTTAATTCTGATGACTCTAAATCTATTATAAAAATTAAAGAAAATGATTACAGCCGAGGAAAGAAATCACCTTATTGAAGGATAATGATTATCTCTATAAAAATTATATTCTTAATGGAATTGCAATTGATATATATGCTTATTACAGTAGGTGCAATAATCCAAAACAAGATTGGGAGGCCTTGAAAACATTATGATACGAAAAAGGCTGGAGCAAAGAAGTATGTTGTTAGTCGCTATCCGAAGTATGAAATGGTTGATGAAAGGTCCATGGAGGCTCAATATCAAGAAATTCAAAATATTTCTCATGAGATCATCATTGAAGCTATGTTTTTATATGAACAATTTGATGTTTCTTTTATTATTGACAAATTATCTCCGAGTTTGAAAGATTTTAAAATTTTGTTTCGCCGCAAAAAAACAAAAGAATTTGTAATTGAGATTATGATTATTTTTCTTCGAAATGAAGAAGAATCTTAGAGACAAGATCAAAAAGAATATGACTTGGGTATTTCAAACAACAAAATTAAATTTTGTACGGCTCTAAAGCCACTTTAAATGCTGACAACAAAAAATATAATTTTTATTAAACTTAAAAAGGGTTGCCAATGTTTTGACCAATGACATACCTATTGTTCCTTCTGGATCAAACGAGTAAACTATCAGTAGTAAATATATGGACTCATATGGAACAGTTAATTCTGATGACTCTAAATCTATTATAAAAATTAAAGAAAATGATTACAGCCGAGGAAAGAAATCACCTTATTGAAAGATAATGATTATCTCTATAAAAATTATATTCTTAATGGAATTGCAATTGATATATATGCTTATTACAGTAGGTGCAATAATCCAAAACAAGATTGGGAGGCCTTGAAAACATTATGATTCGAAAAAGGCTGGAGCAAAGAAGTATGTTGTTAGTCGCTATCCGAAGTATGAAATGGTTGATGAAAGGTCCATGGAGGCTCAATATCAAGAAATTCAAAATATTTCTCATGAGATCATCATTGAAGCTATGTTTTTATATGAACAATTTGAAGTTGCTTTTATTATTGACAAATTATCTCCAAGTTTGAAAGATTTTAAAATTTTGTTTCGCCGCAAAAAAACAAAAGAATTTGTAATTGAGATTATGATTATTTTTCTTCGAAATGAAGAAGAATGTTAGAGACAAGATCAAAAAGAAAATGTCTTGGTTATTTCAAACAACAAAATTAAATTTTGTACGGCTCTAAAGCCACTTTAAATGCTGACAACAAAAAATATAATTTTTATTAAACTTAAAAAGGGTTGCCAATGTTTTGACCAATGACATACCTATTGTTCCTTCTGGATCAAACGAGTAAACTATCAGTAGTAAATATATGGACTCATATGGAACAGTTAATTCTGATGACTCTAAATCTATTATAAAAATTAAAGAAAATGATTACAGCCGAGGAAAGAAATCACCTTATTGAAGGATAATGATTATCTCTATAAAAATTATATTCTTAATGGAATTGCAATTGATATATATGCTTATTACAGTAGGTGCAATAATCCAAAACAAGATTGGGAGGCCTTGAAAACATTATGATACGAAAAAGGCTGGAGCAAAGAAGTATGTTGTTAGTCGCTATCCGAAGTATGAAATGGTTGATGAAAGGTCCATGGAGGCTCAATATCAAGAAATTCAAAATATTTCTCATGAGATCATCATTGAAGCTATGTTTTTATATGAACAATTTGACGTTTCTTTTATTATTGACAAATTATCTCCGAGTTTGAAAGATTTTAAAATTTTGTTTCGCCGCAAAAAAACAAAAGAATTTGTAATTGAGATTATGATTATTTTTCTTCGAAATGAAGAAGAATCTTAGAGACAAGATCAAAAAGAAAATGTCTTGGTTATTTCAAACAACAAAATTAAATTTTGTACGGCTCTAAAGCCACTTTAAATGCTGACAACAAAAAATATAATTTTTATTAAACTTAAAAAGGGTTGCCAATGTTTTGACCAATGACATACCTATTGTTCCTTCTGGATCAAACGAGTAAACTATCAGTAGTAAATATATGGACTCATATGGAACAGTTAATTCTGATGACTCTAAATCTATTATAAAAATTAAAGAAAATGATTACAGCCGAGGAAAGAAATCACCTTATTGAAAGATAATGATTATCTCTATAAAAATTATATTCTTAATGGAATTGCAATTGATATATATGCTTATTACAGTAGGTGCAATAATCCAAAACAAGATTGGGAGGCCTTGAAAACATTATGATTCGAAAAAGGCTGGAGCAAAGAAGTATGTTGTTAGTCGTTATCCGAAGTATGAAATGGTTGATGAAAGGTCCATGGAGGCTCAATATCAAGAAATTCAAAATATTTCTCATGAGATCATCATTGAAGCTATGTTTTTATATGAACAATTTGAAGTTGCTTTTATTATTGACAAATTATCTCCAAGTTTGAAAGATTTTAAAATTTTGTTTCGCCGCAAAAAAACAAAAGAATTTGTAATTGAGATTATGATTATTTTTCTTCGAAATGAAGAAGAATGTTAGAGACAAGATCAAAAAGAAAATGTCTTGGTTATTTCAAACAACAAAATTAAATTTTGTACGGCTCTAAAGCCACTTTAAATGCTGACAACAAAAAATATAATTTTTATTAAACTTAAAAAGGGTTGCCAATGTTTTGACCAATGACATACCTATTGTTCCTTCTGGATCAAACGAGTAAACTATCAGTAGTAAATATATGGACTCATATGGAACAGTTAATTCTGATGACTCTAAATCTATTATAAAAATTAAAGAAAATGATTACAGCCGAGGAAAGAAATCACCTTATTGAAGGATAATGATTATCTCTATAAAAATTATATTCTTAATGGAATTGCAATTGATATATATGCTTATTACAGTAGGTGCAATAATCCAAAACAAGATTGGGAGGCCTTGAAAACATTAAGATACGAAAAAGGCTGGAGCAAAGAAGTATGTTGTTAGTCGCTATCCGAAGTATGAAATGGATGATGAAAGGTCCATGGAGGCTCAATATCAAGAAATTCAAAATATTTCTCATGAGATCATCATTGAAGCTATGTTTTTATATGAACAATTTGACGTTTCTTTTATTATTGACAAATTATCTCCGAGTTTGAAAGATTTTAAAATTTTGTTTCGCCGCAAAAAAACAAAAGAATTTGTAATTGAGATTATGATTATTTTTCTTCGAAATGAAGAAGAATCTTAGAGACAAGATCAAAAAGAAAATGTCTTGGTTATTTCAAACAACAAAATTAAATTTTGTACGGCTCTAAAGCCACTTTAAATGCTGACAACAAAAAATATAATTTTTATTAAACTTAAAAAGGGTTGCCAATGTTTTGACCAATGACATACCTATTGTTCCTTCTGGATCAAACGAGTAAACTATCAGTAGTAAATATATGGACTCATATGGAACAGTTAATTCTGATGACTCTAAATCTTTTATAAAAATTAAAGAAAATGATTACAGCCGAGGAAAGAAATCACCTTATTGAAAGATAATGATTATCTCTATAAAAATTATATTCTTAATGGAATTGCAATTGATATATATGCTTATTACAGTAGGTGCAATAATCCAAAACAAGATTGGGAGGCCTTGAAAACATTATGATTCGAAAAAGGCTGGAGCAAAGAAGTATGTTGTTAGTCGCTATCCGAAGTATGAAATGGTTGATGAAAGGTCCATGGAGGCTCAATATCAAGAAATTCAAAATATTTCTCATGAGATCATCATTGAAGCTATGTTTTTATATGAACAATTTGACGTTTCTTTTATTATTGACAAATTATCTCCGAGTTTGAAAGATTTTAAAATTTTGTTTCGCCGCAAAAAAACAAAAGAATTTGTAATTGAGATTATGATTATTTTTCTTCGAAATGAAGAAGAATCTTAGAGACAAGATCAAAAAGAAAATGTCTTGGTTATTTCAAACAACAAAATTAAATTTTGTACGGCTCTAAAGCCATTTGGCAAACCACTAAATAATCAAAATTGTAGTGTTGTGAATCAGATTATGTACGAGAACCCTTCGAGGGCCCTAATTACTCCAATAGCTAGGAAAGTCACTTTAAATGCTGACAACAAAAAATATAATTTTTATTAAACTTAAAAAGGGTTGCCAATGTTTTGACCAATGACATACCTATTGTTCCTTCTGGATCAAATGAGTAAACTATCAGTAGTAAATATATGGACTCATATGGAACAGTTAGTTCTGATGACTCTAAATCTATTATAAAAATTAAGGAAAATGATTACAGCCGAGGAAAGAAATCACCTTATTGAAAGATAATGATTATCTCTATAAAAATTATATTCTTAATGGAATTGCAATTGATATATATGCTTATTACAGTAGGTGCAATAATCCAAAACAAGATTGGGAGAACTTGAAAAAATTATGATACGAAAAAGGCTGGAGCAAAGAAGTATGTTGTTAGTCGCTATCCGAAGTATGAAATGGTTGATGAAAGGTCCATGGAGGCTCAATATCAAGAAATTCAAAATATTTCTCATGAGATCATCATTGAAGCTATGTTTTTATATGAACAATTTGAAGTTGCTTTTATTATTGACAAATTATCTCCAAGTTTGAAAGATTTTAAAATTTTGTTTCGCCGCAAAAAAACAAAAGAATTTGTAATTGAGATTATGATTATTTTTCTTCGAAATGAAGAAGAATCTTAGAGACAAGATAAAAAAGAAAATGTCTTGGTTATTTCAAACAACAAAAATAAATTTTGTACGGCTATAAAGCCACTTTAAATGCTGACAACAAAAAATATAATTTTTATTAAACTTAAAAAGGGTTGCCAATGTTTTGACCAATGACATACCTATTGTTCCTTCTGGATCAAACGAGTAAACTATCAGTAGTAAATATATGGACTCATATGGAACAGTTAATTCTGATGACTCAAAATCTATTATAAAAATTAAAGAAAATGATTACAGCCGAGGAAAGAAATCACCTTATTGAAAGATAATGATTATCTCTATAAAAATTATATTCTTAATGGAATTGCAATTGATATATATGCTTATTACAGTAGGTGCAATAATCCAAAACAAGATTGGGAGGCCTTGAAAACATTATGATACGAAAAAGGCTGGAGCAAAGAAGTATGTTGTTAGTCGCTATCCGAAGTATGAAATGGTTGATGAAAGGTCCATGGAGGCTCAATATCAAGAAATTCAAAATATTTCTCATGAGATCATCATTGAAGCTATGTTTTTATATGAACAATTTGAAGTTGCTTTTATTATTGACAAATTATCTCCAAGTTTGAAAGATTTTAAAATTTTGTTTCGCCGCAAAAAAACAAAAGAATTTGTAATTGAGATTATGATTATTTTTCTTCGAAATGAAGAAGAATCTTAGAGACAAGATAAAAAAGAAAATGTCTTGGTTATTTCAAACAACAAAAATAAATTTTGTACGGCTATAAAGCCACTTTAAATGCTGACAACAAAAAATATAATTTTTATTAAACTTAAAAAGGGTTGCCAATGTTTTGACCAATGACATACCTATTGTTCCTTCTGGATCAAACGAGTAAACTATCAGTAGTAAATATATGGACTCATATGGAACAGTTAATTCTGATGACTCAAAATCTATTATAAAAATTAAAGAAAATGATTACAGCCGAGGAAAGAAATCACCTTATTGAAAGATAATGATTATCTCTTTAAAAATTATATTCTTAATGGAATTGCAATTGATATATATGCTTATTACAGTAGGTGCAATAATCCAAAACAAGATTGGGAGGCCTTGAAAACATTATGATACGAAAAAGGCTGGAGCAAAGAAGTATGTTGTTAGTCGCTATCCGAAGTATGAAATGGTTGATGAAAGGTCCATGGAGGCTCAATATCAAGAAATTCAAAATATTTCTCATGAGATCATCATTGAAGCTATGTTTTTATATGAACAATTTGATGTTTCTTTTATTATTGACAAATTATCTCCGAGTTTGAAAGATTTTAAAATTTTGTTTCGCCGCAAAAAAACAAAAGAATTTGTAATTGAGATTATGATTATTTTTCTTCGAAATGAAGAAGAATCTTAGAGACAAGATCAAAAAGAATATGACTTGGGTATTTCAAACAACAAAATTAAATTTTGTACGGCTCTAAAGCCACTTTAAATGCTGACAACAAAAAATATAATTTTTATTAAACTTAAAAAGGGTTGCCAATGTTTTGACCAATGACATACCTATTGTTCCTTCTGGATCAAACGAGTAAACTATCAGTAGTAAATATATGGACTCATATGGAACAGTTAATTCTGATGACTCTAAATCTATTATAAAAATTAAAGAAAATGATTACAGCCGAGGAAAGAAATCACCTTATTGAAAGATAATGATTATCTCTATAAAAATTATATTCTTAATGGAATTGCAATTGATATATATGCTTATTACAGTAGGTGCAATAATCCAAAACAAGATTGGGAGGCCTTGAAAACATTATGATTCGAAAAAGGCTGGAGCAAAGAAGTATGTTGTTAGTCGCTATCCGAAGTATGAAATGGTTGATGAAAGGTCCATGGAGGCTCAATATCAAGAAATTCAAAATATTTCTCATGAGATCATCATTGAAGCTATGTTTTTATATGAACAATTTGAAGTTGCTTTTATTATTGACAAATTATCTCCAAGTTTGAAAGATTTTAAAATTTTGTTTCGCCGCAAAAAAACAAAAGAATTTGTAATTGAGATTATGATTATTTTTCTTCGAAATGAAGAAGAATGTTAGAGACAAGATCAAAAAGAAAATGTCTTGGTTATTTCAAACAACAAAATTAAATTTTGTACGGCTCTAAAGCCACTTTAAATGCTGACAACAAAAAATATAATTTTTATTAAACTTAAAAAGGGTTGCCAATGTTTTGACCAATGACATACCTATTGTTCCTTCTGGATCAAACGAGTAAACTATCAGTAGTAAATATATGGACTCATATGGAACAGTTAATTCTGATGACTCTAAATCTATTATAAAAATTAAAGAAAATGATTACAGCCGAGGAAAGAAATCACCTTATTGAAGGATAATGATTATCTCTATAAAAATTATATTCTTAATGGAATTGCAATTGATATATATGCTTATTACAGTAGGTGCAATAATCCAAAACAAGATTGGGAGGCCTTGAAAACATTATGATACGAAAAAGGCTGGAGCAAAGAAGTATGTTGTTAGTCGCTATCCGAAGTATGAAATGGTTGATGAAAGGTCCATGGAGGCTCAATATCAAGAAATTCAAAATATTTCTCATGAGATCATCATTGAAGCTATGTTTTTATATGAACAATTTGACGTTTCTTTTATTATTGACAAATTATCTCCGAGTTTGAAAGATTTTAAAATTTTGTTTCGCCGCAAAAAAACAAAAGAATTTGTAATTGAGATTATGATTATTTTTCTTCGAAATGAAGAAGAATCTTAGAGACAAGATCAAAAAGAAAATGTCTTGGTTATTTCAAACAACAAAATTAAATTTTGTACGGCTCTAAAGCCACTTTAAATGCTGACAACAAAAAATATAATTTTTATTAAACTTAAAAAGGGTTGCCAATGTTTTGACCAATGACATACCTATTGTTCCTTCTGGATCAAACGAGTAAACTATCAGTAGTAAATATATGGACTCATATGGAACAGTTAATTCTGATGACTCTAAATCTATTATAAAAATTAAAGAAAATGATTACAGCCGAGGAAAGAAATCACCTTATTGAAAGATAATGATTATCTCTATAAAAATTATATTCTTAATGGAATTGCAATTGATATATATGCTTATTACAGTAGGTGCAATAATCCAAAACAAGATTGGGAGGCCTTGAAAACATTATGATTCGAAAAAGGCTGGAGCAAAGAAGTATGTTGTTAGTCGCTATCCGAAGTATGAAATGGTTGATGAAAGGTCCATGGAGGCTCAATATCAAGAAATTCAAAATATTTCTCATGAGATCATCATTGAAGCTATGTTTTTATATGAACAATTTGAAGTTGCTTTTATTATTGACAAATTATCTCCAAGTTTGAAAGATTTTAAAATTTTGTTTCGCCGCAAAAAAACAAAAGAATTTGTAATTGAGATTATGATTATTTTTCTTCGAAATGAAGAAGAATGTTAGAGACAAGATCAAAAAGAAAATGTCTTGGTTATTTCAAACAACAAAATTAAATTTTGTACGGCTCTAAAGCCACTTTAAATGCTGACAACAAAAAATATAATTTTTATTAAACTTAAAAAGGGTTGCCAATGTTTTGACCAATGACATACCTATTGTTCCTTCTGGATCAAACGAGTAAACTATCAGTAGTAAATATATGGACTCATATGGAACAGTTAATTCTGATGACTCTAAATCTATTATAAAAATTAAAGAAAATGATTACAGCCGAGGAAAGAAATCACCTTATTGAAGGATAATGATTATCTCTATAAAAATTATATTCTTAATGGAATTGCAATTGATATATATGCTTATTACAGTAGGTGCAATAATCCAAAACAAGATTGGGAGGCCTTGAAAACATTATGATACGAAAAAGGCTGGAGCAAAGAAGTATGTTGTTAGTCGCTATCCGAAGTATGAAATGGATGATGAAAGGTCCATGGAGGCTCAATATCAAGAAATTCAAAATATTTCTCATGAGATCATCATTGAAGCTATGTTTTTATATGAACAATTTGACGTTTCTTTTATTATTGACAAATTATCTCCGAGTTTGAAAGATTTTAAAATTTTGTTTCGCCGCAAAAAAACAAAAGAATTTGTAATTGAGATTATGATTATTTTTCTTCGAAATGAAGAAGAATCTTAGAGACAAGATCAAAAAGAAAATGTCTTGGTTATTTCAAACAACAAAATTAAATTTTGTACGGCTCTAAAGCCACTTTAAATGCTGACAACAAAAAATATAATTTTTATTAAACTTAAAAAGGGTTGCCAATGTTTTGACCAATGACATACCTATTGTTCCTTCTGGATCAAACGAGTAAAATATCAGTAGTAAATATATGGACTCATATGGAACAGTTAATTCTGATGACTCTAAATCTTTTATAAAAATTAAAGAAAATGATTACAGCCGAGGAAAGAAATCACCTTATTGAAAGATAATGATTATCTCTATAAAAATTATATTCTTAATGGAATTGCAATTGATATATATGCTTATTACAGTAGGTGCAATAATCCAAAACAAGATTGGGAGGCCTTGAAAACATTATGATTCGAAAAAGGCTGGAGCAAAGAAGTATGTTGTTAGTCGCTATCCGAAGTATGAAATGGTTGATGAAAGGTCCATGGAGGCTCAATATCAAGAAATTCAAAATATTTCTCATGAGATCATCATTGAAGCTATGTTTTTATATGAACAATTTGACGTTTCTTTTATTATTGACAAATTATCTCCGAGTTTGAAAGATTTTAAAATTTTGTTTCGCCGCAAAAAAACAAAAGAATTTGTAATTGAGATTATGATTATTTTTCTTCGAAATGAAGAAGAATCTTAGAGACAAGATCAAAAAGAAAATGTCTTGGTTATTTCAAACAACAAAATTAAATTTTGTACGGCTCTAAAGCCATTTGGCAAACCACTAAATAATCAAAATTGTAGTGTTGTGAATCAGATTATGTACGAGAACCCTTCGAGGGCCCTAATTACTCCAATAGCTAGGAAAGTCACTTTAAATGCTGACAACAAAAAATATAATTTTTATTAAACTTAAAAAGGGTTGCCAATGTTTTGACCAATGACATACCTATTGTTCCTTCTGGATCAAATGAGTAAACTATCAGTAGTAAATATATGGACTCATATGGAACAGTTAGTTCTGATGACTCTAAATCTATTATAAAAATTAAGGAAAATGATTACAGCCGAGGAAAGAAATCACCTTATTGAAAGATAATGATTATCTCTATAAAAATTATATTCTTAATGGAATTGCAATTGATATATATGCTTATTACAGTAGGTGCAATAATCCAAAACAAGATTGGGAGAACTTGAAAAAATTATGATACGAAAAAGGCTGGAGCAAAGAAGTATGTTGTTAGTCGCTATCCGAAGTATGAAATGGTTGATGAAAGGTCCATGGAGGCTCAATATCAAGAAATTCAAAATATTTCTCATGAGATCATCATTGAAGCTATGTTTTTATATGAACAATTTGAAGTTGCTTTTATTATTGACAAATTATCTCCAAGTTTGAAAGATTTTAAAATTTTGTTTCGCCGCAAAAAAACAAAAGAATTTGTAATTGAGATTATGATTATTTTTCTTCGAAATGAAGAAGAATCTTAGAGACAAGATAAAAAAGAAAATGTCTTGGTTATTTCAAACAACAAAAATAAATTTTGTACGGCTATAAAGCCACTTTAAATGCTGACAACAAAAAATATAATTTTTATTAAACTTAAAAAGGGTTGCCAATGTTTTGACCAATGACATACCTATTGTTCCTTCTGGATCAAACGAGTAAACTATCAGTAGTAAATATATGGACTCATATGGAACAGTTAATTCTGATGACTCAAAATCTATTATAAAAATTAAAGAAAATGATTACAGCCGAGGAAAGAAATCACCTTATTGAAAGATAATGATTATCTCTATAAAAATTATATTCTTAATGGAATTGCAATTGATATATATGCTTATTACAGTAGGTGCAATAATCCAAAACAAGATTGGGAGGCCTTGAAAACATTATGATTCAAAAAAGGCTGGAGCAAAGAAGTATGTTGTTAGTCGCTATCCGAAGTATGAAATGGTTGATGAAAGGTCCATGGAGGCTCAATATCAAGAAATTCAAAATATTTCTCATGAGATCATCATTGAAGCTATGTTTTTATATGAACAATTTGAAGTTGCTTTTATTATTGACAAATTATCTCCAAGTTTGAAAGATTTTAAAATTTTGTTTCGCCGCAAAAAAACAAAAGAATTTGTAATTGAGATTATGATTATTTTTCTTCGAAATGAAGAAGAATCTTAGAGACAAGATCAAAAAGAAAATGTCTTGGTTATTTCAAACAACAAAATTAAATTTTGTACGGCTCTAAAGCCACTTTAAATGCTGACAACAAAAAATATAATTTTTATTAAACTTAAAAAGGGTTGCCAATGTTTTGACCAATGACATACCTATTGTTCCTTCTGGATCAAACGAGTAAACTATCAGTAGTAAATATATGGACTCATATGGAACAGTTAATTCTGATGACTCTAAATCTATTATAAAAATTAAAGAAAATGATTACAGCCGAGGAAAGAAATCACCTTATTGAAGGATAATGATTATCTCTATAAAAATTATATTCTTAATGGAATTGCAATTGATATATATGCTTATTACAGTAGGTGCAATAATCCAAAACAAGATTGGGAGGCCTTGAAAACATTATGATACGAAAAAGGCTGGAGCAAAGAAGTATGTTGTTAGTCGCTATCCGAAGTATGAAATGGTTGATGAAAGGTCCATGGAGGCTCAATATCAAGAAATTCAAAATATTTCTCATGAGATCATCATTGAAGCTATGTTTTTATATGAACAATTTGACGTTTCTTTTATTATTGATAAATTATCTCCGAGTTTGAAAGATTTTAAAATTTTGTTTCGCCGCAAAAAAAAACAAAAGAATTTGTAATTGAGATTATGATTATTTTTCTTCGAAATGAAGAAGAATCTTAGAGACAAGATCAAAAAGAAAATGTCTTGGTTATTTCAAACAACAAAATTAAATTTTGTACGGCTCTAAAGCCACTTTAAATGCTGACAACAAAAAATATAATTTTTATTAAACTTAAAAAGGGTTGCCAATGTTTTGACCAATGACATACCTATTGTTCCTTCTGGATCAAACGAGTAAACTATCAGTAGTAAATATATGGACTCATATGGAACAGTTAATTCTGATGACTCTAAATCTTTTATAAAAATTAAAGGAAATGATTACAGCCGAGGAAAGAAATCACCTTATTGAAAGATAATGATTATCTCTATAAAAATTATATTCTTAATGGAATTGCAATTGATATATATGCTTATTACAGTAGGTGCAATAATCCAAAACAAGATTGGGAGGCCTTGAAAACATTATGATTCGAAAAAGGCTGGAGCAAAGAAGTATGTTGTTAGTCGCTATCCGAAGTATGAAATGGTTGATGAAAGGTCCATGGAGGCTCAATATCAAGAAATTCAAAATATTTCTCATGAGATCATCATTGAAGCTATGTTTTTATATGAACAATTTGACGTTTCTTTTATTATTGACAAATTATCTCCGAGTTTGAAAGATTTTAAAATTTTGTTTCGCCGCAAAAAAACAAAAGAATTTGTAATTGAGATTATGATTATTTTTCTTCGAAATGAAGAAGAATCTTAGAGACAAGATCAAAAAGAAAATGTCTTGGTTATTTCAAACAACAAAATTAAATTTTGTACGGCTCTAAAGCCATTTGGCAAACCACTAAATAATCAAAATTGTAGTGTTGTGAATCAGATTATGTACGAGAACCCTTCGAGGGCCCTAATTACTCCAATAGCTAGGAAAGTCACTTTAAATGCTGACAACAAAAAATATAATTTTTATTAAACTTAAAAAGGGTTGCCAATGTTTTGACCAATGACATACCTATTGTTCCTTCTGGATCAAACGAGTAAACTATCAGTAGTAAATATATGGACTCATATGGAACAGTTAGTTCTGATGACTCTAAATCTATTATAAAAATTAAGGAAAATGATTACAGCCGAGGAAAGAAATCACCTTATTGAAAGATAATGATTATCTCTATAAAAATTATATTCTTAATGGAATTGCAATTGATAAATATGCTTATTACAGTAGGTGCAATAATCCAAAACAAGATTGGGAGAACTTGAAAAAATTATGATACGAAAAAGGCTGGAGCAAAGAAGTATGTTGTTAGTCGCTATCCGAAGTATGAAATGGTTGATGAAAGGTCCATGGAGGCTCAATATCAAGAAATTCAAAATATTTCTCATGAGATCATCATTGAAGCTATGTTTTTATATGAACAATTTGAAGTTGCTTTTATTATTGACAAATTATCTCCAAGTTTGAAAGATTTTAAAATTTTGTTTCGCCGCAAAAAAACAAAAGAATTTGTAATTGAGATTATGATTATTTTTCTTCGAAATGAAGAAGAATCTTAGAGACAAGATCAAAAAGAAAATGTCTTGGTTATTTCAAACAACAAAATTAAATTTTGTACGGCTCTAAAGCCACTTTAAATGCTGACAACAAAAAATATAATTTTTATTAAACTTAAAAAGGGTTGCCAATGTTTTGACCAATGACATACCTATTGTTCCTTCTGGATCAAACGAGTAAACTATCAGTAGTAAATATATGGACTCATATGGAACAGTTAATTCTGATGACTCTAAATCTATTATAAAAATTAAAGAAAATGATTACAGCCGAGGAAAGAAATCACCTTATTGAAGGATAATGATTATCTCTATAAAAATTATATTCTTAATGGAATTGCAATTGATATATATGCTTATTACAGTAGGTGCAATAATCCAAAACAAGATTGGGAGGCCTTGAAAACATTATGATACGAAAAAGGCTGGAGCAAAGAAGTATGTTGTTAGTCGCTATCCGAAGTATGAAATGGTTGATGAAAGGTCCATGGAGGCTCAATATCAAGAAATTCAAAATATTTCTCATGAGATCATCATTGAAGCTATGTTTTTATATGAACAATTTGACGTTTCTTTTATTATTGACAAATTATCTCCGAGTTTGAAAGATTTTAAAATTTTGTTTCGCCGCAAAAAAACAAAAGAATTTGTAATTGAGATTATGATTATTTTTCTTCGAAATGAAGAAGAATCTTAGAGACAAGATCAAAAAGAAAATGTCTTGGTTATTTCAAACAACAAAATTAAATTTTGTACGGCTCTAAAGCCACTTTAAATGCTGACAACAAAAAATATAATTTTTATTAAACTTAAAAAGGGTTGCCAATGTTTTGACCAATGACATACCTATTGTTCCTTCTGGATCAAACGAGTAAACTATCAGTAGTAAATATATGGACTCATATGGAACAGTTAATTCTGATGACTCTAAATCTTTTATAAAAATTAAAGGAAATGATTACAGCCGAGGAAAGAAATCACCTTATTGAAAGATAATGATTATCTCTATAAAAATTATATTCTTAATGGAATTGCAATTGATATATATGCTTATTACAGTAGGTGCAATAATCCAAAACAAGATTGGGAGGCCTTGAAAACATTATGATTCGAAAAAGGCTGGAGCAAAAAAGTATGTTGTTAGTCGCTATCCGAAGTATGAAATGGTTGATGAAAGGTCCATGGAGGCTCAATATCAAGAAATTCAAAATATGTCTCATGAGATCATCATTGAAGCTATGTTTTTATATGAACAATTTGAAGTTGCTTTTATTATTGACAAATTATCTCCAAGTTTGAAAGATTTTAAAATTTTGTTTCGCTGCAAAAAAACAAAAGAATTTGTAATTGAGATTATGATTATTTTTCTTCGAAATGAAGAAGAATCTTAGAGACAAGATCAAAAAGAAAATGTCTTGGTTGTTTCAAACAACAAAATTAAATTTTGTACGGCTCTAAAGCCATTTGGCAAACCACTAAATAATCAAAATTGTAGTGTTGTGAATCAGATTATGTACGAGAACCCTTCAAGGGCCCTAATTACTCCAATAGCTAGGAAAGTCACTTTAAATGCTGACAACAAAAAATATAATTTTTATTAAACTTAAAAAGGGTTGCCAATGTTTTGACCAATGACATACCTATTGTTCCTTCTGGATCAAACGAGTAAACTATCAGTAGTAAATATATGGACTCATATGGAACAGTTAATTCTGATGACTCTAAATCTATTATAACAATTAAAGAAAATGATTACAGCCGAGGAAAGAAATCACCTTATTGAAAGATAATGATTATCTCTATAAAAATTATATTCTTAATGGAATTGCAATTGATATATATGCTTATTACAGTAGGTTCAATAATCCAAAACAAGATTGGGAGGCCTTGAAAAAATTATGATACGAAAAAGGCTGGAGCAAAGAAGTATGTTGTTAGTCGCTATCCGAAGTATGAAATGGTTGATGAAAGGTCCATGGAGGCTCAATATCAAGAAATTCAAAATATTTCTCATGAGATCATCATTGAAGCTATGTTTTTATATGAACAATTTGAAGTTGCTTTTATTATTGACAAATTATCTCCAAGTTTGAAAGATTTTAAAATTTTGTTTCGCCGCAAAAAAACAAAAGAATTTGTAATTGAGATTATGATTATTTTTCTTCGAAATGAAGAAGAATCTTAGAGACAAGATAAAAAAGAAAATGTCTTGGTTATTTCAAACAACAAAAATAAATTTTGTACGGCTCTAAAGCCACTTTAAATGCTGACAACAAAAAATATAATTTTTATTAAACTTAAAAAGGGTTGCCAATGTTTTGACCAATGACATACCTATTGTTCCTTCTGGATCAAACGAGTAAACTATCAGTAGTAAATATATGGACTCATATGGAACAGTTAATTCTGATGACTCTAAATCTATTATAAAAATTAAAGAAAATGATTACAGCCGAGGAAAGAAATCACCTTATTGAAAGATAATGATTATCTCTATAAAAATTATATTCTTAATGGAATTGCAATTGATATATATGCTAATTACAGTAGGTGCAATAATCCAAAACAAGATTGGGAGGCCTTGAAAAAATTATTATACGAAAAAGGCTGGAGCAAATAAGTATGTTGTTAGTCGCTATCCGAAGTATGAAATGGTTGATGAAAGGTCCATGGAGGCTCAATATCAAGAAATTCAAAATATGTCTCATGAGATCATCATTGAAGCTATGTTTTTATATGAACAATTTGAAGTTGCTTTTATTATTGACAAATTATCTCCAAGTTTGAAAGATTTTAAAATTTTGTTTCGCTGCAAAAAAACAAAAGAATTTGTAATTGAGATTATGATTATTTTTCTTCGAAATGAAGAAGAATCTTAGAGACAAGATCAAAAAGAAAATGTCTTGGTTGTTTCAAACAACAAAATTAAATTTTGTACGGCTCTAAAGCCATTTGGCAAACCACTAAATAATCAAAATTGTAGTGTTGTGAATCAGATTATGTACGAGAACCCTTCAAGGGCCCTAATTACTCCAATAGCTAGGAAAGTCACTTTAAATGCTGACAACAAAAAATATAATTTTTATTAAACTTAAAAAGGGTTGCCAATGTTTTGACCAATGACATACCTATTGTTCCTTCTGGATCAAACGAGTAAACTATCAGTAGTAAATATATGGACTCATATGGAACAGTTAATTCTGATGACTCTAAATCTATTATAACAATTAAAGAAAATGATTACAGCCAAGGAAAGAAATCACCTTATTGAAAGATAATGATTATCTCTATAAAAATTATATTCTTAATGGAATTGCAATTGATATATATGCTTATTACAGTAGGTTCAATAATCCAAAACAAGATTGGGAGGCCTTGAAAAAATTATGATACGAAAAAGGCTGGAGCAAAGAAGTATGTTGTTAGTCGCTATCCGAAGTATGAAATGGTTGATGAAAGGTCCATGGAGGCTCAATATCAAGAAATTCAAAATATTTCTCATGAGATCATCATTGAAGCTATGTTTTTATATGAACAATTTGAAGTTGCTTTTATTATTGACAAATTATCTCCAAGTTTGAAAGATTTTAAAATTTTGTTTCGCCGCAAAAAAACAAAAGAATTTGTAATTGAGATTATGATTATTTTTCTTCGAAATGAAGAAGAATCTTAGAGACAAGATAAAAAAGAAAATGTCTTGGTTATTTCAAACAACAAAAATAAATTTTGTACGGCTCTAAAGCCACTTTAAATGCTGACAACAAAAAATATAATTTTTATTAAACTTAAAAAGGGTTGCCAATGTTTTGACCAATGACATACCTATTGTTCCTTCTGGATCAAACGAGTAAACTATCAGTAGTAAATATATGGACTCATATGGAACAGTTAATTCTGATGACTCTAAATCTATTATAAAAATTAAAGAAAATGATTACAGCCGAGGAAAGAAATCACCTTATTGAAAGATAATGATTATCTCTATAAAAATTATATTCTTAATGGAATTGCAATTGATATATATGCTTATTACAGTAGGTGCAATAATCCAAAACAAGATTGGGAGGCCTTGAAAAAATTATTATACGAAAAAGGCTGGAGCAAATAAGTATGTTGTTAGTCGCTATCCGAAGTATGAAATGGTTGATGAAAGGTCCATGGAGGCTCAATATCAAGAAATTCAAAATATGTCTCATGAGATCATCATTGAAGCTATGTTTTTATATGAACAATTTGAAGTTGCTTTTATTATTGACAAATTATCTCCAAGTTTGAAAGATTTTAAAATTTTGTTTCGCTGCAAAAAAACAAAAGAATTTGTAATTGAGATTATGATTATTTTTCTTCGAAATGAAGAAGAATCTTAGAGACAAGATCAAAAAGAAAATGTCTTGGTTGTTTCAAACAACAAAATTAAATTTTGTACGGCTCTAAAGCCATTTGGCAAACCACTAAATAATCAAAATTGTAGTGTTGTGAATCAGATTATGTACGAGAACCCTTCAAGGGCCCTAATTACTCCAATAGCTAGGAAAGTCACTTTAAATGCTGACAACAAAAAATATAATTTTTATTAAACTTAAAAAGGGTTGCCAATGTTTTGACCAATGACATACCTATTGTTCCTTCTGGATCAAACGAGTAAACTATCAGTAGTAAATATATGGACTCATATGGAACAGTTAATTCTGATGACTCTAAATCTATTATAACAATTAAAGAAAATGATTACAGCCGAGGAAAGAAATCACCTTATTGAAAGATAATGATTATCTCTATAAAAATTATATTCTTAATGGAATTGCAATTGATATATATGCTTATTACAGTAGGTTCAATAATCCAAAACAAGATTGGGAGGCCTTGAAAAAATTATGATACGAAAAAGGCTGGAGCAAAGAAGTATGTTGTTAGTCGCTATCCGAAGTATGAAATGGTTGATGAAAGGTCCATGGAGGCTCAATATCAAGAAATTCAAAATATTTCTCATGAGATCATCATTGAAGCTATGTTTTTATATGAACAATTTGAAGTTGCTTTTATTATTGACAAATTATCTCCAAGTTTGAAAGATTTTAAAATTTTGTTTCGCCGCAAAAAAACAAAAGAATTTGTAATTGAGATTATGATTATTTTTCTTCGAAATGAAGAAGAATCATAGAGACAAGATAAAAAAGAAAATGTCTTGGTTATTTCAAACAACAAAATTAAATTTTGTACGGCTCTAAAGCCACTTTAAATGCTGACAACAAAAAATATAATTTTTATTAAACTTAAAAAGGGTTGCCAATGTTTTGACCAATGACATACCTATTGTTCCTTCTGGATCAAACGAGTAAACTATCAGTAGTAAATATATGGACTCATATGGAACAGTTAATTCTGATGACTCTAAATCTATTATAAAAATTAAAGAAAATGATTACAGCCGAGGAAAGAAATCACCTTATTGAAAGATAATGATTATCTCTATAAAAATTATATTCTTAATGGAATTGCAATTGATATATATGCTTATTACAGTAGGTGCAATAATCCAAAACAAGATTGGGAGGCCTTGAAAAAATTATGATACGAAAAAGGCTGGAGCAAAGAAGTATGTTGTTAGTCGCTATCCGAAGTATGAAATGGTTGATGAAAGGTCCATGGAGGCTCAATATCAAGAAATTCAAAATATGTCTCATGAGATCATCATTGAAGCTATGTTTTTATATGAACAATTTGAAGTTGCTTTTATTATTGACAAATTATCTCCAAGTTTGAAAGATTTTAAAATTTTGTTTCGCTGCAAAAAAACAAAAGAATTTGTAATTGAGATTATGATTATTTTTCTTCGAAATGAAGAAGAATCTTAGAGACAAGATCAAAAAGAAAATGTCTTGGTTGTTTCAAACAACAAAATTAAATTTTGTACGGCTCTAAAGCCATTTGGCAAACCACTAAATAATCAAAATTGTAGTGTTGTGAATCAGATTATGTACGAGAACCCTTCAAGGGCCCTAATTACTCCAATAGCTAGGAAAGTCACTTTAAATGCTGACAACAAAAAATATAATTTTTATTAAACTTAAAAAGGGTTGCCAATGTTTTGACCAATGACATACCTATTGTTCCTTCTGGATCAAACGAGTAAACTATCAGTAGTAAATATATGGACTCATATGGAACAGTTAATTCTGATGACTCTAAATCTATTATAACAATTAAAGAAAATGATTACAGCCGAGGAAAGAAATCACCTTATTGAAAGATAATGATTATCTCTATAAAAATTATATTCTTAATGGAATTGCAATTGATATATATGCTTATTACAGTAGGTTCAATAATCCAAAACAAGATTGGGAGGCCTTGAAAAAATTATGATACGAAAAAGGCTGGAGCAAAGAAGTATGTTGTTAGTCGCTATCCGAAGTATGAAATGGTTGATGAAAGGTCCATGGAGGCTCAATATCAAGAAATTCAAAATATTTCTCATGAGATCATCATTGAAGCTATGTTTTTATATGAACAATTTGAAGTTGCTTTTATTATTGACAAATTATCTCCAAGTTTGAAAGATTTTAAAATTTTGTTTCGCCGCAAAAAAACAAAAGAATTTGTATTTGAGATTATGATTATTTTTCTTTGAAATGAAGAAGAATCTTAGAGACAAGATCAAAAAGAAAATGTCTTGGTTGTTTCAAACAACAAAATTAAATTTTGTACGGCTCTAAAGCCATTTGGCAAACCACTAAATAATCAAAATTTAGTGTTGTGAATCAGATTATGTACGAGAACCCTTCAAGGGCCCTAATTACTCCAATAGCTAGGAAAGCCACTTTAAATGCTAACAACAAAAAATATAACTTTTATTAAACATAAAAAGGGTTGCCAATGTTTTGACCAATGACATACCTATTGTTCCTTCTGGATCAAACGAGTAAACTATCAGTAGTAAATATATGGACTCTGTAATACCCCGTAAATTTTTAAACGTTGAGTTTTTATAATTTGATGTATTTGAGCTAATTTTGGACATTTAGTAGTGTTACTAAAAATGATAGTTTCTATACTATCTATTTTCTTTTCATTTTCCTTAAAAACCAAACAAAAGCTAAAAGAGAAAGAAAGAAAAGGAAAAAGGGAAGAAAGGAAAGGAAAAGAAAGAGGAAGAAGAGAAATTCTCAAGAAGCTCAAGAACCATCATCAATTCATCTGTTCTTCGTTTAATCGTCTCAGTATCAACCTCCTCGTCTAGTAATCCAGGTGGGTTCTAGTTAGACTCTTTAGAGTAGAGTTTTGTTGAGTTTAGAGTTAGGTTGAAATTGTGAAAATTGAATCTTTTTGCACAAAATTCGTGAATCTAACTGCTAAATGCAATGTTTGATTATATGTTATACTGGTTGTGATGTTATAACATGTTTTGATGCATTTTGATTGATGAAAATGGGATTTGGGGTTGATTTTGGATCAACCCGTAGCAGAAAAATTCTGCAGGAACTTCTGCATTTTTCTCTGCCCATACGCGTATGGAGCATGTCAATACGCGTATGGAGCTTGTCCATACGCGTACGGCAAGGGCAATACGCGTATGGATGGCCGGGCATTTTGAGCAATACGCGTATCGCTTGGGGCAATACGCGTATGGCTGGGCGAGCTTTTGGGCATACGCGTACGGGGAATGCCAATACGCGTACGGCCAGGAGAGTTACAGAATCCTGCTGTTGTGATTTATTTTTTCGATCGATTGTTTACAATGCCGTAACTTTTTGTACGTAACTCGGATTGGAACAATTTTGATATCGTTGGAAAGATAATAAAATGTACTTCTTATTAAAATGGTTTTAAGATCGTCGGCCGATTTAATAAAGTCGGGATTTCTGAACTTGTGTCGTTTTATCGACTTTTATCTGTTAATTGTGTGTAATTATTATTGACAATATATGCATGTTAAAATATGGACTAGGCAGGGTGAGGATTATTACCAAAACTGTGTCGGAAGTGTGATTGTTCCATGTGTGGCAACGCTCGTGCATGAAAGGCCGAGGCGTATGCATTTCTGTTTATCAATAACCACAGTTGTGCGGTGTAGTTCATGAGACTCGAGCACCTCCTCTGAACGTTATACACAACTACTTGGCAGGTTTGAGTCCCGTGTTAAGTACGGTTGGAGCCTACGGGTAAAGAGACTTGTGACGGTGTACGGACCGTGAGAAGTGACGGATCACGGTGTACGGACCGGTGATCCCGAATCCAATCGTATGCCAAGTAGCTACAAGGATCCATGACTCGGATCGCCTTCTAGACGTAGAAGGGTACGGGAAAAGGGGATACCTTGGTATTGGTTATTGATATGTGAGTTCTTGAGTGTACGGACTCAGAACGTACTTCGGTACTTTGTGAATCCTTGAGTTTACAGGCTCAAGAGGTACTTCGGTACTAGTGTGAGTTTACAGGCTCACCGTGGCGGTTACTTGTGTGTGCGTACTCATGGTCTTTCCCCTTTCCCCTTGGACATGAGTTAGGACTTTGTTAGAACCTTGTAAAGCCGAGAGGACTTTAAGATAGGGAACTCACTGAGATTTGATGTATCTCACCCCACTGTTGTTGTTTACATCACAGGTTCTGCAGGTTCGGCGAAGGGTAAGGACAAGGTTATTTGACTTTCCTTACGGATCGTGGTTTTGTGATGGCATGGCTTCCGCTATGGCGTTATGTTTTGAGATCATTGTTTTGATCTAGTTCTTAGTTTTTATCATTTTTGGAACATCTTGTATATGTAAAGCCTTAGACTTTTAGTTCTTGTGTATTAGAGGCATTTATATATATAATGTGTTAACTAGGAACTTATTATGTTTCAGTACCAAAAGTGAAACTCATGTATAATATATGATTTGATGCATGTATTATTATATGGTCTTTACAGTTGGTATCAGAGCAGGTCGTATCCTCGACCTAGCCATGAAATAGAATAAGTGTTTCTTTCCGTTTCATATGCGGCGGGTCACCATGGGTCTTGTCTGTTATATTTATGGTATTGAGTCTGATCAACTTAATCCTATTGATATGGAATTCAGGAACATGGCTGATAGACACAGAAACAACCGTGGAAGACCAAGGACTACTCCAGCTGGGACAGTTCCACAAGGTGATGAAGGGAATGCCCCGTTGTACCAATTTATGCAACAGATGCAGCAACAGCAGAATCAGTTCATGCAAGGAATGATGCAACAAATGGCTGATGGTCTTCATCCTCCAGTGGTTGTTCCGGAAGTTACGGGAGGAACCTACAGGGAATTTGTTCGTATGAATCCTCCGGAGTTTCAAGGAGGGCTAGATCCGGTGAAGGCACACGAATGGATAACAGAAATGGAACGGATTTTTCTGATAGTTCATTGCAGTGAGGAGAATAAGGTGGTCTTTGCTTCTCACTGGTTGAAGGGTCCTGCCATGAGGTGGTGGGAGAGCGCTTCAGCCTTGATGACAACTCAGGAAGTGCCGAAAGTGTGGGAACAGTTTAAGGTAATCTTTATGGAGAAATATTTTCCGAGTTCTTTAAGGTCTCAAAAGGAGTTTGAGTTCCAACAGTTGAGACAGGGAAATTTATCAGTGGCTTCTTATGCGGAACAATTTGAGATCATGGCTGACTATTCTAGACAGGCCATGTATGCTCCTGATGAGAGGTGGAAGATAGATCAGTTTCTGTTCGGGTTAAGGGCTGAGATTTCACACAGCGTGTCTCAACGGGAATTTGCTACTTATGCTGAAATGTTAAGACAATGTTATGTGGCGGAAAATAGCTTGAAAAAAATACAAATGGAGGTGGATTCGAACAGGGTAACTCAAGGTGACCGTGGAAGGTCGAATCAACAATTTAGGCAAAGGCAACAGTCTTCCAAAGGGAAGCAAGTACAGGGCTCTAGAACTAGTGTACCTCCAGTATGTCGCACTTGTGGGAGGAGTCATTTTGGTAGGTGCTATTCGGATGGGATACGGTGTTATCAGTGTAACAAGATGGGTCATGTAGCGAGAGATTGTCCTCAGAGTAGGAATCAGACACAAGGGAAGACTACGGGTCGAGTATATACTCTGGATGCAAGGAAAGCAAAGGGTGATAATTCCTTGATTGCGGGTACGTGTTTTGTTAATGGTCAACCTTGTTTTGTTTTATTTGACTGTGGGGCTACACATTCTTTCGTGTCTTTGAGATGTGTGAAGCGACTTGGGTTGCAAACTATTCCTTTGTTTCCTCCTATGGTGGTTACTACTGCCATGGATGAAATGGTTGAAACACCACTGATGTGTGAAAATTGTGTGTTGTCGGTGAACGAAAGAGTCTTCCAGATTGATCTTATTTGTCTGCCGCTCAAGAAAGTGGATGTTGTTCTGGGGATGGACTGGCTTTCAGCTAATTCGGTTTTTATCGGTTGTGAGGAGAAGCTAATTATTATTCCATCTGCTGAGGCTACTCCGAAAGATGTATTATCAACGATTTTAGAAGGTACGGTTGGAATGGTAAATTTCTTGTTTGAGAAAGAGAAATCTGTTTTATTGGTTCTTACTAAGGAGGGAAGTAGTGAACAGCAAGTTCTGAGTATTCCAATAGTGTGTGAATTTCCTGAAGTGTTTCCTAAGGATGTTTCTTCTCTTCCTCCGGAGAGAGAAGTTGAGTTCTCTATTGACCTGATACCGGGAACAGCTCCTATATCCGTTTCTCCGTATCGGATGGCACCGCTTGAATTAAGAGAATTAAAGGACCAATTGGAGGACTTGATGTCCAAGCATTTCGTTAGGCCTAGTGTTTCACCGTGGGGAGCTCCAGTGTTATTGGTAAAGAAGAAAGATGGGGGAATGCGTTTGTGCATTGATTATCATAAGTTGAATAAAGTTACCATTAAGAACAAGTATCCCTTACCAAGGATAGACGACTTATTAGATCAATTGAAAGGAGCCTGTGTGTTCTCGAAGATTGATTTACGGTCGGGTTATCATCAGATTCGAGTGAAGAGTTCCGATGTGCCAAAGACTGCATTTAGGACACGTTACGGTCATTACGAATTCTTAGTGATGCCTTTCGGTGTGACTAATGCTCCAGCTGTTTTCATGGATTACATGAATCGAATATTTCAGGCTTACTTGGACCAATTTGTGGTAATCTTTATTGACGACATTCTTATTTATTCTCGTACTCCACAAGAGCACGGAGAACATCTGAGGATTGTCTTATCGGTCTTGCAAGAGAAGCAATTGTTTGCTAAGTTGAGAAAGTGTGAGTTTTGGATGTCGGAAGTTAATTTTCTTGGACATGTGATATCTCGAGGTGGTGTGGCAGTGGATCCATCGAAAGTAGAAGCAGTAATTAATTGGGAGAGACCGAGAAATGTTTCAGAAGTCAGAAGTTTCTTGGGATTGGCCGGTTACTATAGAAGGTTTATCAAGGGCTTTTCTCAATTGGCCTTACCAATGACGAAACTTACTCGGAAGGATGTTACGTTTGAATGGGATTCAGGTTGCGAACAAAGTTTTATGCATTTGAAGGAAAGTTTGACGAGTGCTCCAGTATTAATTATTCCTGATCCTAACAACTCTTATGAAGTATTCTGTGATGCTTCTAAGAGGGGATTAGGGGGTGTTCTGATGCAAGGTGGTCAAGTGGTAGCTTATGCTTCTCGACAGTTAAAAGTTCATGAGAAGAATTATCCAACTCATGATTTGGAACTAGCTGCAGTGGTTTTTGCACTGAAGGTGTGGCGTCATTATTTATATGGTGTACGTTTTGAAATGTTCAGTGACCACAAAAGTTTGAAGTATTTGTTTGATCAAAAGGAGTTGAATATGCGACAAAGAAGGTGGATGGAGTACTTAAAGGATTATGACTTAGAATTGAAGTATCATCCAGGAAAGGCGAATAAAGTAGCGGATGCTTTAAGTCGGAAAATGGTTCATAGTGCGGAATTGATGATTTTAGAGTATTCATTGTTGGAAAAGTTTAGAGATCTTAACCTCCAGTTTGTGTGGACTCCGAATGGTGTGATTATGGGAAATTTGAATGTCTATTCTACTTTAAGAGTTGAGATTCAACAGGCACAATTGTTAGAGGAAGAGTTACAAGAGTTGTTACTTCAGCCGGGTTTTATACGAGCGACAGATGGGATTGTTCTGTTTAATCAAAGGATTTGTGTTCCGAGGGATGAGGCATTGAAAAGGAAGATCTTAGACGAAGCTCATAAGGGTACTTTTACGATACATCCTGGTTCTTCAAAGATGTATCAGGATTTAAAGAAGGATTATTGGTGGCCTGGGATGAAAAAGGATATAGCGGGATATGTGTCAGAATGTGCGGTGTGCCAACAGGTGAAGATTGAACACCAAAGACCGGGCGGTTTGTTACAACCTTTGGATATTCCAGTTTGGAAGTGGGATAGTATTTCTATGGATTTTGCAGTGGGTTTACCCCGTACCCAAGGTGGGTATGATTCTATTTGGGTGATTGTAGATCGACTAACGAAATCTGCACACTTCTTAGCCGTAAAGACTACTCATAAGGCAAGTCATCTTGCAAGGTTGTTTATTGCTGAGATTGTGAGATTGCATGGTATTCCTTCTAGTATTGTGTCCGATAGAGATCCGAAGTTTACTTCGAGATTTTGGAAAGTGTTCCAACAAGCGATGGGTACGAATTTGTGTTTGAGCACGTCGAATCATCCTCAAACGGATGGTCAGACTGGACGAACAATACAAACGATGGAGGATATGTTAAGAGCTTGTGTGTTAGAGAGTAGAGGGAATTGGAAAGAACTTTTACCGTTAATTGAGTTTTCCTATAACAATAGTTATCATGCGAGCATCGGTATGGCTCCTTATGAAGCATTGTACGGGAGAAAGTGTAGGACACCTTTGTGTTGGGCTGAAATTGGCGAAGATAGAATTTTGGGACCCGAGATTATTCAAGAGACTACGGAAAAGATTCGAATGATCCGCGGGAAGGTTAAACAAGGACAGGATCGTCAAAAGAGTTATGCGGACAATCGTAGGAGACCTTTGGAATTTGAGGAAGGTGACCATGTATTTCTGAAAGTTACTCCGAGATTGAGATTGAAAGGACCGTTTAAGTCGCGAAAGTTAAGTCCGAGATACGTGGGACCGTATCAGATTTTAGAAAGGATTGGTGAAGTTGCTTATCGATTAGCCTTACCACCCTCTCTATCCGAGATGCATGACGTTTTTCACGTATCTCAGCTCCGTAAGTTTATTCCTGATCCTCTTCAGCCAATTCTACCCGAATCGGTGGAAATTGAAATGGATTTGACTTTTGAACCACAACCGAGTTTTATTGTGGGAAGGGAAACAAAAGTGTTAAGGAACAAAGATATTCCACTTGTTAAGGTGCAATGGGATATGACGCATCCGGGCGATGCTACTTGGGAACTAGAATCGGAAATGCGAGATTCTTATCCACAACTGTTCAGGTAATATTCTAAATTCGAGGACGAATTTCTATTTAAGGGGGGGAGGATGTAATACCCCGTAAATTTTTAAACGTTGAGTTTTTATAATTTGATGTATTTGAGCTAATTTTGGACATTTAGTAGTGTTACTAAAAATGATAGTTTCTATACTATCTATTTTCTTTTCATTTTCCTTAAAAACCAAACAAAAGCTAAAAGAGAAAGAAAGAAAAGGAAAAAGGGAAGAAAGGAAAGGAAAAGAAAGAGGAAGAAGAGAAATTCTCAAGAAGCTCAAGAACCATCATCAATTCATCTGTTCTTCGATTAATCGTCTCAGTATCAACCTCCTCGTCTAGTAATCCAGGTGGGTTCTAGTTAGACTCTTTAGAGTAGAGTTTTGTTGAGTTTAGAGTTAGGTTGAAATTGTGAAAATTGAATCTTTTTGCACAAAATTTGTGAATCTAACTGCTAAATGCAATGTTTGATTATATGTTATACTGGTTGTGATGTTATAACATGTTTTGATGCATTTTGATTGATGAAAATGGGATTTGGGGTTGATTTTGGATCAACCCGTAGCAGAAAAATTCTGCAGGAACTTCTGCATTTTTCTCTGCCCATACGCGTATGGAGCATGTCAATACGCGTATGGAGCTTGTCAATACGCGTACGGCAAGGGCAATACGCGTATGGATGGTCGGGCATTTTGAGCAATACGCGTATCGCTTGGGGCAATACGCGTATGGCTGGGCGAGCTTTTGGGCATACGCGTACGGGGAATGCCAATACGCGTACGGCCAGGAGAGTTACAGAATCCTGCTGTTGTGATTTATTTTTCCGATCGATTGTTTACAATGCCGTAACTTTTTGTACGTAACTCGGATTGGAACAATTTTGATATCGTTGGAAAGATAATAAAATGTACTTCTTATTAAAATGGTTTTAAGATCGTCGGCCGATTTAGTAAAGTCGGGATTTCTGAACTTGTGTCGTTTTATCGACTTTTATCTGTTAATTGTGTGTAATTATTATTGACAATATATGCATGTTAAAATATGGACTAGGCAGGGTGAGGATTATTACCAAAACTGTGTCGGAAGTGTGATTGTTCCATGTGTGGCAACGCTCGTGCATGAAAGGCCGAGGCGTATACATTTCTGTTTATCAATAACCACAGTTGTGCGGTGTAGTTCATGAGACTCGAGCACCTCCTCTGAACGTTATACACAACTACTTGGCAGGTTTGAGTCCCGTGTTAAGTACGGTTGGAGCCTACGGGTAAAGAGACTTGTGACGGTGTACGGACCGTGAGAAGTGACGGATCACGGTGTACGGACCGGTGATCCCGAATCCAATCGTATGCCAAGTAGCTACAAGGATCCATGACTCGGATCGCCTTCTAGACGTAGAAGGGTACGGGAAAAGGGGATACCTTGGTATTGGTTATTGATATGTGAGTTCTTGAGTGTACGGACTCAGAACGTACTTCGGTACTTTGTGAATCCTTGAGTTTACAGGCTCAAGAGGTACTTCGGTACTAGTGTGAGTTTACAGGCTCACCGTGGCGGTTACTTGTGTGTGCGTACTCATGGTCTTTCCCCTTTCCCCTTGGACATGAGTTAGGACTTTGTTAGAACCTTGTAAAGCCGAGAGGACTTTAAGATAGGGAACTCACTGAGATTTGATGTATCTCACCCCACTGTTGTTGTTTACATCACAGGTTCTGCAGGTTCGGCGAAGGGTAAGGACAAGGTTATTTGACTTTCCTTACGGATCGTGGTTTTGTGATGGCATGGCTTCCGCTATGGCGTTATGTTTTGAGATCATTGTTTTGATCTAGTTCTTAGTTTTTATCATTTTTGGAACATCTTGTATATGTAAAGCCTTAGACTTTTAGTTCTTGTGTATTAGAGGCATTTATATATATAATGTGTTAACTAGGAACTTATTATGTTTCAGTACCAAAAGTGAAACTCATGTATAATATATGATTTGATGCATGTATTATTATATGGTCTTTACAGACTCATATGGAACAGTTAATTCTGATGACTCTAAATCTATTATAACAATTAAAGAAAATGATTACAGCCGAGGAAAGAAATCACCTTATTGAAAGATAATGATTATCCCTATAAAAATTATATTCTTAATGGAATTGCAATTGATATATATGCTTATTACAGTAGGTTCAATAATCCAAAACAAGATTGGGAGGCCTTGAAAACATTATGATTCGAAAAGGGCTGGAGCAAAGAAGTATGTTGTTAGTCGCTATCCGAAGTATGAAATGGTTGATGAAAGGTCCATGGAGGCTCAATATCAAGAAATTCGAAATATTTCTCATGAGATCATCATTGAAGCTATGTTTTTATATGAACAATTTGAAGTTGCTTTTATTATTGACAAATTATCTCCAAGTTTGAAAGATTTTAAAATTTTGTTTCGCTGCAAAAAAACAAAAGAATTTGTAATTGAGATTATGATTATTTTTCTTCGAAATGAAGAAGAATGTTAGAGACAAGATCAAAAAGAAAATGTCTTGGTTATTTCAAACAACAAAATTAAATTTTGTACGGCTCTAAAGCCACTTTAAATGCTGACAACAAAAAATATAATTTTTATTAAACTTAAAAAGGGTTGCCAATGTTTTGACCAATGACATACCTATTATTCCTTCTGGATCAAACGAGTAAACTATCAGTAGTAAATATACGGACTCATATGGAACAGTTAATTCTGATGACTCTAAATCTATTATAAAAATTAAAGAAAATGATTACAGCCGAGGAAAGAAATCACCTTATTGAAGGATAATGATTATCTCTATAAAAATTATATTCTTAATGGAATTGCAATTGATATATATGCTTATTACAGTAGGTGCAATAATCCAAAACAAGATTGGGAGGCCTTGAAAACATTATGATACGAAAAAGGCTGGAGCAAAGAAGTATGTTGTTAGTCGCTATCCGAAGTATGAAATGGTTGATGAAAGGTCCATGGAGGCTCAATATCAAGAAATTCAAAATATTTCTCATGATATCATCATTGAAGCTATGTTTTTATATGAACAATTTGACGTTTCTTTTATTATTGACAAATTATCTCCGAGTTTGAAAGATTTTAAAATTTTGTTTCGCCGCAAAAAAACAAAAGAATTTGTAATTGAGATTATGATTATTTTTCTTCGAAATGAAGAAGAATCTTAGAGACAAGATCAAAAAGAAAAAGTCTTGGTTATTTCAAACAACAAAATTAAATTTTGTACGGCTCTAAAGCCACTTTAAATGCTGACAACAAAAAATATAATTTTTATTAAACTTAAAAAGGGTTGCCAATGTTTTGACCAATGACATACCTATTGTTCCTTCTGGATCAAACGAGTAAACTATCAGTAGTAAATATATGGACTCATATGGAACAGTTAATTCTGATGACTCTAAATCTTTTATAAAAATTAAAGAAAATGATTACAGCCGAGGAAAGAAATCACCTTATTGAAAGATAATGATTATCTCTATAAAAATTATATTCTTAATGGAATTGCAATTGATATATATGCTTATTACAGTAGGTGCAATAATCCAAAACAAGATTGGGAGGCCTTGAAAACATTATGATTCGAAAAAGGCTGGAGCCAAGAAGTATGTTGTTAGTCGCTATCCGAAGTATGAAATGGTTGATGAAAGGTCCATGGAGGCTCAATATCAAGAAATTCAAAATATTTCTCATGAGATCATCATTGAAGCTATGTTTTTATATGAACAATTTGACGTTTCTTTTATTATTGACAAATTATCTCCGAGTTTGAAAGATTTTAAAATTTTGTTTCGCCGCAAAAAAACAAAAGAATTTGTAATTGAGATTATGATTATTTTTCTTCGAAATGAAGAAGAATCTTAGAGACAAGATCAAAAAGAAAATGTCTTGGTTATTTCAAACAACAAAATTAAATTTTGTACGGCTCTAAAGCCATTTGGCAAACCACTAAATAATCAAAATTGTAGTGTTGTGAATCAGATAATGTACGAGAACCCTTCGAGGGCCCTAATTACTCCAATAGCTAGGAAAGTCACTTTAAATGCTGACAACAAAAAATATAATTTTTATTAAACTTAAAAAGGGTTGCCAATGTTTTGACCAATGACATACCTATTGTTCCTTCTGGATCAAACGAGTAAACAATCAGTAGTAAATATATGGACTCATATGGAACAGTTAGTTCTGATGACTCTAAATCTATTATAAAAATTAAGGAAAATGATTACAGCCGAGGAAAGAAATCACCTTATTGAAAGATAATGATTATCTCTATAAAAATTATATTCTTAATGGAATTGCAATTGATATATATGCTTATTACAGTAGGTGCAATAATCCAAAACAAGATTGGAAGAACTTGAAAAAATTATGATACGAAAAAGGCTGGAGCAAAGAAGTATGTTGTTAGTCGCTATCCGAAGTATGAAATGGTTGATGAAAGGTCCATGGAGGCTCAATATCAAGAAATTCAAAATATTTCTCATTAGATCATCATTGAAGCTATGTTTTTATATGAACAATTTGAAGTTGCTTTTATTATTGACAAATTATCTCCAAGTTTGAAAGATTTTAAAATTTTGTTTCGCCGCAAAAAAACAAAAGAATTTGTAATTGAGATTATGATTATTTTTCTTTGAAATGAAGAAGAATCTTAGAGACAAGATCAAAAAGAAAATGTCTTGGTTGTTTCAAACAACAAAATTAAATTTTGTACGGCTCTAAAGCCATTTGGCAAACCACTAAATAATCAAAATTTAGTGTTGTGAATCAGATTATGTACGAGAACCCTTCAAGGGCCCTAATTACTCCAATAGCTAGGAAAGCCACTTTAAATGCTGACAACAAAAAATATAACTTTTATTAAACTTAAAAAGGGTTGCCAATGTTTTGACCAATGACATACCTATTGTTCCTTCTGGATCAAACGAGTAAACTATCAGTAGTAAATATATGGACTCATATGGAACAGTTAATTCTGATGACTCTAAATCTATTATAACAATTAAAGAAAATGATTACAGCCGAGGAAAGAAATCACCTTATTGAAAGATAATGATTATCCCTATAAAAATTATATTCTTAATGGAATTGCAATTGATATATATGCTTATTAAAGTAGGTGCAATAATCCAAAACAAGATTGGGAGGCCTTGAAAAAATTATGATACGAAAAAGGCTGGAGCAAAGAAGTATGTTGTTAGTCGCTATCCGAAGTATAAAATGGTTGATGAAAGGTCCATGGAGGCTCAATATCAAGAAATTCAAAATATTTCTCATGAGATCATCATTGAAGCTATGTTTTTATATGAACAATTTGAAGTTGCTTTTATTATTGACAAATTATCTCCAAGTTTGAAAGATTTTAAAATTTTGTTTCGCCGCAAAAAAATAAAAGAATTTGTAATTGAGATTATGATTATTTTTCTTTGAAATGAAGAAGAATCTTAGAGACAAGATCAAAAAGAAAATGTCTTGGTTGTTTCAAACAACAAAATTAAATTTTGTACGGCTCTAAAGCCATTTGGCAAACCACTAAATAATCAAAATTGTAGTGTTGTGAATCAGATTATGTACGAGAACCCTTCGAGGGCCCTAATTACTCCAATAGCTAGGAAAGTCACTTTAAATGCTGACAACAAAAAATATAATTTTTATTAAACTTAAAAAGGGTTGCCAATGTTTTGACCAATGACATACCTATTGTTCCTTCTGGATCAAACGAGTAAACTATCCGTAGTAAATATATGGACTCATATGGAACAGTTAGTTCTGATGACTCTAAATGTAAAGACCATATAATAATACATGCATCAAATCATATATTATACATGAGTTTCACTTTTGGTACTGAAACATAATAAGTTCCTAGTTAACACATTATATATATAAATGCCTCTAATACACAAGAACTAAAAGTCTAAGGCATTACATATACAAGATGTTCCAAAAATGATAAAAACTAAGAACTAGATCAAAACAATGATCTCAAAACATAACGCCATAGCGGAAGCCATGCCATCACAAAACCACGATCCGTAAGGAAAGTCAAATAACCTTGTCCTTACCCTTCGCCGAACCTGCAGAACCTGTGATGTAAACAACAACAGTGGGGTGAGATACATCAAATCTCAGTGAGTTCCCTATCTTAAAGTCCTCTCGGCTTTACAAGGTTCTAACAAAGTCCTAACTCATGTCCAAGGGGAAAGGGGAAAGACCATGAGTACACACACACAAGTGACCGCCACGGTGAGCCTGTAAACTCACACTAGTACCGAAGTACCTCTTGAGCCTGTAAACTCAAGGATTCACAAAGTACCGAAGTACGTTCTGAGTCCGTACACTCAAGAACTCACATATCAATAACCAATACCAAGGTATCCCCTTTTCCCGTACCCTTCTACGTCTAGAAGGCGATCCGAGTCATGGATCCTTGTAGCTACTTGGCATACGATTGGATTCGGGATCACCGGTCCGTACACCGTGATCCGTCACTTCTCACGGCCCGTACACCGTCACAAGTCTCTTTACCCGTAGGCTCCAACCGTACTTAACACGGGACTCAAACCTGCCAAGTAGTTGTGTATAACGTTCAGAGGAGGTGCTCGAGTCTCATGAACTACACCGCACAACTGTGGTTATTGATAAACAGAAATGCATACGCCTCGGCCTTCATGCACGAGCGTTGCCACACGTGGAACAATTACACTTCCGACACAGTTTTGGTAATAATCCTCACCCTGCCTAGTCCATATTTTAACATGCATATATTGTCAATAATAATTACACACAATTAACAGGTAAAAGTCGATAAAACGACACAATTTCAGAAATCCCGACTTAATTAAATCGGTCGACGATCTTAAAACCATTTTAATAAGAAAGTACATTTTATTATCTTTCCAACGATATCAAAATTGTTCCAATCCGAGTTACGTACAAAAAGTTACGGTATTGTAAACAATCGATCGGAAAATAAATCACAACAGCAGGATTCTGTAACTCTCCTGGCCGTACGCGTATTGGCACTCCCCGTACGCGTATTGCCCAAATTCTCGCCCAGCCATACGCGTATTGCCCCAAGCGATACGCGTATTGCTCAAAATGCCCGGCCATCCATACGCGTATTGCCCTTGCCGTACGCGTATTGACCAGCTCCATACGCGTATTGACATGCTCCATACGCGTATGGGCAGAGAAAAAATGCAGAAGTTCCTGCAGAATTTTCTGCTACGGGTTGATCCAAAATCAACCCCAAAACCCATTTTTCATCAATCAAAATGCATCAAAACATGTTATAACATCACAACCAGTATAACATATAATCAAACATTGCATTTAGCAGTTAGATTCACGAATTTTGTGCAAAAAGATTCAATTTTCACAATTTCTAATCTAACTCTAAACTCAAAATAATCCTACTCTAAAGAGTCTAACTAGAACCCACCTGGATTACTAGACGAGGAGGTTGATACTGAGACGATTAAACGAAGAACAGATGAATTGATGATGATTCTTGAGCTTTTGGAAATTTTCTCTCCTTTCCTTCTTCCACTTTTCCTTTCTCCTCCTTTTCCTTTGTTTTTCCTTCTTTCTATCTTTCTCTTTAGCTTTGTTTGGTTTTCAAGGAAAATGAAAAGAAAATAGATAGTATAGAAACTATCATTTTTAGTAACACTACTAAATGTCCAAAATTAGCTCAATTACATCAAATTATAAAAACTCAACGTTAAATACTATTAATTTAATCGACTCTGAGTTCGTCAGTTTACTCCAATTATTTTATCAAATAATTACTCAGAGTACTCCGGAACCCAGTTGATCATAATAATATTAACTCGAGCGTTTATAAATTTACGGGGTATTACATCCTCCCCCCCTTAAATAGAAATTCGTCCTCGAATTTAGAATATTACCTGAACAGATGTGGATAAGAATCTCGCATTTCCGATTCTAGCTCCCAAGTAGCATCACCCGGATGCGTCATATCCCATTGCACCTTAACAAGTGGAATATCTTTGTTCCTTAACACTTTTGTTTCCCTTCCCACAATACAACTCGGTTGTGGTTCAAAAGTCAAATCCGCTTCAATTTCCACTGACTCAGGTAGAATTGGCTGAAGAGGATCAGGAATAAACTTACGGAGCTGAGATACGTGAAAAACGTCATGCATCTCGGATAGAGAGGGTGGTAAGGCTAATCTATAAGCAACTTCACCAATCCTTTCTAAAATCTGATACGGTCCCACGTATCTCGGACTTAACTTACGCGACTTAAACGGTCCTTTCAATCTCAATCTCGGAGTAACTTTCAAAAATACATGGTCACCTTCCTCAAATTCCAAAGGTCTCCTACGATTGTCCGCATAACTCTTTTGACGATCTTGTGCTTGTTTAACCTTCTCGCGGATCATTCGAATCTTTTCCGTAGTCTCTTGAATAATCTCGGGTCCCAAAATTCTATCTTCGCCAATTTCAGCCCAACATAAAGGTGTCCTACACTTTCTCCCATACAGTGCTTCATACGGAGCCATACCGATGCTCGCATGATAACTATTGTTATAGGAAAACTCAATTAACGGCAAAAGTTCTTTCCAATTCCCTCTACTCTCTAACACACAAGCTCTTAACATATCCTCCATCGTTTGTATTGTTCGTTCAGTCTGACCATCCGTTTGAGGATGATTCGACGTGCTCAAACACAAATTCGTACCCATCGCTTGTTGGAACACTTTCCAAAATCTCGAAGTAAACTTCGGATCTCTATCGGACACAATACTAGAAGGAATACCATGCAATCTCACAATCTCAGCAATAAACAACCTTGCAAGATGACTTGCCTTATGAGTAGTCTTTACGGCTAAGAAGTGTGCAGATTTCGTTAGTCGATCTACAATCACCCAAATAGAATCATACCCACCTTGGGTACGGGGTAAACCCACTGCAAAATCCATAGAAATACTATCCCACTTCCAAACTGGAATATCCAAAGGTTGTAACAAACCGCCCGGTCTTTGGTGTTCAATCTTCACCTGTTGGCACACCGCACATTCTGACACGTATCCCGCTATATCCTTTTTCATCCCAGGCCACCAATAATCCTTCTTTAAATCCTGATACATCTTTGAAGAACCAGGATGTATCGTAAAAGTACCTTTATGAGCTTCGTCTAAGATCTTCCTTTTCAACGCCTCATCCCTCGGAACACAAATCCTTTGATTAAACAGAACAATCCCATCTGTCGCTCGTGTAAAACCCGGCTGAAGTAACAACTCTTGTAACTCTTCCTCTAACAATTGTGCCTGTTGAATCTCAACTCTCAAAGTAGAATTGACATTCAAATTTCCCATAATCACACCATTCGGAGTCCACACAAATTGGAGATTAAGATCTCTAAACTTTTCCAACAATGAATACTCTAAAATCATCCATTCCGCACTATGAACCATTTTCCGACTTAAAGCATCCGCTACTTTATTCGCTTTTCCTGGATGATACTTCAATTCTAAGTCATAATCCTTTAAGTACTCCATCCACCTTCTTTGTCGCATATTCAACTCCTTTTGATCAAACAAATACTTTAAACTTTTGTGGTCACTGAACATTTCAAAACGTACACCATATAAATAATGACGCCACACCTTCAGTGCAAAAACCACTGCAGCTAGTTCCAAATCATGAGTTGGATAATTCTTCTCATGAACTTTTAACTGTCGAGAAGCATAAGCTACCACTTGACCACCTTGCATCAGAACACCCCCTAATCCCCTCTTAGAAGCATCACAGAATACTTCATAAGAGTTGTTAGGATCAGGAATAATTAATACTGGAGCACTCGTCAAACTCTCCTTCAAATGCATAAAACTTTGTTCGCAACCTGAATCCCATTCAAAAATAACATCCTTCCGAGTAAGTTTCGTCATTGGTAAGGCCAATTGAGAAAAACCCTTAATAAACCTTCTATAGTAACCGGCCAATCCCAAGAAACTTCTAACTTCTGAAACATTTCTCGGTCTCTCCCAATTAATTACTGCTTCTACTTTCGATGGATCCACTGCCACACCACCTCGAGATATCACATGTCCAAGAAAATTAACTTCCGACATCCAAAACTCACACTTGCTCAACTTAGCAAACAATTGCTTCTCTTGCAAGACCGATAAGACAATCCTCAGATGTTCTCCATGCTCGTGTGGAGTACGAGAATAAATAAGAATGTCGTCAATAAAGATTACCACAAATTGGTCCAAGTAAGCCTGAAATATTCGATTCATGTAATCCATAAAAACAGCTGGAGCATTAGTCACACCGAAAGGCATCACTAAGAATTCGTAATGACCATAACGGGTTCTAAATGCAGTCTTTGGCACATCGGAACTCTTCACTCGAATCTGATGATAACCCGACCGTAAATCAATCTTCGAGAACACACAGGCTCCTTTCAATTGATCTAATAAGTCGTCTATCCTTGGTAAGGGATACTTATTCTTAATGGTAACTTTATTCAACTTACGATAATCAATGCACAAACGCATTCCCCCATCTTTCTTCTTTACCAATAACACTGGAGCTCCCCACGGTGAAACACTAGGCCTAACGAAATGCTTAGACATCAAGTCCTCCAATTGGTCCTTTAATTCTCTTAATTCAAGCGGTGCCATCCGATACGGAGAAACGGATATAGGAGCCGTTCCCGGTATCAGGTCAATAGAGAACTCAACTTCTCTCTCCGGAGGAAGAGAAGAAACATCCTCAGGAAACACTTCAGGAAATTCACACACTATTGGAATACTCAGAACTTGCTGTTCACTACTCCCTTCCTTAGTAAGAACCATTAAAACAGATTTCTCTTTCTCAAACAAGAAATTTACCATTCCCACCGTACCTTCTAAAATCGTTGATAATACATCCTTCGGAGTAGCCTCAGCAGATGGAATAATAATTAGCTTCTCCTCACAACCGATAAAAACCGAATTAGCTGAAAGCCAGTCCATTCCCAGAACAACATCCACTTTCTTGAGCGGCAGACAAATAAGATCAATCTGGAAGACTCTTTCGTTCACCGACAACACACAATTTTCACACATCAGTGGTGTTTCAACCATTTCATCCATGGCAGTAGTAACCACCATAGGAGGAAATAAAGGAATAGTTTGCAACCCAAGTCGCTTCACACATCTCAAAGACACGAAAGAATGTGTAGCCCCACAGTCAAATAAAACAAAACAAGGTTGACCATTAACAAAACACGTACCCGCAATCAAGGAATTATCACCCTTTGCTTTCCTTGCATCCAGAGTATATACTCGACCAGTAGTCTTCCCTTGTGTCTGATTCCTACTCTGAGGACAATCTCTCGCTACATGACCCATCTTGTTACACTGATAACACCGTATCCCATCCGAATAGCACCTACCAAAATGACTCCTCCCACAAGTGCGACATACTGGAGGTACACTAGTTCTAGAGCCCTGTACTTGCTTCCCTTTGGAAGACTGTTGCCTGTGCCTAAACTGTTGATTCGACCTTCCACGGTCACCTTGAGTTACCCTGTTCGAATCCACCTCCATTTGTATCTTTTTCAAGCTATTTTCCGCCACATAACATTGTCTTAACATTTCAGCATAAGTAGCAAATTCCCGTTGAGACACGCTGTGTGAAATCTCAGCCCTTAACCCAAACAGAAACTGGTCTATCTTCCACCTCTCGTCAGGAGCATACATGGCCTGTCTAGAATAGTCAGCCATGATCTCAAATTGTTCCGCATAAGAAGCCACTGATAAATTTCCCTGTCTCAACTGTTGGAACTCAAACTCCTTTTGAGACCTTAAAGAACTCGGAAAATATTTCTCCATAAAGATTACCTTAAACTGTTCCCACACTTTCGGCACTTCCTGAGTTGTCATCAAGGCTGAAGCGCTCTCCCACCACCTCATGGCAGGACCCTTCAACCAGTGAGAAGCAAAGACCACCTTATTCTCCTCACTGCAATGAACTATCAGAAAAATCCGTTCCATTTCTGTTATCCATTCGTGTGCCTTCACCGGATCTAGCCCTCCTTGAAACTCCGGAGGATTCATACGAACAAATTCCCTGTAGGTTCCTCCCGTAACTTCCGGAACAACCACTGGAGGATGCAGACCATCAGCCATTTGTTGCATCATCCCTTGCATAAACTGATTCTGCTGTTGCTGCATCTGTTGCATAAATTGGTACAACGGGGCATTCCCTTCATCACCTTGTGGAACTGTCCCAGCTGGAGTAGTTCTTGGTCTTCCACGGTTGTTTCTGCGTCTATCAGCCATGTTCCTGAATTCCATATCAATAGGATTAAGTTGATCAGACTCAATACCATAAATATAACAGACAAGACCCATGGCGACACGCCGCATATGAAACGGAAAGAAACACTTATTCTATTTCATGGCTAGGTCGAGGATACGACCTGCTTTGATACCAACTGTAAAGACCATATAATAATACATGCATCAAATCATATATTATACATGAGTTTCACTTTTGGTACTGAAACATAATAAGTTCCTAGTTAACACATTATATATATAAATGCCTCTAATACACAAGAACTAAAAGTCTAAGGCATTACATATACAAGATGTTCCAAAAATGATAAAAACTAAGAACTAGATCAAAACAATGATCTCAAAACATAACGCCATAGCGGAAGCCATGCCATCACAAAACCACGATCCGTAAGGAAAGTCAAATAACCTTGTCCTTACCCTTCGCCGAACCTGCAGAACCTGTGATGTAAACAACAACAGTGGGGTGAGATACATCAAATCTCAGTGAGTTCCCTATCTTAAAGTCCTCTCGGCTTTACAAGGTTCTAACAAAGTCCTAACTCATGTCCAAGGGGAAAGGGGAAAGACCATGAGTACACACACACAAGTGACCGCCACGGTGAGCCTGTAAACTCACACTAGTACCGAAGTACCTCTTGAGCCTGTAAACTCAAGGATTCACAAAGTACCGAAGTACGTTCTGAGTCCGTACACTCAAGAACTCACATATCAATAACCAATACCAAGGTATCCCCTTTTCCCGTACCCTTCTACGTCTAGAAGGCGATCCGAGTCATGGATCCTTGTAGCTACTTGGCATACGATTGGATTCGGGATCACCGGTCCGTACACCGTGATCCGTCACTTCTCACGGCCCGTACACCGTCACAAGTCTCTTTACCCGTAGGCTCCAACCGTACTTAACACGGGACTCAAACCTGCCAAGTAGTTGTGTATAACGTTCAGAGGAGGTGCTCGAGTCTCATGAACTACACCGCACAACTGTGGTTATTGATAAACAGAAATGCATACGCCTCGGCCTTCATGCACGAGCGTTGCCACACGTGGAACAATTACACTTCCGACACAGTTTTGGTAATAATCCTCACCCTGCCTAGTCCATATTTTAACATGCATATATTGTCAATAATAATTACACACAATTAACAGGTAAAAGTCGATAAAACGACACAATTTCAGAAATCCCGACTTAATTAAATCGGTCGACGATCTTAAAACCATTTTAATAAGAAAGTACATTTTATTATCTTTCCAACGATATCAAAATTGTTCCAATCCGAGTTACGTACAAAAAGTTACGGTATTGTAAACAATCGATCGGAAAATAAATCACAACAGCAGGATTCTGTAACTCTCCTGGCCGTACGCGTATTGGCACTCCCCGTACGCGTATTGCCCAAATTCTCGCCCAGCCATACGCGTATTGCCCCAAGCGATACGCGTATTGCTCAAAATGCCCGGCCATCCATACGCGTATTGCCCTTGCCGTACGCGTATTGACCAGCTCCATACGCGTATTGACATGCTCCATACGCGTATGGGCAGAGAAAAAATGCAGAAGTTCCTGCAGAATTTTCTGCTACGGGTTGATCCAAAATCAACCCCAAAACCCATTTTTCATCAATCAAAATGCATCAAAACATGTTATAACATCACAACCAGTATAACATATAATCAAACATTGCATTTAGCAGTTAGATTCACGAATTTTGTGCAAAAAGATTCAATTTTCACAATTTCTAATCTAACTCTAAACTCAAAATAATCCTACTCTAAAGAGTCTAACTAGAACCCACCTGGATTACTAGACGAGGAGGTTGATACTGAGACGATTAAACGAAGAACAGATGAATTGATGATGATTCTTGAGCTTTTGGAAATTTTCTCTCCTTTCCTTCTTCCACTTTTCCTTTCTCCTCCTTTTCCTTTGTTTTTCCTTCTTTCTATCTTTCTCTTTAGCTTTGTTTGGTTTTCAAGGAAAATGAAAAGAAAATAGATAGTATAGAAACTATCATTTTTAGTAACACTACTAAATGTCCAAAATTAGCTCAATTACATCAAATTATAAAAACTCAACGTTAAATACTATTAATTTAATCGACTCTGAGTTCGTCAGTTTACTCCAATTATTTTATCAAATAATTACTCAGAGTACTCCGGAACCCAGTTGATCATAATAATATTAACTCGAGCGTTTATAAATTTACGGGGTATTACACTAAATCTATTATAAAAATTAAGGAAAATGATTACAGCCGAGGAAAGAAATCACCTTATTGAAAGATAATGATTATCCCTATAAAAATTATATTCTTAATGGAATTGCAATTGATATATATGCTTATTACAGTAGGTTCAATAATCCAAAACAAGATTGGGAGGCCTTGAAAACATTATGATTCGAAAAAGGCTGGAGCAAAGAAGTATGTTGTTAGTCGCTATCCGAAGTATGAAATGGTTGATGAAAGGTCCATGGAGGCTCAATATCAAGAAATTCGAAATATTTCTCATGAGATCATCATTGAAGCTATGTTTTTATATGAACAATTTGAAGTTGCTTTTATTATTGATAAATTATCTCCAAGTTTGAAAGATTTTAAAATTTTGTTTCGCCGCAATTAAAGAAAAGAATTTGTAATTGAGATTATGATTATTTTTCTTCGAAATGAAGAAGAATCTTAGAGACAAGATCAAAAAGAAAATGTCTTGGTTATTTCAAACAACAAAATTAAATTTTGTACGGCTCTAAAGCCACTTTAAATGCTGACAACAAAAAATATAATTTTTATTAAACTTAAAAAGGGTTGCCAATGTTTTGACCAATGACATACCTATTGTTCCTTCTGGATCAAACGAGTAAACTATCAATAGTAAATATATGGACTCATATGGAACAGTTAATTCTGATGACTCTAAATCTATTATAAAAATTAAAGAAAATGATTAAGCCGAGGAAAGAAATCACCTTATTGAAGGATAATGATTATCTCTATAAAAATTATATTCTTAATGGAATTGCAATTGATATATATGCTTATTACAGTAGGTGCAATAATCCAAAACAAGATTGGGAGGCCTTGAAAACATTATGATACGAAAAAGGTTGGAGCAAAGAAGTATGTTGTTAGTCGCTATCCGAAGTATGAAATGGTTGATGAAAGGTCCATGGAGGCTCAATATAAAGAAATTCAAAATATTTCTCATGAGATCATCATTGAAGCTATGTTTTTATATGAACAATTTGACGTTTCTTTTATTATTGACAAATTATCTCCGAGTTTGAAAGATTTTAAAATTTTGTTTCGCCGCAAAAAAACAAAAGAAGTTGTAATTGAGATTATGATTATTTTTCTTCGAAATGAAGAAGAATCTTAGAGACAAGATCAAAAAGAATATGACTTGGTTATTTCAAACAACAAAATTAAATTTTGTACGGCTCTAAAGCCACTTTAAATGCTGACAACAAAAAATATAATTTTTATTAAACTTAAAAAGGGTTGCCAATGTTTTGACCAATGACATACCTATTGTTCCTTCTGGATCAAACGAGTAAACTATCAGTAGTAAATATATGGACTCATATGGAACAGTTAATTCTGATGACTCTAAATCTATTATGAAAATTAAAGAAAATGATTACAGCCGAGGAAAGAAATCACCTTATTGAAAGATAATGATTATCTCTATAAAAATTATATTCTTAATGGAATTGCAATTGATATATATGCTTATTACAGTAGGTGCAATAATCCAAAACAAGATTGGGAGGCCTTGAAAACATTATGATTCGAAAAAGGCTGGAGCAAAGAAGTATGTTGTTAGTCGCTATCCGAAGTATGAAATGGTTGATGAAAGGTCCATGGAGGCTCAATATCAAGAAATTCAAAATATTTCTCATGAGATCATCATTGAAGCTATGTTTTTATATGAACAATTTGAAGTTGCTTTTATTATTAACAAATTATCTCCAAGTTTGAAAGATTTTAAAATTTTGTTTCGCCGCAAAAAAACAAAAGAATTTGTAATTGAGATTATGATTATTTTTCTTCGAAATGAAGAAGAATCTTAGAGACAAGATCAAAAAGAAAATGTCTTGGTTATTTCAAACAACAAAATTAAATTTTGTACGGCTCTAAAGCCACTTTAAATGCTGACAACAAAAAATATAATTTTTATTAAACTTAAAAAGGGTTGCCAATGTTTTGACCAATGACATACCTATTGTTCCTTCTGGATCAAACAAGTAAACTATCAGTAGTAAATATATGGACTCATATGGAACAATTAATTCTGATGACTCTAAATCTATTATGAAAATTAAAGAAAATGATTACAGCCGAGGAAAGAAATCACCTTATTGAAAGATAATGATTATCTCTATAAAAATTATATTCTTAATGGAATTGCAATTGATATATATGCTTATTACAGTAGGTGCAATAATCCAAAACAAGATTGGGAGGCCTTGAAAACATTATGATTCGAAAAAGGCTGGAGCAAAGAAGTATGTTGTTAGTCGCTATCCGAAGTATGAAATGGTTGATGAAAGGTCCATGGAGGCTCAATATCAAGAAATTCAAAATATTTCTCATGAGATCATCATTGAAGCTATGTTTTTATATGAACAATTTGAAGTTGCTTTTATTATTGACAAATTATCTCCAAGTTTGAAAGATTTTAAAATTTTGTTTCGCCGCAAAAAAACAAAAGAATTTGTAATTGAGATTATGATTATTTTTCTTCGAAATGAAGAAGAATCTTAGAGACAAGATCAAAAAGAAAATGTCTTGGTTATTTCAAACAACAAAATTAAATTTTGTACGGCTCTAAAGCCACTTTAAATGCTGACAACAAAAAATATAATTTTTATTAAACTTAAAAAGGGTTGCCAATGTTTTGACCAATGACATACCTATTGTTCCTTCTGGATCAAACAAGTAAACTATCAGTAGTAAATATATGGACTCATATGGAACAGTTAATTCTGATGACTCTAAATCTATTATAAAAATTAAAGAAAATGATTACAGCCGAGGAAAGAAATCACCTTATTGAAAGATAATGATTATCTCTATAAAAATTATATTCTTAATGGAATTGCAATTGATATATATGCTTATTACAGTTGGTGCAATAATCCAAAACAAGATTGGGAGGCCTTGAAAAAATTATGATACGAAAAAGGCTGGAGCAAAGAAGTATGTTGTTAGTCGCTATCCGAAGTATGAAATGGTTGATGAAAGGTCCATGGAGGCTCAATATCAAGAAATTCAAAATATGTCTCATGAGATCATCATTGAAGCTATGTTTTTATATGAACAATTTGAAGTTGCTTTTATTATTGACAAATTATCTCCAAGTTTGAAAGATTTTAAAATTTTGTTTCGCTGCAAAAAAACAAAAGAATTTGTAATTGAGATTATGATTATTTTTCTTCGAAATGAAGAAGAATCTTAGAAACAAGATCAAAAAGAAAATGTCTTGGTTATTTCAAACAACAAAATTAAATTTTGTACGGCTCTAAAGCCACTTTAAATGCTGACAACAAAAAATATAATTTTTATTAAACTTAAAAAGGGTTGCCAATGTTTTGACCAATGACATACCTATTGTTCCTTCTGGATCAAACGAGTAAACTATCAGTAGTAAATATATGGACTCATATGGAACAGTTAATTCTGATGACTCTAAATCTATTATAAAAATTAAAGAAAATGATTACAGCCGAGGAAAGAAATCACCTTATTAAAAGATAATGATTATCTCTATAAAAATTATATTCTTAATGGAATTGCAATTGATATATATGCTTATTACAGTAGGTGCAATAATCCAAAACAAGATTGGGAGGCCTTGAAAAAATTATGATACGAAAAAGGCTGGAACAAAGAAGTATGTTGTTAGTCGCTATCCGAAGTATGAAATGGTTGATGAAAGGTCCATGGAGGCTCAATATCAAGAAATTCAAAATATGTCTCATGAGATCATCATTGAAGCTATGTTTTTATATGAACAATTTGAAGTTGCTTTTATTATTGACAAATTATCTCCAAGTTTGAAAGATTTTAAAATTTTGTTTCGCTGCAAAAAAACAAAAGAATTTGTAATTGAGATTATGATTATTTTTCTTCGAAATGAAGAAGAATCTTAGAGACAAGATCAAAAAGAAAATGTCTTGGTTGTTTCAAACAACAAAATTAAATTTTGTACGGCTCTAAAGCCATTTGGCAAACCACTAAATAATCAAAATTGTATTGTTGTGAATCAGATTATGTACGAGAACCCTTCAAGGGCCCTAATTACTCCAATAGCTAGGAAAGTCACTTTAAATGCTGACAACAAAAAATATAATTTTTATTAAACTTAAAAAGGGTTGCCAATGTTTTGACCAATGACATACCTATTGTTCCTTCTGGATTAAACGAGTAAACTATCAGTAGTAAATATATGGACTCATATGGAACAGTTAATTCTTATGACTCTAAATCTATTATAACAATTAAAGAAAATGATTACAGCCGAGGAAAGAAATCACCTTATTGAAAGATAATGATTATCTCTATAAAAATTATATTCTTAATGGAATTGCAATTGATATATATGCTTATTACAGTAGGTTCAATAATCCAAAACAAGATTGGGAGGCCTTGAAAAAATTATGATACGAAAAAGGCTGGAGCAAAGAAGTATGTTGTTAGTCGCTATCCGAAGTATGAAATGGTTGATGAAAGGTCCATGGAGGCTCAATATCAAGAAATTCAAAATATTTCTCATGAGATCATCATTGAAGCTATGTTTTTATATGAACAATTTGAAGTTGCTTTTATTATTGACAAATTATCTCCAAGTTTGAAAGATTTTAAAATTTTGTTTCGCCGCAAAAAAACAAAAGAATTTGTAATTGAGATTATGATTATTTTTCTTTGAAATGAAGAAGAATCTTAGAGACAAGATCAAAAAGAAAATGTCTTGGTTGTTTCAAACAACAAAATTAAATTTTGTACGGCTCTAAAGCCATTTGGCAAACCATTAAATAATCAAAATTTAGTGTTGTGAATCAGATTATGTACGAGAACCCTTCAAGGGCCCTAATTACTCCAATAGCTAGGAAAGCCACTTTAAATGCTGACAACAAAAAATATAACTTTTATCAAACTTAAAAAGGGTTGCCAATGTTTTGACCAATGACATACCTATTGTTCCTTCTGGATCAAACGAGTAAACTATCAGTAGTAAATATATGGACTCATATGGAACAGTTAATTCTAATGACTCTATATCTATTATAACAATTAAAGAAAATGATTACAGCCGAGGAAAGAAATCACCTTATTGAAAGATATGACTATCTCTATAAAAATTATATTCTTAATGGAATTGCAATTGATATATATGCTTATTACAGTAGGTGCAATAATCCAAAACAAGATTGGGAGGCCTTGAAAAAATTATGATACGAAAAAGGCTGGAGCAAAGAAGTATGCTGTTAGTCGCTATCCGAAGTATGAAATGGTTGATGAAAGGTCCATGGAGGCTCAATATCAAGAAATTCAAAATATTTCTCATGAGATCATCATTGAAGGTATATTTTTATATGAACAATTTGAAGTTGCTTTTATTATTGACAAATTATCTCCAAGTTTGAAAGATTTTAAAATTTTGTTTCGCCGCAAAAAAACAAAAGAATTTGTAATTGAGATTATGATTATTTTTCTTCGAAATGAAGAAGAATCTTAGAGACAAGATCAAAAAGAAATTGTCTTGGTTATTTCAAACAACAAAATTAAATTTTGTACGGCTCTAAAGCCATTTGGCAAACCACTAAATAATCAAAATTTAGTGTTGTGAATCAGATTATGTACGAGAACCCTTCAAGGGCCCTAATTACTCCAATAGCTAGGAAAGCCACTTTAAATGCTGACAACAAAAAATATAACTTTTATTAAACTTAAAAAGGGTTGCCAATGTTTTGACCAATGACATACCTATTGTTCCTTCTGGATCAAACGAGTAAACTATCAGTAGTAAATATATGGACTCATATGGAACAGTTAATTCTAATGACTCTAAATCTATTATAACAATTAAAGAAAATGATTACAGCCGAGGAAAGAAATCACCTTATTGAAAGATATGACTATCTCTATAAAAATTATATTCTTAATGGAATTGCAATTGATATATATGCTTATTACAGTAGGTGCAATAATCCAAAACAAGATTGGGAGGCCTTGAAAAAATTATGATACGAAAAAGGCTGGAGCAAAGAAGTATGCTGTTAGTCGCTATCCGAAGTATGAAATGGTTGATGAAAGGTCCATGGAGGCTCAATATCAAGAAATTCAAAATATTTCTCATGAGATCATCATTGAAGGTATATTTTTATGTGAACAATTTGAAGTTGCTTTTATTATTGACAAATTATCTCCAAGTTTGAAAGATTTTAAAATTTTGTTTCGCCGCAAAAAAACAAAAGAATTTGTAATTGAGATTATGATTATTTTTCTTCGAAATGAAGAAGAATCTTAGAGACAAGATCAAAAAGAAATTGTCTTGGTTATTTCAAACAACAAAATTAAATTTTGTACGGCTCTAAAGCCATTTGGCGAACCACTAAATAATCAAAATTGTAGTGTTGTGAATCAGATTATGTACGAGAACCCTTCAAGGGCCCTAATTACTCCAATAGCTAGGAAAGTCACTTTAAATACTGACAACAAAAAATATAATTTTTATTAAACTTAAAAAGGGTTGCCAATGTTTTGACCAATGACATACCTATTGTTCCTTCTGGATCAAACGAGTAAACTATCAGTAGTAAATATATGGACTCATATGGAACAGTTAATTCTTATGACTCTAAATCTATTATAACAATTAAAGAAAATGATTACAGCCGAGGAAAGAAATCACCTTATTGAAAGATAATGATTATCTCTCTAAAAATTATATTCTTAATGGAATTGCAATTGATATATACGCTTATTACAGTAGGTGCAATAATCCAAAACAAGATTGGGAGGCCTTGAAAAAATTATGATACGAAAAAGGCTGGAGCAAAGAAGTATGCTGTTAGTCGCTATCCGAAGTATGAAATGGTTGATGAAAGGTCCATGGAGGCTCAATATCAAGAAATTCAAAATATTTCTCATGAGATCATCATTGAAGGTATATTTTTATATGAACAATTTGAAGTTGCTTTTATTATTGACAAATTATCTCCAAGTTTGAAAGATTTTAAAATTTTGTTTCGCCGCAAAAAAACAAAAGAATTTGTAATTGAGATTATGATTATTTTTCTTCGAAATGAAGAAGAATCTTAGAGACAAGATCAAAAAGAAATTGTCTTGGTTATTTCAAACAACAAAATTAAATTTTGTACGGCTCTAAAGCCATTTGGCAAACCACTAAATAATCAAAATTTAGTGTTGTGAATCAGATTATGTACGAGAACCCTTCAAGGGCCCTAATTACTCCAATAGCTAGGAAAGCCACTTTAAATGCTGACAACAAAAAATATAACTTTTATTAAACTTAAAAAGGGTTGCCAATGTTTTGACCAATGACATACCTATTGTTCCTTCTGGATCAAACGAGTAAACTATCAGTAGTAAATATATGGACTCATATGGAACAGTTAATTCTAATGACTCTAAATCTATTATAAAAATTAAAGAAAATGATTACAGCCGAGGAAAGAAATCACCTTATTGAAAGATATGACTATCTCTATAAAAATTATATTCTTAATGGAATTGCAATTGATATATATGCTTATTACAGTAGGTGCAATAATCCAAAACAAGATTGGGAGGCCTTGAAAAAATTATGATACGAAAAAGGCTGGAGCAAAGAAGTATGCTGTTAGTCGCTATCCGAAGTATGAAATGGTTGATGAAAGGTCCATGGAGGCTCAATATCAAGAAATTCAAAATATTTCTCATGAGATCATCATTGAAGGTATATTTTTATATGAACAATTTGAAGTTGCTTTTATTATTGACAAATTATCTCCAAGTTTGAAAGATTTTAAAATTTTGTTTCGCCGCAAAAAAACAAAAGAATTTGTAATTGAGATTATGATTATTTTTCTTCGAAATGAAGAAGAATCTTAGAGACAAGATCAAAAAGAAATTGTCTTGGTTATTTCAAACAACAAAATTAAATTTTGTACGGCTCTAAAGCCATTTGGCGAACCACTAAATAATCAAAATTGTAGTGTTGTGAATCAGATTATGTACGAGAACCCTTCAAGGGCCCTAATTACTCCAATAGCTAGGAAAGTCACTTTAAATACTGACAACAAAAAATATAATTTTTATTAAACTTAAAAAGGGTTGCCAATGTTTTGACCAATGACATACCTATTGTTCCTTCTGGATCAAACGAGTAAACTATCAGTAGTAAATATATGGACTCATATGGAACAGTTAATTCTTATGACTCTAAATCTATTATAACAATTAAAGAAAATGATTACAGCCGAGGAAAGAAATCACCTTATTGAAAGATAATGATTATCTCTCTAAAAATTATATTCTTAATGGAATTGCAATTGATATATACGCTTATTACAGTAGGTTCAATAATCCAAAACAAGATTGGGAGGCCTTGAAAAAATTATGATACGAAAAAGGCTGGAGCAAAGAAGTATGTTGTTAGTCGCTATCCGAAGTATGAAATGGTTGATGAAAGGTCCATGGAGGCTCAATATCAAGAAATTCAAAATATTTCTCATGAGATCATCATTGAAGCTATGTTTTTATATGAACAATTTGAAGTTGCTTTTATTATTGACAAATTATCTCCAAGTTTGAAAGATTTTAAAATTTTTTTTCGCCGCAAAAAAACAAAAGAATTTGTAATTGAGATTATGATTATTTTTCTTTGAAATGAAGAAGAATCTTAGAGACAAGATCAAAAAGAAAATGTCTTGGTTGTTTCAAACAACAAAATTAAATTTTGTACGGCTCTAAAGCCATTTGGCAAACCACTAAATAATCAAAATTTAGTGTTGTGAATCAGATTATGTACGAGAACCCTTCAAGGACCCTAATTACTCCAATAGCTAGGAAAGCCACTTTAAATGCTGACAACAAAAAATATAACTTTTATTAAACTTAAAAAGGGTTGCCAATGTTTTGACCAATGACATACCTATTGTTCCTTCTGGATCAAACGAGTAAACTATCAGTAGTAAATATATGGACTCATATGGAACAGTTAATTCTAATGACTCTAAATCTATTATAACAATTAAAGAAAATGATTACAGCCGAGGAAAGAAATCACCTTATTGAAAGATATGACTATCTCTATAAAAATTATATTCTTAATGGAATTGCAATTGATATATATGCTTATTACAGTAGGTGCAATAATCCAAAACAAGATTGGGAGGCCTTGAAAAAATTATGATACGAAAAAGGCTGGAGCAAAGAAGTATGCTGTTAGTCGCTATCCGAAGTATGAAATGGTTGATGAAAGGTCCATGGAGGCTCAATATCAAGAAATTCAAAATATTTCTCATGAGATCATCATTGAAGGTATATTTTTATATGAACAATTTGAAGTTGCTTTTATTATTGACAAATTATCTCCAAGTTTGAAAGATTTTAAAATTTTGTTTCGCCGCAAAAAAACAAAAGAATTTGTAATTGAGATTATGATTATTTTTCTTCGAAATGAAGAAGAATCTTAGAGACAAGATCAAAAAGAAATTGTCTTGGTTTTTTCAAACAACAAAATTAAATTTTGTACGGCTCTAAAGCCATTTGGCGAACCACTAAATAATCAAAATTGTAGTGTTGTGAATCAGATTATGTACGAGAACCCTTCAAGGGCCCTAATTACTCCAATAGCTAGGAAAGTCACTTTAAATACTGACAACAAAAAATATAATTTTTATTAAACTTAAAAAGGGTTGCCAATGTTTTGACCAATGACATACCTATTGTTCCTTCTGGATCAAACGAGTAAACTATCAGTAGTAAATATATGGACTCATATGGAACAGTTAATTCTTATGACTCTAAATCTATTATAACAATTAAAGAAAATGATTACAGCCGAGGAAAGAAATCACCTTATTGAAAGATAATGATTATCTCTATAAAAATTATATTCTTAATGGAATTGCAATTGATATATACGCTTATTACAGTAGGTGCAATAATCCAAAACAAGATTGGGAGGCCTTGAAAAAATTATGATACGAAAAAGGCTGGAGCAAAGAAGTATGTTGTTAGTCGCTATCCGAAGTATGAAATGGTTGATGAAAGGTCCATGGAGGCTCAATATCAAGAAATTCAAAATATTTCTCATGAGATCATCATTGAAGCTATGTTTTTATATGAACAATTTGAAGTTGCTTTTATTATTGACAAATTATCTCCAAGTTTGAAAGATTTTAAAATTTTGTTTCGCCGCAAAAAAACAAAAGAATTTGTAATTGAGATTATGATTATTTTTCTTTGAAATGAAGAAGAATCTTAGAGACAAGATCAAAAAGAAAATGTCTTGGTTGTTTCAAACAACAAAATTAAATTTTGTACGGCTCTAAAGCCATTTGGCAAACCACTAAATAATCAAAATTTAGTGTTGTGAATCAGATTATGTACGAGAACCCTTCAAGGGCCCTAATTACTCCAATAGCTAGGAAAGCCACTTTAAATGCTGACAACAAAAAATATAACTTTTATTAAACTTAAAAAGGGTTGCCAATGTTTTGACCAATGACATACCTATTGTTCCTTCTGGATCAAACAAGTAAACAATCAGTAGTAAATATATGGACTCATATGGAACAGTTAATTCTGATGACTCTAAATCTATTATAACAATTAAAGAAAATGATTACAGCCGAGGAAAGAAATCACCTTATTGAAAGATAATGATTATCTCTATAAAAATTATATTCTTAATGGAATTGCAATTGATATATATCCTTATTACAGTAGGTTCAATAATCCAAAACAAGATTGGGAGGCCTTGAAAAAATTAGGATACGAAAAAGGCTGGAGCAAAGAAGTATGTTGTTAGTCGCTATCCGAAGTATGAAATGGTTGATGAAAGGTCCATGGAGGCTCAATATCAAGAAATTCAAAATATTTCTCTTGAGATCATCATTGAAGCTATGTTTTTATATGAACAATTTGAAGTTGCTTTTATTATTGACAAATTATCTCCAAGTTTGAAAGATTTTAAAATTTTGTTTCGCCGCAAAAAAACAAAAGAATTTATAATTGAGATTATGATTATTTTTCTTTGAAATGAAGAAGAATCTTTGAGACAAGATCAAAAATAAAATGTCTTGGTTGTTTCAAACAACAAAATTAAATTTTGTACGGCTCTAAAGCCATTTGGCAAACCACTAAATAATCAAAATTTAGTGTTGTGAATCAGATTACGAGAACCCTTCAAGGGCCCTAATTACTCCAATAGCTAGGAAAGCCACTTTAAATGCTGACAACAAAAAATATAACTTTTATTAAACTTAAAAAGGGTTGCCAATGTTTTGACCAATGACATACCTATTGTTCCTTCTGGATCAAACGAGTAAACTATCAGTAGTAAATATATGGACTCATATGGAACAGTTAATTCTGATGACTCTAAATCTATTATAACAATTAAAGAAAATGATTACAGCCGAGGAAAGAAATCACCTTATTGAAAGATAATGATTATCTCTATAAAAATTATATTCTTAATGGAATTGCAATTGATATATATGCTTATTACAGTAGGTGCAATAATCCAAAACAAGATTGGGAGGCCTTGAAAAAATTATGATACGAAAAAGGCTGGAGCAAAGAAGTATGTTGTTAGTCGCTATCCGAAGTATGAAATGGTTGATGAAAGGTCCATGGAGGCTCAATATCAAGAAATTCAAAATACGTCTCATGAGATCATCATTGAAGCTATGTTTTTATATGAACAATTTGAAGTTGCTTTTATTATTGACAAACTATCTCCAAGTTTGAAAGATTTTAAAATTTTGTTTCGCTGCAAAAAAACAAAAGAATTTGTAATTGAGATTATGATTATTTTTCTTCGAAATGAAGAAGAATCTTAGAGACAAGATCAAAAAGAAATTGTCTTGGTTATTTCAAACAACAAAATTAAATTTTGTACGGCTCTAAAGCCATTTGGCAAACCACTAAATAATCAAAATTGTAGTGTTGTGAATCAGATTATGTACGAGAACCCTTCAAGGGCCCTAATTACTCCAATAGCTAGGAAAGTCACTTTAAATGCTGACAACAAAAAATATAATTTTTATTAAACTTAAAAAGGGTTGCCAATGTTTTGACCAATGACATACCTATTGTTCCTTCTGGATCAAACGAGTAAACTATCAGTAGTAAATATATGGACTCATATGGAACAGTTAATTCTGATGACTCTAAATCTATTATAACAATTAAAGAAAATGATTACAGCCGAGGAAAGAAATCACCTTATTGAAAGATAATGATTATCTCTATAAAAATTATATTCTTAATGGAATTGCAATTGATATATATCCTTATTACAGTAGGTTCAATAATCCAAAACAAGATTGGGAGGCCTTGAAAAAATTAGGATACGAAAAAGGCTGGAGCAAAGAAGTATGTTGTTAGTCGCTATCCGAAGTATGAAATGGTTGATGAAAGGTCCATGGAGGCTCAATATCCAGAAATTCAAAATATTTCTCATGAGATCATCATTGAAGCTATGTTTTTATATGAACAATTTGAAGTTGCTTTTATTATTGACAAATTATCTCCAAGTTTGAAAGATTTTAAAATTTTGTTTCGCCGCAAAAAAACAAAAGAATTTGTAATTGAGATTATGATTATTTTTCTTTGAAATGAAGAAGAATCTTAGAGACAAGATCAAAAAGAAAATGTCTTGGTTGTTTCAAACAACAAAATTAAATTTTGTACGGCTCTAAAGCCATTTGGCAAACCACTAAATAATCAAAATTTAGTGTTGTGAATCAGATTATGTACGAGAACCCTTCAAGGGCCCTAATTACTCCAATAGCTAGGAAAGCCACTTTAAATGCTGACAACAAAAAATATAACTTTTATTAAACTTAAAAAGGGTTGCCAATGTTTTGACCAATGACATACCTATTGTTCCTTCTGGATCAAACGAGTAAACTATCAGTAGTAAATATATGGACTCATATGGAACAGTTAATTCTGATGACTCTAAATCTATTATAAAAATTAAAGAAAATGATTACAGCCGAGGAAAGAAATCACCTTATTGAAAGATAATGATTATCTCTATAAAAATTATATTCTTAATGGAATTGCAATTGATATATATGCTTATTACAGTAGGTGCAATAATCCAAAACAAGATTGGGAGGCCTTGAAAAAATTATGATACGAAAAAGGCTGGAGCAAAGAAGTATGTTGTTAGTCGCTATCCGAAGTATGAAATGGTTGATGAAAGGTCCATGGAGGCTCAATATCAAGAAATTCAAAATATGTCTCAAGAGATCATCATTGAAGCTATGTTTTTATATGAACAATTTGAAGTTGCTTTTATTATTGACAAATTATCTCCAAGTTTGAAAGATTTTAAAATTTTGTTTCGCTGCAAAAAAACAAAAGAATTTGTAATTGAGATTATGATTATTTTTCTTCGAAATGAAGAAGAATCTTAGAGACAGGATCAAAAAGAAAATGTCTTGGTTGTTTCAAACAACAAAATTAAATTTTGTACGGCTCTAAAGCCATTTGGCAAACCACTAAATAATCAAAATTGTAGTGTTGTGAATCAGATTATGTACGAGAACCCTTCAAGGGCCCTAATTACTCCAATAGCTAGGAAAGTCACTTTAAATTCTGACAACAAAAAATATAATTTTTATTAAACTTAAAAAGGGTTGCCAATGTTTTGACCAATGACATACCTATTGTTCCTTCTGGATCAAACGAGTAAACTATCAGTAGTAAATATATGGACTCATATGGAACAGTTAATTCTGATGACTCTAAATCTATTATAACAATTAAAGAAAATGATTACAGCCGAGGAAAGAAATCACCTTATTGAAAGATAATGATTATCTCTATAAAAATTATATTCTTAATGGAATTGCAATTGATATATATCCTTATTACAGTAGGTTCAATAATCCAAAACAAGATTGGGAGGCCTTGAAAAAATTAGGATACGAAAAAGGCTGGAGCAAAGAAGTATGTTGTTAGTCGCTATCCGAAGTATGAAATGGTTGATGAAAGGTCCATGGAGGCTCAATATCAAGAAATTCAAAATATTTCTCATGAGATCATCATTGAAGCTATGTTTTTATATGAACAATTTGAAGTTGCTTTTATTATTGACAAATTATCTCCAAGTTTGAAAGATTTTAAAATTTTGTTTCGCCGCAAAAAAACAAAAGAATTTGTAATTGAGATTATGATTATTTTTCTTTGAAATGAAGAAGAATCTTAGAGACAAGATCAAAAAGAAAATGTCTTGGTTGTTTCAAACAACAAAATTAAATTTTGTACGGCTCTAAAGCCATTTGGCAAACCACTAAATAATCAAAATTTAGTGTTGTGAATCAGATTATGTACGAGAACCCTTCAAGGGCCCTAATTACTCCAATAGCTAGGAAAGCCACTTTAAATGCTGACAACAAAAAATATAACTTTTATTAAACTTAAAAAGGGTTGCCAATGTTTTGACCAATGACATACCTATTGTTCCTTCTGGATCAAACGAGTAAACTATCAGTAGTAAATATATGGACTCATATGGAACAGTTAATTCTGATGACTCTAAATCTATTATAACAATTAAAGAAAATGATTACAGCCGAGGAAAGAAATCACCTTATTGAAAGATAATGATTATCTCTATAAAAATTATATTCTTAATGGAATTGCAATTGATATATATGCTTATTACAGTAGGTGCAATAATCCAAAACAAGATTGGGAGGCCTTGAAAAAATTATGATACGAAAAAGGCTGGAGCAAAGAAGTATGTTGTTAGTCGCTATCCGAAGTATGAAATGGTTGATGAAAGGTCCATGGAGGCTCAATATCAAGAAATTCAAAATACGTCTCATGAGATCATCATTGAAGCTATGTTTTTATATGAACAATTTGAAGTTGCTTTTATTATTGACAAATTATCTCCAAGTTTGAAAGATTTTAAAATTTTGTTTCGCTGCAAAAAAACAAAAGAATTTGTAATTGAGATTATGATTATTTTTCTTCGAAATGAAGAAGAATCTTAGAGACAAGATCAAAAAGAAAATGTCTTGGTTGTTTCAAACAACAAAATTAAATTTTGTACGGCTCTAAAGCCATTTGGCAAACCACTAAATAATCAAAATTGTAGTGTTGTGAATCAGATTATGTACGAGAACCCTTCATGGGCCCTAATTACTCCAATAGCTAGGAAAGTCACTTTAAATGCTGACAACAAAAAATATAATTTTTATTAAACTTAAAAAGGGTTGCCAATGTTTTGACCAATGACATACCTATTGTTCCTTCTGGATCAAACGAGTAAACTATCAGTAGTAAATATATGGACTCATATGGAACAGTTAATTCTGATGACTCTAAATCTATTATAACAATTAAAGAAAATGATTACAGCCGAGGAAAGAAATCACCTTATTGAAAGATAATGATTATCTCTATAAAAATTATATTCTTAATGGAATTGCAATTGATATATATGCTTATTACAGTAGGTTCAATAATCCAAAACAAGATTGGGAGGCCTTGAAAAAATTATGATACGAAAAAGGCTGGAGCAAAGAAGTATGTTGTTAGTCGCTATCCGAAGTATGAAATGGTTGATGAAAGGTCCATGGAGGCTCAATATCAAGAAATTCAAAATATTTCTCATGAGATCATCATTGAAGCTATGTTTTTATATGAACAATTTGAAGTTGCTTTTATTATTGACAAATTATCTCCAAGTTTGAAAGATTTTAAAATTTTGTTTCGCCGCAAAAAAACAAAAGAATTTGTAATTGAGATTATGATTATTTTTCTTCGAAATGAAGAAGAATCTTTGAGACAAGATCAAAAAGAAAATGTCTTGGTTGTTTCAAACAACAAAATTAAATTTTGTACGGCTCTAAAGCCATTTGGCAAACCACTAAATAATCAAAATTTAGTGTTGTGAATCAGATTATGTACGAGAACCCTTCAAGGGCCCTAATTACTCCAATAGCTAGGAAAGCCACTTTAAATGCTGACAACAAAAAATATAACTTTTATTAAACTTAAAAAGGGTTGCCAATGTTTTGACCAATGACATACCTATTGTTCCTTCTGGATCAAACGAGTAAACTATCAGTAGTAAATATATGGACTCATATGGAACAGTTAATTCTGATGACTCTAAATCTATTATAACAATTAAAGAAAATGATTACAGCCGAGGAAAGAAATCACCTTATTGAAAGATAATGATTATCTCTATAAAAATTATATTCTTAATGGAATTGCAATTGATATATATGCTTATTACAGTAGGTGCAATAATCCAAAACAAGATTGGGAGGCCTTGAAAAAATTATGATACGAAAAAGGCTGGAGCAAAGAAGTATGTTGTTAGTCGCTATCCGAAGTATGAAATGGTTGATGAAAGGTCCATGGAGGCTCAATATCAAGAAATTCAAAATACGTCTCATGAGATCATCATTGAAGCTATGTTTTTATATGAACAATTTGAAGTTGCTTTTATTATTGACAAATTATCTCCAAGTTTGAAAGATTTTAAAATTTTGTTTCGCTGCAAAAAAACAAAAGAATTTGTAATTGAGATTATGATTATTTTTCTTCGAAATGAAGAAGAATCTTAGAGACAAGATCAAAAAGAAAATGTCTTGGTTGTTTCAAACAACAAAATTAAATTTTGTACGGCTCTAAAGCCATTTGGCAAACCACTAAATAATCAAAATTTAGTGTTGTGAATCAGATTATGTACGAGAACCCTTCAAGGGCCCTAATTACTCCAATAGCTAGGAAAGCCACTTTAAATGCTGACAACAAAAAATATAACTTTTATTAAACTTAAAAAGGGTTGCCAATGTTTTGACCAATGACATACCTATTGTTCCTTCTGGATCAAACGAGTAAACTATCAGTAGTAAATATATGGACTCATATGGAACAGTTAATTCTGATGACTCTAAATCTATTATAACAATTAAAGAAAATGATTACAGCCGAGGAAAGAAATCACCTTATTGAAAGATAATGATTATCTCTATAAAAATTATATTCTTAATGGAATTGCAATTGATATATATGCTTATTACAGTAGGTTCAATAATCCAAAACAAGATTGGGAGGCCTTGAAAAAATTATGATACGAAAAAGGCTGGAGCAAAGAAGTATGGTGTTAGTCGCTATCCGAAGTATGAAATGGTTGATGAAAGGTCCATGGAGGCTCAATATCAAGAAATTCAAAATATTTCTCATGAGATCATCATTGAAGCTATGTTTTTATATGAACAATTTGAAGTTGCTTTTATTATTGACAAATTATCTCCAAGTTTGAAAGATTTTAAAATTTTGTTTCGCCGCAAAAAAACAAAAGAATTTGTAATTGAGATTATGATTATTTTTCTTCGAAATGAAGAAGAATCTTTGAGACAAGATCAAAAAGAAAATGTCTTGGTTGTTTCAAACAACAAAATTAAATTTTGTACGGCTCTAAAGCCATTTGGCAAACCACTAAATAATCAAAATTTAGTGTTGTGAATCAGATTATGTACGAGAACCCTTCAAGGGCCCTAATTACTCAAATAGCTAGGAAAGCCACTTTAAATGCTGACAACAAAAAATATAACTTTTATTAAACTTAAAAAGGGTTGCCAATGTTTTGACCAATGACATACCTATTGTTCCTTCTGGATCAAACGAGTAAACTATCAGTAGTAAATATATGGACTCATATGGAACAGTTAATTCTGATGACTCTAAATCTATTATAACAATTAAAGAAAATGATTACAGCCGAGGAAAGAAATCACCTTATTGAAAGATAATGATTATCTCTATAAAAATTATATTCTTAATGGAATTGCAATTGATATATATGCTTATTACAGTAGGTGCAATAATCCAAAACAAGATTGGGAGGCCTTGAAAAAATTATGATACGAAAAAGGCTGGAGCAAAGAAGTATGTTGTTAGTCGCTATCCGAAGTATGAAATGGTTGATGAAAGGTCCATGGAGGCTCAATATCAAGAAATTCAAAATACGTCTCATGAGATCATCATTGAAGCTATGTTTTTATATGAACAATTTGAAGTTGCTTTTATTATTGACAAATTATCTCCAAGTTTGAAAGATTTTAAAATTTTGTTTCGCTGCAAAAAAACAAAAGAATTTGTAATTGAGATTATGATTATTTTTCTTCGAAATGAAGAAGAATCTTAGAGACAAGATCAAAAAGAAAATGTCTTGGTTGTTTCAAACAACAAAATTAAATTTTGTACGGCTCTAAAGCCATTTGGCAAACCACTAAATAATCAAAATTGTAGTGTTGTGAATCAGATTATGTACGAGAACCCTTCAAGGGCCCTAATTACTCCAATAGCTAGGAAAGTCACTTTAAATGCTGACAACAAAAAATATAATTTTTATTAAACTTAAAAAGGGTTGCCAATGTTTTGACCAATGACATACCTATTGTTCCTTCTGGATCAAACGAGTAAACTATCAGTAGTAAATATATGGACTCATATGGAACAGTTAATTCTGATGACTCTAAATCTATTATAACAATTAAAGAAAATGATTACAGCCGAGGAAAGAAATCACCTTATTGAAAGATAATGATTATCTCTATAAAAATTATATTCTTAATGGAATTGCAATTGATATATATGCTTATTACAGTAGGTGCAATAATCCAAAACAAGATTGGGAGGCCTTGAAAAAATTATGATACGAAAAAGGCTGGAGCAAAGAAGTATGTTGTTAGTCGCTATCCGAAGTATGAAATGGTTGATGAAAGGTCCATGGAGGCTCAATATCAAGAAATTCAAAATACGTCTCATGAGATCATCATTGAAGCTATGTTTTTATATGAACAATTTGAAGTTGCTTTTATTATTGACAAATTATCTCCAAGTTTGAAAGATTTTAAAATTTTGTTTCGCTGCAAAAAAACAAAAGAATTTGTAATTGAGATTATGATTATTTTTCTTCGAAATGAAGAAGAATCTTAGAGACAAGATCAAAAAGAAAATGTCTTGGTTGTTTCAAACAACAAAATTAAATTTTGTACGGCTCTAAAGCCATTTGGCAAACCACTAAATAATCAAAATTGTAGTGTTGTGAATCAGATTATGTACGAGAACCCTTCAAGGGCCCTAATTACTCCAATAGCTAGGAAAGTCACTTTAAATGCTGACAACAAAAAATATAATTTTTATTAAACTTAAAAAGGGTTGCCAATGTTTTGACCAATGACATACCTATTGTTCCTTCTGGATCAAACGAGTAAACTATCAGTAGTAAATATATGGACTCATATGGAACAGTTAATTCTGATGACTCTAAATCTATTATAACAATTAAAGAAAATGATTACAGCCGAGGAAAGAAATCACCTTATTGAAAGATAATGATTATCTCTATAAAAATTATATTCTTAATGGAATTGCAATTGATATATATGCTTATTACAGTAGGTGCAATAATCCAAAACAAGATTGGGAGGCCTTGAAAAAATTATGATACGAAAAAGGCTGGAGCAAAGAAGTATGTTGTTAGTCGCTATCCGAAGTATGAAATGGTTGATGAAAGGTCCATGGAGGCTCAATATCAAGAAATTCAAAATACGTCTCATGAGATCATCATTGAAGCTATGTTTTTATATGAACAATTTGAAGTTGCTTTTATTATTGACAAATTATCTCCAAGTTTGAAAGATTTTAAAATTTTGTTTCGCTGCAAAAAAACAAAAGAATTTGTAATTGAGATTATGATTATTTTTCTTCGAAATGAAGAAGAATCTTAGAGACAAGATCAAAAAGAAAATGTCTTGGTTGTTTCAAACAACAAAATTAAATTTTGTACGGCTCTAAAGCCATTTGGCAAACCACTAAATAATCAAAATTGTAGTGTTGTGAATCAGATTATGTACGAGAACCCTTCAAGGGCCCTAATTACTCCAATAGCTAGGAAAGTCACTTTAAATGCTGACAACAAAAAATATAATTTTTATTAAACTTAAAAAGGGTTGCCAATGTTTTGACCAATGACATACCTATTGTTCCTTCTGGATCAAACGAGTAAACTATCAGTAGTAAATATATGGACTCATATGGAACAGTTAATTCTGATGACTCTAAATCTATTATAACAATTAAAGAAAATGATTACAGCCGAGGAAAGAAATCACCTTATTGAAAGATAATGATTATCTCTATAAAAATTATATTCTTAATGGAATTGCAATTGATATATATGCTTATTACAGTAGGTTCAATAATCCAAAACAAGATTGGGAGGCCTTGAAAAAATTATGATACGAAAAAGGCTGGAGCAAAGAAGTATGTTGTTAGTCGCTATCCGAAGTATGAAATGGTTGATGAAAGGTCCATGGAGGCTCAATATCAAGAAATTCAAAATATTTCTCATGAGATCATCATTGAAGCTATGTTTTTATATGAACAATTTGAAGTTGCTTTTATTATTGACAAATTATCTCCAAGTTTGAAAGATTTTAAAATTTTGTTTCGCCGCAAAAAAACAAAAGAATTTGTAATTGAGATTATGATTATTTTTCTTCGAAATGAAGAAGAATCTTAGAGACAAGATCAAAAAGAAAATGTCTTGGTTATTTCAAACAACAAAATTAAATTTTGTACGGCTCTAAAGCCACTTTAAATGCTGACAACAAAAAATATAATTTTTATTAAACTTAAAAAGGGTTGCCAATGTTTTGACCAATGACATACCTATTGTTCCTTCTGGATGAAACGAGTAAACTATCAGTAGTAAATATATGGACTCATATGGAACAGTTAATTCTGATGACTCTAAATCTATTATAAAAATTAAAGAAAATGATTACAGCCGAGGAAAGAAATCACCTTATTGAAAGATAATGATTATCTCTATAAAAATTATATTCTTAATGGAATTGCAATTGATATATATGCTTATTACAGTAGGTGCAATAATCCAAAACAAGATTGGGAGGCCTTGAAAAAATTATGATACGAAAAAGGCTGGAGCAAAGAAGTATGTTGTTAGTCGCTATCCGAAGTATGAAATGGTTGATGAAAGGTCCATGGAGGCTCAATATCAAGAAATTCAAAATATGTCTCATGAGATCATCATTGAAGCTATGTTTTTATATGAACAATTTGAAGTTGCTTTTATTATTGACAAATTATCTCCAAGTTTGAAAGATTTTAAAATTTTGTTTCGCTGCAAAAAAACAAAAGAATTTGTAATTGAGATTATGATTATTTTTCTTCGAAATGAAGAAGAATCTTAGAGACAAGATCAAAAAGAAAATGTCTTGGTTGTTTCAAACAACAAAATTAAATTTTGTACGGCTCTAAAGCCACTTTAAATGCTGACAACAAAAAATATAATTTTTATTAAACTTAAAAAGGGTTGCCAATGTTTTGACCAATGACATACCTATTGTTCCTTCTGGATGAAACGAGTAAACTATCAGTAGTAAATATATGGACTCATATGGAACAGTTAATTCTGATGACTCTAAATCTATTATAAAAATTAAAGAAAATGATTACAGCCGAGGAAAGAAATCACCTTATTGAAAGATAATGATTATCTCTATAAAAATTATATTCTTAATGGAATTGCAATTGATATATATGCTTATTACAGTAGGTGCAATAATCCAAAACAAGATTGGGAGGCCTTGAAAAAATTATGATACGAAAAAGGCTGGAGCAAAGAAGTATGTTGTTAGTCGCTATCCGAAGTATGAAATGGTTGATGAAAGGTCCATGGAGGCTCAATATCAAGAAATTCAAAATATGTCTCATGAGATCATCATTGAAGCTATGTTTTTATATGAACAATTTGAAGTTGCTTTTATTATTGACAAATTATCTCCAAGTTTGAAAGATTTTAAAATTTTGTTTCGCTGCAAAAAAACAAAAGAATTTGTAATTGAGATTATGATTATTTTTCTTCGAAATGAAGAAGAATCTTAGAGACAAGATCAAAAAGAAAATGTCTTGGTTGTTTCAAACAACAAAATTAAATTTTGTACGGCTCTAAAGCCATTTGGCAAACCATTAAATAATCAAAATTGTAGTGTTGTGAATCAGATTATGTACGAGAACCCTTCAAGGGCCCTAATTACTCCAATAGCTAGGAAAGTCACATTAAATGCTGACAACAAAAAATATAATTTTTATTAAACTTAAAAAGGGTTGCCAATGTTTTGACCAATGACATACCTATTGTTCCTTCTGGATCAAACGAGTAAACTATCAGTAGTAAATATATGGACTCATATGGAACAGTTAATTCTGATGACTCTAAATCAATTATAACAATTAAAGAAAATGATTACAGCCGAGGAAAGAAATCACCTTATTGAAAGATAATGATTATCTCTATAAAAATTATATTCTTAATGGAATTGCAATTGATATATATGCTTATTACAGTAGGTGCAATAATCCAAAACAAGATTGGGAGGCCTTGAAAAAATTATGATACGAAAAAGGCTGGAGCAAAGAAGTATGTTGTTAGTCGCTATCCGAAGTATGAAATGGTTGATGAAAGGTCCATGGAGGCTCAATATCAAGAAATTCAAAATATGTCTCATGAGATCATCATTGAAGCTATGTTTTTATATGAACAATTTGAAGTTGCTTTTATTATTGACAAATTATCTCCAAGTTTGAAAGATTTTAAAATTTTGTTTCGCTGCAAAAAAACAAAAGAATTTGTAATTGAGATTATGATTATTTTTCTTCGAAATGAAGAAGAATCTTAGAGACAAGATCAAAAAGAAAATGTCTTGGTTGTTTCAAACAACAAAATTAAATTTTGTACGGCTCTAAAGCCACTTTAAATGCTGACAACAAAAAATATAATTTTTATTAAACTTAAAAAGGGTTGCCAATGTTTTGACCAATGACATACCTATTGTTCCTTCTGGATGAAACGAGTAAACTATCAGTAGTAAATATATGGACTCATATGGAACAGTTAATTCTGATGACTCTAAATCTATTATAAAAATTAAAGAAAATGATTACAGCCGAGGAAAGAAATCACCTTATTGAAAGATAATGATTATCTCTATAAAAATTATATTCTTAATGGAATTGCAATTGATATATATGCTTATTACAGTAGGTGCAATAATCCAAAACAAGATTGGGAGGCCTTGAAAAAATTATGATACGAAAAAGGCTGGAGCAAAGAAGTATGTTGTTAGTCGCTATCCGAAGTATGAAATGGTTGATGAAAGGTCCATGGAGGCTCAATATCAAGAAATTCAAAATATGTCTCATGAGATCATCATTGAAGCTATGTTTTTATATGAACAATTTGAAGTTGCTTTTATTATTGACAAATTATCTCCAAGTTTGAAAGATTTTAAAATTTTGTTTCGCTGCAAAAAAACAAAAGAATTTGTAATTGAGATTATGATTATTTTTCTTCGAAATGAAGAAGAATCTTAGAGACAAGATCAAAAAGAAAATGTCTTGGTTGTTTCAAACAACAAAATTAAATTTTGTACGGCTCTAAAGCCATTTGGCAAACCATTAAATAATCAAAATTGTAGTGTTGTGAATCAGATTATGTACGAGAACCCTTCAAGGGCCCTAATTACTCCAATAGCTAGGAAAGTCACATTAAATGCTGACAACAAAAAATATAATTTTTATTAAACTTAAAAAGGGTTGCCAATGTTTTGACCAATGACATACCTATTGTTCCTTCTGGATCAAACGAGTAAACTATCAGTAGTAAATATATGGACTCATATGGAACAGTTAATTCTGATGACTCTAAATCAATTATAACAATTAAAGAAAATGATTACAGCCGAGGAAAGAAATCACCTTATTGAAAGATAATGATTATCTCTATAAAAATTATATTCTTAATGGAATTGCAATTGATATATATCCTTATTACAGTAGGTTCAATAATCCAAAACAAGATTGGGAGGCCTTGAAAAAATTATGATACGAAAAAGGCTGGAGCAAAGAAGTATGTTGTTAGTCGCTATCCGAAGTATGAAATGGTTGATGAAAGGTCCATGGAGGCTCAATATCAAGAAATTCAAAATATGTCTCATGAGATCATCATTGAAGCTATGTTTTTATATGAACAATTTGAAGTTGCTTTTATTATTGACAAATTATCTCCAAGTTTGAAAGATTTTAAAATTTTGTTTCGCTGCAAAAAAACAAAAGAATTTGTAATTGAGATTATGATTATTTTTCTTCGAAATGAAGAAGAATCTTAGAGACAAGATCAAAAAGAAAATGTCTTGGTTGTTTCAAACAACAAAATTAAATTTTGTACGGCTCTAAAGCCACTTTAAATGCTGACAACAAAAAATATAATTTTTATTAAACTTAAAAAGGGTTGCCAATGTTTTGACCAATGACATACCTATTGTTCCTTCTGGATGAAACGAGTAAACTATCAGTAGTAAATATATGGACTCATATGGAACAGTTAATTCTGATGACTCTAAATCTATTATAAAAATTAAAGAAAATGATTACAGCCGAGGAAAGAAATCACCTTATTTAAAGATAATGATTATCTCTATAAAAATTATATTCTTAATGGAATTGCAATTGATATATATGCTTATTACAGTAGGTGCAATAATCCAAAACAAGATTGGGAGGCCTTGAAAAAATTATGATACGAAAAAGGCTGGAGCAAAGAAGTATGTTGTTAGTCGCTATCCGAAGTATGAAATGGTTGATGAAAGGTCCATGGAGGCTCAATATCAAGAAATTCAAAATATGTCTCATGAGATCATCATTGAAGCTATGTTTTTATATGAACAATTTGAAGTTGCTTTTATTATTGACAAATTATCTCCAAGTTTGAAAGATTTTAAAATTTTGTTTCGCTGCAAAAAAACAAAAGAATTTGTAATTGAGATTATGATTATTTTTCTTCGAAATGAAGAAGAATCTTAGAGACAAGATCAAAAAGAAAATGTCTTGGTTGTTTCAAACAACAAAATTAAATTTTGTACGGCTCTAAAGCCATTTGGCAAACCATTAAATAATCAAAATTGTAGTGTTGTGAATCAGATTATGTACGAGAACCCTTCAAGGGCCCTAATTACTCCAATAGCTAGGAAAGTCACATTAAATGCTGACAACAAAAAATATAATTTTTATTAAACTTAAAAAGGGTTGCCAATGTTTTGACCAATGACATACCTATTGTTCCTTCTGGATCAAACGAGTAAACTATCAGTAGTAAATATATGGACTCATATGGAACAGTTAATTCTGATGACTCTAAATCAATTATAACAATTAAAGAAAATGATTACAGCCGAGGAAAGAAATCACCTTATTGAAAGATAATGATTATCTCTATAAAAATTATATTCTTAATGGAATTGCAATTGATATATATCCTTATTACAGTAGGTTCAATAATCCAAAACAAGATTGGGAGGCCTTGAAAAAATTAGGATACGAAATAGGCTGGAGCAAAGAAGTATGTTGTTAGTCCCTATCCGAAGTATGAAATGGTTGATGAAAGGTCCATGGAGGCTCAATATCAAGAAATTCAAAATATTTCTCATGAGATCATCATTGAAGCTATGTTTTTATATGAACAATTTGAAGTTGCTTTTATTATTGACAAATTATCTCCAAGTTTGAAAGATATTAAAATTTTGTTTCGCTGCAAAAAAACAAAAGAATTTGTAATTGAGATTATGATTATTTTTCTTCGAAATGAAGAAGAATCTTAGAGACAAGTTCAAAAAGAAAATGTCTTGGTTGTTTCAAACAACAAAATTAAATTTTGTACGGCTCTAAAGCCATTTGGCAAACCACTAAATAATCAAAATTGTAGTGTTGTGAATCAGATTATGTACGAGAACCCTTCAAGGGCCCTAATTACTCCAATAGCTAGGAAAGTCACTTTAAATGCTGACAACAAAAAATATAATTTTTATTAAACTTAAAAAGGGTTGCCAATGTTTTGACCAATGACATACCTATTGTTCCTTCTGGATCAAACGAGTAAACTATCAGTAGTAAATATATGGACTCATATGGAACAGTTAATTCTGATGACTCTAAATCTATTATAACAATTAAAGAAAATGATTACAGCCGAGGAAAGAAATCACCTTATTGAAAGATAATGATTATCTCTATAAAAATTATATTCTTAATGGAATTGCAATTGATATATATCCTTATTACAGTAGGTTCAATAATCCAAAACAAGATTGGGAGGCCTTGAAAAAATTAGGATACGAAAAAGGCTGGAGCAAAGAAGTATGTTGTTAGTCGCTATCCGAAGTATGAAATGGTTGATGAAAGGTCCATGGAGGCTCAATATCAAGAAATTCAAAATATTTCTCATGAGATCATCATTGAAGCTATGTTTTTATATGAACAATTTGAAGTTGCTTTTATTATTGACAAATTATCTCCATGTTTGAAAGATTTTAAAATTTTGTTTCGCCGCAAAAAAACAAAAGAATTTGTAATTGAGATTATGATTATTTTTCTTTGAAATGAAGAAGAATCTTAGAGACAAGATCAAAAAGAAAATGTCTTGGTTGTTTCAAACAACAAAATTAAATTTTGTACGGCTCTAAAGCCATTTGGCAAACCACTAAATAATCAAAATTGTAGTGTTGTGAATCAGATTATGTACGAGAACCCTTCAAGGGCCCTAATTACTCCAATAGCTAGGAAAGTCACTTTAAATGCTGACAACAAAAAATATAATTTTTATTAAACTTAAAAAGGGTTGCCAATGTTTTGACCAATGACATACCTATTGTTCCTTCTGGATCAAACGAGTAAACTATCAGTAGTAAATATATGGACTCATATGGAACAGTTAATTCTGATGACTCTAAATCTATTATAACAATTAAAGAAAATGATTACAGCCGAGGAAAGAAATCACCTTATTGAAAGATAATGATTATCTCTATAAAAATTATATTCTTAATGGAATTGCAATTGATATATATCCTTATTACAGTAGGTTCAATAATCCAAAACAAGATTGGGAGGCCTTGAAAAAATTAGGATACGAAAAAGGCTGGAGCAAAGAAGTATGTTGTTAGTCGCTATCCGAAGTATGAAATGGTTGATGAAAGGTCCATGGAGGCTCAATATCAAGAAATTCAAAATATTTCTCATGAGATCATCATTGAAGCTATGTTTTTATATGAACAATTTGAAGTTGCTTTTATTATTGACAAATTATCTCCAAGTTTGAAAGATTTTAAAATTTTGTTTCGCCGCAAAAAAACAAAAGAATTTGTAATTGAGATTATGATTATTTTTCTTTGAAATGAAGAAGAATCTTAGAGACTAGATCAAAAAGAAAATGTCTTGGTTGTTTCAAACAACAAAATTAAATTTTGTACGGCTCTAAAGCCATTTGGCAAACCACTAAATAATCAAAATTTAGTGTTGTGAATCAGATTATGTACGAGAACCCTTCAAGGGCCCTAATTACTCCAATAGCTAGGAAAACCACTTTAAATGCTGACAACAAAAAATATAACTTTTATTAAACTTAAAAAGGGTTGCCAATGTTTTGACCAATGACATACCTATTGTTCCTTCTGGATCAAACGAGTAAACTATCAGTAGTAAATATATGGACTCATATGGAACAGTTAATTCTGATGACTCTAAATCTATTATAACAATTAAAGAAAATGATTACAGCCGAGGAAAGAAATCACCTTATTGAAAGATAATGATTATCTCTATAAAAATTATATTCTTAATGGAATTGCAATTGATATATATGCTTATTACAGTAGGTGCAATAATCCAAAACAAGATTGGGAGGCCTTGAAAAAATTATGATGCGAAAAAGGCTGGAGCAAAGAAGTATGTTGTTAGTCGCTATCCGAAGTATGAAATGGTTGATGAAAGGTCCATGGAGGCTCAATATCAAGAAATTCAAAATACGTCTCATGAGATCATCATTGAAGCTATGTTTTTATATGAACAATTTGAAGTTGCTTTTATTATTGACAAATTATCTCCAAGTTTGAAAGATTTTAAAATTTTGTTTCGCTGCAAAAAAACAAAAGAATTTGTAATTGAGATTATGATTATTTTTCTTCGAAATGAAGAAGAATCTTAGAGACAAGATCAAAAAGAAAATGTCTTGGTTGTTTCAAACAACAAAATTAAATTTTGTACGGCTCTAAAGCCATTTGGCAAACCACTAAATAATCAAAATTGTAGTGTTGTGAATCAGATTATGTACGAGAACCCTTCAAGGGCCCTAATTACTCCAATAGCTAGGAAAGTCACTTTAAATGCTGACAACAAAAAATATAATTTTTATTAAACTTAAAAAGGGTTGCCAATGTTTTGACCAATGACATACCTATTGTTCCTTCTGGATCAAACGAGTAAACTATCAGTAGTAAATATATGGACTCATATGGAACAGTTAATTCTGATGACTCTAAATCTATTATAACAATTAAAGAAAATGATTACAGCCGAGGAAAGAAATCACCTTATTGAAGGATAATGATTATCTCTATAAAAATTATATTCTTAATGGAATTGCAATTGATATATATCCTTATTACAGTAGGTTCAATAATCCAAAACAAGATTGGGAGGCCTTGAAAAAATTAGGATACGAAAAAGGCTGGAGCAAAGAAGTATGTTGTTAGTCGCTATCCGAAGTATGAAACGGTTGATGAAAGGTCCATGGAGGCTCAATATCAAGAAATTCAAAATATTTCTCATGAGATCATCATTGAAGCTATGTTTTTATATGAACAATTTGAAGTTGCTTTTATTATTGACAAATTATCTCCAAGTTTGAAAGATTTTAAAATTTTGTTTCGCTGCAAAAAAACAAAAGAATTTGTAATTGAGATTATGATTATTTTTCTTTGAAATGAAGAAGAATCTTAGAGACAAGATCAAAAAGAAAATGTCTTGGTTGTTTCAAACAACAAAATTAAATTTTGTACGGCTCTAAAGCCATTTGGCAAACCACTAAATAATCAAAATTGTAGTGTTGTGAATCAGATTATGTACGAGAACCCTTCAAGGGCCCTAATTACTCCAATAGCTAGGAAAGTCACTTTAAATGCTGACAACAAAAAATATAATTTTTATTAAACTTAAAAAGGGTTGCCAATGTTTTGACCAATGACATACCTATTGTTCCTTCTGGATCAAACGAGTAAACTATCAGTAGTAAATATATGGACTCATATGGAACAGTTAATTCTGATGACTCTAAATCTATTATAACAATTAAAGAAAATGATTACAGCCGAGGAAAGAAATCACCTTATTGAAGGATAATGATTATCTCTATAAAAATTATATTCTTAATGGAATTGCAATTGATATATATCCTTATTACAGTAGGTTCAATAATCCAAAACAAGATTGGGAGGCCTTGAAAAAATTAGGATACGAAAAAGGCTGGAGCAAAGAAGTATGTTGTTAGTCGCTATCCGAAGTATGAAATGGTTGATGAAAGGTCCATGGAGGCTCAATATCAAGAAATTCAAAATATTTCTCATGAGATCATCATTGAAGCTATGTTTTTATATGAACAATTTGAAGTTGCTTTTATTATTGACAAATTATCTCCATGTTTGAAAGATTTTAAAATTTTGTTTCGCCGCAAAAAAACAAAAGAATTTGTAATTGAGATTATGATTATTTTTCTTTGAAATGAAGAAGAATCTTAGAGACAAGATCAAAAAGAAAATGTCTTGGTTGTTTCAAACAACAAAATTAAATTTTGTACGGCTCTAAAGCCATTTGGCAAACCACTAAATAATCAAAATTGTAGTGTTGTGAATCAGATTATGTACGAGAACCCTTCAAGGGCCCTAATTACTCCAATAGCTAGGAAAGTCACTTTAAATGCTGACAACAAAAAATATAATTTTTATTAAACTTAAAAAGGGTTGCCAATGTTTTGACCAATGACATACCTATTGTTCCTTCTGGATCAAACGAGTAAACTATCAGTAGTAAATATATGGACTCATATGGAACAGTTAATTCTGATGACTCTAAATCTATTATAACAATTAAAGAAAATGATTACAGCCGAGGAAAGAAATCACCTTATTGAAAGATAATGATTATCTCTATAAAAATTATATTCTTAATGGAATTGCAATTGATATATATCCTTATTACAGTAGGTTCAATAATCCAAAACAAGATTGGGAGGCCTTGAAAAAATTAGGATACGAAAAAGGCTGGAGCAAAGAAGTATGTTGTTAGTCGCTATCCGAAGTATGAAATGGTTGATGAAAGGTCCATGGAGGCTCAATATCAAGAAATTCAAAATATTTCTCATGAGATCATCATTGAAGCTATGTTTTTATATGAACAATTTGAAGTTGCTTTTATTATTGACAAATTATCTCCAAGTTTGAAAGATTTTAAAATTTTGTTTCGCCGCAAAAAAACAAAAGAATTTGTAATTGAGATTATGATTATTTTTCTTTGAAATGAAGAAGAATCTTAGAGACTAGATCAAAAAGAAAATGTCTTGGTTGTTTCAAACAACAAAATTAAATTTTGTACGGCTCTAAAGCCATTTGGCAAACCACTAAATAATCAAAATTTAGTGTTGTGAATCAGATTATGTACGAGAACCCTTCAAGGGCCCTAATTACTCCAATAGCTAGGAAAACCACTTTAAATGCTGACAACAAAAAATATAACTTTTATTAAACTTAAAAAGGGTTGCCAATGTTTTGACCAATGACATACCTATTGTTCCTTCTGGATCAAACGAGTAAACTATCAGTAGTAAATATATGGACTCATATGGAACAGTTAATTCTGATGACTCTAAATCTATTATAACAATTAAAGAAAATGATTACAGCCGAGGAAAGAAATCACCTTATTGAAAGATAATGATTATCTCTATAAAAATTATATTCTTAATGGAATTGCAATTGATATATATGCTTATTACAGTAGGTGCAATAATCCAAAACAAGATTGGGAGGCCTTGAAAAAATTATGATACGAAAAAGGCTGGAGCAAAGAAGTATGTTGTTAGTCGCTATCCGAAGTATGAAATGGTTGATGAAAGGTCCATGGAGGCTCAATATCAAGAAATTCAAAATACGTCTCATGAGATCATCATTGAAGCTATGTTTTTATATGAACAATTTGAAGTTGCTTTTATTATTGACAAATTATCTCCAAGTTTGAAAGATTTTAAAATTTTGTTTCGCTGCAAAAAAACAAAAGAATTTGTAATTGAGATTATGATTATTTTTCTTCGAAATGAAGAAGAATCTTAGAGACAAGATCAAAAAGAAAATGTCTTGGTTGTTTCAAACAACAAAATTAAATTTTGTACGGCTCTAAAGCCATTTGGCAAACCACTAAATAATCAAAATTGTAGTGTTGTGAATCAGATTATGTACGAGAACCCTTCAAGGGCCCTAATTACTCCAATAGCTAGGAAAGTCACTTTAAATGCTGACAACAAAAAATATAATTTTTATTAAACTTAAAAAGGGTTGCCAATGTTTTGACCAATGACATACCTATTGTTCCTTCTGGATCAAACGAGTAAACTATCAGTAGTAAATATATGGACTCATATGGAACAGTTAATTCTGATGACTCTAAATCTATTATAACAATTAAAGAAAATGATTACAGCCGAGGAAAGAAATCACCTTATTGAAGGATAATGATTATCTCTATAAAAATTATATTCTTAATGGAATTGCAATTGATATATATCCTTATTACAGTAGGTTCAATAATCCAAAACAAGATTGGGAGGCCTTGAAAAAATTAGGATACGAAAAAGGCTGGAGCAAAGAAGTATGTTGTTAGTCGCTATCCGAAGTATGAAACGGTTGATGAAAGGTCCATGGAGGCTCAATATCAAGAAATTCAAAATATTTCTCATGAGATCATCATTGAAGCTATGTTTTTATATGAACAATTTGAAGTTGCTTTTATTATTGACAAATTATCTCCAAGTTTGAAAGATTTTAAAATTTTGTTTCGCCGCAAAAAAACAAAAGAATTTGTAATTGAGATTATGATTATTTTTCTTTGAAATGAAGAAGACTCTTAGAGACAAGATCAAAAAGAAAATGTCTTGGTTGTTTCAAACAACAAAATTAAATTTTGTACGGCTCTAAAGCCATTTGGCAAACCACTAAATAATCAAAATTTAGTGTTGTGAATCAGATTATGTACGAGAACCCTTCAAGGGCCCTAATTACTCCAATAGCTAGGAAAACCACTTTAAATGCTGACAACAAAAAATATAACTTTTATTAAACTTAAAAAGGGTTGCCAATGTTTTGACCAATGACATACCTATTGTTCCTTCTGGATCAAACGAGTAAACTATCAGTAGTAAATATATGGACTCATATGGAACAGTTAATTCTGATGACTCTAAATCTATTATAACAATTAAAGAAAATGATTACAGCCGAGGAAAGAAATCACCTTATTGAAAGATAATGATTATCTCTATAAAAATTATATTCTTAATGGAATTGCAATTGATATATATGCTTATTACAGTAGGTGCAATAATCCAAAACAAGATTGGGAGGCCTTGAAAAAATTAGGATACGAAAAAGGCTGGAGCAAAGAAGTATGTTGTTAGTCGCTATCCGAAGTATGAAATGGTTGATGAAAGGTCCATGGAGGCTCAATATCAAGAAATTCAAAATACGTCTCATGAGATCATCATTGAAGCTATGTTTTTATATGAACAATTTGAAGTTGCTTTTATTATTGACAAATTATCTCCAAGTTTGAAAGATTTTAAAATTTTGTTTCGCTGCAAAAAAACAAAAGAATTTGTAATTGAGATTATGATTATTTTTCTTCGAAATGAAGAAGAATCTTAGAGACAAGATCAAAAAGAAAATGTCTTGGTTGTTTCAAACAACAAAATTAAATTTTGTACGGCTCTAAAGCCATTTGGCAAACCACTAAATAATCAAAATTGTAGTGTTGTGAATCAGATTATGTACGAGAACCCTTCAAGGGCCCTAATTACTCTAATAGCTAGGAAAGTCACTTTAAATGCTGACAACAAAAAATATAATTTTTATTAAACTTAAAAAGGGTTGCCAATGTTTTGACCAATGACATACCTATTGTTCCTTCTGGATCAAACGAGTAAACTATCGGTAGTAAATATATGGACTCATATGGAACAGTTAATTCTGATGACTCTAAATCTATTATAACAATTAAAGAAAATGATTACAGCCGAGGAAAGAAATCACCTTATTGAAGGATAATGATTATCTCTATAAAAATTATATTCTTAATGGAATTGCAATTGATATATATCCTTATTACAGTAGGTTCAATAATCCAAAACAAGATTGGGAGGCCTTGAAAAAATTAGGATACGAAAAAGGCTGGAGCAAAGAAGTATGTTGTTAGTCGCTATCCGAAGTATGAAATGGTTGATGAAAGGTCCATGGAGGCTCAATATCAAGAAATTCAAAATATTTCTCATGAGATCATCATTGAAGCTATGTTTTTATATGAACAATTTGAAGTTGCTTTTATTATTGACAAATTATCTCCAAGTTTGAAAGATTTTAAAATTTTGTTTCGCCGCAAAAAAACAAAAGAATTTGTAATTGAGATTATGATTATTTTTCTTCGAAATGAAGAAGAATCTTAGAGACAAGATCAAAAAGAAAATGTCTTGGTTGTTTCAAACAACAAAATTAAATTTTGTACGGCTCTAAAGCCATTTGGCAAACCACTAAATAATCAAAATTTAGTGTTGTGAATCAGATTATGTACGAGAACCCTTCAAGGGCCCTAATTACTCCAATAGCTAGGAAAACCACTTTAAATGCTGACAACAAAAAATATAACTTTTATTAAACTTAAAAAGGGTTGCCAATGTTTTGACCAATGACATACCTATTGTTCCTTCTGGATCAAACGAGTAAACTATCAGTAGTAAATATATGGACTCATATGGAACAGTTAATTCTGATGACTCTAAATCTATTATAACAATTAAAGAAAATGATTACAGCCGAGGAAAGAAATCACCTTATTGAAAGATAATGATTATCTCTATAAAAATTATATTCTTAATGGAATTGCAATTGATATATATGCTTATTACAGTAGGTGCAATAATCCAAAACAAGATTGGGAGGCCTTGAAAAAATTATGATACGAAAAAGGCTGGAGCAAAGAAGTATGTTGTTAGTCGCTATCCGAAGTATGAAATGGTTGATGAAAGGTCCATGGAGGCTCAATATCAAGAAATTCAAAATACGTCTCATGAGATCATCATTGAAGCTATGTTTTTATATGAACAATTTGAAGTTGCTTTTATTATTGACAAATTATCTCCAAGTTTGAAAGATTTTAAAATTTTGTTTCGCCGCAAAAAAACAAAAGAATTTGTAATTGAGATTATGATTATTTTTCTTCGAAATGAAGAAGAATCTTAGAGACAAGATCAAAAAGAAAATGTCTTGGTTGTTTCAAACAACAAAATTAAATTTTGTACGGCTCTAAAGCCATTTGGCAAACCACTAAATAATCAAAATTGTAGTGTTGTGAATCAGATTATGTACGAGAACCCTTCAAGGGCCCTAATTACTCCAATAGCTAGGAAAGTCACTTTAAATGCTGACAACAAAAAATATAATTTTTATTAAACTTAAAAAGGGTTGCCAATGTTTTGACCAATGACATACCTATTGTTCCTTCTGGATCAAACGAGTAAACTATCAGTAGTAAATATATGGACTCATATGGAACAGTTAATTCTGATGACTCTAAATCTATTATAACAATTAAAGAAAATGATTACAGCCGAGGAAAGAAATCACCTTATTGAAAGATAATGATTATCTCTATAAAAATTATATTCTTAATGGAATTGCAATTGATATATATGCTTATTACAGTAGGTTCAATAATCCAAAACAAGATTGGGAGGCCTTGAAAAAATTATGATACGAAAAAGGCTGGAGCAAAGAAGTATGTTGTTAGTCGCTATCCGAAGTATGAAATGGTTGATGAAAGGTCCATGGAGGCTCAATATCAAGAAATTCAAAATATTTCTCATGAGATCATCATTGAAGCTATGTTTTTATATGAACAATTTGAAGTTGCTTTTATTATTGACAAATTATCTCCAAGTTTGAAAGATTTTAAAATTTTGTTTCGCCGCAAAAAAACAAAAGAATTTGTAATTGAGATTTTGATTATTTTTCTTTGAAATGAAGAAGAATCTTAGAGACAAGATCAAAAAGAAAATGTCTTGGTTGTTTCAAACAACAAAATTAAATTTTGTACGGCTCTAAAGCCCTTTGGCAAACCACTAAATAATCAAAATTTAGTGTTGTGAATCAGATTATGTACGAGAACCCTTCAAGGGCCCTAATTACTCCAATAGCTAGGAAAGCCACTTTAAATGCTGACAACAAAAAATATAACTTTTATTAAACTTAAAAAGGGTTGCCAATGTTTTGACCAATGACATACCTATTGTTCCTTCTGGATCAAACGAGTAAACTATCAGTAGTAAATATATGGACTCATATGGAACAATTAATTCTGATGACTCTAAATCTATTATAACAATTAAAGAAAATGATTACAGCCGAGGAAAGAAATCACCTTATTGAAAGATAATGATTATCTCTATAAAAATTATATTCTTAATGGAATTGCAATTGATATATATGCTTATTACAGTAGGTTCAATAATCCAAAACAAGATTGGGAGGCCTTGAAAAAATTATGATACGAAAAAGGCTGGAGCAAAGAAGTATGTTGTTAGTCGCTATCCGAAGTATGAAATGGTTGATGAAAGGTCCATGGAGGCTCAATATCAAGAAATTCAAAATATTTCTCATGAGATCATCATTGAAGCTATGTTTTTATATGAACAATTTGAAGTTGCTTTTATTATTGACAAATTATCTCCAAGTTTGAAAGATTTTAAAATTTTGTTTCGCCGCAAAAAAACAAAGGAATTTGTAATTGAGATTTTGATTATTTTTCTTCGAAATGAAGAAGAATCTTAGAGACAAGATCAAAAAGAAAATGTCTTGGTTGTTTCAAACAACAAAATTAAATTTTGTACGGCTCTAAAGCCATTTGGCAAACCACTAAATAATCAAAATTTAGTGTTGTGAATCAGATTATGTACGAGAACCCTTCAAGGGCCCTAATTACTCCAATAGCTAGGAAAGCCACTTTAAATGCTGACAACAAAAAATATAACTTTTATTAAACTTAAAAAGGGTTGCCAATGTTTTGACCAATGACATACCTATTGTTCCTTCTGGATCAAACGAGTAAACTATCAGTAGTAAATATATGGACTCATATGGAACAATTAATTCTGATGACTCTAAATCTATTATAACAATTAAAGAAAATGATTACAGCCGAGGAAAGAAATCACCTTATTGAAAGATAATGATTATCTCTATAAAAATTATATTCTTAATGGAATTGCAATTGATATATATGCTTATTACAGTAGGTTCAATAATCCAAAACAAGATTGGGAGGCCTTGAAAAAATTATGATACGAAAAAGGCTGGAGCAAAGAAGTATGTTGTTAGTCGCTATCCGAAGTATGAAATGGTTGATGAAAGGTCCATGGAGGCTCAATATCAAGAAATTCAAAATATTTCTCATGAGATCATCATTGAAGCTATGTTTTTATATGAACAATTTGAAGTTGCTTTTATTATTGACAAATTATCTCCAAGTTTGAAAGATTTTAAAATTTTGTTTCGCCGCAAAAAAACAAAGGAATTTGTAATTGAGATTTTGATTATTTTTCTTCGAAATGAAGAAGAATCTTAGAGACAAGATCAAAAAGAAAATGTCTTGGTTGTTTCAAACAACAAAATTAAATTTTGTACTACTCTAAAGCCATTTGGCAAACCACTAAATAATCAAAATTTAGTGTTGTGAATCAGATTATGTACGAGAACCCTTCAAGGGCCCTAATTACTCCAATAGCTAGGAAAGCCACTTTAAATGCTGACAACAAAAAATATAACTTTTATTAAACTTAAAAAGGGTTGCCAATGTTTTGACCAATGACATACCTATTGTTCCTTCTGGATCAAACGAGTAAACTATCAGTAGTAAATATATGGACTCATATGGAACAGTTAATTCTGATGACTCTAAATCTATTATAACAATTAAAGAAAATGATTACAGCCGAGGAAAGAAATCACCTTATTGAAAGATAATGATTATCTCTATAAAAATTATATTCTTAATGGAATTGCAATTGATATATATGCTTATTACAGTAGGTGCAATAATCCAAAACAAGATTGGGAGGCCTTGAAAAAATTATGATACGAAAAAGGCTGGAGCAAAGAAGTATGTTGTTAGTCGCTATCCGAAGTATGAAATGGTTGATGAAAGGTCCATGGAGGCTCAATATCAAGAAATTCAAAATACATCTCATGAGATCATCATTGAAGCTATGTTTTTATATGAACAATTTGAAGTTGCTTTTATTATTGACAAATTATCTCCAAGTTTGAAAGATTTTAAAATTTTGTTTCGCTGCAAAAAAACAAAAGAATTTGTAATTGAGATTATGATTATTTTTCTTCGAAATGAAGAAGAATCTTAGAGACAAGATCAAAAAGAAAATGTCTTGGTTGTTTCAAACAACAAAATTAAATTTTGTACGGCTCTAAAGCCATTTGGCAAACCACTAAATAATCAAAATTGTAGTGTTGTGAATCAGATTATGTACGAGAACCCTTCAAGGGCCCTAATTACTCCAATAGCTAGGAAAGTCACTTTAAATGCTGACAACAAAAAATATAATTTTTATTAAACTTAAAAAGGGTTGCCAATGTTTTGACCAATGACATACCTATTGTTCCTTCTGGATCAAACGAGTAAACTATCAGTAGTAAATATATGGACTCATATGGAACAGTTAATTCTGATGACTCTAAATCTATTATAACAATTAAAGAAAATGATTACAGCCGAGGAAAGAAATCACCTTATTGAAAGATAATGATTATCTCTATAAAAATTATATTCTTAATGGAATTGCAATTGATATATATGCTTATTACAGTAGGTTCAATAATCCAAAACAAGATTGGGAGGCCTTGAAAAAATTATGATACGAAAAAGGCTGGAGCAAAGAAGTATGTTGTTAGTCGCTATCCGAAGTATGAAATGGTTGATGAAAGGTCCATGGAGGCTCAATATCAAGAAATTCAAAATATTTCTCATGAGATCATCATTGAAGCTATGTTTTTAAATGAACAATTTGAAGTTTCTTTTATTATTGACAAATTATCTCCAAGTTTGAAAGATTTTAAAATTTTGTTTCGCCGCAAAAAAACAAAAGAATTTGTAATTGAGATTATGATTATTTTTCTTCGAAATGAAGAAGAATCTTAGAGACAAGATCAAAAAGAAAATGTCTTGGTTATTTCAAACAACAAAATTAAATTTTGTACGGCTCTAAAGCCACTTTAAATGCTGACAACAAAAAATATAATTTTTATTAAACTTAAAAAGGGTTGCCAATGTTTTGACCAATGACATACCTATTGTTCCTTCTGGATGAAACGAGTAAACTATCAGTAGTAAATATATGGACTCATATGGAACAGTTAATTCTGATGACTCTAAATCTATTATAAAAATTAAAGAAAATGATTACAGCCGAGGAAAGAAATCACCTTATTGAAAGATAATGATTATCTCTATAAAAATTATATTCTTAATGGAATTGCAATTGATATATATGCTTATTACAGTAGGTGCAATAATCCAAAACAAGATTGGGAGGCCTTGAAAAAATTATGATACGAAAAAGGCTGGAGCAAAGAAGTATGTTGTTAGTCGCTATCCGAAGTACGAAATGGTTGATGAAAGGTCCATGGAGGCTCAATATCAAGAAATTCAAAATATGTCTCATGAGATCATCATTGAAGCTATGTTTTTATATGAACAATTTGAAGTTGCTTTTATTATTGACAAATTATCTCCAAGTTTGAAAGATTTTAAAATTTTGTTTCGCTGCAAAAAAACAAAAGAATTTGTAATTGAGATTATGATTATTTTTCTTCGAAATGAAGAAGAATCTTAGAGACAAGATCAAAAAGAAAATGTCTTGGTTGTTTCAAACAACAAAATTAAATTTTGTACGGCTCTAAAGCCACTTTAAATGCTGACAACAAAAAATATAATTTTTATTAAACTTAAAAAGGGTTGCCAATGTTTTGACCAATGACATACCTATTGTTCCTTCTGGATGAAACGAGTATACTATCAGTAGTAAATATATGGACTCATATGGAACAGTTAATTCTGATGACTCTAAATCTATTATAAAAATTAAAGAAAATGATTACAGCCGAGGAAAGAAATCACCTTATTGAAAGATAATGATTATCTCTATAAAAATTATATTCTTAATGGAATTGCAATTGATATATATGCTTATTACAGTAGGTGCAATAATCCAAAACAAGATTGGGAGGCCTTGAAAAAATTATGATACGAAAAAGGCTGGAGCAAAGAAGTATGTTGTTAGTCGCTATCCGAAGTATGAAATGGTTGATGAAAGGTCCATGGAGGCTCAATATCAAGAAATTCAAAATATGTCTCATGAGATCATCATTGAAGCTATGTTTTTATATGAACAATTTGAAGTTGCTTTTATTATTGACAAATTATCTCCAAGTTTGAAAGATTTTAAAATTTTGTTTCGCTGCAAAAAAACAAAAGAATTTGTAATTGAGATTATGATTATTTTTCTTCGAAATGAAGAAGAATCTTAGAGACAAGATCAAAAAGAAAATGTCTTGGTTGTTTCAAACAACAAAATTAAATTTTGTACGGCTCTAAAGCCATTTGGCAAACCACTAAATAATCAAAATTGTGGTGTTGTGAATCAGATTATGTACGAGAACCCTTCAAGGGCCCTAATTACTCCAATAGCTAGGAAAGTCACTTTAAATGCTGACAACCAAAAATATAATTTTTATTAAACTTAAAAAGGGTTGCCAATGTTTTGACCAATGACATACCTATTGTTCCTTCTGGATCAAACGAGTAAACTATCAGTAGTAAATATATGGACTCATATGGAACAGTTAATTCTGATGACTCTAAATCTATTATAAGAATTAAAGAAAATGATTACAGCCGAGGAAAGAAATCACCTTATTGAAAGATAATGATTATCTCTATAAAAATTATATTCTTAATTGAATTGCAATTGATATATATCCTTATTACAGTAGGTTCAATAATCCAAAACAAGATTGGGAGGCCTTGAAAAAATTAGGATACGAAAAAGGCTGGAGCAAAGAAGTATGTTGTTAGTCGCTATCCGAAGTATGAAATGGTTGATGAAAGGTCCATGGAGGCTCAATATCAAGAAATTCAAAATATTTCTCATGAGATCATCATTGAAGCTATGTTTTTATATGAACAATTTGAAGTTGCTTTTATTATTGACAAATTATCTCCAAGTTTGAAAGATTTTAAAATTTTGTTTCGCCGCAAAAAAACAAAAGAATTTGTAATTGAGATTATGATTATTTTTCTTTGAAATGAAGAAGAATCTTAGAGACAAGATCAAAAAGAAAATGTCTTGGTTGTTTTAAACAACAAAATTAAATTTTGTACGGCTCTAAAGCCATTTGGCAAACCACTAAATAATCAAAATTTAGTGTTGTGAATCAGATTATGTACGAGAACCCTTCAAGGGCCCTAATTACTCCAATAGCTAGGAAAGCCACTTTAAATGCTGACAACAAAAAATATAACTTTTATTAAACTTAAAAAGGGTTGCCAATGTTTTGACCAATGACATACCTATTGTTCCTTCTGGATGAAACGAGTAAACTATCAGTAGTAAATATATGGACTCATATGGAACAGTTAATTCTGATGACTCTAAATCTATTATAAAAATTAAAGAAAATGATTACAGCCGAGGAAAGAAATCACCTTATTGAAAGATAATGATTATCTCTATAAAAATTATATTCTTAATGGAATTGCAATTGATATATATGCTTATTACAGTAGGTGCAATAATCCAAAACAAGATTGGGAGGCCTTGAAAAAATTATGATACGAAAAAGGCTGGAGCAAAGAAGTATGTTGTTAGTCGCTATCCGAAGTATGAAATGGTTGATGAAAGGTCCATGGAGGCTCAATATCAAGAAATTCAAAATATGTCTCATGAGATCATCATTGAAGCTATGTTTTTATATGAACAATTTGAAGTTGCTTTTATTATTGACAAATTATCTCCAAGTTTGAAAGATTTTAAAATTTTGTTTCGCTGCAAAAAAACAAAAGAATTTGTAATTGAGATTATGATTATTTTTCTTCGAAATGAAGAAGAATCTTAGAGACAAGATCAAAAAGAAAATGTCTTGGTTGTTTCAAACAACAAAATTAAATTTTGTACGGCTCTAAAGCCATTTGGCAAACCACTAAATAATCAAAATTTAGTGTTGTGAATCAGATTATGTACGAGAACCCTTCAAGGGCCCTAATTACTCCAATAGCTAGGAAAGCCACTTTAAATGCTGACAACAAAAAATATAACTTTTATTAAACTTAAAAAGGGTTGCCAATGTTTTGACCAATGACATACCTATTGTTCCTTCTGGATGAAACGAGTAAACTATCAGTAGTAAATATATGGACTCATATGGAACAGTTAATTCTGATGACTCTAAATCTATTATAAAAATTAAAGAAAATGATTACAGCCGAGGAAAGAAATCACCTTATTGAAAGATAATGATTATCTCTATAAAAATTATATTCTTAATGGAATTGCAATTGATATATATGCTTATTACAGTAGGTGCAATAATCCAAAACAAGATTGGGAGGCCTTGAAAAAATTATGATACGAAAAAGGCTGGAGCAAAGAAGTATGTTGTTAGTCGCTATCCGAAGTATGAAATGGTTGATGAAAGGTCCATGGAGGCTCAATATCAAGAAATTCAAAATATGTCTCATGAGATCATCATTGAAGCTATGTTTTTATATGAACAATTTGAAGTTGCTTTTATTATTGACAAATTATCTCCAAGTTTGAAAGATTTTAAAATTTTGTTTCGCTGCAAGAAAACAAAAGAATTTGTAATTGAGATTATGATTATTTTTCTTCGAAATGAAGAAGAATCTTAGAGACAAGATCAAAAAGAAAATGTCTTGGTTGTTTCAAACAACAAAATTAAATTTTGTACGGCTCTAAAGCCATTTGGCAAACCACTAAATAATCAAAATTGTAGTGTTGTGAATCAGATTATGTACGAGAACCCTTCAAGGGCCCTAATTACTCCAATAGCTAGGAAAGTCACTTTAAATGCTGACAACAAAAAATATAATTTTTATTAAACTTAAAAAGGGTTGCCAATGTTTTGACCAATGACATACCTATTGTTCCTTCTGGATCAAACGAGTAAACTATCAGTAGTAAATATATGGACTCATATGGAACAGTTAATTCTGATGACTCTAAATCTATTATAACAATTAAAGAAAATGATTACAGCCGAGGAAAGAAATCACCTTATTGAAAGATAATGATTATCTCTATAAAAATTATATTCTTAATGGAATTGCAATTGATATATATGCTTATTACAGTAGGTTCAATAATCCAAAACAAGATTGGGAGGCCTTGAAAAAATTATGATACGAAAAAGGCTGGAGCAAAGAAGTATGTTGTTAGTCGCTATCCGAAGTATGAAATGGTTGATGAAAGGTCCATGGAGGCTCAATATCAAGAAATTCAAAATATTTCTCATGAGATCATCATTGAAGCTATGTTTTTATATGAACAATTTGAAGTTGCTTTTATTATTGACAAATTATCTCCAAGTTTGAAAGATTTTAAAATTTTGTTTCGCCGCAAAAAAACAAAAGAATTTGTAATTGAGATTATGATTATTTTTCTTCGAAATGAAGAAGAATCTTAGAGACAAGATCAAAAAGAAAATGTCTTGGTTGTTTCAAACAACAAAATTAAATTTTGTACGGCTCTAAAGCCATTTGGCAAACCACTAAATAATCAAAATTTAGTGTTGTGAATCAGATTATGTACGAGAACCCTTCAAGGGCCCTAATTACTCCAATAGCTAGGAAAGCCACTTTAAATGCTGACAACAAAAAATATAATTTTTATTAAACTTAAAAAGGGTTGCCAATGTTTTGACCAATGACATACCTATTGTTCCTTCTGGATCAAACGAGTAAACTATCAGTAGTAAATATATGGACTCATATGGAACAGTTAATTCTGATGACTCTAAATCTATTATAAAAATTAAAGAAAATGATTACAGCCGAGGAAAGAAATCACCTTATTGAAAGATAATGATTATCTCTATAAAAATTATATTCTTAATGGAATTGCAATTGATATATATGCTTATTACAGTAGGTGCAATAATCCAAAACAAGAATGGGAGGCCTTGAAAACATTATGAAACGAAAAAGGCTGGAGCAAAGAAGTATGTTGTTAGTCGCGATCCAAAGTATGAAATGGTTGATGAAAGGTCCATGGAGGCTCAATATCAAGAAATTCAAAATATTTCTCATGAGATCATCATTGAAGGTATGTTTTTATATGAACAATTTGAAGTTGCTTTTATTATTGACAAATTATCCCCTAGTTTGAAAGATTTTAAAATTTTGTTTCGCCGCAAAAAAACAAAAGAATTTGTAATTGAGATTATGATTATTTTTCTTCGAAATGAAGAAGAATATTAGAGAAAAGATCAAAAAGAAAATGTCTTGGTTGTTTCAAACAACAAAATTAAATTTTGTACGGCTCTAAAGCCATTTGGCAAACCACTAAATAATCAAAATTGTAGTGTTGTGAATCAGATTATGTACGAGAACCCTTCAAGGGCCCTAATTACTCCAATAGCTAGGAAAGTCACTTTAAATGCCGACAACAAAAAATATAATTTTTATTAAACTTAAAAAGGGTTGCCAATGTTTTGACCAATGACATACCCATTGTTCCTTCTGGATCAAACGAGTAAACTATCAGTAGTAAATATATGGACTCATATGGAACAGTTAATTCTGATGACTCTAAATCTATTATAAAAATATAAGAAAATGATTACAGCCGAGGAAAGAAATCACCTTATTGAAAGATAATGATTATCTCTATAAAAATTATATTCTTAATGGAATTGCAATTGATATATATGCTTATTACAGTAGGTGCAATAATCCAAAACAAGAATGGGAGGCCTTGAAAACATTATGAAACGAAAAAGGCTGGAGCAAAGAAGTATGTTGTTAGTCGCGATCCAAAGTATGAAATGGTTGATGAAAGGTCCATGGAGGCTCAATATCAAGAAATTCAAAATATTTCTCATGAGATCATCATTGAAGGTATGTTTTTATATGAACAATTTGAAGTTGCTTTTATTATTGACAAATTATCCCCTAGTTTGAAAGATTTTAAAATTTGTTTCGCCGCAAAAAAACAAAAGAATTTGTAATTGAGATTATGATTATTTTTCTTCGAAATGAAGAAGAATATTAGAGAAAAGATCAAAAAGAAAATGTCTTGGTTGTTTCAAACAACAAAATTAAATTTTGTACGGCTCTAAAGCCATTTGGCAAACCACTAAATAATCAAAATTGTAGTGTTGTGAATCAGATTATGTACGAGAACCCTTCAAGGGCCCTAATTACTCCAATAGCTAGGAAAGTCACTTTAAATGCCGACAACAAAAAATATAATTTTTATTAAACTTAAAAAGGGTTGCCAATGTTTTGACCAATGACATACCCATTGTTCCTTCTGGATCAAACGAGTAAACTATCAGTAGTAAATATATGGACTCATATGGAACAGTTAATTCTGATGACTCTAAATCTATTATAAAAATTAAAGAAAATGATTACAGCCGAGGAAAGAAATCACCTTATTGAAAGATAATGATTATCTCTATAAAAATTATATTCTTAATGGAATTGCAATTGATATATATGCTTATTACAGTAGGTGCAATAATCCAAAACAGAATGGGAGGCCTTGAAAACATTATGAACGAAAAAGGCTGGAGCAAAGAAGTATGTTGTTAGTCGCGATCCAAAGTATGAAATGAGTTGATGAAAGGTCCATGGAGGCTCAATATCAAGAAATTCAAAATATTTCTCATGAGATCATCATTGAAGGTATGGTTTTATATGAACAATTTGAAGTTGCTTTTATTATTGACAAATTATCCCCTAGTTTGAAAGATTTAAAATTTTGTTTCGCCGCAAAAAAACAAAAGAATTTGTAATTGAGATTATGATTATTTTTCTTCGAAATGAAGAAGAATATTAGAGAAAAGATCAAAAAGAAAATGTCTTGATTGTTTCAAACAACAAAATTAAATTTTGTACGGCTCTAAAGCCATTTGGCAAACCACTAAATAATCAAAATTGTAGTGTTGTGAATCAGATTATGTACGAGAACCCTTCAAGGGCCCTAATTACTCCAATAGCTAGGAAAGTCACTTTAAATGCCGACAACAAAAAATATAATTTTTATTAAACTTAAAAAGGGTTGCCAATGTTTTGACCAATGACATACCCATTGTTCCTTCTGGATCAAACGAGTAAACTATCAGTAGTAAATATATGGACTCATATGGAACAGTTAATTCTGATGACTCTAAATCTATTATAAAAATTAAAGAAAATGATTACAGCCGAGGAAAGAAATCACCTTATTGAAAGATAATGATTATCTCTATAAAAATTATATTCTTAATGGAATTGCAATTGATATATATGCTTATTACAGTAGGTGCAATAATCCAAAACAAGATTGGGAGGCCTTGAAAAAATTATGATACGAAAAAGGCTGGAGCAAAGAAGTATGTTGTTAGTCGCTATCCGAAGTATGAAATGGTTGATGAAAGGTCAATGGAGGCTCAATATCAAGAAATTCAAAATATGTCTCATGAGATCATCATTGAAGCTATGTTTTTATATGAACAATTTGAAGTTGCTTTTATTATTGACAAATTATCTCCAAGTTTGAAAGATTTTAAAATTTGGTTTCGCTGCAAAAAAACAAAAGAATTTGTAATTGAGATTATGATTATTTTTCTTCGAAATGAAGAAGAATCTTAGAGACAAGATCAAAAAGAAAATGTCTTGGTTGTTTCAAACAACAAAATTAAATTTTGTACGGCTCTAAAGCCATTTGGAAAACCACTAAATAATCAAAATTGTAGTGTTGTGAATCAGATTATGTACGAGAACCCTTCAAGGGCCCTAATTACTCCAATAGCTAGGAAAGTCACTTTAAATGCTGACAACAAAAAATATAATTTTTATTAAACTTAAAAAGGGTTGCCAATGTTTTGACCAATGACATACCTATTGTTCCTTCTGGATCAAACGAGTAAACTATCAGTAGTAAATATATGGACTCATATGGAACAGTTAATTCTGATGACTCTAAATCTATTATAACAATTAAAGAAAATGATTACAGCCGAGGAAAGAAATCACCTTATTGAAAGATAATGATTATCTCTATAAAAATTATATTCTTAATGGAATTGCAATTGATATATATGCTTATTACAGTAGGTTCAATAATCCAAAACAAGATTGGGAGGCCTTGAAAAAATTAGGATACGAAAAAGGCTGGAGCAAAGAAGTATGTTGTTAGTCGCTATCCGAAGTATGAAATGGTTGATGAAAGGTCCATGGAGGCTCAATATCAAGAAATTCAAAATATTTCTCATGAGATCATCATTGAAGCTATGTTTTTATATGAACAATTTGAAGTTGCTTTTATTATTGACAAATTATCTCCAAGTTTGAAAGATTTTAAAATTTTGTTTCGCCGCAAAAAAACAAAAGAATTTGTAATTGAGATTATGATTATTTTTCTTTGAAATGAAGAAGAATCTTAGAGACAAGATCAAACAGAAAATGTCTTGGTTATTTCAAACAACAAAATTAAATTTTGTACGGCTCTAAAGCCATTTGGCAAACCACTAAATAATCAAAATTGTAGTGTTGTGAATCAGATTATGTACGAGAACCCTTCAAGGGCCCTAATTACTCCAATAGCTAGGAAAGTCACTTTAAATGCTGACAACAAAAAATATAATTTTTATTAAACTTAAAAAGGGTTGCCAATGTTTTGACCAATGACATACCTATTGTTCCTTCTGGATCAAACGAGTAAACTATCAGTAGTAAATATATGGACTCATATGGAACAGTTAATTCTGATGACTCTAAATCTATTATAACAATTAAAGAAAATGATTACAGCCGAGGAAAGAAATCACCTTATTGAAAGATAATGATTATCTCTATAAAAATTATATTCTTAATGGAATTGCAATTGATATATATGCTTATTACAGTAGGTTCAATAATCCAAAACAAGATTGGGAGGCCTTGAAAAAATTAGGATACGAAAAAGGCTGGAGCAAAGAAGTATTTTGTTAGTCGCTATCCGAAGTATGAAATGGTTGATGAAAGGTCCATGGAGGCTCAATATCAAGAAATTCAAAATATTTCTCATGAGATCATCATTGAAGGTATGTTTTTATATGAACAATTTGAAGTTGCTTTTATTATTGACAAATTATCCCCTAGTTTGAAAGATTTTAAAATTTTGTTTCGCCGCAAAAAAACAAAAGAATTTGTAATTGAGATTATGATTATTTTTCTTCGAAATGAAGAAGAATATTAGAGAAAAGATCAAAAAGAAAATGTCTTGGTTGTTTCAAACAACAAAATTAAATTTTGTACGGCTCTAAAGCCATTTGGCAAACCACTAAATAATCAAAATTGTAGTGTTGTGAATCAGATTATGTACGAGAACCCTTCAAGGGCCCTAATTACTCCAATAGCTAGGAAAGTCACTTTAAATGCCGACAACAAAAAATATAATTTTTATTAAACTTAAAAAGGGTTGCCAATGTTTTGACCAATGACATACCCATTGTTCCTTCTGGATCAAACGAGTAAACTATCAGTAGTAAATATATGGACTCATATGGAACAGTTAATTCTGATGACTCTAAATCTATTATAAAAATTAAAGAAAATGATTACAGCCGAGGAAAGAAAACACCTTATTGAAAGATAATGATTATCTCTATAAAAATTATATTCTTAATGGAATTGCAATTGATATATATGCTTATTACAGTAGGTGCAATAATCCAAAACAAGATTGGGAGGCCTTGAAAAAATTATGATACGAAAAAGGCTGGAGCAAAGAAGTATGTTGTTAGTCGCTATCCGAAGTATGAAATGGTTGATGAAAGGTCCATGGAGGCTCAATATCAAGAAATTCAAAATATGTCTCATGAGATCATCATTGAAGCTATGTTTTTATATGAACAATTTGAAGTTGCTTTTATTATTGACAAATTATCTCCAAGTTTGAAAGATTTTAAAATTTGGTTTCGCTGCAAAAAAACAAAAGAATTTGTAATTGAGATTATGATTATTTTTCTTCGAAATGAAGAAGAATCTTAGAGACAAGATCAAAAAGAAAATGTCTTGGTTGTTTCAAACAACAAAATTAAATTTTGTACGGCTCTAAAGCCATTTGGCAAACCACTAAATAATCAAAATTGTAGTGTTGTGAATCAGATTATGTACGAGAACCCTTCAAGGGCCCTAATTACTCCAATAGCTAGGAAAGTCACTTTAAATGTTAACAACAAAAAATATAATTTTTATTAAACTTAAAAAGGGTTGCCAATGTTTTGACCAATGACATACCTATTGTTCCTTCTGGATCAAACGAGTAAACTATCAGTAGTAAATATATGGACTCATATGGAACAGTTAATTCTGATGACTCTAAATCTATTATAACAATTAAAGAAAATGATTACAGCCGAGGAAAGAAATCACCTTATTGAAAGATAATGATTATCTCTATAAAAATTATATTCTTAATGGAATTGCAATTGATATATATGCTTATTACAGTAGGTTCAATAATCCAAAACAAGATTGGGAGGCCTTGAAAAAATTAGGATACGAAAAAGGCTGGAGCAAAGAAGTATGTTGTTAGTCGCTATCCGAAGTATGAAATGGTTGATGAAAGGTCCATGGAGGCTCAATATCAAGAAATTCAAAATATTTCTCATGAGATCATCATTGAAGCTATGTTTTTATATGAACAATTTGAAGTTGCTTTTATTATTGACAAATTATCTCCAAGTTTGAAAGATTTTAAAATTTTGTTTCGCCGCAAAAAAACAAAAGAATTTGTAATTGAGATTATGATTATTTTTCTTTGAAATGAAGAAGAATCTTAGAGACAAGATCAAAAAGAAAATGTCTTGGTTGTTTCAAACAACAAAATTAAATTTTGTACGGCTCTAAAGCCATTTGGCAAACCACTAAATAATCAAAATTTAGTGTTGTGAATCAGATTATGTACGAGAACCCTTCAAGGGCCCTAATTACTCCAATAGCTAGGAACGCCACTTTAAATGCTGACAACAAAAAATATAACTTTTATTAAACTTAAAAAGGGTTGCCAATGTTTTGACCAATGACATACCTATTGTTCCTTCTGGATCAAACGAGTAAACTATCAGTAGTTAATATATGGACTCATATGGAACAGTTAATTCTGATGACTCTAAATCTATTATAACAATTAAAGAAAATGATTACAGCCGAGGAAAGAAATCACCTTATTGAAAGATAATGATTATCTCTATAAAAATTATATTCTTAATGGAATTGCAATTGATATATATGCTTATTACAGTAGGTGCAATAATCCAAAACAAGATTGGGAGGCCTTGAAAAAATTATGATACGAAAAAGGCTGGAGCAAAGAAGTATGTTGTTAGTCGCTATCCGAAGTATGAAATGGTTGATGAAAGGTCCATGGAGGCTCAATATCAAGAAATTCAAAATACGTATCATGAGATCATCATTGAAGCTATGTTTTTATATGAACAATTTGAAGTTGCTTTTATTATTGACAAATTATCTCCAAGTTTGAAAGATTTTAAAATTTTGTTTCGCTGCAAAAAAACAAAAGAATTTGTAATTGAGATTATGATTATTTTTCTTCGAAATGAAGAAGAATCTTAGAGACAAGATCAAAAAGAAAATGTCTTGGTTGTTTCAAACAACAAAATTAAATTTTGTACGGCTCTAAAGCCATTTGGCAAACCACTAAATAATCAAAATTGTAGTGTTGTGAATCAGATTATGTACGAGAACCCTTCAAGGGCCCTAATTACTCCAATAGCTAGGAAAGTCACTTTAAATGCTGACAACAAAAAATATAATTTTTATTAAACTTAAAAAGGGTTGCCAATGTTTTGACCAATGACATACCTATTGTTCCTTCTGGATCAAACGAGTAAACTATCAGTAGTAAATATATGGACTCATATGGAACAGTTAATTCTGATGACTCTAAATCTATTATAACAATTAAAGAAAATGATTACAGCCGAGGAAAGAAATCACCTTATTGAAAGATAATGATTATCTCTATAAAAATTATATTCTTAATGGAATTGCAATTGATATATATGCTTATTACAGTAGGTTCAATAATCCAAAACAAGATTGGGAGGCCTTGAAAAAATTAGGATACGAAAAAGGCTGGAGCAAAGAAGTATGTTGTTAGTCGCTATCCGAAGTATGAAATGGTTGATGAAAGGTCCATGGAGGCTCAATATCAAGAAATTCAAAATATTTCTCATGAGATCATCATTGAAGCTATGTTTTTATATGAACAATTTGAAGTTGCTTTTATTATTGACAAATTATCTCCAAGTTTGAAAGATTTTAAAATTTTGTTTCGCCGCAAAAAAACAAAAGAATTTGTAATTGAGATTATGATTATTTTTCTTTGAAATGAAGAAGAATCTTAGAGACAAGATCAAAAAGAAAATGTCTTGGTTGTTTCAAACAACAAAATTAAATTTTGTACGGCTCTAAAGCCATTTGGCAAACCACTAAATAATCAAAATTGTAGTGTTGTGAATCAGATTATGTACGAGAACCCTTCAAGGGCCCTAATTACTCCAATAGCTAGGAAAGTCACTTTAAATGATGACAACAAAAAATATAATTTTTATTAAACTTAAAAAGGGTTGCCAATGTTTTGACCAATGACATACCTATTGTTCCTTCTGGATCAAACGAGTAAACTATCAGTAGTAAATATATGGACTCATATGGAACAGTTAATTCTGATGACTCTAAATCTATTATAACAATTAAAGAAAATGATTACAGCCGAGGAAAGAAATCACCTTATTGAAAGATAATGATTATCTCTATAAAAATTATATTCTTAATGGAATTGCAATTGATATATATGCTTATTACAGTAGGTTCAATAATCCAAAACAAGATTGGGAGGCCTTGAAAAAATTAGGATACGAAAAAGGCTGGAGCAAAGAAGTATGTTGTTAGTCGCTATCCGAAGTATGAAATGGTTGATGAAAGGTCCATGGAGGCTCAATATCAAGAAATTCAAAATATTTCTCATGAGATCATCATTGAAGCTATGTTTTTATATGAACAATTTGAAGTTGCTTTTATTATTGACAAATTATCTCCAAGTTTGAAAGATTTTAAAATTTTGTTTCGCCGCAAAAAAACAAAAGAATTTGTAATTGAGATTATGATTATTTTTCTTTGAAATGAAGAAGAATCTTAGAGACAAGATCAAAAAGAAAATGTCTTGGTTGTTTCAAACAACAAAATTAAATTTTGTACGGCTCTAAAGCCATTTGGCAAACCACTAAATAATCAAAATTTAGTGTTGTGAATCAGATTATGTACGAGAACCCTTCAAGGGCCCTAATTACTCCAATAGCTAGGAACGCCACTTTAAATGCTGACAACAAAAAATATAACTTTTATTAAACTTAAAAAGGGTTGCCAATGTTTTGACCAATGACATACCTATTGTTCCTTCTGGATCAAACGAGTAAACTATCAGTAGTTAATATATGGACTCATATGGAACAGTTAATTCTGATGACTCTAAATCTATTATAACAATTAAAGAAAATGATTACAGCCGAGGAAAGAAATCACCTTATTGAAAGATAATGATTATCTCTATAAAAATTATATTCTTAATGGAATTGCAATTGATATATATGCTTATTACAGTAGGTGCAATAATCCAAAACAAGATTGGGAGGCCTTGAAAAAATTATGATACGAAAAAGGCTGGAGCAAAGAAGTATGTTGTTAGTCGCTATCCGAAGTATGAAATGGTTGATGAAAGGTCCATGGAGGCTCAATATCAAGAAATTCAAAATACGTATCATGAGATCATCATTGAAGCTATGTTTTTATATGAACAATTTGAAGTTGCTTTTATTATTGACAAATTATCTCCAAGTTTGAAAGATTTTAAAATTTTGTTTCGCTGCAAAAAAACAAAAGAATTTGTAATTGAGATTATGATTATTTTTCTTCGAAATGAAGAAGAATCTTAGAGACAAGATCAAAAAGAAAATGTCTTGGTTGTTTCAAACAACAAAATTAAATTTTGTACGGCTCTAAAGCCATTTGGCAAACCACTAAATAATCAAAATTGTAGTGTTGTGAATCAGATTATGTACGAGAACCCTTCAAGGGCCCTAATTACTCCAATAGCTAGGAAAGTCACTTTAAATGCTGACAACAAAAAATATAATTTTTATTAAACTTAAAAAGGGTTGCCAATGTTTTGACCAATGACATACCTATTGTTCCTTCTGGATCAAACGAGTAAACTATCAGTAGTAAATATATGGACTCATATGGAACAGTTAATTCTGATGACTCTAAATCTATTATAACAATTAAAGAAAATGATTACAGCCGAGGAAAGAAATCACCTTATTGAAAGATAATGATTATCTCTATAAAAATTATATTCTTAATGGAATTGCAATTGATATATATGCTTATTACAGTAGGTTCAATAATCCAAAACAAGATTGGGAGGCCTTGAAAAAATTAGGATACGAAAAAGGCTGGAGCAAAGAAGTATGTTGTTAGTCGCTATCCGAAGTATGAAATGGTTGATGAAAGGTCCATGGAGGCTCAATATCAAGAAATTCAAAATATTTCTCATGAGATCATCATTGAAGCTATGTTTTTATATGAACAATTTGAAGTTGCTTTTATTATTGACAAATTATCTCCAAGTTTGAAAGATTTTAAAATTTTGTTTCGCCGCAAAAAAACAAAAGAATTTGTAATTGAGATTATGATTATTTTTCTTTGAAATGAAGAAGAATCTTAGAGACAAGATCAAAAAGAAAATGTCTTGGTTGTTTCAAACAACAAAATTAAATTTTGTACGGCTCTAAAGCCATTTGGCAAACCACTAAATAATCAAAATTGTAGTGTTGTGAATCAGATTATGTACGAGAACCCTTCAAGGGCCCTAATTACTCCAATAGCTAGGAAAGTCACTTTAAATGCTGACAACAAAAAATATAATTTTTATTAAACTTAAAAAGGGTTGCCAATGTTTTGACCAATGACATACCTATTGTTCCTTCTGGATCAAACGAGTAAACTATCAGTAGTAAATATATGGACTCATATGGAACAGTTAATTCTGATGACTCTAAATCTATTATAACAATTAAAGAAAATGATTACAGCCGAGGAAAGAAATCACCTTATTGAAAGATAATGATTATCTCTATAAAAATTATATTCTTAATGGAATTGCAATTGATATATATGCTTATTACAGTAGGTTCAATAATCCAAAACAAGATTGGGAGGCCTTGAAAAAATTAGGATACGAAAAAGGCTGGAGCAAAGAAGTATGTTGTTAGTCGCTATCCGAAGTATGAAATGGTTGATGAAAGGTCCATGGAGGCTCAATATCAAGAAATTCAAAATATTTCTCATGAGATCATCATTGAAGCTATGTTTTTATATGAACAATTTGAAGTTGCTTTTATTATTGACAAATTATCTCCAAGTTTGAAAGATTTTAAAATTTTGTTTCGCCGCAAAAAAACAAAAGAATTTGTAATTGAGATTATGATTATTTTTCTTTGAAATGAAGAAGAATCTTAGAGACAAGATCAAAAAGAAAATGTCTTGGTTGTTTCAAACAACAAAATTAAATTTTGTACGGCTCTAAAGCCATTTGGCAAACCACTAAATAATCAAAATTTAGTGTTGTGAATCAGATTATGTACGAGAACCCTTCAAGGGCCCTAATTACTCCAATAGCTAGGAACGCCACTTTAAATGCTGACAACAAAAAATATAACTTTTATTAAACTTAAAAAGGGTTGCCAATGTTTTGACCAATGACATACCTATTGTTCCTTCTGGATCAAACGAGTAAACTATCAGTAGTTAATATATGGACTCATATGGAACAGTTAATTCTGATGACTCTAAATCTATTATAACAATTAAAGAAAATGATTACAGCCGAGGAAAGAAATCACCTTATTGAAAGATAATGATTATCTCTATAAAAATTATATTCTTAATGGAATTGCAATTGATATATATGCTTATTACAGTAGGTGCAATAATCCAAAACAAGATTGGGAGGCCTTGAAAAAATTATGATACGAAAAAGGCTGGAGCAAAGAAGTATGTTGTTAGTCGCTATCCGAAGTATGAAATGGTTGATGAAAGGTCAATGGAGGCTCAATATCAAGAAATTCAAAATACGTATCATGAGATCATCATTGAAGCTATGTTTTTATATGAACAATTTGAAGTTGCTTTTATTATTGACAAATTATCTCCAAGTTTGAAAGATTTTAAAATTTTGTTTCGCTGCAAAAAAACAAAAGAATTTGTAATTGAGATTATGATTATTTTTCTTCGAAATGAAGAAGAATCTTAGAGACAAGATCAAAAAGAAAATGTCTTGGTTGTTTCAAACAACAAAATTAAATTTTGTACGGCTCTAAAGCCATTTGGCAAACCACTAAATAATCAAAATTGTAGTGTTGTGAATTAGATTATGTACGAGAACCCTTCAAGGGCCCTAATTACGCCAATAGCTAGGAAAGTCACTTTAAATGCTGACAACAAAAAATATAATTTTTATTAAACTTAAAAAGGGTTGCCAATGTTTTGACCAATGACATACCTATTGTTCCTTCTGGATCAAACGAGTAAACTATCAGTAGTAAATATATGGACTCATATGGAACAGTTAATTCTGATGACTCTAAATCTATTATAACAATTAAAGAAAATGATTACAGCCGAGGAAAGAAATCACCTTATTGAAAGATAATGATTATCTCTATAAAAATTATATTCTTAATGGAATTGCAATTGATATATATGCTTATTACAGTAGGTTCAATAATCCAAAACAAGATTGGGAGGCCTTGAAAAAATTAGGATACGAAAAAGGCTGGAGCAAAGAAGTATGTTGTTAGTCGCTATCCGAAGTATGAAATGGTTGATGAAAGGTCCATGGAGGCTCAATATCAAGAAATTCAAAATATTTCTCATGAGATCATCATTGAAGCTATGTTTTTATATGAACAATTTGAAGTTGCTTTTATTATTGACAAATTATCTCCAAGTTTGAAAGATTTTAAAATTTTGTTTCGCCGCAAAAAAACAAAAGAATTTGTAATTGAGATTATGATTATTTTTCTTTGAAATGAAGAAGAATCTTAGAGACAAGATCAAAAAGAAAATGTCTTGGTTGTTTCAAACAACAAAATTAAATTTTGTACGGCTCTAAAGCCATTTGGCAAACCACTAAATAATCAAAATTGTAGTGTTGTGAATCAGATTATGTACGAGAACCCTTCAAGGGCCCTAATTACTCCAATAGCTAGGAAAGTCACTTTAAATGCTGACAACAAAAAATATAATTTTTATTAAACTTAAAAAGGGTTGCCAATGTTTTGACCAATGACATACCTATTGTTCCTTCTGGATCAAACGAGTAAACTATCAGTAGTAAATATATGGACTCATATGGAACAGTTAATTCTGATGACTCTAAATCTATTATAACAATTAAAGAAAATGATTACAGCCGAGGAAAGAAATCACCTTATTGAAAGATAATGATTATCTCTATAAAAATTATATTCTTAATGGAATTGCAATTGATATATATGCTTATTACAGTAGGTTCAATAATCCAAAACAAGATTGGGAGGCCTTGAAAAAATTAGGATACGAAAAAGGCTGGAGCAAAGAAGTATGTTGTTAGTCGCTATCCGAAGTATGAAATGGTTGATGAAAGGTCCATGGAGGCTCAATATCAAGAAATTCAAAATATTTCTCATGAGATCATCATTGAAGCTATGTTTTTATATGAACAATTTGAAGTTGCTTTTATTATTGACAAATTATCTCCAAGTTTGAAAGATTTTAAAATTTTGTTTCGCCGCAAAAAAACAAAAGAATTTGTAATTGAGATTATGATTATTTTTCTTTGAAATGAAGAAGAATCTTAGAGACAAGATCAAAAAGAAAATGTCTTGGTTGTTTCAAACAACAAAATTAAATTTTGTACGGCTCTAAAGCCATTTGGCAAACCACTAAATAATCAAAATTTAGTGTTGTGAATCAGATTATGTACGAGAACCCTTCAAGGGCCCTAATTACTCCAATAGCTAGGAACGCCACTTTAAATGCTGACAACAAAAAATATAACTTTTATTAAACTTAAAAAGGGTTGCCAATGTTTTGACCAATGACATACCTATTGTTCCTTCTGGATCAAACGAGTAAACTATCAGTAGTTAATATATGGACTCATATGGAACAGTTAATTCTGATGACTCTAAATCTATTATAACAATTAAAGAAAATGATTACAGCCGAGGAAAGAAATCACCTTATTGAAAGATAATGATTATCTCTATAAAAATTATATTCTTAATGGAATTGCAATTGATATATATGCTTATTACAGTAGGTGCAATAATCCAAAACAAGATTGGGAGGCCTTGAAAAAATTATGATACGAAAAAGGCTGGAGCAAAGAAGTATGTTGTTAGTCGCTATCCGAAGTATGAAATGGTTGATGAAAGGTCCATGGAGGCTCAATATCAAGAAATTCAAAATACGTATCATGAGATCATCATTGAAGCTATGTTTTTATATGAACAATTTGAAGTTGCTTTTATTATTGACAAATTATCTCCAAGTTTGAAAGATTTTAAAATTTTGTTTCGCTGCAAAAAAACAAAAGAATTTGTAATTGAGATTATGATTATTTTTCTTCGAAATGAAGAAGAATCTTAGAGACAAGATCAAAAAGAAAATGTCTTGGTTGTTTCAAACAACAAAATTAAATTTTGTACGGCTCTAAAGCCATTTGGCAAACCACTAAATAATCAAAATTGTAGTGTTGTGAATCAGATTATGTACGAGAACCCTTCAAGGGCCCTAATTACGCCAATAGCTAGGAAAGTCACTTTAAATGCTGACAACAAAAAATATAATTTTTATTAAACTTAAAAAGGGTTGCCAATGTTTTGACCAATGACATACCTATTGTTCCTTCTGGATCAAACGAGTAAACTATCAGTAGTAAATATATGGACTCATATGGAACAGTTAATTCTGATGACTCTAAATCTATTATAACAATTAAAGAAAATGATTACAGCCGAGGAAAGAAATCACCTTATTGAAAGATAATGATTATCTCTATAAAAATTATATTCTTAATGGAATTGCAATTGATATATATGCTTATTACAGTAGGTTCAATAATCCAAAACAAGATTGGGAGGCCTTGAAAAAATTAGGATACGAAAAAGGCTGGAGCAAAGAAGTATGTTGTTAGTCGCTATCCGAAGTATGAAATGGTTGATGAAAGGTCCATGGAGGCTCAATATCAAGAAATTCAAAATATTTCTCATGAGATCATCATTGAAGCTATGTTTTTATATGAACAATTTGAAGTTGCTTTTATTATTGACAAATTATCTCCAAGTTTGAAAGATTTTAAAATTTTGTTTCGCCGCAAAAAAACAAAAGAATTTGTAATTGAGATTATGATTATTTTTCTTTGAAATGAAGAAGAATCTTAGAGACAAGATCAAAAAGAAAATGTCTTGGTTGTTTCAAACAACAAAATTAAATTTTGTACGGCTCTAAAGCCATTTGGCAAACCACTAAATAATCAAAATTTAGTGTTGTGAATCAGATTATGTACGAGAACCCTTCAAGGGCCCTAATTACTCCAATAGCTAGGAACGCCACTTTAAATGCTGACAACAAAAAATATAACTTTTATTAAACTTAAAAAGGGTTGCCAATGTTTTGACCAATGACATACCTATTGTTCCTTCTGGATCAAACGAGTAAACTATCAGTAGTTAATATATGGACTCATATGGAACAGTTAATTCTGATGACTCTAAATCTATTATAACAATTAAAGAAAATGATTACAGCCGAGGAAAGAAATCACCTTATTGAAAGATAATGATTATCTCTATAAAAATTATATTCTTAATGGAATTGCAATTGATATATATGCTTATTACAGTAGGTGCAATAATCCAAAACAAGATTGGGAGGCCTTGAAAAAATTATGATACGAAAAAGGCTGGAGCAAAGAAGTATGTTGTTAGTCGCTATCCGAAGTATGAAATGGTTGATGAAAGGTCCATGGAGGCTCAATATCAAGAAATTCAAAATACGTATCATGAGATCATCATTGAAGCTATGTTTTTATATGAACAATTTGAAGTTGCTTTTATTATTGACAAATTATCTCCAAGTTTGAAAGATTTTAAAATTTTGTTTCGCTGCAAAAAAACAAAAGAATTTGTAATTGAGATTATGATTATTTTTCTTCGAAATGAAGAAGAATCTTAGAGACAAGATCAAAAAGAAAATGTCTTGGTTGTTTCAAACAACAAAATTAAATTTTGTACGGCTCTAAAGCCATTTGGCAAACCACTAAATAATCAAAATTGTAGTGTTGTGAATCAGATTATGTACGAGAACCCTTCAAGGGCCCTAATTACTCCAATAGCTAGGAAAGTCACTTTAAATGCTGACAACAAAAAATATAATTTTTATTAAACTTAAAAAGGGTTGCCAATGTTTTGACCAATGACATACCTATTGTTCCTTCTGGATCAAACGAGTAAACTATCAGTAGTAAATATATGGACTCATATGGAACAGTTAATTCTGATGACTCTAAATCTATTATAACAATTAAAGAAAATGATTACAGCCGAGGAAAGAAATCACCTTATTGAAAGATAATGATTATCTCTATAAAAATTATATTCTTAATGGAATTGCAATTGATATATATGCTTATTACAGTAGGTTCAATAATCCAAAACAAGATTGGGAGGCCTTGAAAAAATTAGGATACGAAAAAGGCTGGAGCAAAGAAGTATGTTGTTAGTCGCTATCCGAAGTATGAAATGGTTGATGAAAGGTCCATGGAGGCTCAATATCAAGAAATTCAAAATATTTCTCATGAGATCATCATTGAAGCTATGTTTTTATATGAACAATTTGAAGTTGCTTTTATTATTGACAAATTATCTCCAAGTTTGAAAGATTTTAAAATTTTGTTTCGCCGCAAAAAAACAAAAGAATTTGTAATTGAGATTATGATTATTTTTCTTTGAAATGAAGAAGAATCTTAGAGACAAGATCAAAAAGAAAATGTCTTGGTTGTTTCAAACAACAAAATTAAATTTTGTACGGCTCTAAAGCCATTTGGCAAACCACTAAATAATCAAAATTTAGTGTTGTGAATCAGATTATGTACGAGAACCCTTCAAGGGCCCTAATTACTCCAATAGCTAGGAACGCCACTTTAAATGCTGACAACAAAAAATATAACTTTTATTAAACTTAAAAAGGGTTGCCAATGTTTTGACCAATGACATACCTATTGTTCCTTCTGGATCAAACGAGTAAACTATCAGTAGTTAATATATGGACTCATATGGAACAGTTAATTCTGATGACTCTAAATCTATTATAACAATTAAAGAAAATGATTACAGCCGAGGAAAGAAATCACCTTATTGAAAGATAATGATTATCTCTATAAAAATTATATTCTTAATGGAATTGCAATTGATATATATGCTTATTACAGTAGGTGCAATAATCCAAAACAAGATTGGGAGGCCTTGAAAAAATTATGATACGAAAAAGGCTGGAGCAAAGAAGTATGTTGTTAGTCGCTATCCGAAGTATGAAATGGTTGATGAAAGGTCCATGGAGGCTCAATATCAAGAAATTCAAAATACGTATCATGAGATCATCATTGAAGCTATGTTTTTATATGAACAATTTGAAGTTGCTTTTATTATTGACAAATTATCTCCAAGTTTGAAAGATTTTAAAATTTTGTTTCGCTGCAAAAAAACAAAAGAATTTGTAATTGAGATTATGATTATTTTTCTTCGAAATGAAGAAGAATCTTAGAGACAAGATCAAAAAGAAAATGTCTTGGTTGTTTCAAACAACAAAATTAAATTTTGTACGGCTCTAAAGCCATTTGGCAAACCACTAAATAATCAAAATTGTAGTGTTGTGAATCAGATTATGTACGAGAACCCTTCAAGGGCCCTAATTACGCCAATAGCTAGGAAAGTCACTTTAAATGCTGACAACAAAAAATATAATTTTTATTAAACTTAAAAAGGGTTGCCAATGTTTTGACCAATGACATACCTATTGTTCCTTCTGGATCAAACGAGTAAACTATCAGTAGTAAATATATGGACTCATATGGAACAGTTAATTCTGATGACTCTAAATCTATTATAACAATTAAAGAAAATGATTACAGCCGAGGAAAGAAATCACCTTATTGAAAGATAATGATTATCTCTATAAAAATTATATTCTTAATGGAATTGCAATTGATATATATGCTTATTACAGTAGGTTCAATAATCCAAAACAAGATTGGGAGGCCTTGAAAAAATTAGGATACGAAAAAGGCTGGAGCAAAGAAGTATGTTGTTAGTCGCTATCCGAAGTATGAAATGGTTGATGAAAGGTCCATGGAGGCTCAATATCAAGAAATTCAAAATATTTCTCATGAGATCATCATTGAAGCTATGTTTTTATATGAACAATTTGAAGTTGCTTTTATTATTGACAAATTATCTCCAAGTTTGAAAGATTTTAAAATTTTGTTTCGCCGCAAAAAAACAAAAGAATTTGTAATTGAGATTATGATTATTTTTCTTTGAAATGAAGAAGAATCTTAGAGACAAGATCAAAAAGAAAATGTCTTGGTTGTTTCAAACAACAAAATTAAATTTTGTACGGCTCTAAAGCCATTTGGCAAACCACTAAATAATCAAAATTTAGTGTTGTGAATCAGATTATGTACGAGAACCCTTCAAGGGCCCTAATTACTCCAATAGCTAGGAACGCCACTTTAAATGCTGACAACAAAAAATATAACTTTTATTAAACTTAAAAAGGGTTGCCAATGTTTTGACCAATGACATACCTATTGTTCCTTCTGGATCAAACGAGTAAACTATCAGTAGTTAATATATGGACTCATATGGAACAGTTAATTCTGATGACTCTAAATCTATTATAACAATTAAAGAAAATGATTACAGCCGAGGAAAGAAATCACCTTATTGAAAGATAATGATTATCTCTATAAAAATTATATTCTTAATGGAATTGCAATTGATATATATGCTTATTACAGTAGGTGCAATAATCCAAAACAAGATTGGGAGGCCTTGAAAAAATTATGATACGAAAAAGGCTGGAGCAAAGAAGTATGTTGTTAGTCGCTATCCGAAGTATGAAATGGTTGATGAAAGGTCCATGGAGGCTCAATATCAAGAAATTCAAAATACGTATCATGAGATCATCATTGAAGCTATGTTTTTATATGAACAATTTGAAGTTGCTTTTATTATTGACAAATTATCTCCAAGTTTGAAAGATTTTAAAATTTTGTTTCGCTGCAAAAAAACAAAAGAATTTGTAATTGAGATTATGATTATTTTTCTTCGAAATGAAGAAGAATCTTAGAGACAAGATCAAAAAGAAAATGTCTTGGTTGTTTCAAACAACAAAATTAAATTTTGTACGGCTCTAAAGCCATTTGGCAAACCACTAAATAATCAAAATTGTAGTGTTGTGAATCAGATTATGTACGAGAACCCTTCAAGGGCCCTAATTACTCCAATAGCTAGGAAAGTCACTTTAAATGCTGACAACAAAAAATATAATTTTTATTAAACTTAAAAAGGGTTGCCAATGTTTTGACCAATGACATACCTATTGTTCCTTCTGGATCAAACGAGTAAACTATCAGTAGTAAATATATGGACTCATATGGAACAGTTAATTCTGATGACTCTAAATCTATTATAACAATTAAAGAAAATGATTACAGCCGAGGAAAGAAATCACCTTATTGAAAGATAATGATTATCTCTATAAAAATTATATTCTTAATGGAATTGCAATTGATATATATGCTTATTACAGTAGGTTCAATAATCCAAAACAAGATTGGGAGGCCTTGAAAAAATTAGGATACGAAAAAGGCTGGAGCAAAGAAGTATGTTGTTAGTCGCTATCCGAAGTATGAAATGGTTGATGAAAGGTCCATGGAGGCTCAATATCAAGAAATTCAAAATATTTCTCATGAGATCATCATTGAAGCTATGTTTTTATATGAACAATTTGAAGTTGCTTTTATTATTGACAAATTATCTCCAAGTTTGAAAGATTTTAAAATTTTGTTTCGCCGCAAAAAAACAAAAGAATTTGTAATTGAGATTATGATTATTTTTCTTTGAAATGAAGAAGAATCTTAGAGACAAGATCAAAAAGAAAATGTCTTGGTTGTTTCAAACAACAAAATTAAATTTTGTACGGCTCTAAAGCCATTTGGCAAACCACTAAATAATCAAAATTTAGTGTTGTGAATCAGATTATGTACGAGAACCCTTCAAGGGCCCTAATTACTCCAATAGCTAGGAAAGCCACTTTAAATGCTGACAACAAAAAATATAACTTTTATTAAACTTAAAAAGGGTTGCCAATGTTTTGACCAATGACATACCTATTGTTCCTTCTGGATCAAACGAGTAAACTATCAGTAGTTAATATATGGACTCATATGGAACAATTAATTCTGATGACTCTAAATCTATTATAACAATTAAAGAAAATGATTACAGCCGAGGAAAGAAATCACCTTATTGAAAGATAATGATTATCTCTATAAAAATTATATTCTTAATGGAATTGCAATTGATATATATGCTTATTACAGTAGGTGCAATAATCCAAAACAAGATTGGGAGGCCTTGAAAAAATTATGATACGAAAAAGGCTGGAGCAAAGAAGTATGTTGTTAGTCGCTATCCGAAGTATGAAATGGTTGATGAAAGGTCCATGGAGGCTCAATATCAAGAAATTCAAAATACGTCTCATGAGATCATCATTGAAGCTATGTTTTTATATGAACAATTTGAAGTTGCTTTTATTATTGACAAATTATCTCCAAGTTTGAAAGATTTTAAAATTTTGTATCGCTGCAAAAAAACAAAAGAATTTGTAATTGAGATTATGATTATTTTTCTTCGAAATGAAGAAGAATCTTAGAGACAAGATCAAAAAGAAAATGTCTTGGTTGTTTCAAACAACAAAATTAAATTTTGTACGGCTCTAAAGCCATTTGGCAAACCACTAAATAATCAAAATTGTAGTGTTGTGAATCAGATTATGTACGAGAACCCTTCAAGGGCCCTAATTACTCCAATAGCTAGGAAAGTCACTTTAAATGCAGACAACAAAAAATATAATTTTTATTAAACTTAAAAAGGGTTGCCAATGTTTTGACCAATGACATACCTATTGTTCCTTCTGGATCAAACGAGTAAACTATCAGTAGTAAATATATGGACTCATATGGAACAGTTAATTCTGATGACTCTAAATCTATTATAACAATTAAAGAAAATGATTACAACCGTGGAAAGAAATCACCTTATTGAAAGATAATGATTATCTCTATAAAAATTATATTCTTAATGGAATTGCAATTGATATATATGCTTATTACAGTAGGTTCAATAATCCAAAACAAGATTGGGAGGCCTTGAAAAAATTATGATACGAAAAAGGCTGGAGCAAAGAAGTATGTTGTTAGTCGCTATCCGAAGTATGAAATGGTTGATGAAAGGTCCATGGAGGCTCAATATCAAGAAATTCAAAATATTTCTCATGAGATCATCATTGAAGCTATGTTTTTATATGAACAATTTGAAGTTGCTTTTATTATTGACAAATTATCTCCAAGTTTGAAAGATTTTAAAATTTTGTTTCGCCGCAAAAAAACAAAAGAATTTGTAATTGAGATTATGATTAATTTTCTTTGAAATGAAGAAGAATCTTAGAGACAAGATCAAAAAGAAAATGTCTTGGTTGTTTCAAACAACAAAATTAAATTTTGTACGGCTCTAAAGCCATTTAGCAAACCACTAAATAATCAAAATTTAGTGTTGTGAATCAGATTATGTACGAGAACCCTTCAAGGGCCCTAATTACTCCAATAGCTAGGAAAGGCACTTTAAATGCTGACAACAAAAAATATAACTTTTATTAAACTTAAAAAGGGTTGCCAATGTTTTGACCAATGACATACTTATTGTTCCTTCTGGATCAAACGAGTAAACTATCAGTAGTAAATATATGGACTCATATGGAACAGTTAATTCTGATGACTCTAAATCTATTATAACAATTAAAGAAAATGATTACAGCCGAGGAAAGAAATCACCTTATTGAAAGATAATGATTATCTCTATAAAAATTATATTCTTAATGGAATTGCAATTGATATATATGCTTATTACAGTAGGTGCAATAATCCAAAACAAGATTGGGAGGCCTTGAAAAAATTATGATACGAAAAAGGCTGGAGCAAAGAAGTATGCTGTTAGTCGCTATCCGAAGTATGAAATGGTTGATGAAAGGTCCATGGAGGCTCAATATCAAGAAATTCAAAATATTTCTCATGAGATCATCATTGAAGGTATGTTTTTATATGAACAATTTGAAGTTGCTTTTATTATTGACAAATTATCTCCAAGTTTGAAAGATTTTAAAATTTTGTTTTTCCGCAAAAAAAAAAAAAGAATTTGTAATTGAGATTATGATTATTTTTCTTCGAAATGAAGAAGAATCTTAGAGACAAGATCAAAAAGAAAATGTCTTGGTTATTTCAAACAACAAAATTAAATTTTGTACGGCTCTAAAGCCATTTGGCAAACCACTAAATAATCAAAATTGTAGTGTTGTGAATCAGATTATGTACGAGAACCCTTCAAGGGCCCTAATTACTCCAATAGCTAGGAACGTCACTTTAAATGCCGACAACAAAAAATATAATTTTTATTAAACTTAAAAAGGGTTGCCAATGTTTTGACCAATGACATACCTATTGTTCCTTCTGGATCAAACGAGTAAACTATCAGTAGTAAATATATGGACTCATATGGAACAGTTAATTCTGATGACTCTAAATCTATTATAAAAATTAAAGAAAATGATTACAGCCGAGGAAAGAAATCACCTTATTGAAAGATAATGATTATCTCTATAAAAATTATATTCTTAATGGAATTGCAATTGATATATATGCTTATTACAGTAGGTGCAATAATCCAAAACAAGATTGGGAGGCCTTGAAAAAATTATGATACGAAAAAGGCTGGAGCAAAGAAGTATGTTGTTAGTCGCTATCCGAAGTATGAAATGGTTGATGAAAGGTCCATGGAGGCTCAATATCAAGAAATTCAAAATACGTCTCATGAGATCATCATTGAAGCTATGTTTTTATATGAACAATTTGAAGTTGCTTTTATTATTGACAAATTATCTCCAAGTTTGAAAGATTTTAAAATTTTGTATCGCTGCAAAAAAACAAAAGAATTTGTAATTGAGATTATGATTATTTTTCTTCGAAATGAAGAAGAATCTTAGAGACAAGATCAAAAAGAAAATGTCTTGGTTGTTTCAAACAACAAAATTAAATTTTGTACGGCTCTAAAGCCATTTGGCAAACCACTAAATAATCAAAATTGTAGTGTTGTGAATCAGATTATGTACGAGAACCCTTCAAGGGCCCTAATTACTCCAATAGCTAGGAAAGTCACTTTAAATGCAGACAACAAAAAATATAATTTTTATTAAACTTAAAAAGGGTTGCCAATGTTTTGACCAATGACATACCTATTGTTCCTTCTGGATCAAACGAGTAAACTATCAGTAGTAAATATATGGACTCATATGGAACAGTTAATTCTGATGACTCTAAATCTATTATAACAATTAAAGAAAATGATTACAACCGTGGAAAGAAATCACCTTATTGAAAGATAATGATTATCTCTATAAAAATTATATTCTTAATGGAATTGCAATTGATATATATGCTTATTACAGTAGGTTCAATAATCCAAAACAAGATTGGGAGGCCTTGAAAAAATTATGATACGAAAAAGGCTGGAGCAAAGAAGTATGTTGTTAGTCGCTATCCGAAGTATGAAATGGTTGATGAAAGGTCCATGGAGGCTCAATATCAAGAAATTCAAAATACGTCTCATGAGATCATCATTGAAGCTATGTTTTTATATGAACAATTTGAAGTTGCTTTTATTATTGACAAATTATCTCCAAGTTTGAAAGATTTTAAAATTTTGTATCGCTGCAAAAAAACAAAAGAATTTGTAATTGAGATTATGATTATTTTTCTTCGAAATGAAGAAGAATCTTAGAGACAAGATCAAAAAGAAAATGTCTTGGTTGTTTCAAACAACAAAATTAAATTTTGTACGGCTCTAAAGCCATTTGGCAAACCACTAAATAATCAAAATTGTAGTGTTGTGAATCAGATTATGTACGAGAACCCTTCAAGGGCCCTAATTACTCCAATAGCTAGGAAAGTCACTTTAAATGCAGACAACAAAAAATATAATTTTTATTAAACTTAAAAAGGGTTGCCAATGTTTTGACCAATGACATACCTATTGTTCCTTCTGGATCAAACGAGTAAACTATCAGTAGTAAATATATGGACTCATATGGAACAGTTAATTCTGATGACTCTAAATCTATTATAACAATTAAAGAAAATGATTACAACCGTGGAAAGAAATCACCTTATTGAAAGATAATGATTATCTCTATAAAAATTATATTCTTAATGGAATTGCAATTGATATATATGCTTATTACAGTAGGTTCAATAATCCAAAACAAGATTGGGAGGCCTTGAAAAAATTATGATACGAAAAAGGCTGGAGCAAAGAAGTATGTTGTTAGTCGCTATCCGAAGTATGAAATGGTTGATGAAAGGTCCATGGAGGCTCAATATCAAGAAATTCAAAATATTTCTCATGAGATCATCATTGAAGCTATGTTTTTATATGAACAATTTGAAGTTGCTTTTATTATTGACAAATTATCTCCAAGTTTGAAAGATTTTAAAATTTTGTTTCGCCGCAAAAAAACAAAAGAATTTGTAATTGAGATTATGATTAATTTTCTTTGAAATGAAGAAGAATCTTAGAGACAAGATCAAAAAGAAAATGTCTTGGTTGTTTCAAACAACAAAATTAAATTTTGTACGGCTCTAAAGCCATTTAGCAAACCACTAAATAATCAAAATTTAGTGTTGTGAATCAGATTATGTACGAGAACCCTTCAAGGGCCCTAATTACTCCAATAGCTAGGAAAGGCACTTTAAATGCTGACAACAAAAAATATAACTTTTATTAAACTTAAAAAGGGTTGCCAATGTTTTGACCAATGACATACTTATTGTTCCTTCTGGATCAAACGAGTAAACTATCAGTAGTAAATATATGGACTCATATGGAACAGTTAATTCTGATGACTCTAAATCTATTATAACAATTAAAGAAAATGATTACAGCCGAGGAAAGAAATCACCTTATTGAAAGATAATGATTATCTCTATAAAAATTATATTCTTAATGGAATTGCAATTGATATATATGCTTATTACAGTAGGTGCAATAATCCAAAACAAGATTGGGAGGCCTTGAAAAAATTATGATACGAAAAAGGCTGGAGCAAAGAAGTATGCTGTTAGTCGCTATCCGAAGTATGAAATGGTTGATGAAAGGTCCATGGAGGCTCAATATCAAGAAATTCAAAATATTTCTCATGAGATCATCATTGAAGGTATGTTTTTATATGAACAATTTGAAGTTGCTTTTATTATTGACAAATTATCTCCAAGTTTGAAAGATTTTAAAATTTTGTTTTTCCGCAAAAAAAAAAAAAGAATTTGTAATTGAGATTATGATTATTTTTCTTCGAAATGAAGAAGAATCTTAGAGACAAGATCAAAAAGAAAATGTCTTGGTTATTTCAAACAACAAAATTAAATTTTGTACGGCTCTAAAGCCATTTGGCAAACCACTAAATAATCAAAATTGTAGTGTTGTGAATCAGATTATGTACGAGAACCCTTCAAGGGCCCTAATTACTCCAATAGCTAGGAACGTCACTTTAAATGCCGACAACAAAAAATATAATTTTTATTAAACTTAAAAAGGGTTGCCAATGTTTTGACCAATGACATACCTATTGTTCCTTCTGGATCAAACGAGTAAACTATCAGTAGTAAATATATGGACTCATATGGAACAGTTAATTCTGATGACTCTAAATCTATTATAAAAATTAAAGAAAATGATTACAGCCGAGGAAAGAAATCACCTTATTGAAAGATAATGATTATCTCTATAAAAATTATATTCTTAATGGAATTGCAATTGATATATATGCTTATTACAGTAGGTGCAATAATCCAAAACAAGATTGGGAGGCCTTGAAAAAATTATGATACGAAAAAAGCTGGAGCAAAGAAGTATGTTGTTAGTCGCTATCCGAAGTATGAAATGGTTGATGAAAGGTCCATGGAGGCTCAATATCAAGAAATTCAAAATATTTCTCATGAGATCATCATTGAAGGTAAGTTTTTATATGAACAATTTAAAGTTGCTTTTATTATTGACAAATTATCCCCTAGTTTGAAAGATTTTAAAATTTTGTTTCGCCGCAAAAAAACAAAAGAATTTGTAATTGAGATTATGATTATTTTTCTTCGAAATGAAGAAGAATATTAGAGAAAAGATCAAAAAGAAAATGTCTTGGTTGTTTCAAACAACAAAATTAAATTTTGTACGGCTCTAAAGCCATTTGGCAAACCACTAAATAATCAAAATTGTAGTGTTGTGAATCAAATTATGTACGAGAACCCTTCAAGGGACCTAATTACTCCAATAGCTAGGAAAGTCACTTTAAATGCCGACAACAAAAAATATAATTTTTATTAAACTTAAAAAGGGTTGCCAATGTTTTGACCAATGACATACCCATTGTTCCTTCTGGATCAAACGAGTAAACTATCAGTAGTAAATATATGGACTCATATGGAACAGTTAATTCTGATGACTCTAAATCTATTATAAAAATTAAAGAAAATGATTACAGCCGAGGAAAGAAATCACCTTATTGAAAGATAATGATTATCTCTATAAAAATTATATTCTTAATGGAATTGCAATTGATATATATGCTTATTACAGTAGGTGCAATAATCCAAAACAAGATTGGGAGGCCTTGAAAAAATTATGATACGAAAAAGGCTGGAGCAAAGAAGTATGTTGTTAGTCGCTATCCGAAGTATGAAATGGTTGATGAAAGGTCCATGGAGGCTCAATATCAAGAAATTCAAAATATTTCTCATGAGATCATCATTGAAGCTATGTTTTTATATGAACAATTTGAAGTTGCTTTTATTATTGACAAATTATCTCCAAGTTTGAAAGATTTTAAAATTTTGTTTTGCCGCAAAAAAAAAAAAGAATTTGTAATTGAGATTATGATTATTTTTCTTCGAAATGAAGAAGAATCTTAGAGACAAGATCAAAAAGAAAATGTCTTGGTTATTTCAAACAACAAAATTAAATTTTGTACGGCTCTAAAGCCATTTGGCAAACCACTAAATAATCAAAATTGTAGTGTTGTGAATCAGATTATGTACGAGAACCCTTCAAGGGCCCTAATTACTCCAATAGCTAGGAACGTCACTTTAAATGCTGACAACAAAAAATATAATTTTTATTAAACTTAAAAAGGGTTGCCAATGTTTTGACCAATGACATACCTATTGTTCCTTCTGGATCAAACGAGTAAACTATCAGTAGTAAATATATGGACTCATATGGAACAGTTAATTCTGATGACTCTAAATCTATTATAAAAATTAAAGAAAATGATTACAGCCGAGGAAAGAAATCACCTTATTGAAAGATAATGATTATCTCTATAAAAATTATATTCTTAATGGAATTGCAATTGATATATATGCTTATTACAGTAGGTGCAATAATCCAAAACAAGATTGGGAGGCCTTGAAAAAATTATGATACGAAAAAAGCTGGAGCAAAGAAGTATGTTGTTAGTCGCTATCCGAAGTATGAAATGGTTGATGAAAGGTCCATGGAGGCTCAATATCAAGAAATTCAAAATATTTCTCATGAGATCATCATTGAAGGTAAGTTTTTATATGAACAATTTGAAGTTGCTTTTATTATTGACAAATTATCCCCTAGTTTGAAAGATTTTAAAATTTTATTTTGCCGCAAAAAAAAAAAGAATTTGTAATTGAGATTATGATTATTTTTCTTCGAAATGAAGAAGAATCTTAGAGACAAGATCAAAAAGAAAATGTCTTGGTTATTTCAAACAACAAAATTAAATTTTGTACGGCTCTAAAGCCATTTGGCAAACCACTAAATAATCAAAATTGTAGTGTTGTGAATCAGATTATGTACGAGAACCCTTCAAGGGCCCTAATTACTCCAATAGCTAGGAAAGTCACTTTAAATGCTGACAACAAAAAATATAATTTTTATTAAACTTAAAAAGGGTTGCCAATGTTTTGACCAATGACATACCTATTGTTCCTTCTGGATCAAACGAGTAAACTATCAGTAGTAAATATATGGACTCATATGGAACAGTTAATTCTGATGACTCTAAATCTATTATAAAAATTAAAGAAAATGATTACAGCCGAGGAAAGAAATCACCTTATTGAAAGATAATGATTATCTCTATAAAAATTATATTCTTAATGGAATTGCAATTGATATATATGCTTATTACAGTAGGTGCAATAATCCAAAACAAGATTGGGAGGCCTTGAAAAAATTATGATACGAAAAAAGCTGGAGCAAAGAAGTATGTTGTTAGTCGCTATCCGAAGTATGAAATGGTTGATGAAAGGTCCATGGAGGCTCAATATCAAGAAATTCCAAATATTTCTCATGAGATCATCATTGAAGGTAAGTTTTTATATGAACAATTTGAAGTTGCTTTTATTATTGACAAATTATCCCCTAGTTTGAAAGATTTTAAAATTTTATTTTGCCGCAAAAAAAAAAAGAATTTGTAATTGAGATTATGATTATTTTTCTTCGAAATGAAGAAGAATCTTAGAGACAAGATCAAAAAGAAAATGTCTTGGTTATTTCAAACAACAAAATTAAATTTTGTACGGCTCTAAAGCCATTTGGCAAACCACTAAATAATCAAAATTGTAGTGTTGTGAATCAGATTATGTACGAGAACCCTTCAAGGGCCCTAATTACTCCAATAGCTAGGAAAGTCACTTTAAATGCTGACAACAAAAAATATAATTTTTATTAAACTTAAAAAGGGTTGCCAATGTTTTGACCAATGACATACCTATTGTTCCTTCTGGATCAAACGAGTAAACTATCAGTAGTAAATATATGGACTCATATGGAACAGTTAATTCTGATGACTCTAAATCTATTATAAAAATTAAAGAAAATGATTACAGCCGAGGAAAGAAATCACCTTATTGAAAGATAATGATTATCTCTATAAAAATTATATTCTTAATGGAATTGCAATTGATATATATGCTTATTACAGTAGGTGCAATAATCCAAAACAAGATTGGGAGGCCTTGAAAAAATTATGATACGAAAAAAGCTGGAGCAAAGAAGTATGTTGTTAGTCGCTATCCGAAGTATGAAATGGTTGATGAAAGGTCCATGGAGGCTCAATATCAAGAAATTCAAAATATTTCTCATAAGATCATCATTGAAGGTATGTTTTTATATGAACAATTTGAAGCTGCTTTTATTATTGACAAATTATCCCCTAGTTTGAAAGATTTTAAAATTTTGTTTCGCCGCAAAAAAACAAAAGAATTTGTAATTGAGATTATGATTATTTTTCTTCGAAATGAAGAAGAATCTTAGAGAAAAGATCAAAAAGAAAATGTCTTGGTTGTTTCAAACAACAAAATTAAATTTTGTACGGCTCTAAAGCCATTTGGCAAACCACTAAATAATCAAAATTGTAGTGTTGTGAATCAGATTATGTACGAGAACCCTTCAAGGGTCCTAATTACTCCAATAGCTAGGAAAGTCACTTTAAGTGCTGACAACAAAAAATATAATTTTTATTAAACTTAAAAAGGGTTGCCAATGTTTTGACCAATGACATACCTATTGTTCCTTCTGGATCAAACGAGTAAACTATCAGTAGTAAATATATGGACTCATATGGAACAGTTAATTCTGATGACTCTAAATCTAGTATAAAAATTAAAGAAAATGATTACAGCCGAGGAAAGAAATCACCTTATTGAAAGATAATGATTATCTCTATAAAAATTATATTCTTAATGGAATTGCAATTGATATATATGCTTATTACAGTAGGTGCAATAATCCAAAACAAGATTAGGAGGCCTTGAAAAAATTATGATACGAAAAAGACTGGAGCAAAGAAGTATGTTGTTAGTCGCTATCCGAAGTATGAAATGGTTGATGAAAGGTCCATGGAGGCTCAATATCAAGAAATTCAAAATATTTCTCATGAGATCATCATTGAAGGTACGTTTTTATATGAACAATTTGAAGTTGCTTTTATTTGTAAAGACCATATACAATACATGCCTCAAATCATATATTATACATGAGTTTCACTTTTGGTACTGAAACATAACAAGTTCCTAGTTAACACATTATACACATAAATGCCTCTAATACAAACCACCTAAAAGTCTAAGGCATTACATATACAAGATGTTCCAAAATGATAAAAACTAAGAACTAGATCAATACAATGATCTCAAAACATAAACGCCATAGCGGAAGCCATGCCATCACCAAACCACGATCCGTAAGGAAAGTCAAATAACCTTGTCCTTACCCTTCGCCAAACCTGCAGAACCTGTGATGTAAACAACAACAGTGGGGTGAGATACATCAAATCTCAGTGAGTTCCCTATCTTAAAGTCCTCTCGGCTCTATAAGGTTCTAACAAACCTAACTCAAGTCAAAAAGGGAAAAAGGGAAGTGACCTTGAGTACACACACACTATATGGACACATGTTATGAGTTCATCAACTCACAATATCAATAATCCGTAACCACACCAAGGCATCCCCTTTTCCCGTCCGCTTCTACGTCTAGAAGACGACCCGAGTCATGGATCCTGGAACCTACTTGACATACGAATGGATTCGGGTTCTACGGGCCTTAAACCGTTATGAACCGTCGCTTCACACGGGCCATAAACCGTCACAAGCATACGCTCCCTGAGCGCCATTCGTACTCCACACGGGAATCAAACCTGTCAAGTAGTTGTGCACAAGTTTCAGAGGAGCTCGAGACCCATGAAACGCACTCGCAAATAAAATCGGTTACGATTACGTGATCCCACACAATCGTGATCGTATTCGACAATCACAAGGCCATAATGCCTTAACATAACCAAACGGTTAACACACATGTTCCATACTAGTGTTTATTCGTTCAAAATTGTCCAACACTGCTTATGGTAATTGTCCTCCCTCTACTTACTTTATGTTTTATAGTGCATACATTTTTCAACAACAATTACACAACCAAAATCAACAAAAAGACACAATTCCAACAATTCTGATATAATTAAATCGGCCGTCAATCTTAAAACCAATGTAATAAGAAAGTACATTTTATTACCTTTCCAACGATACCAAAATTGTTCCAATCCGGATCACAGATAAAAAGTTACGGCATTGGAATCAAACGATCGGAAATAAAATATCACAACAGCAGAATTCTGCAACTCTCCTGGCCATACGCATATTGGCACAACCCATACGCGTATTGTCCAAAATCTCGCCCAGCCATACGCGTATTTCCCCAAGAGATACGCGTATTGCCCAAAATCCTCGGCCATCCATACGTGTATTACCCAGTCCGTACGCGTATTGACAAGCCCCATACGCGTATCACCTCGACCAATACGCGTATGAGCAGAGGAAAATTCTGCAGAATTTTCTGCAGAATTTTTCTGCTACCGGAATCAACCCATTTCAACCCAAAAATCCATTTTCCTCAACCCAAATGCACTGAAACAGGTTACAGATACAACAAGCAGTATAACATACAATCACACATTGCATTTAGCAGTTAGATTCATGAATTTTGTGCAAAAAGATTCAATTTTTCACAATTTCAACCTAACTCTAAACTCAACAAAACTCTACTCTAAAGAGTCTAACTAGAACCCACCTGGATTACTAGACGAGGAGGTTGATACTGAGATGAATAGATGAAGAGTTGAAGCTTGATGATGATCTTGAGCTTCTTGAGAAATTTTTCTCTTCTTCCTCTTCCTTTTTCTTTTCCTTCTTTCCTTTTTCCTTTCTTTTCTTCTCTTTAGCTTTGTTTCTATCTTTTGTTTGTTTTTCCAAGGAAAATGAAAAGGAAATAGATAGTATAGAAACTATCATATTTAGTAACACTACTAAATATCCAAAATTAGCTCAAATACATCAAATTATAAAAACTCAACGTTAAATACTATTAATTTAATCGACTCTGAGTTCGTCAGTTTACTCCAATTATTTTATCAAATAATTACTCAGAGTACTCCGGAACCCAGTTGATCATAGTAATATTCACCAGAACGTTTATAAATTTACGGGGTATTACATCCTCCCCCCCTTAAATAGAAATTCGTCCTCGAATTAAGAATATTACCTGAACAGATGTGGATAAGAATCTCGCATTTCCGATTCTAGTTCCCAAGTAGCATCACCCGGATGCGTCATATCCCATTGCACCTTAACAAGTGGAATATCCTTGTTCCTTAACACTTTTGTTTCCCTTCCCATAATACAACTCGGTTGTGGTTCAAAAGTCAAATCCGCTTCAATTTCCACTGATTCGGGTAGAATTGGCTGAAGAGGATCAGGAATAAACTTACGGAGCTGAGATACGTGAAAAACGTCATGCATATCGGATAGAGAGGGTGGTAAGGCTAATCTATAAGCAACTTCACCAATCCTTTCTAAAATCTGATACGGTCCCACATATCTCGGACTTAACTTTCGCGACTTAAACGGTCCTTTCAATCTCAATCTCGGAGTAACTTTCAGAAATACATGGTCACCTTCCTCAAATTCCAAAGGTCTCCTACGATTGTCCGCATAACTCTTTTGACGATCTTGTGCTTGTTTAACCTTCTCGCGGATCATTCGAATCTTTTCTGTAGTCTCTTGAATAATCTCGGGTCCCAAAATTCTATCTTCGCCAATTTCAGCCCAACACAAAGGTGTCCTACACTTTCTCCCATACAATGCTTCATAAGGAGCCATACCGATGCTCGCATGGTAACTATTGTTATATGAAAACTCAATTAACGGTAAAAGTTCTTTCCAATTCCCTCTACTCTCTAACACGCAAGCTCTTAACATATCCTCCATCGTTTGTATTGTTCGCTCAGTCTGACCATCCGTTTGAGGATGATTCGACGTGCTCAAACGCAAATTCGTACCCATCGCTTGTTGGAACACTTTCCAAAATCTCGAAGTAAACTTCGGATCTCTATCGGACACAATACTAGAAGGAATACCATGCAATCTCACAATCTCAGCAATAAATAACCTTGCAAGCTGACTTGCTTTATAAGTAGTCTTTACGGCTAAGAAGTGTGCAGATTTCGTTAGTCGATCTACAATCACCCAAATAGAATCATACCCACCTTGGGTACGGGGTAAACCTACTGCAAAGTCCATAGAAATACTATCCCACTTCCAAACTGGAATATCCAAAGGCTGTAACAAACCGCCCGGTCATTGGTGTTCAATCTTCACCTGTTGGTACACCGCACATTCTGATACATATTCCGCTATATCCTTTTTCATCCCAGACCACCAATAATCCTTCTTTAAATCCTGATACATCTTCGAAGAACCAGGATGTATCGTAAAAGTACCTTTATGAGCTTCGTCTAAAATCTTCCTTTTTAATGCCTCATCCTTCGGAACACAAATCCTTTGATTAAACAGAACAATCCCATCTGTCGCTCGTGTAAAACCTGGTTGAAGTAACAACTCTTGTAACTCCTCTTCCAATAATTGTTCTTGTTGGATCTCAACTCTTAAAGTAGAATTTACATTCAAATTTCCCATGATTACACCATTCGGAGTCCACACAAACTGGAGGTTAAGATCTCTGAACTTTTCCAATAACGAATATTCCAAAATCATCAATTCTGCACCATGAACCATTTTCCGACTTAAGGCATCCGCTACTTTATTCGCCTTGCCTGGATGATACTTCAATTCTAAGTCATAATCCTTTAAGTACTCCATCCACCTTCTTTGTCGCATATTCAACTCCTTTTGATCAAACAAATACTTCAAACTTTTGTGGTCACTGAACATTTCAAAACGTACACCATACAAGTAATGACGCCACACCTTCAGTGCAAACACCACTGTAGCTAGTTCCAAATCATGAGTTGGATAATTCTTCTCATGAACTTTCAACTGTCGAGAAGCATAAGCTACCACTTGACCACCTTGCATCAGAACACCCCCTAATCCCCTCTTAGAAGCATCACAGAATACTTCATAAGAGTTGTTAGGATCAGGAATAATTAATACTGGAGCACTCGTCAAACTTTTCTTCAAATGCATAAAACTTTGTTCGCAACCTGAATCCCATTCAAAAATAACATCCTTCCGAGTAAGTTTCGTCATTGGTAAGGCCAATTGAGAAAAGCCCTTAATAAACCTTCTATAATAACCGGCCAATCCCAAGAAACTTCTGACTTTGGAAACATTTCTCGGTCTCTCCCAATTAATTACTGCTTCTACTTTCGATGGATCCACTGCCACACCACCTCGAGATATAACATGTCCAAGAAAATTAACTTCCGACATCCAAAACTCACACTTGCTCAAATTAGCAAACAATTGCTTCTCTTGCAAGACCGATAAGACAATCCTCAGATGTTCTCCGTGCTCTTGTGGAGTACGAGAATAAATAAGAATGTCGTCAATAAAGATTACCACAAATTGGTCCAAGTAAGCCTGAAATATTCGATTCATGTAATCCATAAAAACAACTGGAGCATTAGTCACACCGAAAGGCATCACTAAGAATTCGTAATGACCGTAACGGGTTCTAAATGCAGTTTTTGGCACATCGGAACTCTTCACTCGAATCTGATGATAACCCGACCGTAAATCAATCTTCGAGAACACACAGGCTCCTTTCAATTGATCTAACAAGTCATCTATCCTTGGTAAAGGGTACTTGTTCTTAATAGTAACTTTATTCAGTTTGCGATAATCAATGCACAACCGCATTCCCCCATCTTTCTTCTTTACCAACAACACTGGAGCTCCCCAAGGTGAAACACTAGGTCTAACAAAATGCTTAGACATCAAGTCTTCCAATTGGTCCTTCAATTCTCTTAGTTCAAGCGGTGCCATCCGATACGGAGAAACGGATATAGGAGCCGTTCCCGGTATCAGGTCAATAGAGAACTCAACTTCTCTCTTCGGAGGAAGAGAAGAAACATCCTCTGGAAACACTTCAGGAAATTCACATACTATTGGAATACTCAGAACTTGTTGTTCACTACTTCCTTCCTTAGTAAGAACTAATAAAACAGATTTCTCTTTCTCAAACAAGAAGTTTACCATTCCCACCGTACCTTCTAAAATCGTTGATAAGACATCTTTCGGAGTAGCCTCAACAGATGGAATAATGATTAACTTTTCTTCACACCCAATAAACACCGAGTTAGCAGAAAGCCAATCCATACCCAGAACAACATCCACTTTCTTAAGCGGTAAACAGATAAGGTCAATCTGGAAAACCCTTTCATTAATAGACAACACACAATTTTCACACATCAGCGGCGTTTCAACCATTTCATCCATGGCAGTAGTAACCACCATAGGAGGAAACAAAGGAATAGTTTGCAACCCCAGTCGCCTTACACAACGCGTGGAGACAAAAGAATGCGTTGCCCCACAATCAAATAAAACAAAGCAAGAATGTCCATTTACGAAACACGTACCCGCAATCAATGAATTGTCACCCTTTGCTTTCCTTGCATCCAAGGTATACACTCGGCCCGTTGTCTTCCCTTGTGCCTGATTCTTACCCTGAGGACAATCCCTCGCCAAGTGGCCCACCTTCTGACACTGGTAACACCTCACACCTTCAATACCACATCGACCATAATGATTCTGACCGCAAGTACGACACACCGGAGGTACACTAGTTCTAGAACTCTGGACCTGCTTCACTTTGGAAAACTGTTGCCTTTGCCTAAACTGTTGATTCGACCTCCCTCGGTCACCTTGAATCGCCCTGTTCGAATCCACCTCCATTTGTATCTTTTTCAAGCTATTTTCCGCCACATAACATTGTCTTAACATTTCAGCATAAGTAGCAAATTCCCGTTGAGACACGCTGTGTGAAATCTCAGCCCTTAACCCAAACAGAAACTGATCTATCTTCCACCTCTCATCAGGAGCATACATGGCCTGTCTAGAATAGTCAGCCATGTTCTCAAATTTTTCAGCATAGGAAGCCACTGATAAATTGCCCTGTCTCAACTGTTGGAACTCAAACTCCTTTTGAGACCTTAAAGAACTCGGAAAATATTTCTCCATAAAGATTACCTTAAACTGTTCCCACACTTTCGGCACCTCCTGAGTTGTCATCAAGGCTGAAGCGCTCTCCCACCACCTCATGGCAGGACCCTTCAACCAGTGAGAAGCAAAGACCACCTTATTCTCCTCACTGCAATGAACTATCAGAAAAATCCTTTCCATACCTGTTATCCACTCGTGTGCCTTCACCGGATCTAGCCCTCCTTGAAACTCCGGAGGATTCATACGAACAAATTCCCTGTAGGTTCCTCCCGTAACTTCCGGAACAACCACTGGAGGATGCAGACCATTAGCCATTTGTTGCATCATTCCTTGCATGAACTGATTCTGCTGTTGCTGCATCTGCTGCATAAATTGGTACAAAGGGGCATTCCCTTCATCACCCTGCGGAACCGTCCCAGCTGGAGTAGTCCTTGGTCTTCCACGGTTGTTTCTGCGTCTATCAGCCATGTTCCTAAATTCCATATCAATAGGATTAAGTTGATCAGACTCAATACCATAAATATAACAGACAAGACCCATGGCGACACGCCGCATATGAAACGGAAAGAAACACTTATTCTATTTCATGGCTAGGTCGAGGATACGACCGGCTCTGATACCAACTGTAAAGACCATATACAATACATGCCTCAAATCATATATTATACATGAGTTTCACTTTTGGTACTGAAACATAACAAGTTCCTAGTTAACACATTATACACATAAATGCCTCTAATACAAAACACCTAAAAGTCTAAGGCATTACATATACAAGATGTTCCAAAATGATAAAAACTAAGAACTAGATCAATACAATGATCTCAAAACATAAACGCCATAGCGGAAGCCATGCCATCACAAAACCACGATCCGTAAGGAAAGTCAAATAACCTTGTCCTTACCCTTCGCCAAACCTGCAGAACCTGTGATGTAAACAACAACAGTGGGGTGAGATACATCAAATCTCAGTGAGTTCCCTATCTTAAAGTCCTCTCGGCTCTATAAGGTTCTAACAAACCTAACTCAAGTCAAAAAGGGAAAAAGGGAAGTGACCTTGAGTACACACACACTATATGGACACATGTTATGAGTTCATCAACTCACAATATCACTAATCCGTAACCACACCAAGGCATCCCCTTTTCCCGTCCGCTTCTACGTCTAGAAGACGACCCGAGTCATGGATCCTTGAACCTACTTGACATACGAATGGATTCGGGTTCTACGGGCCATAAACCGTTATGAACCGTCGCTTCACACGGGCCATAAACCGTCACAAGCATACGCTCCCTGAGCGCCATTCGTACTGCACACGGGAATCAAACCTGTCAAGTAGTTGTGCACAAGTTTCAGAGGAGCTCGAGACCCATGAAACGCACTCGCAAATAAAATCGGTTACGATTACGTGATCCCACACAATCGTGATCGTATTCGACAATCACAAGGCCATAATGCCTTAACATAACCAAACGGTTAACACACATGTTCCATACTAGTGTTTATTCGTTCTAAATTGTCCAACACTGCTTATGGTAATTGTCCTCCCTCTACTTACTTTATGTTTTATAGTGCATACATTTTTCAACAACAATTACACAACCAAAATCAACAAAACGACACAATTCCAACAATTCCGATATAATTAAATCGGCCGTCAATCTTAAAACCAATGTAATAAGAAAGTACATTTTATTACCTTTCCAACGATACCAAAATTGTTCCAATCCGGGTCACGGATAAAAAGTTACGGCATTGGAATCAAACGATCGGAAATAAAATATCACAACAGCAGAATTCTGCAACTCTCCTGGCCATACGCGTATTGGCACAACCCATACGCGTATTGTCCAAAATCTCGCCCAGCCATACGCGTATTTCCCCAAGAGATACGCGTATTGCCCAAAATCCTCGGCCATCCATACGCGTATTGCCCAGTCCGTACGCGTATTGACAAGCCCCATACGCGTATCACCTCGACCAATACGCGTATGAGCAGAGGAAAATTCTGCAGAATTTTTTGCAGAATTTTTCTGCTACCGGAATCAACCCATTTCAACCCAAAAATCCATTTTCCTCAACCCAAATGCACTGAAACAGGTTACAGATACAACAAGCAGTATAACATACAATCACACATTGCATTTAGCAGTTAGATTCATGAATTTTGTGCAAAAAGATTCAATTTTTCACAATTTCAACCTAACTCTAAACTCAACAAAACTCTACTCTAAAGGGTCTAACTAGAACCCACCTGGATTACTAGACGAGGAGGTTGATACTGAGATGAATAGATGAAGAGTTGAAGCTTGATGATGATCTTGAGCTTCTTGAGAAATTTTTCTCTTCTTCCTCTTCCTTTTTCTTTTCCTTCTTTCCTTTTTCCTTTCTTTTCTTCTCTTTAGCTTTGTTTCTATCTTTTGTTTGTTTTTCCAAGGAAAATGAAAAGGAAATAGATAGTATAGAAACTATCATATTTAGTAACACTACTAAATAACCAAAATTAGCTCAAATACATCAAATTATAAAAACTCAACGTTAAATACTATTAATTTAATCGACTCTGAGTTCGTCAGTTTACTCCAATTATTTTATCAAATAATTACTCAGAGTACTCCGGAACCCAGTTGATCATAATAATATTCACCAGAACGTTTATAAATTTACGGGGTATTACATTATTATTGACAAATTATACCCTAGTTTGAAAGATTTTAAAATTTTGTTTCGCCGCAAAAAAAAAAAGAATTTGTAATTGAGATTATGATTATTTTTCTTCGAAATGAAGAAGAATCTTAGAGAAAAGATCAAAAAGAAAATGTCTTGGTTGTTTCAAACAACAAAATTAAATTTTGTACGGCTCTAAAGCCATTTGGCAAACCACTAAATAATCAAAATTGTAGTGTTGTGAATCAGATTATGTACGAGAACCCTTCAAGGGCCCTAATTACTCCAATAGCTAGGAAAGTCACTTTAAATGCTGACAACAAAAAATATAATTTTTACTAAACTTAAAATGGGTTGCCAATGTTTTGACCAATGACATACCTATTGTTCCTTCTGGATCAAACGAGTAAACTATCAGTAGTAAATATATGGACTCATATGGAACAGTTAATTCTGATGACTCTAAATCTAGTATAAAAGTTAAAGAAAATGATTACAGCCGAGGAAAGAAATCACCTTATTGAAAGATAATGATTATATCTTTAAAATTTATATTCTTAATTGAATTGCAATTGATATATATGCTTATTACAGTAGGTGCAATAATCCAAAACAAGATTGGGAGGCCTTGAAAAAATTATGATACGAAAAAGGCTGGAGCAAAGAAGTATGTTGTTAGTCGCTATCCGAAGTATGAAATGGTTGATGAAAGGTCCATGGAGGCTCAATATCAAGAAATTCAAAATATTTCTCATGAGATCATCATTGATGGTATGTTTTTATATGAACAATTTGAAGTTGCTTTTATTATTGACAAATTATCCCCTAGTTTGAAAGATTTTAAAATTTTGTTTCGCCGCAAAAAAACAAAAGAATTTGTAATTGAGATTATGATTATTTTTCTTCGAAATGAAGAAGAATCTTAGAGAAAAGATCAAAAAGAAAATGTCTTGGTTGTTTCAAACAAAAAAATTAAATTTTGTACGGCTCTAAAGCCATTTGGCAAACCACTAAATAATCAAAATTGTAGTGTTGTGAATCAGATTATGTACGAGAACCCTTCAAGGGCCCTAATTACTCCAATAGCTAGGAAAGTCACTTTAAATGCTGACAACAAAAAATATAATATTTATTAAACTTAAAAAGGGTTGCCAATGTTTTGACCAATGACATACCTATTGTTCCTTCTGGATCAAACGAGTAAACTATCAGTAGTAAATATATGGACTCATATGGAACAGTTAATTCTGATGACTCTAAATCTATTATAAAAATTAAAGAAAATGATTACAACCGAGGAAAGAAATCACCTTATTGAAAGATAATGATTATCTCTATAAAATTTATATTCTTAATGGAATTGCAATTGATATATATGTTTATTACAGTAGGTGCAATAATCCAAAACAAGATTGGGAGGCCTTGAAAAAATTATGATACGAAAAAGGCTGGAGCAAAGAAGTATGTTGTTAGTCGCTATCCGAAGTATGAAATGGTTGATGAAAGGTCCATGGAGGCTCAATATCCAGAAATTCAAAATATTTCTCATGAGATCATCATTGAAGGTATGTTTTTATATGAACAATTTGAAGTTGCTTTTATTATTGACAAATTATCTCCAAGTTTGAAAGATTTTAAAATTTTGTTTCGCCGCAAAAAAACAAAAGAATTTGTAATTGAGATTATGATTATTTTTCTTCGAAATGAAGAAGTATCTTAGAGACCAGATCAAAAAGAAAATGTCTTGGTTATTTCAAACAACAAAATTAAATTTTGTACGGCTCTAAAGCCATTTGGCAAACCACTAAATAATCAAAATTGTAGTGTTGTGAATCAGATTATGTACGAGAACCCTTCAAGGGCCCTAATTACTCCAATAGCGAGGAAAGTCACTTTAAATGCTGACAACAAAAAATATATTTTTTATTAAACTTAAAAAGGGTTGCCAATGTTTTGACCAATGACATACCTATTGTTCCTTCTAGATCAAACGAGTAAACTATCAGTAGTAAATATATGGACTCATATGGAACAGTTAATTCTGATGACTCTAAATCTAGTATAAAAATTAAAGAAAATGATTACAGCCGAGGAAAGAAATCACCTTATTGAAAGATAATGATTATCTCTATAAAAATTATATTCTTAATGGAATTGCAATTGATATATATGCTTATTACAGTAGGTGCAATAATCCAAAACAAGATTGGGAGGCCTTGAAAAAATTATGATACGAAAAAGGCTGGAGCAAAGAAGTATGTTGTTAGTCGCTATCCGAAGTATGAAATGGTTGATGAAAGGTCCATGGAGGCTCAATATCAAGAAATTCAAAATATTTCTCATGAGATCATCATTGAAGGTACGTTTTTATATGAACAATTTGAAGTTGCTTTTATTATTCACAAATTATCCCCTAGTTTGAAAGATTTTAAAATTTTCTTTCGCCGTAAAAAAAAAAGAATTTGTAATTGAGATTATGATTATTTTTCTTCGAAATGAAAAAGAATCTTAGAGAAAAGATCAAAAAGAAAATGTCTTGGTTGTTTCAAACAACAAAATTAAATTTTGTACGGCTCTAAAGCCATTTGGCAAACCACTAAATAATCAAAATTGTAGTGTTGTGAATCAGATTATGTACGAGAACCCTTCAAGGGCCTTAATTACTCCAATAGCTAGGAAAGTCACTTTAAATGCTGACAACAAAAAATATAATTTTTACTAAACATAAAAAGGGTTGCCAATGTTTTGACCAATGACATACCTATTGTTCCTTCTGGATCAAACGAGTAAACTATCAGTAGTAAATATATGGACTCATATGGAACAGGTAATTCTGATGACTCTAAATCTAGTATAAAAATTAAAGAAAATGATTACAGCCGAGGAAAGAAATCACCTTATTGAAAGATAATGATTATCTCTATAAAAATTATATTCTTAATGGAATTGCAATTGATATATATGCTTATTACAGTAGGTGCAATAATCCAAAACAAGATTGGGAGGCCTTGAAAAAATTATGATACGAAAAAGACTGGAGCAAAGAAGTATGTTGTTAGTCGCTATCCGAAGTATGAAATGGTTGATGAAAGGTCCATGGAGGCTCAATATCAAGAAATTCAAAATATTTCTCATGATATCATCATTGATGGTATGTTTTTATATGAACAATTTGAAGTTGCTTTTATTATTGACAAATTATCCCCTAGTTTGAAAGATTTTAAAATTTTGTTTCGCCGCAAAAAAACAAAAGAATTTGTAATTGAGATTATGATTATTTTTCTTCGAAATGAAGAAGAATCTTAGAGAAAAGATCAAAAAGAAAATGTCTTGGTTGTTTCAAACAACAAAATTAAATTTTGTACGGCTCTAAAGCCATTTGGCAAACCACTAAATAATCAAAATTGTAGTGTTGTGAATCAGATTATGTACGAGAACCCTTCAAGGGCCCTAATTACTCCAATAGCTAGGAAAGTCACTTTAAATGCTGACAACAAAAAATATAATTTTTATTAAACTTAAAAAGGGTTGCCAATGTTTTGACCAATGACATACCTATTGTTCCTTCTGGATCAAACGAGTAAACTATCAGTAGTAAATATATGGACTCATATGGAACAGTTAATTCTGATGACTCTAAATCTAGTATAAAAATTAAAGAAAATGATTACAGCCGAGGAAAGAAATCACCTTATTGAAAGATAATGATTATCTCTATAAAATTTATATTCTTAATGGAATTGCAATTGATATATATGTTTATTACAGTAGGTGCAATAATCCAAAACAAGATTGGGAGGCCTTGAAAAAATTATGATACGAAAAAGGCTGGAGCAAAGAAGTATGTTGTTAGTCGCTATCCGAAGTATGAAATGGTTGATGAAAGGTCCATGGAGGCTCAATATCCAGAAATTCAAAATATTTCTCATGAGATCATCATTGAAGGTATGTTTTTATATGAACAATTTGAAGTTGCTTTTATTATTGACAAATTATCTCCAAGTTTGAAAGATTTTAAAATTTTGTTTCGCCGCAAAAAAACAAAAGAATTTGTAATTGAGATTATGATTATTTTTCTTCGAAATGAAGAAGTATCTTAGAGACCAGATCAAAAAGAAAATGTCTTGGTTATTTCAAACAACAAAATTAAATTTTGTACGGCTCTAAAGCCATTTGGCAAACCACTAAATAATCAAAATTGTAGTGTTGTGAATCAGATTATGTACGAGAACCCTTCAAGGGCCCTAATTACTCCAATAGCGAGGAAAGTCACTTTAAATGCTGACAACAAAAAATATATTTTTTATTAAACTTAAAAAGGGTTGCCAATGTTTTGACCAATGACATACCTATTGTTCCTTCTAGATCAAACGAGTAAACTATCAGTAGTAAATATATGGACTCATATGGAACAGTTAATTCTGATGACTCTAAATCTAGTATAAAAATTAAAGAAAATGATTACAGCCGAGGAAAGAAATCACCTTATTGAAAGATAATGATTATCTCTATAAAAATTATATTCTTAATGGAATTGCAATTGATATATATGCTTATTACAGTAGGTGCAATAATCCAAAACAAGATTGGGAGGCCTTGAAAAAATTATGATACGAAAAAGGCTGGAGCAAAGAAGTATGTTGTTAGTCGCTATCCGAAGTATGAAATGGTTGATGAAAGGTCCATGGAGGCTCAATATCAAGAAATTCAAAATATTTCTCATGAGATCATCATTGAAGGTACGTTTTTATATGAACAATTTGAAGTTGCTTTTATTATTCACAAATTATCCCCTAGTTTGAAAGATTTTAAAATTTTCTTTCGCCGTAAAAAAAAAAGAATTTGTAATTGAGATTATGATTATTTTTCTTCGAAATGAAAAAGAATCTTAGAGAAAAGATCAAAAAGAAAATGTCTTGGTTGTTTCAAACAACAAAATTAAATTTTGTACGGCTCTAAAGCCATTTGGCAAACCACTAAATAATCAAAATTGTAGTGTTGTGAATCAGATTATGTACGAGAACCCTTCAAGGGCCTTAATTACTCCAATAGCTAGGAAAGTCACTTTAAATGCTGACAACAAAAAATATAATTTTTACTAAACATAAAAAGGGTTGCCAATGTTTTGACCAATGACATACCTATTGTTCCTTCTGGATCAAACGAGTAAACTATCAGTAGTAAATATATGGACTCATATGGAACAGGTAATTCTGATGACTCTAAATCTAGTATAAAAATTAAAGAAAATGATTACAGCCGAGGAAAGAAATCACCTTATTGAAAGATAATGATTATCTCTATAAAAATTATATTCTTAATGGAATTGCAATTGATATATATGCTTATTACAGTAGGTGCAATAATCCAAAACAAGATTGGGAGGCCTTGAAAAAATTATGATACGAAAAAGACTGGAGCAAAGAAGTATGTTGTTAGTCGCTATCCGAAGTATGAAATGGTTGATGAAAGGTCCATGGAGGCTCAATATCAAGAAATTCAAAATATTTCTCATGATATCATCATTGATGGTATGTTTTTATATGAACAATTTGAAGTTGCTTTTATTATTGACAAATTATCCCCTAGTTTGAAAGATTTTAAAATTTTGTTTCGCCGCAAAAAAACAAAAGAATTTGTAATTGAGATTATGATTATTTTTCTTCGAAATGAAGAAGAATCTTAGAGAAAAGATCAAAAAGAAAATGTCTTGGTTGTTTCAAACAACAAAATTAAATTTTGTACGGCTCTAAAGCCATTTGGCAAACCACTAAATAATCAAAATTGTAGTGTTGTGAATCAGATTATGTACGAGAACCCTTCAAGGGCCCTAATTACTCCAATAGCTAGGAAAGTCACTTTAAATGCTGACAACAAAAAATATAATTTTTATTAAACTTAAAAAGGGTTGCCAATGTTTTGACCAATGACATACCTATTGTTCCTTCTGGATCAAACGAGTAAACTATCAGTAGTAAATATATGGACTCATATGGAACAGTTAATTCTGATGACTCTAAATCTAGTATAAAAATTAAAGAAAATGATTACAGCCAAGGAAAGAAATCACCTTATTGAAAGATAATGATTATCTCTATAAAAATTATATTCTTAATGGAATTGCAATTGATATATATGCTTATTACAGTAGGTACAATAATCCAAAACAAGATTGGGAGGCCTTGAAAAAATTATGATACGAAAAAGATTGGAGCAAAGAAGTATGTTGTTAGTCGCTATCCGAAGTATGAAATGGTTGATGAAAGGTCCATGGAGGCTCAATATCAAGAAATTCAAAATATTTCTCATGAGATCATCATTGAAGGTACGTTTTTATATGAACAATTTGAAGTTGCTTTTATTATTGACAAATTATCCCCTAGTTTGAAAGATTTTAAAATTTTGTTTCGCCGCAAAAAAAAAAGAATTTGTAATTGAGATATGATTATTTTTCTTCGAAATGAAGAAGAATCTTAGAGAAAAGATCAAAAAGAAAATGTCTTGGTTGTTTCAAACAACAAAATTAAATTTTGTACGGCTCTAAAGCCATTTGGCAAACCACTAAATAATCAAAATTATAGTGTTGTGAATCAGATTATGTACGAGAACCCTTCAAGGTCCCTAATTACTCCAATAGCTAGGAAAGTCACTTTAAATGCTGACAACAAAAAATATAATTTTTACTAAACTTAAAATGGGTTGCCAATGTTTTAACCAATGACATACCTATTGTTCCTTCTGGATCAAACGAGTAAACTATCAGTAGTAAATATATGGACTCATATGGAACAGTTAATTCTGATGACTCTAAATCTAGTATAAAAATTAAAGAAAATGATTACAGCCGAGGAAAGAAATCACCTTATTGAAAGATAATGATTATATCTTTAAAATTTATATTCTTAATTGAATTGCAATTGATATATATGCTTATTACAGTAGGTGCAATAATCAAAAACAAGATTGGGAGGCCTTGAAAAAATTATGATACGAAAAAGGCTGGAGCAAAGAAGTATGTTGTTAGTCGTTATCCGAAGTATGAAATGGTTGATGAAAGGTCCATGGAGGCTCAATATCCAGAAATTCAAAATATTTCTCATGAGATCATCATTGAAGGTATGTTTTTATATGAACAATTTGAAGTTGCTTTTATTATTGACAAATTATCTCCAAGTTTGAAAGATTTTAAAATTTTGTTTCGCCGCAAAAAAACAAAAGAATTTGTAATTGAGATTATGATTATTTTTCTTCGAAATGAAGAAGTATCTTAGAGACAAGATCAAAAAGAAAATGTCTTGGTTATTTCAAACAACAAAATTAAATTTTGTACGGCTCTAAAGCCATTTGGCACACCACTAAAGAATCAAAATTGTAGTGTTGTGAATCAGATTATGTACGAGAACCCTTCAAGGGCCCTAATTACTCCAATAGCTAGGAAAGTCACTTTAAATGCTGACAACAAAAAATATATTTTTTATTAAACTTAAAAAGGGTTGCCAATGTTTTGACCAATGACATACCTATTGTTCCTTCTAGATCAAACGAGTAAACTATCAATAGTAAATATATGGACTCATATGGAACAGTTAATTCTGATGACTCTAAATCTATTATAAAAATTAAAGAAAATGATTACAACCGAGGAAAGAAATCACCTTATTGAAAGATAATGATTATCTCTATAAAAATTATATTCTTAATGGAATTGCAATTGATATATATGCTTATTACAGTAGGTGCAATAATCCAAAACAAGATTGGGAGGCCTTGAAAAAATTATGATACGAAAAAGGCTGGAGCAAAGAAGTATGTTGTTAGTCGCTATCCGAAGTATGAAATGGTTGATGAAAGGTCCATGGAGGCTCAATATCAAGAAATTCAAAATATTTCTCATGAGATCATCATTAATGGTACGTTTTTATATGAACAATTTGAAGTTGCTTTTATTATTGACAAATTATCCCCTAGTTTGAAAGATTTTAAAATTTTGTTTCGCCGCAAAAAAAAAAGAATTTGTAATTGAGATATGATTATTTTTCTTCGAAATGAAGAAGAATCTTAGAGAAAAGATCAAAAAGAAAATGTCTTGGTTGTTTCAAACAACAAAATTAAATTTTGTACGGCTCTAAAGCCATTTGGCAAACCACTAAATAATCAAAATTATAGTGTTGTGAATCAGATTATGTACGAGAACCCTTCAAGGTCCCTAATTACTCCAATAGCTAGGAAAGTCACTTTAAATGCTGACAACAAAAAATATAATTTTTACTAAACTTAAAATGGGTTGCCAATGTTTTAACCAATGACATACCTATTGTTCCTTCTGGATCAAACGAGTAAACTATCAGTAGTAAATATATGGACTCATATGGAACAGTTAATTCTGATGACTCTAAATCTAGTATAAAAATTAAAGAAAATGATTACAGCCGAGGAAAGAAATCACCTTATTGAAAGATAATGATTATATCTTTAAAATTTATATTCTTAATTGAATTGCAATTGATATATATGCTTATTACAGTAGGTGCAATAATCAAAAACAAGATTGGGAGGCCTTGAAAAAATTATGATACGAAAAAGGCTGGAGCAAAGAAGTATGTTGTTAGTCGTTATCCGAAGTATGAAATGGTTGATGAAAGGTCCATGGAGGCTCAATATCCAGAAATTCAAAATATTTCTCATGAGATCATCATTGAAGGTATGTTTTTATATGAACAATTTGAAGTTGCTTTTATTATTGACAAATTATCTCCAAGTTTGAAAGATTTTAAAATTTTGTTTCGCCGCAAAAAAACAAAAGAATTTGTAATTGAGATTATGATTATTTTTCTTCGAAATGAAGAAGTATCTTAGAGACAAGATCAAAAAGAAAATGTCTTGGTTATTTCAAACAACAAAATTAAATTTTGTACGGCTCTAAAGCCATTTGGCACACCACTAAAGAATCAAAATTGTAGTGTTGTGAATCAGATTATGTACGAGAACCCTTCAAGGGCCCTAATTACTCCAATAGCTAGGAAAGTCACTTTAAATGCTGACAACAAAAAATATATTTTTTATTAAACTTAAAAAGGGTTGCCAATGTTTTGACCAATGACATACCTATTGTTCCTTCTAGATCAAACGAGTAAACTATCAATAGTAAATATATGGACTCATATGGAACAGTTAATTCTGATGACTCTAAATCTATTATAAAAATTAAAGAAAATGATTACAACCGAGGAAAGAAATCACCTTATTGAAAGATAATGATTATCTCTATAAAAATTATATTCTTAATGGAATTGCAATTGATATATATGCTTATTACAGTAGGTGCAATAATCCAAAACAAGATTGGGAGGCCTTGAAAAAATTATGATACGAAAAAGGCTGGAGCAAAGAAGTATGTTGTTAGTCGCTATCCGAAGTATGAAATGGTTGATGAAAGGTCCATGGAGGCTCAATATCAAGAAATTCAAAATATTTCTCATGAGATCATCATTAATGGTATGTTTTTATATGAACAATTTGAAGTTGCTTTTATTATTGACAAATTATCCCCTAGTTTGAAAGATTTTAAAATTTTGTTTCGCCGCAAAAAAACAAAAGAATTTGTAATTGAGATTATGATTATTTTTCTTCGAAATGAAGAAGAATCTTAGAGAAAAGATCAAAAAGAAAATGTCTTGGTTGTTTCAAACAACAAAATTAAATTTTGTACGGCTCTAAAGCCATTTGGCAAACCACTAAATAATCAAAATTGTAGTGTTGTGAATCAGATTATGTACGAGAACCCTTCAAGGGCCCTAATTACTCCAATAGCTAGGAAAGTCACTTTAAATGCTGACAACAAAAAATATAATTTTTATTAAACTTAAAAAGGGTTGCCAATGTTTTGACCAATGACATACCTATTGTTCCTTCTGGATCAAACGAGTAAACTATCAGTAGTAAATATATGGACTCATATGGAACAGTTAATTCTGATGACTCTAAATCTAGTATAAAAATTAAAGAAAATGATTACAGCCGAGGAAAGAAATCACCTTATTGAAAGATAATGATTATCTCTATAAAAATTATATTCTTAATGGAATTGCAATTGATATATATGCTTATTACAGTAGGTGCAATAATCCAAAACAAGATTGGGAGGCCTTGAAAAAATTATGATACGAAAAAGACTGGAGCAAAGAAGTATGTTGTTAGTCGCTATCCGAAGTATGAAATGGTTGATGAAAGGTCCATGGAGGCTCAATACCAAGAAATTCAAAATATTTCTCATGAGATCATCATTGAAGGTACGTTTTTATATGAACAATTTGAAGTTGCTTTTATTATTGACAAATTATCCCCTAGTTTGAAAGATTTTAAAATTTTGTTTCGCCGCAAAAAAAAAAGAATTTGTAATTGAGATTATGATTATTTTTCTTCGAAATGAAGAAGAATCTTAGAGAAAAGATCAAAAAGAAAATGTCTTGGTTGTTTCAAACAACAAAATTAAATTTTGTACGGCTCTAAAGCCATGTGGCAAACCACTAAATAATCAAAATTATAGTGTTGTGAATCAGATTATGTACGAGAACCCTTCAAGGTCCCTAATTACTCCAATAGCTAGGAAAGTCACTTTAAATGCTGACAACAAAAAATATAATTTTTACTAAACTTAAAATGGGTTGCCAATGTTTTAACCAATGACATACCTATTGTTCCTTCTGGATCAAACGAGTAAACTATCAGTAGTAAATATATGGACTCATATGGAACAGTTAATTCTGATTACTCTAAATCTAGTATAAAAATTAAAGAAAATGATTACAGCCGAGGAAAGAAATCACCTTATTGAAAGATAATGATTATATCTTTAAAATTTATATTCTTAATTGAATTGCAATTGATATATATGCTTATTACAGTAGGTGCAATAATCAAAAACAAGATTGGGAGGCCTTGAAAAAATTATGATACGAAAAAGGCTGGAGCAAAGAAGTATGTTGTTAGTCGTTATCCGAAGTATGAAATGGTTGATGAAAGGTCCATGGAGGCTCAATATCCAGAAATTCAAAATATTTCTCATGAGATCATCATTGAAGGTATGTTTTTATATGAACAATTTGAAGTTGCTTTTATTATTGACAAATTATCTCCAAGTTTGAAAGATTTTAAAATTTTGTTTCGCCGCAAAAAAACAAAAGAATTTGTAATTGAGATTATGATTATTTTTCTTCGAAATGAAGAAGTATCTTAGAGACAAGATCAAAAAGAAAATGTCTTGGTTATTTCAAACAACAAAATTAAATTTTGTACGGCTCTAAAGCCATTTGGCAAACCACTAAATAATCAAAATTGTAGTGTTGTGAATCAGATTATGTACGAGAACCCTTCAAGGGCCCTAATTACTCCAATAGCTAGGAAAGTCACTTTAAATGCTGACAACAAAAAATATATTTTTTATTAAACTTAAAAAGGGTTGCCAATGTTTTGACCAATGACATACCTATTGTTCCTTCTAGATCAAACGAGTAAACTATCAGTAGTAAATATATGGACTCATATGGAACAGTTAATTCTGATGACTCTAAATCTAGTATAAAAATTAAAGAAAATGATTACAGCCGAGGAAAGAAATCACCTTATTGAAAGATAATGATTATCTCTATAAAAATTATATTCTTAATGGAATTGCAATTGATATATATGCTTATTGCAGTAGGTGCAATAATCCAAAACAAGATTGGGAGGCCTTGAAAAAATTATGATACGAAAAAGGCTGGAGCAAAGAAGTATGTTGTTAGTCGCTATCCAAAGTATGAAATGGTTGATGAAAGGTCCATGGAGGCTCAATATCAAGAAATTCAAAATATTTCTCATGAGATCATCATTGAAGGTACGTTTTTATATGAAAGATTTGAAGTTGCTTTTATTATTCACAAATTATCCCCTAGTTTGAAAGATTTTAAAATTTTGTTTCGCCGCAAAAAAAAAAGAATTTGTAATTGAGATTAGGATTATTTTTCTTCGAAATGAAAAAGAATCTTAGAGAAAAGATCAAAAAGAAAATGTCTTGGTTGTTTCAAACAACAAAATTAAATTTTGTACGGCTCTAAAGCCATTTGGCAAACCACTAAATAATCAAAATTGTAGTGTTGTGAATCAGATTATGTACGAGAACCCTTCAAGGGCCTTAATTACTCCAATAGCTAGGAAAGTCACTTTAAATGCTGACAACAAAAAATATAATTTTTACTAAACATAAAAAGGGTTGCCAATGTTTTGACCAATGACATACCTATTGTTCCTTCTGGATCAAACGAGTAAACTATCAGTAGTAAATATATGGACTCATATGGAATAGTTAATTCTGATGACTCTAAATCTAGTATAAAAATTGAAGAAAATGATTACAGCCGAGGAAAGAAATCACCTTATTGAAAGATAATGATTATCTCTATAAAAATTATATTCTTAATGGAATTGCAATTGATATATATGCTTATTACAGTAGGTGCAATAATCCAAAATAAGATTGGGAGGCCTTGAAAAAATTATGATACGAAAAAGACTGGAGCAAAGAAGTATGTTGTTAGTCGCTATCCGAAGTATGAAATGGTTGATGAAAGGTCCATGGAGGCTCAATATCAAGAAATTCAAAATATTTCTCATGATATCATCATTGATGGTATGTTTTTATATGAACAATTTGAAGTTGCTTTTATTATTGACAAATTATCCCCTAGTTTGAAAGATTTTAAAATTTTGTTTCGCCGCAAAAAAACAAAAGAATTTGTAATTGAGATTATGATTATTTTTCTTCGAAATGAAGAAGAATCTTAGAGAAAAGATCAAAAAGAAAATGTCTTGGTTGTTTCAAACAACAAAATTAAATTTTGTACGGCTCTAAAGCCATTTGGCAAACCACTAAATAATCAAAATTGTAGTGTTGTGAATCAGATTATGTACGAGAACCCTTCAAGGGCCCTAATTACTCCAATAGCTAGGAAAGTCACTTTAAATGCTGACAACAAAAAATATAATTTTTATTAAACTTAAAAAGGGTTGCCAATGTTTTGACCAATGACATACCTATTGTTCCTTCTGGATCAAACGAGTAAACTATCAGTAGTAAATATATGGACTCATATGGAACAGTTAATTCTGATGACTCTAAATCTAGTATAAAAATTAAAGAAAATGATTACAGCCGAGGAAAGAAATCACCTTATTGAAAGATAATGATTATCTCTATAAAAATTATATTCTTAATGGAATTGCAATTGATATATATGCTTATTACAGTAGGTACAATAATCCAAAACAAGATTGGGAGGCCTTGAAAAAATTATGATACGAAAAAGATTGGAGCAAAGAAGTATGTTGTTAGTCGCTATCCGAAGTATGAAATGGTTGATGAAAGGTCCATGGAGGCTCAATATGAAGAAATTCAAAATATTTCTCATGAGATCATCATTGAAGGTACGTTTTTATATGAACAATTTGAAGTTGCTTTTATTATTGACAAATTATCCCCTAGTTTGAAAGATTTTAAAATTTTGTTTCGCCGCAAAAAAAAAAGAATTTGTAATTGAGATATGATTATTTTTCTTCGAAATGAAGAAGAATCTTAGAGAAAAGATCAAAAAGAAAATGTCTTGGTTGTTTCAAACAACAAAATTAAATTTTGTACGGCTCTAAAGCCATTTGGCAAACCACTAAATAATCAAAATTATAGTGTTGTGAATCAGATTATGTACGAGAACCCTTCAAGGTCCCTAATTACTCCAATAGCTAGGAAAGTCACTTTAAATGCTGACAACAAAAACTATAATTTTTACTAAACTTAAAATGGGTTGCCAATGTTTTAACCAATGACATACCTATTGTTCCTTCTGGATCAAACGAGTAAACTATCAATAGTAAATATATGGACTCATATGGAACAGTTAATTCTGATGACTCTAAATCTATTATAAAAATTAAAGAAAATGATTACAACCGAGGAAAGAAATCACCTTATTGAAAGATAATGATTATCTCTATAAAAATTATATTCTTAATGGAATTGCAATTGATATATATGCTTATTACAGTAGGTGCAATAATCCAAAACAAGATTGGGAGGCCTTGAAAAAATTATGATACGAAAAAGGCTGGAGCAAAGAAGTATGTTGTTAGTCGCTATCCGAAGTATGAAATGGTTGATGAAAGGTCCATGGAGGCTCAATATCAAGAAATTCAAAATATTTCTCATGAGATCATCATTAATGGTATGTTTTTATATGAACAATTTGAAGTTGCTTTTATTATTGACAAATTATCCCCTAGTTTGAAAGATTTTAAAATTTTGTTTCGCCGCAAAAAAACAAAAGAATTTGTAATTGAGATTATGATTATTTTTCTTCGAAATGAAGAAGAATCTTAGAGAAAAGATCAAAAAGAAAATGTCTTGGTTGTTTCAAACAACAAAATTAAATTTTGTACGGCTCTAAAGCCATTTGGCAAACCACTAAATAATCAAAATTGTAGTGTTGTGAATCAGATTATGTACGAGAACCCTTCAAGGGCCCTAATTACTCCAATAGCTAGGAAAGTCACTTTAAATGCTGACAACAAAAAATATAATTTTTATTAAACTTAAAAAGGGTTGCCAATGTTTTGACCAATGACATACCTATTGTTCCTTCTGGATCAAACGAGTAAACTATCAGTAGTAAATATATGGACTCATATGGAACAGTTAATTCTGATGACTCTAAATCTAGTATAAAAATTAAAGAAAATGATTACAGCCGAGGAAAGAAATCACCTTATTGAAAGATAATGATTATCTCTATAAAAATTATATTCTTAATGGAATTGCAATTGATATATATGCTTATTACAGTAGGTGCAATAATCCAAAACAAGATTGGGAGGCCTTGAAAACATTATGATACGAAAAAGGCTGGAGCAAAGAAGTATGTTGTTAGTCGCTATCCGAAGTATGAAATGGTTGATGAAAGGTCCATGGAGGCTCAATATCAAGAAATTCAAAATATTTCTCATGAGATCATCATTAATGGTATGTTTTTATATGAACAATTTGAAGTTGCTTTTATTATTGACAAATTATCTCCAACTTTGAAAGATTTTAAAATTTTGTTTCGCCGCAAAAAAACAAAAGAAATTGTAATTGAGATTATGATTATTTTTCTTCGAAATGAAGAAGAATCTTAGAGATAAGATCAAAAAGAAAATGTCTTGGTTGTTTCAAACAACAAAATTAAATTTTGTACGGCTCTAAAGCCATTTGGCAAACCACTAAATAATCAAAATTGTAGTGTTGTGAATCAGATTATGTACGAGAACCCTTCAAGGGCCCTAATTACTCCAATAGATAGGAAAGTCACTTTAAATGCTGACAACAAAAAATATAATTTTTATTAAACTTAAAAAGGGTTGCCAATGTTTTGACCAATGACATACCTATTGTTCCTTCTGGATCAAACGAGTAAACTATCAGTAGTAAATATATGGACTCATATGGAACAGTTAATTCTGATGACTCTAAATCTAGTATAAAAATTAAAGAAAATGATTACAGCCGAGGAAAGAAATCACCTTATTGAAATATAATGATTATCTCTATAAAAATTATATTCTTAATGGAATTGCAATTGATATATATGCTTATTACAGTAGGTGCAATAATCCAAAACAAGATTGGGAGGCCTTGAAAAAATTATGATACGAAAAAGGCTGGAGCAAAGAAGTATGTTGTTAGTCGCTATCCGAAGTATGAAATGGTTGATGAAAGGTCCATGGAGGCTCAATATCAAGAAATTCAAAATATTTCTCATGAGATCATCATTAATGGTATGTTTTTATATGAACAATTTGAAGTTGCTTTTATTATTGACAAATTATCCCCTAGTTTGAAAGATTTTAAAATTTTGTTTCGCCGCAAAAAAACAAAAGAATTTGTAATTGAGATTATGATTATTTTTCTTCGAAATGAAGAAGAATCTTAGAGAAAAGATCAAAAAGAAAATGTCTCGGTTGTTTCAAACAACAAAATTAAATTTTGTACGGCTCTAAAGCCATTTGGCAAACCACTAAATAATCAAAATTGTAGTGTTGTGAATCAGATTATGTACGAGAACCCTTCAAGGGCCCTAATTACTCCAATAGCTAGGAAAGTCACTTTAAATGCTGACAACAAAAAATATAATTTTTATTAAACTTAAAAAGGGTTGCCAATGTTTTGACCAATGACATACCTATTGTTCCTTCTGGATCAAACGAGTAAACTATCAGTAGTAAATATATGGACTCATACGGAACAGTTAATTCTGATGACTCTAAATCTATTATAAAAATTAAAGAAAATGATTACAACCGAGGAAAGAAATCACCTTATTGAAAGATAATGATTATCTCTATAAAAATTATATTCTTAATGGAATTGCAATTGATATATATGCTTATTACAGTAGGTGCAATAATCCAAAACAAGATTGGGAGGCCTTGAAAACATTATGATACGAAAAAGGCTGGAGCAAAGAAGTATGTTGTTAGTCGCTATCCGAAGTATGAAATGGTTGATGAAAGGTCCATGGAGGCTCAATATCAAGAAATTCAAAATATTTCTCATGAGATCATCATTAATGGTATGTTTTTATATGAACAATTTGAAGTTGCTTTTATTATTGACAAATTATCCCCTAGTTTGAAAGATTTTAAAATTTTGTTTCGCCGCAAAAAAACAAAAGAATTTGTAATTGAGATTATGATTATTTTTCTTCGAAATGAAGAAGAATCTTAGAGAAAAGATCAAAAAGAAAATGTCTCGGTTGTTTCAAACAACAAAATTAAATTTTGTACGGCTCTAAAGCCATTTGGCAAACCACTAAATAATCAAAATTGTAGTGTTGTGAATCAGATTATGTACGAGAACCCTTCAAGGGCCCTAATTACTCCAATAGCTAGGAAAGTCACTTTAAATGCTGACAACAAAAAATATAATTTTTATTAAACTTAAAAAGGGTTGCCAATGTTTTGACCAATGACATACCTATTGTTCCTTCTGGATCAAACGAGTAAACTATCAGTAGTAAATATATGGACTCATATGGAACAGTTAATTCTGATGACTCTAAATCTATTATAAAAATTAAAGAAAATGATTACAACCGAGGAAAGAAATCACCTTATTGAAAGATAATGATTATCTCTATAAAAATTATATTCTTAATGGAATTGCAATTGATATATATGCTTATTACAGTAGGTGCAATAATCCAAAACAAGATTGGGAGGCCTTGAAAACATTATGATACGAAAAAGGCTGGAGCAAAGAAGTATGTTGTTAGTCGCTATCCGAAGTATGAAATGGTTGATGAAAGGTCCATGGAGGCTCAATATCAAGAAATTCAAAATATTTCTCATGAGATCATCATTAATGGTATGTTTTTATATGAACAATTTGAAGTTGCTTTTATTATTGACAAATTATCTCCAACTTTGAAAGATTTTAAAATTTTGTTTCGCCGCAAAAAAACAAAAGAAATTGTAATTGAGATTATGATTATTTTTCTTCGAAATGAAGAAGAATCTTAGAGATAAGATCAAAAAGAAAATGTCTTGGTTGTTTCAAACAACAAAATTAAATTTTGTACGGCTCTAAAGCCATTTGGCAAACCACTAAATAATCAAAATTGTAGTGTTGTGAATCAGATTATGTACGAGAACCCTTCAAGGGCCCTAATTACTCCAATAGATAGGAAAGTCACTTTAAATGCTGACAACAAAAAATATAATTTTTATTAAACTTAAAAAGGGTTGCCAATGTTTTGACCAATGACATACCTATTGTTCCTTCTGGATCAAACGAGTAAACTATCAGTAGTAAATATATGGACTCATATGGAACAGTTAATTCTGATGACTCTAAATCTAGTATAAAAATTAAAGAAAATGATTACAGCCGAGGAAAGAAATCACCTTATTGAAATATAATGATTATCTCTATAAAAATTATATTCTTAATGGAATTGCAATTGATATATATGCTTATTACAGTAGGTGCAATAATCCAAAACAAGATTGGGAGGCCTTGAAAAAATTATGATACGAAAAAGGCTGGAGCAAAGAAGTATGTTGTTAGTCGCTATCCGAAGTATGAAATGGTTGATGAAAGGTCCATGGAGGCTCAATATCAAGAAATTCAAAATATTTCTCATGAGATCATCATTAATGGTATGTTTTTATATGAACAATTTGAAGTTGCTTTTATTATTGACAAATTATCCCCTAGTTTGAAAGATTTTAAAATTTTGTTTCGCCGCAAAAAAACAAAAGAATTTGTAATTGAGATTATGATTATTTTTCTTCGAAATGAAGAAGAATCTTAGAGAAAAGATCAAAAAGAAAATGTCTCGGTTGTTTCAAACAACAAAATTAAATTTTGTACGGCTCTAAAGCCATTTGGCAAACCACTAAATAATCAAAATTGTAGTGTTGTGAATCAGATTATGTACGAGAACCCTTCAAGGGCCCTAATTACTCCAATAGCTAGGAAAGTCACTTTAAATGCTGACAACAAAAAATATAATTTTTATTAAACTTAAAAAGGGTTGCCAATGTTTTGACCAATGACATACCTATTGTTCCTTCTGGATCAAACGAGTAAACTATCAGTAGTAAATATATGGACTCATATGGAACAGTTAATTCTGATGACTCTAAATCTATTATAAAAATTAAAGAAAATGATTACAACCGAGGAAAGAAATCACCTTATTGAAAGATAATGATTATCTCTATAAAAATTATATTCTTAATGGAATTGCAATTGATATATATGCTTATTACAGTAGGTGCAATAATCCAAAACAAGATTGGGAGGCCTTGAAAACATTATGATACGAAAAAGGCTGGAGCAAAGAAGTATGTTGTTAGTCGCTATCCGAAGTATGAAATGGTTGATGAAAGGTCCATGGAGGCTCAATATCAAGAAATTCAAAATATTTCTCATGAGATCATCATTGATGGTATGTTTTTATATGAACAATTTGATGTTGCTTTTATTATTGACAAATTATCTCCAAGTTTGAAAGATTTTAAAATTTTGTTTCGCCGCAAAAAAACAAAAGAAATTGTAATTGAGATTATGATTATTTTTCTTCGAAATGAAGAAGAATCTTAGAGATAAGATCAAAAAGAAAATGTCTTGGTTGTTTCAAACAACAAAATTAAATTTTGTACGGCTCTAAAGCCATTTGGCAAACCACTAAATAATCAAAATTGTAGTGTTGTGAATCAGATTATGTACGAGAACCCTTCAAGGGCCCTAATTACTCCAATAGCTAGGAAAGTCACTTTAAATGCTGACAACAAAAAATATAATTTTTATTAAACTTAAAAAGGGTTGCCAATGTTTTGACCAATGACATACCTATTGTTCCTTCTGGATCAAACGAGTAAACTATCAGTAGTAAATATATGGACTCATATGGAACAGTTAATTCTGATGACTCTAAATCTAGTATAAAAATTAAAGAAAATGATTACAGCCGAGGAAAGAAATCACCTTATTGAAAGATAATGATTATCTCTATAAAAATTATATTCTTAATGGAATTGCAATTGATATATATGCTTATTACAGTAGGTGCAATAATCCAAAACAAGATTGGGAGGCCTTGAAAAAATTATGATACGAAAAAGGCTGGAGCAAAGAAGTATGTTGTTAGTCGCTATCCGAAGTATGAAATGGTTGATGAAAGGTCCATGGAGGCTCAATATCAAGAAATTCAAAATATTTCTCATGAGATCATCATTAATGGTATGTTTTTATATGAACAATTTGAAGTTGCTTTTATTATTGACAAATTATCCCCTAGTTTGAAAGATTTTAAAATTTTGTTTCGCCGCAAAAAAACAAAAGAATTTGTAATTGAGATTATGATTATTTTTCTTCGAAATGAAGAAGAATCTTAGAGAAAAGATCAAAAAGAAAATGTCTCGGTTGTTTCAAACAACAAAATTAAATTTTGTACGGCTCTAAAGCCATTTGGCAAACCACTAAATAATCAAAATTGTAGTGTTGTGAATCAGATTATGTACGAGAACCCTTCAAGGGCCCTAATTACTCCAATAGCTAGGAAAGTCACTTTAAATGCTGACAACAAAAAATATAATTTTTATTAAACTTAAAAAGGGTTGCCAATGTTTTGACCAATGACATACCTATTGTTCCTTCTGGATCAAACGAGTAAACTATCAGTAGTAAATATATGGACTCATATGGAACAGTTAATTCTGATGACTCTAAATCTATTATAAAAATTAAAGAAAATGATTACAACCGAGGAAAGAAATCACCTTATTGAAAGATAATGATTATCTCTATAAAAATTATATTCTTAATGGAATTGCAATTGATATATATGCTTATTACAGTAGGTGCAATAATCCAAAACAAGATTGGGAGGCCTTGAAAACATTATGATACGAAAAAGGCTGGAGCAAAGAAGTATGTTGTTAGTCGCTATCGGAAGTATGAAATGGTTGATGAAAGGTCCATGGAGGCTCAATCTCAAGAAATTCAAAATATTTCTCATGAGATCATCATTAATGGTATGTTTTTATATGAACAATTTGAAGTTGCTTTTATTATTGACAAATTATCTCCAACTTTGAAAGATTTTAAAATTTTGTTTCGCCGCAAAAAAACAAAAGAAATTGTAATTGAGATTATGATTATTTTTCTTCGAAATGAAGAAGAATCTTAGAGATAAGATCAAAAAGAAAATGTCTTGGTTGTTTCAAACAACAAAATTAAATTTTGTACGGCTCTAAAGCCATTTGGCAAACCACTAAATAATCAAAATTGTAGTGTTGTGAATCAGATTATGTACGAGAACCCTTCAAGGGCCCTAATTACTCCAATAGATAGGAAAGTCACTTTAAATGCTGACAACAAAAAATATAATTTTTATTAAACTTAAAAAGGGTTGCCAATGTTTTGACCAATGACATACCTATTGTTCCTTTTGGATCAAACGAGTAAACTATCAGTAGTAAATATATGGACTCATATGGAACAGTTAATTCTGATGACTCTAAATCTAGTATAAAAATTAAAGAAAATGATTACAGCCGAGGAAAGAAATCACCTTATTGAAATATAATGATTATCTCTATAAAAATTATATTCTTAATGGAATTGCAATTGATATATATGCTTATTACAGTAGGTGCAATAATCCAAAACAAGATTGGGAGGCCTTGAAAAAATTATGATACGAAAAAGGCTCGAGCAAAGAAGTATGTTGTTAGTCGCTATCCGAAGTATGAAATGGTTGATGAAAGGTCCATGGAGGCTCAATATCAAGAAATTCAAAATATTTCTCATGAGATCATCATTAATGGTATGTTTTTATATGAACAATTTGAAGTTGCTTTTATTATTGACAAATTATCCCCTAGTTTGAAAGATTTTAAAATTTTGTTTCGCCGCAAAAAAACAAAAGAATTTGTAATTGAGATTATGATTATTTTTCTTCGAAATGAAGAAGCATCTTAGAGAAAAGATCAAAAAGAAAATGTCTCGGTTGTTTCAAACAACAAAATTAAATTTTGTACGGCTCTAAAGCCATTTGGCAAACCACTAAATAATCAAAATTGTAGTGTTGTGAATCAGATTATGTACGAGAACCCTTCAAGGGCCCTAATTACTCCAATAGCTAGGAAAGTCACTTTAAATGCTAACAACAAAAAATATAATTTTTATTAAACTTAAAAAGGGTTGCCAATGTTTTGACCAATGACATACCTATTGTTCCTTCTGGATCAAACGAGTAAATATCAGTAGTAAATATATGGACTCATATGGAACAGTTAATTCTGATGACTCTAAATCTATTATAAAAATTAAAGAAAATGATTACAACCGAGGAAAGAAATCACCTTATTGAAAGATAATGATTATCTCTATAAAAATTATATTCTTAATGGAATTGCAATTGATATATATGCTTATTACAGTAGGTGCAATAATCCAAAACAAGATTGGGAGGCCTTGAAAACATTATGATACGAAAAAGGCTGGAGCAAAGAAGTATGTTGTTAGTCGCTATCCGAAGTATGAAATGGTTGATGAAAGGTCCATGGAGGCTCAATATCAAGAAATTCAAAATATTTCTCATGAGATCATCATTAATGGTATGTTTTTATATGAACAATTTGAAGTTGCTTTTATTATTGACAAATTATCTCCAACTTTGAAAGATTTTAAAATTTTGTTTCGCCGCAAAAAAACAAAAGAAATTGTAATTGAGATTATGATTATTTTTCTTCGAAATGAAGAAGAATCTTAGAGATAAGATCAAAAAGAAAATGTCTTGGTTGTTTCAAACAACAAAATTAAATTTTGTACGGCTCTAAAGCCATTTGGCAAACCACTAAATAATCAAAATTGTAGTGTTGTGAATCAGATTATGTACGAGAACCCTTCAAGGGCCCTAATTACTCCAATAGATAGGAAAGTCACTTTAAATGCTGACAACAAAAAATATAATTTTTATTAAACTTAAAAAGGGTTGCCAATGTTTTGACCAATGACATACCTATTGTTCCTTCTGGATCAAACGAGTAAACTATCAGTAGTAAATATATGGACTCATATGGAACAGTTAATTCTGATGACTCTAAATCTAGTATAAAAATTAAAGAAAATGATTACAGCCGAGGAAAGAAATCACCTTATTGAAATATAATGATTATCTCTATAAAAATTATATTCTTAATGGAATTGCAATTGATATATATGCTTATTACAGTAGGTGCAATAATCCAAAACAAGATTGGGAGGCCTTGAAAAAATTATGATACGAAAAAGGCTGGAGCAAAGAAGTATGTTGTTAGTCGCTATCCGAAGTATGAAATGGTTGATGAAAGGTCCATGGAGGCTCAATATCAAGAAATTCAAAATATTTCTCATGAGATCATCATTAATGGTATGTTTTTATATGAACAATTTGAAGTTGCTTTTATTATTGACAAATTATCCCCTAGTTTGAAAGATTTTAAAATTTTGTTTCGCCGCAAAAAAACAAAAGAATTTGTAATTGAGATTATGATTATTTTTCTTCGAAATGAAGAAGAATCTTAGAGAAAAGATCAAAAAGAAAATGTCTCGGTTGTTTCAAACAACAAAATTAAATTTTGTACGGCTCTAAAGCCATTTGGCAAACCACTAAATAATCAAAATTGTAGTGTTGTGAATCAGATTATGTACGAGAACCCTTCAAGGGCCCTAATTACTCCAATAGCTAGGAAAGTCACTTTAAATGCTGACAACAAAAAATATAATTTTTATTAAACTTAAAAAGGGTTGCCAATGTTTTGACCAATGACATACCTATTGTTCCTTCTGGATCAAACGAGTAAACTATCAGTAGTAAATATATGGACTCATATGGAACAGTTAATTCTGATGACTCTAAATCTATTATAAAAATTAAAGAAAATGATTACAACCGAGGAAAGAAATCACCTTATTGAAAGATAATGATTATCTCTATAAAAATTATATTCTTAATGGAATTGCAATTGATATATATGCTTATTACAGTAGGTGCAATAATCCAAAACAAGATTGGGAGGCCTTGAAAACATTATGATACGAAAAAGGCTGGAGCAAAGAAGTATGTTGTTAGTCGCTATCCGAAGTATGAAATGGTTGATGAAAGGTCCATGGAGGCTCAATATCAAGAAATTCAAAATATTTCTCATGAGATCATCATTAATGGTATGTTTTTATATGAACAATTTGAAGTTGCTTTTATTATTGACAAATTATCTCCAAGTTTGAAAGATTTTAAAATTTTGTTTCGCCGCAAAAAAACAAAAGAAATTATAATTGAGATTATGATTATTTTTCTTCGAAATGAAGAAGAATCTTAGAGATAAGATCAAAAAGAAAATGTCTTGGTTGTTTCAAACAACAAAATTAAATTTTGTACGGCTCTAAAGCCATTTGGCAAACCACTAAATAATCAAAATTGTAGTGTTGTGAATCAGATTATGTACGAGAACCCTTCAAGGGCCCTAATTACTCCAATAGATAGGAAACTCACTTTAAATGCTGACAACAAAAAATATAATTTTTATTAAACTTAAAAAGGGTTGCCAATGTTTTGACCAATGACATACCTATTGTTCCTTCTGGATCAAACGAGTAAACTATCAGTAGTAAATATATGGACTCATATGGAACAGTTAATTCTGATGACTCTAAATCTAGTATAAAAATTAAAGAAAATGATTACAGCCGAGGAAAGAAATCACCTTATTGAAATATAATGATTATCTCTATAAAAATTATATTCTTAATGGAATTGCAATTGATATATATGCTTATTACAGTAGGTGCAATAATCCAAAACAAGATTGGGAGGCCTTGAAAAAATTATGATACGAAAAAGGCTGGAGCAAAGAAGTATGTTGTTAGTCGCTATCCGAAGTATGAAATGGTTGATGAAAGGTCCATGGAGGCTCAATATCAAGAAATTCAAAATATTTCTCATGAGATCATCATTAATGGTATGTTTTTATATGAACAATTTGAAGTTGCTTTTATTATTGACAAATTATCCCCTAGTTTGAAAGATTTTAAAATTTTGTTTCGCCGCAAAAAAACAAAAGAATTTGTAATTGAGATTATGATTATTTTTCTTCGAAATGAAGAAGAATCTTAGAGAAAAGATCAAAAAGAAAATGTCTCGGTTGTTTCAAACAACAAAATTAAATTTTGTACGGCTCTAAAGCCATTTGGCAAACCACTAAATAATCAAAATTGTAGTGTTGTGAATCAGATTATGTACGAGAACCCTTCAAGGGCCCTAATTACTCCAATAGCTAGGAAAGTCACTTTAAATGCTAACAACAAAAAATATAATTTTTATTAAACTTAAAAAGGGTTGCCAATGTTTTGACCAATGACATACCTATTGTTCCTTCTGGATCAAACGAGTAAACTATCAGTAGTAAATATATGGACTCATATGGAACAGTTAATTCTGATGACTCTAAATCTATTATAAAAATTAAAGAAAATGATTACAACCGAGGAAAGAAATCACCTTATTGAAAGATAATGATTATCTCTATAAAAATTATATTCTTAATGGAATTGCAATTGATATATATGCTTATTACAGTAGGTGCAATAATCCAAAACAAGGTTGGGAGGCCTTGAAAAAATTATGATACGAAAAAGGCTGGAGCAAAGAAGTATGTTGTTAGTCGCTATCCGAAGTATGAAATGGATGTTGAAAGGTCCATGGAGGCTCAATATCAAGAAATTCAAAATATTTCTCATGAGATCATCATTGAAGGTACGTTTTTATATGAACAATTTGAAGTTGCTTTTATTATTGACAAATTATCCCCTAGTTTGAAAGATTTTAAAATTTTGTTTCGCCGCAAAAAAAAAAAGAATTTGTAATTGAGATTATGATTATTTTTCTTCGAAATGAAGAAGAATCTTAGAGAAAAGATCAAAAAGAAAATGTCTTGGTTGTTTCAAACAACAAAATTAAATTTTGTACGGCTCTAAAGCCATTTGGCAAACCACTAAATAATCAAAATTGTAGTGTTGTGAATCAGATTATGTACGAGAACCCTTCAAGGGCCCTAATTACTCCAATAGATAGGAAAGTCACTTTAAATGCTGACAACAAAAAATATAATTTTTATTAAACTTAAAAAGGGTTGCCAATGTTTTGACCAATGACATACCTATTGTTCCTTCTGGATCAAACGAGTAAACTATCAGTAGTAAATATATGGACTCATATGGAACAGTTAATTCTGATGACTCTAAATCTAGTATAAAAATTAAAGAAAATGATTACAGCCGAGGAAAGAAATCACCTTATTGAAATATAATGATTATCTCTATAAAAATTATATTCTTAATGGAATTGCAATTGATATATATGCTTATTACAGTAGGTGCAATAATCAAAAACAAGATTGGGAGGCCTTGAAAAAATTATGATACGAAAAAGGCTGGAGCAAAGAAGTATGTTGTTAGTCGCTATCCGAAGTATGAAATGGTTGATGAAAGGTCCATGGAGGCTCAATATCAAGAAATTCAAAATATTTCTCATGAGATCATCATTAATGGTATGTTTTTATATGAACAATTTGAAGTTGCTTTTATTATTGACAAATTATCCCCTAGTTTGAAAGATTTTAAAATTTTGTTTCGCCGCAAAAAAACAAAAGAATTTGTAATTGAGATTATGATTATTTTTCTTCGAAATGAAGAAGAATCTTAGAGAAAAGATCAAAAAGAAAATGTCTCGGTTGTTTCAAACAACAAAATTAAATTTTGTACGGCTCTAAAGCCATTTGGCAAACCACTAAATAATCAAAATTGTAGTGTTGTGAATCAGATTATGTACGAGAACCCTTCAAGGGCCCTAATTACTCCAATAGCTAGGAAAGTCACTTTAAATGCTAACAACAAAAAATATAATTTTTATTAAACTTAAAAAGGGTTGCCAATGTTTTGACCAATGACATACCTATTGTTCCTTCTGGATCAAACGAGTAAACTATCAGTAGTAAATATATGGACTCATATGGAACAGTTAATTCTGATGACTCTAAATCTATTATAAAAATTAAAGAAAATGATTACAACCGAGGAAAGAAATCACCTTATTGAAAGATAATGATTATCTCTATAAAAATTATATTCTTAATGTAATTGCAATTGATATATATGCTTATTACAGTAGGTGCAATAATCCAAAACAAGGTTGGGAGGCCTTGAAAAAATTATGATACGAAAAAGGCTGGAGCAAAGAAGTATGTTGTTAGTCGCTATCCGAAGTATGAAATGGATGTTGAAAGGTCCATGGAGGCTCAATATCAAGAAATTCAAAATATTTCTCATGAGATCATCATTGAAGGTACGTTTTTATATGAACAATTTGAAGTTGCTTATATTATTGACAAATTATCCCCTAGTTTGAAAGATTTTAAAATTTTGTTTCGCCGCAAAAAAAAAAAGAATTTGTAATTGAGATTATGATTATTTTTCTTCGAAATGAAGAAGAATCTTAGAGAAAAGATCAAAAAGAAAATGTCTTGGTTGTTTCAAACAACAAAATTAAATTTTGTACGGCTCTAAAGCCATTTGGCAAACCACTAAATAATCAAAATTGTAGTGTTGTGAATCAGATTATGTACGAGACCCTTCAAGGGCCCTAATTACTCCAATAGCTAGGAAAGTCACTTTAAATGCTGACAACAAAAAATATAATTTTTACTAAACTTAAAATGGGTTGCCAATGTTTTGACCAATGACATACCTATTGTTCCTTCTGGATCAAACGAGTAAACTATCAGTAGTAAATATATGGACTCATATGGAACAGTTAATTCTGATGACTCTAAATCTAGTATAAAAATTAAAGAAAATGATTACAGCCGAGGAAAGAAATCACCTTATTGAAAGATAATTATTATCTCTTTAAAATTTATATTCTTAATTGAATTGCAATTGATATATATGCTTATTACAGTAGGTGCAATAATCCAAAACCAGATTGGGAGGCCTTGAAAAAATTATGATACGAAAAAGGCTGGAGCAAAGAAGTATGTTGTTAGTCGCTATCCGAAGTATGAAATGGTTGATGAAAGGTCCATGGAGGCTCAATATCAAGAAATTCAAAATATTTCTCATGAGATCATCATTGATGGTATGTTTTTATATGAACAATTTGAAGTTGCTTTTATTATTGACAAATTATCCCCTAGTTTGAAAGATTTTAAAATTTTGTTTCGTCGCAAAAAAACAAAAGAATTTGTAATTGAGATTATGATTATTTTTCTTCGAAATGAAGAAGAATCTTAGAGAAAAGATCAAAAAGAAAATGTCTTGGTTGTTTCAAACAACAAAATTAAATTTTGTGCGGCTCTAAAGCCATTTGGCAAACCACTAAATAATCAAAATTGTAGTGTTGTGAATCAGATTATGTAAGAGAACCCTTCAAGGGCCCTAATTACTCCAATAGCTAGGAAAGTCACTTTAAATGTTGACAACAAAAAATATAATTTTTATTAAACTTAAAAAGGGTTGCCAATGTTTTGACCAATGACATACCTATTGTTCCTTCTGGATCAAACGAGTAAACTATTAGTAGTAAATATATGGACTCATATGGAACAGTTAATTCTGATGACTCTAAATCTATTATAAAAATTAAAGAAAATGATTACAACCGAGGAAAGAAATCACCTTATTGAAAGATAATGATTATCTTTATAAAAATTATATTCTTAATGGAATTGCAATTGATATATATGCTTATTACAGTAGGTGCAATAATCCAAAACAAAATTGGGTGGCCTTGAAAAAATTATGATACGAAAAAGGCTGGAGCAAAGAAGTATGTTGTTAGTCGCTATCCGAAGTATGAAATGGTTGATGAAAGGTCCATGGAGGCTCAATATCCAGAAATTCAAAATATTTCTCATGAGATCATCATTGAAGGTATGTTTTTATATGAACAATTTGAAGTTGCTTTTATTATTGACAAATTATCTCCAAGTTTGAAAGATTTTTGTAATACCCCGTAAATTTATAAACGCTCTGGTTAATATTATTATGAGCAACTGGGTTCCGGTGTGCTCTGAGTAATTATTTGATAGAATAATTAGAGTAAACTGACGAACTCAGAGTCGATGAAATTAATAGTATTTAACGTTGAGTTTTTATAATTTGATGTATTTGAGTTAATTTTGGACATTTAGTAGTGTTACTAAAAATGATAGTTTCTATACTATCTATTTTCTTTTCATTTCCCTTGGAAAATCAAACAAAAGCTAAAAGAGAAAGAAAGAAAAGGAAAAAGGGAAGAAAGGAAAGGAAAAGAAAGAGGAAGAAGAGAAATTCTCAAGAAGCTGAAGAATCATCATCAATTCATCTATTTTTCGTTCAATCGTCTCAGTATCAACCTCCTCGTCTAGTAATCCAGGTGGGTTCTAGTTAGACTCTTTAGAGTAGAGTTTTGTTGAGTTTAGAGTTAGATTAGAAATTGTGAAAATTGAATCTTTTTGCACAAAATTCATGATTCTAACTGCTAAATGCAATGTTTGATTATATGTTATACTGGTTGCGATGTTATAACATGTTTTGATGCATTTTGATTGAGGAAAAATGGGATTTGGGGTTGATTTTGGATCAACCCGTAGCAGAAAAATTCTGCAGGAACTTCTGCATTTTTTCTCTGCCCATGTCAATACGCGTATGGAGCTTGTCAATACGCGTACGGCAAGGGCAATACGCGTATGGATGGCCGGGCATTTCGAGCAATACGCGTATCGCTTGGGGCAATACGCGTATGGCTGGGCGAGCTTTTGGGCATACGCGTACGGGGAATGCCAATACGCGTACGGCCAGGAGAGTTATAGAATTCTGCTGTTGTGATTTATTTTTCCGATCGATTGTTTGCAATGCCGTAACTTTTTGTACGTAACTCGGATTGGAACAATTTTGATATCGTTGGAAAGATAATAAAATGTACTTTCTTATTACAATGGTTTTAAGATCGTCGGCCGATTTAATTAAGTCGGGATTTCTGAAATTGTGTCGTTTTATCGACTTTTATCTGTTAATTGTGTGTAACTATTATTGGCAAAGTATGCATGTTAAAATATGGACTAGGCATGGTGAGGATTATTACCAAAACTGTGTCGGAAGTGGGAATTGTTCCATGTGTGGCAACGCTCGTGCATGAAAGGCCGAGGCGTATGCATTTCTGTTTATCAATAACCACAGTTGTGCGGTGTAGTTCATGAGACTCGAGCACCTCCTCTGAACGTTATACATAACTACTTGGCAGGTTTGAGTCCCGTGTTAAGTATGGTTGGAGCCTACGGGTAAAGAGACTTGTGACGGTGTACGGGCCGTGAGAAGTGACGGATCACGGTGTACGGACCGGTGATCCCGAATCCAATCGTATGCCAAGTAGCTACAAGGATCCATGACTCGGATCGCCTTCTAGACGTAGAAGGGTACGGAAAAAGGGGATACCTTGGTATTGGTTATTGGTATGTGAGTTCTTGAGTGTACGGACTCAGAACGTACTTCGGTACTTTGTGAATCCTTGAGTTTACAGGCTCAAGAGGTACTTCGGTACTAGTGTGAGTTTACAGGCTCACCGTGGCGGTTACTTGTGTGTGTGTACTCATGGTCTTTCCCCTTTCCCCTTGGACATGAGTTAGGACTTTGTTAGAACCTTGTAAGGCCGAGAGGACTTTAAGATAGGGAACTCACTGAGATTTGATGTATCTCACCCCACTGTTGTTGTTTACATCACAGGTTCTGCAGGTTCGGCGAAGGGTAAGGACAAGGTTATTTGACTTTCCTTATGGATCGTGGTTTTGTGATGGCATGGCTTCCGCTATGGCGTTATGTTTTGAGATCATTGTATTGATCTAGTTCTTAGTTTTTCTCATTTTGGGACATCTTGTATATGTAATGCCTTAGACTTTTAGTTCTTTTGTATTAGAGGAATTTATATATATAATGTGTTAACTAGGAACTTATTATGTTTCAGTACCAAAAGTGAAACTCATGTATAATATATGATTTGATGCATGTATTTTTATATGGTCTTTACAGTTGGTATCAGAGCAGGTCGTATCCTCGACCTAGCCATGAAATAGAATTAGTGTTTCTTTCCGTTTCATATGCGGCGTGTCGCCATGGGTCTTGTCTGTTATATTATGGTATTGAGTCTGATCAACTTAGTCCTATTGATATGGAATTCAGGAACATGGCTGATAGACGCAGAAACAACCGTGGAAGACCAAGGACTACTCCAGTTGGGACAGTTCCACAAGGTGATGAAGGGAATGCCCCTTTGTACCAATTTATGCAACAGATGCAGCAACAGCAGAATCAGTTCATGCAAGGAATGATGCAGCAAATGGCTGATGGTCTGCATCCTCCAGTGGTTGTTTCGGAAGTTACAGGAGGAACCTACAGGGAATTTGTTCGTATGAATCCTCCGGAGTTTCAAGGAGGGCTAGATCCGGTGAAGGCACACGAATGGATAACAGAAATGGAACGGATTTTTCTGATAGTTCATTGCAGTGAGGAGAATAAGGTGGTCTTTGCTTCTCACTGGTTGAAGGGTCCTGCCATGAGGTGGTGGGAGAGCGCTTCAGCCTTGATGACAACTCAGGAAGTGCCGAAAGTGTGGGAACAATTTAAGGTAATCTTTATGGAGAAATATTTTCCGAGTTCTTTAAGGTCTCAAAAGGAGTTTGAGTTCCAACAGTTGAGACAGGAAAATTTGTCAGTGGCTTCTTATGCGGAACAATTTGAGATCATGGCTGACTATTCTAGACAGGCCATGTATGCTCCTGACGAGAGGTGGAAGATAGACCAGTTTCTGTTTGGGTTAAGGGCTGAGATTTCACACAGCGTGTCTCAACGGGAATTTGATACTTATGCTGAAATGTTAAGACAATGTTATGTGGCAGAAAATAGCTTGAAAAAGATACAAATGGAGGTGGATTCGAACAGGGTAACTCAAGGTGACCGTGGAAGGTCGAATCAACAGTTTAGGCAAAGGCAACAGTCTTCCAAAGGGAAGCAAGTACAGGGCTCTAGAACTAGTGTGCCTCCGGTATGTCGCACTTGTGGGAGGAGTCATTTTGGTAGGTGCTATTCGGATGGGATACGGTGTTATCAGTGTAACAAGATGGGTCATGTAGCGAGAGATTGTCCTCAGAGTAGGAATCAGACACAAGGGAGGACTACGGGTCGAGTATATACTCTGGATGCAAGGAAAGCCAAGGGTGATAATTCCTTGATTGCGGGTACGTGTTTTGTTAATGGTCAACCTTGTTTTGTTTTATTTGACTGTGGGGATACACATTCTTTTGTGTCTTTAAGATGCATGAAGCGACTCGGGTTGCAAACTATTCCTTTGTTTCCTCCTATGGTGGTTACTACTGCCATGGACGAAATGGCTGAAACACCACTGATGTGTGAAAATTGTGTGTTGTCGGTGAACGAAAGAGTCTTTCAGATTGATCTTATTTGTCTGCCGCTTAAGAAAGTGGATGTTGTTCTGGGAATGGACTGGCTTTCAGCTAATTCGGTTTTTATCAGTTGTGAGGAGAAGCTAATTATTATTCCATCTGCTGAGACTACTCCGAAAGATGTATTATCAACGATTTTAGAAGGTACGGTGGGAATGGTAAATTTCTTGTTTGAGAAAGAGAAATCTGTTTTAATGGTTCTTACTAAGGAAGGAAGTAGTGAACAGCAAGTTCTGAGTATTCCAATAGTGTGTGAATTTCCTGAAGTGTTTCCTGAGGATGTTTCTTCTCTTCCTCCGGAGAGAGAAGTTGAGTTCTCTATTGACCTGATACCGGGAACGACTCCTATATCCGTTTCTCCGTATCGGATGGCACCGCTTGAATTAAGAGAATTAAAGGACCAATTGGAGGACTTTATGTATAAGCATTTTGTTAGGCCTAGTGTTTCACCGTGGGGAGCTCCAGTGTTATTGGTAAAGAAGAAAGATGGGGGAATGCGTTTGTGCATTGATTATCGTAAGTTGAATAAAGTTACCATTAAGAATAAGTATCCCTTACCAAGGATAGACGACTTGTTAGATCAATTGAAAGGAGCCTGTGTGTTCTCGAAGATTGATTTACGGTCGGGTTATCATCAGATTCGAGTGAAGAGTTCCGATGTGCCAAAGAATGCATTTAGGACACGTTACGGTCATTATGAATTCTTAGTGATGCCTTTCGGTGTGACTAATGCTCCAGCTGTTTTCATGGATTACATGAATCGTATATTTCAGGCTTACTTGGACCAATTTGTGGTAATCTTTATTGACGATATCCTTATTTATTCTCGTACTCCTCAAGAGCATGGAGAACATCTGAGGATTGTCTTATCGGTCTTGCAAGAAAAGCAATTGTTTGCTAAGTTGAGTAAGTGTGAGTTTTGGATGTCGGAAGTTAATTTTCTTGGACATGTTATATCTCAGGGTGGTGTGGCAGTGGATCCATCGAAAGTAGAAGCAGTAATTAATTGGGAGAGACCGAGAAATGTTTCAGAAGTCAGAAGTTTCTTGGGATTGGCCGGTTACTATAGAAGGTTTATTAAGGGCTTTTCTCAATTGGCCTTACCAATGACGAAACTTACTCGGAAGGATGTTATTTTTGAGTGGGATTCAGGTTGCGAACAAAGTTTTATGCATTTGAAGGAAAGCTTGACGAGTGCTCCAGTATTAATTATTCCTGATCCTAACAACTCTTATGAAGTATTCTGTGATGCTTCTAAGAGGGGATTAGGGGGTGTTCTGATGCAAGGTGGTCAAGTGGTAGCTTACGCTTCTCGACAGTTAAAAGTTCATGAGAAGAATTATCCAACTCATGATTTGGAACTAGCTGCAGTGGTTTTTGCACTGAAGGTGTGGCGTCATTATTTATATGGTGTACGTTTTGAAATGTTCAGTGACCACAAAAGTTTGAAGTATTTGTTTGAACAAAAGGAGTTGAATATGCGACAAAGAAGGTGGATGGAGTACTTAAAGGATTATGACTTAGAATTAAAGTATCATCCAGGAAAGGCGAATAAAGTAGCGGATGCTTTAAGTCGGAAAATGGTTCATAGTGCGGAATTGATGATTTTGGAGTATTCATTGTTGGAAAAGTTTAGAGATCTTAATCTCCAGTTTGTGTGGACTCCGAATGGTGTGATTATGGGAAATTTGAATGTCAATTCTACTTTGAGAGTTGAGATTCAACAGGCACAATTGTTAGAGGAAGAGTTACAAGAGTTGTTACTTCAGCCGGGTTTTATACGAGCGACAGATGGGATTGTTCTGTTTAATCAAAGGATTTGTGTTCCGAGGGATGAGGCATTGAAAAGGAAGATCTTAGACGAAGCTCATAAAGGTACTTTTACGATACATCCTGGTTCTTCAAAGATGTATCAGGATTTAAAGAAGGATTATTGGTGGCCTGGGATGAAAAAGGATATAGCGGGATATGTGTCCGAATGTGCGGTGTGCCAACAGGTGAAGATTGAACACCAAAGACCGGGCGGTTTGTTACAACCTTTGGATATTCCAGTTTGGAAGTGGGATAGTATTTCTATGGATTTTGCAGTGGGTTTACCCCGTACCCAAGGTGGGTATGATTCTATTTGGGTGATTGTAGATCGACTAACGAAATCTGCACACTTCTTAGCCGTAAAGACTACTCATAAGGCAAGTCATCTTGCAAGGTTGTTTATTGCTGAGATTGTGAGATTGCATGGTATTCCTTCTAGTATTGTGTCCGATAGAGATCCGAAGTTTACTTCAAGATTTTGGAAAGTGTTCCAACAAGCGATGGGTACGAATTTGTGTTTGAGCACGTCGAATCATCCTCAAACGGATGGTCAGACTGAACGAACAATACAAACGATGGAGGATATGTTAAGAGCTTGTGTGTTAGAGAGTAGAGGGAATTGGAAGGAACTTTTTCCGTTAATTGAGTTTTCCTATAACAATAGTTACCATGCGAGTATTGGTATGGCTCCGTATGAAGCATTGTATGGGAGGAAGTGTAGAACACCTTTGTGTTGGGCTGAAATTGGCGAAGATAGAATTTTGGGACCCGAGATTATTCAAGAGACTACGAAAAAGATTCGAATGATCCGCGAGAAGGTTAAACAAGCACAAGATCGTCAAAAGAGTTATGCGGATAATCGTAGGAGACCTTTGGAATTTGAGGAAGGTGACCATGTATTTCTGAAAGTCACTCCGAGATTGAGATTGAAAGGACCGTTTAAGTCGCGAAAGTTAAGTCCGAGATACGTGGGACCGTATCAGATTTTAGAAAGGATTGGTGAAGTTGCTTATCGATTAGCCTTACCACCCTCTCTATCCGAGATGCATGACGTTTTTCACGTATCTCAGCTCCGTAAGTTTATTCCTGATCCTCTTCAGCCAATTCTACCCGAATCGGTGGAAATTGAAGCGGATTTGACTTTTGAACCACAACCGAGTAGTATTGTGGGAAGGGAAACAAAAGTGTTAAGGAACAAAGATATTCCACTTGTTAAGGTGCAATGGGATATGACGCATCCGGGCGATGCTACTTGGGAACTAGAATCGGAAATGCGAGATTCTTATCCACATCTGTTCAGGTAATATTCTAAATTCGAGGACAAATTTCTATTTAAGGGGGGGAGGATGTAATACCCCGTAAATTTATAAACGCTCTGGTTAATATTATTATGATCAACTGGGTTCCGGGGTGCTCTGAGTAATTATTTGATAGAATAATTAGAGTAAACTGACGAACTCAGAGTCGATGAAATTAATAGTATTTAACGTTGAGTTTTTATAATTTGATGTATTTGAGTTAATTTTGGACATTTAGTAGTGTTACTAAAAATGATAGTTTCTATACTATCTATTTTCTTTTCATTTCCCTTGGAAAATCAAACAAAAGCTAAAAGAGAAAGAAAGAAAAGGAAAAAGGGAAGAAAGGAAAGGAAAAGAAAGAGGAAGAAGAGAAATTCTCAAGAAGCTCAAGAATCATCATCAATTCATCTGTTTTTCGTTCAATCGTCTCAGTATCAACCTCCTCGTCTAGTAATCCAGGTGGGTTCTAGTTAGACTCTTTAGAGTAGAGTTTTGTTGAGTTTAGAGTTAGATTAGAAATTGTGAAAATTGAATCTTTTTGCACAAAATTCATGATTCTAACTGCTAAATGCAATGTTTGATTTATTGTTATACTGGTTGCGATGTTATAACATGTTTTGATGCATTTTGATTGAGGAAAAATGGGATTTGGGGTTGATTTTGGATCAACCCGTAGCAGAAAAATTCTGCAGGAACTTCTGCATTTTTTCTCTGCCCATACGCGTATGGAGCATGTCAATACGCGTATGGAGCTTGTCAATACGCGTACGGCAAGGGCAATACGCGTATGGATGGCCGGGCATTTCGAGCAATACGCGTATCGCTTGGGGCAATACGCGTATGGCTGGGCGAGCTTTTGGGCATACGCGTACGGGGAATGCCAATACGCGTACGGCCAGGAGAGTTATAGAATTCTGCTGTTGTGATTTATTTTTCCGATCGATTGTTTGCAATGCCGTAACTTTTTGTACGTAACTCGGATTGGAACAATTTTGATATCGTTGGAAAGATAATAAAATGTACTTTCTTATTACAATGGTTTTAAGATCGTCGGCCGATTTAATTAAGTCGGGATTTCTGAAATTGTGTCGTTTTATCGACTTTTATCTGTTAATTGTGTGTAACTATTATTGGCAAAGTATGCATGTTAAAATATGGACTAGGCAGGGTGAGGATTATTACCAAAACTGTGTCGGAAGTGGGAATTGTTCCATGTGTGGCAACGCTCGTGCATGAAAGGCCGAGGCGTATGCATTTCTGTTTATCAATAACCACAGTTGTGCGGTGTAGTTCATGAGACTCGAGCACCTCCCCTGAACGTTATACACAACTACTTGGCAGGTTTGAGTCCCGTGTTAAGTATGGTTGGAGCCTACGGGTAAAGAGACTTGTGACGGTGTACGGGCCGTGAGAAGTGACGGATCACGGTGTACGGACCGGTGATCCCGAATCCAATCGTATGCCAAGTAGCTACAAGGATCCATGACTCGGATCGCCTTCTAGACGTAGAAGGGTACGGAAAAAGGGGATACCTTGGTATTGGTTATTGATATGTGAGTTCTTGAATGTACGGACTCAGAACGTACTTCGGTACTTTGTGAATCCTTGAGTTTACAGGCTCAAGAGGTACTTCGGTACTAGTGTGAGTTTACAGGCTCACCGTGGCGGTTACTTGTGTGTGTGTACTCATGGTCTTTCCCCTTTCCCCTTGGACATGAGTTAGGACTTTGTTAGAACCTTGTAAGGCCGAGAGGACTTTAAGATAGGGAACTCACTGAGATTTGATGTATCTCACCCCACTGTTGTTGTTTACATCACAGGTTCTGCAGGTTCGACGAAGGGTAAGGACAAGGTTATTTGACTTTCCTTACGGATCGTGGTTTTGTGATGGCATGGCTTCCGCTATGGCGTTATGTTTTGAGATCATTGTATTGATCTAGTTCTTAGTTTTTATCATTTTGGAACATCTTGTATATGTAATGCCTTAGACTTTTAGTTCTTTTGTATTAGAGGCATTTATATATATAATGTGTTAACTAGGAACTTATTATGTTTCAGTACCAAAAGTGAAACTCATGTATAATATATGATTTGATGCATGTATTTTTATATGGTCTTTACAATTTTAAAATTTTGTTTCGCCGCAAAAAAACAAAAGAATTTGTAATTGAGATTATGATTATTTTTCTTCAAAATGAAGAAGAATCTTAGAGACAAGATCAAAAAGAAAATGTCTTGGTTGTTTCAAACAGCAAAATTAAATTTTGTACGGCTCTAAAGCCATTTGGCAAACCACTAAATAATCAAAATTGTAGTGTTGTGAATCAGATTATGTACGAGAACCCATCAAGGGCCCTAATTACTCCAATAGCTAGGAAAGTCACTTTAAATGCTGACAACAAAAAATATAATTTTTATTAAACTTAAAAAGGGTTGCCAATGTTTTGACCAATGACATACCTATTGTTCCTTATGGATCAAACAAGTAAACTATCAGTAGTAAATATATGGACTCATATGGAATAGTTAATTCTGATGACTCTAAATCTAGTATAAAAATTAAAGAAAATGATTACAACCGAGGAAAGAAATCACCTTATTGAAAGATAATGATTATCTCTATAAAAATTATATTCTTAATGGAATTGCAATTGATATATATGCTTATTACAGTAGGTGCAATAATCCAAAACAAGATTGGGAGGCCTTGAAAAAATTATGATACGAAAAAGGCTGGAGCAAAGAAGTATGTTGTTAGTCGCTATCCGAAGTATGAAATGGTTGATGAAAGGTCCATGGAGGCTCAATATCAAGAAATTCAAAATATTTCTCATGAGATCATCATTGAAGTTACGTTTTTATATGAACAATTTGAAGTTGCTTTTATTATTGACAAATTATCCCCTAGTTTGAAAGATTTTAAAATTTTGTTTCGCCGCAAAAAAAAAAGAATTTGTAATTGAGATTATGATTATTTTTCTTCGAAATGAAGAAGAATCTTAGAGAAAAGATCAAAAAGAAAATGTCTTAGTTGTTTCAAACAACAAAATTAAATTTTGTACGGCTCTAAAGCCATTTGGCAAACCACTAAATAATCAAAATTGTAGTGTTGTGAATCAGATTATGTACGAGAACCCTTCAAGGGCCCTAATTACTCCAATAGCTAGGAAAGTCACTTTAAATGCTGACAACAAAAAATATAATTTTTACTAAACTTAAAATGGGTTGCCAATGTTTTGACTAATGACATACCTATTGCTCCTTCTGGATCAAACGAGTAAACTATCAGTAGTAAATATATGGACTCATATGGAACAGCTAATTCTGATGACTCTAAATCTAGTATAAAAATTAAAGAAAATGATTACAGCCGACGAAAGAAATCACCTTATTGAAAGATAATGATTATCTCTTTAAAATTTATATTCTTAATGGAATTGCAATTGATATATATGCTTATTACAGTAGGTGCAATAATCCAAAACAAGATTGGGAGGCCTTGAAAAAATTATGATACGAAAAAGGCTGGAGCAAAGAAGTATGTTGTTAGTCGCTATCCGAAGTATGAAATGGTTGATGAAAGGTCCATGGAGGCTCAATATCAAGAAATTCAAAGTATTTCTCATGAGATCATCATTGATGGTATGTTTTTATATGAACAATTTGAAGTTGCTTTTATTATTGACAAATTATCCCCTAGTTTGAAAGATTTTAAAATTTTGTTTCGCCGAAAAAAAACAAAAGAATTTGTAATTGAGATTATGATTATTTTTCTTCGAAATAAAGAAGAATCTTAGAGAAAAGATCAAAAAGAAAATGTCTTAGTTGTTTCAAACAACAAAATTAAATTTTGTACGGCTCTAAAGCCATTTGGCAAACCACTAAATAATCAAAATTGTAGTGTTGTGAATCAGATTATGTACGAGAACCCTTCAAGGGCCCTAATTACTCCAATAGCTAGGAAAGTCACTTTAAATGCTGACAACAAAAAATATAATTTTTATTAAACTTAAAAAGGGTTGCCAATGTTTTGACCAATGACATACCTATTGTTCCTTCTGGATCAAACGAGTAAACTATCAGTAGTAAATATATGGACTCATATGGAACAGTTAATTATGATGACTCTAAATCTATTATAAAAATTAAAGAAAATGATTACAACCGAGGAAAGAAATCACCTTATTGAAAGATAATGATTATCTCTATAAAAATTATATTCTTAATGGAATTGCAATTGATATATATGCTTATTACAGTAGGTGCAATAATCCAAAACAAGATTGGGAGGCCTTGAAAAAATTATGATACGAAAAAGGCTGGAGCAAAGAAGTATGTTGTTAGTCGCTATCCGAAGTATGAAATGGTTGATGAAAGGTCCATGGAGGCTCAATATCCTGAAATTCAAAATATTTCTCATGAGATCATCATTGAAGGTATGTTTTTATATGAACAATTTGAAGTTGCTTTTATTATTGACAAATTATCTCCAAGTTTGAAAGATTTTAAAATTTTTTTTCGCCACAAAAAAACAAAAGAATTTGTAATTGAGATTATGATTATTTTTCTTCGAAATGAAGAAGAATCTTAGAGACAAGATCAAAAAGAAAATGTCTTGGTTGTTTCAAACAGCAAAATTAAATTTTGTACGGCTCTAAAGCCATTTGGCAAACCACTAAATAATCAAAATTGTAGTGTTGTGAATCAGATTATGTACGAGAACCCATCAAGGGCCCTAATTACTCCAATAGCTAGGAAAGTCACTTTAAATGCTGACAACAAAAAATATAATTTTTATTAAACTTAAAAAGGGTTGCCAATGTTTTGACCAATGACATACCTATTGTTCGTTATGGATCAAACGAGTAAACTATTAGTAGTAAATATATGGACTCATATGGAACAGTTAATTCTGATGACTCTAAATCTAGTATAAAAATTAAGAAAATGATTACAGCCGAGGAAAGAAATCACCTTATTGAAAGATAATGATTATCTCTATAAAAATTATATTCTTAATGGAATTGCAATTGATATATATGCTTATTACAGTAGGTGCAATAATCCAAAACAAGATTGGGAGGCCTTGAAAAAATTATGATACGAAAAAGGCTGGAGCAAAGAAGTATGTTGTTAGTCGCTATCCGAAGTGTGAAATGGTTGATGAAAGGTCCATGGAGGCTCAATATCAAGAAATTCAAAATATTTCTCATGAGATCATCATTGAAGGTATGTTTTTATATGAACAATTTGAAGTTGCTTTTATTATTGACAAATTATCCCCTAGTTTGAAAGATTTTAAAATTTTGTTTCGCCGCAAAAAAACAAAAGAATTTGTAATTGAGATTATGATTATTTTTCTTCGAAATGAAGAAGAATCTTAGAGAAAAGATCAAAAAGAAAACGTCTTTGTTGTTTCAAACAACAAAATTAAATTTTGTACGGCTCTAAAGCCATTTGGCAAACCACTAAATAATCAAAATTGTAGTGTTGTGAATCAGATTATGTACGAGAACCCTTCAAGGGCCCTAATTACTCCAATAGCTAAGAAAGTCACTTTAAATGCTGACAACAAAAAATATAATTTTTATTAAACTTAAAAAGGGTTGCCAATGTTTTGACCAATGACATACCTATTGTTCCTTCTGGATCAAACGAGTAAACTATCAGTAGTAAATATATGGACTCATATGGAACAGTTAATTCTGATGACTCTAAAACTAGTATAAAAATTAAAGAAAATGATTACAGCCGAGGAAAGAAATCACCTTATTGAAAGATAATGATTATCTCTTTAAAATTTATATTCTTAATTGAATTTCAATTGATATATATGCTTATTACAGTAGGTGCAATAATCCAAAACAAGATTGGGAGGCCTTGAAAAAATTATGATACGAAAAAGGCTGGAGCAAAGAAGTATGTTGTTAGTCGCTATCCGAAGTATGAAATGGTTGATGAAAGGTCCATGGAGGCTCAATATCAAGAAATTCAAAATATTTCTCATGAGATCATCATTGAAGGTATGTTTTTACATGAACAATTTGAAGTTGCTTTTATTATTGACAAATTATCCCCTAGTTTGAAAGATTTTAAAATTTTGTTTCGTCGCAAAAAAACAAAAGAATTTGTAATTGAGATTATGATTATTTTTCTTCGAAATGAAGAAGAATCTTAGAGACAAGATCAAAGAGAAAATGTCTTGGTTGTTTCAAACAACAAAATTAAATTTTGTACGGCTTTAAAGCCATTTGGCAAACCACTAAATAATCAAAATTGTAGTGTTGTGAATCAGATTATGTACGAGAACCCATCAAGGGCCCTAATTACTCCAATAGCTAGGAAAGTCACTTTAAATGCTGACAACAAAAAATATAATTTTCATTAAACTTAAAAAGGGTTGCCAATGTTTTGACCAATGACATACCTATTGTTCCTTCTGGATCAAACGAGTAAACTATCAGTAGTAAATATATGGACTCATATGGAACAGTTAATTCTGATGACTCTAAATCTATTACAAAAATTAAAGAAAATGATTACAACCGAGGAAAGAAATCACCTTATTGAAAGATAATGATTATCTCTATAAAAATTATATTCTTAATGGAATTGCAATTGATATATATGCTTATTACAGTAGGTGCAATAATCCAAAACAAGATTGGGAGGCCTTGAAAAAATTATGATACGAAAAAGGCTGGAGGAAAGAAGTATGTTGTTAGTCGTTATCCGAATTATGAAATGGTTGATGAAATGTCCATGGAGGCTCAATATCAAGAAATTCAAAATATTTCTCATGAGATCTTCATTGAAGGTATGTTTTTATATGAACAATTTGAAGTTGCTTTTATTATTGACAAATTATCTCCAAGTTTGAAAGATTTTAAAATTTTGTTTCGCCGCAAAAAAACAAAAGAATTTGTAATTGAGATTCTGATTATTTTTCTTCGAAATGAAGAAGAAGCTTAGAGACAAGATCAAAAAGAAAATGTTTTGGTTGTTTCAAACAGCAAAATTAAATTTTGTACGGCTCTAAAGCCATTTGGCAAACCACTAAATAATCAAAATTGTAGTGTTGTGAATCAGATTATGTACGAGAACCCATCAAGGGCCCTAATTACTCCAATAGCTAGGAAAGTCACTTTAAATGCTGACAACAAAAAATATAATTTTTATTAAACTTAAAAAGGGTTGCCAATGTTTTGACCAATGACATACCTATTGTTCCTTCTGGATCAAACGGGTAAACTATCAGTAGTAAATATATGGACTCATATGGAACAGTTAATTCTGATGACTCTAAATCTATTATAAAAATTAAAGAAAATGATTACAGCCGAGGAAAGAAATCACCTTATTGAAAGATAATGATTATCTCTATAAAAATTATATTCTTAATGGAATTGCAATTGATATATATGCTTATTACAGTAGGTGCAATAATCCAAAACAAGATTGGGAGGCCTTGAAAAAATTATGATACGAAAAAGGCTGGAGCAAAGAAGTATGTTGTTAGTCACTATCCGAAATATGAAATGGTTGATGAAAGGTCCATGGAGGCTCAATATCAAGAAATTCAAAATATTTCTCATGAGATCATCATTGAAGGTATGTTTTTATATGAACAATTTGAAGTTGCTTTTATTATTGACAAATTATCCCCTAGTATGAAAGATTTTAAAATTTTGTTTCGCCGCAAAAAACCAAAAGAATTTGTAATTGAGATTATGATTATTTTTCTTCGAAATGAAGAAGAATCTTAGAGAAAATATCAAAAAGAAAATGTCTTGGTTGTTTCAAACAACAAAATTAAATTTTGTACGGCTCTAAAGCCATTTGGCAAACCAAAAAATAATCAAAATTGTAGTGTTGTGAATCAGATTATGTACGAGAACCCTTCAAGGGCCCTAATTACTCCAATAGTTAGGAAAGTCACTTTAAATGCTGACAACAAAAAATATAATTTTTATTAAACCTAAAAAGGGTTGCCAATGTTTTGACCAATGACATACCTATTGTTCCTTCTGGATCAAACGAGTAAACTATCAGTAGTAAATATATGGACTCATATGGAACAGTTAATTCTGATGACTCTAAATCTATTATAAAAATTAAAGAAAATGATTACAGCCGAGGAAAGAAATCACCTTATTGAAAGATAATGATTATCTCTATAAAAATTATATTCTTAATGGAATTGCAATTGATATATATGCTTATTACAGTAGGTGCAATAATCCAAAACAAGATTGGGAGGCCTTGAAAAAATTATGATACGAAAAAGGCTGGAGCAAAGAAGTATGTTGTTAGTCACTATCCGAAATATGAAATGGTTGATGAAAGGTCCATGGAGGCTCAATATCAAGAAATTCAAAATATTTCTCATGATATCATCATTGAAGGTATGTTTTTACATGAACAATTTGAAGTTGCTTTTATTATTGACAAATTATCCCCTAGTTTGAAAGATTTTAAAATTTTGTTTCGCCGCAAAAAAACAAAAGAATTTGTAATTGAGATTATGATTATTTTTCTTCGAAATGAAGAAGAATCTTAGAGACAAGATCAAAAAGAAAATGTCTTGGTTATTTCAAACAACAAAATAAAATTTTGTACGGCTCTAAAGCCATTTGGCAAACCACTAAATAATCAAAATTGTAGTGTTGTGAATCAGATTATGTACGAGAACCCATCAAGGGCCCTAATTACTCCAATAGCTAGGAAAGTCACTTTAAATGCTGACAACAAAAAATATAATTTTTATTAAACTTAAAAAGGGTTGCCAATGTTTTGACCAATGACATACCTATTGTTCCTTCTGGATCAAACGAGTAAACTATCAGTAGTAAATATATGGACTCATATGGAACAGTTAATTCTGATGACTCTAAATCTATTACAAAAATTAAAGAAAATGATTACAACCGAGGAAAGAAATCACCTTATTGAAAGATAATGATTATCTCTATAAAAATTATATTCTTAATGGAATTGCAATTGATATATATGCTTATTACAGTAGGTGCAATAATCCAAAACAAGATTGGGAGGCCTTGAAAAAATTATGATACGAAAAAGGCTGGAGGAAAGAAGTATGTTGTTAGTCGTTATCCGAATTATGAAATGGTTGATGAAATGTCCATGGAGGCTCAATATCAAGAAATTCAAAATATTTCTCATGAGATCTTCATTGAAGGTATGTTTTTATATGAACAATTTGAAGTTGCTTTTATTATTGACAAATTATCTCCAAGTTTGAAAGATTTTAAAATTTTGTTTCGCCGCAAAAAAACAAAAGAATTTGTAATTGAGATTATGATTATTTTTCTTCGAAATGAAGAAGAAGCTTAGAGACAAGATCAAAAAGAAAATGTTTTGGTTGTTTCAAACAGCAAAATTAAATTTTGTACGGCTCTAAAGCCATTTGGCAAACCACTAAATAATCAAAATTGTAGTGTTGTGAATCAGATTATGTACGAGAACCCATCAAGGGCCCTAATTACTCCAATAGCTAGGAAAGTCACTTTAAATGCTGACAACAAAAAATATAATTTTTATTAAACTTAAAAAGGGTTGCCAATGTTTTGACCAATGACATACCTATTGTTCCTTCTGGATCAAACGAGTAAACTATCAGTAGTAAATATATGGACTCATATGGAACAGTTAATTCTGATGACTCTAAATCTATTATAAAAATTAAAGAAAATGATTACAGCCGAGGAAAGAAATCACCTTATTGAAAGATAATGATTATCTCTATAAAAATTATATTCTTAATGGAATTGCAATTGATATATATGCTTATTACAGTAGGTGCAATAATCCAAAACAAGATTGGGAGGCCTTGAAAAAATTATGATACGAAAAAGGCTGGAGCAAAGAAGTATGTTGTTAGTCACTATCCGAAATATGAAATGGTTGATGAAAGGTCCATGGAGGCTCAATATCAAGAAATTCAAAATATTTCTCATGAGATCATCATTGAAGGTATGTTTTTATATGAACAATTTGAAGTTGCTTTTATTATTGACAAATTATCCCCTAGTATGAAAGATTTTAAAATTTTGTTTCGCCGCAAAAAACCAAAAGAATTTGTAATTGAGATTATGATTATTTTTCTTCGAAATGAAGAAGAATCTTAGAGAAAATATCAAAAAGAAAATGTCTTGGTTGTTTCAAACAACAAAATTAAATTTTGTACGGCTCTAAAGCCATTTGGCAAACCACTAAATAATCAAAATTGTAGTGTTGTGAATCAGATTATGTACGAGAACCCTTCAAGGGCCCTAATTACTCCAATAGTTAGGAAAGTCACTTTAAATGCTGACAACAAAAAATATAATTTTTATTAAACCTAAAAAGGGTTGCCAATGTTTTGACCAATGACATACATATTGTTCCTTCTGGATCAAACGAGTAAACTATCAGTAGTAAATATATGGACTCATATGGAACAGTTAATTCTGATGACTCTAAATCTATTATAAAAATTAAAGAAAATGATTACAGCCGAGGAAAGAAATCACCTTATTGAAAGATAATGATTATCTCTATAAAAATTATATTCTTAATGGAATTGCAATTGATATATATGCTTATTACAGTAGGTGCAATAATCCAAAACAAGATTGGGAGGCCTTGAAAAAATTATGATACGAAAAAGGCTGGAGCAAAGAAGTATGTTGTTAGTCACTATCCGAAATATGAAATGGTTGATGAAAGGTCCATGGAGGCTCAATATCAAGAAATTCAAAATATTTCTCATGATATCATCATTGAAGGTATGTTTTTACATGAACAATTTGAAGTTGCTTTTATTATTGACAAATTATCCCCTAGTTTGAAAGATTTTAAAATTTTGTTTCGCCGCAAAAAAACAAAAGAATTTGTAATTGAGATTATGATTATTTTTCTTCGAAATGAAGAAGAATCTTAGAGACAAGATCAAAAAGAAAATGTCTTGGTTATTTCAAACAACAAAATAAAATTTTGTACGGCTCTAAAGCCATTTGGCAAACCACTAAATAATCAAAATTGTAGTGTTGTGAATCAGATTATGTACGAGAACCCTTCAAGGGCCCTAATTACTCCAATAGCTAGGAAAGTCACTTTAAATGCTGACAACAAAAAATATAATTTTTATTAAACTTAAAAAGGGTTGCCAATGTTTTGACCAATGACATACCTATTGTTCCTTCTGGATCAAACGAGTAAACTATCAGTAGTAAATATATGGACTCATATGGAACAGTTAATTCTGATGACTCTAAATCTATTATAAAAATTAAAGAAAATGATTACAGCCGAGGAAAGAAATCACCTTATTGAAAGATAATGATTATCTCTATAAAAATTATATTCTTAATGGAATTGCAATTGATATATATGCTTATTACAGTAGGTGCAATAATCCAAAACAAGATTGGGAGGCCTTGAAAAAATTATGATACGAAAAAGGCTGGAGGAAAGAAGTATGTTGTTAGTCGTTATCCGAATTATGAAATGGTTGATGAAATGTCCATGGAGGCTCAATATCAAGAAATTCAAAATATTTCTCATGAGATCTTCATTGAAGGTATGTTTTTATATGAACAATTTGAAGTTGCTTTTATTATTGACAAATTATCTCCAAGTTTGAAAGATTTTAAAATTTTGTTTCGCCGCAAAAAAACAAAAGAATTTGTAATTGAGATTATGATTATTTTTCTTCGAAATGAAGAAGAAGCTTAGAGACAAGATCAAAAAGAAAATGTTTTGGTTGTTTCAAACAGCAAAATTAAATTTTGTACGGCTCTAAAGCCATTTGGCAAACCACTAAATAATCAAAATTGTAGTGTTGTGAATCAGATTATGTACGAGAACCCATCAAGGGCCCTAATTACTCCAATAGCTAGGAAAGTCACTTTAAATGCTGACAACAAAAAATATAATTTTTATTAAACTTAAAAAGGGTTGCCAATGTTTTGACCAATGACATACCTATTGTTCCTTCTGGATCAAACGAGTAAACTATCAGTAGTAAATATATGGACTCATATGGAACAGTTAATTCTGATGACTCTAAATCTATTATAAAAATTAAAGAAAATGATTACAGCCGAGGAAAGAAATCACCTTATTGAAAGATAATGATTATCTCTATAAAAATTATATTCTTAATGGAATTGCAATTGATATATATGCTTATTACAGTAGGTGCAATAATCCAAAACAAGATTGGGAGGCCTTGAAAAAATTATGATACGAAAAAGGCTGGAGCAAAGAAGTATGTTGTTAGTCACTATCCGAAATATGAAATGGTTGATGAAAGGTCCATGGAGGCTCAATATCAAGAAATTCAAAATATTTCTCATGAGATCATCATTGAAGGTATGTTTTTATATGAACAATTTGAAGTTGCTTTTATTATTGACAAATTATCCCCTAGTATGAAAGATTTTAAAATTTTGTTTCGCCGCAAAAAACCAAAAGAATTTGTAATTGAGATTATGATTATTTTTCTTCGAAATGAAGAAGAATCTTAGAGAAAATATCAAAAAGAAAATGTCTTGGTTGTTTCAAACAACAAAATTAAATTTTGTACGGCTCTAAAGCCATTTGGCAAACCACTAAATAATCAAAATTGTAGTGTTGTGAATCAGATTATGTACGAGAACCCTTCAAGGGCCCTAATTACTCCAATAGTTAGGAAAGTCACTTTAAATGCTGACAACAAAAAATATAATTTTTATTAAACCTAAAAAGGGTTGCCAATGTTTTGACCAATGACATACATATTGTTCCTTCTGGATCAAACGAGTAAACTATCAGTAGTAAATATATGGACTCATATGGAACAGTTAATTCTGATGACTCTAAATCTATTATAAAAATTAAAGAAAATGATTACAGCCGAGGAAAGAAATCACCTTATTGAAAGATAATGATTATCTCTATAAAAATTATATTCTTAATGGAATTGCAATTGATATATATGCTTATTACAGTAGGTGCAATAATCCAAAACAAGATTGGGAGGCCTTGAAAAAATTATGATACGAAAAAGGCTGGAGCAAAGAAGTATGTTGTTAGTCACTATCCGAAATATGAAATGGTTGATGAAAGGTCCATGGAGGCTTAATATCAAGAAATTCAAAATATTTCTCATGATATCATCATTGAAGGTATGTTTTTACATGAACAATTTGAAGTTGCTTTTATTATTGACAAATTATCCCCTAGTTTGAAAGATTTTAAAATTTTGTTTCGCCGCAAAAAAACAAAAGAATTTGTAATTGAGATTATGATTATTTTTCTTCGAAATGAAGAAGAATCTTAGAGACAAGATCAAAAAGAAAATGTTTTGGTTATTTCAAACAACAAAATAAAATTTTGTACGGCTCTAAAGCCATTTGGCAAACCACTAAATAATCAAAATTGTAGTGTTGTGAATCAGATTATGTACGAGAACCCTTCAAGGGCCCTAATTACTCCAATAGCTAGGAAAGTCACTTTAAATGCTGACAACAAAAAATATAATTTTTATTAAACTTAAAAAGGGTTGCCAATGTTTTGACCAATGACATACCTATTGTTCCTTCTGGATCAAACGAGTAAACTATCAGTAGTAAATATATGGACTCATATGGAACAGTTAATTCTGATGACTCTAAATCTATTATAAAAATTAAAGAAAATGATTACAGCCGAGGAAAGAAATCACCTTATTGAAAGATAATGATTATCTCTATAAAAATTATATTCTTAATGGAATTGCAATTGATATATATGCTTATTACAGAAGATGCAATAATCCAAAACAAGATTGGGAGGCCTTGAAAAAATTATGATACGAAAAAGGCTGGAGCAAAGAAGTATGTTGTTAGTCGCTATCCGAAGTATGAAATGGTTGATGAAAGGTCCATGGAGGCTCAATATCAAGAAATTCAAAATATTTCTCATGAGATCATCATTGAAGGTATGTTTTTACATGAACAATTTGAAGTTGCTTTTATTATTGACAAATTATCCCCTAGTTTGAAAGATTTTAAAATTTTGTTTCGTCGCAAAAAAACAAAAGAATTTGTAATTGAGATTATGATTATTTTTCTTCGAAATGAAGAAGAATCTTAGAGACAAGATCAAAGAGAAAATGTCTTGGTTGTTTCAAACAACAAAATTAAATTTTGTACGGCTTTAAAGCCATTTGGCAAACCACTAAATAATCAAAATTGTAGTGTTGTGAATCAGATTATGTACGAGAACCCATCAAGGGCCCTAATTACTCCAATAGCTAGGAAAGTCACTTTAAATGCTGACAACAAAAAATATAATTTTTATTAAACTTAAAAAGGGTTGCCAATGTTTTGACCAATGACATACCTATTGTTCCTTCTGGATCAAACGAGTAAACTATCAGTAGTAAATATATGGACTCATATGGAACAGTTAATTCTGATGACTCTAAATCTATTACAAAAATTAAAGAAAATGATTACAACCGAGGAAAGAAATCACCTTATTGAAAGATAATGATTATCTCTATAAAAATTATATTCTTAATGGAATTGCAATTGATATATATGCTTATTACAGTAGGTGCAATAATCCAAAACAAGATTGGGAGGCCTTGAAAAAATTATGATACGAAAAAGGCTGGAGGAAAGAAGTATGTTGTTAGTCGTTATCCGAATTATGAAATGGTTGATGAAATGTCCATGGAGGCTCAATATCAAGAAATTCAAAATATTTCTCATGAGATCTTCATCGAAGGTATGTTTTTATATGAACAATTTGAAGTTGCTTTTATTATTGACAAATTATCTCCAAGTTTGAAAGATTTTAAAATTTTGTTTCGCCGCAAAAAAACAAAAGAATTTGTAATTGAGATTATGATTATTTTTCTTCGAAATGAAGAAGAAGCTTAGAGACAAGATCAAAAAGAAAATGTTTTGGTTGTTTCAAACAGCAAAATTAAATTTTGTACGGCTCTAAAGCCATTTGGCAAACCACTAAATAATCAAATTTGTAGTGTTGTGAATCAGATTATGTACGAGAACCCATCAAGGGCCCTAATTACTCCAATAGCTAGGAAAGTCACTTTAAATGCTGACAACAAAAAATATAATTTTTATTAAACTTAAAAAGGGTTGCCAATGTTTTGACCAATGACATACCTATTGTTCCTTCTGGATCAAACGAGTAAACTATCAGTAGTAAATATATGGACTCATATGGAACAGTTAATTCTGATGACTCTAAATCTATTATAAAAATTAAATAAAATGATTACAGCCGAGGAAAGAAATCACCTTATTGAAAGATAATGATTATCTCTATAAAAATTATATTCTTAATGGAATTGCAATTGATATATATGCTTATTACAGTAGGTGCAATAATCCAAAACAAGATTGGGAGGCCTTGAAAAAATTATGATACGAAAAAGGCTGGAGCAAAGAAGTATGTTGTTAGTCACTATCCGAAATATGAAATGGTTGATGAAAGGTCCATGGAGGCTCAATATCAAGAAATTCAAAATATTTCTCATGAGATCATCATTGAAGGTATGTTTTTATATGAACAATTTGAAGTTGCTTTTATTATTGACAAATTATCCCCTAGTATGAAAGATTTTAAAATTTTGTTTCGCCGCAAAAAACCAAAAGAATTTGTAATTGAGATTATGATTATTTTTCTTCGAAATGAAGAAGAATCTTAGAGAAAAGATCAAAAAGAAAATGTCTTGGTTGTTTCAAACAACAAAATTAAATTTTGTACGGCTCTAAAGCCATTTGGCAAACCACTAAATAATCAAAATTGTAGTGTTGTGAATCAGATTATGTACGAGAACCCTTCAAGGGCCCTAATTACTCCAATAGTTAGGAAAGTCACTTTAAATGCTGACAACAAAAAATATAATTTTTATTAAACCTAAAAAGGGTTGCCAATGTTTTGACCAATGACATACCTTTTGTTCCTTCTGGATCAAACGAGTAAACTATCAGTAGTAAATATATGGACTCATATGGAACAGTTAATTCTGATGACTCTAAATCTATTATAAAAATTAAAGAAAATGATTACAGCCGAGGAAAGAAATCACCTTATTGAAAGATAATGATTATCTCTATAAAAATTATATTCTTAATGGAATTGCAATTGATATATATGCTTATTATAGTAGGTGCAATAATCCAAAACAAGATTGGGAGGCCTTGAAAAAATTATGATACGAAAAAGGCTGGAGCAAAGAAGTATGTTGTTAGTCACTATCCGAAATATGAAATGGTTGATGAAAGGTCCATGGAGGCTCAATATCAATAAATTCAAAATATTTCTCATGAGATCATCATTGAAGGTATGTTTTTACATGAACAATTTGAAGTTGCTTTTATTATTGACAAATTATCCCCTAGTTTGAAAGATTTTAAAATTTGTTTCGCCGCAAAAAAACAAAAGAATTTGTAATTGAGATTATGATTATTTTTCTTCGAAATGAAGAAGAATCTTAGAGACAAGATCAAAAAGAAAATGTCTTGGTTATTTCAAACAACAAAATAAAATTTTGTACGGCTCTAAAGCCATTTGGCAAACCACTAAATAATCAAAATTGTAGTGTTGTGAATCAGATTATGTACGAGAACCCTTCAAGGGCCCTAATTACTCCAATAGCTAGGAAAGTCACTTTAAATGGTGACAACAAAAAATATAATTTTTATTAAACTTAAAAAGGGTTGCCAATGTTTTGACCAATGACATACCTATTGTTCCTTCTGGATCAAACGAGTAAACTATCAGTAGTAAATATATGGACTCATATGGAACAGTTAATTCTGATGACTCTAAATCTATTATAAAAATTAAAGAAAATGATTACAGCCGAGGAAAGAAATCACCTTATTGAAAGATAATGATTATCTCTATAAAAATTATATTCTTAATGGAATTGCAATTGATATATATGCTTATTACAGAAGATGCAATAATCCAAAACAAGATTGGGAGGCCTTGAAAAAATTATGATACGAAAAAGGCTGGAGCAAAGAAGTATGTTGTTAGTCGCTATCCGAAGTATGAAATGGTTGATGAAAGGTCCATGGAGGCTCAATATCAAGAAATTCAAAATATTTCTCATGAGATCATCATTGAAGGTATGTTTTTACATGAACAATTTGAAGTTGCTTTTATTATTGACAAATTATCCCCTAGTTTGAAAGATTTTAAAATTTTGTTTCGTCGCAAAAAAACAAAAGAATTTGTAATTGAGATTATGATTATTTTTCTTCGAAATGAAGAAGAATCTTAGAGACAAGATCAAAGAGAAAATGTCTTGGTTGTTTCAAACAACAAAATTAAATTTTGTACTGCTTTAAAGCCATTTGGCAAACCACTAAATAATCAAAATTGTAGTGTTGTGAATCAGATTATGTACGAGAACCCATCAAGGGCCCTAATTACTCCAATAGCTAGGAAAGTCACTTTAAATGCTGACAACAAAAAATATAATTTTTATTAAACTTAAAAAGGGTTGCCAATGTTTTGACCAATGACATACCTATTGTTCCTTCTGGATCAAACGAGTAAACTATCAGTAGTAAATATATGGACTCATATGGAACAGTTAATTCTGATGACTCTAAATCTATTACAAAAATTAAAGAAAATGATTACAACCGAGGAAAGAAATCACCTTATTGAAAGATAATGATTATCTCTATAAAAATTATATTCTTAATGGAATTGCAATTGATATATATGCTTATTACAGTAGGTGCAATAATCCAAAACAAGATTGGGAGGCCTTGAAAAAATTATGATACGAAAAAGGCTGGAGGAAAGAAGTATGTTGTTAGTCGTTATCCGAATTATGAAATGGTTGATGAAATGTCCATGGAGGCTCAATATCAAGAAATTCAAAATATTTCTCATGAGATCTTCATTGAAGGTATGTTTTTATATGAACAATTTGAAGTTGCTTTTATTATTGACAAATTATCTCCAAGTTTGAAAGATTTTAAAATTTTGTTTCGCCGCAAAAAAACAAAAGAATTTGTAATTGAGATTATGATTATTTTTCTTCGAAATGAAGAAGAAGCTTAGAGACAAGATCAAAAAGAAAATGTTTTGGTTGTTTCAAACAGCAAAATTAAATTTTGTACGGCTCTAAAGCCATTTGGCAAACCACTAAATAATCAAAATTGTAGTGTTGTGAATCAGATTATGTACGAGAACCCATCAAGGGCCCTAATTACTCCAATAGCTAGGAAAGTCACTTTAAATGCTGACAACAAAAAATATAATTTTTATTAAACTTAAAAAGGGTTGCCAATGTTTTGACCAATGACATACCTATTGTTCCTTCTGGATCAAACGAGTAAACTATCAGTAGTAAATATATGGACTCATATGGAACAGTTAATTCTGATGACTCTAAATCTATTATAAAAATTAAAGAAAATGATTACAGCCGAGGAAAGAAATCAGCTTATTGAAAGATAATGATTATCTCTATAAAAATTATATTCTTAATGGAATTGCAATTGATATATATGCTTATTACAGTAGGTGCAATAATCCAAAACAAGATTGGGAGGCCTTGAAAAAATTATGATACGAAAAAGGCTGGAGCAAAGAAGTATGTTGTTAGTCATTATCCGAAATATGAAATGGTTGATGAAAGGTCCATGGAGGCTCAATATCAAGAAATTCAAAATATTTCTCATGAGATCATCATTGAAGGTATGTTTTTATATGAACAATTTGAAGTTGCTTTTATTATTGACAAATTATCCCCTAGTATGAAAGATTTTAAAATTTTGTTTCGCCGCAAAAAACCAAAAGAATTTGTAATTGAGATTATGATTATTTTTCTTCGAAATGAAGAAGAATCTTAGAGAAAAGATCAAAAAGAAAATGTCTTGGTTGTTTCAAACAACAAAATTAAATTTTGTACGGCTCTAAAGCCATTTGGCAAACCACTAAATAATCAAAATTGTAGTGTTGTGAATCAGATTATGTACGAGAACCCTTCAAGGGCCCTAATTACTCCAATAGTTAGGAAAGTCACTTTAAATGCTGACAACAAAAAATATAATTTTTATTAAACCTAAAAAGGGTTGCCAATGTTTTGACCAATGACATACCTTTTGTTCCTTCTGGATCAAACGAGTAAACTATCAGTAGTAAATATATGGACTCATATGGAACAGTTAATTCTGATGACTCTAAATCTATTATAAAAATTAAAGAAAATGATTACAGCCGAGGAAAAAAATCACCTTATTGAAAGTTAATGATTATCTCTATAAAAATTATATTCTTAATGGAATTGCAATTGATATATATGCTTATTATAGTAGGTGCAATAATCCAAAACAAGATTGGGAGGCCTTGAAAAAATTATGATACGAAAAAGGCTGGAGCAAAGAAGTATGTTGTTAGTCACTATCCGAAATATGAAATGGTTGATGAAAGGTCCATGGAGGCTCAATATCAATAAATTCAAAATATTTCTCATGAGATCATCATTGAAGGTATGTTTTTACATGAACAATTTGAAGTTGCTTTTATTATTGACAAATTATCCCCTAGTTTGAAAGATTTTAAAATTTTGTTTCGCCGCAAAAAAACAAAAGAATTTGTAATTGAGATTATGATTATTTTTCTTCGAAATGAAGAAGAATCTTAGAGACAAGATCAAAAAGAAAATTTCTTGGTTATTTCAAACAACAAAATAAAATTTTGTACGGCTCTAAAGCCATTTGGCAAACCACTAAATAATCAAAATTGTAGTGTTGTGAATCAGATTATGTACGAGAACCCTTCAAGGGCCCTAATTACTCCAATAGCTAGGAAAGTCACTTTAAATGCTGACAACAAAAAATATAATTTTTATTAAACTTAAAAAGGGTTGCCAATGTTTTGGCCAATGACATACCTATTGTTCCTTCTGGATCAAACGAGTAAACTATCAGTAGTAAATATATGGACTCATATGGAACAGTTAATTCTGATGACTCTAAATCTATTATAAAAATTAAAGAAAATGATTACAGCCGAGGAAAGAAATCACCTTATTGAAAGATAATGATTATCTCTATAAAAATTATATTCTTAATGGAATTGCAATTGATATATATGCTTATTACAGAAGGTGCAATAATCCAAAACAAGATTGGGAGGCCTTGAAAAAATTATGATACGAAAAAGGCTGGAGCAAAGAAGTATGTTGTTAGTCGCTATCCGAAGTATGAAATGGTTGATGAAAGGTCCATGGAGGCTCAATATCAAGAAATTCAAAATATTTCTCATGAGATCATCATTGAAGGTATGTTTTTACATGAACAATTTGAAGTTGCTTTTATTATTGACAAATTATCCCCTAGTTTGAAAGATTTTAAAATTTTGTTTCGTCGCAAAAAAACAAAAGAATTTGTAATTGAGATTATGATTATTTTTCTTCGAAATGAAGAAGAATCTTAGAGACAAGATCAAAGAGAAAATGTCTTGGTTGTTTCAAACAACAAAATTAAATTTTGTACGGCTTTAAAGCCATTTGGCAAACCACTAAATAATCAAAATTGTAGTGTTGTGAATCAGATTATGTACGAGAACCCTTCAAGGGCCCTAATTACTCCAATAGCAAGGAAAGTCACTTTAAATGCTGACAACAAAAAATATAATTTTTATTAAACTTAAAAAGGGTTGCCAATGTTTTGACCAATGACATACCTATTGTTCCTTCTGGATCAAACGAGTAAACTATCAGTAGTAAATATATGGACTCATATGGAACAGTTAATTCTGATGACTCTAAATCTATTATAAAAATTAAAGAAAATGATTGCAGCCGAGGAAAGAAATCACCTTATTGAAAGATAATGATTATCTCTATAAAAATTATATTCTTAATGGAATTGCAATTGATATATATGCTTATTACAGTAGGTGCAATAATCCAAAACAAGATTGGGAGGCCTTGAAAAAATTATGATACGAAAAAGTCTGGAGCAAAGAAGTATGTTGTTAGTCACTATCCGAAATATGAAATGGTTGATGAAAGGTCCATGGAGGCTCAATATCAAGAAATTCAAAATATTTCTCATGAGATCATCATTGAAGGTATGTTTTTATATGAACAATTTGAAGTTGCTTTTATTATTGACAAATTATCCCCTAGTTTGAAAGAGTTTAAAATTTTGTTTCGCCGCAAAAAAACAAAAGAATTTGTAATTGAGATTATGATTATTTTTCTTCGAAATGAAGAAGAATCTTAGAGAAAAGATCAAAAAGAAAATGTCTTGGTTGTTTCTAACAACAAAATTAAATTTTGTACGGCTCTAAAGCCATTTGGCAAACCACTAAATAATCAAAATTGTAGTGTTGTGAATTAGATTATGTACGAGAACCCTTCAAGGGCCCTAATTACTCCAATAGTTAGGAAAGTCACTTTAAATGCTGACAACAAAAAATATAATTTTTATTAAACCTAAAAAGGGTTGCCAATGTTTTGACCAATGACATACCTATTGTTCCTTCTGGATCAAACGAGTAAACTATCAGTAGTAAATATATGGACTCATATGGAACAGTTAATTCTGATGACTCTAAATCTATTATAAAAATTAAAGAAAATGATTACAGCCGAGGAAAGAAATCACCTTATTGAAAGATAATGATTATCTCTATAAAAATTATATTCTTAATGGAATTGCAATTGATATATATGCTTATTACAGAAGGTGCAATAATCCAAAACAAGATTGGGAGGCCTTGAAAAAATTATGATACCAAAAAGGCTGGAGCAAAGAAGTATGTTGTTAGTCGCTATCCGAAGTATGAAATGGTTGATGAAAGGTCCATGGAGGCTCAATATCAAGAAATTCAAAATATTTCTCATGAGATCATCATTGAAGGTATGTTTTTACATGAACAATTTGAAGTTGCTTTTATTATTGACAAATTATCCCCTAGTTTGAAAGATTTTAAAATTTTGTTTCGTCGCAAAAAAACAAAAGAATTTGTAATTGAGATTATGATTATTTTTCTTCGAAATGAAGAAGAATCTTAGAGACAAGATCAAAGAGAAAATGTCTTGGTTGTTTCAAACAACAAAATTAAATTTTGTACGGCTTTAAAGCCATTTGGCAAACCACTAAATAATCAAAATTGTAGTGTTGTGAATCAGATTATGTACGAGAACCCTTCAAGGGCCCTAATTACTCCAATAGCAAGGAAAGTCACTTTAAATGCTGACAACAAAAAATATAATTTTTATTAAACTTAAAAAGGGTTGCCAATGTTTTGACCAATGACATACCTATTGTTCCTTCTGGATCAAACGAGTAAACTATCAGTAGTAAATATATGGACTCATATGGAACAGTTAATTCTGATGACTCTAAATCTATTATAAAAATTAAAGAAAATGATTGCAGCCGAGGAAATAAATCACCTTATTGAAAGATAATGATTATCTCTATAAAAATTATATTCTTAATAGAATTGCAATTGATATATATGCTTATTACAGTAGGTGCAATAATCCAAAACAAGATTGGGAGGCCTTGAAAAAATTATGATACGAAAAAGTCTGGAGCAAAGAAGTATGTTGTTAGTCACTATCCGAAATATGAAATGGTTGATGAAAGGTCCATGGAGGCTCAATATCAAGAAATTCAAAATATTTCTCATGAGATCATCATTGAAGGTATGTTTTTATATGAACAATTTGAAGTTGCTTTTATTATTGACAAATTATCCCCTAGTTTGAAAGAGTTTAAAATTTTGTTTCGCCGCAAAAAAACAAAAGAATTTGTAATTGAGATTATGATTATTTTTCTTCGAAATGAAGAAGAATCTTAGAGAAAAGATCAAAAAGAAAATGTCTTGGTTGTTTCTAACAACAAAATTAAATTTTGTACGGCTCTAAAGCCATTTGGCAAACCACTAAATAATCAAAATTGTAGTGTTGTGAATTAGATTATGTACGAGAACCCTTCAAGGGCCCTAATTACTCCAATAGTTAGGAAAGTCACTTTAAATGCTGACAACAAAAAATATAATTTTTATTAAACCTAAAAAGGGTTGCCAATGTTTTGACCAATGACATACCTATTGTTCCTTCTGGATCAAACGAGTAAACTATCAGTAGTAAATATATGGACTCATATGGAACAGTTAATTCTGATGACTCTAAATCTATTATAAAAATTAAAGAAAATGATTACAGCCGAGGAAAGAAATCACCTTATTGAAAGATAATGATTATCTCTATAAAAATTATATTCTTAATGGAATTGCAATTGATATATATGCTTATTACAGAAGGTGCAATAATCCAAAACAAGATTGGGAGGCCTTGAAAAAATTATGATACCAAAAAGGCTGGAGCAAAGAAGTATGTTGTTAGTCGCTATCCGAAGTATGAAATGGTTGATGAAAGGTCCATGGAGGCTCAATATCAAGAAATTCAAAATATTTCTCATGAGATCATCATTGAAGGTATGTTTTTACATGAACAATTTGAAGTTGCTTTTATTATTGACAAATTATCCCCTAGTTTGAAAGATTTTAAAATTTTGTTTCGTCGCAAAAAAACAAAAGAATTTGTAATTGAGATTATGATTATTTTTCTTCGAAATGAAGAAGAATCTTAGAGACAAGATCAAAGAGAAAATGTCTTGGTTGTTTCAAACAACAAAATTAAATTTTGTACGGCTTTAAAGCCATTTGGCAAACCACTAAATAATCAAAATTGTAGTGTTGTGAATCAGATTATGTACGAGAACCCTTCAAGGGCCCTAATTACTCCAATAGCAAGGAAAGTCACTTTAAATGCTGACAACAAAAAATATAATTTTTATTAAACTTAAAAAGGGTTGCCAATGTTTTGACCAATGACATACCTATTGTTCCTTCTGGATCAAACGAGTAAACTATCAGTAGTAAATATATGGACTCATATGGAACAGTTAATTCTGATGACTCTAAATCTATTATAAAAATTAAAGAAAATGATTGCAGCCGAGGAAAGAAATCACCTTATTGAAAGATAATGATTATCTCTATAAAAATTATATTCTTAATAGAATTGCAATTGATATATATGCTTATTACAGTAGGTGCAATAATCCAAAACAAGATTGGGAGGCCTTGAAAAAATTATGATACGAAAAAGTCTGGAGCAAAGAAGTATGTTGTTAGTCACTATCCGAAATATGAAATGGTTGATGAAAGGTCCATGGAGGCTCAATATCAAGAAATTCAAAATATTTCTCATGAGATCATCATTGAAGGTATGTTTTTATATGAACAATTTGAAGTTGCTTTTATTATTGACAAATTATCCCCTAGTTTGAAAGAGTTTAAAATTTTGTTTCGCCGCAAAAAAACAAAAGAATTTGTAATTGAGATTATGATTATTTTTCTTCGAAATGAAGAAGAATCTTAGAGAAAAGATCAAAAAGAAAATGTCTTGGTTGTTTCTAACAACAAAATTAAATTTTGTACGGCTCTAAAGCCATTTGGCAAACCACTAAATAATCAAAATTGTAGTGTTGTGAATTAGATTATGTACGAGAACCCTTCAAGGGCCCTAATTACTCCAATAGTTAGGAAAGTCACTTTAAATGCTGACAACAAAAAATATAATTTTTATTAAACCTAAAAAGGGTTGCCAATGTTTTGACCAATGACATACCTATTGTTCCTTCTGGATCAAACGAGTAAACTATCAGTAGTAAATATATGGACTCATATGGAACAGTTAATTCTGATGACTCTAAATCTATTATAAAAATTAAAGAAAATGATTACAGCCGAGGAAAGAAATCACCTTATTGAAAGATAATGATTATCTCTATAAAAATTATATTCTTAATGGAATTGCAATTGATATATATGCTTATTACAGTAGGTGCAATAATCCAAAACAAGATTGGGAGGCCTTGAAAAAATTATGATACGAAAAAGGCTGGAGCAAAGAAGTATGTTGTTAGTCACTATCCGAAATATGAAATGGTTGATGAAAGGTCCATGGAGGCTCAATATCAAGAAATTCAAAATATTTCTCATGAGATCATCATTGAAGGTATGTTTTTACATGAACAATTTGAAGTTGCTTTTATTATTGACAAATTATCCCCTAGTTTGAAAGATTTTAAAATTTTGTTTCGCCGCAAAAAAACAAAAGAATTTGTAATTGAGATTCTGATTATTTTTCTTCGAAATGAAGAAGAATCTTAGAGACAAGATCAAAAAGAAAATGTCTTGGTTATTTCAAACAACAAAATTAAATTTTGTACGGCTCTAAAGCCATTTGGCAAACCACTAAATAATCAAAATTGTAGTGTTGTGAATCAGATTATGTACGAGAACCCTTCAAGGGCCCTAATTACTCCAATAGCTAGGAAAGTCACTTTAAATGCTGACAACAAAAAATATAATTTTTATTAAACTTAAAAAGGGTTGCCAATGTTTTGACCAATGACATACCTATTGTTCCTTCTGGATCAAACGAGTAAACTATCAGTAGTAAATATATGGACTCATATGGAACAGTTAATTCTGATGACTCTAAATCTATTATAAAAATTAAAGAAAATGATTGCAGCCGAGGAAAGAAATCACCTTATTGAAAGATAATGATTATCTCTATAAAAATTATATTCTTAATAGAATTGCAATTGATATATATGCTTATTACAGTAGGTGCAATAATCCAAAACAAGATTGGGAGGCCTTGAAAAAATTATGATACGAAAAAGGCTGGAGCAAAGAAGTATGTTGTTAGTCACTATCCGAAATATGAAATGGTTGATGAAAGGTCCATGGAGGCTCAATATCAAGAAATTCAAAATATTTCTCATGAGATCATCATTGAAGGTATGTTTTTACATGAACAATTTGAAGTTGCTTTTATTATTGACAAATTATCCCCTAGTTTGAAAGATTTTAAAATTTTGTTTCGCCGCAAAAAAACAAAAGAATTTGTAATTGAGATTCTGATTATTTTTCTTCGAAATGAAGAAGAATCTTAGAGACAAGATCAAAAAGAAAATGTCTTGGTTATTTCAAACAACAAAATTAAATTTTGTACGGCTCTAAAGCCATTTGGCAAACCACTAAATAATCAAAATTGTAGTGTTGTGAATCAGATTATGTACGAGAACCCTTCAAGGGCCCTAATTACTCCAATAGCTAGGAAAGTCACTTTAAATGCTGACAACAAAAAATATAATTTTTATTAAACTTAAAAAGGGTTGCCAATGTTTTGACCAATGACATACCTATTGTTCCTTCTGGATCAAACGAGTAAACTATCAGTAGTAAATATATGGACTCATATGGAACAGTTAATTCTGATGACTCTAAATCTATTATAAAAATTAAAGAAAATGATTGCAGCCGAGGAAAGAAATCACCTTATTGAAAGATAATGATTATCTCTATAAAAATTATATTCTTAATAGAATTGCAATTGATATATATGCTTATTACAGTAGGTGCAATAATCCAAAACAAGATTGGGAGGCCTTGAAAAAATTATGATACGAAAAAGGCTGGAGCAAAGAAGTATGTTGTTAGTCACTATCCGAAATATGAAATGGTTGATGAAAGGTCCATGGAGGCTCAATATCAAGAAATTCAAAATATTTCTCATGAGATCATCATTGAAGGTATGTTTTTACATGAACAATTTGAAGTTGCTTTTATTATTGACAAATTATCCCCTAGTTTGAAAGATTTTAAAATTTTGTTTCGCCGCAAAAAAACAAAAGAATTTGTAATTGAGATTCTGATTATTTTTCTTCGAAATGAAGAAGAATCTTAGAGACAAGATCAAAAAGAAAATGTCTTGGTTATTTCAAACAACAAAATTAAATTTTGTACGGCTCTAAAGCCATTTGGCAAACCACTAAATAATCAAAATTGTAGTGTTGTGAATCAGATTATGTACGAGAACCCTTCAAGGGCCCTAATTACTCCAATAGCTAGGAAAGTCACTTTAAATGCTGACAACAAAAAATATAATTTTTATTAAACTTAAAAAGGGTTGCCAATGTTTTGACCAATGACATACCTATTGTTCCTTCTGGATCAAACGAGTAAACTATCAGTAGTAAATATATGGACTCATATGGAACAGTTAATTCTGATGACTCTAAATCTATTATAAAAATTAAAGAAAATGATTACAGCCGAGGAAAGAAATCACCTTATTGAAAGATAATGATTATCTCTATAAAAATTATATTCTTAATGGAATTGCAATTGATATATATGCTTATTACAGAAGGTGCAATAATCCAAAACAAGATTGGGAGGCCTTGAAAAAATTATGATACGAAAAAGGCTGGAGCAAAGAAGTATGTTGTTAGTCGCTATCCGAAGTATGAAATGGTTGATGAAAGGTCCATGGAGGCTCAATATCAAGAAATTCAAAATATTTCTCATGAGATCATCATTGAAGGTATGTTTTTACATGAACAATTTGAAGTTGCTTTTATTATTGACAAATTATCCCTTAGTTTGAAAGATTTTAAAATTTTGTTTCGTCGCAAAAAAACAAAAGAATTTGTAATTGAGATTATGATTATTTTTCTTAGAAATGAAGAAGAATCTTAGAGACAAGATCAAAGAGAAAATGTCTTGGTTGTTTCAAACAACAAAATTAAATTTTGTACGGCTTTAAAGCCATTTGGCAAACCACTAAATAATCAAAATTGTAGTGTTGTGAATCAGATTATGTACGAGAACCCTTCAAGGGCCCTAATTACTCCAATAGCAAGGAAAGTCACTTTAAATGCTGACAACAAAAAATATAATTTTTATTAAACTTAAAAAGGGTTGCCAATGTTTTGACCAATGACATACCTATTGTTCCTTCTGGATCAAACGAGTAAACTATCAGTAGTAAATATATGGACTCATATGGAACAGTTAATTCTGATGACTCTAAATCTATTATAAAAATTAAAGAAAATGATTACAGCCGAGGAAAGAAATCACCTTATTGAAAGATAATGATTATCTCTATAAAAATTATATTCTTAATGGAATTGCAATTGATATATATGCTTATTACAGTAGGTGCAATAATCCAAAACAAGATTGGGAGGCCTTGAAAAAATTATGATACGAAAAAGGCTGGAGCAAAGAAGTATGTTGTTAGTCACTATCCGAAATATGAAATGGTTGATGAAAGGTCCATGGAGGCTCAATATCAAGAAATTCAAAATATTTCTCATGAGATCATCATTGAAGGTATGTTTTTATATGAACAATTTGAAGTTACTTTTATTATTGACAAATTATCCCCTAGTTTGAAAGATTTTAAAATTTTGTTTCGCCGCAAAAAAACAAAAGAATTTGTAATTGAGATTATGATTATTTTTCTTCGAAATGAAGAAGAATCTTAGAGACAAGATCAAAGAGAAAATGTCTTGGTTGTTTCAAACAACAAAATTAAATTTTGTACGGCTTTAAAGCCATTTGGCAAACCACTAAATAATCAAAATTGTAGTGTTGTGAATCAGATTATGTACGAGAACCCTTCAAGGGCCCTAATTACTCCAATAGCAAGGAAAGTCACTTTAAATGCTGACAACAAAAAATATAATTTTTATTAAACTTAAAAAGGGTTGCCAATGTTTTGACCAATGACATACCTATTGTTCCTTCTGGATCAAACGAGTAAACTATCAGTAGTAAATATATGGACTCATATGGAACAGTTAATTCTGATGACTCTAAATCTATTATAAAAATTAAAGAAAATGATTACAGCCGAGGAAAGAAATCACCTTATTGAAAGATAATGATTATCTCTATAAAAATTATATTCTTAATGGAATTGCAATTGATATATATGCTTATTACAGTAGGTGCAATAATCCAAAACAAGATTGGGAGGCCTTGAAAAAATTATGATACGAAAAAGGCTGGAGCAAAGAAGTATGTTGTTAGTCACTATCCGAAATATGAAATGGTTGATGAAAGGTCCATGGAGGCTCAATATCAAGAAATTCAAAATATTTCTCATGAGATCATCATTGAAGGTATGTTTTTACATGAACAATTTGAAGTTGCTTTTATTATTGACAAATTATCCCCTAGTTTGAAAGATTTTAAAATTTTGTTTCGCCGCAAAAAAACAAAAGAATTTGTAATTGAGATTATGATTATTTTTCTTCGAAATGAAGAAGAATCTTAGAGACAAGATCAAAAAGAAAATGTCTTGGTTATTTCAAACAACAAAATTAAATTTTCTACGGCTCTAAAGCCATTTGGCAAACCACTAAATAATCAAAATTGTAGTGTTGTGAATCAGATTATGTACGAGAACCCTTCAAGGGCCCTAATTACTCCAATAGCTAGGAAAGTCACTTTAAATGCTGACAACAAAAAATATAATTTTTATTAAACTTAAAAAGGGTTGCCAATGTTTTGACCAATGACATACCTATTGTTCCTTCTGGATCAAACGAGTAAACTATCAGTAGTAAATATATGGACTCATATGGAACAGTTAATTCTGATGACTCTAAATCTATTATAAAAATTAAAGAAAATGATTACAGCCGAGGAAAGAAATCACCTTATTGAAAGATAATGATTATCTCTATAAAAATTATATTCTTAATGGAATTGCAATTGATATATATGCTTATTACAGAAGGTGCAATAATCCAAAACAAGATTGGGAGGCCTTGAAAAAATTATGATACGAAAAAGGCTGGAGCAAAGAAGTATGTTGTTAGTCGCTATCCGAAGTATGAAATGGTTGATGAAAGGTCCATGGAGGCTCAATATCAAGAAATTCAAAATATTTCTCATGAGATCATCATTGAAGGTATGTTTTTACATGAACAATTTGAAGTTGCTTTTATTATTGACAAATTATCCCCTAGTTTGAAAGATTTTAAAATTTTGTTTCGCTGCAAAAAAACAAAAGAATTTGTAATTGAGATTATGATTATTTTTCTTCGAAATGAAGAAGAATCTTAGAAAAAGATCAAAAAGAAAATGTCTTGGTTGTTTCAAACAACAAAATAAAATTTTGTACGGCTCTAAAGCCATTTGGCAAACCACTAAATAATCAAAATTGTAGTGTTGTGAATTAGATTATGTACGAGAACCCTTCAACGGCCCTAATTACTCCAATAGTTAGGAAAGTCACTTTAAATGCTGACAACAAAAAATATAATTTTTATTAAACCTAAAAAGGGTTGCCAATGTTTTGACCAATGACATACCTATTGTTCCTTCTGGATCAAACGAGTAAACTATCAGTAGTAAATATATGGACTCATATGGAACAGTTAATTCTGATGACTCTAAATCTATTATAAAAATTAAAGAAAATGATTACAGCCGAGGAAAGAAATCACCTTATTGAAAGATAATGATTATCTCTATAAAAATTATATTCTTAATGGAATTGCAATTGATATATATGCTTATTACAGTAGGTGCAATAATCCAAAACAAGATTGGGAGGCCTTGAAAAAATTATGATACGAAAAAGGCTGGAGCAAAGAAGTATGTTGTTAGTCACTATCCGAAATATGAAATGGTTGATGAAAGGTCCATGGAGGCTCAATATCAAGAAATTCAAAATATTTCTCATGAGATCATCATTGAAGGTATGTTTTTATATGAACAATTTGAAGTTACTTTTATTATTGACAAATTATCCCCTAGTTTGAAAGATTTTAAAATTTTGTTTCGCCGCAAAAAAACAAAAGAATTTGTAATTGAGATTATGATTATTTTTCTTCGAAATGAAGAAGAATCTTAGAGACAAGATCAAAGAGAAAATGTCTTGGTTGTTTCAAACAACAAAATTAAATTTTGTACGGCTTTAAAGCCATTTGGCAAACCACTAAATAATCAAAATTGTAGTGTTGTGAATTAGATTATGTACGAGAACCCTTCAACGGCCCTAATTACTCCAATAGTTAGGAAAGTCACTTTAAATGCTGACAACAAAAAATATAATTTTTATTAAACCTAAAAAGGGTTGCCAATGTTTTGACCAATGACATACCTATTGTTCCTTCTGGATCAAACGAGTAAACTATCAGTAGTAAATATATGGACTCATATGGAACAGTTAATTCTGATGACTCTAAATCTATTATAAAAATTAAAGAAAATGATTACAGCCGAGGAAAGAAATCACCTTATTGAAAGATAATGATTATCTCTATAAAAATTATATTCTTAATGGAATTGCAATTGATATATATGCTTATTACAGTAGGTGCAATAATCCAAAACAAGATTGGGAGGCCTTGAAAAAATTATGATACGAAAAAGGCTGGAGCAAAGAAGTATGTTGTTAGTCACTATCCGAAATATGAAATGGTTGATGAAAGGTCCATGGAGGCTCAATATCAAGAAATTCAAAATATTTCTCATGAGATCATCATTGAAGGTATGTTTTTATATGAACAATTTGAAGTTACTTTTATTATTGACAAATTATCCCCTAGTTTGAAAGATTTTAAAATTTTGTTTCGCCGCAAAAAAACAAAAGAATTTGTAATTGAGATTATGATTATTTTTCTTCGAAATGAAGAAGAATCTTAGAGACAAGATCAAAGAGAAAATGTCTTGGTTGTTTCAAACAACAAAATTAAATTTTGTACGGCTTTAAAGCCATTTGGCAAACCACTAAATAATCAAAATTGTAGTGTTGTGAATCAGATTATGTACGAGAACCCTTCAAGGGCCCTAATTACTCCAATAGCAAGGAAAGTCACTTTAAATGCTGACAACAAAAAATATAATTTTTATTAAACTTAAAAAGGGTTGCCAATGTTTTGACCAATGACATACCTATTGTTCCTTCTGGATCAAACGAGTAAACTATCAGTAGTAAATATATGGACTCATATGGAACAGTTAATTCTGATGACTCTAAATCTATTATAAAAATTAAAGAAAATGATTACAGCCGAGGAAAGAAATCACCTTATTGAAAGATAATGATTATCTCTATAAAAATTATATTCTTAATGGAATTGCAATTGATATATATGCTTATTACAGTAGGTGCAATAATCCAAAACAAGATTGGGAGGCCTTGAAAAAATTATGATACGAAAAAGGCTGGAGCAAAGAAGTATGTTGTTAGTCACTATCCGAAATATGAAATGGTTGATGAAAGGTCCATGGAGGCTCAATATCAAGAAATTCAAAATATTTCTCATGAGATCATCATTGAAGGTATGTTTTTACATGAACAATTTGAAGTTGCTTTTATTATTGACAAATTATCCCCTAGTTTGAAAGATTTTAAAATTTTGTTTCGCCGCAAAAAAACAAAAGAATTTGTAATTGAGATTATGATTATTTTTCTTCGAAATGAAGAAGAATCTTAGAGACAAGATCAAAAAGAAAATGTCTTGGTTATTTCAAACAACAAAATTAAATTTTCTACGGCTCTAAAGCCATTTGGCAAACCACTAAATAATCAAAATTGTAGTGTTGTGAATCAGATTATGTACGAGAACCCTTCAAGGGCCCTAATTACTCCAATAGCTAGGAAAGTCACTTTAAATGCTGACAACAAAAAATATAATTTTTATTAAACTTAAAAAGGGTTGCCAATGTTTTGACCAATGACATACCTATTGTTCCTTCTGGATCAAACGAGTAAACTATCAGTAGTAAATATATGGACTCATATGGAACAGTTAATTCTGATGACTCTAAATCTATTATAAAAATTAAAGAAAATGATTACAGCCGAGGAAAGAAATCACCTTATTGAAAGATAATGATTATCTCTATAAAAATTATATTCTTAATGGAATTGCAATTGATATATATGCTTATTACAGAAGGTGCAATAATCCAAAACAAGATTGGGAGGCCTTGAAAAAATTATGATACGAAAAAGGCTGGAGCAAAGAAGTATGTTGTTAGTCGCTATCCGAAGTATGAAATGGTTGATGAAAGGTCCATGGAGGCTCAATATCAAGAAATTCAAAATATTTCTCATGAGATCATCATTGAAGGTATGTTTTTACATGAACAATTTGAAGTTGCTTTTATTATTGACAAATTATCCCCTAGTTTGAAAGATTTTAAAATTTTGTTTCGCTGCAAAAAAACAAAAGAATTTGTAATTGAGATTATGATTATTTTTCTTCGAAATGAAGAAGAATCTTAGAAAAAGATCAAAAAGAAAATGTCTTGGTTGTTTCAAACAACAAAATAAAATTTTGTACGGCTCTAAAGCCATTTGGCAAACCACTAAATAATCAAAATTGTAGTGTTGTGAATTAGATTATGTACGAGAACCCTTCAACGGCCCTAATTACTCCAATAGTTAGGAAAGTCACTTTAAATGCTGACAACAAAAAATATAATTTTTATTAAACCTAAAAAGGGTTGCCAATGTTTTGACTAATGACATACCTATTGTTCCTTCTGGATCAAACGAGTAAACTATCAGTAGTAAATATATGGACTCATATGGAACAGTTAATTCTGATGACTCTAAATCTATTATAAAAATTAAAGAAAATGATTACAGCCGAGGAAAGAAATCACCTTATTGAAAGATAATGATTATCTCTATAAAAATTATATTCTTAATGGAATTGCAATTGATATATATGCTTATTACAGTAAGTGCAATAATCCAAAACAAGATTGGGAGGCCTTGAAAAAATTATGATACGAAAAAGGCTGGAGCAAAGAAGTATGTTGTTAGTCACTATCCGAAATATGAAATGGTTGATGAAAGGTCCATGGAGGCTCAATATCAAGAAATTCAAAATATTTCTCATGAGATCATCATTGAAGGTATGTTTTTACATGAACAATTTGAAGTTGCTTTTATTATTGACAAATTATCCCCTAGTTTGAAAGATTTTAAAATTTTGTTTCGCCGCAAAAAAACAAAAGAATTTGTAATTGAGATTCTGATTATTTTTCTTCGAAATAAAGAAGAATCTTAGAGACAAGATCAAAAAGAAAATGTCTTGGTTATTTCAAACAACAAAATTAAATTTTGTACGGCTCTAAAGCCATTTGGCAAACCACTAAATAATCAAAATTGTAGTGTTGTGAATCAGATTATGTACGAGAACCCTTCAAGGGCCCTAATTACTCCAATAGCTAGGAAAGTCACTTTAAATGCTGACAACAAAAAATATAATTTTTATTAAACTTAAAAAGGGTTGCCAATGTTTTGACCAATGACATACCTATTGTTCCTTCTGGATCAAACGAGTAAACTATCAGTAGTAAATATATGGACTCATATGGAACAGTTAATTCTGATGACTCTAAATCTATTATAAAAATTAAAGAAAATGATTACAGCCGAGGAAAGAAATCACCTTATTGAAAGATAATGATTATCTCTATAAAAATTATATTCTTAATGGAATTGCAATTGATATATATGCTTATTACAGAAGGTGCAATAATCCAAAACAAGATTGGGAGGCCTTGAAAAAATTATGATACGAAAAAGGCTGGAGCAAAGAAGTATGTTGTTAGTCGCTATCCGAAGTATGAAATGGTTGATGAAAGGTCCATGGAGGCTCAATATCAAGAAATTCAAAATATTTCTCATGAGATCATCATTGAAGGTATGTTTTTACATGAACAATTTGAAGTTGCTTTTATTATTGACAAATTATCCCCTAGTTTGAAAGATTTTAAAATTTTGTTTCGTCGCAAAAAAACAAAAGAATTTGTAATTGAGATTATGATTATTTTTCTTAGAAATGAAGAAGAATCTTAGAGACAAGATCAAAGAGAAAATGTCTTGGTTGTTTCAAACAACAAAATTAAATTTTGTACGGCTTTAAAGCCATTTGGCAAACCACTAAATAATCAAAATTGTAGTGTTGTGAATCAGATTATGTACGAGAACCCTTCAAGGGCCCTAATTACTCCAATAGCAAGGAAAGTCACTTTAAATGCTGACAACAAAAAATATAATTTTTATTAAACTTAAAAAGGGTTGCCAATGTTTTGACCAATGACATACCTATTGTTCCTTCTGGATCAAACGAGTAAACTATCAGTAGTAAATATATGGACTCATATGGAACAGTTAATTCTGATGACTCTAAATCTATTATAAAAATTAAAGAAAATGATTACAGCCGAGGAAAGAAATCACCTTATTGAAAGATAATGATTATCTCTATAAAAATTATATTCTTAATGGAATTGCAATTGATATATATGCTTATTACAGTAGGTGCAATAATCCAAAACAAGATTGGGAGGCCTTGAAAAAATTATGATACGAAAAAGGCTGGAGCAAAGAAGTATGTTGTTAGTCACTATCCGAAATATGAAATGGTTGATGAAAGGTCCATGGAGGCTCAATATCAAGAAATTCAAAATATTTCTCATGAGATCATCATTGAAGGTATGTTTTTATATGAACAATTTGAAGTTACTTTTATTATTGACAAATTATCCCCTAGTTTGAAAGATTTTAAAATTTTGTTTCGCCGCAAAAAAACAAAAGAATTTGTAATTGAGATTATGATTATTTTTCTTCGAAATGAAGAAGAATCTTAGAGAAAAGATCAAAAAGAAAATGTCTTGGTTGTTTCAAACAACAAAATTAAATTTTGTACGGCTCTAAAGCCATTTGGCAAACCACTAAATAATCAAAATTGTAGTGTTGTGAATCAGATTATGTACGAGAACCCTTCAAGGGCCCTAATTACTCCAATAGTTAGGAAAGTCACTTTAAATGCTGACAACAAAAAATATAATTTTTATTAAACCTAAAAAGGGTTGCCAATGTTTTGACCAATGACATACCTATTGTTCCTTCTGGATCAAACGAGTAAACTATCAGTAGTAAATATATGGACTCATATGGAACAGTTAATTCTGATGACTCTAAATCTATTATAAAAATTAAAGAAAATGATTACAGCCGAGGAAAGAAATCACCTTATTGAAAGATAATGATTATCTCTATAAAAATTATATTCTTAATGGAATTGCAATTTATATATATGCTTATTACAGAAGGTGCAATAATCCAAAACAAGATTGGGAGGCCTTGAAAAAATTATGATACGAAAAAGGCTGGAGCAAAGAAGTATGTTGTTAGTCGCTATCCGAAGTATGAAATGGTTGATGAAAGGTCCATGGAGGCTCAATATCAAGAAATTCAAAATATTTCTCATGAGATCATCATTGAAGGTATGTTTTTACATGAACAATTTGAAGTTGCTTTTATTATTGACAAATTATCCCCTAGTTTGAAAGATTTTAAAATTTTGTTTCGTCGCAAAAAAACAAAAGAATTTGTAATCGAGATTATGATTATTTTTCTTCGAAATGAAGAAGAATCTTAGAGACAAGATCAAAGAGAAAATGTCTTGGTTGTTTCAAACAACAAAATTAAATTTTGTACGGCTTTAAAGCCATTTGGAAAACCACTAAATAATCAAAATTGTAGTGTTGTGAATCAGATTATGTACGAGAACCCTTCAAGGGCCCTAATTACTCCAATAGCAAGGAAAGTCACTTTAAATGCTGACAACAAAAAATATAATTTTTATTAAACTTAAAAAGGGTTGCCAATGTTTTGACCAATGACATACCTATTGTTCCTTCTGGATCAAACGAGTAAACTATCAGTAGTAAATATATGGACTCATATGGAACAGTTAATTCTGATGACTCTAAATCTATTATAAAAATGAAAGAAAATGATTACAGCCGAGGAAAGAAATCACCTTATTGAAAGATAATGATTATCTCTATAAAAATTATATTCTTAATGGAATTGCAATTGATATATATGCTTATTACAGAAGGTGCAATAATCCAAAACAAGATTGGGAGGCCTTGAAAAAATTATGATACGAAAAAGGCTGGAGCAAAGAAGTATGTTGTTAGTCGCTATCCGAAGTATGAAATGGTTGATGAAAGGTCCATGGAGGCTCAATATCAAGAAATTCAAAATATTTCTCATGAGATCATCATTGAAGGTATGTTTTTACATGAACAATTTGAAGTTGCTTTTATTATTGACAAATTATCCCCTAGTTTGAAAGATTTTAAAATTTTGTTTCGCCGCAAAAAAACAAAAGAATTTGTAATTGAGATTATGATTATTTTTCTTCGAAATGAAGAAGAATCTTAGAGAAAAGATCAAAAAGAAAATGTCTTGGTTGTTTCAAACAACAAAATAAAATTTTGTACGGCTCTAAAGCCATTTGGCAAACCACTAAATAATCAAAATTGTAGTGTTGTGAATTAGATTATGTACGAGAACCCTTCAAGGGCCCTAATTACTCCAATAGTTAGGAAAGTCACTTTAAATGCTGACAACAAAAAATATAATTTTTATTAAACCTAAAAAGGGTTGCCAATGTTTTGACCAATGACATACCTATTGTTCCTTCTGGATCAAACGAGTAAACTATCAGTAGTAAATATATGGACTCATATGGAACAGTTAATTCTGATGACTCTAAATCTATTATAAAAATTAAAGAACATGATTACAGCCGAGGAAAGAAATCACCTTATTGAAAAATAATGATTATCTCTATAAAAATTATATTCTTAATGGAATTGCAATTGATATATATGCTTATTACAGAAGGTGCAATAATCCAAAACAAGATTGGGAGGCCTTGAAAAAATTATGATACGAAAAAGGCTGGAGCAAAGAAGTATGTTGTTAGTCACTATCCGAAATATGAAATGGTTGATGAAAGGTCCATGGAGGCTCAATATCAAGAAATTCAAAATATTTCTCATGAGATCATCATTGAAGGTATGTTTTTACATGAACAATTTGAAGTTGCTTTTATTATTGACAAATTATCCCCTAGTTTGAAAGATTTTAAAATTTTGTTTCGCCGCAAAAAAACAAAAGAATTTGTAATTGAGATTATGATTATTTTTCTTCGAAATGAAGAAGAATCTTAGAGACAAGATCAAAAAGAAAATGTCTTGGTTATTTCAAACAACAAAATTAAATTTTCTACGGCTCTAAAGCCATTTGGCAAACCACTAAATAATCAAAATTGTAGTGTTGTGAATCAGATTATGTACGAGAACCCTTCAAGGGCCCTAATTACTCCAATAGCTAGGAAAGTCACTTTAAATGCTGACAACAAAAAATATAATTTTTATTAAACTTAAAAAGGGTTGCCAATGTTTTGACCAATGACATACCTATTGTTCCTTTTGGATCAAACGAGTAAACTATCAGTAGTAAATATATGGACTCATATGGAACAGTTAATTCTGATGACTCTAAATCTATTATAAAAATTAAAGAAAATGATTACAGCCGAGGAAAGAAATCACCTTATTGAAAGATAATGATTATCTCTATAAAAATTATATTCTTAATGGAATTGCAATTGATATATATGCTTATTACAGAAGGTGCAATAATCCAAAACAAGATTGGGAGGCCTTGAAAAAATTATGATACGAAAAAGGCTGGAGCAAAGAAGTATGTTGTTAGTCGCTATCCGAAGTATGAAATGGTTGATGAAAGGTCCATGGAGGCTCAATATCAAGAAATTCAAAATATTTCTCATGAGATCATCATTGAAGGTATGTTTTTACATGAACAATTTGAAGTTGCTTTTATTATTGACAAATTATCCCCTAGTTTGAAAGATTTTAAAATTTTGTTTCGCCGCAAAAAAACAAAAGAATTTGTAATTGAGATTATGATTATTTTTCTTCGAAATGAAGAAGAATCTTAGAGAAAAGATCAAAAAGAAAATGTCTTGGTTGTTTCAAACAACAAAATAAAATTTTGTACGGCTCTAAAGCCATTTGGCAAACCACTAAATAATCAAAATTGTAGTGTTGTGAATTAGATTATGTACGAGAACCCTTCAAGGGCCCTAATTACTCCAATAGTTAGGAAAGTCACTTTAAATGCTGACAACAAAAAATATAATTTTTATTAAACCTAAAAAGGGTTGCCAATGTTTTGACCAATGACATACCTATTGTTCCTTCTGGATCAAACGAGTAAACTATCAGTAGTAAATATATGGACTCATATGGAACAGTTAATTCTGATGACTCTAAATCTATTATAAAAATTAAAGAAAATGATTACAGCCGAGGAAAGAAATCACCTTATTGAAAAATAATGATTATCTCTATAAAAATTATATTCTTAATGGAATTGCAATTGATATATATGCTTATTACAGAAGGTGCAATAATCCAAAACAAGATTGGGAGGCCTTGAAAAAATTATGATACGAAAAAGGCTGGAGCAAAGAAGTATGTTGTTAGTCACTATCCGAAATATGAAATGGTTGATGAAAGGTCCATGGAGGCTCAATATCAAGAAATTCAAAATATTTCTCATGAGATCATCATTGAAGGTATGTTTTTACATGAACAATTTGAAGTTGCTTTTATTATTGACAAATTATCCCCTAGTTTGAAAGATTTTAAAATTTTGTTTCGCCGCAAAAAAACAAAAGAATTTGTAATTGAGATTATGATTATTTTTCTTCGAAATGAAGAAGAATCTTAGAGACAAGATCAAAAAGAAAATGTCTTGGTTATTTCAAACAACAAAATTAAATTTTCTACGGCTCTAAAGCCATTTGGCAAACCACTAAATAATCAAAATTGTAGTGTTGTGAATCAGATTATGTACGAGAACCCTTCAAGGGCCCTAATTACTCCAATAGCTAGGAAAGTCACTTTAAATGCTGACAACAAAAAATATAATTTTTATTAAACTTAAAAAGGGTTGCCAATGTTTTGACCAATGACATACCTATTGTTCCTTTTGGATCAAACGAGTAAACTATCAGTAGTAAATATATGGACTCATATGGAACAGTTAATTCTGATGACTCTAAAATTATTATAAAAATTAAAGAAAATGATTACAGCCGAGGAAAGAAATCACCTTATTGAAAGATAATGATTATCTCTATAAAAATTATATTCTTAATGGAATTGCAATTGATATATATGCTTATTACAGAAGGTGCAATAATCCAAAACAAGATTGGGAGGCCTTGAAAAAATTATGATACGAAAAAGGCTGGAGCAAAGAAGTATGTTGTTAGTCGCTATCCGAAGTATGAAATGGTTGATGAAAGGTCCATGGAGGCTCAATATCAAGAAATTCAAAATATTTCTCATGAGATCATCATTGAAGGTATGTTTTTACATGAACAATTTGAAGTTGCTTTTATTATTGACAAATTATCCCCTAGTTTGAAAGATTTTAAAATTTTGTTTCGCCGCAAAAAAACAAAAGAATTTGTAATTGAGATTATGATTATTTTTCTTCGAAATGAAGAAGAATCTTAGAGAAAAGATCAAAAAGAAAATGTCTTGGTTGTTTCAAACAACAAAATAAAATTTTGTACGGCTCTAAAGCCATTTGGCAAACCACTAAATAATCAAAATTGTAGTGTTGTGAATTAGATTATGTACGAGAACCCTTCAAGGGCCCTAATTACTCCAATAGTTAGGAAAGTCACTTTAAATGCTGACAACAAAAAATATAATTTTTATTAAACCTAAAAAGGGTTGCCAATGTTTTGACCAATGACATACCTATTGTTCCTTCTGGATCAAACGAGTAAACTATCAGTAGTAAATATATGGACTCATATGGAACAGTTAATTCTGATGACTCTAAATCTATTATAAAAATTAAAGAAAATGATTACAGCCGAGGAAAGAAATCACCTTATTGAAAAATAATGATTATCTCTATAAAAATTATATTCTTAATGGAATTGCAATTGATATATATGCTTATTACAGAAGGTGCAATAATCCAAAACAAGATTGGGAGGCCTTGAAAAAATTATGATACGAAAAAGGCTGGAGCAAAGAAGTATGTTGTTAGTCACTATCCGAAATATGAAATGGTTGATGAAAGGTCCATGGAGGCTCAATATCAAGAAATTCAAAATATTTCTCATGAGATCATCATTGAAGGTATGTTTTTACATGAACAATTTGAAGTTGCTTTTATTATTGACAAATTATCCCCTAGTTTGAAAGATTTTAAAATTTTGTTTCGCCGCAAAAAAACAAAAGAATTTGTAATTGAGATTATGATTATTTTTCTTCGAAATGAAGAAGAATCTTAGAGACAAAATCAAAAAGAAAATGTCTTGGTTATTTCAAACAACAAAATTAAATTTTCTACGGCTCTAAAGCCATTTGGCAAACCACTAAATAATCAAAATTGTAGTGTTGTGAATCAGATTATGTACGAGAACCCTTCAAGGGCCCTAATTACTCCAATAGCTAGGAAAGTCACTTTAAATGCTGACAACAAAAAATATAATTTTTATTAAACTTAAAAAGGGTTGCCAATGTTTTGACCAATGACATACCTATTGTTCCTTTTGGATCAAACGAGTAAACTATCAGTAGTAAATATATGGACTCATATGGAACAGTTAATTCTGATGACTCTAAATCTATTATAAAAATTAAAGAAAATGATTACAGCCGGGGAAAGAAATCACCTTATTGAAAGATAATGATTATCTCTATAAAAATTATATTCTTAATGGAATTGCAATTGATATATATGCTTATTACAGAAGGTGCAATAATCCAAAACAAGATTGGGAGGCCTTGAAAAAATTATGATACGAAAAAGGCTGGAGCAAAGAAGTATGTTGTTAGTCGCTATCCGAAGTATGAAATGGTTGATGAAAGGTCCATGGAGGCTCAATATCAAGAAATTCAAAATATTTCTCATGAGATCATCATTGAAGGTATGTTTTTACATGAACAATTTGAAGTTGCTTTTATTATTGACAAATTATCCCCTAGTTTGAAAGATTTTAAAATTTTGTTTCGCCGCAAAAAAACAAAAGAATTTGTAATTGAGATTATGATTATTTTTCTTCGAAATGAAGAAGAATCTTAGAGAAAAGATCAAAAAGAAAATGTCTTGGTTGTTTCAAACAACAAAATAAAATTTTGTACGGCTCTAAAGCCATTTGGCAAACCACTAAATAATCAAAATTGTAGTGTTGTGAATTAGATTATGTACGAGAACCCTTCAAGGGCCCTAATTACTCCAATAGTTAGGAAAGTCACTTTAAATGCTGACAACAAAAAATATAATTTTTATTAAACCTAAAAAGGGTTGCCAATGTTTTGACCAATGACATACCTATTGTTCCTTCTGGATCAAACGAGTAAACTATCAGTAGTAAATATATGGACTCATATGGAACAGTTAATTCTGATGACTCTAAATCTATTATAAAAATTAAAGAAAATGATTACAGCCGAGGAAAGAAATCACCTTATTGAAAAATAATGATTATCTCTATAAAAATTATATTCTTAATGGAATTGCAATTGATATATATGCTTATTACAGAAGGTGCAATAATCCAAAACAAGATTGGGAGGCCTTGAAAAAATTATGATACGAAAAAGGCTGGAGCAAAGAAGTATGTTGTTAGTCACTATCCGAAATATGAAATGGTTGATGAAAGGTCCATGGAGGCTCAATATCAAGAAATTCAAAATATTTCTCATGAGATCATCATTGAAGGTATGTTTTTACATGAACAATTTGAAGTTGCTTTTATTATTGACAAATTATCCCCTAGTTTGAAAGATTTTAAAATTTTGTTTCGCCGCAAAAAAACAAAAGAATTTGTAATTGAGATTATGATTATTTTTCTTCGAAATGAAGAAGAATCTTAGAGACAAGATCAAAAAGAAAATGTCTTGGTTATTTCAAACAACAAAATTAAATTTTCTACGGCTCTAAAGCCATTTGGCAAACCACTAAATAATCAAAATTGTAGTGTTGTGAATCAGATTATGTACGAGAACCCTTCAAGGGCCCTAATTACTCCAATAGCTAGGAAAGTCACTTTAAATGCTGACAACAAAAAATATAATTTTTATTAAACTTAAAAAGGGTTGCCAATGTTTTGACCAATGACATACCTATTGTTCCTTTTGGATCAAACGAGTAAACTATCAGTAGTAAATATATGGACTCATATGGAACAGTTAATTCTGATGACTCTAAATCTATTATAAAAATTAAAGAAAATGATTACAGCCGAGGAAAGAAATCACCTTATTGAAAGATAATGATTATCTCTATAAAAATTATATTCTTAATGGAATTGCAATTGATATATATGCTTATTACAGAAGGTGCAATAATCCAAAACAAGATTGGGAGGCCTTGAAAAAATTATGATACGAAAAAGGCTGGAGCAAAGAAGTATGTTGTTAGTCGCTATCCGAAGTATGAAATGGTTGATGAAAGGTCCATGGAGGCTCAATATCAAGAAATTCAAAATATTTCTCATGAGATCATCATTGAAGGTATGTTTTTACATGAACAATTTGAAGTTGCTTTTATTATTGACAAATTATCCCCTAGTTTGAAAGATTTTAAAATTTTGTTTCGCCGCAAAAAAACAAAAGAATTTGTAATTGAGATTATGATTATTTTTCTTCGAAATGAAGAAGAATCTTAGAGAAAAGATCAAAAAGAAAATGTCTTGGTTGTTTCAAACAACAAAATAAAATTTTGTACGGCTCTAAAGCCATTTGGCAAACCACTAAATAATCAAAATTGTAGTGTTGTGAATTAGATTATGTACGAGAACCCTTCAAGGGCCCTAATTACTCCAATAGTTAGGAAAGTCACTTTAAATGCTGACAACAAAAAATATAATTTTTATTAAACCTAAAAAGGGTTGCCAATGTTTTGACCAATGACATACCTATTGTTCCTTCTGGATCAAACGAGTAAACTATCAGTAGTAAATATATGGACTCATATGGAACAGTTAATTCTGATGACTCTAAATCTATTATAAAAATTAAAGAAAATGATTACAGCCGAGGAAAGAAATCACCTTATTGAAAAATAATGATTATCTCTATAAAAATTATATTCTTAATGGAATTGCAATTGATATATATGCTTATTACAGAAGGTGCAATAATCCAAAACAAGATTGGGAGGCCTTGAAAAAATTATGATACGAAAAAGGCTGGAGCAAAGAAGTATGTTGTTAGTCACTATCCGAAATATGAAATGGTTGATGAAAGGTCCATGGAGGCTCAATATCAAGAAATTCAAAATATTTCTCATGAGATCATCATTGAAGGTATGTTTTTACATGAACAATTTGAAGTTGCTTTTATTATTGACAAATTATCCCCTAGTTTGAAAGATTTTAAAATTTTGTTTCGCCGCAAAAAAACAAAAGAATTTGTAATTGAGATTATGATTATTTTTCTTCGAAATGAAGAAGAATCTTAGAGACAAGATCAAAAAGAAAATGTCTTGGTTATTTCAAACAACAAAATTAAATTTTCTACGGCTCTAAAGCCATTTGGCAAACCACTAAATAATCAAAATTGTAGTGTTGTGAATCAGATTATGTACGAGAACCCTTCAAGGGCCCTAATTACTCCAATAGCTAGGAAAGTCACTTTAAATGCTGACAACAAAAAATATAATTTTTATTAAACTTAAAAAGGGTTGCCAATGTTTTGACCAATGACATACCTATTGTTCCTTTTGGATCAAACGAGTAAACTATCAGTAGTAAATATATGGACTCATATGGAACAGTTAATTCTGATGACTCTAAATCTATTATAAAAATTAAAGAAAATGATTACAGCCGGGGAAAGAAATCACCTTATTGAAAGATAATGATTATCTCTATAAAAATTATATTCTTAATGGAATTGCAATTGATATATATGCTTATTACAGAAGGTGCAATAATCCAAAACAAGATTGGGAGGCCTTGAAAAAATTATGATACGAAAAAGGCTGGAGCAAAGAAGTATGTTGTTAGTCGCTATCCGAAGTATGAAATGGTTGATGAAAGGTCCATGGAGGCTCAATATCAAGAAATTCAAAATATTTCTCATGAGATCATCATTGAAGGTATGTTTTTACATGAACAATTTGAAGTTGCTTTTATTATTGACAAATTATCCCCTAGTTTGAAAGATTTTAAAATTTTGTTTCGCCGCAAAAAAACAAAAGAATTTGTAATTGAGATTATGATTATTTTTCTTCGAAATGAAGAAGAATCTTAGAGAAAAGATCAAAAAGAAAATGTCTTGGTTGTTTCAAACAACAAAATAAAATTTTGTACGGCTCTAAAGCCATTTGGCAAACCACTAAATAATCAAAATTGTAGTGTTGTGAATTAGATTATGTACGAGAACCCTTCAAGGGCCCTAATTACTCCAATAGTTAGGAAAGTCACTTTAAATGCTGACAACAAAAAATATAATTTTTATTAAACCTAAAAAGGGTTGCCAATGTTTTGACCAATGACATACCTATTGTTCCTTCTGGATCAAACGAGTAAACTATCAGTAGTAAATATATGGACTCATATGGAACAGTTAATTCTGATGACTCTAAATCTATTATAAAAATTAAAGAAAATGATTACAGCCGAGGAAAGAAATCACCTTATTGAAAAATAATGATTATCTCTATAAAAATTATATTCTTAATGGAATTGCAATTGATATATATGCTTATTACAGAAGGTGCAATAATCCAAAACAAGATTGGGAGGCCTTGAAAAAATTATGATACGAAAAAGGCTGGAGCAAAGAAGTATGTTGTTAGTCACTATCCGAAATATGAAATGGTTGATGAAAGGTCCATGGAGGCTCAATATCAAGAAATTCAAAATATTTCTCATGAGATCATCATTGAAGGTATGTTTTTACATGAACAATTTGAAGTTGCTTTTATTATTGACAAATTATCCCCTAGTTTGAAAGATTTTAAAATTTTGTTTCGCCGCAAAAAAACAAAAGAATTTGTAATTGAGATTATGATTATTTTTCTTCGAAATGAAGAAGAATCTTAGAGACAAGATCAAAAAGAAAATGTCTTGGTTATTTCAAACAACAAAATTAAATTTTCTACGGCTCTAAAGCCATTTGGCAAACCACTAAATAATCAAAATTGTAGTGTTGTGAATCAGATTATGTACGAGAACCCTTCAAGGGCCCTAATTACTCCAATAGCTAGGAAAGTCACTTTAAATGCTGACAACAAAAAATATAATTTTTATTAAACTTAAAAAGGGTTGCCAATGTTTTGACCAATGACATACCTATTGTTCCTTTTGGATCAAACGAGTAAACTATCAGTAGTAAATATATGGACTCATATGGAACAGTTAATTCTTATGACTCTAAATCTATTATAAAAATTAAAGAAAATGATTACAGCCGAGGAAAGAAATCACCTTATTGAAAGATAATGATTATCTCTATAAAAATTATATTCTTAATGGAATTGCAATTGATATATATGCTTATTACAGAAGGTGCAATAATCCAAAACAAGATTGGGAGGCCTTGAAAAAATTATGATACGAAAAAGGCTGGAGCAAAGAAGTATGTTGTTAGTCGCTATCCGAAGTATGAAATGGTTGATGAAAGGTCCATGGAGGCTCAATATCAAGAAATTCAAAATATTTCTCATGAGATCATCATTGAAGGTATGTTTTTACATGAACAATTTGAAGTTGCTTTTATTATTGACAAATTATCCCCTAGTTTGAAAGATTTTAAAATTTTGTTTCGCCGCAAAAAAACAAAAGAATTTGTAATTGAGATTATGATTATTTTTCTTCGAAATGAAGAAGAATCTTAGAGACAAGATCAAAAAGAAAATGTCTTGGTTATTTCAAACAACAAAATTAAATTTTCTACGGCTCTAAAGCCATTTGGCAAACCACTAAATAATCAAAATTGTAGTGTTGTGAATCAGATTATGTACGAGAACCCTTCAAGGGCCCTAATTACTCCAATAGCTAGGAAAGTCACTTTAAATGCTGACAACAAAAAATATAATTTTTATTAAACTTAAAAAGGGTTGCCAATGTTTTGACCAATGACATACCTATTGTTCCTTCTGGATCAAACGAGTAAACTATCAGTAGTAAATATATGGACTCATATGGAACAGTTAATTCTGATGACTCTAAATCTATTATAAAAATTAAAGAAAATGATTACAGCCGAGGAAAGAAATCACCTTATTGAAAGATAATGATTATCTCTATAAAAATTATATTCTTAATGGAATTGCAATTGATATATATGCTTATTACAGAAGGTGCAATAATCCAAAACAAGATTGGGAGGCCTTGAAAAAATTATGATACGAAAAAGGCTGGAGCAAAGAAGTATGTTGTTAGTCGCTATCCGAAGTATGAAATGGTTGATGAAAGGTCCATGGAGGCTCAATATCAAGAAATTCAAAATATTTCTCATGAGATCATCATTGAAGGTATGTTTTTACATGAACAATTTGAAGTTGCTTTTATTATTGACAAATTATCCCCTAGTTTTAAAGATTTTAAAATTTTGTTTCGCCGCAAAAAAACAAAAGAATTTGTAATTGAGATTATGATTATTTTTCTTCGAAATGAAGAAGAATCTTAGAGAAAAGATCAAAAAGAAAATGTCTTGGTTGTTTCAAACAACAAAATTAAATTTTGTACGGCTCTAAAGCCATTTGGCAAACCACTAAATAATCAAAATTGTAGTGTTGTGAATTAGATTATGTACGAGAACCCTTCAAGGGCCCTAATTACTCCAATAGTTAGGAAAGTCACTTTAAATGCTGACAACAAAAAATATAATTTTTATTAAACCTAAAAAGGGTTGCCAATGTTTTGACCAATGACATACCTATTGTTCCTTCTGGATCAAACGAGTAAACTATCAGTAGTAAATATATGGACTCATATGGAACAGTTAATTCTGATGACTCTAAATCTATTATAAAAATTAAAGAAAATGATTACAGCCGAGGAAAGAAATCACCTTATTGAAAGATAATGATTATCTCTATAAAAATTATATTCTTAATGGAATTGCAATTGATATATATGCTTATTACAGAAGGTGCAATAATCCAAAACAAGATTGGGAGGCCTTGAAAAAATTATGATACGAAAAAGGCTGGAGCAAAGAAGTATGTTGTTAGTCGCTATCCGAAGTATGAAATGGTTGATGAAAGGTCCATGGAGGCTCAATATCAAGAAATTCAAAATATTTCTCATGAGATCATCATTGAAGGTATGTTTTTACATGAACAATTTGAAGTTGCTTTTATTATTGACAAATTATCCCCTAGTTTGAAAGATTTTAAAATTTTGTTTCGTCGCAAAAAAACAAAAGAATTTGTAATTGAGATTATGATTATTTTTCTTCGAAATGAAGAAGAATCTTAGAGACAAGATCAAAGAGAAAATGTCTTGGTTGTTTCAAACAACAAAATTAAATTTTGTACGGCTTTAAAGCCATTTGGCAAACCACTAAATAATCAAAATTGTAGTGTTGTGAATCAGATTATGTACGAGAACCCTTCAAGGGCCCTAATTACTCCAATAGCAAGGAAAGTCACTTTAAATGCTGACAACAAAAAATATAATTTTTATTAAACTTAAAAAGGGTTGCCAATGTTTTGACCAATGACATACCTATTGTTCCTTCTGGATCAAACGAGTAAACTATCAGTAGTAAATATATGGACTCATATGGAACAGTTAATTCTGATGACTCTAAATCTATTATAAAAATGAAAGAAAATGATTACAGCCGAGGAAAGAAATCACCTTATTGAAAGATAATGATTATCTCTATAAAAATTATATTCTTAATGGAATTGCAATTGATATATATGCTTATTACAGTAGGTGCAATAATCCAAAACAAGATTGGGAGGCCTTGAAAAAATTATGATACGAAAAAGGCTGGAGCAAAGAAGTATGTTGTTAGTCACTATCCGAAATATGAAATGGTTGATGAAAGGTCCATGGAGGCTCAATATCAAGAAATTCAAAATATTTCTCATGAGATCATCATTGAAGGTATGTTTTTACATGAACAATTTGAAGTTGCTTTTATTATTGACAAATTATCCCCTAGTTTGAAAGATTTTAAAATTTTGTTTCGCCGCAAAAAAACAAAAGAATTTGTAATTGAGATTATGATTATTTTTCTTCGAAATGAAGAAGAATCTTAGAGACAAGATCAAAAAGAAAATGTCTTGGTTATTTCAAACAACAAAATTAAATTTTCTACGGCTCTAAAGCCATTTGGCAAACCACTAAATAATCAAAATTGTAGTGTTGTGAATCAGATTATGTACGAGAACCCTTCAAGGGCCCTAATTACTCCAATAGCTAGGAAAGTCACTTTAAATGCTGACAACAAAAAATATAATTTTTATTAAACTTAAAAAGGGTTGCCAATGTTTTGACCAATGACATACCTATTGTTCCTTCTGGATCAAACGAGTAAACTATCAGTAGTAAATATATGGACTCATATGGAACAGTTAATTCTGATGACTCTAAATCTATTATAAAAATTAAAGAAAATGATTACAGCCGAGGAAAGAAATCACCTTATTGAAAGATAATGATTATCTCTATAAAAATTATATTCTTAATGGAATTGCAATTGATATATATGCTTATTACAGAAGGTGTAATAATCCAAAACAAGATTGGGAGGCCTTGAAAAAATTATGATACGAAAAAGGCTGGAGCAAAGAAGTATGTTGTTAGTCGCTATCCGAAGTATGAAATGGTTGATGAAAGGTCCATGGAGGCTCAATATCAAGAAATTCAAAATATTTCTCATGAGATCATCATTGAAGGTATGTTTTTACATGAACAATTTGAAGTTGCTTTTATTATTGACAAATTATCCCCTAGTTTGAAAGATTTTAAAATTTTGTTTCGTCGCAAAAAAACAAAAGAATTTGTAATTGAGATTATGATTATTTTTCTTCGAAATGAAGAAGAATCTTAGAGACAAGATCAAAGAGAAAATGTCTTGGTTGTTTCAAACAACAAAATTAAATTTTGTACGGCTTTAAAGCCATTTGGTAAACCACTAAATAATCAAAATTGTAGTGTTGTGAATCAGATTATGTACGAGAACCCTTCAAGGGCCCTAATTACTCCAATAGCAAGGAAAGTCACTTTAAATGCTGACAACAAAAAATATAATTTTTATTAAACTTAAAAAGGGTTGCCAATGTTTTGACCAATGACATACCTATTGTTCCTTCTGGATCAAACGAGTAAACTATCAGTAGTAAATATATGGACTCATATGGAACAGTTAATTCTGATGACTCTAAATCTATTATAAAAATTAAAGAAAATGATTACAGCCGAGGAAAGAAATCACCTTATTGAAAGATAATGATTATCTCTATAAAAATTATATTCTTAATGGAATTGCAATTGATATATATGCTTATTACAGTAGGTGCAATAATCCAAAACAAGATTGGGAGGCCTTGAAAAAATTATGATACGAAAAAGGCTGGAGCAAAGAAGTATGTTGTTAGTCACTATCCGAAATATGAAATGGTTTATGAAAGGTCCATGGAGGCTCAATATCAAGAAATTCAAAATATTTCTCATGAGATCATCATTGAAGGTATGTTTTTATATGAACAATTTGAAGTTGCTTTTATTATTGACAAATTATCCCCTAGTTTGAAAGATTTTAAAATTTTGTTTGGCCGCAAAAAAACAAAAGAATTTGTAATTGAGATTATGATTATTTTTCTTCGAAATGAAGAAGAATCTTAGAGACAAGATCAAAAAGAAAATGTCTTGGTTATTTCAAACAACAAAATTAAATTTTCTACGGCTCTAAAGCCATTTGGCAAACCACTAAATAATCAAAATTGTAGTGTTGTGAATCAGATTATGTACGAGAACCCTTCAAGGGCCCTAATTACTCCAATAGCTAGGAAAGTCACTTTAAATGCTGACAACAAAAAATATAATTTTTATTAAACTTAAAAAGGGTTGCCAATGTTTTGACCAATGACATACCTATTGTTCCTTCTGGATCAAACGAGTAAACTATCAGTAGTAAATATATGGACTCATATGGAACAGTTAATTCTGATGACTCTAAATCTATTATAAAAATTAAAGAAAATGATTACAGCCGAGGAAAGAAATCACCTTATTGAAAGATAATGATTATCTCTATAAAAATTATATTCTTAATGGAATTGCAATTGATATATATGCTTATTACAGAAGGTGCAATAATCCAAAACAAGATTGGGAGGCCTTGAAAAAATTATGATACGAAAAAGGCTGGAGCAAAGAAGTATGTTGTTAGTCGCTATCCGAAGTATGAAATGGTTGATGAAAGGTCCATGGAGGCTCAATATCAAGAAATTCAAAATATTTCTCATGAGATCATCATTGAAGGTATGTTTTTACATGAACAATTTGAAGTTGCTTTTATTATTGACAAATTATCCCCTAGTTTTAAAGATTTTAAAATTTTGTTTGGCCGCAAAAAAACAAAAGAATTTGTAATTGAGATTATGATTATTTTTCTTCGAAATGAAGAAGAATCTTAGAGAAAAGATCAAAAAGAAAATGTCTTGGTTGTTTCAAACAACAAAATTAAATTTTGTACGGCTCTAAAGCCATTTGGCAAACCACTAAATAATCAAAATTGTAGTGTTGTGAATTAGATTATGTACGAGAACCCTTCAAGGGCCCTAATTACTCCAATAGTTAGGAAAGTCACTTTAAATGCTGACAACAAAAAATATAATTTTTATTAAACCTAAAAAGGGTTGCCAATGTTTTGACCAATGACATACCTATTGTTCCTTCTGGATCAAACGAGTAAACTATCAGTAGTAAATATATGGACTCATATGGAACAGTTAATTCTGATGACTCTAAATCTATTATAAAAATTAAAGAAAATGATTACAGCCGAGGAAAGAAATCACCTTATTGAAAGATAATGATTATCTCTATAAAAATTATATTCTTAATGGAATTGCAATTGATATATATGCTTATTACAGAAGGTGCAATAATCCAAAACAAGATTGGGAGGCCTTGAAAAAATTATGATACGAAAAAGGCTGGAGCAAAGAAGTATGTTGTTAGTCGCTATCCGAAGTATGAAATGGTTGATGAAAGGTCCATGGAGGCTCAATATCAAGAAATTCAAAATATTTCTCATGAGATCATCATTGAAGGTATGTTTTTACATGAACAATTTGAAGTTGCTTTTATTATTGACAAATTATCCCCTAGTTTGAAAGATTTTAAAATTTTGTTTCGTCGCAAAAAAACAAAAGAATTTGTAATTGAGATTATGATTATTTTTCTTCGAAATGAAGAAGAATCTTAGAGACAAGATCAAAGAGAAAATGTCTTGGTTGTTTCAAACAACAAAATTTAATTTTGTACGGCTTTAAAGCCATTTGGCAAACCACTAAATAATCAAAATTGTAGTGTTGTGAATCAGATTATGTACGAGAACCCTTCAAGGGCCCTAATTACTCCAATAGCAAGGAAAGTCACTTTAAATGCTGACAACAAAAAATATAATTTTTATTAAACTTAAAAAGGGTTGCCAATGTTTTGACCAATGACATACCTATTGTTCCTTCTGGATCAAACGAGTAAACTATCAGTAGTAAATATATGGACTCATATGGAACAGTTAATTCTGATGACTCTAAATCTATTATAAAAATGAAAGAAAATGATTACAGCCGAGGAAAGAAATCACCTTATTGAAAGATAATGATTATCTCTATAAAAATTATATTCTTAATGGAATTGCAATTGATATATATGCTTATTACAGTAGGTGCAATAATCCAAAACAAGATTGGGAGGCCTTGAAAAAATTATGATACGAAAAAGGCTGGAGCAAAGAAGTATGTTGTTAGTCACTATCCGAAATATGAAATGGTTGATGAAAGGTCCATGGAGGCTCAATATCAAGAAATTCAAAATATTTCTCATGAGATCATCATTGAAGGTATGTTTTTACATGAACAATTTGAAGTTGCTTTTATTATTGACAAATTATCCCCTAGTTTGAAAGATTTTAAAATTTTGTTTCGCCGCAAAAAAACAAAAGAATTTGTAATTGAGATTATGATTATTTTTCTTCGAAATGAAGAAGAATCTTAGAGACAAGATCAAAAAGAAAATGTCTTGGTTATTTCAAACAACAAAATTAAATTTTCTACGGCTCTAAAGCCATTTGGCAAACCACTAAATAATCAAAATTGTAGTGTTGTGAATCAGATTATGTACGAGAACCCTTCAAGGGCCCTAATTACTCCAATAGCTAGGAAAGTCACTTTAAATGCTGACAACAAAAAATATAATTTTTATTAAACTTAAAAAGGGTTGCCAATGTTTTGACCAATGACATACCTATTGTTCCTTCTGGATCAAACGAGTAAACTATCAGTAGTAAATATATGGACTCATATGGAACAGTTAATTCTGATGACTCTAAATCTATTATAAAAATTAAAGAAAATGATTACAGCCGAGGAAAGAAATCACCTTATTGAAAGATAATGATTATCTCTATAAAAATTATATTCTTAATGGAATTGCAATTGATATATATGCTTATTACAGAAGGTGTAATAATCCAAAACAAGATTGGGAGGCCTTGAAAAAATTATGATACGAAAAAGGCTGGAGCAAAGAAGTATGTTGTTAGTCGCTATCCGAAGTATGAAATGGTTGATGAAAGGTCCATGGAGGCTCAATATCAAGAAATTCAAAATATTTCTCATGAGATCATCATTGAAGGTATGTTTTTACATGAACAATTTGAAGTTGCTTTTATTATTGACAAATTATCCCCTAGTTTGAAAGATTTTAAAATTTTGTTTCGTCGCAAAAAAACAAAAGAATTTGTAATTGAGATTATGATTATTTTTCTTCGAAATGAAGAAGAATCTTAGAGACAAGATCAAAGAGAAAATGTCTTGGTTGTTTCAAACAACAAAATTAAATTTTGTACGGCTTTAAAGCCATTTGGTAAACCACTAAATAATCAAAATTGTAGTGTTGTGAATCAGATTATGTACGAGAACCCTTCAAGGGCCCTAATTACTCCAATAGCAAGGAAAGTCACTTTAAATGCTGACAACAAAAAATATAATTTTTATTAAACTTAAAAAGGGTTGCCAATGTTTTGACCAATGACATACCTATTGTTCCTTCTGGATCAAACGAGTAAACTATCAGTAGTAAATATATGGACTCATATGGAACAGTTAATTCTGATGACTCTAAATCTATTATAAAAATTAAAGAAAATGATTACAGCCGAGGAAAGAAATCACCTTATTGAAAGATAATGATTATCTCTATAAAAATTATATTCTTAATGGAATTGCAATTGATATATATGCTTATTACAGTAGGTGCAATAATCCAAAACAAGATTGGGAGGCCTTGAAAAAATTATGATACGAAAAAGGCTGGAGCAAAGAAGTATGTTGTTAGTCACTATCCGAAATATGAAATGGTTTATGAAAGGTCCATGGAGGCTCAATATCAAGAAATTCAAAATATTTCTCATGAGATCATCATTGAAGGTATGTTTTTATATGAACAATTTGAAGTTGCTTTTATTATTGACAAATTATCCCCTAGTTTGAAAGATTTTAAAATTTTGTTTGGCCGCAAAAAAACAAAAGAATTTGTAATTGAGATTATGATTATTTTTCTTCGAAATGAAGAATAATCTTAGAGAAAAGATCAAAAAGAAAATGTCTTGGTTGTTTCAAACAACAAAATTAAATTTTGTACGGCTCTAAAGCCATTTGGCAAACCACTAAATAATCAAAATTGTAGTGTTGTGAATCAGATTATGTACGAGAACCCTTCAAGGGCCCTAATTACTCCAATAGTTAGGAAAGTCACTTTAAATGCTGACAACAAAAAATATAATTTTTATTAAACCTAAAAAGGGTTGCCAATGTTTTGACCAATGACATACCTATTGTTCCTTCTGGATCAAACGAGTAAACTATCAGTAGTAAATATATGGACTCATATGGAACAGTTAATTCTGATGACTTTAAATCTATTATAAAAATTAAAGAAAATGATTACAGCCGAGGAAAGAAATCACCTTATTGAAAGATAATGATTATCTCTATTAAAATTATATTCTTAATGGAATTGCAATTGATATATATGCTTATTACAGAAGGTGCAATAATCCAAAACAAGATTGGGAGGCCTTGAAAAAATTATGATACGAAAAAGGCTGGAGCAAAGAAGTATGTTGTTAGTCGCTATCCGAAGTATGAAATGGTTGATGAAAGGTCCATGGAGGCTCAATATCAAGAAATTCAAAATATTTCTCATGAGATCATCATTGAAGGTATGTTTTTACATGAACAATTTGAAGTTGCTTTTATTATTGACAAATTATCCCCTAGTTTGAAAGATTTTAAAATTTTGTTTCGTCGCAAAAAAACAAAAGAATTTGTAATTGAGATTATGATTATTTTTCTTCAAAATGAAGAAGAATCTTAGAGACAAGATCAAAGAGAAAATGTCTTGGTTGTTTCAAACAACAAAATTAAATTTTGTACGGCTTTAAAGCCATTTGGCAAACCACTAAATAATCAAAATTGTAGTGTTGTGAATCAGATTATGTACGAGAACCCTTCAAGGGCCCTAATTACTCCAATAGCAAGGAAAGTCACTTTAAATGCAGACAACAAAAAATATAATTTTTATTAAACTTAAAAAGGGTTGCCAATGTTTTGACCAATGACATACCTATTGTTCCTTCTGGATCAAACGAGTAAACTATCAGTAGTAAATATATGGACTCATATGGAACAGTTAATTCTGATGACTCTAAATCTATTATAAAAATTAAAGAAAATGATTACAGCCGAGGAAAGAAATCACCTTATTGAAAGATAATGATTATCTCTATAAAAATTATATTCTTAATGGAATTGCAATTGATATATATGCTTATTACAGTAGGTGCAATAATCCAAAACAAGATTGGGAGGCCTTGAAAAAATTATGATACGAAAAAGGCTGGAGCAAAGAAGTATGTTGTTAGTCACTATCCGAAATATGAAATGGTTTATGAAAGGTCCATGGAGGCTCAATATCAAGAGATTCAAAATATTTCTCATGAGATCATCATTGAAGGTATGTTTTTATATGAACAATTTGAAGTTGCTTTTATTATTGACAAATTATCCCCTAGTTTGAAAGATTTTAAAATTTTGTTTGGCCGCAAAAAAACAAAAGAATTTGTAATTGAGATTATGATTATTTTTCTTTGAAATGAAGAACAATCTTAGAGAAAAGATCAAAAAGAAAATGTCTTGGTTGTTTCAAACAACAAAATTAAATTTTGTACGGCTCTAAAGCCATTTGGCAAACCACTAAATAATCAAAATTGTAGTGTTGTGAATCAGATTATGTACGAGAACCCTTCAAGGGCCCTAATTACTCCAATAGTTAGGAAAGTCACTTTAAATGCTGACAACAAAAAATATAATTTTTATTAAACCTAAAAAGGGTTGCCAATGTTTTGACCAATGACATACCTATTGTTCCTTCTGGATCAAACGAGTAAACTATCAGTAGTAAATATATGGACTCATATGGAACAGTTAATTCTGATGACTTTAAATCTATTATAAAAATTAAAGAAAATGATTACAGCCGAGGAAAGAAATCACCTTATTGAAAGATAATGATTATCTCTATTAAAATTATATTCTTAATGGAATTGCAATTGATATATATGCTTATTACAGAAGGTGCAATAATCCAAAACAAGATTGGGAGGCCTTGAAAAAATTATGATACGAAAAAGGCTGGAGCAAAGAAGTATGTTGTTAGTCGCTATCCGAAGTATGAAATGGTTGATGAAAGGTCCATGGAGGCTCAATATCAAGAAATTCAAAATATTTCTCATGAGATCATCATTGAAGGTATGTTTTTACATGAACAATTTGAAGTTGCTTTTATTATTGACAAATTATCCCCTAGTTTGAAAGATTTTAAAATTTTGTTTCGTCGCAAAAAAACAAAAGAATTTGTAATTGAGATTATGATTATTTTTCTTCGAAATGAAGAAGAATCTTAGAGACAAGATCAAAGAGAAAATGTCTTGGTTGTTTCAAACAACAAAATTAAATTTTGTATGGCTTTAAAGCCATTTGGCAAACCACTAAATAATCAAAATTGTAGTGTTGTGAATCAGATTATGTACGAGAACCCTTCAAGGGCCCTAATTACTCCAATAGCAAGGAAAGTCACTTTAAATGCTGACAACAAAAAATATAATTTTTATTAAACCTAAAAAGGGTTGCCAATGTTTTGACCAATGACATACCTATTGTTCCTTCTGGATCAAACGAGTAAACTATCAGTAGTAAATATATGGACTCATATGGAACAGTTAATTCTGATGACTCTAAATCTATTATAAAAATTAAAGAAAATGATTACAGCCGAGGAAAGAAATCACCTTATTGAAAGATAATGATTATCTCTATAAAAATTATATTCTTAATGGAATTGCAATTGATATATATGCTTATTACAGTAGGTGCAATAATCCAAAACAAGATTGGGAGGCCTTGAAAAAATTATGATACGAAAAAGGCTGGAGCAAAGAAGTATGTTGTTAGTCACTATCCGAAATATGAAATGGTTTATGAAAGGTCCATGGAGGCTCAATATCAAGAAATTCAAAATATTTCTCATGAGATCATCATTGAAGGTATGTTTTTATATGAACAATTTGAAGTTGCTTTTATTATTGACAAATTATCCCCTAGTTTGAAAGATTTTAAAATTTTGTTTGGCCGCAAAAAAACAAAAGAATTTTTAATTGAGATTATGATTATTTTTCTTCGAAATGAAGAAGAATCTTAGAGAAAAGATCAAAAAGAAAATGTCTTGGTTGTTTCAAACAACAAAATTAAATTTTGTACGGCTCTAAAGCCATTTGGCAAACCACTAAATAATCAAAATTGTAGTGTTGTGAATCAGATTATGTACGAGAACCCTTCAAGGGCCCTAATTACTCCAATAGTTAGGAAAGTCACTTTAAATGCTGACAACAAAAAATATAATTTTTATTAAACCTAAAAAGGGTTGCCAATGTTTTGACCAATGACATACCTATTGTTCCTTCTGGATCAAACGAGTAAACTATCAGTAGTAAATATATGGACTCATATGGAACAGTTAATTCTGATGACTTTAAATCTATTATAAAAATTAAAGAAAATGATTACAGCCGAGGAAAGAAATCACCTTATTGAAAGATAATGATTATCTCTATTAAAATTATATTCTTAATGGAATTGCAATTGATATATATGCTTATTACAGAAGGTGCAATAATCCAAAACAAGATTGGGAGGCCTTGAAAAAATTATGATACGAAAAAGGCTGGAGCAAAGAAGTATGTTGTTAGTCGCTATCCGAAGTATGAAATGGTTGATGAAAGGTCCATGGAGGCTCAATATCAAGAAATTCAAAATATTTCTCATGAGATCATCATTGAAGGTATGTTTTTACATGAACAATTTGAAGTTGCTTTTATTATTGACAAATTATCCCCTAGTTTGAAAGATTTTAAAATTTTGTTTCGTCGCAAAAAAACAAAAGAATTTGTAATTGAGATTATGATTATTTTTCTTCGAAATGAAGAAGAATCTTAGAGACAAGATCAAAGAGAAAATGTCTTGGGTGTTTCAAACAACAAAATTAAATTTTGTACGGCTTTAAAGCCATTTGGCAAACCACTAAATAATCAAAATTGTAGTGTTGTGAATCAGATTATGTACGAGAACCCTTCAAGGGCCCTAATTACTCCAATAGCAAGGAAAGTCACTTTAAATGCTGACAACAAAAAATATAATTTTTATTAAACCTAAAAAGGGTTGCCAATGTTTTGACCAATGACATACCTATTGTTCCTTCTGGATCAAACGAGTAAACTATCAGTAGTAAATATATGGACTCATATGGAACTGTTAATTCTGATGACTCTAAATCTATTATAAAAATTAAAGAAAATGATTACAGCCGAGGAAAGAAATCACCTTATTGAAAGATAATGATTATCTCTATAAAAATTATATTCTTAATGGAATTGCAATTGATATATATGCTTATTACAGTAGGTGCAATAATCCAAAACAAGATTGGGAGGCCTTGAAAAAATTATGATACGAAAAAGGCTGGAGCAAAGAAGTATGTTGTTAGTCACTATCCGAAATATGAAATGGTTTATGAAAGGTCCATGGAGGCTCAATATCAAGAAATTCAAAATATTTCTCATGAGATCATCATTGAAGGTATGTTTTTATATGAACAATTTGAAGTTGCTTTTATTATTGACAAATTATCCCCTAGTTTGAAAGATTTTAAAATTTTGTTTGGCCGCAAAAAAACAAAAGAATTTGTAATTGAGATTATGATTATTTTTCTTCGAAATGAAGAATAATCTTAGAGAAAAGATCAAAAAGAAAATGTCTTGGTTGTTTCAAACAACAAAATTAAATTTTGTACGGCTCTAAAGCCATTTGGCAAACCACTAAATAATCAAAATTGTAGTGTTGTGAATCAGATTATGTACGAGAACCCTTCAAGGGCCCTAATTACTCCAATAGTTAGGAAAGTCACTTTAAATGCTGACAACAAAAAATATAATTTTTATTAAACCTAAAAAGGGTTGCCAATGTTTTGACCAATGACATACCTATTGTTCCTTCTGGATCAAACGAGTAAACTATCAGTAGTAAATATATGGACTCATATGGAACAGTTAATTCTGATGACTTTAAATCTATTATAAAAATTAAAGAAAATGATTACAGCCGAGGAAAGAAATCACCTTATTGAAAGATAATGATTATCTCTATTAAAATTATATTCTTAATGGAATTGCAATTGATATATATGCTTATTACAGAAGGTGCAATAATCCAAAACAAGATTGGGAGGCCTTGAAAAAATTATGATACGAAAAAGGCTGGAGCAAAGAAGTATGTTGTTAGTCGCTATCCGAAGTATGAAATGGTTGATGAAAGGTCCATGGAGGCTCAATATCAAGAAATTCAAAATATTTCTCATGAGATCATCATTGAAGGTATGTTTTTACATGAACAATTTGAAGTTGCTTTTATTATTGACAAATTATCCCCTAGTTTGAAAGATTTTAAAATTTTGTTTCGTCGCAAAAAAACAAAAGAATTTGTAATTGAGATTATGATTATTTTTCTTCAAAATGAAGAAGAATCTTAGAGACAAGATCAAAGAGAAAATGTCTTGGTTGTTTCAAACAACAAAATTAAATTTTGTACGGCTTTAAAGCCATTTGGCAAACCACTAAATAATCAAAATTGTAGTGTTGTGAATCAGATTATGTACGAGAACCCTTCAAGGGCCCTAATTACTCCAATAGCAAGGAAAGTCACTTTAAATGCTGACAACAAAAAATATAATTTTTATTAAACTTAAAAAGGGTTGCCAATGTTTTGACCAATGACATACCTATTGTTCCTTCTGGATCAAACGAGTAAACTATCAGTAGTAAATATATGGACTCATATGGAACAGTTAATTCTGATGACTCTAAATCTATTATAAAAATTAAAGAAAATGATTACAGCCGAGGAAAGAAATCACCTTATTGAAAGATAATGATTATCTCTATAAAAATTATATTCTTAATGGAATTGCAATTGATATATATGCTTATTACAGTAGGTGCAATAATCCAAAACAAGATTGGGAGGCCTTGAAAAAATTATGATACGAAAAAGGCTGGAGCAAAGAAGTATGTTGTTAGTCACTATCCGAAATATGAAATGGTTTATGAAAGGTCCATGGAGGCTCAATATCAAGAGATTCAAAATATTTCTCATGAGATCATCATTGAAGGTATGTTTTTATATGAACAATTTGAAGTTGCTTTTATTATTGACAAATTATCCCCTAGTTTGAAAGATTTTAAAATTTTGTTTGGCCGCAAAAAAACAAAAGAATTTGTAATTGAGATTATGATTATTTTTCTTTGAAATGAAGAACAATCTTAGAGAAAAGATCAAAAAGAAAATGTCTTGGTTGTTTCAAACAACAAAATTAAATTTTGTACGGCTCTAAAGCCATTTGGCAAACCACTAAATAATCAAAATTGTAGTGTTGTGAATCAGATTATGTACGAGAACCCTTCAAGGGCCCTAATTACTCCAATAGTTAGGAAAGTCACTTTAAATGCTGACAACAAAAAATATAATTTTTATTAAACCTAAAAAGGGTTGCCAATGTTTTGACCAATGACATACCTATTGTTCCTTCTGGATCAAACGAGTAAACTATCAGTAGTAAATATATGGACTCATATGGAACAGTTAATTCTGATGACTTTAAATCTATTATAAAAATTAAAGAAAATGATTACAGCCGAGGAAAGAAATCACCTTATTGAAAGATAATGATTATCTCTATTAAAATTATATTCTTAATGGAATTGCAATTGATATATATGCTTATTACAGAAGGTGCAATAATCCAAAACAAGATTGGGAGGCCTTGAAAAAATTATGATACGAAAAAGGCTGGAGCAAAGAAGTATGTTGTTAGTCGCTATCCGAAGTATGAAATGGTTGATGAAAGGTCCATGGAGGCTCAATATCAAGAAATTCAAAATATTTCTCATGAGATCATCATTGAAGGTATGTTTTTACATGAACAATTTGAAGTTGCTTTTATTATTGACAAATTATCCCCTAGTTTGAAAGATTTTAAAATTTTGTTTCGTCGCAAAAAAACAAAAGAATTTGTAATTGAGATTATGATTATTTTTCTTCGAAATGAAGAAGAATCTTAGAGACAAGATCAAAGAGAAAATGTCTTGGTTGTTTCAAACAACAAAATTAAATTTTGTATGGCTTTAAAGCCATTTGGCAAACCACTAAATAATCAAAATTGTAGTGTTGTGAATCAGATTATGTACGAGAACCCTTCAAGGGCCCTAATTACTCCAATAGCAAGGAAAGTCACTTTAAATGCTGACAACAAAAAATATAATTTTTATTAAACCTAAAAAGGGTTGCCAATGTTTTGACCAATGACATACCTATTGTTCCTTCTGGATCAAACGAGTAAACTATCAGTAGTAAATATATGGACTCATATGGAACAGTTAATTCTGATGACTCTAAATCTATTATAAAAATTAAAGAAAATGATTACAGCCGAGGAAAGAAATCACCTTATTGAAAGATAATGATTATCTCTATAAAAATTATATTCTTAATGGAATTGCAATTGATATATATGCTTATTACAGTAGGTGCAATAATCCAAAACAAGATTGGGAGGCCTTGAAAAAATTATGATACGAAAAAGGCTGGAGCAAAGAAGTATGTTGTTAGTCACTATCCGAAATATGAAATGGTTTATGAAAGGTCCATGGAGGCTCAATATCAAGAAATTCAAAATATTTCTCATGAGATCATCATTGAAGGTATGTTTTTATATGAACAATTTGAAGTTGCTTTTATTATTGACAAATTATCCCCTAGTTTGAAAGATTTTAAAATTTTGTTTGGCCGCAAAAAAACAAAAGAATTTTTAATTGAGATTATGATTATTTTTCTTCGAAATGAAGAAGAATCTTAGAGAAAAGATCAAAAAGAAAATGTCTTGGTTGTTTCAAACAACAAAATTAAATTTTGTACGGCTCTAAAGCCATTTGGCAAACCACTAAATAATCAAAATTGTAGTGTTGTGAATCAGATTATGTACGAGAACCCTTCAAGGGCCCTAATTACTCCAATAGTTAGGAAAGTCACTTTAAATGCTGACAACAAAAAATATAATTTTTATTAAACCTAAAAAGGGTTGCCAATGTTTTGACCAATGACATACCTATTGTTCCTTCTGGATCAAACGAGTAAACTATCAGTAGTAAATATATGGACTCATATGGAACAGTTAATTCTGATGACTTTAAATCTATTATAAAAATTAAAGAAAATGATTACAGCCGAGGAAAGAAATCACCTTATTGAAAGATAATGATTATCTCTATTAAAATTATATTCTTAATGGAATTGCAATTGATATATATGCTTATTACAGAAGGTGCAATAATCCAAAACAAGATTGGGAGGCCTTGAAAAAATTATGATACGAAAAAGGCTGGAGCAAAGAAGTATGTTGTTAGTCGCTATCCGAAGTATGAAATGGTTGATGAAAGGTCCATGGAGGCTCAATATCAAGAAATTCAAAATATTTCTCATGAGATCATCATTGAAGGTATGTTTTTACATGAACAATTTGAAGTTGCTTTTATTATTGACAAATTATCCCCTAGTTTGAAAGATTTTAAAATTTTGTTTCGTCGCAAAAAAACAAAAGAATTTGTAATTGAGATTATGATTATTTTTCTTCGAAATGAAGAAGAATCTTAGAGACAAGATCAAAGAGAAAATGTCTTGGTTGTTTCAAACAACAAAATTAAATTTTGTACGGCTTTAAAGCCATTTGGCAAACCACTAAATAATCAAAATTGTAGTGTTGTGAATCAGATTATGTACGAGAACCCTTCAAGGGCCCTAATTACTCCAATAGCAAGGAAAGTCACTTTAAATGCTGACAACAAAAAATATAATTTTTATTAAACCTAAAAAGGGTTGCCAATGTTTTGACCAATGACATACCTATTGTTCCTTCTGGATCAAACGAGTAAACTATCAGTAGTAAATATATGGACTCATATGGAACTGTTAATTCTGATGACTCTAAATCTATTATAAAAATTAAAGAAAATGATTACAGCCGAGGAAAGAAATCACCTTATTGAAAGATAATGATTATCTCTATAAAAATTATATTCTTAATGGAATTGCAATTTGTAATACCCCGTAAATTTATAAACGCTCTGGTTAATATTATTATGATCAACTGGGTTCCGGGGTACTCTGAGTAATTATTTGATAAAATAATTAGAGTAAACTGATGAACTCAGAGTCGAGTAAATTAATAGTGTTTAACGTTGAGTTTTTATAATTTGATGTATTTGAGCTAATTTTGGACATTAGTAGTGTTACTAAAAATGATAGTTTCTATACTATCAATTTTCTTTTCATTTTCCTTGAAAACCAAACAAAAGCTAAAAGAGAAAGATAGAAAGAAAGAAAAGGAAAAAGGGAAGGAAGGAAAGGAAAAGAAAGAGGAAGAAGAGAAATTGTCCAAGAGCTCAAGAATCATCATCAATTCATCTATTCTTCGTTTAATCGTCTCAGTATCAACCTCCTCGTCTAGTAATCCAGGTGGGTTCTAGTTAGACTCTTTAGAGTAGGATTATTTTGAGTTTAGAGTTAGATTAGAAATTGTGAAAATTGAATCTTTTTGCACAAAATTCGTGAATCTAACTGCTAAATGCAATGTTTGATTATATGTTATACTGGTTGTGATGTTATAACATGTTTTGATGCATTTTGATTGATGAAAATGGGATTTGGGGTTGATTTTGGATCAACCCGTAGCAGGAAAATTCTGCAGGAACTTCTGCATTTTTTCTCTGCCCATACGCGTATGGAGCATGTCAATACGCGTATGGAGCTGGTCAATACGCGTACGGTAAGGGCAATACGCGTATGGATGGCCGGGCATTTGAGCAATACGCGTATCGCCTGGGGCAATACGCGTATGGCTGGGCGAGAATTTGGGCAATACGCGTACGGGGAATGCCAATACGCGTATGGCCAGGAGAGTTACAGAATCCTGCTGTTGTGATTTATTTTCCGATCGATTGTTTACAATACCGTAACTTTTTGTACGTAAATCGGATTGGAACAATTTTGATATCGTTGGAAAGATAATAAAATGTACTTTCTTATTACTTTGGTTTTAAGATCGTCGGCCGATTTGATTAAGTCGGGATTTCTGAAATTGTGTCGTTTTATCGACTTTTATCTGTTAATTGTGTATAATTATTATTGACAATATATGCATGTTAAAATATGGACTAGGCAGGGTGAGGATTATTACCAAAACTGTGTCGGAAGTGTGATTTGTTCCATGTGTGGCAACGCTCGTGCAAGAAGGCCGAGGCGTATGCATTTCTGTTTATCAATAACCACAGTTGTGCGGTGTAGTTCATGAGACTCGAGCACCTCCTCTGAACGTTATACACAACTACTTGGCAGGTTTGAGTCCCGTGTTAAGTACGGTTGGAGCCTACGGGTAAAGAGACTTGTGACGGTGTACGGGCCGTGAGAAGTGACGGATCACGGTGTACGGACCGGTGATCCCGAATCCAATCGTATGCCAAGTAGCTACAAGGATCCATGACTCGGATCGCCTTCTAGACGTAGAAGGGTACGGGAAAAGGGGATACCTTGGTATTGGTTATTGATATGTGAGTTCTTGAGTGTACGGACTCAGAACGTACTTCGGTACTTTGTGAATCCTTGAGTTACAGGCTCAAGAGGTACTTCGGTACTAGTGTGAGTTTACAGGCTCACCGTGGCGGTTACTTGTGTGTGTGTACTCATGGTCTTTCCCCTTTCCCCTTGGATATGAGTTAGGACTTTGTTAGAACCTTGTAAAGCCGAGAGGACTTTAAGATAGGGAACTTACTGAGATTTGATGTATCTCACCCCACTGTTGTTGTTTACATCACAGGTTCTGCAGGTTCGGCGAAGGGTAAGGACAAGGTTATTTGACTTTCCTTACGGATCGTGGTTTTGTGATGGCATGGCTTCCGCTATGGCGTTATGTTTTGAGATCATTGTATTGATCTAGTTCTTAGTTTTTATCATTTTTGGAACATCTTGTATATGTAATGCCTTAGACTTTTAGTTCTTTTGTATTAGAGGCATTTATATATATAATGTGTTAACTAGGAACTTATTATGTTTCAGTACCAAAAGTGAAACTCATGTATAATATATGATTTGATGCATGTATTTGTACATGGTCTTTACAGTTGGTATCAGAGCAGGTTGTATCCTCGACCTAGCCATGAAATAGAATAAGTGTTTCTTTCCGTTTCATATGCGGCGGGTCGCCATGGGTCTTGTCTGTTATATTTATGGTATTGAGTCTGATCAACTTAATCCTATTGATATGGAATTCAGGAACATGGCTGATAGACGCAGAAACAACCGTGGAAGACCAAGGACTACTCCAGCTGGGACAGTTCCACAAGGTGATGAAGGGAATGCCCCGTTGTACCAATTTATGCAACAGATGCAGCAACAGCAGAATCAGTTCATGCAAGGAATGATGCAACAAATGGCTGATGGTCTGCATCCTCCAGTGGTTGTTCCGGAAGTTACAGGAGGAACCTACAGGGAATTTGTTCGTATGAATCCTCCGGAGTTTCAAGGAGGGCTAGATCCGGTGAAGGCACACGAGTGGATAACAGGTATGGAAAGGATTTTTCAGATAGTTCATTGCAGTGAGGAGAATAAGGTGGTCTTTGCTTCTCACTGGTTGAAGGGTCCTGCCATGAGGTGGTGGGAGAGCGCTTCAGCCTTGATGACAACTCAGGAAGTGCCGAAAGTGTGGGAACAGTTTAAGGTAATCTTTATGGAGAAATATTTTCCGAGTTCTTTAAGGTCTCAAAAGGAGTTTGAGTTCCAACAGTTGAGACAGGGAAATTTATCAGTGGCTTCTTATGCGGAACAATTTGAGATCATGGCTGACTATTCTAGACAGGCCATGTATGCTCCTGATGAGAGGTGGAAGATAGATCAGTTTCTGTTTGGGTTAAGGGCTGAGATTTCACACAGCGTGTCCCAACGGGAATTTGCTACTTATGCTGAGATGTTAAGACAATGTTATGTGGCGGAAAATAGCTTGAAAAAGATACAAATGGAGGTGGATTCGAACAGGGTAACTCAAGGTGACCGTGGAAGGTCGAATCAACAGTTTAGGCAAAGGCAACAGTCTTCCAAAGGGAAGCAAGTACAGGGCTCTAGAACTAGTGTACCTCCAATATGTCGCACTTGTGGGAGGAGTCATTTTGGTAGGTGCTATTCGGATGGGATACGGTGTTATCAGTGTAACAAGATGGGTCATGTAGCGAGAGATTGTCCTCAGAGTAGGAATCAGACACAAGGGAAGACTACTGGTCGAGTATATACTCTGGATGCAAGGAAAGCTAAGGGTGATAATTCCTTGATTGCGGGTACGTGTTTTGTTAATGGTCAACCTTGTTTTGTTTTATTTGACTGTGGGGCTACACATTCTTTCGTGTCTTTGAGATGCGTGAAGCGACTTGAGTTGCAAACTATTCCTTTATTTCCTCCTATGGTGGTTACTACTGCCATGGATGAAATGGTTGAAACACCCCTGATGTGTGAAAATTGTGTGTTGTCGGTGAACGAAAGAGTCTTCCAGATTGATCTTATTTGTCTGCCGCTTAAGAAAGTGGATGTTGTTCTGGGAATGGACTGGCTTTCAGCTAATTCGGTTTTTATCAGTTGTGAGGAGAAGCTAATTATTATTCCATCTGCTGAGGCTACTCCAAAGGATGTATTATCAACGATTTTAGAAGGTACGGTGGGAATGGTAAATTTCTTGTTTGAGAAAGAGAAATCTTTTTTAATGGTTCTTACTAAGGAAGGAAGTAGTGAACAGCAAGTTCTGAGTATTCCAATAGTGTGTGAATTTCCTGAAGTGTTTCCTGAGGATGTTTCTTCTCTTCCTCCGGAGAGAGAAGTTGAGTTCTCTATTGACCTGATACCGGGAACGGCTCCTATATCCGTTTCTCCGTATCGGATGGCACCGCTTGAATTAAGAGAATTAAGGGACCAATTGGAGGACTTGATGTCTAAGCATTTCGTTAGGCCTAGTGTTTCACCGTGGGGAGCTCCAGTGTTATTGGTAAAGAAGAAAGATGGGGGTATGCGTTTGTGCATTGATTATCGTAAGTTGAATAAAGTTACCATTAAGAACAAGTATCCCTTACCAAGGATAGACGACTTGTTAGATCAATTGAAAGGAGCCTGTGTGTTCTCGAAGATTGATTTACGGTCGGGTTATCATCAGATTCGAGTGAAGAGTTCCGATGTGCCAAAGACTGCATTTAGAACCCGTTATGGTCATTACGAATTCTTAGTGATGCCTTTCGGTGTGACTAATGCTCCAGCTGTTTTCATGGATTACATGAACCGTATATTTCAGGCTTACTTGGACCAGTTTGTGGTAATCTTTATTGACGACATTCTTATTTATTCTCGTACTCCACAAGAGCACGGAGAACATCTGAGGATTGTCTTATCGGTCTTGCAAGAGAAGCAATTGTTTGCTAAGTTGAGCAAGTGTGAGTTTTGGATGTCGGAAGTTAATTTTCTTGGACATGTGATATCTCGAGGTGGTGTGGCAGTGGATCCTTCGAAGGTAGAAGCAGTGATTAATTGGGAGAGACCGAGAAATGTTTCAGAAGTTAGAAGTTTCTTGGGATTGGCCGGTTACTATAGAAGGTTTATTAAGGGCTTTTCTCAATTGGCCTTACCAATGACGAAACTTACTCGGAAGGATGTTATTTTTGAGTGGGATTCAGGTTGCGAACAAAGTTTTATGCATTTGAAGGAAAGTTTGACGAGTGCTCCAGTATTAATTATTCCTGATCCTAACAACTCTTATGAAGTATTCTGTGATGCTTCTAAGAGGGGATTAGGGGGTGTTCTGATGCAAGGTGGTCAAGTGGTAGCTTATGCTTCTCGACAGTTAAAAGTTCATGAGAAGAATTATCCAAGTCATGATTTGGAACTAGCTGCAGTGGTGTTTGCACTGAAGGTGTGGCGTCATTATTTATATGGTGTACGTTTTGAAATGTTCAGTGACCACAAAAGTTTGAAGTATTTGTTTGATCAAAAGGAGTTGAATATGCGACAAAGAAGGTGGATGGAGTACTTAAAGGATTATGACTTAGAATTGAAGTATCATCCAGGAAAGGCGAATAAAGTAGCGGATGCTTTAAGTCGGAAAATGGTTCATAGTGCGGAATTGATGATTTTAGAGTATTCATTGTTGGAAAAGTTTAGAGATCTTAATCTCCAGTTTGTGTGGACTCCGAATGGTGTGATTATGGGAAATTTGAATGTCAATTCTACCTTGAGAGTTGAGATTCAACAGGCACAATTGTTAGAAGAAGAGTTACAAGAATTGTTACTTCAGCCGGGTCTTACACGAGCGACAGATGGGATTGTTCTGTTTAATCAAAGGATTTGTGTTCCGAAGGATGAGGCATTAAGAAGGAAGATTTTAGACGAAGCTCATAAGGGTACTTTTACGATACATCCTGGTTCTTCAAAGATGTATCAGGATTTAAAGAAGGATTATTGGTGGCCTGGGATGAAAAAGGATATAGCGAGATATGTGTCAGAATGTGCGGTGTGCCAACAGGTGAAGATTGAACACCAAAGACCGGGCGGTTTGTTACAACCTTTGGATATTCCAGTTTGGAAGTGGGATAGTATTTCTATGGATTTTGCAGTGGGTTTACCCCGTACCCAAGGTGGGTATGATTCTATTTGGGTGATTGTAGATCGACTAACGAAATCTGCACACTTCTTAGCCGTAAAGACTACTTATAAGGCAAGTCATCTTGCAAGGTTGTTTATTGCTGAGATTGTGAGATTGCATGGTATTCCTTCTAGTATTGTGTCCGATAGAGATCCGAAGTTTACTTCGAGATTTTGGAAAGTGTTCCAACAAGCGATGGGTACGAATTTGTGTTTGAGCACGTCGAATCATCCTCAAACGGATGGTCAGACTGAACGAACAATACAAACGATGGAGGATATGTTAAGAGCTTGTGTGTTAGAGAGTAGAGGGAATTGGAAAGAACTTTTACCGTTAATTGAGTTTTCCTATAACAATAGTTATCATGCGAGCATCGGTATGGCTCCGTATGAAGCATTGTATGGGAGAAAGTGTAGGACACCTTTGTGTTGGGCTGAAATTGGCGAAGATAGAATTTTGGGACCTGAGATTATTCAAGAGACTACGGAAAAGATTCGAATGATCCGCGAGAAGGTTAAACAAGCACAAGATCGTCAAAAGAGTTATGCGGACAATCGTAGGAGACCTTTGGAATTTAAGGAAGGTGACCATGTATTTCTGAAAGTTACTCCGAGATTGAGATTGAAAGGACCGGTTAAGTCGCGTAAGTTAAGTCCTAGATACGTGGGACCGTATCAGATTTTAGAAAGGATTGGTGAAGTTGCTTATAGATTAGCCTTACCACCCTCTCTATCCGAGATGCACGACGTTTTTCACGTATCTCAGCTCCGTAAGTTTATTCCTGATCCTCTTCAGCCAATTCTACCCGAGTCAGTGGAAATTGAAGCGGGTTTGACTTTTGAACCACAACCGAGTTGTATTGTGGGAAGGGAAACAAAAGTGTTAAGGAACAAAGATATTCCACTTGTTAAGGTGCAATGGGATATGACGCATCCGGGCGATGCTACTTGGGAACTAGATTCGGAAATGCGAGATTCTTATCCACATCTGTTAAGGTAATATTCTAAATTCGAGGACGAATTTCTATTTAAGGGGGGGAGGATGTAATACCCCGTAAATTTATAAACGCTCTGGTTAATATTATTATGATCAACTGGGTTCCGGGGTACTCTGAGTAATTATTTGATAAAATAATTAGAGTAAACTGATGAACTCAGAGTCGAGTAAATTAATAGTGTTTAACGTTGAGTTTTTATAATTTGATGTATTTGAGCTAATTTTGGACATTAGTAGTGTTACTAAAAATGATAGTTTCTATACTATCAATTTTCTTTTCATTTTCCTTGAAAACCAAACAAAAGCTAAAAGAGAAAGATAGAAAGAAAGAAAAGGAAAAAGGGAAGGAAGGAAAGGAAAAGAAAGAGGAAGAAGAGAAATTGTCCAAGAGCTCAAGAATCATCATCAATTCATCTATTCTTCGTTTAATCGTCTCAGTATCAACCTCCTCGTCTAGTAATCCAGGTGGGTTCTAGTTAGACTCTTTAGAGTAGGATTATTTTGAGTTTAGAGTTAGATTAGAAATTGTGAAAATTGAATCTTTTTGCACAAAATTCGTGAATCTAACTGCTAAATGCAATGTTTGATTATATGTTATACTGGTTGTGATGTTATAACATGTTTTGATGCATTTTGATTGATGAAAATGGGATTTGGGGTTGATTTTGGATCAACCCGTAGCAGGAAAATTCTGCAGGAACTTCTGCATTTTTTCTCTGCCCATACGCGTATGGAGCATGTCAATACGCGTATGGAGCTGGTCAATACGCGTACGGCAAGGGCAATACGCGTATGGATGGCCGGGCATTTGAGCAATACGCGTATCGCCTGGGGCAATACGCGTATGGCTGGGCGAGAATTTGGGCAATACGCGTACGGGGAATGCCAATACGCGTATGGCCAGGAGAGTTACAGAATCCTGCTGTTGTGATTTATTTTCCGATCGATTGTTTACAATACCGTAACTTTTTGTACGTAAATCGGATTGGAACAATTTTGATATCGTTGGAAAGATAATAAAATGTACTTTCTTATTACTTTGGTTTTAAGATCGTCGGCCGATTTGATTAAGTCGGGATTTCTGAAATTGTGTCGTTTTATCGACTTTTATCTGTTAATTGTGTATAATTATTATTGACAATATATGCATGTTAAAATATGGACTAGGCAGGGTGAGGATTATTACCAAAACTGTGTCGGAAGTGTGATTTGTTCCATGTGTGGCAACGCTCGTGCAAGAAGGCCGAGGCGTATGCATTTCTGTTTATCAATAACCACAGTTGTGCGGTGTAGTTCATGAGACTCGAGCACCTCCTCTGAACGTTATACACAACTACTTGGCAGGTTTGAGTCCCGTGTTAAGTACGGTTGGAGCCTACGGGTAAAGAGACTTGTGACGGTGTACGGGCCGTGAGAAGTGACGGATCACGGTGTACGGACCGGTGATCCCGAATCCAATCGTATGCCAAGTTCCTACAAGGATCCATGACTCGGATCGCCTTCTAGACGTAGAAGGGTACGGGAAAAGGGGATACCTTGGTATTGGTTATTGATATGTGAGTTCTTGAGTGTACGGACTCAGAACGTACTTCGGTACTTTGTGAATCCTTGAGTTACAGGCTCAAGAGGTACTTCGGTACTAGTGTGAGTTTACAGGCTCACCGTGGCGGTTACTTGTGTGTGTGTACTCATGGTCTTTCCCCTTTCCCCTTGGACATGAGTTAGGACTTTGTTAGAACCTTGTAAAGCCGAGAGGACTTTAAGATAGGGAACTCACTGAGATTTGATGTATCTCACCCCACTGTTGTTGTTTACATCACAGGTTCTGCAGGTTCGGCGAAGGGTAAGGACAAGGTTATTTGACTTTCCTTACGGATCGTGGTTTTGTGATGGCATGGCTTCCGCTATGGCGTTATGTTTTGAGATCATTGTATTGATCTAGTTCTTAGTTTTTATCATTTTTGGAACATCTTGTATATGTAATGCCTTAGACTTTTAGTTCTTTTGTATTAGAGGCATTTATATATATAATGTGTTAACTAGGAACTTATTATGTTTCAGTACCAAAAGTGAAACTCATGTATAATATATGATTTGATGCATGTATTTGTACATGGTCTTTACACAATTGATATATATGCTTATTACAGAAGGTGCAATAATCCAAAACAAGATTGGGAGGCCTTGAAAAAATTATGATACGAAAAAGGCTGGAGCAAAGAAGTATGTTGTTAGTCGCTATCCGAAGTATGAAATGGTTGATGAAAGGTCCATGGAGGCTCAATATCAAGAAATTCAAAATATTTCTCATGAGATCATCATTGAAGGTATGTTTTTACCTGAACAATTTGAAGTTGCTTTTATTATTGACAAATTATCCCCTAGTTTGAAAGATTTTAAAATTTTGTTTCGCCGCAAAAAAACAAAAGAATTTGTAATTGAGATTATGATTATTTTTCTTCGAAATGAAGAAGAATCTTAGCGACAAGATCAAAGAGAAAATGTCTTGGTTGTTTCAAACAACAAAATTAAATTTTGTACGGCTCTAAAGCCATTTGGCAAACCACTAAATAATCAAAATTGTAGTGTTGTGAATCAGATTATGTACGAGAACCCTTCAAGGGCCCTAATTACTCCAATAGCTAGGAAAGTCACTTTAAATGCTGACAACAAAAAATATAATTTTTATTAAACTTAAAAAGGGTTGCCAATGTTTTGACCAATGACATACCTATTGTTCCTTCTGGATCAAACGAGTAAACTATCAGTAGTAAATATATGGACTCATATGGAACAGTTAATTCTGATGACTCTAAATCTATTATAAAAATTAAAGAAAATGATTACAGCCGAGGAAAGAAATCACCTTATTGAAAGATAATGATTATCTCTATAAAAATTATATTCTTAATGGAATTGCAATTGATATATATGCTTATTACAGAAGGTGCAATAATCCAAAACAAGATTGGGAGGCCTTGAAAAAATTATGATACGAAAAAGGCTGGAGCAAAGAAGTATGTTGTTAGTCGCTATCCGAAGTATGAAATGGTTGATGAAAGGTCCATGGAGGCTCAATATCAAGAAATTCAAAATATTTCTCATGAGATCATCATTGAAGGTATGTTTTTACATGAACAATTTGAAGTTGCTTTTATTATTGACAAATTATCCCCTAGTTTGAAAGATTTTAAAATTTTGTTTCGTCGCAAAAAAACAAAAGAATTTGTAATTGAGATTATGATTATTTTTCTTCGAAATGAAGAAGAATCTTAGAGACAAGATCAAAGAGAAAATGTCTTGGTTGTTTCAAACAACAAAATTAAATTTTGTACGGCTTTAAAGCCATTTGGCAAACCACTAAATAATCAAAATTGTAGTGTTGTGAATCAGATTATGTACGAGAACCCTTCAAGGGCCCTAATTACTCCAATAGCAAGGAAAGTCACTTTAAATGCTGACAACAAAAAATATAATTTTTATTAAACTTAAAAAGGGTTGCCAATGTTTTGACCAATGACATACCTATTGTTCCTTCTGGATCAAACGAGTAAACTATCAGTAGTAAATATATGGACTCATATGGAACAGTTAATTCTGATGACTCTAAATCTATTATAAAAATTAAAGAAAATGATTACAGCCGAGGAAAGAAATCACCTTATTGAAAGATAATGATTATCTCTATAAAAACTATATTCTTAATGGAATTGCAATTGATATATATGCTTATTACAGTAGGTGCAATAATCCAAAACAAGATTGGGAGGCCTTGAAAAAATTATGATACGAAAAAGGCTGGAGCAAAGAAGTATGTTGTTAGTCACTATCCGAAATATGAAATGGTTGATGAAAGGTCCATGGAGGCTCAATATCAAGAAATTCAAAATATTTCTCATGAGATCATCATTGAAGGTATGTTTTTATATGAACAATTTGAAGTTGCTTTTATTATTGACAAATTATCCCCTAGTTTGAAAGATTTTAAAATTTTGTTTCGCCGCAAAAAAACAAAAGAATTTGTAATTGAGATTATGATTATTTTTCTTCGAAATGAAGAAGAATCTTAGAGAAAAGATCAAAAAGAAAATGTCTTGGTTGTTTCAAACAACAAAATTAAATTTTGTACGGCTCTAAAGCCATTTGGCAAACCACTAAATAATCAAAATTGTAGTGTTGTGAATCAGATTATGTACGAGAACCCTTCAAGGGCCCTAATTACTCCAATAGTTAGGAAAGTCACTTTAAATGCTGACAACAAAAAATATAATTTTTATTAAACCTAAAAAGGGTTGCCAATGTTTTGACCAATGACATACCTATTGTTCCTTCTGGATCAAACGAGTAAACTATCAGTAGTAAATATATGGACTCATATGGAACAGTTAATTCTGATGACTTTAAATCTATTATAAAAATTAAAGAAAATGATTACAGCCGAGGAAAGAAATCACCTTATTGAAAGATAATGATTATCTCTATAAAAATTATATTCTTAATGGAATTGCAATTGATATATATGCTTATTACAGAAGGTGCAATAATCCAAAACAAGATTGGGAGGCCTTGAAAAAATTATGATACGAAAAAGGCTGGAGCAAAGAAGTATGTTGTTAGTCGCTATCCGAAGTATGATATGGTTGATGAAAGGTCCATGGAGGCTCAATATCAAGAAATTCAAAATATTTCTCATGAGATCATCATTGAAGGTATGTTTTTACATGAACAATTTGAAGTTGCTTTTATTATTGACAAATTATCCCCTAGTTTGAAAGATTTTAAAATTTTGTTTCGTCGCAAAAAAACAAAAGAATTTGTAATTGAGATTATGATTATTTTTCTTCGAAATGAAGAAGAATCTTAGAGACAAGATCAAAGAGAAAATGTCTTGGTTGTTTCAAACAACAAAATTAAATTTTGTACGGCTTTAAAGCCATTTGGCAAACCACTAAATAATCAAAATTGTAGTGTTGTGAATCAGATTATGTACGAGAACCCTTCAAGGGCCCTAATTACTCCAATAGCAAGGAAAGTCACTTTAAACGCTGACAACAAAAAATATAATTTTTATTAAACCTAAAAAGGGTTGCCAATGTTTTGACCAATGACATACCTATTGTTCCTTCTGGATCAAACGAGTAAACTATCAGTAGTAAATATATGGACTCATATGGAACTGTTAATTCTGATGACTCTAAATCTATTATAAAAATTAAAGAAAATGATTACAGCCGAGGAAAGAAATCACCTTATTGAAAGATAATGATTATCTCTATAAAAATTATATTCTTAATGGAATTGCAATTGATATATATGCTTATTACAGAAGGTGCAATAATCCAAAACAAGATTGGGAGGCCTTGAAAAAATTATGATACGAAAAAGGCTGGAGCAAAGAAGTATGTTGTTAGTCGCTATCCGAAGTATGAAATGGTTGATGAAAGGTCCATGGAGGCTCAATATCAAGAAATTCAAAATATTTCTCATGAGATCATCATTGAAGGTATGTTTTTACATGAACAATTTGAAGTTGCTTTTCTTATTGACAAATTATCCCCTAGTTTGAAAGATTTTAAAATTTTGTTTCGCCGCAAAAAAATAAAAGAATTTGTAATTGAGATTATGATTATTTTTCTTCGAAATGAAGAAGAATCTTAGAGACAAGATCAAAGAGAAAATGTCTTGGTTGTTTCAAACAACAAAATTAAATTTTGTACAGCTCTAAAGCCATTTGGCAAACCACTAAATAATCAAAATTGTAGTGTTGTGAATCAGATTATGTACGAGAACCCTTCAAGGGCCCTAATTACTCCAATAGCTAGGAAAGTCACTTTAAATGCTGACAACAAAAAATATAATTTTTATTAAACTTAAAAAGGGTTGCCAATGTTTTGACCAATGACATACCTATTGTTCCTTCTGGATCAAACGAGTAAACTATCAGTAGTAAATATATGGACTCATATGGAACAGTTAATTCTGATGACTCTAAATCTAGTATAAAAATTAAAGAAAATGATTACAACCGAGGAAAGAAATCACCTTATTGAAAGATAATGATTATCTCTATAAAAATTATATTCTTAATGGAATTGCAATTGATATATATGCTTATTACAGAAGGTGCAATAATCCAAAACAAGATTGGGAGGCCTTGAAAAAATTATGATACGAAAAAGGCTGGAGCAAAGAAGTATGTTGTTAGTCGCTATCCGAAGTATGAAATGGTTGATGAAAGGTCCATGGAGGCTCAATATCAAGAAATTCAAAATATTTCTCATGAGATCATCATTGAAGGTATGTTTTTACATGAACAATTTGAAGTTGCTTTTATTATTGACAAATTATCCCCTAGTTTGAAAGATTTTAAAATTTTGTTTCGTCGCAAAAAAACAAAAGAATTTGTAATTGAGATTATGATTATTTTTCTTCGAAATGAAGAAGAATCTTAGAGACAAGATCAAAGAGAAAATGTCTTGGTTGTTTCAAACAACAAAATTAAATTTTGTACGGCTTTAAAGCCATTTGGCAAACCACTAAATAATCAAAATTGTAGTGTTGTGAATCAGATTATGTACGAGAACCCTTCAAGGGCCCTAATTACTCCAATAGCAAGGAAAGTCACTTTAAATGCTGACAACAAAAAATATAATTTTTATTAAACTTAAAAAGGGTTGCCAATGTTTTGACCAATGACATACCTATTGTTCCTTCTGGATCAAACGAGTAAACTATCAGTAGTAAATATATGGACTCATATGGAACAGTTAATTCTGATGACTCTAAATCTATTATAAAAATTAAAGAAAATGATTACAGCCGAGGAAAGAAATCACATTATTGAAAGATAATGATTATCTCTATAAAAATTATATTCTTAATGGAATTGCAATTGATATATATGCTTATTACAGTAGGTGCAATAATCCAAAACAAGATTGGGAGGCCTTGAAAAAATTATGATACGAAAAAGGCTGGAGCAAAGAAGTATGTTGTTAGTCACTATCCGAAATATGAAATGGTTGATGAAAGGTCCATGGAGGCTCAATATCAAGAAATTCAAAATATTTCTCATGAGATCATCATTGAAGGTATGTTTTTATATGAACAATTTGAAGTTGCTTTTATTATTGACAAATTATCCCCTAGTTTGAAAGATTTTAAAATTTTGTTTCGCCGCAAAAAAACAAAAGAATTTGTAATTGAGATTATGATTATTTTTCATCGAAATGAAGAAGAATCTTAGAGAAAAGATCAAAAAGAAAATGTCTTGGTTGTTTCAAACAACAAAATTAAATTTTGTACGGCTCTAAAGCCATTTGGCAAACCACTAAATAATCAAAATTGTAGTGTTGTGAATCAGATTATGTACGAGAACCCTTCAAGGGCCCTAATTACTCCAATAGTTAGGAAAGTCACTTTAAATGCTGACAACAAAAAATATAATTTTTATTAAACCTAAAAAGGGTTGCCAATGTTTTGACCAATGACATACCTATTGTTCCTTCTGGATCAAACGAGTAAACTATCAGTAGTAAATATATGGACTCATATGGAACAGTTAATTCTGATGACTCTAAATCTATTATAAAAATTAAATAAAATGATTACAGCCGAGGAAAGAAATCACCTTATTGAAAGATAATGATTATCTCTATAAAAATTATATTCTTAATGGAATTGCAATTGATATATATGCTTATTACAGTAGGTGCAATAATCCAAAACAAGATTGGGAGGCCTTGAAAAAATTATGATACGAAAAAGGCTGGAGCAAAGAAGTATGTTGTTAGTCACTATCCGAAATATGAAATGGTTGATGAAAGGTCCATGGAGGCTCAATATCAAGAAATTCAAAATATTTCTCATGAGATCATCATTGAAGGTATGTTTTTACATGAACAATTTGAAGTTGCTTTTATTATTGACAAATTATCCCCTAGTTTGAAAGATTTTAAAATTTTGTTTCGCCGCAAAAAAACAAAAGAATTTGTAATTGAGATTATGATTATTTTTCTTCGAAATGAAGAAGAATCTTAGAGACAAGATCAAAAAGAAAATGTCTTGGTTATTTCAAACAACAAAATTAAATTTTGTACGGCTCTAAAGCCATTTGGCAAACCACTAAATAATCAAAATTGTAGTGTTGTGAATCAGATTATGTACGAGAACCCTTCAAGGGCCCTAATTACTCCAATAGCTAGGAAAGTCACTTTAAATGCTGACAACAAAAAATATAATTTTTATTAAACTTAAAAAGGGTTGCCAATGTTTTGACCAATGACATACCTATTGTTCCTTCTGGATCAAACGAGTAAACTATCAGTAATAAATATATGGACTCATATGGAACAGTTAATTCTGATGACTCTAAATCTATTATAAAAATTAAAGAAAATGATTACAGCCGAGGAAAGAAATCACCTTATTGAAAGATAATGATTATCTCTATAAAAATTATATTCTTAATGGAATTGTAATTGATATATATGCTTATTACAGAAGGTGCAATAATCCAAAACAAGATTGGGAGGCCTTGAAAAAATTATGATACGAAAAAGGCTGGAGCAAAGAAGTATGTTGTTAGTCGCTATCCGAAGTATGAAATGGTTGATGAAATGTCCATGGAGGCTCAATATCAAGAAATTCAAAATATTTCTCATGAGATCATCATTGAAGGTATGTTTTTACTTGAACAATTTGAAGTTGCTTTTATTATTGACAAATTATCCCCTAGTTTGAAAGATTTTAAAATTTTGTTTCGTCGCAAAAAAACAAAAGAATTTGTAATTGAGATTATGATTATTTTTCTTCGAAATGAAGAAGAATCTTAGAGACAAGATCAAAGAGAAAATGTCTTGGTTGTTTCAAACAACAAAATTAAATTTTGTACGGCTCTAAAGCCATTTGGCAAACCACTAAATAATCAAAATTGTAGTGTTGTGAATCAGATTATGTACGAGAACCCTTCAAGGGCCCTAATTACTCCAATAGCAAGGAAAGTCACTTTAAATGCTGACAACAAAAAATATAATTTTTATTAAACTTAAAAAGGGTTGCCAATGTTTTGACCAATGACATACCTATTGTTCCTTCTGGATCAAACGAGTAAACTATCAGTAGTAAATATATGGACTCATATGGAACAGTTAATTCTGATGACTCTAAATCTATTATAAAAATTAAAGAAAATGATTACAGCCGAGGAAAGAAATCACCTTGTTGAAAGATAATGATTATCTCTATGAAAATTATATTCTTAATGGAATTGCAATTGATATATATGCTTATTACAGTAGGTGCAATAATCCAAAACAAGATTGGGAGGCCTTGAAAAAATTATGATACGAAAAAGGCTGGAGCAAAGAAGTATGTTGTTAGTCGCTATCCGAAGTATGAAATGGTTGATGAAATGTCCATGGAGGCTCAATATCAAGAAATTCAAAATATTTCTCATGAGATCATCATTGAAGGTATGTTTTTACATGAACAATTTGAAGTTGCTTTTATTATTGACAAATTATCCCCTAGTTTGAAAGATTTTAAAATTTTGTTTCGTCGCAAAAAAACAAAAGAATTTGTAATTGAGATTATGATTATTTTTCTTCGAAATGAAGAAGAATCTTAGAGACAAGATCAAAGAGAAAATGTCTTGGTTGTTTCAAACAACAAAATTAAATTTTGTACGGCTCTAAAGCCATTTGGCAAACCACTAAATAATCAAAATTGTAGTGTTGTGAATCAGATTATGTACGAGAACCCTTCAAGGGCCCTAATTACTCCAATAGCTAGGAAAGTCACTTTAAATGCTGACAACAAAAAATATAATTTTTATTAAACTTAAAAAGGGTTGCCAATGTTTTGACCAATGACATACCTATTGTTCCTTCTGGATCAAACGAGTAAACTATCAGTAGTAAATATATGGACTCATATGGAACAGTTAATTCTGATGACTCTAAATCTAGTATAAAAATTAAAGAAAATGATTACAACCGAGGAAAGAAATCACCTTATTGAAAGATAATGATTATCTCTATAAAAATTATATTCTTAATGGAATTGCAATTGATATATATGCTTATTAAAGAAGGTGCAATAATCCAAAACAAGATTGGGAGGCCTTGAAAAAATTATGATACGAAAAAGGCTGGAGCAAAGAAGTATGTTGTTAGTCGCTATCCGAAGTATGAAATGGTTGATGAAAGGTCCATGGAGGCTCAATATCAAGAAATTCAAAATATTTCTCATGAGATCATCATTGAAGGTATGTTTTTACATGAACAATTTGAAGTTGCTTTTATTATTGACAAATTATCCCCTAGTTTGAAAGATTTTAAAATTTTGTTTCGTCGCAAAAAAACAAAAGAATTTGTAATTGAGATTATGATTATTTTTCTTCGAAATGAAGAAGAATCTTAGAGACAAGATCAAAGAGAAAATGTCTTGGTTGTTTCAAACAACAAAATTAAATTTTGTACGGCTTTAAAGCCATTTGGCAAACCACTAAATAATCAAAATTGTAGTGTTGTGAATCAGATTATGTACGAGAACCCTTCAAGGGCCCTAATTACTCCAATAGCAAGGAAAGTCACTTTAAATGCTGACAACAAAAAATATAATTTTTATTAAACTTAAAAAGGGTTGCCAATGTTTTGACCAATGACATACCTATTGTTCCTTCTGGATCAAACGAGTAAACTATCAGTAGTAAATATATGGACTCATATGGAACAGTTAATTCTGATGACTCTAAATCTATTATAAAAATTAAAGAAAATGATTACAGCCGAGGAAAGAAATCACCTTATTGAAAGATAATGATTATCTCTATAAAAATTATATTCTTAATGGAATTGCAATTGATATATATGCTTATTACAGTAGGTGCAATAATCCAAAACAAGATTGGGAGGCCTTGAAAAAATTATGATACGAAAAAGGCTGGAGCAAAGAAGTATGTTGTTAGTCACTATCCGAAATATGAAATGGTTGATGAAAGGTCCATGGAGGCTCAATATCAAGAAATTCAAAATATTTCTCATGAGATCATCATTGAAGGTATGTTTTTATATGAACAATTTGAAGTTGCTTTTATTATTGACAAATTATCCCCTAGTTTGAAAGATTTTAAAATTTTGTTTCGCCGCAAAAAAACAAAAGAATTTGTAATTGAGATTATGATTATTTTTCATCGAAATGAAGAAGAATCTTTGAGAAAAGATCAAAAAGAAAATGTCTTGGTTGTTTCAAACAACAAAATTAAATTTTGTACGGCTCTAAAGCCATTTGGCAAACCACTAAATAATCAAAATTGTAGTGTTGTGAATCAGATTATGTACGAGAACCCTTCAAGGGCCCTAATTACTCCAATAGTTAGGAAAGTCACTTTAAATGCTGACAACAAAAAATATAATTTTTATTAAACCTAAAAAGGGTTGCCAATGTTTTGACCAATGACATACCTATTGTTCCTTCTGGATCAAACGAGTAAACTATCAGTAGTAAATATATGGACTCATATGGAACAGTTAATTCTGATGACTCTAAATCTATTATAAAAATTAAAGAAAATGATTACAGCCGAGGAAAGAAATCACCTTATTGAAAGATAATGATTATCTCTATAAAAATTATATTCTTAATGGAATTGCAATTGATATATATGCTTATTACAGTAGGTGCAATAATCCAAAACAAGATTGGGAGGCCTTGAAAAAATTATGATACGAAAAAGGCTGGAGCAAAGAAGTATGTTGTTAGTCACTATCCGAAATATGAAATGGTTGATGAAAGGTCCATGGAGGCTCAATATCAAGAAATTCAAAATATTTCTCATGAGATCATCATTGAAGGTATGTTTTTACATGAACAATTTGAAGTTGCTTTTATTATTGACAAATTATCCCCTAGTTTGAAAGATTTTAAAATTTTGTTTCGCCGCAAAAAAACAAAAGAATTTGTAATTGAGATTATGATTATTTTTCTTCGAAATGAAGAAGAATCTTAGAGACAAGATCAAAAAGAAAATGTCTTGGTTATTTCAAACAACAAAATTAAATTTTGTACGGCTCTAAAGCCATTTGGCAAACCACTAAATAATCAAAATTGTAGTGTTGTGAATCAGATTATGTACGAGAACCCTTCAAGGGCCCTAATTACTCCAATAGCTAGGAAAGTCACTTTAAATGCTGACAACAAAAAATATAATTTTTATTAAACTTAAAAAGGGTTGCCAATGTTTTGACCAATGACATACCTATTGTTCCTTCTGGATCAAACGAGTAAACTATCAGTAATAAATATATGGACTCATATGGAACAGTTAATTCTGATTACTCTAAATCTATTATAAAAATTAAAGAAAATGATTACAGCCGAGGAAAGAAATCACCTTATTGAAAGATAATGATTATCTCTATAAAAATTATATTCTTAATGGAATTGCAATTGATATATGTAAAGACCATATAAAAATACATGCATCAAATCATATATTATACATGAGTTTCACTTTTGGTACTGAAACATAATAAGTTCCTAGTTAACACATTATATATATATATGCCTCTAATACAAAAGAACTAAAAGTCTAAGGCATTACATATACAAGATGTTCCAAAATGATAAAAACTAAGAACTAGATCAATACAATGATCTCAAAACATAACGCCATAGCGGAAGCCATGCCATCACAAAACCACGATCCGTAAGGAAAGTCAAATAACCTTGTCCTTACCCTTCGCCGAACTTGCAGAACCTGTGATGTAAACAACAACAGTGGGGTGAGATACATCAAATCTCAGTGAGTTCCCTATCTTAAAGTCCTCTCGGCTTTACAAGGTTCTAACAAGGTCCTAACTCATGTCCAAGGGGAAAGGGGAAAGACCATGAGTACACACACACTATATGGAAACATGTTATGAGTTCATCAACTCACAATATCACTAATCGATAACCATGCCAAGGTATCCCCTATTCCCGTCCTCTTCTACGTCTAGAAGTCGACCCGGGTCATGGATCCTTGCAACCTACTTGACATACGAATGGATTCGGGTTCTACGGGCCATTAACCGTTATGAACCGTCACTTCTCACGGGCCTTATACCGTCACAAGCCTACGCTCCATGGGCGCCATTCGTACTAAAATGAAATGCGGGAATCAAACCTGCCAAGTAGTGGTGCACATGTTTCAGAGGAGCTCGAGACCCATGAAACGCACTCGCAAAAACAATAATAACCGGTTACGATTACGTGATCTCACAAAGACTTGATTGTATTCCACAATCTCAAGGCCATTATGCCTTATCACAACCAAACGGTTAACACACATGTTCCATACTAGTGTTTAATCATTTATATTTTTCCGACACTGCTTAGGGTAATTGTCCTCACTCTACTTATTCCATATTTTAATCATGCTTACATTTTCAACAACCATTACACACCAAAATCAACAAAACGACACAATTCCAACAATTCCGATATAATTAAATCGGCCGTCAATCTTAAAACCCATGTAATAAGAAAGTACATTTTATTACCTTTCCAACGATACCAAAATTGTTCCATTCCGAGTTACGGATAAAAAGTTACGGCATTGGAAACAAACGATCGGAAATAAAATATCACAACAGCAGAATTCTGCAAGTCCCCTGGCCATACGCGTATTGGCACTCCCCGTACGCGTATTGCCTAAGATTCTCGCCCAGCCATACGCGTATTGCCCAAGGCCATACGCGTATGGGCAGAGGCATTTTTCCCTTGAAATTCCTGTTTAAAAGCCCAATACGCGTATTACCATGTCTCATACGCGTATTGCCTTGTCCATACGCGTATCATCCCATTTCCTTCACACCCATACGCGTATTGCCCTACTCAATACGCGTATGGCCCTGCGTGATACGCGTATGGGCAGTTTGAACCCAGAAATTTTCCTGCAGAATCTGTCTGCTACGGGTTGATTCAATTCAACCCCAAAATCCCATTTTTCCAATCTAAAATTCATCAAAACATGTTATAACATAACAATCGGTATAAACATACAATCACACATTGCATTTAGCAGCTAGATTCATGAATTTCATGCAAAATTAATCAATTTCCATAATACCAATCTAACTCTAACTCAATAAAACTCTACCCTAAAGAGTCTAACTAGAACCCACCTGGATTACTAGACGAGGAGGTTGATGCGGAGACGATTGAACGAAAAACAGATGAATTGATGATGATCTTGAGCTTTTGGGAAATTTTCCTCTCTTGTTCCTCCTCCTTCCTTTCCTTCTCTTCCTTTTCCCTTTCTCTTTACTATCCTTTGTTTGTTTTACAATTGAGAAAGGAAAACATAGTAAAGAAAATAATTTCCATCAATTAGCAATACTACTAAATGTCCAAATTAGCTCAAATGCGCGAAAGAATAAAACTCAACGTTAAATACTATTAATTTAATCAACTCTGAGTTCGTCAGTTTACTCTAATTATTTTATCAAATAATTGTTCAGAGTACTCCGGAACCCAGTTGATCATAATAATATTAACCAGAGCGTTTATAAATTTACGGGGTATTACATCCTCCCCCCCTTAAATAGAAATTCGTCCTCGAATTTAGAATATTACCTGAACAGATGTGGATAAGATTCTCGCATTTCCGATTCTAGTTACCAAGTAGCATCGCCCGGATGCGTCATATCCCATTGCACCTTAACAAGTGGAATATCTTTGTTCCTTAACACTTTTGTTTCCCTTCCCACAATACAACTCGGTTGTGGTCCAAAAGTCAAATCCGCTTCAATTTCCACTGATTCGGGTAGAATTGGCTGAAGAGGATCAGGAATAAACTTACGGAGCTGAGATACGTGAAAAACGTCATGCATCTCGAATAGAGAGGGTGGTAAGGCTAATCTATAAGCAACTTCACCAATCCTTTCTAAAATCTGATACGGTCCCACGTATCTCGGACTTAACTTACGCGACTTAACCGGTCCTTTCAATCTCAATCTCGGAGTAACTTTCAGAAATACATGGTCACCTTCCTCAAATTCCAAAGGTCTCCTACGATTATCCGCATAACTCTTTTGGCGATCTTGTGCTTGTTTAACCTTCTCGCGGATCATTCGAATCTTTTCCGTAGTCTCTTGAATAATCTCGGGTCCCAAAATTCTATCTTCGCCAATTTCAGCCCAACACAAAGGTGTCCTACACTTTCTCCCATACAACGCTTCATAAGGAGCCATACCGATGCTCGCATGGTAACTATTGTTATATGAAAACTCAATTAACGGCAAAAGTTCTTTCCAATTCCCTATACTCTCTAACACACAAGCTCTTAACATATCCTCCATTGTCTGTATTGTTCGCTCAGTCTGACCATCCGTTTGAGGATGATTCGACGTGCTTAAACGCAAATTCGCACCCATCGCTTGTTGAAACACCTTCCAAAATCTCTAAGTAAACTTCGGATCTCTATCGGACACAATACTAGAAGGAACACCATGCAATCTCATAATCTCGCCCATAAACAACCTCGCAAGATGACTTGCCTTACAAGTAGTTTTTTTTTTTTTTTTTTTTTTTACGGCTAAGAAATGCGCAGATTTCGGTAGTCGATCCATGATTACCCAAATAGAATCATAACCACCTTGCGTTCGGGGTAAACCCACTGCAAAGTCCATAGAAATACTATCCCACTTCCAAACTGGAATATCCAAAGGTCGTAACAGACCGCCCGGTCTTTGGTGTTCAATCTTCACCTGTTGACATACTGCACATTCTGACACATATTCCGCTATATCCTTTTTCATCCCGGACCACCAATAATCCTTCTTTAAATCCTGATACATCTTCGAAGAACCAGGATGTATCGTAAAAGTACCTTTATGGGCTTCATCTAAAATCTTCCTTTTCAATGCCTCATCCTTCGGAACACAAATCCTTTGATTAAACAGAACAATCCCATCTTGTAACTCCTCCTCTAACATTTGCTCTTGTTGAATCTCCATTCTTAAAGTAGAATTGACATTCCAAAAATCATCAATTTTGCACTATGAACCATTTTTCGACTTAAGGCGTCCGCTACTTTATTCACCTTTCCCGGATGATACTTCAATTCTAAGTCATAATCTTTCAAGTATTCCATCCATCTTCTTGGTCGCATATTCAACTCTTTTTGGTCAAACAATTACTTCAAACTTTTGTGGTCACTGTACATTTCAAAACGTACACCATATAAATAATGACGCCACACCTTTAGTGCAAAAACCACTGCAGCTAGTTCCAAATCATGAGTCGGATAATTCTTCTCATGAACTTTTAACTGTCGAGAAGCATAAGCTACCACTTGACCACCTTGCATCAGAACACCCCCTAATCCCCTCTTAGAAGCATCACAGAATACTTCATAAGAGTTATTAGGATCAGGAATGATTAATACTGGAGCACTCGTCAAACTCTCCTTCAATTTCATAAAACTCTGTTCACAACCCGAATCCCACTCCAAAGCAACATTCTTCCGAGTAAGTTTCGTCATTGGTAAGGCCAATTGAGAAAAGCTGTTAATAAATCTTCCATAGTAACCTGTCCATCCCAAGAAACTTCTAACTTCTGTAACATTTCTCGGTCTCTCCCAATTAATCACTACTTCTACTTTTGATGGATCTACCACCACACCACCCTGAGATATAACATGTCCAAGAAAATTAACTTCCGACATCCAAAACTCACACTTGCTTAACTTAGAAAACAATTGCTTCCCTTGCAATACCGATAAGACAATCCTCAGATGTTCTTCGCACTTTTGTGGAGTACGAGAATAAATAAGAATGTCATCAATAAAGATTATCATAAATTGGTCCAAGTAAGCCTGAACTATTCGATTCGTGCAATCCACAAAAACCACTGGAGCATTAGTCACACCGAAAGGCATCACTAGGAAGTCGTAATGACCGTAACGGGTTCTAGATGCAGTTTTTGGCACATCGAAACTCGTCACTCGAATCTGATGATAACCCGACCGTAAATCAATTTTTGAGAACACACAGGCTCCTTTTAATTGATCTAACAAGTCGTCTATCCTTGGTAAGGGATACTTGTTCTTAATAGTCACTTTATTCAACTTACGATAATCGATGCATAAACGCATTCCCCCATCTTTCCTTCTTTACCAATAACACTGGAGCTCCCCAAGGTGAAACACTAGATCTAACAAAGTGCTTAGACATCAAGTCTTCCAACTGGTCCTTTAATTCTCTTAACCCAAGCGGCGCCATCCGATACGAAGAAACGGATACAGGAGCCGTTCCTAGTATCAGGTCAATAGAGAACTCAACTCCTCTCTCTGGAGGAAAGAGTAGTAACATTCTCTGGAAACACTTCGGAAACTCACCCACTATAGGAATACTCAGAACTTGCTGGTCACTACCTCCTTCCCTAGGAAGAACCATTAAAACAGATTTCTCCTTCTCGAATAAGAAGTCTACCATTCTTACCGTACTTCCTAAAATCGTCAATAACGCATCCTCAGAAGTAGCCTCAGCAGATGGAATAATGATTAACTTCTCTTCACAACCGATAAAAACCGAATTAACTGAAAGCCAAACCATTCCCAGAACAACATCCACTTTCTTAAGCGGTATACTAATAAGGTCGATCTGGAAAACTCTATTATTCATAGACAAAACAAAATTTTCACACACACCTGGACACAAAAGAATATGTTGCACCGCAATCCAATAAAACAAAACAAGGATATCCGTTAACGAGGCACGTACCCGAAATTCCAAAGTCATCGCCTTTTGCTTCCTCCCTTTGCGTCTGATTCCTATTCTGAGGACAATCCCTCGCAATGTGTCCCACCTTCTGACATTGATAACACTTCACCCCTCCGATACCACACTTTCCCCGATGATTTCTACCACAGTGTCGACATGCACTAGTCCTAGAGCTCTGAACTTGTTTCTTTTTAAAAACTCGTTGCCTAGGATTAGACTGTTGGCTTGTCCTACGCGAACCCCCTTCTGTCCGAACTTCCTTCAAACTGTTCTCTGCCACACAGTATTGCCGCAACTGCTGGAATTCAAACTCTCTTCGGATCCTCAAGGAACTAGGAAGGTACTTTTCAATAAAAATAGACCTGAACTGCTCCCACACCTTAGGTACACCTTGCATAGTCATGAAAGCTGAAGCAACATCCCACCATCTCTCAGCAGGACCCCTCAGTGAGTGAGAAGCAAACACTACCTTGTTCTCCTCACTACAGCAAATTACTAGAAAAATTCTCTCCATGCCAGCAATCCAGTCATGAGCTTTCACAGGATCCATTCCGCCATGAAATTCTGGAGGATTCATGCGGAGAAAATCCCGAAAACTCCCACCTACAATCTCTGGGACAACCACTCGAGGATGAAGACCTACATTCATCCATTGCACCATATGTTGCATGAACTGGTTCTGCTGCTGCTGCATCTGTCGCACAAACTGATACAAAGAAGCATTTGCATCGCCGCCTGGCGGATTCATCCCAGCTGGAGTATTTGTGGGTCTACCACGATTATTTCTGTGTCCGCCAACCATGTTCCTAAATGTCATATAGATAGAATTAAGTTGATCAGGCTCAATACCATAAATATAACACTTAAGACCCATAGCGACACAACACATATGAAACGGAAAGAAAACTTATCCTATTTCATGGCTAGGTCGAGGATACGACCTGCTCTGATACCAACTGTAAAGACCATATAAAAATATATGCATCAAATCATATATTATACATGAGTTTCACTTTTGGTACTGAAACATAATAAGTTCCTAGTTAACACATTATATATATATATGCCTCTAATACAAAAGAACTAAAAGTCTAAGGCATTACATATACAAGATGTTCCAAAATGATAAAAACTAAGAACTAGATCAATACAATGATCTCAAAACATAACGCCATAGCGGAAGCCATGCCATCACAAAACCACGATCCGTAAGGAAAGTCAAATAACCTTGTCCTTACCCTTCGCCGAACTTGCAGAACCTGTGATGTAAACAACAACAGTGGGGTGAGATACATCAAATCTCAGTGAGTTCCCTATCTTAAAGTCCTCTCGGCTTTACAAGGTTCTAACAAGGTCCTAACTCATGTCCAAGGGGAAAGGGGAAAGACCATGAGTACACACACACTATATGGAAACATGTTATGAGTTCATCAACTCACAATATCACTAATCGATAACCATGCCAAGGTATCCCCTATTCCCGTCCTCTTCTACGTCTAGAAGTCGACCCGGGTCATGGATCCTTGCAACCTACTTGACATACGAATGGATTCGGGTTCTACGGGCCATTAACCGTTATGAACCGTCACTTCTCACGGGCCTTATACCGTCACAAGCCTACGCTCCATGGGCGCCATTCGTACTAAAATGAAATGCGGGAATCAAACCTGCCAAGTAGTGGTGCACATGTTTCAGAGGAGCTCGAGACCCATGAAACGCACTCGCAAAAACAATAATAACCGGTTACGATTACGTGATCTCACAAAGACTTGATTGTATTCCACAATCTCAAGGCCATTATGCCTTATCACAACCAAACGGTTAACACACATGTTCCATACTAGTGTTTAATCATTTATATTTTTCCGACACTGCTTAGGGTAATTGTCCTCACTCTACTTATTCCATATTTTAATCATGCTTACATTTTCAACAACCATTACACACCAAAATCAACAAAACGACACAATTCCAACAATTCCGATATAATTAAATCGGCCGTCAATCTTAAAACCCATGTAATAAGAAAGTACATTTTATTACCTTTCCAACGATACCAAAATTGTTCCATTCCGAGTTACGGATAAAAAGTTACGGCATTGGAAACAAACGATCGGAAATAAAATATCACAACAGCAGAATTCTGCAAGTCCCCTGGCCATACGCGTATTGGCACTCCCCGTACGCGTATTGCCTAAGATTCTCGCCCAGCCATACGCGTATTGCCCAAGGCCATACGCGTATGGGCAGAGGCATTTTTCCCTTGAAATTCCTGTTTAAAAGCCCAATACGCGTATTACCATGTCTCATACGCGTATTGCCTTGTCCATACGCGTATCATCCCATTTCCTTCACACCCATACGCGTATTGCCCTACTCAATACGCGTATGGCCCTGCGTGATACGCGTATGGGCAGTTTGAACCCAGAAATTTTCCTGCAGAATCTGTCTGCTACGGGTTGATTCAATTCAACCCCAAAATCCCATTTTTCCAATCTAAAATTCATCAAAACATGTTATAACATAACAATCGGTATAAACATACAATCACACATTGCATTTAGCAGCTAGATTCATGAATTTCATGCAAAATTAATCAATTTCCATAATACCAATCTAACTCTAACTCAATAAAACTCTACCCTAAAGAGTCTAACTAGAACCCACCTGGATTACTAGACGAGGAGGTTGATGCGGAGACGATTGAACGAAAAACAGATGAATTGATGATGATCTTGAGCTTTTGGGAAATTTTCCTCTCTTGTTCCTCCTCCTTCCTTTCCTTCTCTTCCTTTTCCCTTTCTCTTTACTATCCTTTGTTTGTTTTACAATTGAGAAAGGAAAACATAGTAAAGAAAATAATTTCCATCAATTAGCAATACTACTAAATGTCCAAATTAGCTCAAATGCGCGAAAGAATAAAACTCAACGTTAAATACTATTAATTTAATCAACTCTGAGTTCGTCAGTTTACTCTAATTATTTTATCAAATAATTGTTCAGAGTACTCCGGAACCCAGTTGATCATAATAATATTAACCAGAGCGTTTATAAATTTACGGGGTATTACAATATATATGCTTATTACAGAAGGTGCAATAATCCAAAACAAGATTGGGAGGCCTTGAAAAAATTATGATACGAAAAAGGCTGGAGCAAAGAAGTATGTTGTTAGTCGCTATCCGAAGTATGAAATGGTTGATGAAATGTCCATGGAGGCTCAATATCAAGAAATTCAAAATATTTCTCATGAGATCATCATTGAAGGTATGTTTTTACTTGAACAATTTGAAGTTGCTTTTATTATTGACAAATTATCCCCTAGTTTGAAAGATTTTAAAATTTTGTTTCGTCGCAAAAAAACAAAAGAATTTGTAATTGAGATTATGATTATTTTTCTTCGAAATGAAGAAGAATCTTAGAGACAAGATCAAAGAGAAAATGTCTTGGTTGTTTCAAACAACAAAATTAAATTTTGTACGGCTCTAAAGCCATTTGGCAAACCACTAAATAAACAAAATTGTAGTGTTGTGAATCAGATTATGTACGAGAACCCTTCAAGGGCCCTAATTACTCCAATAGCAAGGAAAGTCACTTTAAATGCTGACAACAAAAAATATAATTTTTATTAAACTTAAAAAGGGTTGCCAATGTTTTGACCAATGACATACCTATTGTTCCTTCTGGATCAAACGAGTAAACTATCAGTAGTAAATATATGGACTCATATGGAACAGTTAATTCTGATGACTCTAAATCTATTATAAAAATTAAAGAAAATGATTACAGCCGAGGAAAGAAATCACCTTATTGAAAGATAATGATTATCTCTATAAAAATTATATTCTTAATGGAATTGCAATTGATATATATGCTTATTACAGTAGGTGCAATAATCCAAAACAAGATTGGGAGGCCTTGAAAAAATTATGATACGAAAAAGGCTGGAGCAAAGAAGTATGTTGTTAGTCGCTATCCGAAGTATGAAATGGTTGATGAAATGTCCATGGAGGCTCAATATCAAGAAATTCAAAATATTTCTCATGAGATCATCATTGAAGGTATGTTTTTACATGAACAATTTGAAGTTGCTTTTATTATTGACAAATTATCCCCTAGTTTGAAAGATTTTAAAATTTTGTTTCGTCGCAAAAAAACAAAAGAATTTGTAATTGAGATTATGATTATTTTTCTTCGAAATGAAGAAGAATCTTAGAGACAAGATCAAAGAGAAAATGTCTTGGTTGTTTCAAACAACAAAATTAAATTTTGTACGGCTCTAAAGCCATTTGGCAAACCACTAAATAATCAAAATTGTAGTGTTATGAATCAGATTATGTACGAGAACCCTTCAAGGGCCCTAATTACTCCAATAGCAAGGAAAGTCACTTTAAATGCTGACAACAAAAAATATAATTTTTATTAAACTTAAAAAGGGTTGCCAATGTTTTGACCAATGACATACCTATTGTTCCTTCTGGATCAAACGAGTAAACTATCAGTAGTAAATATATGGACTCATATGGAACAGTTAATTCTGATGACTCTAAATCTATTATAAAAATTAAAGAAAATGATTACAGCCGAGGAAAGAAATCACCTTATTGAAAGATAATGATTATCTCTATAAAAATTATATTCTTAATGGAATTGCAATTGATATATATGCTTATTACAGTAGGTGCAATAATCCAAAACAAGATTGGGAGGCCTTGAAAAAATTATGATACGAAAAAGGCTGGAGCAAAGAAGTATGTTGTTAATCACTATCCGAAATATGAAATGGTTGATGAAAGGTCCATGGAGGCTCAATATCAAGAAATTCAAAATATTTCTCATGAGATCATCATTGAAGGTATGTTTTTATATGAACAATTTGAAGTTGCTTTTATTATTGACAAATTATCCCCTAGTTTGAAAGATTTTAAAATTTTGTTTCGCCGCAAAAAAACAAAAGAATTTGTAATTGAGATTATGATTATTTTTCTTCGAAATGAAGAAGAATCTTAGAGAAAAGATCAAAAAGAAAATGTCTTGGTTGTTTCAAACAACAAAATTAAATTTTGTACGGCTCTAAAGCCATTTGGCAAACCACTAAATAATCAAAATTGTAGTGTTGTGAATCAGATTATGTACGAGAACCCTTCAAGGGCCCTAATTACTCCAATAGTTAGGAAAGTCACTTTAAATGCTGACAACAAAAAATATAATTTTTATTAAACCTAAAAAGGGTTGCCAATGTTTTGACCAATGACATACCTATTGTTCCTTCTGGATCAAACGAGTAAACTATCAGTAGTAAATATATGGACTCATATGGAACAGTTAATTCTGATGACTCTAAATCTATTATAAAAATTAAAGAAAATGATTACAGCCGAGGAAAGAAATCACCTTATTGAAAGATAATGATTATCTCTATAAAAATTATATTCTTAATGGAATTGCAATTGATATATATGCTTATTACAGTAGGTGCAATAATCCAAAACAAGATTGGGAGGCCTTGAAAAAATTATGATACGAAAAAGGCTGGAGCAAAGAAGTATGTTGTTAATCACTATCCGAAATATGAAATGGTTGATGAAAGGTCCATGGAGGCTCAATATCAAGAAATTCAAAATATTTCTCATGAGATCATCATTGAAGGTATGTTTTTATATGAACAATTTGAAGTTGCTTTTATTATTGACAAATTATCCCCTAGTTTGAAAGATTTTAAAATTTTGTTTCGCCGCAAAAAAACAAAAGAATTTGTAATTGAGATTATGATTATTTTTCTTGGAAATGAAGAAGAATCTTAGAGACAAGATCAAAAAGAAAATGTCTTGGTTATTTCAAACAACAAAATTCAATTTTGTACGGCTCTAAAGCCATTTGGCAAACCACTAAATAATCAAAATTGTAGTGTTGTGAATCAGATTATGTACGAGAACCCTTCAAGGGCCCTAATTACTCCAATAGCTAGGAAAGTCACTTTAAATGCTGACAACAAAAAATATAATTTTTATTAAACTTAAAAAGGGTTGCCAATGTTTTGACCAATGACATACCTATTGTTCCTTCTGGATCAAACGAGTAAACTATCAGTAATAAATATATGGACTCATATGGAACAGTTAATTCTGATGACTCTAAATCTATTATAAAAATTAAAGAAAATGATTACAGCCGAGGAAAGAAATCACCTTATTGAAAGATAATGATTATCTCTATAAAAATTATATTCTTAATGGAATTGCAATTGATATATACGCTTATTACAGTAGGTGCAATAATCCAAAACAAGATTGGGAGGCCTTGAAAAAATTATGATACGAAAAAGGCTGGAGCAAAGAAGTATGTTGTTAGTCACTATCCGAAATATGAAATGGTTGATGAAAGGTCCATGGAGGCTCAATATCAAGAAATTCAAAATATTTCTCATGAGATCATCATTGAAGGTATGTTTTTATATGAACAATTTGAAGTTGCTTTTATTATTGACAAATTATCCCCTAGTTTGAAAGATTTTAAAATTTTGTTTCGCCGCAAAAAAACAAAAGAATTTGTAATTGAGATTATGATTATTTTTCTTCGAAATGAAGAAGAATCTTAGAGAAAAGATCAAAAAGAAAATGTCTTGGTTGTTTCAAACAACAAAATTAAATTTTGTACGGCTCTAAAGCCATTTGGCAAACCACTAAATAATCAAAATTGTAGTGTTGTGAATCAGATTATGTACGAGAACCCTTCAAGGGCCCTAATTACTCCAATAGTTAGGAAAGTCACTTTAAATGCTGACAACAAAAAATATAATTTTTATTAAACCTAAAAAGGGTTGCCAATGTTTTGACCAATGACATACCTATTGTTCCTTCTGGATCAAACGAGTAAACTATCAGTAGTAAATATATGGACTCATATGGAACAGTTAATTCTGATGACTCTAAATCTATTATAAAAATTAAAGAAAATGATTATAGCCGAGGAAAGAAATCACCTTATTGAAAGATAATGATTATCTCTATAAAAATTATATTCTTAATGGAATTGCAATTGATATATATGCTTATTACAGAAGGTGCAATAATCCAAAACAAGATTGGGAGGCCTTGAAAAAATTATGATACGAAAAAGGCTGGAGCAAAGAAGTATGTTATTAGTCGCTATCCTAAGTATGAAATGGTTGATGAAAGGTCCATGGAGGCTCAATATCAAGAAATTCAAAATATTTCTCATGAGATCATCATTGAAGGTATGTTTTTACATGAACAATTTGAAGTTGCTTTTATTATTGACAACTTATCCCCTAGTTTGAAAGATTTTAAAATTTTGTTTCGTCGCAAAAAAACAAAAGAATTTGTAATTGAGATTATGATTATTTTTCTTCGAAATGAAGAAGAATCTTAGAGACAAGATCAAAGAGAAAATGTCTTGGTTGTTTCAAACAACAAAATTAAATTTTGTACGGCTTTAAAGCCATTTGGCAAACCACTAAATAATCAAAATTGTAGTGTTGTGAATCAGATTATGTACGAGAACCCTTCAAGGGCCCTAATTACTCCAATAGCAAGGAAAGTCACTTTAAATGCTGACAACAAAAAATATAATTTTTATTAAACTTAAAAAGGGTTGCCAATGTTTTGACCAATGACATACCTATTGTTCCTTCTGGATCAAACGAGTAAACTATCAGTAGTAAATATATGGACTCATATGGAACAGTTAATTCTGATGACTCTAAATCTATTATAAAAATTAAAGAAAATGATTACAGCCGAGGAAAGAAATCACCTTATTGAAAGATAATGATTATCTCTATAAAAATTATATTCTTAATGGAATTGCAATTGATATATACGCTTATTGCAGTAGGTGCAATAATCCAAAACAAGATTGGGAGGCCTTGAAAAAATTATGATACGAAAAAGGCTGGAGCAAAGAAGTATGTTGTTAGTCACTATCCGAAATATGAAATGGTTGATGAAAGGTCCATGGAGGCTCAATATCAAGAAATTCAAAATATTTCTCATGAGATCATCATTGAAGGTATGTTTTTATATGAACAATTTGAAGTTGCTTTTATTATTGACAAATTATCCCCTAGTTTGAAAGATTTTAAAATTTTGTTTCGCCGCAAAAAAACAAAAGAATTTGTAATTGAGATTATGATTATTTTTCTTCGAAATGAAGAAGAATCTTAGAGAAAAGATCAAAAAGAAAATGTCTTGGTTGTTTCAAACAACAAAATTAAATTTTGTACGGCTCTAAAGCCATTTGGCAAACCACTAAATAATCAAAATTGTAGTGTTGTGAATCAGATTATGTACGAGAACCCTTCAAGGGCCCTAATTACTCCAATAGTTAGGAAAGTCACTTTAAATGCTGACAACAAAAAATATAATTTTTATTAAACCTAAAAAGGGTTGCCAATGTTTTGACCAATGACATACCTATTGTTCCTTCTGGATCAAACGAGTAAACTATCAGTAGTAAATATATGGACTCATATGGAACAGTTAATTCTGATGACTCTAAATCTATTATAAAAATTAAAGAAAATGATTATAGCCGAGGAAAGAAATCACCTTATTGAAAGATAATGATTATCTCTATAAAAATTATATTCTTAATGGAATTGCAATTGATATATATGCTTATTACAGAAGGTGCAATAATCCAAAACAAGATTGGGAGGCCTTGAAAAAATTATGATACGAAAAAGGCTGGAGCAAAGAAGTATGTTATTAGTCGCTATCCTAAGTATGAAATGGTTGATGAAAGGTCCATGGAGGCTCAATATCAAGAAATTCAAAATATTTCTCATGAGATCATCATTGAAGGTATGTTTTTACATGAACAATTTGAAGTTGCTTTTATTATTGACAACTTATCCCCTAGTTTGAAAGATTTTAAAATTTTGTTTCGTCGCAAAAAAACAAAAGAATTTGTAATTGAGATTATGATTATTTTTCTTCGAAATGAAGAAGAATCTTAGAGACAAGATCAAAGAGAAAATGTCTTGGTTGTTTCAAACAACAAAATTAAATTTTGTACGGCTTTAAAGCCATTTGGCAAACCACTAAATAATCAAAATTGTAGTGTTGTGAATCAGATTATGTACGAGAACCCTTCAAGGGCCCTAATTACTCCAATAGCAAGGAAAGTCACTTTAAATGCTGACAACAAAAAATATAATTTTTATTAAACTTAAAAAGGGTTGCCAATGTTTTGACCAATGACATACCTATTGTTCCTTCTGGATCAAACGAGTAAACTATCAGTAGTAAATATATGGACTCATATGGAACAGTTAATTCTGATGACTCTAAATCTATTATAAAAATTAAAGAAAATGATTACAGCCGAGGAAAGAAATCACCTTATTGAAAGATAATGATTATCTCTATAAAAATTATATTCTTAATGGAATTGCAATTGATATATACGCTTATTACAGTAGGTGCAATAATCCAAAACAAGATTGGGAGGCCTTGAAAAAATTATGATACGAAAAAGGCTGGAGCAAAGAAGTATGTTGTTAGTCACTATCCGAAATATGAAATGGTTGATGAAAGGTCCATGGAGGCTCAATATCAAGAAATTCAAAATATTTCTCATGAGATCATCCTTGAAGGTATGTTTTTATATGAACAATTTGAAGTTGCTTTTATTATTGACAAATTATCCCCTAGTTTGAAAGATTTTAAAATTTTGTTTCGCCGCAAAAAAACAAAAGAATTTGTAATTGAGATTATGATTATTTTTCTTCGAAATGAAGAAGAATCTTAGAGAAAAGATCAAAAAGAAAATGTCTTGGTTGTTTCAAACAACAAAATTAAATTTTGTACGGCTCTAAAGCCATTTGGCAAACCACTAAATAATCAAAATTGTAGTGTTGTGAATCAGATTATGTACGAGAACCCTTCGAGGGCCCTAATTACTCCAATAGTTAGGAAAGTCACTTTAAATGCTGACAACAAAAAATATAATTTTTATTAAACCTAAAAAGGGTTGCCAATGTTTTGACCAATGACATACCTATTGTTCCTTCTGGATCAAACGAGTAAACTATCAGTAGTAAATATATGGACTCATATGGAACAGTTAATTCTGATGACTCTAAATCTATTATAAAAATTAAAGAAAATGATTACAGCCGAGGAAAGAAATCACCTTATTGAAAGATAATGATTATCTCTATAAAAATTATATTCTTAATGGAATTGCAATTTATATATATGCTTATTACAGAAGGTGCAATAATCCAAAACAAGATTGGGAGGCCTTGAAAAAATTATGATACGAAAAAGGCTGGAGCAAAGAAGTATGTTATTAGTCGCTATCCTAAGTATGAAATGGTTGATGAAAGGTCCATGGAGGCTCAATATCAAGAAATTCAAAATATTTCTCATGAGATCATCATTGAAGGTATGTTTTTACATGAACAATTTGAAGTTGCTTTTATTATTGACAACTTATCCCCTTGTTTGAAAGATTTTAAAATTTTGTTTCGTCGCAAAAAAACAAAAGAATTTGTAATTGAGATTATGATTATTTTTCTTCGAAATGAAGAAGAATCTTAGAGACAAGATCAAAGAGAAAATGTCTTGGTTGTTTCAAACAACAAAATTAAATTTTGTACGGCTTTAAAGCCATTTGGCAAACCACTAAATAATCAAAATTGTAGTGTTGTGAATCAGATTATGTACGAGAACCCTTCAAGGGCCCTAATTACTCCAATAGCAAGGAAAGTCACTTTAAATGCTGACAACAAAAAATATAATTTTTATTAAACTTAAAAAGGGTTGCCAATGTTTTGACCAATGACATACCTATTGTTCCTTCTGGATCAAACGAGTAAACTATCAGTAGTAAATATATGGACTCATATGGAACAGTTAATTCTGATGACTCTAAATCTATTATAAAAATTAAAGAAAATGATTACAGCCGAGGAAAGAAATCACCTTATTGAAAGATAATGATTATCTCTTTAAAAATTATATTCTTAATGGAATTGCAATTGATATATATGCTTATTACAGTAGGTGCAATAATCCAAAACAAGATTGGGAGGCCATGAAAAAATTATGATACGAAAAAGGCTAGAGAAAAAAAGTATGTTGTTAGTCACTATCCGAAATATGAAATGGTTGATGAAAGGTCCATGGAGGCTCAATATCAAGAAATTCAAAATATTTCTCATGAGATCATCATTGAAGGTATGTTTTTATATGAACAATTTGAAGTTGCTTTTATTATTGACAAATTATCCCCTAGTTTGAAAGATTTTAAAATTTTGTTTCGCCGCAAAAAAACAAAAGAATTTGTAATTGAGATTATGATTATTTTTCTTCGAAATGAAGAAGAATCTTAGAGAAAAGATCAAAAAGAAAATGTCTTGGTTGTTTCAAACAACAAAATTAAATTTTGTACGGCTCTAAAGCCATTTGGCAAACCACTAAATAATCAAAATTGTAGTGTTGTGAATCAGATTATGTACGAGAACCCTTCGAGGGCCCTAATTACTCCAATAGTTAGGAAAGTCACTTTAAATGCTGACAACAAAAAATATAATTTTTATTAAACCTAAAAAGGGTTGCCAATGTTTTGACCAATGACATACCTATTGTTCCTTCTGGATCAAACGAGTAAACTATCAGTAGTAAATATATGGACTCATATGGAACAGTTAATTCTGATGACTCTAAATCTATTATAAAAATTAAAGAAAATGATTACAGCCGAGGAAAGAAATCACCTTATTGAAAGATAATGATTATCTCTATAAAAATTATATTCTTAATGGAATTGCAATTTATATATATGCTTATTACAGAAGGTGCAATAATCGAAAACAAGATTGGGAGGCCTTGAAAAAATTATGATACGAAAAAGGCTGGAGCAAAGAAGTATGTTATTAGTCGCTATCCGAAGTATGAAATGGTTGATGAAAGGTCCATGGAGGCTCAATATCAAGAAATTCAAAATATTTCTCATGAGATCATCATTGAAGGTATGTTTTTATATGAACAATTTGAAGTTGCTTTTATTATTGACAAATTATCCCCTAGTTTGAAAGATTTTAAAATTTTGTTTCGCCGCAAAAAAACAAAAGAATTTGTAATTGAGATTATGATTATTTTTCTTCGAAATGAAGAAGAATCTTAGAGAAAAGATCAAAAAGAAAATGTCTTGGTTGTTTCAAACAACAAAATTAAATTTTGTACGGCTCTAAAGCCATTTGGCAAACCACTAAATAATCAAAATTGTAGTGTTGTGAATCAGATTATGTACGAGAACCCTTCAAGGGCCCTAATTACTCCAATAGTTAGGAAAGTCACTTTAAATGCTGACAACAAAAAATATAATTTTTATTAAACCTAAAAAGGGTTGCCAATGTTTTGACCAATGACATACCTATTGTTCCTTCTGGATCAAACGAGTAAACTATCAGTAGTAAATATATGGACTCATATGGAACAGTTAATTCTGATGACTCTAAATCTATTATAAAAATTAAAGAAAATGATTATAGCCGAGGAAAGAAATCACCTTATTGAAAGATAATGATTATCTCTATAAAAATTATATTCTTAATGGAATTGCAATTGATATATATGCTTATTACAGAAGGTGCAATAATCCAAAACAAGATTGGGAGGCCTTGAAAAAATTATGATACGAAAAAGGCTGGAGCAAAGAAGTATGTTATTAGTCGCTATCCTAAGTATGAAATGGTTGATGAAAGGTCCATGGAGGCTCAATATCAAGAAATTCAAAATATTTCTCATGAGATCATCATTGAAGGTATGTTTTTACATGAACAATTTGAAGTTGCTTTTATTATTGACAACTTATCCCCTAGTTTGAAAGATTTTAAAATTTTGTTTCGTCGCAAAAAAACAAAAGAATTTGTAATTGAGATTATGATTATTTTTCTTCGAAATAAAGAAGAATCTTAGAGACAAGATCAAAGAGAAAATGTCTTGGTTGTTTCAAACAACAAAATTAAATTTTGTACGGCTTTAAAGCCATTTGGCAAACCACTAAATAATCAAAATTGTAGTGTTGTGAATCAGATTATGTACGAGAACCCTTCAAGGGCCCTAATTACTCCAATAGCAAGGAAAGTCACTTTAAATGCTGACAACAAAAAATATAATTTTTATTAAACTTAAAAAGGGTTGCCAATGTTTTGACCAATGACATACCTATTGTTCCTTCTGGATCAAACGAGTAAACTATCAGTAGTAAATATATGGACTCATATGGAACAGTTAATTCTGATGACTCTAAATCTATTATAAAAATTAAAGAAAATGATTACAGCCGAGGAAAGAAATCACCTTATTGAAAGATAATGATTATCTCTTTAAAAATTATATTCTTAATGGAATTGCAATTGATATATATGCTTATTACAGTAGGTGCAATAATCCAAAACAAGATTGGGAGGCCATGAAAAAATTATGATACGAAAAAGGCTAGAGAAAAAAAGTATGTTGTTAGTCACTATCCGAAATATGAAATGGTTGATGAAAGGTCCATGGAGGCTCAATATCAAGAAATTCAAAATATTTCTCATGAGATCATCATTGAAGGTATGTTTTTATATGAACAATTTGAAGTTGCTTTTATTATTGACAAATTATCCCGTAGTTTGAAAGATTTTAAAATTTTGTTTCGCCGCAAAAAAACAAAAGAATTTGTAATTGAGATTATGATTATTTTTCTTCGAAATGAAGAAGAATCTTAGAGAAAAGATCAAAAAGAAAATGTCTTGGTTGTTTCAAACAACAAAATTAAATTTTGTACGGCTCTAAAGCCATTTGGCAAACCACTAAATAATCAAAATTGTAGTGTTGTGAATCAGATTATGTACGAGAACCCTTCGAGGGCCCTAATTACTCCAATAGTTAGGAAAGTCACTTTAAATGCTGACAACAAAAAATATAATTTTTATTAAACCTAAAAAGGGTTGCCAATGTTTTGACCAATGACATACCTATTGTTCCTTCTGGATCAAACGAGTAAACTATCAGTAGTAAATATATGGACTCATATGGACCAGTTAATTCTGATGACTCTAAATCTATTATAAAAATTAAAGAAAATGATTACAGCCGAGGAAAGAAATCACCTTATTGAAAGATAATGATTATCTCTATAAAAATTATATTCTTAATGGAATTGCAATTGATATATATGCTTATTACAGAAGGTGCAATAATCGAAAACAAGATTGGGAGGCCTTGAAAAAATTATGATACGAAAAAGGCTGGAGCAAAGAAGTATGTTATTAGTCGCTATCCGAAGTATGAAATGGTTGATGAAAGGTCCATGGAGGCTCAATATCAAGAAATTCAAAATATTTCTCATGAGATCATCATTGAAGGTATGTTTTTACATGAACAATTTGAAGTTGCTTTTATTATTGACAAATTATCCCCTAGTTTGAAAGATTTTAAAATTTTGTTTCGTCGCAAAAAAACAAAAGAATTTGTAATTGAGATTATGATTATTTTTCTTCGAAATGAAGAAGAATCTTAGAGACAAGATCAAAGAGAAAATGTCTTGGTTGTTTCAAACAACAAAATTAAATTTTGTACGGCTTTAAAGCCATTTGGCAAACCACTAAATAATCAAAATTGTAGTGTTGTGAATCAGATTATGTACGAGAACCCTTCAAGGGCCCTAATTACTCCAATAGCAAGGAAAGTCACTTTAAATGCTGACAACAAAAAATATAATTTTTATTAAACTTAAAAAGGGTTGCCAATGTTTTGACCAATGACATACCTATTGTTCCTTCTGGATCAAACGAGTAAACTATCAGTAGTAAATATATGGACTCCTATGGAACAGTTAATTCTGATGACTCTAAATCTATTATAAAAATTAAAGAAAATGATTACAGCCGAGGAAAGAAATCACCTTATTGAAAGATAATGATTATCTCTATAAAAATTATATTCTTAATGGAATTGCAATTGATATATATGCTTATTACAGTAGGTGCAATAATCCAAAACAAGATTGGGAGGCCTTGAAAAAATTATGATACGAAAAAGGCTGGAGCAAAGAAGTATGTTGTTAGTCACTATCCGAAATATGAAATGGTTGATGAAAGGTCCATGGAGGCTCAATATCAAGAAATTCAAAATATTTCTCATGAGATCATCATTGAAGGTATGTTTTTATATGAACAGTTTGAAGTTGCTTTTATTATTGACAAATTATCCCCTAGTTTGAAAGATTTTAAAATTTTGTTTCGCCGCAAAAAAACAAAAGAATTTGTAATTGAGATTATGATTATTTTTCTTCGAAATGAAGAAGAATCTTAGAGAAAAGATCAAAAAGAAAATGTCTTGGTTGTTTCAAACAACAAAATTAAATTTTGTACGGCTCTAAAGCCATTTGGCAAACCACTAAATAATCAAAATTGTAGTGTTGTGAATCAGATTATGTACGAGAACCCTTCGAGGGCCCTAATTACTCCAATAGTTAGGAAAGTCACTTTAAATGCTGACAACAAAAAATATAATTTTTATTAAACCTAAAAACGGTTGCCAATGTTTTGACCAATGACATACCTATTGTTCCTTCTGGATCAAACGAGTAAACTATCAGTAGTAAATATATGGACTCATATGGAACAGTTAATTCTGATGACTCTAAATCTATTATAAAAATTAAAGAAAATGATTACAGCCGAGGAAAGAAATCACCTTATTGAAAGATAATGATTATCTCTATAAAAATTATATTCTTAATGGAATTGCAATTGATATATATGCTTATTACAGAAGGTGCAATAATCGAAAACAAGATTGGGAGGCCTTGAAAAAATTATGATACGAAAAAGGCTGGAGCAAAGAAGTATGTTATTAGTCGCTATCCGAAGTATGAAATGGTTGATGAAAGGTCCATGGAGGCTCAATATCAAGAAATTCAAAATATTTCTCATTAGATCATCATTGAAGGTATGTTTTTACATGAACAATTTGAAGTTGCTTTTATTATTGACAAATTATCCCCTAGTTTGAAAGATTTTAAAATTTTGTTTCGTCGCAAAAAAACAAAAGAATTTGTAATTGAGATTATGATTATTTTTCTTCGAAATGAAGAAGAATCTTAGAGACAAGATCAAAGAGAAAATGTCTTGGTTGTTTCAAACAACAAAATTAAATTTTGTACGGCTTTAAAGCCATTTGGCAAACCACTAAATAATCAAAATTGTAGTGTTGTGAATCAGATTATGTACGAGAACCCTTCAAGGGCCCTAATTACTCCAATAGCAAGGAAAGTCACTTTAAATGCTGACAACAAAAAATATAATTTTTATTAAACTTAAAAAGGGTTGCCAATGTTTTGACCAATGACATACCTATTGTTCCTTCTGGATCAAACGAGTAAACTATCAGTAGTAAATATATGGACTCATATGGAACAGTTAATTCTGATGACTCTAAATCTATAATAAAAATTAAAGAAAATGATTACAGCCGAGGAAAGAAATCACCTTATTGAAAGATAATGATTATCTCTATAAAAATTATATTCTTAATGGAATTGCAATTGATATATATGCTTATTACAGTAGGTGCAATAATCCAAAACAAGATTGGGAGGCCTTGAAAAAATTATGATACGAAAAAGGCTGGAGCAAAGAAGTATGTTGTTAGTCACTATCCGAAATATGAAATGGTTGATGAAAGGTCCATGGAGGCTCAATATCAAGAAATTCAAAATATTTCTCATGAGATCATCATTGAAGGTATGTTTTTATATGAACAATTTGAAGTTGCTTTTATTATTGACAAATTATCCCCTAGTTTGAAAGATTTTAAAATTTTGTTTCGCCGCAAAAAAACAAAAGAATTTGTAATTGAGATTATGATTATTTTTCTTCGAAATGAAGAAGAATCTTAGAGAAAAGATCAAAAAGAAAATGTCTTGGTTGTTTCAAACAACAAAATTAAATTTTGTACCGCTCTAAAGCCATTTGGCAAACCACTAAATAATCAAAATTGTAGTGTTGTGAATCAGATTATGTACGAGAACCCTTCAAGGGCCCTAATTACTCCAATAGTTAGGAAAGTCACTTTAAATGCTGACAACAAAAAATATAATTTTTATTAAACCTAAAAAGGGTTGCCAATGTTTTGACCAATGACATACCTATTGTTCCTTCTGGATCAAACGAGTAAACTATCAGTAGTAAATATATGGACTCATATGGAACAGTTAATTCTGATGACTCTAAATCTATTATAAAAATTAAAGAAAATGATTACAGCCGAGGAAAGAAATCACCTTATTGAAAGATAATGATTATCTCTATAAAAATTATATTCATAATGGAATTGCAATTGATATATATGCTTATTACAGAAGGTGCAATAATCGAAAACAAGATTGGGAGGCCTTGAAAAAATTATGATACGAAAAAGGCTGGAGCAAAGAAGTATGTTATTAGTCGCTATCCGAAGTATGAAATGGTTGATGAAAGGTCCATGGAGGCTCAATATCAAGAAATTCAAAATATTTCTCATGAGATCATCATTGAAGGTATGTTTTTACATGAACAATTTGAAGTTGCTTTTATTATTGACAAATTATCCCCTAGTTTGAAAGATTTTAAAATTTTGTTTCGCCGCAAAAAAAAAAAGAATTTGTAATTGAGATTATGATTATTTTTCTTCGAAATGAAGAAGAATCTTAGAGACAAGATCAAAGAGAAAATGTCTTGGTTGTTTCAAACAACAAAATTAAATTTTGTACGGCTCTAAAGCCATTTGGCAAACCACTAAATAATCAAAATTGTAGTGTTGTGAATCTGATTATGTACGAGAACCCTTCAAGGGCCCTAATTACTCCAATAGCAAGGAAAGTCACTTTAAATGCTGACAACAAAAAATATAATTTTTATTAAACCTAAAAAGGGGTGCCAATGTTTTGACCAATGACATACCTATTGTTCCTTCTGGATCAAACGAGTAAACTATCAGTAGTAAATATATGGACTCATATGGAACAGTTAATTCTGATGACTCTAAATCTATTATAAAAATTAAAGAAAATGATTACAGCCAAGGAAAGAAATCACCTTATTGAAAGATAATGATTATCTCTATAAAAATTATATTCTTAATGGAATTGCAATTGATATATATGCTTATTACAGAAGGTGCAATAATCGAAAACAAGATTGGGAGGCCTTGAAAAAATTATGATACGAAAAAGGCTGGAGCAAAGAAGTATGTTGTTAGTCACTATCCGAAATATGAAATGGTTGATGAAAGGTCCATGGAGGCTTAATATCAAGAAATTCAAAATATTTCTCATGAGATCATCATTGAAGGTATGTTTTTATATGAACAATTTGAAGTTGCTTTTATTATTGACAAATTATCCCCTAGTTTGAAAGATTTTAAAATTTTGTTTCGCCGCAAAAAAACAAAAGAATTTGTAATTGAGATTATGATTATTTTTCTTCGAAATGAAGAAGAATCTTAGAGAAAAGATCAAAAAGAAAATGTCTTGGTTGTTTCAAACAACAAAATTAAATTTTGTACGGCTCTAAAGCCATTTGGCAAACCACTAAATAATCAAAATTGTAGTGTTGTGAATCAGATTATGTACGAGAACCCTTCAAGGGCCCTAATTACTCCAATAGTTAGGAAAGTCACTTTAAATGCTGACAACAAAAAATATAATTTTTATTAAACCTAAAAAGGGTTGCCAATGTTTTGACCAATGACATACCTATTGTTCCTTCTGGATCAAACGAGTAAACTATCAGTAGTAAATATATGGACTCATATGGACCAGTTAATTCTGATGACTCTAAATCTATTATAAAAATTAAAGAAAATGATTACAGCCGAGGAAAGAAATCACCTTATTGAAAGATAATGATTATCTCTATAAAAATTATATTCTTAATGGAATTGCAATTGATATATATGCTTATTACAGTAGGTGCAATAATCCAAAACAAGATTGGGAGGCCTTGAAAAAATTATGATACGAAAAAGGCTGGAGCAAAGAAGTATGTTGTTAGTCACTATCCGAAATATGAAATGGTTGATGAAAGGTCCATGGAGGCTTAATATCAAGAAATTCAAAATATTTCTCATGAGATCATCATTGAAGGTATGTTTTTATATGAACAATTTGAAGTTGCTTTTATTATTGACAAATTATCCCCTAGTTTGAAAGATTTTAAAATTTTGTTTCGCCGCAAAAAAACAAAAGAATTTGTAATTGAGATTATGATTATTTTTCTTCGAAATGAAGAAGAATCTTAGAGAAAAGATCAAAAAGAAAATGTCTTGGTTGTTTCAAACAACAAAATTAAATTTTGTACGGCTCTAAAGCCATTTGGCAAACCACTAAATAATCAAAATTGTAGTGTTGTGAATCAGATTATGTACGAGAACCCTTCAAGGGCCCTAATTACTCCAATAGTTAGGAAAGTCACTTTAAATGCTGACAACAAAAAATATAATTTTTATTAAACCTAAAAAGGGTTGCCAATGTTTTGACCAATGACATACCTATTGTTCCTTCTGGATCAAACGAGTAAACTATCAGTAGTAAATATATGGACTCATATGGAATAGTTAATTCTGATGACTCTAAATCTATTATAAAAATTAAAGAAAATGATTACAGCCGAGGAAAGAAATCACCTTATTGAAAGATAATGATTAGCTCTATAAAAATTATATTCTTAATGGAATTGCAATTGATATGTATGCTTATTACAGAAGGTGCAATAATCGAAAACAAGATTGGGAGGCCTTGAAAAAATTATGATACGAAAAAGGCCGGAGCAAAGAAGTATGTTATTAGTCGCTATCCGAAGTATGAAATGGTTGATGAAAGGTCCATGGAGGCTCAATATCAAGAAATTCAAAATATTTCTCATGAGATCCTCATTGAAGGTATGTTTTTACATGAACAATTTGAAGTTGCTTTTATTATTGACAAATTATCCCCTAGTTTGAAAGATTTTAAAATTTTGTTTCGCCGCAAAAAAACAAAAGAATTTGTAATTGAGATTATGATTATTTTTCTTCGAAATGAAGAAGAATCTTAGAGAAAAGATCAAAAAGAAAATGTCTTGGTTGTTTCAAACAACAAAATTAAATTTTGTACGGCTCTAAAGCCATTTGGCAAACCACTAAATAATCAAAATTGTAGTGTTGTGAATCAGATTATGTACGAGAACCCTTCAAGGGCCCTAATTACTCCAATAGTTAGGAAAGTCACTTTAAATGCTGACAACAAAAAATATAATTTTTATTAAACCTAAAAAGGGTTGCCAATGTTTTGACCAATGACATACCTATTGTTCCTTCTGGATCAAACGAGTAAACTATCAGTAGTAAATATATGGACTCATATGGACCAGTTAATTCTGATGACTCTAAATCTATTACAAAAATTAAAGAAAATGATTACAGCCGAGGAAAGAAATCACCTTATTGAAAGATAATGATTATCTCTATAAAAATTATATTCTTAATGGAATTGCAATTGATATATATGCTTATTACAGTAGGTGCAATAATCCAAAACAAGATTGGGAGGCCTTGAAAAAATTATGATACGAAAAAGGCTGGAGCAAAGAAGTATGTTGTTAGTCACTATCCGAAATATGAAATGGTTGATGAAAGGTCCATGGAGGCTCAATATCAAGAAATTCAAAATATTTCTCATGAGATCATCATTGAAGGTATGTTTTTATATGAACAATTTGAAGTTGCTTTTATTATTGACAAATTATCCCCTAGTTTGAAAGATTTTAAAATTTTGTTTCGCCGCAAAAAAACAAAAGAATTTGTAATTGAGATTATGATTATTTTTCTTCGAAATGAAGAAGAATCTTAGAGAAAAGATCAAAAAGAAAATGTCTTGGTTGTTTCAAACAACAAAATTAAATTTTGTACGGCTCTAAAGCCATTTGGCAAACCACTAAATAATCAAAATTGTAGTGTTGTGAATCAGATTATGTACGAGAACCCTTCAAGGGCCCTAATTACTCCAATAGTTAGGAAAGTCACTTTAAATGCTGACAACAAAAAATATAATTTTTATTAAACCTAAAAAGGGTTGCCAATGTTTTGACCAATGACATACCTATTGTTCCTTCTGGATCAAACGAGTAAACTATCAGTAGTAAATATATGGACTCATATGGAATAGTTAATTCTGATGACTCTAAATCTATTATAAAAATTAAAGAAAATGATTACAGCCGAGGAAAGAAATCACCTTATTGAAAGATAATGATTAGCTCTATAAAAATTATATTCTTAATGGAATTGCAATTGATATATATGCTTATTACAGAAGGTGCAATAATCGAAAACAAGATTGGGAGGCCTTGAAAAAATTATGATACGAAAAAGGCCGGAGCAAAGAAGTATGTTATTAGTCGCTATCCGAAGTATGAAATGGTTGATGAAAGGTCCATGGAGGCTCAATATCAAGAAATTCAAAATATTTCTCATGAGATCATCATTGAAGGTATGTTTTTACATGAACAATTTGAAGTTGCTTTTATTATTGACAAATTATCCCCTAGTTTGAAAGATTTTAAAATTTTGTTTCGTCGCAAAAAAACAAAAGCATTTGTAATTGAGATTATGATTATTTTTCTTCGAAATGAAGAAGAATCTTAGAGACAAGATCAAAGAGAAAATGTCTTGGTTGTTTCAAACAACAAAATTAAATTTTGTACGGCTTTAAAGCCATTTGGCAAACCACTAAATAATCAAAATTGTAGTGTTGTGAATCAGATTATGTACGAGAACCCTTCAAGGGCCCTAATTACTCCAATAGCAAGGAAAGTCACTTTAAATGCTGACAACAAAAAATATAATTTTTATTAAACTTAAAAAGGGTTGCCAATGTTTTGACCAATGACATACCTATTGTTCCTTCTGGATCAAACGAGTAAACTATCAGTAGTAAATATATGGACTCATATGGAACAGTTAATTCTGATGACTCTAAATCTATAATAAAAATTAAAGAAAATGATTACAGCCGAGGAAAGAAATCACCTTATTGAAAGATAATGATTATCTCTATAAAAATTATATTCTTAATGGAATTGCAATTGATATATATGCTTATTACAGTAGGTGCAATAATCCAAAACAAGATTGGGAGGCCTTGAAAAAATTATGATACGAAAAAGGCTGGAGCAAAGAAGTATGTTGTTAGTCACTATCCGAAATATGAAATGGTTGATGAAAGGTCCATGGAGGCTCAATATCAAGAAATTCAAAATATTTCTCATGAGATCATCATTGAAGGTATGTTTTTACATGAACAATTTGAAGTTGCTTTTATTATTGACAAATTATCCCCTAGTTTGAAAGATTTTAAAATTTTGTTTCGTCGCAAAAAAACAAAAGCATTTGTAATTGAGATTATGATTATTTTTCTTCGAAATGAAGAAGAATCTTAGAGACAAGATCAAAGAGAAAATGTCTTGGTTGTTTCAAACAACAAAATTAAATTTTGTACGGCTTTAAAGCCATTTGGCAAACCACTAAATAATCAAAATTGTAGTGTTGTGAATCAGATTATGTACGAGAACCCTTCAAGGGCCCTAATTACTCCAATAGCAAGGAAAGTCACTTTAAATGCTGACAACAAAAAATATAATTTTTATTAAACTTAAAAAGGGTTGCCAATGTTTTGACCAATGACATACCTATTGTTCCTTCTGGATCAAACGAGTAAACTATCAGTAGTAAATATATGGACTCATATGGAACAGTTAATTCTGATGACTCTAAATCTATAATAAAAATTAAAGAAAATGATTACAGCCGAGGAAAGAAATCACCTTATTGAAAGATAATGATTATCTCTATAAAAATTATATTCTTAATGGAATTGCAATTGATATATATGCTTATTACAGTAGGTGCAATAATCCAAAACAAGATTGGGAGGCCTTGAAAAAATTATGATACGAAAAAGGCTGGAGCAAAGAAGTATGTTGTTAGTCACTATCCGAAATATGAAATGGTTGATGAAAGGTCCATGGAGGCTCAATATCAAGAAATTCAAAATATTTCTCATGAGATCATCATTGAAGGTATGTTTTTATATGAACAATTTGAAGTTGCTTTTATTATTGACAAATTATCCCCTAGTTTGAAAGATTTTAAAATTTTGTTTCGCCGCAAAAAAACAAAAGAATTTGTAATTGAGATTATGATTATTTTTCTTCGAAATGAAGAAGAATCTTAGAGAAAAGATCAAAAAGAAAATGTCTTGGTTGTTTCAAACAACAAAATTAAATTTTGTACGGCTCTAAAGCCATTTGGCAAACCACTAAATAATCAAAATTGTAGTGTTGTGAATCAGATTATGTACGAGAACCCTTCAAGGGCCCTAATTACTCCAATAGTTAGGAAAGTCACTTTAAATGCTGACAACAAAAAATATAATTTTTATTAAACCTAAAAAGGGTTGCCAATGTTTTGACCAATGACATACCTATTGTTCCTTCTGGATCAAACGAGTAAACTATCAGTAGTAAATATATGGACTCATATGGAACAGTTAATTCTGATGACTCTAAATCTATTATAAAAATTAAAGAAAATGATTACAGCCGAGGAAAGAAATCACCTTATTGAAAGATAATGATTATCTCTATAAAAATTATATTCTTAATGGAATTGCAATTGATATATATGCTTATTACAGAAGGTGCAATAATCGAAAACAAGATTGGGAGGCCTTGAAAAAATTATGATACGAAAAAGGCTGGAGCAAAGAAGTATGTTATTAGTCGCTATCCGAAGTATGAAATGGTTGATGAAAGGTCCATGGAGGCTCAATATCAAGAAATTCAAAATATTTCTCATGAGATCATCATTGAAGGTATGTTTTTATATGAACAATTTGAAGTTACTTTTATTATTGACAAATTATCCCCTAGTTTGAAAGATTTTAAAATTTTGTTTCGCCGCAAAAAAACAAAAGAATTTGTAATTGAGATTATGATTATTTTTCTTCGAAATGAAGAAGAATCTTAGAGAAAAGATCAAAAAGAAAATGTCTTGGTTGTTTCAAACAACCAAATTAAATTTTGTACGGCTCTAAAGCCATTTGGCAAACCACTAAATAATCAAAATTGTAGTGTTGTGAATCAGATTATGTACGAGAACCCTTCAAGGGCCCTAATTACTCCAATAGTTAGGAAAGTCACTTTAAATGCTGACAACAAAAAATATAATTTTTATTAAACCTAAAAAGGGTTGCCAATGTTTTGCCCAATGACATACCTATTGTTCCTTCTGGATCAAACGAGTAAACTATCAGTAGTAAATATATGGACTCATATGGAACAATTAATTCTGATGACTCTAAATCTATTATAAAAATTAAAGAAAATGATTACAGCCGAGGAAAGAAATCACCTTATTGAAAGATAATGATTATCTCTATAAAAATTATATTCTTAATGGAATTGCAATTGATATATATGCTTATTATAGAAGGTGCAATAATCCAAAACAAGATTGGGAGGCCTTGAAAAAATTATGATCCGAAAAAGGCCGGAGCAAAGAAGTATGTTATTAGTCGCTATCCGAAGTATGAAATGGTTGATGAAAGGTCCATGGAGGCTCAATATCAAGAAATTCAAAATATTTCTCATGAGATCATCATTGAAGGTATGTTTTTACATGAACAATTTGAATTTGCTTTTATTATTGACAAATTATCCCCTAGTTTGAAAGATTTTAAAATTTTGTTTCGTCGCAAAAAAACAAAAGCATTTGTAATTGAGATTATGATTATTTTTCTTCGAAATGAAGAAGAATCTTAGAGACAAGATCAAAGAGAAAATGTCTTGGTTGTTTCAAACAACAAAATTAAATTTTGTACGGCTTTAAAGCCATTTGGCAAACCACTAAATAATCAAAATTGTAGTGTTGTGAATCAGATTATGTACGAGAACCCTTCAAGGGCCCTAATTACTCCAATAGCAAGGAAAGTCACTTTAAATGCTGACAACAAAAAATATAATTTTTATTAAACTTAAAAAGGGTTGCCAATGTTTTGACCAATGACATACCTATTGTTCCTTCTGGATCAAACGAGTAAACTATCAGTAGTAAATATATGGACTCATATGGAACAGTTAATTCTGATGACTCTAAATCTATAATAAAAATTAAAGAAAATGATTATAGCCGAGGAAAGAAATCACCTTATTGAAAGATAATGATTATCTCTATAAAAATTATATTCTTAATGGAATTGCAATTGATATATATGCTTATTACAGTAGGTGCAATAATCCAAAACAAGATTGGGAGGCCTTGAAAAAATTATGATACGAAAAAGGCTGGAGCAAAGAAGTATGTTGTTAGTCACTATCCGAAATATGAAATGGTTGATGAAAGGTCCATGGAGGCTCAATATCAAGAAATTCAAAATATTTCTCATGAGATCATCATTGAAGGTATGTTTTTATATGAACAATTTGAAGTTGCTTTTATTATTGACAAATTATCCCCTAGTTTGAAAGATTTTAAAATTTTGTTTCGCCGCAAAAAAACAAAAGAATTTGTAATTGAGATTATGATTATTTTTCTTCGAAATGAAGAAGAATCTTAGAGAAAAGATCAAAAAGAAAATGTCTTGGTTGTTTCAAACAACAAAATTAAATTTTGTACGGCTCTAAAGCCATTTGGCAAACCACTAAATAATCAAAATTGTAGTGTTGTGAATCAGATTATGTACGAGAACCCTTCAAGGGCCCTAATTACTCCAATAGTTAGGAAAGTCACTTTAAATGCTGACAACAAAAAATATAATTTTTATTAAACCTAAAAAGGGTTGCCAATGTTTTGACCAATGACATACCTATTGTTCCTTCTGGATCAAACGAGTAAACTATCAGTTGTAAATATATGGACTCATATGGAACAGTTAATTCTGATGACTCTAAATCTATTATAAAAATTAAAGAAAATGATTACAGCCGAGGAAAGAAATCACCTTATTGAAAGATAATGATTATCTCTATAAAAATTATATTCTTAATGGAATTGCAATTGATATATATGCTTATTACAGAAGGTGCAATAATCGAAAACAAGATTGGGAGGCCTTGAAAAAATTATGATACGAAAAAGGCTGGAGCAAAGAAGTATGTTATTAGTCGCTATCCGAAGTATGAAATGGTTGATGAAAGGTCCATGGAGGCTCAATATCAAGAAATTCAAAATATTTCTCATGAGATCATCATTGAAGGTATGTTTTTACATGAACAATTTGAAGTTGCTTTTATTATTGACAAATTATCCCCTAGTTTGAAAGATTTTAAAATTTTGTTTCGCCGCAAAAAAACAAAAGAATTTGTAATTGAGATTATGATTATTTTTCTTCGAAATGAAGAAGAATCTTAGAGACAAGATCAAAGAGATAATGTCTTGGTTGTTTCAAACAACAAAATTAAATTTTGTACGGCTCTAAAGCCATTTGGCAAACCACTAAATAATCAAAATTGTAGTGTTGTGAATCAGATTATGTACGAGAACCCTTCAAGGGCCCTAATTACTCCAATAGCAAGGAAAGTCACTTTAAATGCTGACAACAAAAAATATAATTTTTATTAAACCTAAAAAGGGGTGCCAATGTTTTGACCAATGACATACCTATTGTTCCTTCTGGATCAAACGAGTAAACTATCAGTAGTAAATATATGGACTCATATGGAACAGTTAATTCTGATGACTCTAAATCTATTATAAAAATTAAAGAAAATGATTACAGCCGAGGAAAGAAATCACCTTATTGAAAGATAATGATTATCTCTATAAAAATTATATTCTTAATGGAATTGCAATTGATATATATGCTTATTACAGAAGGTGCAATAATCGAAAACAAGATTGGGAGGCCTTGAAAAAATTATGATACGAAAAAGGCTGGAGCAAAGAAGTATGTTGTTAGTCACTATCCGAAATATGAAATGGTTGATGAAAGGTCCATGGAGGCTTAATATCAAGAAATTCAAAATATTTCTCATGAGATCATCATTGAAGGTATGTTTTTATATGAACAATTTGAAGTTACTTTTATTATTGACAAATTATCCCCTAGTTTGAAAGATTTTAAAATTTTGTTTCGCCGCAAAAAAACAAAAGAATTTGTAATTGAGATTATGATTATTTTTCTTCGAAATGAAGAAGAATCTTAGAGAAAAGATCAAAAAGAAAATGTCTTGGTTGTTTCAAACAACCAAATTAAATTTTGTACGGCTCTAAAGCCATTTGGCAAACCACTAAATAATCAAAATTGTAGTGTTGTGAATCAGATTATGTACGAGAACCCTTCAAGGGCCCTAATTACTCCAATAGTTAGGAAAGTCACTTTAAATGCTGACAACAAAAAATATAATTTTTATTAAACCTAAAAAGGGTTGCCAATGTTTTGACCAATGACATACCTATTGTTCCTTCTGGATCAAACGAGTAAACTATCAGTTGTAAATATATGGACTCATATGGAACAGTTAATTCTGATGACTCTAAATCTATTATAAAAATTAAAGAAAATGATTACAGCCGAGGAAAGAAATCACCTTATTGAAAGATAATGATTATCTCTATAAAAATTATATTCTTAATGGAATTGCAATTGATATATATGCTTATTACAGAAGGTGCAATAATCGAAAACAAGATTGGGAGGCCTTGAAAAAATTATGATACGAAAAAGGCTGGAGCAAAGAAGTATGTTATTAGTCGCTATCCGAAGTATGAAATGGTTGATGAAAGGTCCATGGAGGCTCAATATCAAGAAATTCAAAATATTTCTCATGAGATCATCATTGAAGGTATGTTTTTACATGAACAATTTGAAGTTGCTTTTATTATTGACAAATTATCCCCTAGTTTGAAAGATTTTAAAATTTTGTTTCGCCGCAAAAAAACAAAAGAATTTGTAATTGAGATTATGATTATTTTTCTTCGAAATGAAGAAGAATCTTAGAGACAAGATCAAAGAGATAATGTCTTGGTTGTTTCAAACAACAAAATTAAATTTTGTACGGCTCTAAAGCCATTTGGCAAACCACTAAATAATCAAAATTGTAGTGTTGTGAATCAGATTATGTACGAGAACCCTTCAAGGGCCCTAATTACTCCAATAGCAAGGAAAGTCACTTTAAATGCTGACAACAAAAAATATAATTTTTATTAAACCTAAAAAGGGGTGCCAATGTTTTGACCAATGACATACCTATTGTTCCTTCTGGATCAAACGAGTAAACTATCAGTAGTAAATATATGGACTCATATGGAACAGTTAATTCTGATGACTCTAAATCTATTATAAAAATTAAAGAAAATGATTACAGCCGAGGAAAGAAATCACCTTATTGAAAGATAATGATTATCTCTATAAAAATTATATTCTTAATGGAATTGCAATTGATATATATGCTTATTACAGAAGGTGCAATAATCGAAAACAAGATTGGGAGGCCTTGAAAAAATTATGATACGAAAAAGGCTGGAGCAAAGAAGTATGTTGTTAGTCACTATCCGAAATATGAAATGGTTGATGAAAGGTCCATGGAGGCTTAATATCAAGAAATTCAAAATATTTCTCATGAGATCATCATTGAAGGTATGTTTTTATATGAACAATTTGAAGTTACTTTTATTATTGACAAATTATCCCCTAGTTTGAAAGATTTTAAAATTTTGTTTCGCCGCAAAAAAACAAAAGAATTTGTAATTGAGATTATGATTATTTTTCTTCGAAATGAAGAAGAATCTTAGAGAAAAGATCAAAAAGAAAATGTCTTGGTTGTTTCAAACAACCAAATTAAATTTTGTACGGCTCTAAAGCCATTTGGCAAACCACTAAATAATCAAAATTGTAGTGTTGTGAATCAGATTATGTACGAGAACCCTTCAAGGGCCCTAATTACTCCAATAGTTAGGAAAGTCACTTTAAATGCTGACAACAAAAAATATAATTTTTATTAAACCTAAAAAGGGTTGCCAATGTTTTGACCAATGACATACCTATTGTTCCTTCTGGATCAAACGAGTAAACTATCAGTAGTAAATATATGGACTCATATGGAACAATTAATTCTGATGACTCTAAATCTATTATAAAAATTAAAGAAAATGATTACAGCCGAGGAAAGAAATCACCTTATTGAAAGATAATGATTATCTCTATAAAAATTATATTCTTAATGGAATTGCAATTGATATATATGCTTATTATAGAAGGTGCAATAATCCAAAACAAGATTGGGAGGCCTTGAAAAAATTATGATACGAAAAAGGCCGGAGCAAAGAAGTATGTTATTAGTCGCTATCCGAAGTATGAAATGGTTGATGAAAGGTCCATGGAGGCTCAATATCAAGAAATTCAAAATATTTCTCATGAGATCATCATTGAAGGTATGTTTTTACATGAACAATTTGAATTTGCTTTTATTATTGACAAATTATCCCCTAGTTTGAAAGATTTTAAAATTTTGTTTCGTCGCAAAAAAACAAAAGCATTTGTAATTGAGATTATGATTATTTTTCTTCGAAATGAAGAAGAATCTTAGAGACAAGATCAAAGAGAAAATGTCTTGGTTGTTTCAAACAACAAAATTAAATTTTGTACGGCTTTAAAGCCATTTGGCAAACCACTAAATAATCAAAATTGTAGTGTTGTGAATCAGATTATGTACGAGAACCCTTCAAGGGCCCTAATTACTCCAATAGCAAGGAAAGTCACTTTAAATGCTGACAACAAAAAATATAATTTTTATTAAACCTAAAAAGGGGTGCCAATGTTTTGACCAATGACATACCTATTGTTCCTTCTGGATCAAACGAGTAAACTATCAGTAGTAAATATATGGACTCATATGGAACAGTTAATTCTGATGACTCTAAATCTATAATAAAAATTAAAGAAAATGATTACAGCCGAGGAAAGAAATCACCTTATTGAAAGATAATGATTATCTCTATAAAAATTATATTCTTAATGGAATTGCAATTGATATATATGCTTATTACAGTAGGTGCAATAATCCAAAACAAGATTGGGAGGCCTTGAAAAAATTATGATACGAAAAAGGCTGGAGCAAAGAAGTATGTTGTTAGTCACTATCCGAAATATGAAATGGTTGATGAAAGGTCCATGGAGGCTCAATATCAAGAAATTCAAAATATTTCTCATGAGATCATCATTGAAGGTATGTTTTTATATGAACAATTTGAAGTTGCTTTTATTATTGACAAATTATACCCTAGTTTGAAAGATTTTAAAATTTTGTTTCGCCGCAAAAAAACAAAAGAATTTGTAATTGAGATTATGATTATTTTTCTTCGAAATGAAGAAGAATCTTAGAGAAAAGATCAAAAAGAAAATGTCTTGGTTGTTTCAAACAACAAAATTAAATTTTGTACGGCTCTAAAGCCATTTGGCAAACCACTAAATAATCAAAATTGTAGTGTTGTGAATCAGATTATGTACGAGAACCCTTCAAGGGCCCTAATTACTCCAATAGCAAGGAAAGTCACTTTAAATGCTGACAACAAAAAATATAATTTTTATTAAACCTAAAAAGGGGTGCCAATGTTTTGACCAATGACATACCTATTGTTCCTTCTGGATCAAACGAGTAAACTATCAGTAGTAAATATATGGACTCATATGGAACAGTTAATTCTGATGACTCTAAATCTATTATAAAAATTAAAGAAAATGATTACAGCCGAGGAAAGAAATCACCTTATTGAAAGATAATGATTATCTCTATAAAAATTATATTCTTAATGGAATTGCAATTGATATATATGCTTATTACAGAAGGTGCAATAATCGAAAACAAGATTGGGAGGCCTTGAAAAAATTATGATACGAAAAAGGCTGGAGCAAAGAAGTATGTTATTAGTCGCTATCCGAAGTATGAAATGGTTGATGAAAGGTCCATGGAGGCTCAATATCAAGAAATTCAAAATATTTCTCATGAGATCATCATTGAAGGTATGTTTTTACATGAACAATTTGAAGTTGCTTTTATTATTGACAAATTATCCCCTAGTTTGAAAGATTTTAAAATTTTGTTTCGCCGCAAAAAAACAAAAGAATTTGTAATTGAGATTATGATTATTTTTCTTCGAAATGAAGAAGAATCTTAGAGACAAGATCAAAGAGATAATGTCTTGGTTGTTTCAAACAACAAAATTAAATTTTGTACGGCTCTAAAGCCATTTGGCAAACCACTAAATAATCAAAATTGTAGTGTTGTGAATCAGATTATGTACGAGAACCCTTCAAGGGCCCTAATTACTCCAATAGCAAGGAAAGTCACTTTAAATGCTGACAACAAAAAATATAATTTTTATTAAACCTAAAAAGGGGTGCCAATGTTTTGACCAATGACATACCTATTGTTCCTTCTGGATCAAACGAGTAAACTATCAGTAGTAAATATATGGACTCATATGGAACAGTTAATTCTGATGACTCTAAATCTATTATAAAAATTAAAGAAAATGATTACAGCCGAGGAAAGAAATCACCTTATTGAAAGATAATGATTATCTCTATAAAAATTATATTCTTAATGGAATTGCAATTGATATATATGCTTATTACAGAAGGTGCAATAATCGAAAACAAGATTGGGAGGCCTTGAAAAAATTATGATACGAAAAAGGCTGGAGCAAAGAAGTATGTTGTTAGTCACTATCCGAAATATGAAATGGTTGATGAAAGGTCCATGGAGGCTTAATATCAAGAAATTCAAAATATTTCTCATGAGATCATCATTGAAGGTATGTTTTTATATGAACAATTTGAAGTTACTTTTATTATTGACAAATTATCCCCTAGTTTGAAAGATTTTAAAATTTTGTTTCGCCGCAAAAAAACAAAAGAATTTGTAATTGAGATTATGATTATTTTTCTTCGAAATGAAGAAGAATCTTAGAGAAAAGATCAAAAAGAAAATGTCTTGGTTGTTTCAAACAACCAAATTAAATTTTGTACGGCTCTAAAGCCATTTGGCAAACCACTAAATAATCAAAATTGTAGTGTTGTGAATCAGATTATGTACGAGAACCCTTCAAGGGCCCTAATTACTCCAATAGTTAGGAAAGTCACTTTAAATGCTGACAACAAAAAATATAATTTTTATTAAACCTAAAAAGGGTTGCCAATGTTTTGACCAATGACATACCTATTGTTCCTTCTGGATCAAACGAGTAAACTATCAGTAGTAAATATATGGACTCATATGGAACAATTAATTCTGATGACTCTAAATCTATTATAAAAATTAAAGAAAATGATTACAGCCGAGGAAAGAAATCACCTTATTGAAAGATAATGATTATCTCTATAAAAATTATATTCTTAATGGAATTGCAATTGATATATATGCTTATTATAGAAGGTGCAATAATCCAAAACAAGATTGGGAGGCCTTGAAAAAATTATGATACGAAAAAGGCCGGAGCAAAGAAGTATGTTATTAGTCGCTATCCGAAGTATGAAATGGTTGATGAAAGGTCCATGGAGGCTCAATATCAAGAAATTCAAAATATTTCTCATGAGATCATCATTGAAGGTATGTTTTTACATGAACAATTTGAATTTGCTTTTATTATTGACAAATTATCCCCTAGTTTGAAAGATTTTAAAATTTTGTTTCGTCGCAAAAAAACAAAAGCATTTGTAATTGAGATTATGATTATTTTTCTTCGAAATGAAGAAGAATCTTAGAGACAAGATCAAAGAGAAAATGTCTTGGTTGTTTCAAACAACAAAATTAAATTTTGTACGGCTTTAAAGCCATTTGGCAAACCACTAAATAATCAAAATTGTAGTGTTGTGAATCAGATTATGTACGAGAACCCTTCAAGGGCCCTAATTACTCCAATAGCAAGGAAAGTCACTTTAAATGCTGACAACAAAAAATATAATTTTTATTAAACCTAAAAAGGGGTGCCAATGTTTTGACCAATGACATACCTATTGTTCCTTCTGGATCAAACGAGTAAACTATCAGTAGTAAATATATGGACTCATATGGAACAGTTAATTCTGATGACTCTAAATCTATAATAAAAATTAAAGAAAATGATTACAGCCGAGGAAAGAAATCACCTTATTGAAAGATAATGATTATCTCTATAAAAATTATATTCTTAATGGAATTGCAATTGATATATATGCTTATTACAGTAGGTGCAATAATCCAAAACAAGATTGGGAGGCCTTGAAAAAATTATGATACGAAAAAGGCTGGAGCAAAGAAGTATGTTGTTAGTCACTATCCGAAATATGAAATGGTTGATGAAAGGTCCATGGAGGCTCAATATCAAGAAATTCAAAATATTTCTCATGAGATCATCATTGAAGGTATGTTTTTATATGAACAATTTGAAGTTGCTTTTATTATTGACAAATTATACCCTAGTTTGAAAGATTTTAAAATTTTGTTTCGCCGCAAAAAAACAAAAGAATTTGTAATTGAGATTATGATTATTTTTCTTCGAAATGAAGAAGAATCTTAGAGAAAAGATCAAAAAGAAAATGTCTTGGTTGTTTCAAACAACAAAATTAAATTTTGTACGGCTCTAAAGCCATTTGGCAAACCACTAAATAATCAAAATTGTAGTGTTGTGAATCAGATTATGTACGAGAACCCTTCAAGGGCCCTAATTACTCCAATAGTTAGGAAAGTCACTTTAAATGCTGACAACAAAAAATATAATTTTTATTAAACCTAAAAAGGGTTGCCAATGTTTTGACCAATGACATACCTATTGTTCTTTCTGGATCAAACGAGTAAACTATCAGTAGTAAATATATGGACTCATATGGAACAGTTAATTCTGATGACTCTAAATCTATTATAAAAATTAAAGAAAATGATTACAGCCGAGGAAAGAAATCACCTTATTGAAAGATAATGATTATCTCTACAAAAATTATATTCTTAATGGAATTGCAATTGATATATATGCTTATTACAGAAGGTGCAATAATCGAAAACAAGATTGGGAGGCCTTGAAAAAATTATGATACGAAAAAGGCTGGAGCAAAGAAGTATGTTATTAGTCGCTATCCGAAGTATGAAATGGTTGATGAAAGGTCCATGGAGGCTCAATATCAAGAAATTCAAAATATTTCTCATGAGATCATCATTGAAGGTATGTTTTTACATGAACAATTTGAAGTTGCTTTTATTATTGACAAATTATCCCCTAGTTTGAAAGATTTTAAAATTTTGTTTCGCCGCAAAAAAACAAAAGAATTTGTAATTGAGATTATGATTATTTTTCTTCGAAATGAAGAAGAATCTTAGAGACAAGATCAAAGAGATAATGTCTTGGTTGTTTCAAACAACAAAATTAAATTTTGTACGGCTCTAAAGCCATTTGGCAAACCACTAAATAATCAAAATTGTAGTGTTGTGAATCAGATTATGTACGAGAACCCTTCAAGGGCCCTAATTACTCCAATAGCAAGGAAAGTCACTTTAAATGCTGACAACAAAAAATATAATTTTTATTAAACCTAAAAAGGGGTGCCAATGTTTTGACCAATGACATACCTATTGTTCCTTCTGGATCAAACGAGTAAACTATCAGTAGTAAATATATGGACTCATATGGAACAGTTAATTCTGATGACTCTAAATCTATTATAAAAATTAAAGATAATGATTACAGCCGAGGAAAGAAATCACCTTATTGAAAGATAATGATTATCTCTATAAAAATTATATTCTTAATGGAATTGCAATTGATATATATGCTTATTACAGAAGGTGCAATAATCGAAAACAAGATTGGGAGGCCTTGAAAAAATTATGATACGAAAAAGGCTGGAGCAAAGAAGTATGTTGTTAGTCACTATCCGAAATATGAAATGGTTGATGAAAGGTCCATGGAGGCTTAATATCAAGAAATTCAAAATATTTCTCATGAGATCATCATTGAAGGTATGTTTTTATATGAACAATTTGAAGTTACTTTTATTATTGACAAATTATCCCCTAGTTTGAAAGATTTTAAAATTTTGTTTCGCCGCAAAACAACAAAAGAATTTGTAATTGAGATTATGATTATTTTTCTTCGAAATGAAGAAGAATCTTAGAGAAAAGATCAAAAAGAAAATGTCTTGGTTGTTTCAAACAACCAAATTAAATTTTGTACGGCTCTAAAGCCATTTGGCAAACCACTAAATAATCAAAATTGTAGTGTTGTGAATCAGATTATGTACGAGAACCCTTCAAGGGCCCTAATTACTCCAATAGTTAGGAAAGTCACTTTAAATGCTGACAACAAAAAATATAATTTTTATTAAACCTAAAAAGGGTTGCCAATGTTTTGCCCAATGACATACCTATTGTTCCTTCTGGATCAAACGAGTAAACTATCAGTAGTAAATATATGGACTCATATGGAACAATTAATTCTGATGACTCTAAATCTATTATAAAAATTAAAGAAAATGATTACAGCCGAGGAAAGAAATCACCTTATTGAAAGATAATGATTATCTCTATAAAAATTATATTCTTAATGGAATTGCAATTGATATATATGCTTATTATAGAAGGTGCAATAATCCAAAACAAGATTGGGAGGCCTTGAAAAAATTATGATACGAAAAAGGCCGGAGCAAAGAAGTATGTTATTAGTCGCTATCCGAAGTATGAAATGGTTGATGAAAGGTCCATGGAGGCTCAATATCAAGAAATTCAAAATATTTCTCATGAGATCATCATTGAAGGTATGTTTTTACATGAACAATTTGAATTTGCTTTTATTATTGACAAATTATCCCCTAGTTTGAAAGATTTTAAAATTTTGTTTCGTCGCAAAAAAACAAAAGCATTTGTAATTGAGATTATGATTATTTTTCTTCGAAATGAAGAAGAATCTTAGAGACATGATCAAAGAGAAAATGTCTTGGTTGTTTCAAACAACAAAATTAAATTTTGTACGGCTTTAAAGCCATTTGGCAAACCACTAAATAATCAAAATTGTAGTGTTGTGAATCAGATTATGTACGAGAACCCTTCAAGGGCCCTAATTACTCCAATAGCAAGGAAAGTCACTTTAAATGCTGACAACAAAAAATATAATTTTTATTAAACTTAAAAAGGGTTGCCAATGTTTTGACCAATGACATACCTATTGTTCCTTCTGGATCAAACGAGTAAACTATCAGTAGTAAATATATGGACTCATATGGAACAGTTAATTCTGATGACTCAAAATCTATTATAAAAATTAAAGAAAATGATTACAGCCGAGGAAAGAAATCACCTTATTGAAAGATAATGATTATCTCTATAAAAATTATATTCTTAATGGAATTGCAATTGATATATATGCTTATTACAGAAGGTGCAATAATCGAAAACAAGATTGGGGGGCCTTGAAAAAATTATGATACGAAAAAGGCTGGAGCAAAGAAGTATGTTATTAGTCGCTATCCGAAGTATGAAATGGTTGATGAAAGGTCCATGGAGGCTCAATATCAAGAAATTCAAAATATTTCTCATGAGATCATCATTGAAGGTTTGGTTTTACATGAACAATTTGAAGTTGCTTTTATTATTGACAAATTATCCCCTAGTTTGAAAGATTTTAAAATTTTGTTTCGCCGCAAAAAAACAAAAGAATTTGTAATTGAGATTATGATTATTTTTCTTCGAAATGAAGAAGAATCTTAGAGACAAGATCAAAGAGAAAATGTCTTGGTTGTTTCAAACAACAAAATTAAATTTTGTACGGCTTTAAAGCCATTTGGCAAACCACTAAATAATCAAAATTGTAGTGTTGTGAATCAGATTATGTACGAGAACCCTTCAAGGGCCCTAATTACTCCAATAGCAAGGAAAGTCACTTTAAATGCTGACAACAAAAAATATAATTTTTATTAAACTTAAAAAGGGTTGCCAATGTTTTGACCAATGACATACCTATTGTTCCTTCTGGATCAAACGAGTAAACTATCAGTAGTAAATATATGGACTCATATGGAACAGTTAATTCTGATGACTCTAAATCTATTATAAAAATTAAAGAAAATGATTACAGCCGAGGAAAGAAATCACCTTATTGAAAGATAATGATTATCTCTATAAAAATTATATTCTTAATGGAATTGCAATTGATATATATGCTTATTATAGTAGGTGCAATAATCCAAAATAAGATTGGGAGGCCTTGAAAAAATTATGATACGAAAAAGGCTGGAGCAAAGAAGTATGTTGTTAGTCACTATCCGAAATATGAAATGGTTGATGAAAGGTCCATGGAGACTCAATATCAAGAAATTCAAAATATTTCTCATGAGATCATCATTGAAGGTATGTTTTTATATGAACAATTTGAAGTTGCTTTTATTATTGACAAATTATCCCCTAGTTTGAAAGATTTTAAAATTTTGTTTCGCCGCAAAAAAACAAAAGAATTTGTAATTGAGATTATGATTATTTTTCTTCGAAATGAAGAAGAATCTTAGAGAAAAGATCAAAAAGAAAATGTCTTGGTTGTTTCAAACAACAAAATTAAATTTTGTACGGCTCTAAAGCCATTTGGCAAACCACTAAATAATCAAAATTGTAGTGTTGTGAATCAGATTATGTACGAGAACCCTTCAAGGGCCCTAATTACTCCAATAGTTAGGAAAGTCACTTTAAATGCTGACAACAAAAAATATAATTTTTATTAAACCTAAAAAGGGTTGCCAATGTTTTGACCAATGACATACCTATTGTTCCTTCTGGATCAAACGAGTAAACTATCAGTAGTAAATATATGGACTCATATGGAACAGTTAATTCTGATGACTCAAAATCTATTATAAAAATTAAAGAAAATGATTACAGCCGAGGAAAGAAATCACCTTATTGAAAGATAATGATTATCTCTATAAAAATTATATTCTTAATGGAATTGCAATTGATATATATGCTTATTACAGAAGGTGCAATAATCGAAAACAAGATTGGGGGGCCTTGAAAAAATTATGATACGAAAAAGGCTGGAGCAAAGAAGTATGTTATTAGTCGCTATCCGAAGTATGAAATGGTTGATGAAAGGTCCATGGAGGCTCAATATCAAGAAATTCAAAATATTTCTCATGAGATCATCATTGAAGGTTTGGTTTTACATGAACAATTTGAAGTTGCTTTTATTATTGACAAATTATCCCCTAGTTTGAAAGATTTTAAAATTTTGTTTCGCCGCAAAAAAACAAAAGAATTTGTAATTGAGATTATGATTATTTTTCTTCGAAATGAAGAAGAATCTTAGAGACAAGATCAAAGAGAAAATGTCTTGGTTGTTTCAAACAACAAAATTAAATTTTGTACGGCTTTAAAGCCATTTGGCAAACCACTAAATAATCAAAATTGTAGTGTTGTGAATCAGATTATGTACGAGAACCCTTCAAGGGCCCTAATTACTCCAATAGCAAGGAAAGTCACTTTAAATGCTGACAACAAAAAATATAATTTTTATTAAACTTAAAAAGGGTTGCCAATGTTTTGACCAATGACATACCTATTGTTCCTTCTGGATCAAACGAGTAAACTATCAGTAGTAAATATATGGACTCATATGGAACAGTTAATTCTGATGACTCTAAATCTATTATAAAAATTAAAGAAAATGATTACAGCCGAGGAAAGAAATCACCTTATTGAAAGATAATGATTATCTCTATAAAAATTATATTCTTAATGGAATTGCAATTGATATATATGCTTATTATAGTAGGTGCAATAATCCAAAATAAGATTGGGAGGCCTTGAAAAAATTATGATACGAAAAAGGCTGGAGCAAAGAAGTATGTTGTTAGTCACTATCCGAAATATGAAATGGTTGATGAAAGGTCCATGGAGACTCAATATCAAGAAATTCAAAATATTTCTCATGAGATCATCATTGAAGGTATGTTTTTATATGAACAATTTGAAGTTGCTTTTATTATTGACAAATTATCCCCTAGTTTGAAAGATTTTAAAATTTTGTTTCGCCGCAAAAAAACAAAAGAATTTGTAATTGAGATTATGATTATTTTTCTTCGAAATGAAGAAGAATCTTAGAGAAAAGATCAAAAAGAAAATGTCTTGGTTGTTTCAAACAACAAAATTAAATTTTGTACGGCTCTAAAGCCATTTGGCAAACCACTAAATAATCAAAATTGTAGTGTTGTGAATCAGATTATGTACGAGAACCCTTCAAGGGCCCTAATTACTCCAATAGTTAGGAAAGTCACTTTAAATGCTGACAACAAAAAATATAATTTTTATTAAACCTTAAAAGGGTTGCCAATGTTTTGACCAATGACATACCTATTGTTCCTTCTGGATCAAACGAGTAAACTATCAGTAGTAAATATATGGACTCATATGGAACAGTTAATTCTGATGACTCTAAATCTATTATAAAAATTAAAGAAAATGATTACAGCCGAGGAAAGAAATCACCTTATTGAAAGATAATGATTATCTCTATAAAAATTATATTCTTAATGGAATTGCAATTGATATATATGCTTATTACAGTAGTTGCAATAATCCAAAACAAGATTGGGAGGCCTTGAAAAAATTATGATACGAAAAAGGCTGGAGCAAAGAAGTATGTTGTTAGTCACTATCCGAAGTATGAAATGGTTGATGAAAGGTCCATGGAGGCTCAATATCAAGAAATTCAAAATATTTCTCATGAGATCATCATTGAAGGTATGTTTTTATATGAACAATTTGAAGTTGCTTTTATTATTGACAAATTATCCCCTAGTTTGAAAGATTTTAAAATTTTATTTCGCCGCAAAAAAACAAAAGAATTTGTAATTGAGATTATGATTATTTTTCTTCGAAATGAAGAAGAATCTTAGAGACAAGATCAAAGAGAAAATGTCTTGGTTGTTTCAAACAACAAAATTAAATTTTGTACGGCTCTAAAGCCATTTGGCAAACCACTAAATAATCAAAATTGTAGTGTTGTGAATTAGATTATGTACGAGAACCCTTCAAGGGCCCTAATTACTCCAATAGCTAGGAAAGTCACTTTAAATGCTGACAACAAAAAATATAATTTTTATTAAACTTAAAAAGGGTTGCCAATGTTTTGACCAATGACATACCTATTGTTCCTTCTGGATCAAACGAGTAAACTATCAGTAGTAAATATATGGACTCATATGGAACAGTTAATTTTGATGACTCTAAATCTATTATAAAAATTTAAGAAAAGATTACAGCCGAGGAAAGAAATCACCTTATTGAAAGATAATGATTATCTCTATAAAAATTATATTCTTAATGGAATTGCAATTGATATATATGCTTATTACAGAAGGTGCAATAATCCAAAACAAGATTGGGAGGCCTTGAAAAAATTATGATACGAAAAAGGCTGGAGCAAAGAAGTATGTTGTTAGTCGCTATCCGAAGTATGAAATGGTTGATGAAAGGTCCATGGAGGCTCAATATCAAGAAATTCAAAATATTTCTCATGAGATCATCATTGAAGGTATGTTTTTACATGAACAATTTGAAGTTGCTTTTATTATTGACAAATTATCCCCTAGTTTGAAAGATTTTAAAATTTTGTTTCGTCGCAAAAAAACAAAAGAATTTGTAATTGAGATTATGATTATTTTTCTTCGAAATGAAGAAGAATCTTAGAGACAAGATCAAAGAGAAAATGTCTTGGTTGTTTCAAACAACAAAATTAAATTTTGTACGGCTTTAAAGCCATTTGGCAAACCACTAAATAATCAAAATTGTAGTGTTGTGAATCAGATTATGTACGAGAACCCTTCAAGGGCCCTAATTACTCCAATAGCAAGGAAAGTCACTTTAAATGCTGACAACAAAAAATATAATTTTTATTAAACTTAAAAAGGGTTGCCAATGTTTTGACCAATGACATACCTATTGTTCCTTCTGGATCAAACGAGTAAACTATCAGTAGTAAATATATGGACTCATATGGAACAGTTAATTCTGATGACTCTAAATCTATTATAAAAATTAAAGAAAATGATTACGGCCGAGGAAAGAAATCACCTTATTGAAAGATAATGATTATCTCTATAAAAATTATATTCTTAATGGAATTGCAATTGATATATATGCTTATTACAGTAGGTGCAATAATCCAAAACAAGATTGGGAGGCCTTGAAAAAATTATGATACGAAAAAGGCTGGAGCAAAGAAGTATGTTGTTAGTCACTATCCGAAGTATGAAATGGTTGATGAAAGGTCCATGGAGGCTCAATATCTAGAAATTCAAAATATTTCTCATGAGATCATCATTGAAGGTATGTTTTTATATGAACAATTTGAAGTTGCTTTTATTATTGACAAATTATCCCCTAGTTTGAAAGATTTTAAAATTTTATTTCGCCGCAAAAAAACAAAAGAATTTGTAATTGAGATTATGATTATTTTTCTTCGAAATGAAGAAGAATCTTAGAGACAAGATCAAAGAGAAAATGTCTTGGTTGTTTCAAACAACAAAATTAAATTTTGTACGGCTCTAAAGCCATTTGGCAAACCACTAAATAATCAAAATTGTAGTGTTGTGAATCAGATTATGTACGAGAACCCTTCAAGGGCCCTAATTACTCCAATAGCTAGGAAAGTCACTTTAAATGCTGACAACAAAAAATATAATTTTTATTAAACTTAAAAAGGGTTGCCAATGTTTTGACCAATGACATACCTATTGTTCCTTCTGGATCAAACGAGTAAACTATCAATAGTAAATATATGGACTCATATGGAACAGTTAATTTTGATGACTCTAAATCTATTATAAAAATTAAAGAAAATGATTACAGCCGAGGAAAGAAATCACCTTATTGAAAGATAATGATTATCTCTATAAAAATTATATTCTTAATGGAATTGCAATTGATATATATGCTTATTACAGAAGGTGCAATAATCCAAAACAAGATTGGGAGGCCTTGAAAAAATTATGATACGAAAAAGGCTGGAGCAAAGAAGTATGTTGTTAGTCGCTATCCGAAGTATGAAATGGTTGATGAAAGGTCCATGGAGGCTCAATATCAAGAAATTCAAAATATTTCTCATGAGATCATCATTGAAGGTATGTTTTTACATGAACAATTTGAAGTTGCTTTTATTATTGACAAATTATCCCCTAGTTTGAAAGATTTTAAAATTTTGTTTCGTCGCAAAAAAACAAAAGAATTTGTAATTGAGATTATGATTATTTTTCTTCGAAATGAAGAAGAATCTTAGAGACAAGATCAAAGAGAAAATGTCTTGGTTGTTTCAAACAACAAAATTAAATTTTGTACGGCTCTAAAGCCATTTGGCAAACCACTAAATAATCAAAATTGTAGTGTTGTGAATCAGATTATGTACGAGAACCCTTCAAGGGCCCTAATTACTCCAATAGCTAGGAAAGTCACTTTAAATGCTGACAACAAAAAATATAATTTTTATTAAACTTAAAAAGGGTTGCCAATGTTTTGACCAATGACATACCTATTGTTCCTTCTGGATCAAACGAGTAAACTATCAGTAGTAAATATATGGACTCATATGGAACAGTTAATTTTGATGACTCTAAATCTATTATAAAAATTTAAGAAAAGATTACAGCCGAGGAAAGAAATCACCTTATTGAAAGATAATGATTATCTCTATAAAAATTATATTCTTAATGGAATTGCAATTGATATATATGCTTATTACAGAAGGTGCAATAATCCAAAACAAGATTGGGAGGCCTTGAAAAAATTATGATACGAAAAAGGCTGGAGCAAAGAAGTATGTTGCTAGTCGCTATCCGAAGTATGAAATGGTTGATGAAAGGTCCATGGAGGCTCAATATCAAGAAATTCAAAATATTTCTCATGAGATCATCATTGAAGGTATGTTTTTACATGAACAATTTGAAGTTGCTTTTATTATTGACAAATTATCCCCTAGTTTGAAAGATTTTAAAATTTTGTTTCGTCGCAAAAAAACAAAAGAATTTGTAATTGAGATTATGATTATTTTTCTTCGAAATGAAGAAGAATCTTAGAGACAAGATCAAAGAGAAAATGTCTTGGTTGTTTCAAACAACAAAATTAAATTTTGTACGGCTTTAAAGCCATTTGGCAAACCACTAAATAATCAAAATTGTAGTGTTGTGAATCAGATTATGTACGAGAACCCTTCAAGGGCCCTAATTACTCCAATAGCAAGGAAAGTCACTTTAAATGCTGACAACAAAAAATATAATTTTTATTAAACTTAAAAAGGGTTGCCAATGTTTTGACCAATGACATACCTATTGTTCCTTCTGGATCAAACGAGTAAACTATCAGTAGTAAATATATGGACTCATATGGAACAGTTAATTCTGATGACTCTAAATCTATTATAAAAATTAAAGAAAATGATTACAGCCGAGGAAAGAAATCACCTTATTGAAAGATAATGATTATCTCTATAAAAATTATATTCTTAATGGAATTGCAATTGATATATATGCTTATTACAGTAGGTGCAATAATCCAAAACAAGATTGGGAGGCCTTGAAAAAATTATGATACGAAAAAGGCTGGAGCAAAGAAGTATGTTGTTAGTCACTATCCGAAGTATGAAATGGTTGATGAAAGGTCCATGGAGGCTCAATATCTAGAAATTCAAAATATTTCTCATGAGATCATCATTGAAGGTATGTTTTTATATGAACAATTTGAAGTTGCTTTTATTATTGACAAATTATCCCCTAGTTTGAAAGATTTTAAAATTTTATTTCGCCTCAAAAAAACAAAAGAATTTGTAATTGAGATTATGATTATTTTTCTTCGAAATGAAGAAGAATCTTAGAGACAAGATCAAAGAGAAAATGTCTTGGTTGTTTCAAACAACAAAATTAAATTTTGTACGGCTCTAAAGCCATTTGGCAAACCACTAAATAATCAAAATTGTAGTGTTGTGAATCAGATTATGTACGAGAACCCTTCAAGGGCCCTAATTACTCCAATAGCTAGGAAAGTCACTTTAAATGCTGACAACAAAAAATATAATTTTTATTAAACTTAAAAAGGGTTGCCAATGTTTTGACCAATGACATACCTATTGTTCCTTCTGGATCAAACGAGTAAACTATCAGTAGTAAATATATGGACTCATATGGAACAGTTAATTTTGATGACTCTAAATCTATTATAAAAATTAAAGAAAATGATTACAGCCGAGGAAAGAAATCACCTTATTGAAAGATAATGATTATCTCTATAAAAATTATATTCTTAATGGAATTGCAATTGATATATATGCTTATTACAGAAGGTGCAATAATCCAAAACAAGATTGGGAGGCCTTGAAAAAATTATGATACGAAAAAGGCTGGAGCAAAGAAGTATGTTGTTAGTCGCTATCCGAAGTATGAAATGGTTGATGAAAGGTCCATGGAGGCTCAATATCAAGAAATTCAAAATATTTCTCATGAGATCATCATTGAAGGTATGTTTTTACATGAACAATTTGAAGTTGCTTTTATTATTGACAAATTATCCCCTAGTTTGAAAGATTTTAAAATTTTGTTTCGTCGCAAAAAAACAAAAGAATTTGTAATTGAGATTATGATTATTTTTCTTCGAAATGAAGAAGAATCTTAGAGACAAGATCAAAGAGAAAATGTCTTGGTTGTTTCAAACAACAAAATTAAATTTTGTACGGCTTTAAAGCCATTTGGCAAACCACTAAATAATCAAAATTGTAGTGTTGTGAATCAGATTATGTACGAGAACCCTTCAAGGGCCCTAATTACTCCAATAGCAAGGAAAGTCACTTTAAATGCTGACAACAAAAAATATAATTTTTATTAAACTTAAAAAGGGTTGCCAATGTTTTGACCAATGACATTCCTATTGTTCCTTCTGGATCAAACGAGTAAACTATCAGTAGTAAATATAAGGACTCATATGGAACAGTTAATTCTGATGACTCTAAATCTATTATAAAAATTAAAGAAAATGATTACAGCCGAGGAAAGAAATCACCTTATTGAAAGATAATGATTATCTCTATAAAAATTATATTCTTAATGGAATTGCAATTGATATATATGCTTATTACAGCAGGTGCAATAATCCAAAACAAGATTGGGAGGCCTTGAAAAAATTATGATACGAAAAAGGCTGGAGCAAAGAAGTATGTTGTTAGTCACTATCCGAAATATGAAATGGTTGATGAAAGGTCCATGGAGGCTCAATATCAAGAAATTCAAAATATTTCTCATGAGATCATCATTGAAGGTATGTTTTTAGATGAACAATTTGAAGTTTCTTTTATTATTGACAAATTATCCCCTAGTTTGAAAGATTTTAAAATTTTGTTTCGCCGCAAAAAAACAAAAGAATTTGTAATTGAGATTATGATTATTTTTCTTCGAAATGAAGAAGAATCTTAGAGACAAGATCAAAGAGAAAATGTCTTGGTTGTTTCAAACAACAAAATTAAATTTTGTACGGCTTTAAAGCCATTTGGCAAACCACTAAATAATCAAAATTGTAGTGTTGTGAATCAGATTATGTACGAGAACCCTTCAAGGGCCCTAATTACTCCAATAGCAAGGAAAGTCACTTTAAATGCTGACAACAAAAAATATAATTTTTATTAAACTTAAAAAGGGTTGCCAATGTTTTGACCAATGACATACCTATTGTTCCTTCTGGATCAAACGAGTAAACTATCAGTAGTAAATATATGGACTCATATGGAACAGTTAATTCTGATGACTCTAAATCTATTATAAAAATTAAAGAAAATGATTACAGCCGAGGAAAGAAATCACCTTATTGAAAGATAATGATTATCTCTATAAAAATTATATTCTTAATGGAATTGCAATTGATATATATGCTTATTACAGCAGGTGCAATAATCCAAAACAAGATTGGGAGGCCTTGAAAAAATTATGATACGAAAAAGGCTGGAGCAAAGAAGTATGTTGTTAGTCACTATCCGAAATATGAAATGGTTGATGAAAGGTCCATGGAGGCTCAATATCAAGAAATTCAAAATATTTCTCATGAGATCATCATTGAAGGTATGTTTTTAGATGAACAATTTGAAGTTTCTTTTATTATTGACAAATTATCCCCTAGTTTGAAAGATTTTAAAATTTTGTTTAGCCGCAAAAAAACAAAAGAATTTGTAATTGAGATTATGATTATTTTTCTTCGAAATGAAGAAGAATCTTAGAGAAAAGATCAAAAAGAAAATGTCTTGGTTGTTTCAAACAACAAAATTAAATTTTGTACGGCTCTAAAGCCATTTGGCAAACCACTAAATAATCAAAATTGTAGTGTTGTGAATCAGATTATGTACGAGAACCCTTCAAGGGCCCTAATTACTCCAATAGTTAGGAAAATCACTTTAAATGCTGACAACAAAAAATATAATTTTTATTAAACCTAAAAAGGGTTGCCAATGTTTTGACCAATGACATACCTATTGTTCCTTCTGGATCAAACGAGTAAACTATCAGTAGTAAATATATGGACTCATATGGAACAGTTAATTCTGATGACTCTAAATCTATTATAAAAATTAAAGAAACTGATTACAGCCGAGGAAAGAAATCACCTTATTGAAAGATAATGATTATCTCTATAAAAATTATATTCTTAATGGAATTGCAATTGATATATATGCTTATTACAGAAGGTGCAATAATCCAAAACAAGATTGGGAGGCCTTGAAAAAATTATGATACGAAAAAGGCTGGAGCAAAGAAGTATGTTGTTAGTCGCTATCCGAAGTATGAAATGGTTGATGAAAGGTCCATGGAGGCTCAATATCAAGAAATTCAAAATATTTCTCATGAGATCATCATTGAAGGTATGTTTTTATATGAACAATTTGAAGTTGCTTTTATTATTGACAAATTATCCCCTAGTTTGAAAGATTTTAAAATTTTATTTCGCCGCAAAAAAACAAAAGAATTTGTAATTGAGATTATGATTATTTTTCTTCGAAATGAAGAAGAATCTTAGAGACAAGATCAAAGAGAAAATGTCTTGGTTGTTTCAAACAACAAAATTAAATTTTGTACGGCTCTAAAGCTGTAATACCCCGTAAATTTATAAACGCTCTGGATAATATTATTATGATCAACTGGGTTCCGGAGTACTCTGAACAATTATTTGATAAAATAATTAGAGTAAACTGACGAACTCAGAGTTGATTAAATTAATAGTATTTAACGTTGAGTTTTATTCTTTCGCGCATTTGAGCTAATTTGGACATTTAGTAGTATTGCTAATTGATGGAAATTATTTTCTTTACTATGTTTTCCTTTCTCAATTGTAAAACAAACAAAAGGATAGTAAAGAGAAAGGGAAAAGGAAGAGAAGGAAAGGAAGGAGGAGGAACAAGAGAGGAAAATTTCCCAAAAGCTCAAGATCATCATCAATTCATCTGTTTTTCGTTCAATCGTCTCCGCATCAACCTCCTCGTCTAGTAATCCAGGTGGGTTCTAGTTAGACTCTTTAGGGTAGAGTTTTATTGAGTTAGAGTTAGATTGGTATTATGGAAATTGATTAATTTTGCATGAAATTCATGAATCTAGCTGCTAAATGCAATGTGTGATTGTATGTTTATACCGATTGTTATGTTATAACATGTTTTGATGAATTTTAGATTGGAAAAATGGGATTTTGGGGTTGAATTGAATCAACCCGTAGCAGACAGATTCTGCAGGAAAATTTCTGGGTTCAAACTGCCCATACGCGTATCACGCAGGGCCATACGCGTATTGAGTAGGGCAATACGCGTATGGGTGTGAAGGAAATGGGATGATACGCGTATATACAAGGCAATACGCGTATGAGACATGGTAATACGCGTATTGGGCTTTTAAACAGGAATTTCAAGGGAAAAATGCCTCTGCCCATACGCGTATGGCCTTGGGCAATACGCGTATGGCTGGGCGAGAATCTTAGGCAATACGCGTACGGGGAGTGCCAATACGAGTATGGCCAGGGGACTTGCAGAATTCTGCTGTTGTGATATTTTATTTCCGATCGTTTGTTTCCAATGCCGTAACTTTTTATCCGTAACTCGGAATGGAACAATTTTGGTATCGTTGGAAAGGTAATAAAATGTACTTTCTTATTACATGGGTTTTAAGATTGACGGCCGATTTAATTATATCGGAATTGTTGGAATTGTGTCGTTTTGTTGATTTTGGTGTGTAATGGTTGTTGAAAATGTAAGCATGATTAAAATATGGAATAAGTAGAGTGAGGACAATTACCCTAAGCAGTGTCGGAAAAATATAAATGATTAAACACTAGTATGGAACATGTGTGTTAACCGTTTGGTTGTGATAAGGCATAATGGCCTTGAGATTGTGGAATACAATCAAGTCTTTGTGAGATCACGTAATCGTAACCGGTTATTATTGTTTTTGCGAGTGCGTTTCATGGGTCTCGAGCTCCTCTGAAACATGTGCACCACTACTTGGCAGGTTTGATTCCCGCATTTCATTTTAGTACGAATGGCGCCCATGGAGCGTAGGCTTGTGACGGTATAAGGCCCGTGAGAAGTGACGGTTCATAACGGTTAATGGCCCGTAGAACCCGAATCCATTCGTATGTCAAGTAGGTTGCAAGGATCCATGACCCGGGTCGACTTCTAGACGTAGAAGAGGACGGGAATAGGGGATACCTTGGCATGGTTATCGATTAGTGATATTGTGAGTTGATGAACTCATAACATGTTTCCATATAGTGTGTGTGTACTCATGGTCACTCCCCTTTTCCCCTTTTGACTTGAGTTAGGTTTGTTAGAACCTTGTAGAGCCGAGAGGACTTTAAGATAGGGAACTCACTGAGATTTGATGTATCTCACCCCACTGTTGTTGTTTACATCACAGGTTCTGCAGGTTTGGCGAAGGGTAAGGGATAGGGTTATTTGACTTTCCTTACGGATCGTGGTTTTGTGATGGCATGGCTTCCGCTATGGCGTTATGTTTTGAGATCATTGTTTTGATCTAGTTCTTAGTTTTTATCATTTTGGAACATCTTGTATATGTAATGCCTTAGACTTTTAGGTGTTTTGTATTAGAGGCATTTATATATATAATGTGTTAACTAGGAACTTATTATGTTTCAGTACCAATAAGTGGGATTCATGTATAATATATGATTTGATGCAAATATTATATGTGGGCGTTACAGTTGGTATCAAAGCCTGGTTGTATCCTCGACCTAGCCATGAAATAGAATAAGTGTTTCTTTCCGTTTCAGATGCGTGTTGTCGCCTTGGGTCTTAGGTGTTATATTTATGGTATTGAGCCTGATCAACTTAATCCTATTTGTATGACATTCAGGAACATGGCTGATAGACGCAGAAACAATCGTGGTAGACCCACAAATACTCCAGCTGGGATGAATCCGCCAGGCGGCGATGCGAATGCTCCTTTGTATCAGTTTGTGCAACAGATGCAGCAGCAGCAAAACCAGTTCATGCAACATATGGTGCAACGGATGAATGGAGGTCTTCATCCTCAGGTGGTTGTTCCAGATGTTGTGGGTGGAAGTTTTCAGGATTTCCTCCGCATGAATCCTCCAGAATTTCATGGCGGATTGGATCCTGTGAAAGCTCATGACTGGATTGCTGGCATAGAGAGAATATTTCTGATGACTTACTGTAGTGAGGAGAACAAGGTAGTGTTTGCTTCTCACTCACTGAGAGGTCCTGCTGAGAGATGGTGGGATGTTGCTTCAGCTTTTATGACTATGCAAGGTGTACCTAAAGTGTGGGAGCAGTTTAGGGCTATTTTTATGGAAAAGTACCTTCCTAGTTCTTTAAGGATCCGAAGAGAGTTTGAATTCCAACAGTTGAGGCAGGGTTACATGGTTGAGAATGATTGTGGGAGGTCAAGCCAACAGTCTAAGCCTAGGCAACAAGCTTTCAAAAGGAAACAAGTTCAGGATTCTCGGAACAGTGCACCTCCTATGTGTCGTACGTGTGGTAAGATACATTTTGGTGAATGTCGCTTCAAAGGAGTGAAGTGTTATCAATGTCAGAACGTTGGCCATATAGTGAGAGACTGTCCTCAGGAGAGGGAGCTGACGCAAGGAAAGAAAGCAAAAGGCGATGACCTTGGAATTTCGGGTACGTGGTTCGTTAATGGACATCCTTGTTTTGTTTTATTTGACTGTGGGGCTACACATTCTTTTGTGTCTTTGAGATGTGTGAAGCGACTAGGGTTGCAAACTATTCCTTTGCTTCCTCCTATGGTGGTTACTACTGCCATGGATGAAATGGTTGAAACACCCCTGGTGTGTGGAAATTGTGTGTTGTCGGTGAACGAAAGAGTTTTCCAGATTGATCTTATTTGTTTGCCGCTCAAGAAAGTGGATGTTGTTCTGGGAATGGATTGGCTTTCTGCTAATTCGGTGTTTATCGGTTGTGAGGAGAAGCTAATTATTATTCCATCTGCTGAGACTACTCTGAAAGATGTTTTATCAACGATTTTAGAAGGTACGGTGAGAATGGTAAATTTCTTGTTTGAATTAAGAGAAATCTGTTTTGTTGGTTCCTACTAAGGAGGGAAGTAGTGAACAATAAGTTCTGAGTATTCCAGATGTATGTGAATTTTTCGAAGTGTTTCCAGAGAATGTTACTACTCTTTCCTCCGGAGAGAGGAGTTGAGTTCTCTATTGACCTGATACCAGGAACGGCTCCTGTATCCGTTTCTCCGTATCAGATGGCGCCGCTTGGGTTAAGAGAATTAGAGGACCAGTTGGAAGACTTGATGTCTAAGCACCTTGTTAGATCTAGTGTTTCACCTTGGGGAGCTCCAGTGTTATTGGTAAAGAAGGAAAGATGGGGGAATGCGTTTATGCATCGACTATCGTAAGTTGAATAAAGTGACTATTAAGAACAAGTATCCCTTACCAAGGATAGACGACTTGTTAGATCAATTAAAAGGAGCCTGTGTGTTCTCAAAGATTGATTTCCGGTCGGGTTATCATCAGATTCGAGTGAAGAGTTCCGATGTGCCAAAGACTGCATTTAGGACCCGTTACGGTCATTATGACTTCCTAGTGATGCCTTTCGGTGTGACTAATGCTCCAGTGGTTTTTGTGGATTGCACGAATCGAATAGTTCAGGCTTACTTGGACCCATCTATGATAATCTTTATTGATGACATTCTTATTTATTCTCGTACTCCACGAAAGTGCGAAGAACATCTGAGGATTGTCTTATCGGTCTTGCAAGAGAAGCAATTGTTTGCTAAGTTGAGCAAGTGTGAGTTTTGGATGTCGGAAGTTAATTTTCTTGGACATGTGATATCTCGAGGTGGTCAAGTGGTAGCTTATGTTTCTCGACAGTTAAAAAGTTCATGAGAAGACTTATCCAACTCATGACTTAGAACTAGCTGCCGTGGTGTTTGCACTGAGGGTGTGGCGTCATTATTTATATGGTGTACGTTTTGAAATGTACAGTGACCACAAAAGTTTGAAGTATTTGTTTGATCAAAAGGAGTTGAATATGCGACAAAGAAGGTGGATGGAGTACTTAAAGGATTATGACTTAGAATTGAAGTATCATCCAGGAAAAGCGAATATAGTAGCGGATGCTTTAAGTCGGAAAATGGTTCATAGTGCGGAATTGATGATTTTGGAGTATTCATTGTTGGAGAAGTTTAGAGATCTTAATCTCCAATTTGTGTGGACTCCGAATGGTGTGATCATGGGAAATTTGAATGTCAATTCTACTTTGAGAGTTGAGATTCAACAGGCACAATTGTTAGAGGAAGAGTTACAAGAGTTGTTACTTCAGCCGGGTTTTACACGAGCGACATATGGGATTGTTCTGTTTAATCAAAGGATTTGTGTTCCGAAGGATGAGGCATTGAAAAGGAAGATTTTAGATGAAGCCCATAAAGGTACTTTTACGATACATCCTGGTTCTTCGAAGATGTATCAGGATTTAAAGAAGGATTATTGGTGGTCCGGGATGAAAAAGGATATAGCGGAATATGTGTCAGAATGTGCAGTATGTCAACAGGTGAAGATTGAACACCAAAGACCGGGCGGTCTGTTACGACCTTTGGATATTCCAGTTTGGAAGTGGGATAGTATTTCTATGGACTTTGCAGTGGGTTTACCCCGAACGCAAGGTGGTTATGATTCTATTTGGGTAATCATGGATCGACTACCGAAATCTGCGCATTTCTTAGCCGTAAAAAAAAAAAAAACTACTTGTAAGGCAAGTCATCTTGCGAGGTTGTTTATGGGCGAGATTATGAGATTGCATGGTGTTCCTTCTAGTATTGTGTCCGATAGAGATCCGAAGTTTACTTAGAGATTTTGGAAGGTGTTTCAACAAGCGATGGGTGCGAATTTGCGTTTAAGCACGTCGAATCATCCTCAAACGGATGGTCAGACTGAGCGAACAATACAGACAATGGAGGATATGTTAAGAGCTTGTGTGTTAGAGAGTATAGGGAATTGGAAAGAACTTTTGCCGTTAATTGAGTTTTCATATAACAATAGTTACCATGCGAGCATCGGTATGGCTCCTTATGAAGCGTTGTATGGGAGAAAGTGTAGGACACCTTTGTGTTGGGCTGAAATTGGCGAAGATAGAATTTTGGGACCCGAGATTATTCAAGAGACTACGGAAAAGATTCGAATGATCCGCGAAAAGGTTAAACAAGCACAAGATCGCCAAAAGAGTTATGCGGATAATCGTAGGAGACCTTTGGAATTTGAGGAAGGTGACCATGTATTTCTGAAAGTTACTCCGAGATTGAGATTGAAAGGACCGGTTAAGTCGCGTAAGTTAAGTCCGAGATACGTGGGACCGTATCAGATTTTAGAAAGGATTGGTGAAGTTGCTTATAGATTAGCCTTACCACCCTCTCTATTCGAGATGCATGACGTTTTTCACGTATCTCAGCTCCGTAAGTTTATTCCTGATCCTCTTCAGCCAATTCTACCCGAATCAGTGGAAATTGAAGCGGATTGGACTTTTGGACCACAACCGAGTTGTATTGTGGGAAGGGAAACAAAAGTGTTAAGGAACAAAGATATTCCACTTGTTAAGGTGCAATGGGATATGACGCATCCGGGCGATGCTACTTGGTAACTAGAATCGGAAATGCGAGAATCTTATCCACATCTGTTCAGGTAATATTCTAAATTCGAGGACGAATTTCTATTTAAGGGGGGGAGGATGTAATACCCCGTAAATTTATAAACGCTCTGGATAATATTATTATGATCAACTGGGTTCCGGAGTACTCTGAACAATTATTTGATAAAATAATTAGAGTAAACTGACGAACTCAGAGTTGATTAAATTAATAGTATTTAACGTTGAGTTTTATTCTTTCGCGCATTTGAGCTAATTTGGACATTTAGTAGTATTGCTAATTGATGGAAATTATTTTCTTTACTATGTTTTCCTTTCTCAATTGTAAAACAAACAAAAGGATAGTAAAGAGAAAGGGAAAAGGAAGAGAAGGAAAGGAAGGAGGAGGAACAAGAGAGGAAAATTTCCCAAAAGCTCAAGATCATCATCAATTCATCTGTTTTTCGTTCAATCGTCTCCGCATCAACCTCCTCGTCTAGTAATCCAGGTGGGTTCTAGTTAGACTCTTTAGGGTAGAGTTTTATTGAGTTAGAGTTAGATTGGTATTATGGAAATTGATTAATTTTGCATGAAATTCATGAATCTAGCTGCTAAATGCAATGTGTGATTGTATGTTTATACCGATTGTTATGTTATAACATGTTTTGATGAATTTTAGATTGGAAAAATGGGATTTTGGGGTTGAATTGAATCAACCCGTAGCAGACAGATTCTGCAGGAAAATTTCTGGGTTCAAACTGCCCATACGCGTATCACGCAGGGCCATACGCGTATTGAGTAGGGCAATACGCGTATGGGTGTGAAGGAAATGGGATGATACGCGTATGGACAAGGCAATACGCGTATGAGACATGGTAATACGCGTATTGGGCTTTTAAACAGGAATTTCAAGGGAAAAATGCCTCTGCCCATACGCGTATGGCCTTGGGCAATACGCGTATGGCTGGGCGAGAATCTTAGGCAATACGCGTACGGGGAGTGCCAATACGCGTATGGCCAGGGGACTTGCAGAATTCTGCTGTTGTGATATTTTATTTCCGATCGTTTGTTTCCAATGCCGTAACTTTTTATCCGTAACTCGGAATGGAACAATTTTGGTATCGTTGGAAAGGTAATAAAATGTACTTTCTTATTACATGGGTTTTAAGATTGACGGCCGATTTAATTATATCGGAATTGTTGGAATTGTGTCGTTTTGTTGATTTTGGTGTGTAATGGTTGTTGAAAATGTAAGCATGATTAAAATATGGAATAAGTAGAGTGAGGACAATTACCCTAAGCAGTGTCGGAAAAATATAAATGATTAAACACTAGTATGGAACATGTGTGTTAACCGTTTGGTTGTGATAAGGCATAATGGCCTTGAGATTGTGGAATACAATCAAGTCTTTGTGAGATCACGTAATCGTAACCGGTTATTATTGTTTTTGCGAGTGCGTTTCATGGGTCTCGAGCTCCTCTGAAACATGTGCACCACTACTTGGCAGGTTTGATTCCCGCATTTCATTTTAGTACGAATGGCGCCCATGGAGCGTAGGCTTGTGACGGTATAAGGCCCGTGAGAAGTGACGGTTCATAACGGTTAATGGCCCGTAGAACCCGAATCCATTCGTATGTCAAGTAGGTTGCAAGGATCCATGACCCGGGTCGACTTCTAGACGTAGAAGAGGACGGGAATAGGGGATACCTTGGCATGGTTATCGATTAGTGATATTGTGAGTTGATGAACTCATAACATGTTTCCATATAGTGTGTGTGTACTCATGGTCACTCCCCTTTTCCCCTTTTGACTTGAGTTAGGTTTGTTAGAACCTTGTAGAGCCGAGAGGACTTTAAGATAGGGAACTCACTGAGATTTGATGTATCTCACCCCACTGTTGTTGTTTACATCACAGGTTCTGCAGGTTTGGCGAAGGGTAAGGATAGGGTTATTTGACTTTCCTTACGGATCGTGGTTTTGTGATGGCATGGCTTCCGCTATGGCGTTATGTTTTGAGATCATTGTTTTGATCTAGTTCTTAGTTTTTATCATTTTGGAACATCTTGTATATGTAATGCCTTAGACTTTTAGGTGTTTTGTATTAGAGGTATTTATATATATAATGTGTTAACTAGGAACTTATTATGTTTCAGTACCAATAAGTGGGATTCATGTATAATATATGATTTGATGCAAATATTATATGTGGGCGTTACAAAAGCCATTTGGCAAACCACTAAATAATCAAAATTGTAGTGTTGTGAATCAGATTATGTACGAGAACCCTTCAAGGGCCCTAATTACTCCAATAGCTAGGAAAGTCACTTTAAATGCTGACAACAAAAAATATAATTTTTATTAAACTTAAAAAGGGTTGCCAATGTTTTGACCAATGACATACCTATTGTTCCTTCTGGATCAAACGAGTAAACTATCAGTAGTAAATATATGGACTCATATGGAACAGTTAATTTTGATGACTCTAAATCTATTATAAAAATTAAAGAAAATGATTACAGCCGAGGAAAGAAATCACCTTATTGAAAGATAATGATTATCTCTATAAAAATTATATTCTTAATGGAATTGCAATTGATATATATGCTTATTACAGAAGGTGCAATAATCCAAAACAAGATTGGGAGGCCTTGAAAAAATTATGATACGAAAAAGGCTGGAGCAAAGAAGTATGTTGTTAGTCGCTATCCGAAGTATGAAATGGTTGATGAAAGGTCCATGGAGGCTCAATATCAAGAAATTCAAAATATTTCTCATGAGATCATCATTGAAGGTATGTTTTTATATGAACAATTTGAAGTTGCTTTTATTATTGACAAATTATCCCCTAGTTTGAAAGATTTTAAAATTTTATTTCGCCGCAAAAAAACAAAAGAATTTGTAATTGAGATTATGATTATTTTTCTTCGAAATGAAGAAGAATCTTAGAGACAAGATCAAAGAGAAAATGTCTTGGTTGTTTCAAACAACAAAATTAAATTTTGTACGGCTCTAAAGCTGTAATACCCCGTAAATTTATAAACGCTCTGGATAATATTATTATGATCAACTGGGTTCCGGAGTACTCTGAACAATTATTTGATAAAATAATTAGAGTAAACTGACGAACTCAGAGTTGATTAAATTAATAGTATTTAACGTTGAGTTTTATTCTTTCGCGCATTTGAGCTAATTTGGACATTTAGTAGTATTGCTAATTGATGGAAATTATTTTCTTTACTATGTTTTCCTTTCTCAATTGTAAAACAAACAAAAGGATAGTAAAGAGAAAGGGAAAAGGAAGAGAAGGAAAGGAAGGAGGAGGAACAAGAGAGGAAAATTTCCCAAAAGCTCAAGATCATCATCAATTCATCTGTTTTTCGTTCAATCGTCTCCGCATCAACCTCCTCGTCTAGTAATCCAGGTGGGTTCTAGTTAGACTCTTTAGGGTAGAGTTTTATTGAGTTAGAGTTAGATTGGTATTATGGAAATTGATTAATTTTGCATGAAATTCATGAATCTAGCTGCTAAATGCAATGTGTGATTGTATGTTTATACCGATTGTTATGTTATAACATGTTTTGATGAATTTTAGATTGGAAAAATGGGATTTTGGGGTTGAATTGAATCAACCCGTAGCAGACAGATTCTGCAGGAAAATTTCTGGGTTCAAACTGCCCATACGCGTATCACGCAGGGCCATACGCGTATTGAGTAGGGCAATACGCGTATGGGTGTGAAGGAAATGGGATGATACGCGTATGGACAAGGCAATACGCGTATGAGACATGGTAATACGCGTATTGGGCTTTTAAACAGGAATTTCAAGGGAAAAATGCCTCTGCCCATACGCGTATGGCCTTGGGCAATACGCGTATGGCTGGGCGAGAATCTTAGGCAATACGCGTACGGGGAGTGCCAATACGCGTATGGCCAGGGGACTTGCAGAATTCTGCTGTTGTGATATTTTATTTCCGATCGTTTGTTTCCAATGCCGTAACTTTTTATCCGTAACTCGGAATGGAACAATTTTGGTATCGTTGGAAAGGTAATAAAATGTACTTTCTTATTACATGGGTTTTAAGATTGACGGCCGATTTAATTATATCGGAATTGTTGGAATTGTGTCGTTTTGTTGATTTTGGTGTGTAATGGTTGTTGAAAATGTAAGCATGATTAAAATATGGAATAAGTAGAGTGAGGACAATTACCCTAAGCTGTGTCGGAAAAATATAAATGATTAAACACTAGTATGGAACATGTGTGTTAACCGTTTGGTTGTGATAAGGCATAATGGCCTTGAGATTGTGGAATACAATCAAGTCTTTGTGAGATCACGTAATCGTAACCGGTTATTATTGTTTTTGCGAGTGCGTTTCATGGGTCTCGAGCTCCTCTGAAACATGTGCACCACTACTTGGCAGGTTTGATTCCCGCATTTCATTTTAGTACGAATGGCGCCCATGGAGCGTAGGCTTGTGACGGTATAAGGCCCGTGAGAAGTGACGGTTCAAAACGGTTAATGGCCCGTAGAACCCGAATCCATTCGTATGTCAAGTAGGTTGCAAGGATCCATGACCCGGGTCGACTTCTAGACGTAGAAGAGGACGGGAATAGGGGATACCTTGGCATGGTTATCGATTAGTGATATTGTGAGTTGATGAACTCATAACATGTTTCCATATAGTGTGTGTGTACTCATGGTCACTCCCCTTTTCCCCTTTTGACTTGAGTTAGGTTTGTTAGAACCTTGTAGAGCCGAGAGGACTTTAAGATAGGGAACTCACTGAGATTTGATGTATCTCACCCCACTGTTGTTGTTTACATCACAGGTTCTGCAGGTTTGGCGAAGGGTAAGGATAGGGTTATTTGACTTTCCTTACGGATCGTGGTTTTGTGATGGCATGGCTTCCGCTATGGCGTTATGTTTTGAGATCATTGTTTTGATCTAGTTCTTAGTTTTTATCATTTTGGAACATCTTGTATATGTAATGCCTTAGACTTTTAGGTGTTTTGTATTAGAGGTATTTATATATATAATGTGTTAACTAGGAACTTATTATGTTTCAGTACCAATAAGTGGGATTCATGTATAATATATGATTTGATGCAAATATTATATGTGGGCGTTACAAAAGCCATTTGGCAAACCACTAAATAATCAAAATTGTAGTGTTGTGAATCAGATTATGTACGAGAACCCTTCAAGGGCCCTAATTACTCCAATAGCTAGGAAAGTCACTTTAAATGCTGACAACAAAAAATATAATTTTTATTAAACTTAAAAAGGGTTGCCAATGTTTTGACCAATGACATACCTATTGTTCCTTCTGGATCAAACGAGTAAACTATCAGTAGTAAATATATGGACTCATATGGAACAGTTAATTTTGATGACTCTAAATCTATTATAAAAATTAAAGAAAATGATTACAGCCGAGGAAAGAAATCACCTTATTGAAAGATAATGATTATCTCTATAAAAATTATATTCTTAATGGAATTGCAATTGATATATATGCTTATTACAGAAGGTGCAATAATCCAAAACAAGATTGGGAGGCCTTGAAAAAATTATGATACGAAAAAGGCTGGAGCAAAGAAGTATGTTGTTAGTCGCTATCCGAAGTATGAAATGGTTGATGAAAGGTCCATGGAGGCTCAATATCAAGAAATTCAAAATATTTCTCATGAGATCATCATTGAAGGTATGTTTTTACATGAACAATTTGAAGTTGCTTTTATTATTGACAAATTATCCCCTAGTTTGAAAGATTTTAAAATTTTGTTTCGTCGCAAAAAAACAAAAGAATTTGTAATTGAGATTATGATTATTTTTCTTCGAAATGAAGAAGAATCTTAGAGACAAGATCAAAGAGAAAATGTCTTGGTTGTTTCAAACAACAAAATTAAATTTTGTACGGCTTTAAAGCCATTTGGCAAACCACTAAATAATCAAAATTGTAGTGTTGTGAATCTGATTATGTACGAGAACCCTTCAAGGGCTCTAATTACTCCAATAGCAAGGAAAGTCACTTTAAATGCTGACAACAAAAAATATAATTTTTATTAAACTTAAAAAGGGTTGCCAATGTTTTGACCAATGACATACCTATTGTTCCTTCTGGATCAAACGAGTAAACTATCAGTAGTAAATATATGGACTCATATGGAACAGTTAATTCTGATGACTCTAAATCTATTATAAAAATTAAAGAAAATGATTACAGCCGAGGAAAGAAATCACCTTATTGAAAGATAATGATTATCTCTATAAAAATTATATTCTTAATGGAATTGCAATTGATATATATGCTTATTACAGTAGGTGCAATAATCCAAAACAAGATTGGGAGGCCTTGAAAAAATTATGATACGAAAAAGGCTGGAGCAAAGAAGTATGTTGTTAGTCACTATCCGAAATATGAAATGGTTGATGAAAGGTCCATGGAGGTTCAATATCAAGAAATTCAAAATATTTCTCATGAGATCATCATTGAAGGTATGTTTTTAGATGAACAATTTGAAGTTGCTTTTATTATTGACAAATTATCCCCTAGTTTGAAAGATTTTAAAATTTTGTTTCGCCGCAAAAAAACAAAAGAATTTGTAATTGAGATTATGATTATTTTTCTTCGAAATGAAGAAGAATCTTAGAGAAAAGATCAAAAAGAAAATGTCTTGGTTGTTTCAAACAACAAAATTAAATTTTGTACGGCTCTAAAGCCATTTGGCAAACCACTAAATAATCAAAATTGTAGTGTTGTGAATCAGATTATGTACGAGAACCCTTCAAGGGCCCTAATTACTCCAATAGTTAGGAAAATCACTTTAAATGCTGACAACAAAAAATATAATTTTTATTAAACCTAAAAAGGGTTGCCAATGTTTTGACCAATGACATACCTATTGTTCCTTCTGGATCAAACGAGTAAACTATCAGTAGTAAATATATGGACTCATATGGAACAGCTAATTCTGATGACTCTAAATCTATTATAAAAATTAAAGAAAATGATTACAGCCGAGGAAAGAAATCACCTTATTGAAAGATAATGATTATCTCTATAAAAATTATATTCTTAATGGAATTGCAATTGATATATATGCTTATTACAGAAGGTGCAATAATCCAAAACAAGATTGGGAGGCCTTGAAAAATTATGATACGAAAAAGGCTGGAGCAAAGAAGTATGTTGTTAGTCACTATCCGAAGTATGAAATGGTTGATGAAAGGTCCATGGAGGCTCAATATCACGAAATTCAAAATATTTCTCATGAGATCATCATTGAAGGTATGTTTTTACATGAACAATTTGAAGTTGCTTTTATTATTGACAAATTATCCCCTAGTTTGAAAGATTTTAAAATTTTATTTCGCCGCAAAAAAACAAAAGAATTTGTAATTGAGATTATGATTATTTTTCTTCGAAATGAAGAAGAATCTTAGAGAAAAGATCAAAAAGAAAATGTCTTGGTTGTTTCAAACAACAAAATTAAATTTTGTACGGCTCTAAAGCCATTTGGCAAACCACTAAATAATCAAAATTGTAGTGTTGTGAATCAGATTATGTACGAGAACCCTTCAAGGGCCCTAATTACTCCAATAGTTAGGAAAATCACTTTAAATGCTGACAACAAAAAATATAATTTTTATTAAACCTAAAAAGGGTTGCCAATGTTTTGACCAATGACATACCTATTGTTCCTTCTGGATCAAACGAGTAAACTATCAGTAGTAAATATATGGACTCATATGGAACAGCTAATTCTGATGACTCTAAATCTATTATAAAAATTAAAGAAAATGATTACAGCCGAGGAAAGAAATCACCTTATTGAAAGATAATGATTATCTCTATAAAAATTATATTCTTAATGGAATTGCAATTGATATATATGCTTATTACAGAAGGTGCAATAATCCAAAACAAGATTGGGAGGCCTTGAAAAATTATGATACGAAAAAGGCTGGAGCAAAGAAGTATGTTGTTAGTCACTATCCGAAGTATGAAATGGTTGATGAAAGGTCCATGGAGGCTCAATATCACGAAATTCAAAATATTTCTCATGAGATCATCATTGAAGGTATGTTTTTACATGAACAATTTGAAGTTGCTTTTATTATTGACAAATTATCCCCTAGTTTGAAAGATTTTAAAATTTTATTTCGCCGCAAAAAAACAAAAGAATTTGTAATTGAGATTATGATTATTTTTCTTCGAAATGAAGAAGAATCTTAGAGAAAAGATCAAAAAGAAAATGTCTTGGTTGTTTCAAACAACAAAATTAAATTTTGTACGGCTCTAAAGCCATTTGGCAAACCACTAAATAATCAAAATTGTAGTGTTGTGAATCAGATTATGTACGAGAACCCTTCAAGGGCCCTAATTACTCCAATAGTTAGGAAAATCACTTTAAATGCTGACAACAAAAAATTTAATTTTTATTAAACCTAAAAAGGGTTGCCAATGTTTTGACCAATGACATACCTATTGTTCCTTCTGGATCAAACGAGTAAACTATCAGTAGTAAATATATGGACTCATATGGAACAGCTAATTCTGATGACTCTAAATCTATTATAAAAATTAAAGAAAATGATTACAGCCGAGGAAAGAAATCACCTTATTGAAAGATAATGATTATCTCTATAAAAATTATATTCTTAATGGAATTGCAATTTATATATATGCTTATTACAGAAGGTGCAATAATCCAAAACAAGATTGGGAGGCCTTGAAAAATTATGATACGAAAAAGGCTGGAGCAAAGAAGTATGTTGTTAGTCACTATCCGAAGTATGAAATGGTTGATGAAAGGTCCATGGAGGCTCAATATCACGAAATTCAAAATATTTCTCATGAGATCATCATTGAAGGTATGTTTTTACATGAACAATTTGAAGTTGCTTTTCTTATTGACAAATTATCCCCTAGTTTGAAAGATTTTAAAATTTTATTTCGCCGCAAAAAAACAAAAGAATTTGTAATTGAGATTATGATTATTTTTCTTCGAAATGAAGAAGAATCTTAGAGAAAAGATCAAAAAGAAAATGTCTTGGTTGTTTCAAACAACAAAATTAAATTTTGTACGGCTCTAAAGCCATTTGGCAAACCACTAAATAATCAAAATTGTAGTGTTGTGAATCAGATTATGTACGAGAACCCTTCAAGGGCCCTAATTACTCCAATAGCTAGGAAAGTCACTTTAAATGCTGACAACAAAAAATATAATTTTTATTAAACCTAAAAAGGGTTGCCAATGTTTTGACCAATGACATACCTATTGTTCCTTCTGGATCAAACGAGTAAACTATCAGTAGTAAATATATGGACTCATATGGAACAGTTAATTCTGATGACTCTAAATCTATTATAAAAATTAAAGAAAATGATTACAGCCGAGGAAAGAAATCACCTTATTGAAAGATAATGATTATCTCTATAAAAATTATATTCTTAATGGAATTGCAATTGATATATATGCTTATTACAGTAGGTGCAATAATCCAAAACAAGATTGGGAGGCCTTGAAAAAATTATGATACGAAAAAGGCTGGAGCAAAGAAGTATGTTGTTAGTCGCTATCCGAAGTATGAAATGGTTGATGAAAGGTCCATGGAGGCTCAATATCAAGAAATTCAAAATATTTCTCATGAGATCATCATTGAAGGTATGTTTTTACATGAACAATTTGAAGTTGCTTTTATTATTGACAAATTATCCCCTAGTTTGAAAGATTTTAAAATTTTGTTTCGCCGCAAAAAAACAAAAGAATTTGTAATTGAGATTATGATTATTTTTCTTCGAAATGAAGAAGAATCTTAGAGTCAAGATCAAAGAGAAAATGTCTTGGTTGTTTCAAACAACAAAATTAAATTTTGTACGGCTCTAACGCCATTTGGCAAACCACTAAATAATCAAAATTGTAGTGTTGTGAATCAGATTATGTACGAGAACCCTTCAAGGGCCCTAATTACTCCAATAGCAAGGAAAGTCACTTTAAATGCTGACAACAAAAAATATAATTTTTATTAAACTTAAAAAGGGTTGCCAATGTTTTGACCAATGACATACCTATTGTTCCTTCTGGATCAAACGAGTAAACTATCAGTAGTAAATATATGGACTCATATGGAACAGTTAATTCTGTTGACTCTAAATCTATTATAAAAATTAAAGAAAATGATTACAGCCGAGGAAAGAAATCACCTTATTGAAAGATAATGATTATCTCTATAAAAATTATATTCTTAATGGAAATGCAATTGATATATATGCTTATTACAGAAGGTGCAATAATCCAAAACAAGATTGGGAGGCCTTGAAAAAATTATGATACGAAAAAGGCTGGAGCAAAGAAGTATGTTGTTAGTCGCTATCCGAAGTATGAAATGGTTGATGAAAGGTCCATGGAGGCTCAATATCAAGAAATTCAAAATATTTCTCATGAGATCATCATTGAAGGTATGTTTTTACATGAACAATTTGAAGTTGCTTTTATTATTGACAAATTATCCCCTAGTTTGAAAGATTTTAAAATTTTGTTTCGCCGCAAAAAAACAAAAGAATTTGTAATTGAGATTATGATTATTTTTCTTCGAAATGAAGAAGAATCTTAGAGACAAGATCAAAGAGAAAATGTCTTGGTTGTTTCAAACAACAAAATTAAATTTTGTACGGCTCTAAAGCCATTTGGCAAACCACTAAATAATCAAAATTGTAGTGTTGTGAATCAGATTATGTACGAGAACCCTTCAAGGGCCCTAATTACTCCAATAGCTAGGAAAGTCACTTTAAATGCTGACAACAAAAAATATAATTTTTATTAAACCTAAAAAGGGTTGCCAATGTTTTGACCAATGACATACCTATTGTTCCTTCTGGATCAAACGAGTAAACTATCAGTAGTAAATATATGGACTCATATGGAACAGTTAATTCTGATGACTCTAAATCTATTATAAAAATTAAAGAAAATGATTACAGCCGAGGAAAGAAATCTCCTTATTGAAAGATAATGATTATCTCTATAAAAATTATATTCTTAATGGAATTACAATTGATATATATGCTTATTACAGAAGGTGCAATAATCCAAAACAAGATTGGGAGGCCTTGAAAAAATTATGATACGAAAAAGGCTGGAGCAAAGAAGTATGTTATTAGTCGCTATCCGAAGTATGAAATGGTTGATGAAAGGTCCATGGAGGCTCAATATCAAGAAATTTAAAATATTTCTCATGAGATCATCATTGAAGGTATGTTTTTACATGAACAATTTGAAGTTGCTTTTATTATTGACAAATTATCCCCTAGTTTGAAAGATTTTAAAATTTTGTTTCGCCGCAAAAAAAACAAAAGAATTTGTAATTGAGATTATGATTATTTTTCTTCGAAATGAAGAAGAATCTTAGAGTCAAGATCAAAGAGAAAATGTCTTGGTTGTTTCAAACAACAAAATTAAATTTTGTACGGCTCTAAAGCCATTTGGCAAACCACTAAATAATCAAAATTGTAGTGTTGTGAATCAGATTATGTACGAGAACCCTTCAAGGGCCCTAATTACTCCAATAGCTAGGAAAGTCACTTTAAATGCTGACAACAAAAAATATAATTTTTATTAAACCTAAAAAGGGTTGCCAATGTTTTGACCAATGACATACCTATTGTTCCTTCTGGATCAAACGAGTAAACTATCAGTAGTAAATATATGGACTCATATGGAACAGTTAATTCTGATGACTCTAAATCTATTATAAAAATTAAAGAAAATGATTACAGCCGAGGAAAGAAATCTCCTTATTGAAAGATAATGATTATCTCTATAAAAATTATATTCTTAATGGAATTACAATTGATATATATGCTTATTACAGAAGGTGCAATAATCCAAAACAAGATTGGGAGGCCTTGAAAAAATTATGATACGAAAAAGGCTGGAGCAAAGAAGTATGTTATTAGTCGCTATCCGAAGTATGAAATGGTTGATGAAAGGTCCATGGAGGCTCAATATCAAGAAATTTAAAATATTTCTCATGAGATCACCATTGAAGGTATCTTTTTACATGAACAATTTGAAGTTGCTTTTATTATTGACAAATTATCCCCTAGTTTGAAAGATTTTAAAATTTTGTTTCGCCGCAAAAAAAACAAAAGAATTTGTAATTGAGATTATGATTATTTTTCTTCGAAATGAAGAAGAATCTTCGAGTCAAGATCAAAGAGAAAATGTCTTGGTTGTTTCAAACAACAAAATTAAATTTTGTACGGCTCTAAAGCCATTTGGCAAACCACTAAATAATCAAAATTGTAGTGTTGTGAATCAGATTATGTACGAGAACCCTTCAAGGGCCCTAATTACTCCAATAGCAAGGAAAGTCACTTTAAATGCTGACAACAAAAAATATAATTTTTATTAAACTTAAAAAGGGTTGCCAATGTTTTGACCAATGACATACCTATTGTTCCTTCTGGATCAAACGAGTAAACTATCAGTAGTAAATATATGGACTCATATGGAACAGTTAATTCTGTTGACTCTAAATCTATTATAAAAATTAAAGAAAATGATTACAGCCGAGGAAAGAAATCACCTTATTGAAAGATAATGATTATCTCTATAAAAATTATATTCTTAATGGAAATGCAATTGATATATATGCTTATTACAGAAGGTGCAATAATCCAAAACAAGATTGGGAGGCCTTGAAAAAATTATGTGACGAAAAAGGCTGGAGCAAAGAAGTATGTTGTTAGTCGCTATCCGAAGTATGAAATGGTTGATGAAAGGTCCATGGAGGCTCAATATCAAGAAATTCACAATATTTCTCATGAGATCATCATTGAAGGTATGTTTTTACATGAACAATTTGAAGTTGCTTTTATTATTGACAAATTATCCCCTAGTTTGAAAGATTTTAAAATTTTGTTTCGCCGCAAAAAAACAAAAGAATTTGTAATTGAGATTATGATTATTTTTCTTCGAAATGAAGAAGAATCTTAGAGACAAGATCAAAGAGAAAATGTCTTGGTTGTTTCAAACAACAAAATTAAATTTTGTACGGCTCTAAAGCCATTTGGCAAACCACTAAATAATCAAAATTGTAGTGTTGTGAATCAGATTATGTACGAGAACCCTTCAAGGGCCCTAATTACTCCAATAGCTAGGAAAGTCACTTTAAATGCTGACAACAAAAAATATAATTTTTATTAAACCTAAAAAGGGTTGCCAATGTTTTGACCAATGACATACCTATTGTTCCTTCTGGATCAAACGAGTAAACTATCAGTAGTAAATATATGGACTCATATGGAACAGTTAATTCTGATGACTCTAAATCTATTATAAAAATTAAAGAAAATGATTACAGCCGAGGAAAGAAATCTCCTTATTGAAAGATAATGATTATCTCTATAAAAATTATATTCTTAATGGAATTACAATTGATATATATGCTTATTACAGAAGGTGCAATAATCCAAAACAAGATTGGGAGGCCTTGAAAAAATTATGATACGAAAAAGGCTGGAGCAAAGAAGTATGTTATTAGTCGCTATCCGAAGTATGAAATGGTTGATGAAAGGTCCATGGAGGCTCAATATCAAGAAATTTAAAATATTTCTCATGAGATCATCATTGAAGGTATGTTTTTACATGAACAATTTGAAGTTGCTTTTATTATTGACAAATTATCCCCTAGTTTGAAAGATTTTAAAATTTTGTTTCGCCGCAAAAAAAACAAAAGAATTTGTAATTGAGATTATGATTATTTTTCTTCGAAATGAAGAAGAATCTTAGAGACAAGATCAAAGAGAAAATGTCTTGGTTGTTTCAAACAACAAAATTAAATTTTGTACGGCTCTAAAGCCATTTGGCAAACCACTAAATAATCAAAATTGTAGTGTTGTGAATCAGATTATGTACGAGAACCCTTCAAGGGCCCTAATTACTCCAATAGCAAGGAAAGTCACTTTAAATGCTGACAACAAAAAATATAATTTTTATTAAACTTAAAAAGGGTTGCCAATGTTTTGACCAATGACATACCTATTGTTCCTTCTGGATCAAACGAGTAAACTATCAGTAGTAAATATATGGACTCATATGGAACAGTTAATTCTGATGACTCTAAATCTATCATAAAAATTAAAGAAAATGATTACAGCCGAGGAAAGAAATCACCTTATTGAAAGATAATGATTATCTCTATAAAAATTATATTCTTAATGGAATTGCAATTGATATATATGCTTAATACAGTAGGTGCAATAATCCAAAACAAGATTGGGAGGCCTTGAAAAAATTATGATACGAAAAAGGCTGGAGCAAAGAAGTATGTTGTTAGTCACTATCCGAAATATGAAATGGTTGATGAATGGTCCATGGAGGCTCAATATCAAGAAATTCAAAATATTTCTCATGAGATCATCATTGAAGGTATGTTTTTACATGAACAATTTGAAGTTGCTTTTATTATTGACAAATTATTCCCTAGTTTGAAAGATTTTAAAATTTTGTTTCGCCGCAAAAAAACAAAAGAATTTGTAATTGAGATTATGATTATTTTTCTTCGAAATGAAGAAGAATCTTAGAGACAACATCAAAGAGAAAATGTCTTGGTTGTTTCAAACAACAAAATTAAATTTTGTACGGCTCTAAAGCCATTTGGCAAACCACTAAATAATCAAAATTGTAGTGTTGTGAATCAGATTATGTACGAGAACCCTTCAAGGGCCCTAATTACTCCAATAGCTAGGAAAGTCACTTTAAATGCTGACAACAAAAAATATAATTTTTATTAAACCTAAAAAGGGTTGCCAATGTTTTGACCAATGACATACCTATTGTTCCTTCTGGATCAAACGAGTAAACTATCAGTAGTAAATATATGGACTCATATGGAACAGTTAATTCTGATGACTCTAAATCTATTATAAAAATTAAAGAAAATGATTACAGCCGAGGAAAGAAATCACCTTATTGAAAGATAATGATTATCTCTATAAAAATTATATTCTTAATGGAATTACAATTGATATATATGCTTATTACAGAAGGTGCAATAATCCAAAACAAGATTGGGAGGCCTTGAAAAAATTATGATACGAAAAAGGCTGGAGCAAAGAAGTATGTTATTAGTCGCTATCCGAAGTATGAAATGGTTGATGAAAGGTCCATGGAGGCTCAATATCAAGAAATTTAAAATATTTCTCATGAGATCATCATTGAAGGTATGTTTTTACATGAACAATTTGAAGTTGCTTTTATTATTGACAAATTATCCCCTAGTTTGAAAGATTTTAAAATTTTGTTTCGCCGCAAAAAAACAAAAGAATTTGTAATTGAGATTATGATTATTTTTCTTCGAAATGAAGAAGAATCTTAGAGACAAGATCAAAGAGAAAATGTCTTGGTTGTTTCAAACAACAAAATTAAATTTTGTACGGCTCTAAAGCCATTTGGCAAACCACTAAATAATCAAAATTGTAGTGTTGTGAATCAGATTATGTACGAGAACCCTTCAAGGGCCCTAATTACTCCAATAGCTAGGAAAGTCACTTTAAATGCTGACAACAAAAAATATAATTTTTATTAAACCTAAAAAGGGTTGCCAATGTTTTGACCAATGACATACCTATTGTTCCTTCTGGATCAAACGAGTAAACTATCAGTAGTAAATATATGGACTCATATGGAACAGTTAATTCTGATGACTCTAAATCTATTATAAAAATTAAAGAAAATGATTACAGCCGAGGAAAGAAATCACCTTATTGAAAGATAATGATTATCTCTATAAAAATTATATTCTTAATGGAATTACAATTGATATATATGCTTATTACAGAAGGTGCAATAATCCAAAACAAGATTGGGAGGCCTTGAAAAAATTATGATACGAAAAAGGCTGGAGCAAAGAAGTATGTTATTAGTCGCTATCCGAAGTATGAAATGGTTGATGAAAGGTCCATGGAGGCTCAATACCAAGAAATTTAAAATATTTCTCATGAGATCATCATTGAAGGTATGTTTTTACATGAACAATTTGAAGTTGCTTTTATTATTGACAAATTATCCCCTAGTTTGAAAGATTTTAAAATTTTGTTTCGCCGCAAAAAAACAAAAGAATTTGTAATTGAGATTATGATTATTTTTCTTCGAAATGAAGAAGAATCTTAGAGACAAGATCAAAGAGAAAATGTCTTGGTTGTTTCAAACAACAAAATTAAATTTTGTACGGCTCTAAAGCCATTTGGCAAACCACTAAATAATCAAAATTGTAGTGTTGTGAATCAGATTATGTACGAGAACCCTTCAAGGGCCCTAATTACTCCAATAGCAAGGAAAGTCACTTTAAATGCTGACAACAAAAAATATAATTTTTATTAAACTTAAAAAGGGTTGCCAATGTTTTGACCAATGACATACCTATTGTTCCTTCTGGATCAAATGAGTAAACTATCAGTAGTAAATATATGGACTCATATGGAACAGTTAATTCTGATGACTCTAAATCTATCATAAAAATTAAAGAAAATGATTACAGCCGAGGAAAGAAATCACCTTATTGAAAGATAATGATTATCTCTATAAAAATTATATTCTTAATGGAATTGCAATTGATATATATGCTTAATACAGTAGGTGCAATTCTCCAAAACAAGATTGGGAGGCCTTGAAAAAATTATGATACGAAAAAGGCTGGAGCAAAGAAGTATGTTGTTAGTCACTATCCGAAATATGAAATGGTTGATGAATGGTCCATGGAGGCTCAATATCAAGAAATTCAAAATATTTCTCATGAGATCATCATTGAAGGTATGTTTTTATATGAACAATTTGAAGTTTCTTTTATTATTGACAAATTATCCCCTAGTTTGAAAGATTTTAAAATTTTGTTTCGCCGCAAAAAAACAAAAGAATTTGTAATTGAGATTATGATTATTTTTCTTCGAAATGAAGAAGAATCTTAAAGAAAAGATCAAAAAGAAAATGTCTTGGTTGTTTCAAACAACAAAATTAAATTTTGTACGGCTCTAAAGCCATTTGGCAAACCACTAAATAATCAAAATTGTAGTGTTGTGAATCAGATTATGTACGAGAACCCTTCAAGGGCCCTAATTACTCCAATAGCAAGGAAAGTCACTTTAAATGCTGACAACAAAAAATATAATTTTTATTAAACTTAAAAAGGGTTGCCAATGTTTTGACCAATGACATACCTATTGTTCCTTCTGGATCAAACGAGTAAACTATCAGTAGTAAATATATGGACTCATATGGAACAGTTAATTCTGATGACTCTCATTCTATTATAAAAATTAAAGAAAATGATTACAGCCGAGGAAAGAAATCACCTTATTGAAAGATAATGATTATCTCTATAAAAATTATATTCTTAATGGAATTACAATTGATATATATGCTTATTACAGAAGGTGCAATAATCCAAAACAAGATTGGGAGGCCTTGAAAAAATTATGATACGAAAAAGGCTGGAGCAAAGAAGTATGTTATTAGTCGCTATCCGAAGTATGAAATGGTTGATGAAAGGTCCATGGAGGCTCAATATCAAGAAATTTAAAATATTTCTCATGAGATCATCATTGAAGGTATGTTTTTACATGAACAATTTGAAGTTGCTTTTATTATTGACAAATTATCCCCTAGTTTGAAAGATTTTAAAATTTTGTTTCGCCGCAAAAAAACAAAAGAATTTGTAAATGAGATTATGATTATTTTTCTTCGAAATGAAGAAGAATCTTAGAGACAAGATCAAAGAGAAAATGTCTTGGTTGTTTCAAACAACAAAATTAAATTTTGTACGGCTCTAAAGCCATTTGGCAAACCACTAAATAATCAAAATTGTAGTGTTGTGAATCAGATTATGTACGAGAACCCTTCAAGGGCCCTAATTACTCCAATAGCAAGGAAAGTCACTTTAAATGCTGACAACAAAAAATATAATTTTTATTAAACTTAAAAAGGGTTACCAATGTTTTGACCAATGACATACCTATTGTTCCTTCTGGATCAAACGAGTAAACTATCAGTAGTAAATATATGGACTCATATGGAACAGTTAATTCTGATGACTCTAAATCTATCATAAAAATTAAAGAAAATGATTACAGCCGAGGAAAGAAATCACCTTATTGAAAGATAATGATTATCTCTATAAAAATTATATTCTTAATGGAATTGCAATTGATATATATGCTTAATACAGTAGGTGCAATAATCCAAAACAAGATTGGGAGGCCTTGAAAAAATTATGATACGAAAAAGGCTGGAGCAAAGAAGTATGTTGTTAGTCACTATCCGAAATATGAAATGGTTGATGAATGGTCCATGGAGGCTCAATATCAAGAAATTCAAAATATTTCTCATGAGATCATCATTGAAGGTATGTTTTTATATGAACAATTTGAAGTTGCTTTTATTATTGACAAATTATCCCCTAGTTTGAAAGATTGTAAAATTTTGTTTCGCCGCAAAAAAACAAAAGAATTTGTAATTGAGATTATGATTATTTTTCTTCGAAATGAAGAAGAATCTTAGAGACAAGATCAAAGAGAAAATGTCTTGGTTGTTTCAAACAACAAAATTAAATTTTGTACGGCTCTAAAGCCATTTGGCAAACCACTAAATAATCAAAATTGTAGTGTTGTGAATCAGATTATGTACGAGAACCCTTCAAGGGCCCTAATTACTCCAATAGCAAGGAAAGTCACTTTAAATGCTGACAACAAAAAATATAATTTTTATTAAACTTAAAAAGGGTTGCCAATGTTTTGACCAATGACATACCTATTGTTCCTTCTGGATCAAACGAGTAAACTATCAGTAGTAAATATATGGACTCATATGGAACAGTTAATTCTGATGACTCTCATTCTATTATAAAAATTAAAGAAAATGATTACAGCCGAGGAAAGAAATCACCTTATTGAAAGATAATGATTATCTCTATAAAAATTATATTCTTAATGGAATTGCAATTGATATATACGCTTATTACAGTAGGTACAATAATCCAAAACAAGATTGGGAGGCCTTGAAAAAATTATGATACGAAAAAGGCTGGAGCAAAGAAGTATGTTGTTAGTCACTATCCGAAATATGAAATGGTTGATGAAAGGTCCATGGAGGCTCAATATCAAGAAATTCAAAATATTTCTCACGAGATCATCATTGAAGGTATGTTTTTACATGAACAATTTGAAGTTGCTTTTATTATTGACAAATAATCCCCTAGTTTGAAAGATTTTAAAATTTTGTTTCGCCGCAAAACAACAAAAGAATTTGTAATTGAGATTATGATTATTTTTCTTAGAAATGAAGAAGAATCTTAGAGACAAGATCAAAGAGAAAATGTCTTGGTTGTTTCAAACAACAAAATTAATTTATGTACGGCTCTAAAGCCATTTGGCAAACCACTAAATAATCAAAATTGTAGTGTTGTGAATCAGATTATGTACGAGAAACCTTCAAGGGCCCTAATTACTCCAATAGGTAGGAAAGTCACTTTAAATGCTGACAACAAAAAATATAATTTTTATTAAACTTAAAAAGGGTTGCCAATGTTTTGACCAATGACATACCTATTTTTCCTTCTGGATCAAACGAGTAAACTATCAGTAGTAAATATATGGACTCATATGGAACAGTTAATTCTGACGACTCTAAATCTATTATAAAAATTAAAGAAAATGATTACAGCCGAGGAAAGAAATCACCTTATTGAAAGATAATGATTATCTCTATAAAAATTATATTCTTAATGGAAATGCAATTGATATATATGCTTATTACAGAAGGTGCAATAATCCAAAACAAGATTGGGAGGCCTTGAAAAAATTATGATACGAAAAAGGCTGGAGCAAAGAAGTATGTTATTAGTCGCTATCCGAAGTATGAAATGGTTGATGAAAGGTCCATGGAGGCTCAATATCAAGAAATTCAAAATATTTCTCATGAGATCATCATTGAAGGTATGTTTTTACATGAACAATTTGAAGTTGCTTTTATTATTGACAAATTATCCCCTAGTTTGAAAGATTTTAAAATTTTGTTTCGCCGCAAAAAAACAAAAGAATTTGTAATTGAGATTATGATTATTTTTCTTCGAAATGAAGAAGAATCTTAGAGACAAGATCAAAGAGAAAATGTCTTGGTTATTTCAAACAACAAAATTAAATTTTGTACGGCTCTAAAGCCATTTGGCAAACCACTAAATAATCAAAATTGTAGTGTTGTGAATCAGATTATGTACGAGAACCCTTCAAGGGCCCTAATTACTCAAATAGCAAGGAAAGTCACTTTAAATGCTGACAACAAAAAATATAATTTTTATTAAACTTAAAAAGGGTTGCCAATGTTTTGACCAATGACATACCTATTGTTCCTTCTGGATCAAACGAGTAAACTATCAGTAGTAAATATATGGAATCATATGGAACAGTTAATTCTGTTGACTCTAAATCTATTATAAAAATTAAAGATAATGATTACAGCCGAGGAAAGAAATCACCTTATTGAAAGATAATGATTATCTCTATAAAAATTATATTCTTAATGGAATTGCAATTGATATATATGCTTATTACAGAAGGTGCAATAATCCAAAACAAGATTGGGAGGCCTTGAAAAAATTATGATACGAAAAAGGCTGGAGCAAAGAAGTATGTTGTTAGTCGCTATCCGAAGTATGAAATGGTTGATGAAAGGTCCATGGAGGCTCAATATCAAGAAATTCAAAATATTTCTCATGAGATCATCATTGAAGGTATGTTTTTACATGAACAATTTGAAGTTGCTTTTATTATTGACAAATTATCCCCTAGTTTGACAGATTTTAAAATTTTGTTTCGCCGCAAAAAAACAAAAGAATTTGTAATTGAGATTATGATTATTTTTCTTAGAAATGAAGAAGAATCTTAGAGACAAGATCAAAGAGAAAATGTCTTGGTTGTTTCAAACAACAAAATTAAATTTTGTACGGCTCTAAAGCCATTTGGCAAACCACTAAATAATCAAAATTGTAGTGTTGTGAATCAGATTATGTACGAGAACCCTTCAAGGGCCCTAATTACTCCAATAGTTAGGAAAGTCACTTTAAATGCTGACAACAAAAAATATAATTTTTATTAAACCTAAAAAGGGTTGCCAATGTTTTGACCAATGACATACCTATTGTTCCTTCTGGATCAAACGAGTAAACTATCAGTAGTAAATATATGGACTCATATGGAACAGTTAATTCTGATGACTCTAAATCTATTATAAAAATTAAAGAAAATGATTACAGCCGAGGAAAGAAATCACCTTATTGAAAGATAATGATTATCTCTATAAAAATTATATTCTTAATGGAAATGCAATTGATATATATGCTTATTACAGAAGGTGCAATAATCCAAAACAAGATTGGGAGGCCTTGAAAAAATTATGATACGAAAAAGGCTGGAGCAAAGAAGTATGTTATTAGTCGCTATCCGAAGTATGAAATGGTTGATGAAAGGTCCATGGAGGCTCAATATCAAGAAATTCAAAATATTTCTCATGAGATCATCATTGAAGGTATGTTTTTACATGAACAATTTGAAGTTGCTTTTATTATTGACAAATTATCCCCAAGTTTGAAAGATTTTAAAATTTTGTTTCGCCGCAAAAAAACAAAAGAATTTGTAATTGAGATTATGATTATTTTTCTTCGAAATGAAGAAGAATCTTAGAGACAAGATCAAAGAGAAAATGTCTTGGTTGTTTCAAACAACAAAATTAAATTTTGTACGGCTCTAAAGCCATTTGGCAAACCACTAAATAATCAAAATTGTAGTGTTGTGAATCAGATTATGTACGAGAACCCTTCAAGGGCCCTAATTACTCAAATAGCAAGGAAAGTCACTTTAAATGCTGACAACAAAAAATATAATTTTTATTAAACTTAAAAAGGGTTGCCAATGTTTTGACCAATGACATACCTATTGTTCCTTCTGGATCAAACGAGTAAACTATCAGTAGTAAATATATGGACTCATATGGAACAGTTAATTCTGTTGACTCTAAATCTATTATAAAAATTAAAGACAATGATTACAGCCGAGGAAAGAAATCACCTTATTGAAAGATAATGATTATCTCTATAAAAATTATATTCTTAATGGAATTGCAATTGATATATATGCTTAATACAGTAGGTGCAATAATCCAAAACAAGATTGGGAGGCCTTGAAAAAATTATGATACGAAAAAGGCTGGAGCAAAGAAGTATGTTGTTAGTCACTATCCGAAATATGAAATGGTTGATGAATGGTCCATGGAGGCTCAATATCAAGAAATTCAAAATATTTCTCATGAGATCATCATTGAAGGTATGTTTTTATATGAACAATTTGAAGTTGCTTTTATTATTGACAAATTATCCCCTAGTTTGAAAGATTGTAAAATTTTGTTTCGCCGCAAAAAAACAAAAGAATTTGTAATTGAGATTATGATTATTTTTCTTCGAAATGAAGAAGAATCTTAGAGACAAGATCAAAGAGAAAATGTCTTGGTTGTTTCAAACAACAAAATTAAATTTTGTACGGCTCTAAAGCCATTTGGCAAACCACTAAATAATCAAAATTGTAGTGTTGTGAATCAGATTATGTACGAGAACCCTTCAAGGGCCCTAATTACTCAAATAGCAAGGAAAGTCACTTTAAATGCTGACAACAAAAAATATAATTTTTATTAAACTTAAAAAGGGTTGCCAATGTTTTGACCAATGACATACCTATTGTTCCTTCTGGATCAAACGAGTAAACTATCAGTAGTAAATATATGGACTCATATGGAACAGTTAATTCTGTTGACTCTAAATCTATTATAAAAATTAAAGACAATGATTACAGCCGAGGAAAGAAATCACCTTATTGAAAGATAATGATTATCTCTATAAAAATTATATTCTTAATGGAATTGCAATTGATATATATGCTTAATACAGTAGGTGCAATAATCCAAAACAAGATTGGGAGGCCTTGAAAAAATTATGATACGAAAAAGGCTGGAGCAAAGAAGTATGTTGTTAGTCACTATCCGAAATATGAAATGGTTGATGAATGGTCCATGGAGGCTCAATATCAAGAAATTCAAAATATTTCTCATGAGATCATCATTGAAGGTATGTTTTTATATGAACAATTTGAAGTTGCTTTTATTATTGACAAATTATCCCCTAGTTTGAAAGATTGTAAAATTTTGTTTCGCCGCAAAAAAACAAAAGAATTTGTAATTGAGATTATGATTATTTTTCTTCGAAATGAAGAAGAATCTTAGAGACAAGATCAAAGAGAAAATGTCTTGGTTGTTTCAAACAACAAAATTAAATTTTGTACGGCTCTAAAGCCATTTGGCAAACCACTAAATAATCAAAATTGTAGTGTTGTGAATCAGATTATGTACGAGAACCCTTCAAGGGCCCTAATTACTCCAATAGCAAGGAAAGTCACTTTAAATGCTGACAACAAAAAATATAATTTTTATTAAACTTAAAAAGGGTTGCCAATGTTTTGACCAATGACATACCTATTGTTCCTTCTGGATCAAACGAGTAAACTATCAGTAGTAAATATATGGACTCATATGGAACAGTTAATTCTGATGACTCTCATTCTATTATAAAAATTAAAGAAAATGATTACAGCCGAGGAAAGAAATCACCTTATTGAAAGATAATGATTATCTCTATAAAAATTATATTCTTAATGGAATTGCAATTGATATATACGCTTATTACAGTAGGTACAATAATCCAAAACAAGATTGGGAGGCCTTGAAAAAATTATGATACGAAAAAGGCTGGAGCAAAGAAGTATGTTGTTAGTCACTATCCGAAATATGAAATGGTTGATGAAAGGTCCATGGAGGCTCAATATCAAGAAATTCAAAATATTTCTCACGAGATCATCATTGAAGGTATGTTTTTACATGAACAATTTGAAGTTGCTTTTATTATTGACAAATAATCCCCTAGTTTGAAAGATTTTAAAATTTTGTTTCGCCGCAAAACAACAAAAGAATTTGTAATTGAGATTATGATTATTTTTCTTAGAAATGAAGAAGAATCTTAGAGACAAGATCAAAGAGAAAATGTCTTGGTTGTTTCAAACAACAAAATTAAATTATGTACGGCTCTAAAGCCATTTGGCAAACCACTAAATAATCAAAATTGTAGTGTTGTGAATCAGATTATGTACGAGAAACCTTCAAGGGCCCTAATTACTCCAATAGGTAGGAAAGTCACTTTAAATGCTGACAACAAAAAATATAATTTTTATTAAACTTAAAAAGGGTTGCCAATGTTTTGACCAATGACATACCTATTTTTCCTTCTGGATCAAACGAGTAAACTATCAGTAGTAAATATATGGACTCATATGGAACAGTTAATTCTGACGACTCTAAATCTATTATAAAAATTAAAGAAAATGATTACAGCCGAGGAAAGAAATCACCTTATTGAAAGATAATGATTATCTCTATAAAAATTATATTCTTAATGGAAATGCAATTGATATATATGCTTATTACAGAAGGTGCAATAATCCAAAACAAGATTGGGAGGCCTTGAAAAAATTATGATACGAAAAAGGCTGGAGCAAAGAAGTATGTTATTAGTCGCTATCCGAAGTATGAAATGGTTGATGAAAGGTCCATGGAGGCTCAATATCAAGAAATTCAAAATATTTCTCATGAGATCATCATTGAAGGTATGTTTTTACATGAACAATTTGAAGTTGCTTTTATTATTGACAAATTATCCCCTAGTTTGAAAGATTTTAAAATTTTGTTTCGCCGCAAAAAAACAAAAGAATTTGTAATTGAGATTATGATTATTTTTCTTCGAAATGAAGAAGAATCTTAGAGACAAGATCAAAGAGAAAATGTCTTGGTTGTTTCAAACAACAAAATTAAATTTTGTACGGCTCTAAAGCCATTTGGCAAACCACTAAATAATCAAAATTGTAGTGTTGTGAATCAGATTATGTACGAGAACCCTTCAAGGGCCCTAATTACTCAAATAGCAAGGAAAGTCACTTTAAATGCTGACAACAAAAAATATAATTTTTATTAAACTTAAAAAGGGTTGCCAATGTTTTGACCAATGACATACCTATTGTTCCTTCTGGATCAAACGAGTAAACTATCAGTAGTAAATATATGGAATCATATGGAACAGTTAATTCTGTTGACTCTAAATCTATTATAAAAATTAAAGATAATGATTACAGCCGAGGAAAGAAATCACCTTATTGAAAGATAATGATTATCTCTATAAAAATTATATTCTTAATGGAATTGCAATTGATATATATGCTTATTACAGAAGGTGCAATAATCCAAAACAAGATTGGGAGGCCTTGAAAAAATTATGATACGAAAAAGGCTGGAGCAAAGAAGTATGTTGTTAGTCGCTATCCGAAGTATGAAATGGTTGATGAAAGGTCCATGGAGGCTCAATATCAAGAAATTCAAAATATTTCTCATGAGATCATCATTGAAGGTATGTTTTTACATGAACAATTTGAAGTTGCTTTTATTATTGACAAATTATCCCCTAGTTTGACAGATTTTAAAATTTTGTTTCGCCGCAAAAAAACAAAAGAATTTGTAATTGAGATTATGATTATTTTTCTTAGAAATGAAGAAGAATCTTAGAGACAAGATCAAAGAGAAAATGTCTTGGTTGTTTCAAACAACAAAATTAAATTTTGTACGGCTCTAAAGCCATTTGGCAAACCACTAAATAATCAAAATTGTAGTGTTGTGAATCAGATTATGTACGAGAACCCTTCAAGGGCCCTAATTACTCCAATAGTTAGGAAAGTCACTTTAAATGCTGACAACAAAAAATATAATTTTTATTAAACCTAAAAAGGGTTGCCAATGTTTTGACCAATGACATACCTATTGTTCCTTCTGGATCAAACGAGTAAACTATCAGTAGTAAATATATGGACTCATATGGAACAGTTAATTCTGATGACTCTAAATCTATTATAAAAATTAAAGAAAATGATTACAGCCGAGGAAAGAAATCACCTTATTGAAAGATAATGATTATCTCTATAAAAATTATATTCTTAATGGAAATGCAATTGATATATATGCTTATTACAGAAGGTGCAATAATCCAAAACAAGATTGGGAGGCCTTGAAAAAATTATGATACGAAAAAGGCTGGAGCAAAGAAGTATGTTATTAGTCGCTATCCGAAGTATGAAATGGTTGATGAAAGGTCCATGGAGGCTCAATATCAAGAAATTCAAAATATTTCTCATGAGATCATCATTGAAGGTATGTTTTTACATGAACAATTTGAAGTTGCTTTTATTATTGACAAATTATCCCCAAGTTTGAAAGATTTTAAAATTTTGTTTCGCCGCAAAAAAACAAAAGAATTTGTAATTGAGATTATGATTATTTTTCTTCGAAATGAAGAAGAATCTTAGAGACAAGATCAAAGAGAAAATGTCTTGGTTGTTTCAAACAACAAAATTAAATTTTGTACGGCTCTAAAGCCATTTGGCAAACCACTAAATAATCAAAATTGTAGTGTTGTGAATCAGATTATGTACGAGAACCCTTCAAGGGCCCTAATTACTCAAATAGCAAGGAAAGTCACTTTAAATGCTGACAACAAAAAATATAATTTTTATTAAACTTAAAAAGGGTTGCCAATGTTTTGACCAATGACATACCTATTGTTCCTTCTGGATCAAACGAGTAAACTATCAGTAGTAAATATATGGACTCATATGGAACAGTTAATTCTGTTGACTCTAAATCTATTATAAAAATTAAAGACAATGATTACAGCCGAGGAAAGAAATCACCTTATTGAAAGATAATGATTATCTCTATAAAAATTATATTCTTAATGGAATTGCAATTGATATATATGCTTATTACAGAAGGTGCAATAATCCAAAACAAGATTGGGAGGCCTTGAAAAAATTATGATACGAAAAAGGCTGGAGCAAAGAAGTATGTTGTTAGTCGCTATCCGAAGTATGAAATGGTTGATGAAAGGTCCATGGAGGCTCAATATCAAGAAATTCAAAATATTTCTCATGAGATCATCATTGAAGGTATGTTTTTACATGAACAATTTGAAGTTGCTTTTATTATTGACAAATTATCCCCTAGTTTGAAAGATTTTAAAATTTTGTTTCGCCGCAAAACAACAAAAGAATTTGTAATTGAGATTATGATTATTTTTCTTAGAAATGAAGAAGAATCTTAGAGACAAGATCAAAGAGAAAATGTCTTGGTTGTTTCAAACAACAAAATTAAATTTTGTACGGCTCTAAAGCCATTTGGCAAACCACTAAATAATCAAAATTGTAGTGTTGTGAATCAGACTATGTACGAGAACCCTTCAAGGGCCCTAATTACTCCAATAGTTAGGAAAGTCACTTTAAATGCTGACAACAAAAAATATAATTTTTATTAAACCTAAAAAGGGTTGCCAATGTTTTGACCAATGACATACCTATTGTTCCTTCTGGATCAAACGAGTAAACTATCAGTAGTAAATATATGGACTCATATGGAACAGTTAATTCTGATGACTCTAAATCTATTATAAAAATTAAAGAAAATGATTACAGCCGAGGAAAGAAATCACCTTATTGAAAGATAATGATTATCTCTATAAAAATTATATTCTTAATGGAAATGCAATTGATATATATGCTTATTACAGAAGGTGCAATAATCCAAAACAAGATTGGGAGGCCTTGAAAAAATTATGATACGAAAAAGGCTGGAGCAAAGAAGTATGTTATTAGTCGCTATCCGAAGTATGAAATGGTTGATGAAAGGTCCATGGAGGCTCAATATCAAGAAATTCAAAATATTTCTCATGAGATCATCATTGAAGGTATGTTTTTACATGAACAATTTGAAGTTGCTTTTATTATTGACAAATTATCCCCAAGTTTGAAAGATTTTAAAATTTTGTTTCGCCGCAAAAAAACAAAAGAATTTGTAATTGAGATTATGATTATTTTTCTTCGAAATGAAGAAGAATCTTAGAGACAAGATCAAAGAGAAAATGTCTTGGTTGTTTCAAACAACAAAATTAAATTTTGTACGGCTCTAAAGCCATTTGGCAAACCACTAAATAATCAAAATTGTAGTGTTGTGAATCAGATTATGTACGAGAACCCTTCAAGGGCCCTAATTACTCAAATAGCAAGGAAAGTCACTTTAAATGCTGACAACAAAAAATATAATTTTTATTAAACTTAAAAAGGGTTGCCAATGTTTTGACCAATGACATACCTATTGTTCCTTCTGGATCAAACGAGTAAACTATCAGTAGTAAATATATGGACTCATATGGAACAGTTAATTCTGTTGACTCTAAATCTATTATAAAAATTAAAGACAATGATTACAGCCGAGGAAAGAAATCACCTTATTGAAAGATAATGATTATCTCTATAAAAATTATATTCTTAATGGAATTGCAATTGATATATATGCTTATTACAGAAGGTGCAATAATCCAAAACAAGATTGGGAGGCCTTGAAAAAATTATGATACGAAAAAGGCTGGAGCAAAGAAGTATGTTGTTAGTCGCTATCCGAAGTATGAAATGGTTGATGAAAGGTCCATGGAGGCTCAATATCAAGAAATTCAAAATATTTCTCATGAGATCATCATTGAAGGTATGTTTTTACATGAACAATTTGAAGTTGCTTTTATTATTGACAAATTATCCCCTAGTTTGAAAGATTTTAAAATTTTGTTTCGCCGCAAAACAACAAAAGAATTTGTAATTGAGATTATGATTATTTTTCTTAGAAATGAAGAAGAATCTTAGAGACAAGATCAAAGAGAAAATGTCTTGGTTGTTTCAAACAACAAAATTAAATTTTGTACGGCTCTAAAGCCATTTGGCAAACCACTAAATAATCAAAATTTTAGTGTTGTGAATCAGATTATGTACGAGAACCCTTCAAGGGCCCTAATTACTCCAATAGTTAGGAAAGTCACTTTAAATGCTGACAACAAAAAATATAATTTTTATTAAACCTAAAAAGGGTTGCCAATGTTTTGACCAATGACATACCTATTGTTCCTTCTGGATCAAACGAGTAAACTATCAGTAGTAAATATATGGACTCATATGGAACAGTTAATTCTGATGACTCTAAATCTATTATAAAAATTAAAGAAAATGATTACAGCCGAGGAAAGAAATCACCTTATTGAAAGATAATGATTATCTCTATAAAAATTATATTCTTAATGGAATTGCAATTGATATATATGCTTATTACAGAAGGTGCAATAATCCAAAACAAGATTGGGAGGCCTTGAAAAAATTATGATACGAAAAAGGCTGGAGCAAAGAAGTATGTTGTTAGTCGCTATCCGAAGTATGAAATGGTTGATGAAAGGTCCATGGAGGCTCAATATCAAGAAATTCAAAATATTTCTCATGAGATCATCATTGAAGGTATGTTTTTACATGAACAATTTGAAGTTGCTTTTATTATTGACAAATTATCCCCTAGTTTGAAAGATTTTAAAATTTTGTTTCGCCGCAAAACAACAAAAGAATTTGTAATTGAGATTATGATTATTTTTCTTCGAAATGAAGAAGAATCTTAGAGACAAGATCAAAGAGAAAATGTCTTGGTTGTTTCAAACAACAAAATTAAATTTTGTACGGCTCTAAAGCCATTTGGCAAACCACTAAATAATCAAAATTGTAGTGTTGTGAATCAGATTATGTACGAGAACCCTTCAAGGGCCCTAATTACTCCAATAGCAAGGAAAGTCACTTTAAATGCTGACAACAAAAAATATAATTTTTATTAAACTTAAAAAGGGTTGCCAATGTTTTGACCAATGACATACCTATTGTTCCTTCTGGATCAAACGAGTAAACTATCAGTAGTAAATATATGGACTCATATGGAACAGTTAATTCTGTTGACTCTAAATCTATTATAAAAATTAAAGACAATGATTACAGCCGAGGAAAGAAATCACCTTATTCAAAGATAATGATTATCTCTATAAAAATTATATTCTTAATGGAATTGCAATTGATATATATGCTTATTACAGAAGGTGCAATAATCCAAAACAAGATTGGGAGGCCTTGAAAAAATTATGATACGAAAAAGGCTGGAGCAAAGAAGTATGTTGTTAGTCGCTATCCGAAGTATGAAATGGTTGATGAAAGGTCCATGGAGGCTCAATATCAAGAAATTCAAAATATTTCTCATGAGATCATCATTGAAGGTATGTTTTTACATGAACAATTTGAAGTTGCTTTTATTATTGACAAATTATCCCCTAGTTTGAAAGATTTTAAAATTTTGTTTCGCCGCAAAAAAACAAAAGAATTTGTAATTGAGATTAAGATTATTTTTCTTAGAAATGAAGAAGAATCTTAGAGACAAAATCAAAGAGAAAATGTCTTGGTTGTTTCAAACAACAAAATTAAATTTTGTACGGCTCTAAAGCCATTTGGCAAACCACTAAATAATCAAAATTGTAGTGTTGTGAATCAGATTATGTACGAGAGCCCTTCAAGGGCCCTAATTACTCCAATAGTTAGGAAAGTCACTTTAAATGCTGACAACAAAAAATATAATTTTTATTAAACCTAAAAAGGGTTGCCAATGTTTTGACCAATGACATACCTATTGTTCCTTCTGGATCAAACGAGTAAACTATCAGTAGTAAATATATGGACTCATATGGAACAGTTAATTCTGATGACTCTAAATCTATTATAAAAATTAAAGAAAATGATTACAGCCGAGGAAAGAAATCACCTTATTGAAAGATAATGATTATCTCTATAAAAATTATATTCTTAATGGAAATGCAATTGATATATATGCTTATTACAGAAGGTGCAATAATCCAAAACAAGATTGGGAGGCCTTGAAAAAATTATGATACGAAAAAGGCTGGAGCAAAGAAGTATGTTATTAGTCGCTATCCGAAGTATGAAATGGTTGATGAAAGGTCCATGGAGGCTCAATATCAAGAAATTCAAAATATTTCTCATGAGATCATCATTGAAGGTATGTTTTTACATGAACAATTTGAAGTTGCTTTTATTATTGACAAATTATCCCCTAGTTTGAAAGATTTTAAAATTTTGTTTCGCCGCAAAACAACAAAAGAATTTGTAATTGAGATTATGATTATTTTTCTTAGAAATGAAGAAGAATCTTAGAGACAAGATCAAAGAGAAAATGTCTTGGTTGTTTCAAACAACAAAATTAAATTTTGTACGGCTCTAAAGCCATTTGGCAAACCACTAAATAATCAAAATTGTAGTGTTGTGAATCAGATTATGTACGAGAACCCTTCAAGGGCCCTAATTACTCCAATAGCAAGGAAAGTCACTTTAAATGCTGACAACAAAAAATATAATTTTTATTAAACTTAAAAAGGGTTGCCAATGTTTTGACCAATGACATACCTATTGTTCCTTCTGGATCAAACGAGTAAACTATCAGTAGTAAATATATGGAATCATATGGAACAGTTAATTCTGTTGACTCTAAATCTATTATAAAAATTAAAGACAATGATTACAGCCGAGGAAAGAAATCACCTTATTGAAAGATAATGATTATCTCTATAAAAATTATATTCTTAATGGAATTGCAATTGATATATATGCTTATTACAGAAGGTGCAATAATCCAAAACAAGATTGGGAGGCCTTGAAAAAATTATGATACGAAAAAGGCTGGAGCAAAGAAGTATGTTGTTAGTCGCTATCCGAAGTATGAAATGGTTGATGAAAGGTCCATGGAGGCTCAATATCAAGAAATTCAAAATATTTCTCATGAGATCATCATTGAAGGTATGTTTTTACATGAACAATTTGAAGTTGCTTTTATTATTGACAAATTATCCCCTAGTTTGACAGATTTTAAAATTTTGTTTCGCCGCAAAAAAACAAAAGAATTTGTAATTGAGATTATGATTATTTTTCTTAGAAATGAAGAAGAATCTTAGAGACAAGATCAAAGAGAAAATGTCTTGGTTGTTTCAAACAACAAAATTAAATTTTGTACGGCTCTAAAGCCATTTGGCAAACCACTAAATAATCAAAATTGTAGTGTTGTGAATCAGATTATGTACGAGAACCCTTCAAGGGCCCTAATTACTCCAATAGTTAGGAAAGTCACTTTAAATGCTGACAACAAAAAATATAATTTTTATTAAACCTAAAAAGGGTTGCCAATGTTTTGACCAATGACATACCTATTGTTCCTTCTGGATCAAACGAGTAAACTATCAGTAGTAAATATATGGACTCATATGGAACAGTTAATTCTGATGACTCTAAATCTATTATAAAAATTAAAGAAAATGATTACAGCCGAGGAAAGAAATCACCTTATTGAAAGATAATGATTATCTCTATAAAAATTATATTCTTAATGGAAATGCAATTGATATATATGCTTATTACAGAAGGTGCAATAATCCAAAACAAGATTGGGAGGCCTTGAAAAAATTATGATACGAAAAAGGCTGGAGCAAAGAAGTATGTTATTAGTCGCTATCCGAAGTATGAAATGGTTGATGAAAGGTCCATGGAGGCTCAATATCAAGAAATTCAAAATATTTCTCATGAGATCATCATTGAAGGTATGTTTTTACATGAACAATTTGAAGTTGCTTTTATTATTGACAAATTATCCCCTAGTTTGAAAGATTTTAAAATTTTGTTTCGCCGCAAAAAAACAAAAGAATTTGTAATTGAGATTATGATTATTTTTCTTCGAAATGAAGAAGAATCTTAGAGACAAGATCAAAGAGAAAATGTCTTGGTTGTTTCAAACAACAAAATTAAATTTTGTATGGCTCTAAAGCCATTTGGCAAACCACTAAATAATCAAAATTGTAGTGTTGTGAATCAGATTATTTACGAGAACCCTTCAAGGGCCCTAATTACTCCAATAGCAAGGAAAGTCACTTTAAATGCTGACAACAAAAAATATAATTTTTATTAAACTTAAAAAGGGTTGCCAATGTTTTGACCAATGACATACCTATTGTTCCTTCTGGATCAAACGAGTAAACTATCAGTAGTAAATATATGGACTCATATGGAACAGTTAATTCTGTTGACTCTAAGTCTATTATAAAAATTAAAGAAAATGATTACAGCCGAGGAAAGAAATCACCTTATTGAAAGATAATGATTATCTCTATAAAAATTATATTCTTAATGGAATTGCAATTGATATATATGCTTATTACAGAAGGTGCAATAATCCAAAACAAGATTGGGAGGCCTTGAAAAAATTATGATACGAAAAAGGCTGGAGCAAAGAAGTATGTTGTTAGTCGCTATCCGAAGTATGAAATGGTTGATGAAAGGTCCATGGAGGCTCAATATCAAGAAATTCAAAATATTTCTCATGAGATCATCATTGAAGGTATGTTTTTACATGAACAATTTGAAGTTGCTTTTATTATTGACAAATTATCCCCTAGTTTGACAGATTTTAAAATTTTGTTTCGCCGCAAAAAAACAAAAGAATTTGTAATTGAGATTATGATTATTTTTCTTAGAAATGAAGAAGAATCTTAGAGACAAGATCAAAGAGAAAATGTCTTGGTTGTTTCAAACAACAAAATTAAATTTTGTACGGCTCTAAAGCCATTTGGCAAACCACTAAATAATCAAAATTGTAGTGTTGTGAATCAGATTATGTACGAGAACCCTTCAAGGGCCCTAATTACTCCAATAGTTAGGAAAGTCACTTTAAATGCTGACAACAAAAAATATAATTTTTATTAAACCTAAAAAGGGTTGCCAATGTTTTGACCAATGACATACCTATTGTTCCTTCTGGATCAAACGAGTAAACTATCAGTAGTAAATATATGGACTCATATGGAACAGTTAATTCTGATGACTCTAAATCTATTATAAAAATTAAAGAAAATGATTACAGCCGAGGAAAGAAATCACCTTATTGAAAGATAATGATTATCTCTATAAAAATTATATTCTTAATGGAAATGCAATTGATATATATGCTTATTACAGAAGGTGCAATAATCCAAAACAAGATTGGGAGGCCTTGAAAAAATTATGATACGAAAAAGGCTGGAGCAAAGAAGTATGTTATTAGTCGCTATCCGAAGTATGAAATGGTTGATGAAAGGTCCATGGAGGCTCAATATCAAGAAATTCAAAATATTTCTCATGAGATCATCATTGAAGGTATGTTTTTACATGAACAATTTGAAGTTGCTTTTATTATTGACAAATTATCCCCTAGTTTGAAAGATTTTAAAATTTTGTTTCGCCGCAAAAAAACAAAAGAATTTGTAATTGAGATTATGATTATTTTTCTTCGAAATGAAGAAGAATCTTAGAGACAAGATCAAAGAGAAAATGTCTTGGTTGTTTCAAACAACAAAATTAAATTTTGTATGGCGCTAAAGCCATTTGGCAAACCACTAAATAATCAAAATTGTAGTGTTGTGAATCAGATTATGTACGAGAACCCTTCAAGGGCCCTAATTACTCCAATAGCAAGGAAAGTCACTTTAAATGCTGACAACAAAAAATATAATTTTTATTAAACTTAAAAAGGGTTGCCAATGTTTTGACCAATGACATACCTATTGTTCCTTCTGGATCAAACGAGTAAACTATCAGTAGTAAATATATGGACTCATATGGAACAGTTAATTCTGTTGACTCTAAGTCTATTATAAAAATTAAAGAAAATGATTACAGCCGAGGAAAGAAATCACCTTATTGAAAGATAATGATTATCTCTATAAAAATTATATTCTTAATGGAATTGCAATTGATATATATGCTTATTACAGAAGGTGCAATAATCCAAAACAAGATTGGGAGGCCTTGAAAAAATTATGATACGAAAAAGGCTGGAGCAAAGAAGTATGTTGTTAGTCGCTATCCGAAGTATGAAATGGTTGATGAAAGGTCCATGGAGGCTCAATATCAAGAAATTCAAAATATTTCTCATGAGATCATCATTGAAGGTATGTTTTTACATGAACAATTTGAAGTTGCTTTTATTATTGACAAATTATCCCCTAGTTTGAAAGATTTTAAAATTTTGTTTCGCCGCAAAAAAACAAAAGAATTTGTAATTGAGATTATGATTATTTTTCTTAGAAATGAAGAAGAATCTTAGAGACAAGATCAAAGAGAAAATGTCTTGGTTGTTTCAAACAACAAAATTAAATTTTGTACGGCTCTAAAGCCATTTGGCAAACCACTAAATAATCAAAATTGTAGTGTTGTGAATCAGATTATGTACGAGAACCCTTCAAGGGCCCTAATTACTCCAATAGTTAGGAAAGTCACTTTAAATGCTGACAACAAAAAATATAATTTTTATTAAACCTAAAAAGGGTTGCCAATGTTTTGACCAATGACATACCTATTGTTCCTTCTGGATCAAACGAGTAAACTATCAGTAGTAAATATATGGACTCATATGGAACAGTTAATTCTGATGACTTTAAATCTATTATAAAAATTAAAGAAAATGATTACAGCCGAGGAAAGAAATCACCTTATTGAAAGATAATGATTATCTCTATAAAAATTATATTCTTAATGGAAATGCAATTGATATATATGCTTATTACAGAAGGTGCAATAATCCAAAACAAGATTGGGAGGCCTTGAAAAAATTATGATACGAAAAAGGCTGGAGCAAAGAAGTATGTTATTAGTCGCTATCCGAAGTATGAAATGGTTGATGAAAGGTCCATGGAGGCTCAATATCAAGAAATTCAAAATATTTCTCATGAGATCATCATTGAAGGTATGTTTTTACATGAACAATTTGAAGTTGCTTTTATTATTGACAAATTATCCCCTAGTTTGAAAGATTTTAAAATTTTGTTTCGCCGCAAAAAAACAAAAGAATTTGTAATTGAGATTATGATTATTTTTCTTAGAAATGAAGAAGAATCTTAGAGACAAGATCAAAGAGAAAATGTCTTGGTTGTTTCAAACAACAAAATTAAATTTTGTATGGCTCTAAAGCCATTTGGCAAACCACTAAATAATCAAAATTGTAGTGTTGTGAATCAGATTATGTACGAGAACCCTTCAAGGGCCCTAATTACTCCAATAGCAAGGAAAGTCACTTTAAATGCTGACAACAAAAAATATAATTTTTATTAAACTTAAAAAGGGTTGCCAATGTTTTGACCAATGACATACCTATTGTTCCTTCTGGATCAAACGAGTAAACTATCAGTAGTAAATATATGGACTCATATGGAACAGTTAATTCTGATGACTCTAAATCTATTATAAAAATTAAAGAAAATGATTACAGCCGAGGAAAGAAATCACCTTATTGAAAGATAATGATTATCTCTATAAAAATTATATTCTTAATGGAATTGCAATTGATATATATGCTTATTACAGAAGGTGCAATAATCCAAAACAAGATTGGGAGGCCTTGAAAAAATTATGATACGAAAAAGGCTGGAGCAAAGAAGTATGTTGTTAGTCGCTATCCGAAGTATGAAATGGTTGATGAAAGGTCCATGGAGGCTCAATATCAAGAAATTCAAAATATTTCTCATGAGATCATCATTGAAGGTATGTTTTTACATGAACAATTTGAAGTTGCTTTTATTATTGACAAATTATCCCCTAGTTTGAAAGATTTTAAAATTTTGTTTCGCCGCAAAAAAACAAAAGAATTTGTAATTGAGATTATGATTATTTTTCTTAGAAATGAAGAAGAATCTTAGAGACAAGATCAAAGAGAAAATGTCTTGGTTGTTTCAAACAACAAAATTAAATTTTGTACGGCTCTAAAGCCATTTGGCAAACCACTAAATAATCAAAATTGTAGTGTTGTGAATCAGATTATGTACGAGAACCCTTCAAGGGCCCTAATTACTCCAATAGTTAGGAAAGTCACTTTAAATGCTGACAACAAAAAATATAATTTTTATTAAACCTAAAAAGGGTTGCCAATGTTTTGACCAATGACATACCTATTGTTCCTTCTGGATCAAACGAGTAAACTATCAGTAGTAAATATATGGACTCATATGGAACAGTTAATTCTGATGACTTTAAATCTATTATAAAAATTAAAGAAAATGATTACAGCCGAGGAAAGAAATCACCTTATTGAAAGATAATGATTATCTCTATAAAAATTATATTCTTAATGGAAATGCAATTGATATATATGCTTATTACAGAAGGTGCAATAATCCAAAACAAGATTGGGAGGCCTTGAAAAAATTATGATACGAAAAAGGCTGGAGCAAAGAAGTATGTTATTAGTCGCTATCCGAAGTATGAAATGGTTGATGAAAGGTCCATGGAGGCTCAATATCAAGAAATTCAAAATATTTCTCATGAGATCATCATTGAAGGTATGTTTTTACATGAACAATTTGAAGTTGCTTTTATTATTGACAAATTATCCCCTAGTTTGAAAGATTTTAAAATTTTGTTTCGCCGCAAAAAAACAAAAGAATTTGTAATTGAGATTATGATTATTTTTCTTAGAAATGAAGAAGAATCTTAGAGACAAGATCAAAGAGAAAATGTCTTGGTTGTTTCAAACAACAAAATTAAATTTTGTATGGCTCTAAAGCCATTTGGCAAACCACTAAATAATCAAAATTGTAGTGTTGTGAATCAGATTATGTACGAGAACCCTTCAAGGGCCCTAATTACTCCAATAGCAAGGAAAGTCACTTTAAATGCTGACAACAAAAAATATAATTTTTATTAAACTTAAAAAGGGTTGCCAATGTTTTGACCAATGACATACCTATTGTTCCTTCTGGATCAAACGAGTAAACTATCAGTAGTAAATATATGGACTCATATGGAACAGTTAATTCTGATGACTCTAAATCTATTATAAAAATTAAAGAAAATGATTACAGCCGAGGAAAGAAATCACCTTATTGAAAGATAATGATTATCTCTATAAAAATTATATTCTTAATGGAAATGCAATTGATATATATGCTTATTACAGAAGGTGCAATAATCCAAAACAAGATTGGGAGGCCTTGAAAAAATTATGATACGAAAAAGGCTGGAGCAAAGAAGTATGTTATTAGTCGCTATCCGAAGTATGAAATGGTTGATGAAAGGTCCATGGAGGCTCAATATCAAGAAATTCAAAATATTTCTCATGAGATCATCATTGAAGGTATGTTTTTACATGAACAATTTGAAGTTGCTTTTATTATTGACAAATTATCCCCTAGTTTGAAAGATTTTAAAATTTTGTTTCGCCGCAAAACAACAAAAGAATTTGTAATTGAGATTATGATTATTTTTCTTAGAAATGAAGAAGAATCTTAGAGACAAGATCAAAGAGAAAATGTCTTGGTTGTTTCAAACAACAAAATTAAATTTTGTACGGCTCTAAAGCCATTTGGCAAACCACTAAATAATCAAAATTGTAGTGTTGTGAATCAGTTTATGTACGAGAACCCTTCAAGGGCCCTAATTACTCCAATAGCAAGGAAAGTCACTTTAAATGCTGACAACAAAAAATATAATTTTTATTAAACTTAAAAAGGGTTGCCAATGTTTTGACCAATGACATACCTATTGTTCCTTCTGGATCAAACGAGTAAACTATCAGTAGTAAATATATGGAATCATATGGAACAGTTAATTCTGTTGACTCTAAATCTATTATAAAAATTAAAGACAATGATTACAGCCGAGGAAAGAAATCACCTTATTGAAAGATAATGATTATCTCTATAAAAATTATATTCTTAATGGAATTGCAATTGATATATATGCTTATTACAGAAGGTGCAATAATCCAAAACAAGATTGGGAGGCCTTGAAAAAATTATGATACGAAAAAGGCTGGAGCAAAGAAGTATGTTGTTAGTCGCTATCCGAAGTATGAAATGGTTGATGAAAGGTCCATGGAGGCTCAATATCAAGAAATTCAAAATATTTCTCATGAGATCATCATTGAAGGTATGTTTTTACATGAACAATTTGAAGTTGCTTTTATTATTGACAAATTATCCCCTAGTTTGACAGATTTTAAAATTTTGTTTCGCCGCAAAAAAACAAAAGAATTTGTAATTGAGATTATGATTATTTTTCTTAGAAATGAAGAAGAATCTTAGAGACAAGATCAAAGAGAAAATGTCTTGGTTGTTTCAAACAACAAAATTAAATTTTGTACGGCTCTAAAGCCATTTGGCAAACCACTAAATAATCAAAATTGTAGTGTTGTGAATCAGATTATGTACGAGAACCCTTCAAGGGCCCTAATTACTCCAATAGTTAGGAAAGTCACTTTAAATGCTGACAACAAAAAATATAATTTTTATTAAACCTAAAAAGGGTTGCCAATGTTTTGACCAATGACATACCTATTGTTCCTTCTGGATCAAACGAGTAAACTATCAGTAGTAAATATATGGACTCATATGGAACAGTTAATTCTGATGACTCTAAATCTATTATAAAAATTAAAGAAAATGATTACAGCCGAGGAAAGAAATCACCTTATTGAAAGATAATGATTATCTCTATAAAAATTATATTCTTAATGGAAATGCAATTGATATATATGCTTATTACAGAAGGTGCAATAATCCAAAACAAGATTGGGAGGCCTTGAAAAAATTATGATACGAAAAAGGCTGGAGCAAAGAAGTATGTTATTAGTCGCTATCCGAAGTATGAAATGGTTGATGAAAGGTCCATGGAGGCTCAATATCAAGAAATTCAAAATATTTCTCATGAGATCATCATTGAAGGTATGTTTTTACATGAACAATTTGAAGTTGCTTTTATTATTGACAAATTATCCCCTAGTTTGAAAGATTTTAAAATTTTGTTTCGCCGCAAAAAAACAAAAGAATTTGTAATTGAGATTATGATTATTTTTCTTCGAAATGAAGAAGAATCTTAGAGACAAGATCAAAGAGAAAATGTCTTGGTTGTTTCAAACAACAAAATTAAATTTTGTATGGCTCTAAAGCCATTTGGCAAACCACTAAATAATCAAAATTGTAGTGTTGTGAATCAGATTATTTACGAGAACCCTTCAAGGGCCCTAATTACTCCAATAGCAAGGAAAGTCACTTTAAATGCTGACAACAAAAAATATAATTTTTATTAAACTTAAAAAGGGTTGCCAATGTTTTGACCAATGACATACCTATTGTTCCTTCTGGATCAAACGAGTAAACTATCAGTAGTAAATATATGGACTCATATGGAACAGTTAATTCTGTTGACTCTAAGTCTATTATAAAAATTAAAGAAAATGATTACAGCCGAGGAAAGAAATCACCTTATTGAAAGATAATGATTATCTCTATAAAAATTATATTCTTAATGGAATTGCAATTGATATATATGCTTATTACAGAAGGTGCAATAATCCAAAACAAGATTGGGAGGCCTTGAAAAAATTATGATACGAAAAAGGCTGGAGCAAAGAAGTATGTTGTTAGTCGCTATCCGAAGTATGAAATGGTTGATGAAAGGTCCATGGAGGCTCAATATCAAGAAATTCAAAATATTTCTCATGAGATCATCATTGAAGGTATGTTTTTACATGAACAATTTGAAGTTGCTTTTATTATTGACAAATTATCCCCTAGTTTGACAGATTTTAAAATTTTGTTTCGCCGCAAAAAAACAAAAGAATTTGTAATTGAGATTATGATTATTTTTCTTAGAAATGAAGAAGAATCTTAGAGACAAGATCAAAGAGAAAATGTCTTGGTTGTTTCAAACAACAAAATTAAATTTTGTACGGCTCTAAAGCCATTTGGCAAACCACTAAATAATCAAAATTGTAGTGTTGTGAATCAGATTATGTACGAGAACCCTTCAAGGGCCCTAATTACTCCAATAGTTAGGAAAGTCACTTTAAATGCTGACAACAAAAAATATAATTTTTATTAAACCTAAAAAGGGTTGCCAATGTTTTGACCAATGACATACCTATTGTTCCTTCTGGATCAAACGAGTAAACTATCAGTAGTAAATATATGGACTCATATGGAACAGTTAATTCTGATGACTCTAAATCTATTATAAAAATTAAAGAAAATGATTACAGCCGAGGAAAGAAATCACCTTATTGAAAGATAATGATTATCTCTATAAAAATTATATTCTTAATGGAAATGCAATTGATATATATGCTTATTACAGAAGGTGCAATAATCCAAAACAAGATTGGGAGGCCTTGAAAAAATTATGATACGAAAAAGGCTGGAGCAAAGAAGTATGTTATTAGTCGCTATCCGAAGTATGAAATGGTTGATGAAAGGTCCATGGAGGCTCAATATCAAGAAATTCAAAATATTTCTCATGAGATCATCATTGAAGGTATGTTTTTACATGAACAATTTGAAGTTGCTTTTATTATTGACAAATTATCCCCTAGTTTGAAAGATTTTAAAATTTTGTTTCGCCGCAAAACAACAAAAGAATTTGTAATTGAGATTATGATTATTTTTCTTAGAAATGAAGAAGAATCTTAGAGACAAGATCAAAGAGAAAATGTCTTGGTTGTTTCAAACAACAAAATTAAATTTTGTACGGCTCTAAAGCCATTTGGCAAACCACTAAATAATCAAAATTGTAGTGTTGTGAATCAGATTATGTACGAGAACCCTTCAAGGGCCCTAATTACTCCAATAGCAAGGAAAGTCACTTTAAATGCTGACAACAAAAAATATAATTTTTATTAAACTTAAAAAGGGTTGCCAATGTTTTGACCAATGACATACCTATTGTTCCTTCTGGATCAAACGAGTAAACTATCAGTAGTAAATATATGGAATCATATGGAACAGTTAATTCTGTTGACTCTAAATCTATTATAAAAATTAAAGACAATGATTACAGCCGAGGAAAGAAATCACCTTATTGAAAGATAATGATTATCTCTATAAAAATTATATTCTTAATGGAATTGCAATTGATATATATGCTTATTACAGAAGGTGCAATAATCCAAAACAAGATTGGGAGGCCTTGAAAAAATTATGATACGAAAAAGGCTGGAGCAAAGAAGTATGTTGTTAGTCGCTATCCGAAGTATGAAATGGTTGATGAAAGGTCCATGGAGGCTCAATATCAAGAAATTCAAAATATTTCTCATGAGATCATCATTGAAGGTATGTTTTTACATGAACAATTTGAAGTTGCTTTTATTATTGACAAATTATCCCCTAGTTTGACAGATTTTAAAATTTTGTTTCGCCGCAAAAAAACAAAAGAATTTGTAATTGAGATTATGATTATTTTTCTTAGAAATGAAGAAGAATCTTAGAGACAAGATCAAAGAGAAAATGTCTTGGTTGTTTCAAACAACAAAATTAAATTTTGTACGGCTCTAAAGCCATTTGGCAAACCACTAAATAATCAAAATTGTAGTGTTGTGAATCAGATTATGTACGAGAACCCTTCAAGGGCCCTAATTACTCCAATAGTTAGGAAAGTCACTTTAAATGCTGACAACAAAAAATATAATTTTTATTAAACCTAAAAAGGGTTGCCAATGTTTTGACCAATGACATACCTATTGTTCCTTCTGGATCAAACGAGTAAACTATCAGTAGTAAATATATGGACTCATATGGAACAGTTAATTCTGATGACTCTAAATCTATTATAAAAATTAAAGAAAATGATTACAGCCGAGGAAAGAAATCACCTTATTGAAAGATAATGATTATCTCTATAAAAATTATATTCTTAATGGAAATGCAATTGATATATATGCTTATTACAGAAGGTGCAATAATCCAAAACAAGATTGGGAGGCCTTGAAAAAATTATGATACGAAAAAGGCTGGAGCAAAGAAGTATGTTATTAGTCGCTATCCGAAGTATGAAATGGTTGATGAAAGGTCCATGGAGGCTCAATATCAAGAAATTCAAAATATTTCTCATGAGATCATCATTGAAGGTATGTTTTTACATGAACAATTTGAAGTTGCTTTTATTATTGACAAATTATCCCCTAGTTTGAAAGATTTTAAAATTTTGTTTCGCCGCAAAAAAACAAAAGAATTTGTAATTGAGATTATGATTATTTTTCTTCGAAATGAAGAAGAATCTTAGAGACAAGATCAAAGAGAAAATGTCTTGGTTGTTTCAAACAACAAAATTAAATTTTGTATGGCTCTAAAGCCATTTGGCAAACCACTAAATAATCAAAATTGTAGTGTTGTGAATCAGATTATTTACGAGAACCCTTCAAGGGCCCTAATTACTCCAATAGCAAGGAAAGTCACTTTAAATGCTGACAACAAAAAATATAATTTTTATTAAACTTAAAAAGGGTTGCCAATGTTTTGACCAATGACATACCTATTGTTCCTTCTGGATCAAACGAGTAAACTATCAGTAGTAAATATATGGACTCATATGGAACAGTTAATTCTGTTGACTCTAAGTCTATTATAAAAATTAAAGAAAATGATTACAGCCGAGGAAAGAAATCACCTTATTGAAAGATAATGATTATCTCTATAAAAATTATATTCTTAATGGAATTGCAATTGATATATATGCTTATTACAGAAGGTGCAATAATCCAAAACAAGATTGGGAGGCCTTGAAAAAATTATGATACGAAAAAGGCTGGAGCAAAGAAGTATGTTGTTAGTCGCTATCCGAAGTATGAAATGGTTGATGAAAGGTCCATGGAGGCTCAATATCAAGAAATTCAAAATATTTCTCATGAGATCATCATTGAAGGTATGTTTTTACATGAACAATTTGAAGTTGCTTTTATTATTGACAAATTATCCCCTAGTTTGACAGATTTTAAAATTTTGTTTCGCCGCAAAAAAACAAAAGAATTTGTAATTGAGATTATGATTATTTTTCTTAGAAATGAAGAAGAATCTTAGAGACAAGATCAAAGAGAAAATGTCTTGGTTGTTTCAAACAACAAAATTAAATTTTGTACGGCTCTAAAGCCATTTGGCAAACCACTAAATAATCAAAATTGTAGTGTTGTGAATCAGATTATGTACGAGAACCCTTCAAGGGCCCTAATTACTCCAATAGTTAGGAAAGTCACTTTAAATGCTGACAACAAAAAATATAATTTTTATTAAACCTAAAAAGGGTTGCCAATGTTTTGACCAATGACATACCTATTGTTCCTTCTGGATCAAACGAGTAAACTATCAGTAGTAAATATATGGACTCATATGGAACAGTTAATTCTGATGACTCTAAATCTATTATAAAAATTAAAGAAAATGATTACAGCCGAGGAAAGAAATCACCTTATTGAAAGATAATGATTATCTCTATAAAAATTATATTCTTAATGGAAATGCAATTGATATATATGCTTATTACAGAAGGTGCAATAATCCAAAACAAGATTGGGAGGCCTTGAAAAAATTATGATACGAAAAAGGCTGGAGCAAAGAAGTATGTTATTAGTCGCTATCCGAAGTATGAAATGGTTGATGAAAGGTCCATGGAGGCTCAATATCAAGAAATTCAAAATATTTCTCATGAGATCATCATTGAAGGTATGTTTTTACATGAACAATTTGAAGTTGCTTTTATTATTGACAAATTATCCCCTAGTTTGAAAGATTTTAAAATTTTGTTTCGCCGCAAAAAAACAAAAGAATTTGTAATTGAGATTATGATTATTTTTCTTCGAAATGAAGAAGAATCTTAGAGACAAGATCAAAGAGAAAATGTCTTGGTTGTTTCAAACAACAAAATTAAATTTTGTATGGCGCTAAAGCCATTTGGCAAACCACTAAATAATCAAAATTGTAGTGTTGTGAATCAGATTATGTACGAGAACCCTTCAAGGGCCCTAATTACTCCAATAGCAAGGAAAGTCACTTTAAATGCTGACAACAAAAAATATAATTTTTATTAAACTTAAAAAGGGTTGCCAATGTTTTGACCAATGACATACCTATTGTTCCTTCTGGATCAAACGAGTAAACTATCAGTAGTAAATATATGGACTCATATGGAACAGTTAATTCTGTTGACTCTAAGTCTATTATAAAAATTAAAGAAAATGATTACAGCCGAGGAAAGAAATCACCTTATTGAAAGATAATGATTATCTCTATAAAAATTATATTCTTAATGGAATTGCAATTGATATATATGCTTATTACAGAAGGTGCAATAATCCAAAACAAGATTGGGAGGCCTTGAAAAAATTATGATACGAAAAAGGCTGGAGCAAAGAAGTATGTTGTTAGTCGCTATCCGAAGTATGAAATGGTTGATGAAAGGTCCATGGAGGCTCAATATCAAGAAATTCAAAATATTTCTCATGAGATCATCATTGAAGGTATGTTTTTACATGAACAATTTGAAGTTGCTTTTATTATTGACAAATTATCCCCTAGTTTGAAAGATTTTAAAATTTTGTTTCGCCGCAAAAAAACAAAAGAATTTGTAATTGAGATTATGATTATTTTTCTTAGAAATGAAGAAGAATCTTAGAGACAAGATCAAAGAGAAAATGTCTTGGTTGTTTCAAACAACAAAATTAAATTTTGTACGGCTCTAAAGCCATTTGGCAAACCACTAAATAATCAAAATTGTAGTGTTGTGAATCAGATTATGTACGAGAACCCTTCAAGGGCCCTAATTACTCCAATAGTTAGGAAAGTCACTTTAAATGCTGACAACAAAAAATATAATTTTTATTAAACCTAAAAAGGGTTGCCAATGTTTTGACCAATGACATACCTATTGTTCCTTCTGGATCAAACGAGTAAACTATCAGTAGTAAATATATGGACTCATATGGAACAGTTAATTCTGATGACTTTAAATCTATTATAAAAATTAAAGAAAATGATTACAGCCGAGGAAAGAAATCACCTTATTGAAAGATAATGATTATCTCTATAAAAATTATATTCTTAATGGAAATGCAATTGATATATATGCTTATTACAGAAGGTGCAATAATCCAAAACAAGATTGGGAGGCCTTGAAAAAATTATGATACGAAAAAGGCTGGAGCAAAGAAGTATGTTATTAGTCGCTATCCGAAGTATGAAATGGTTGATGAAAGGTCCATGGAGGCTCAATATCAAGAAATTCAAAATATTTCTCATGAGATCATCATTGAAGGTATGTTTTTACATGAACAATTTGAAGTTGCTTTTATTATTGACAAATTATCCCCTAGTTTGAAAGATTTTAAAATTTTGTTTCGCCGCAAAAAAACAAAAGAATTTGTAATTGAGATTATGATTATTTTTCTTAGAAATGAAGAAGAATCTTAGAGACAAGATCAAAGAGAAAATGTCTTGGTTGTTTCAAACAACAAAATTAAATTTTGTATGGCTCTAAAGCCATTTGGCAAACCACTAAATAATCAAAATTGTAGTGTTGTGAATCAGATTATGTACGAGAACCCTTCAAGGGCCCTAATTACTCCAATAGCAAGGAAAGTCACTTTAAATGCTGACAACAAAAAATATAATTTTTATTAAACTTAAAAAGGGTTGCCAATGTTTTGACCAATGACATACCTATTGTTCCTTCTGGATCAAACGAGTAAACTATCAGTAGTAAATATATGGACTCATATGGAACAGTTAATTCTGTTGACTCTAAATCTATTATAAAAATTAAAGAAAATGATTACAGCCGAGGAAAGAAATCACCTTATTGAAAGATAATGATTATCTCTATAAAAATTATATTCTTAATGGAATTGCAATTGATATATATGCTTATTACAGAAGGTGCAATAATCCAAAACAAGATTGGGAGGCCTTGAAAAAATTATGATACGAAAAAGGCTGGAGCAAAGAAGTATGTTGTTAGTCGCTATCCGAAGTATGAAATGGTTGATGAAAGGTCCATGGAGGCTCAATATCAAGAAATTCAAAATATTTCTCATGAGATCATCATTGAAGGTATGTTTTTACATGAACAATTTGAAGTTGCTTTTATTATTGACAAATTATCCCCTAGTTTGAAAGATTTTAAAATTTTGTTTCGCCGCAAAAAAACAAAAGAATTTGTAATTGAGATTATGATTATTTTTCTTAGAAATGAAGAAGAATCTTAGAGACAAGATCAAAGAGAAAATGTCTTGGTTGTTTCAAACAACAAAATTAAATTTTGTACGGCTCTAAAGCCATTTGGCAAACCACTAAATAATCAAAATTGTAGTGTTGTGAATCAGATTATGTACGAGAACCCTTCAAGGGCCCTAATTACTCCAATAGTTAGGAAAGTCACTTTAAATGCTGACAACAAAAAATATAATTTTTATTAAACCTAAAAAGGGTTGCCAATGTTTTGACCAATGACATACCTATTGTTCCTTCTGGATCAAACGAGTAAACTATCAGTAGTAAATATATGGACTCATATGGAACAGTTAATTCTGATGACTCTAAATCTATTATAAAAATTAAAGAAAATGATTACAGCCGAGGAAAGAAATCACCTTATTGAAAGATAATGATTATCTCTATAAAAATTATATTCTTAATGGAAATGCAATTGATATATATGCTTATTACAGAAGGTGCAATAATCCAAAACAAGATTGGGAGGCCTTGAAAAAATTATGATACGAAAAAGGCTGGAGCAAAGAAGTATGTTATTAGTCGCTATCCGAAGTATGAAATGGTTGATGAAAGGTCCATGGAGGCTCAATATCAAGAAATTCAAAATATTTCTCATGAGATCATCATTGAAGGTATGTTTTTACATGAACAATTTGAAGTTGCTTTTATTATTGACAAATTATCCCCTAGTTTGAAAGATTTTAAAATTTTGTTTCGCCGCAAAAAAACAAAAGAATTTGTAATTGAGATTATGATTATTTTTCTTAGAAATGAAGAAGAATCTTAGAGACAAGATCAAAGAGAAAATGTCTTGGTTGTTTCAAACAACAAAATTAAATTTTGTATGGCTCTAAAGCCATTTGGCAAACCACTAAATAATCAAAATTGTAGTGTTGTGAATCAGATTATGTACGAGAACCCTTCAAGGGCCCTAATTACTCCAATAGCAAGGAAAGTCACTTTAAATGCTGACAACAAAAAATATAATTTTTATTAAACTTAAAAAGGGTTGCCAATGTTTTGACCAATGACATACCTATTGTTCCTTCTGGATCAAACGAGTAAACTATCAGTAGTAAATATATGGACTCATATGGAACAGTTAATTCTGTTGACTCTAAATCTATTATAAAAATTAAAGAAAATGATTACAGCCGAGGAAAGAAATCACCTTATTGAAAGATAATGATTATCTCTATAAAAATTATATTCTTAATGGAATTGCAATTGATATATATGCTTATTACAGAAGGTGCAATAATCCAAAACAAGATTGGGAGGCCTTGAAAAAATTATGATACGAAAAAGGCTGGAGCAAAGAAGTATGTTGTTAGTCGCTATTCGAAGTATGAAATGGTTGATGAAAGGTCCATGGAGGCTCAATATCAAGAAATTCAAAATATTTCTCATGAGATCATCATTGAAGGTATGTTTTTACATGAACAATTTGAAGTTGCTTTTATTATTGACAAATTATCCCCTAGTTTGAAAGATTTTAAAATTTTGTTTCGCCGCAAAAAAACAAAAGAATTTGTAATTGAGATTATGATTATTTTTCTTAGAAATGAAGAAGAATCTTAGAGACAAGATCAAAGAGAAAATGTCTTGGTTGTTTCAAACAACAAAATTAAATTTTGTATGGCTCTAAAGCCATTTGGCAAACCACTAAATAATCAAAATTGTAGTGTTGTGAATCAGATTATGTACGAGAACCCTTCAAGGGCCCTAATTACTCCAATAGCAAGGAAAGTCACTTTAAATGCTGACAACAAAAAATATAATTTTTATTAAACTTAAAAAGGGTTGCCAATGTTTTGACCAATGACATACCTATTGTTCCTTCTGGATCAAACGAGTAAACTATCAGTAGTAAATATATGGACTCATATGGAACAGTTAATTCTGTTGACTCTAAATCTATTATAAAAATTAAAGAAAATGATTACAGCCGAGGAAAGAAATCACCTTATTGAAAGATAATGATTATCTCTATAAAAATTATATTCTTAATGGAATTGCAATTGATATATATGCTTATTACAGAAGGTGCAATAATCCAAAACAAGATTGGGAGGCCTTGAAAAAATTATGATACGAAAAAGGCTGGAGCAAAGAAGTATGTTGTTAGTCGCTATCCGAAGTATGAAATGGTTGATGAAAGGTCCATGGAGGCTCAATATCAAGAAATTCAAAATATTTCTCATGAGATCATCATTGAAGGTATGTTTTTACATGAACAATTTGAAGTTGCTTTTATTATTGACAAATTATCCCCTAGTTTGAAAGATTTTAAAATTTTGTTTCGCCGCAAAAAAACAAAAGAATTTGTAATTGAGATTATGATTATTTTTCTTAGAAATGAAGAAGAATCTTAGAGACAAGATCAAAGAGAAAATGTCTTGGTTGTTTCAAACAACAAAATTAAATTTTGTACGGCTCTAAAGCCATTTGGCAAACCACTAAATAATCAAAATTGTAGTGTTGTGAATCAGATTATGTACGAGAACCCTTCAAGGGCCCTAATTACTCCAATAGTTAGGAAAGTCACTTTAAATGCTGACAACAAAAAATATAATTTTTATTAAACCTAAAAAGGGTTGCCAATGTTTTGACCAATGACATACCTATTGTTCCTTCTGGATCAAACGAGTAAACTATCAGTAGTAAATATATGGACTCATATGGAACAGTTAATTCTGATGACTCTAAATCTATTATAAAAATTAAAGAAAATGATTACAGCCGAGGAAAGAAATCACCTTATTGAAAGATAATGATTATCTCTATAAAAATTATATTCTTAATGGAAATGCAATTGATATATATGCTTATTACAGAAGGTGCAATAATCCAAAACAAGATTGGGAGGCCTTGAAAAAATTATGATACGAAAAAGGCTGGAGCAAAGAAGTATGTTATTAGTCGCTATCCGAAGTATGAAATGGTTGATGAAAGGTCCATGGAGGCTCAATATCAAGAAATTCAAAATATTTCTCATGAGATCATCATTGAAGGTATGTTTTTACATGAACAATTTGAAGTTGCTTTTATTATTGACAAATTATCCCCTAGTTTGAAAGATTTTAAAATTTTGTTTCGCCGCAAAAAAACAAAAGAATTTGTAATTGAGATTATGATTATTTTTCTTAGAAATGAAGAAGAATCTTAGAGACAAGATCAAAGAGAAAATGTCTTGGTTGTTTCAAACAACAAAATTAAATTTTGTATGGCTCTAAAGCCATTTGGCAAACCACTAAATAATCAAAATTGTAGTGTTGTGAATCAGATTATGTACGAGAACCCTTCAAGGGCCCTAATTACTCCAATAGCAAGGAAAGTCACTTTAAATGCTGACAACAAAAAATATAATTTTTATTAAACTTAAAAAGGGTTGCCAATGTTTTGACCAATGACATACCTATTGTTCCTTCTGGATCAAACGAGTAAACTATCAGTAGTAAATATATGGACTCATATGGAACAGTTAATTCTGTTGACTCTAAATCTATTATAAAAATTAAAGAAAATGATTACAGCCGAGGAAAGAAATCACCTTATTGAAAGATAATGATTATCTCTATAAAAATTATATTCTTAATGGAATTGCAATTGATATATATGCTTATTACAGAAGGTGCAATAATCCAAAACAAGATTGGGAGGCCTTGAAAAAATTATGATACGAAAAAGGCTGGAGCAAAGAAGTATGTTGTTAGTCGCTATTCGAAGTATGAAATGGTTGATGAAAGGTCCATGGAGGCTCAATATCAAGAAATTCAAAATATTTCTCATGAGATCATCATTGAAGGTATGTTTTTACATGAACAATTTGAAGTTGCTTTTATTATTGACAAATTATCCCCTAGTTTGAAAGATTTTAAAATTTTGTTTCGCCGCAAAAAAACAAAAGAATTTGTAATTGAGATTATGATTATTTTTCTTAGAAATGAAGAAGAATCTTAGAGACAAGATCAAAGAGAAAATGTCTTGGTTGTTTCAAACAACAAAATTAAATTTTGTACGGCTCTAAAGCCATTTGGCAAACCACTAAATAATCAAAATTGTAGTGTTGTGAATCAGATTATGTACGAGAACCCTTCAAGGGCCCTAATTACTCCAATAGTTAGGAAAGTCACTTTAAATGCTGACAACAAAAAATATAATTTTTATTAAACCTAAAAAGGGTTGCCAATGTTTTGACCAATGACATACCTATTGTTCCTTCTGGATCAAACGAGTAAACTATCAGTAGTAAATATATGGACTCATATGGAACAGTTAATTCTGATGACTCTAAATCTATTATAAAAATTAAAGAAAATGATTACAGCCGAGGAAAGAAATCACCTTATTGAAAGATAATGATTATCTCTATAAAAATTATATTCTTAATGGAAATGCAATTGATATATATGCTTATTACAGAAGGTGCAATAATCCAAAACAAGATTGGGAGGCCTTGAAAAAATTATGATACGAAAAAGGCTGGAGCAAAGAAGTATGTTGTTAGTCGCTATTCGAAGTATGAAATGGTTGATGAAAGGTCCATGGAGGCTCAATATCAAGAAATTCAAAATATTTCTCATGAGATCATCATTGAAGGTATGTTTGTACATGAACAATTTGAAGTTGCTTTTATTATTGACAAATTATCCCCTAGTTTGAAAGATTTTAAAATTTTGTTTCGCCGCAAAAAAACAAAAGAATTTGTAATTGAGATTATGATTATTTTTCTTAGAAATGAAGAAGAATCTTAGAGACAAGATCAAAGAGAAAATGTCTTGGTTGTTTCAAACAACAAAATTAAATTTTGTACGGCTCTAAAGCCATTTGGCAAACCACTAAATAATCAAAATTGTAGTGTTGTGAATCAGATTATGTACGAGAACCCTTCAAGGGCCCTAATTACTCCAATAGTTAGGAAAGTCACTTTAAATGCTGACAACAAAAAATATAATTTTTATTAAACCTAAAAAGGGTTGCCAATGTTTTGACCAATGACATACCTATTGTTCCTTCTGGATCAAACGAGTAAACTATCAGTAGTAAATATATGGACTCATATGGAACAGTTAATTCTGATGACTCTAAATCTATTATAAAAATTAAAGAAAATGATTACAGCCGAGGAAAGAAATCACCTTATTGAAAGATAATGATTATCTCTATAAAAATTATATTCTTAATGGAATTGCAATTGATATATATGCTTATTACAGAAGGTGCAATAATCCAAAACAAGATTGGGAGGCCTTGAAAAAATTATGATACGAAAAAGGCTGGAGCAAAGAAGTATGTTGTTAGTCGCTATTCGAAGTATGAAATGGTTGATGAAAGGTCCATGGAGGCTCAATATCAAGAAATTCAAAATATTTCTCATGAGATCATCATTGAAGGTATGTTTTTACATGAACAATTTGAAGTTGCTTTTATTATTGACAAATTATCCCCTAGTTTGAAAGATTTTAAAATTTTGTTTCGCCGCAAAAAAACAAAAGAATTTGTAATTGAGATTATGATTATTTTTCTTAGAAATGAAGAAGAATCTTAGAGACAAGATCAAAGAGAAAATGTCTTGGTTGTTTCAAACAACAAAATTAAATTTTGTACGGCTCTAAAGCCATTTGGCAAACCACTAAATAATCAAAATTGTAGTGTTGTGAATCAGATTATGTACGAGAACCCTTCAAGGGCCCTAATTACTCCAATAGTTAGGAAAGTCACTTTAAATGCTGACAACAAAAAATATAATTTTTATTAAACCTAAAAAGGGTTGCCAATGTTTTGACCAATGACATACCTATTGTTCCTTCTGGATCAAACGAGTAAACTATCAGTAGTAAATATATGGACTCATATGGAACAGTTAATTCTGATGACTCTAAATCTATTATAAAAATTAAAGAAAATGATTACAGCCGAGGAAAGAAATCACCTTATTGAAAGATAATGATTATCTCTATAAAAATTATATTCTTAATGGAAATGCAATTGATATATATGCTTATTACAGAAGGTGCAATAATCCAAAACAAGATTGGGAGGCCTTGAAAAAATTATGATACGAAAAAGGCTGGAGCAAAGAAGTATGTTATTAGTCGCTATCCGAAGTATGAAATGGTTGATGAAAGGTCCATGGAGGCTCAATATCAAGAAATTCAAAATATTTCTCATGAGATCATCATTGAAGGTATGTTTTTACATGAACAATTTGAAGTTGCTTTTATTATTGACAAATTATCCCCTAGTTTGAAAGATTTTAAAATTTTGTTTCGCCGCAAAAAAACAAAAGAATTTGTAATTGAGATTATGATTATTTTTCTTCGAAATGAAGAAGAATCTTAGAGACAAGATCAAAGAGAAAATGTCTTGGTTGTTTCAAACAACAAAATTAAATTTTGTACGGCTCTAAAGCCATTTGGAAAACCACTAAATAATCAAAATTGTAGTGTTGTGAATCAGATTATGTACGAGAACCCTTCAAGGGCCCTAATTACTCCAATAGCAAGGAAAGTCACTTTAAATGCTGACAACAAAAAATATAATTTTTATTAAACTTAAAAAGGGTTGCCAATGTTTTGACCAATGACATACCTATTGTTCCTTCTGGATCAAACGAGTAAACTATCAGTAGTAAATATATGGACTCATATGGAACAGTTAATTCTGTTGACTCTAAATCTATTATAAAAATTAAAGACAATGATTACAGCCGAGGAAAGAAATCACCTTATTGAAAGATAATGATTATCTCTATAAAAATTATATTCTTAATGGAATTGCAATTGATATATATGCTTATTACAGAAGGTGTAATAATCCAAAACAAGATTGGGAGGCCTTGAAAAAATTATGATACGAAAAAGGCTGGAGCAAAGAAGTATGTTGTTAGTCGCTATCCGAAGTATGAAATGGTTGATGAAAGGTCCATGGAGGCTCAATATCAAGAAATTCAAAATATTTCTCATGAGATCATCATTGAAGGTATGTTTTTACATGAACAATTTGAAGTTGCTTTTATTATTGACAAATTATCCCCTAGTTTGAAAGATTTTAAAATTTTGTTTCGCCGCAAAAAAACAAAAGAATTTGTAATTGAGATTATGATTATTTTTCTTAGAAATGAAGAAGAATCTTAGAGACAAGATCAAAGAGAAAATGTCTTGGTTGTTTCAAACAACAAAATTAAATTTTGTACGGCTCTAAAGCCATTTGGCAAACCACTAAATAATCAAAATTGTAGTGTTGTGAATCAGATTATGTACGAGAACCCTTCAAGGGCCCTAATTACTCCAATAGTTAGGAAAGTCACTTTAAATGCTGACAACAAAAAATATAATTTTTATTAAACCTAAAAAGGGTTGCCAATGTTTTGACCAATGACATACCTATTGTTCCTTCTGGATCAAACGAGTAAACTATCAGTAGTAAATATATGGACTCATATGGAACAGTTAATTCTGATGACTCTAAATCTATTATAAAAATTAAAGAAAATGATTACAGCCGAGGAAAGAAATCACCTTATTGAAAGATAATGATTATCTCTATAAAAATTATATTCTTAATGGAAATGCAATTGATATATATGCTTATTACAGAAGGTGCAATAATCCAAAACAAGATTGGGAGGCCTTGAAAAAATTATGATACGAAAAAGGCTGGAGCAAAGAAGTATGTTATTAGTCGCTATCCGAAGTATGAAATGGTTGATGAAAGGTCCATGGAGGCTCAATATCAAGAAATTCAAAATATTTCTCATGAGATCATCATTGAAGGTATGTTTTTACATGAACAATTTGAAGTTGCTTTTATTATTGACAAATTATCCCCTAGTTTGAAAGATTTTAAAATTTTGTTTCGCCGCAAAAAAACAAAAGAATTTGTAATTGAGATTATGATTATTTTTCTTAGAAATGAAGAAGAATCTTAGAGACAAGATCAAAGAGAAAATGTCTTGGTTGTTTCAAACAACAAAATTAAATTTTGTATGGCTCTAAAGCCATTTGGCAAACCACTAAATAATCAAAATTGTAGTGTTGTGAATCAGATTATGTACGAGAACCCTTCAAGGGCCCTAATTACTCCAATAGCAAGGAAAGTCACTTTAAATGCTGACAACAAAAAATATAATTTTTATTAAACTTAAAAAGGGTTGCCTATGTTTTGACCAATGACATACCTATTGTTCCTTCTGGATCAAACGAGTAAACTATCACTAGTAAATATATGGACTCATATGGAACAGTTAATTCTGATGACTCTAAATCTATTATAAAAATTAAAGAAAATGATTACAGCCGAGGAAAGAAATCACCTTATTGAAAGATAATGATTATCTCTATAAAAATTATATTCTTAATGGAATTGCAATTGATATATATGCTTATTACAGAAGGTGCAATAATCCAAAACAAGATTGGGAGGCCTTGAAAAAATTATGATACGAAAAAGGCTGGAGCAAAGAAGTATGTTGTTAGTCGCTATCCGAAGTATGAAATGGTTGATGAAAGGTCCATGGAGGCTCAATATCAAGAAATTCAAAATATTTCTCATGAGATCATCATTGAAGGTATGTTTTTACATGAACAATTTGAAGTTGCTTTTATTATTGACAAATTATCCCCTAGTTTGAAAGATTTTAAAATTTTGTTTCGCCGCAAAAAAACAAAAGAATTTGTAATTGAGATTATGATTATTTTTCTTCGAAATGAAGAAGAATCTTAGAGACAAGATCAAAGAGAAAATGTCTTGGTTGTTTCAAACAACAAAATTAAATTTTGTACGGCTCTAAAGCCATTTGGCAAACCACTAAATAATCAAAATTGTAGTGTTGTGAATCAGATTATGTACGAGAACCCTTCAAGGGCCCTAATTACTCCAATAGCAAGGAAAGTCACTTTAAATGCTGACAACAAAAAATATAATTTTTATTAAACTTAAAAAGGGTTGCCAATGTTTTGACCAATGACATACCTATTGTTCCTTCTGGATCAAACGAGTAAACTATCAGTAGTAAATATATGGACTCATATGGAACAGTTAATTCTGTTGACTCTAAATCTATTATAAAAATTAAAGACAATGATTACAGCCGAGGAAAGAAATCACCTTATTGAAAGATAATGATTATCTCTATAAAAATTATATTCTTAATGGAATTGCAATTGATATATATGCTTATTACAGAAGGTGCAATAATCCAAAACAAGATTGGGAGGCCTTGAAAAAATTATGATACGAAAAAGGCTGGAGCAAAGAAGTATGTTGTTAGTCGCTATCCGAAGTATGAAATGGTTGATGAAAGGTCCATGGAGGCTCAATATCAAGAAATTCAAAATATTTCTCATGAGATCATCATTGAAGGTATGTTTTTACATGAACAATTTGAAGTTGCTTTTATTATTGACAAATTATCCCCTAGTTTGAAAGATTTTAAAATTTTGTTTCGCCGCAAAAAAACAAAAGAATTTGTAATTGAGATTATGATTATTTTTCTTCGAAATGAAGAAGAATCTTAGAGACAAGATCAAAGAGAAAATGTCTTGGTTGTTTCAAACAACAAAATTAAATTTTGTACGGCTCTAAAGCCATTTGGCAAACCACTAAATAATCAAAATTGTAGTGTTGTGAATCAGATTATGTACGAGAACCCTTCAAGGGCCCTAATTACTCCAATAGCAAGGAAAGTCACTTTAAATGCTGACAACAAAAAATATAATTTTTATTAAACTTAAAAAGGGTTGCCAATGTTTTGACCAATGACATACCTATTGTTCCTTCTGGATCAAACGAGTAAACTATCAGTAGTAAATATATGGACTCATATGGAACAGTTAATTCTGTTGACTCTAAATCTATTATAAAAATTAAAGACAATGATTACAGTCGAGGAAAGAAATCACCTTATTGAAAGATAATGATTATCTCTATAAAAATTATATTCTTAATGGAATTGCAATTGATATATATGCTTATTACAGAAGGTGCAATAATCCAAAACAAGATTGGGAGGCCTTGAAAAAATTATGATACGAAAAAGGCTGGAGCAAAGAAGTATGTTGTTAGTCGCTATCCGAAGTATGAAATGGTTGATGAAAGGTCCATGGAGGCTCAATATCAAGAAATTCAAAATATTTCTCATGAGATCATCATTGAAGGTATGTTTTTACATGAACAATTTGAAGTTGCTTTTATTATTGACAAATTATCCCCTAGTTTGAAAGATTTTAAAATTTTGTTTCGCCGCAAAAAAACAAAAGAATTTGTAATTGAGATTATGATTATTTTTCTTAGAAATGAAGAAGAATCTTAGAGACAAGATCAAAGAGAAAATGTCTTGGTTGTTTCAAACAACAAAATTAAATTTTGTACGGCTCTAAAGCCATTTGGCAAACCACTAAATAATCAAAATTGTAGTGTTGTGAATCAGATTATGTACGAGAACCCTTCAAGGGCCCTAATTACTCCAATAGTTAGGAAAGTCACTTTAAATGCTGACAACAAAAAATATAATTTTTATTAAACCTAAAAAGGGTTGCCAATGTTTTGACCAATGACATACCTATTGTTCCTTCTGGATCAAACGAGTAAACTATCAGTAGTAAATATATGGACTCATATGGAACAGTTAATTCTGATGACTCTAAATCTATTATAAAAATTAAAGAAAATGATTACAGCCGAGGAAAGAAATCACCTTATTGAAAGATAATGATTATCTCTATAAAAATTATATTCTTAATGGAAATGCAATTGATATATATGCTTATTACAGAAGGTGCAATAATCCAAAACAAGATTGGGAGGCCTTGAAAAAATTATGATACGAAAAAGGCTGGAGCAAAGAAGTATGTTATTAGTCGCTATCCGAAGTATGAAATGGTTGATGAAAGGTCCATGGAGGCTCAATATCAAGAAATTCAAAATATTTCTCATGAGATCATCATTGAAGGTATGTTTTTACATGAACAATTTGAAGTTGCTTTTATTATTGACAAATTATCCCCTAGTTTGAAAGATTTTAAAATTTTGTTTCGCCGCAAAAAAACAAAAGAATTTGTAATTGAGATTATGATTATTTTTCTTAGAAATGAAGAAGAATCTTAGAGACAAGATCAAAGAGAAAATGTCTTGGTTGTTTCAAACAACAAAATTAAATTTTGTATGGCTCTAAAGCCATTTGGCAAACCACTAAATAATCAAAATTGTAGTGTTGTGAATCAGATTATGTACGAGAACCCTTCAAGGGCCCTAATTACTCCAATAGCAAGGAAAGTCACTTTAAATGCTGACAACAAAAAATATAATTTTTATTAAACTTAAAAAGGGTTGCCTATGTTTTGACCAATGACATACCTATTGTTCCTTCTGGATCAAACGAGTAAACTATCAGTAGTAAATATATGGACTCATATGGAACAGTTAATTCTGATGACTCTAAATCTATTATAAAAATTAAAGAAAATGATTACAGCCGAGGAAAGAAATCACCTTATTGAAAGATAATGATTATCTCTATAAAAATTATATTCTTAATGGAATTGCAATTGATATATATGCTTATTACAGAAGGTGCAATAATCCAAAACAAGATTGGGAGGCCTTGAAAAAATTATGATACGAAAAAGGCTGGAGCAAAGAAGTATGTTGTTAGTCGCTATCCGAAGTATGAAATGGTTGATGAAAGGTCCATGGAGGCTCAATATCAAGAAATTCAAAATATTTCTCATGAGATCATCATTGAAGGTATGTTTTTACATGAACAATTTGAAGTTGCTTTTATTATTGACAAATTATCCCCTAGTTTGAAAGATTTTAAAATTTTGTTTCGCCGCAAAAAAACAAAAGAATTTGTAATTGAGATTATGATTATTTTTCTTCGAAATGAAGAAGAATCTTAGAGACAAGATCAAAGAGAAAATGTCTTGGTTGTTTCAAACAACAAAATTAAATTTTGTACGGCTCTAAAGCCATTTGGCAAACCACTAAATAATCAAAATTGTAGTGTTGTGAATCAGATTATGTACGAGAACCCTTCAAGGGCCCTAATTACTCCAATAGCAAGGAAAGTCACTTTAAATGCTGACAACAAAAAATATAATTTTTATTAAACCTAAAAAGGGTTGCCAATGTTTTGACCAATGACATACCTATTGTTCCTTCTGGATCAAACGAGTAAACTATCAGTAGTAAATATATGGACTCATATGGAACAGTTAATTCTGATGACTCTAAATCTATTATAAAAATTAAAGAAAATGATTACAGCCGAGGAAAGAAATCACCTTATTGAAAGATAATGATTATCTCTATAAAAATTATATTCTTAATGGAAATGCAATTGATATATATGCTTATTACAGAAGGTGCAATAATCCAAAACAAGATTGGGAGGCCTTGAAAAAATTATGATACGAAAAAGGCTGGAGCAAAGAAGTATGTTATTAGTCGCTATCCGAAGTATGAAATGGTTGATGAAAGGTCCATGGAGGCTCAATATCAAGAAATTCAAAATATTTCTCATGAGATCATCATTGAAGGTATGTTTTTACATGAACAATTTGAAGTTGCTTTTATTATTGACAAATTATCCCCTAGTTTGAAAGATTTTAAAATTTTGTTTCGCCGCAAAAAAACAAAAGAATTTGTAATTGAGATTATGATTATTTTTCTTAGAAATGAAGAAGAATCTTAGAGACAAGATCAAAGAGAAAATGTCTTGGTTGTTTCAAACAACAAAATTAAATTTTGTATGGCTCTAAAGCCATTTGGCAAACCACTAAATAATCAAAATTGTAGTGTTGTGAATCAGATTATGTACGAGAACCCTTCAAGGGCCCTAATTACTCCAATAGCAAGGAAAGTCACTTTAAATGCTCACAACAAAAAATATAATTTTTATTAAACTTAAAAAGGGTTGCCTATGTTTTGACCAATGACATACCTATTGTTCCTTCTGGATCAAACGAGTAAACTATCAGTAGTAAATATATGGACTCATATGGAACAGTTAATTCTGATGACTCTAAATCTATTATAAAAATTAAAGAAAATGATTACAGCCGAGGAAAGAAATCACCTTATTGAAAGATAATGATTATCTCTATAAAAATTATATTCTTAATGGAATTGCAATTGATATATATGCTTATTACAGAAGGTGCAATAATCCAAAACAAGATTGGGAGGCCTTGAAAAAATTATGATACGAAAAAGGCTGGAGCAAAGAAGTATGTTGTTAGTCGCTATCCGAAGTATGAAATGGTTGATGAAAGGTCCATGGAGGCTCAATATCAAGAAATTCAAAATATTTCTCATGAGATCATCATTGAAGGTATGTTTTTACATGAACAATTTGAAGTTGCTTTTATTATTGACAAATTATCCCCTAGTTTGAAAGATTTTAAAATTTTGTTTCGCCGCAAAAAAACAAAAGAATTTGTAATTGAGATTATGATTATTTTTCTTCGAAATGAAGAAGAATCTTAGAGACAAGATCAAAGAGAAAATGTCTTGGTTGTTTCAAACAACAAAATTAAATTTTGTACGGCTCTAAAGCCATTTGGCAAACCACTAAATAATCAAAATTGTAGTGTTGTGAATCAGATTATGTACGAGAACCCTTCAAGGGCCCTAATTACTCCAATAGCAAGGAAAGTCACTTTAAATGCTGACAACAAAAAATATAATTTTTATTAAACTTAAAAAGGGTTGCCAATGTTTTGACCAATGACATACCTATTGTTCCTTCTGGATCAAACGAGTAAACTATCAGTAGTAAATATATGGACTCATATGGAACAGTTAATTCTGTTGACTCTAAATCTATTATAAAAATTAAAGACAATGATTACAGCCGAGGAAAGAAATCACCTTATTTAAAGATAATGATTATCTCTATAAAAATTATATTCTTAATGGAATTGCAATTGATATATATGCTTATTACAGAAGGTGCAATAATCCAAAACAAGATTGGGAGGCCTTGAAAAAATTATGATACGAAAAAGGCTGGAGCAAAGAAGTATGTTGTTAGTCGCTATCCGAAGTATGAAATGGTTGATGAAAGGTCCATGGAGGCTCAATATCAAGAAATTCAAAATATTTCTCATGAGATCATCATTGAAGGTATGTTTTTACATGAACAATTTGAAGTTGCTTTTATTATTGACAAATTATCCCCTAGTTTGAAAGATTTTAAAATTTGGTTTCGCCGCAAAAAAACAAAAGAATTTGTAATTGAGATTATGATTATTTTTCTTAGAAATGAAGAAGAATCTTAGAGACAAGATCAAAGAGAAAATGTCTTGGTTGTTTCAAACAACAAAATTAAATTTTGTACGGCTCTAAAGCCATTTGGCAAACCACTAAATAATCAAAATTGTAGTGTTGTGAATCAGATTATGTACGAGAACCCTTCAAGGGCCCTAATTACTCCAATAGTTAGGAAAGTCACTTTAAATGCTGACAACAAAAAATATAATTTTTATTAAACCTAAAAAGGGTTGCCAATGTTTTGACCAATGACATACCTATTGTTCCTTCTGGATCAAACGAGTAAACTATCAGTAGTAAATATATGGACTCATATGGAACAGTTAATTCTGATGACTCTAAATCTATTATAAAAATTAAAGAAAATGATTACAGCCGAGGAAAGAAATCACCTTATTGAAAGATAATGATTATCTCTATAAAAATTATATTCTTAATGGAAATGCAATTGATATATATGCTTATTACAGAAGGTGCAATAATCCAAAACAAGATTGGGAGGCCTTGAAAAAATTATGATACGAAAAAGGGTGGAGCAAAGAAGTATGTTATTAGTCGCTATCCGAAGTATGAAATGGTTGATGAAAGGTCCATGGAGGCTCAATATCAAGAAATTCAAAATATTTCTCATGAGATCATCATTGAAGGTATGTTTTTACATGAACAATTTGAAGTTGCTTTTATTATTGACAAATTATCCCCTAGTTTGAAAGATTTTAAAATTTTGTTTCGCCGCAAAAAAACAAAAGAATTTGTAATTGAGATTATGATTATTTTTCTTAGAAATGAAGAAGAATCTTAGAGACAAGATCAAAGAGAAAATGTCTTGGTTGTTTCAAACAACAAAATTAAATTTGTACGGCTCTAAAGCCATTTAGCAAACCACTAAATAATCAAAATTGTAGTGTTGTGAATCAGATTATGTACGAGAACCCTTCAAGGGCCCTAATTACTCCAATAGTTAGGAAAGTCACTTTAAATGCTGACAACAAAAAATATAATTTTTATTAAACCTAAAAAGGGTTGCCAATGTTTTGACCAATGACATACCTATTGTTCCTTCTGGATCAAACGAGTAAACTATCAGTAGTAAATATATGGACTCATATGGAACAATTAATTCTGATGACTCTAAATCTATTATAAAAATTAAAGAAAATGATTACAGTCGAGGAAAGAAATCACCTTATTGAAAGATAATGATTATCTCTATAAAAATTATATTCTTAATGGAAATGCAATTGATATATATGCTTATTACAGAAGGTGCAATAATCCAAAACAAGATTGGGAGGCCTTGAAAAAATTATGATACGAAAAAGGCTGGAGCAAAGAAGTATGTTGTTAATCGCTATCCGAAGTATGAAATGGTTGATGAAAGGTCCATGGAGGCTCAATATCAAGAAATTCAAAATATTTCTCATGAGATCATCATTGAAGGTATGTTTTTACATGAACAATTTGAAGTTGCTTTTATTATTGACAAATTATCCCCTAGTTTGAAAGATTTTAAAATTTTGTTTCGCCGCAAAAAAACAAAAGAATTTGTAATTGAGATTATGATTATTTTTCTTCGAAATGAAGAAGAATCTTAGAGACAAGATCAAAGAGAAAATGTCTTGGTTGTTTCAAACAACAAAATTAAATTTTGTACGGCTCTAAAGCCATTTGGCAAACCACTAAATAATCAAAATTGTAGTGTTGTGAATCAGATTATGTACGAGAACCCTTCAAGGGCCCTAATTACTCCAATAGCAAGGAAAGTCACTTTAAATGCTGACAACAAAAAATATAATTTTTATTAAACTTAAAAAGGGTTGCCAATGTTTTGACCAATGACATACCTATTGTTCCTTCTGGATCAAACGAGTAAACTATCAGTAGTAAATATATGGACTCATATGGAACAGTTAATTCTGTTGACTCTAAATCTATTATAAAAATTAAAGAAAATGATTACAGCCGAGGAAAGAAATCACCTTATTGAAAGATAATGATTATCTCTATAAAAATTATATTCTTAATGGAATTGCAATTGATATATATGCTTATTACAGAAGGTGCAATAATCCAAAACAAGATTGGGAGGCCTTGAAAAAATTATGATACGAAAAAGGCTGGAGCAAAGAAGTATGTTGTTAGTCGCTATCCGAAGTATGAAATGGTTGATGAAAGGTCCATGGAGGCTCAATATCAAGAAATTCAAAATATTTTTCATGAGATCATCATTGAAGGTATGTTTTTACATGAACAATTTGAAGTTGCTTTTATTATTGACAAATTATCCCCTAGTTTGAAAGATTTTAAAATTTTGTTTCGCCGCAAAAAAACAAAAGAATTTGTAATTGAGATTATGATTATTTTTCTTAGAAATGAAGAAGAATCTTAGAGACAAGATCAAAGAGAAAATGTCTTGGTTGTTTCAAACAACAAAATTAAATTTGTACGGCTCTAAAGCCATTTAGCAAACCACTAAATAATCAAAATTGTAGTGTTGTGAATCAGATTATGTACGAGAACCCTTCAAGGGCCCTAATTACTCCAATAGTTAGGAAAGTCACTTTAAATGCTGACAACAAAAAATATAATTTTTATTAAACCTAAAAAGGGTTGCCAATGTTTTGACCAATGACATACCTATTGTTCCTTCTGGATCAAACGAGTAAACTATCAGTAGTAAATATATGGACTCATATGGAACAGTTAATTCTGATGACTCTAAATCTATTATAAAAATTAAAGAAAATGATTACAGTCGAGGAAAGAAATCACCTTATTGAAAGATAATGATTATCTCTATAAAAATTATATTCTTAATGGAAATGCAATTGATATATATGCTTATTACAGAAGGTGCAATAATCCAAAACAAGATTGGGAGGCCTTGAAAAAATTATGATACGAAAAAGGCTGGAGCAAAGAAGTATGTTGTTAGTCGCTATCCGAAGTATGAAATGGTTGATGAAAGGTCCATGGAGGCTCAATATCAAGAAATTCAAAATATTTCTCATGAGATCATCATTGAAGGTATGTTTTTACATGAACAATTTGAAGTTGCTTTTATTATTGACAAATTATCCCCTAGTTTGAAAGATTTTAAAATTTTGTTTCGCCGCAAAAAAACAAAAGAATTTGTAATTGAGATTATGATTATTTTTCTTCGAAATGAAGAAGAATCTTAGAGACAAGATCAAAGAGAAAATGTCTTGGTTGTTTCAAACAACAAAATTAAATTTTGTACGGCTCTAAAGCCATTTGGCAAACCACTAAATAATCAAAATTGTAGTGTTGTGAATCAGATTATGTACGAGAACCCTTCAAGGGCCCTAATTACTCCAATAGCAAGGAAAGTCACTTTAAATGCTGACAACAAAAAATATAATTTTTATTAAACTTAAAAAGGGTTGCCTATGTTTTGACCAATGACATACCTATTGTTCCTTCTGGATCAAACGAGTAAACTATCAGTAGTAAATATATGGACTCATATGGAACAGTTAATTCTGATGACTCTAAATCTATTATAAAAATTAAAGAAAATGATTACAGCCGAGGAAAGAAATCACCTTATTGAAAGATAATGATTATCTCTATAAAAATTATATTCTTAATGGAATTGCAATTGATATATATGCTTATTACAGAAGGTGCAATAATCCAAAACAAGATTGGGAGGCCTTGAAAAAATTATGATACGAAAAAGGCTGGAGCAAAGAAGTATGTTGTTAGTCGCTATCCGAAGTATGAAATGGTTGATGAAAGGTCCATGGAGGCTCAATATCAAGAAATTCAAAATATTTCTCATGAGATCATCATTGAAGGTATGTTTTTACATGAACAATTTGAAGTTGCTTTTATTATTGACAAATTATCCCCTAGTTTGAAAGATTTTAAAATTTTGTTTCGCCGCAAAAAAACAAAAGAATTTGTAATTGAGATTATGATTATTTTTCTTCGAAATGAAGAAGAATCTTAGAGACAAGATCAAAGAGAAAATGTCTTGGTTGTTTCAAACAACAAAATTAAATTTTGTACGGCTCTAAAGCCATTTGGCAAACCACTAAATAATCAAAATTGTAGTGTTGTGAATCAGATTATGTACGAGAACCCTTCAAGGGCCCTAATTACTCCAATAGCAAGGAAAGTCACTTTAAATGCTGACAACAAAAAATATAATTTTTATTAAACTTAAAAAGGGTTGCCAATGTTTTGACCAATGACATACCTATTGTTCCTTCTGGATCAAACGAGTAAACTATCAGTAGTAAATATATGGACTCATATGGAACAGTTAATTCTGTTGACTCTAAATCTATTATAAAAATTAAAGAAAATGATTACAGCCGAGGAAAGAAATCACCTTATTGAAAGATAATGATTATCTCTATAAAAATTATATTCTTAATGGAATTGCAATTGATATATATGCTTATTACAGAAGGTGCAATAATCCAAAACAAGATTGGGAGGCCTTGAAAAAATTATGATACGAAAAAGGCTGGAGCAAAGAAGTATGTTGTTAGTCGCTATCCGAAGTATGAAATGGTTGATGAAAGGTCCATGGAGGCTCAATATCAAGAAATTCAAAATATTTTTCATGAGATCATCATTGAAGGTATGTTTTTACATGAACAATTTGAAGTTGCTTTTATTATTGACAAATTATCCCCTAGTTTGAAAGATTTTAAAATTTTGTTTCGCCGCAAAAAAACAAAAGAATTTGTAATTGAGATTATGATTATTTTTCTTAGAAATGAAGAAGAATCTTAGAGACAAGATCAAAGAGAAAATGTCTTGGTTGTTTCAAACAACAAAATTAAATTTGTACGGCTCTAAAGCCATTTAGCAAACCACTAAATAATCAAAATTGTAGTGTTGTGAATCAGATTATGTACGAGAACCCTTCAAGGGCCCTAATTACTCCAATAGTTAGGAAAGTCACTTTAAATGCTGACAACAAAAAATATAATTTTTATTAAACCTAAAAAGGGTTGCCAATGTTTTGACCAATGACATACCTATTGTTCCTTCTGGATCAAACGAGTAAACTATCAGTAGTAAATATATGGACTCATATGGAACAGTTAATTCTGATGACTCTAAATCTATTATAAAAATTAAAGAAAATGATTACAGTCGAGGAAAGAAATCACCTTATTGAAAGATAATGATTATCTCTATAAAAATTATATTCTTAATGGAAATGCAATTGATATATATGCTTATTACAGAAGGTGCAATAATCCAAAACAAGATTGGGAGGCCTTGAAAAAATTATGATACGAAAAAGGCTGGAGCAAAGAAGTATGTTGTTAGTCGCTATCCGAAGTATGAAATGGTTGATGAAAGGTCCATGGAGGCTCAATATCAAGAAATTCAAAATATTTCTCATGAGATCATCATTGAAGGTATGTTTTTACATGAACAATTTGAAGTTGCTTTTATTATTGACAAATTATCCCCTAGTTTGAAAGATTTTAAAATTTTGTTTTGCCGCAAAAAAACAAAAGAATTTGTAATTGAGATTATGATTATTTTTCTTCGAAATGAAGAAGAATCTTAGAGACAAGATCAAAGAGAAAATGTCTTGGTTGTTTCAAACAACAAAATTAAATTTTGTACGGCTCTAAAGCCATTTGGCAAACCACTAAATAATCAAAATTGTAGTGTTGTGAATCAGATTATGTACGAGAACCCTTCAAGGGCCCTAATTACTCCAATAGCAAGGAAAGTCACTTTAAATGCTGACAACAAAAAATATAATTTTTATTAAACTTAAAAAGGGTTGCCAATGTTTTGACCAATGACATACCTATTGTTCCTTCTGGATCAAACGAGTAAACTATCAGTAGTAAATATATGGACTCATATGGAACAGTTAATTCTGTTGACTCTAAATCTATTATAAAAATTAAAGAAAATGATTACAGCCGAGGAAAGAAATCACCTTATTGAAAGATAATGATTATCTCTATAAAAATTATATTCTTAATGGAATTGCAATTGATATATATGCTTATTACAGAAGGTGCAATAATCCAAAACAAGATTGGGAGGCCTTGAAAAAATTATGATACGAAAAAGGCTGGAGCAAAGAAGTATGTTGTTAGTCGCTATCCGAAGTATGAAATGGTTGATGAAAGGTCCATGGAGGCTCAATATCAAGAAATTCAAAATATTTTTCATGAGATCATCATTGAAGGTATGTTTTTACATGAACAATTTGAAGTTGCTTTTATTATTGACAAATTATCCCCTAGTTTGAAAGATTTTAAAATTTTGTTTCGCCGCAAAAAAACCAAAGAATTTGTAATTGAGATTATGATTATTTTTCTTAGAAATGAAGAAGAATCTTAGAGACAAGATCAAAGAGAAAATGTCTTGGTTGTTTCAAACAACAAAATTAAATTTGTACGGCTCTAAAGCCATTTAGCAAACCACTAAATAATCAAAATTGTAGTGTTGTGAATCAGATTATGTACGAGAACCCTTCAAGGGCCCTAATTACTCCAATAGTTAGGAAAGTCACTTTAAATGCTGACAACAAAAAATATAATTTTTATTAAACCTAAAAAGGGTTGCCAATGTTTTGACCAATGACATACCTATTGTTCCTTCTGGATCAAACGAGTAAACTATCAGTAGTAAATATATGGACTCATATGGAACAGTTAATTCTGATGACTCTAAATCTATTATAAAAATTAAAGAAAATGATTACAGTCGAGGAAAGAAATCACCTTATTGAAAGATAATGATTATCTCTATAAAAATTATATTCTTAATGGAAATGCAATTGATATATATGCTTATTACAGAAGGTGCAATAATCCAAAACAAGATTGGGAGGCCTTGAAAAAATTATGATACGAAAAACGCTGGAGCAAAGAAGTATGTTGTTAGTCGCTATCCGAAGTATGAAATGGTTGATGAAAGGTCCATGGAGGCTCAATATCAAGAAATTCAAAATATTTCTCATGAGATCATCATTGAAGGTATGTTTTTACATGAACAATTTGAAGTTGCTTTTATTATTGACAAATTATCCCCTAGTTTGAAAGATTTTAAAATTTTGTTTCGCCGCAAAAAAACAAAAGAATTTGTAATTGAGATTATGATTATTTTTCTTAGAAATGAAGAAGAATCTTAGAGACAAGATCAAAGAGAAAATGTCTTGGTTGTTTCAAACAACAAAATTAAATTTGTACGGCTCTAAAGCCATTTAGCAAACCACTAAATAATCAAAATTGTAGTGTTGTGAATCAGATTATGTACGAGAACCCTTCAAGGGCCCTAATTACTCCAATAGTTAGGAAAGTCACTTTAAATGCTGACAACAAAAAATATAATTTTTATTAAACCTAAAAAGGGTTGCCAATGTTTTGACCAATGACATACCTATTGTTCCTTCTGGATCAAACGAGTAAACTATCAGTAGTAAATATATGGACTCATATGGAACAGTTAATTCTGATGACTCTAAATCTATTATAAAAATTAAAGAAAATGATTACAGTCGAGGAAAGAAATCACCTTATTGAAAGATAATGATTATCTCTATAAAAATTATATTCTTAATGGAAATGGAATTGATATATATGCTTATTACAGAAGGTGCAATAATCCAAAACAAGATTGGGAGGCCTTGAAAAAATTATGATACGAAAAAGGCTGGAGCAAAGAAGTATGTTATTAGTCGCTATCCGAAGTATGAAATGGTTGATGAAAGGTCCATGGAGGCTCAATATCAAGAAATTCAAAATATTTCTCATGAGATCATCATTGAAGGTATGTTTTTACATGAACAATTCTAAGTTGCTTTTATTATTGACAAATTATCCCCTAGTTTGAAAGATTTTAAAATTTTGTTTCGCCGCAAAAAAACAAAAGAATTTGTAATTGAGATTATGATTATTTTTCTTCGAAATGAAGAAGAATCTTAGAGACAAGATCAAAGAGAAAATGTCTTGGTTGTTTCAAACAACAAAATTAAATTTTGTATGGCTCTAAAGCCATTTGGCAAACCACTAAATAATCAAAATTGTAGTGTTGTGAATCAGATTATGTACGAGAACCCTTCAAGGGCCCTAATTACTCCAATAGCAAGGAAAGTCACTTTAAATGCTGACAACAAAAAATATAATTTTTATTAAACTTAAAAAGGGTTGCCAATGTTTTGACCAATGACATACCTATTGTTCCTTCTGGATCAAACGAGTAAACTATCAGTAGTAAATATATGGACTCATATGGAACAGTTAATTCTGTTGACTCTAAATCTATTATAAAAATTAAAGAAAATGATTACAGCCGAGGAAAGAAATCACCTTATTGAAAGATAATGATTATCTCTATAAAAATTATATTCTTAATGGAATTGCAATTGATATATATGCTTATTACAGAAGGTGCAATAATCCAAAACAAGATTGGGAGGCCTTGAAAAAATTATGATACGAAAAAGGCTGGAGCAAAGAAGTATGTTGTTAGTCGCTATCCGAAGTATGAAATGGTTGATGAAAGGTCCATGGAGGCTCAATATCAAGAAATTCAAAATATTTCTCATGAGATCATCATTGAAGGTATGTTTTTACATGAACAATTTGAAGTTGCTTTTATTATTGACAAATTATCCCCTAGTTTGAAAGATTTTAAAATTTTGTTTCGCCGCAAAAAAACAAAAGAATTTGTAATTGAGATTATGATTATTTTTCTTAGAAATGAAGAAGAATCTTAGAGACAAGATCAAAGAGAAAATGTCTTGGTTGTTTCAAACAACAAAATTAAATTTTGTATGGCTCTAAAGCCATTTAGCAAACCACTAAATAATCAAAATTGTAGTGTTGTGAATCAGATTATGTACGAGAACCCTTCAAGGGCCCTAATTACTCCAATAGCAAGGAAAGTCACTTTAAATGCTGACAACAAAAAATATAATTTTTATTAAACTTAAAAAGGGTTGCCAATGTTTTGACCAATGACATACCTATTGTTCCTTCTGGATCAAACGAGTAAACTATCAGTAGTAAATATATGGACTCATATGGAACAGTTAATTCTGATGACTCTAAATCTACTATAAAAATTAAAGAAAATGATTACAGCCGAGGAAAGAAATCACCTTATTGAAAGATAATGATTATCTCTATAAAAATTATATTCTTAATGGAAATGCAATTGATATATATGCTTATTACAGAAGCTGCAATAATCCAAAACAAGATTGGGAGGCCTTGAAAAAATTATGATACGAAAAAGGCTGGAGCAAAGAAGTATGTTATTAGTCGCTATCCGAAGTATGAAATGGTTGATGAAAGGTCCATGGAGGCTCAATATCAAGAAATTCAAAATATTTCTCATGAGATCATCATTGAAGGTATGTTTTTACATGAACAATTTGAAGTTGCTTTTATTATTGACAAATTATCCCCTAGTTTGAAAGATTTTAAAATTTTGTTTCGCCGCAAAAAAACAAAAGAATTTGTAATTGAGATTATGATTATTTTTCTTCGAAATGAAGAAGAATCTTAGAGTCAAGATCAAAGAGAAAATGTCTTGGTTGTTTCAAACAACAAAATTAAATTTTGTATGGCTCTAAAGCCATTTGGCAAACCACTAAATAATCAAAATTGTAGTGTTGTGAATCAGATTATGTACGAGAACCCTTCAAGGGCCCTAATTACTCCAATAGCAAGGAAAGTCACTTTAAATGCTGACAACAAAAAATATAATTTTTATTAAACTTAAAAAGGGTTGCCAATGTTTTGACCAATGACATACCTATTGTTCCTTCTAGATCAAACGAGTAAACTATCAGTAGTAAATATATGGACTCATATGGAACAGTTAATTCTGTTGACTCTAAATCTATTATAAAAATTAAAGAAAATGATTACAGCCGAGGAAAGAAATCACCTTATTGAAAGATAATGATTATCTCTATAAAAATTATATTCTTAATGGAATTGCAATTGATATATATGCTTATTACAGAAGGTGCAATAATCCAAAACAAGATTGGGAGGCCTTGAAAAAATTATGATACGAAAAAGGCTGGAGCAAAGAAGTATGTTGTTAGTCGCTATCCGAAGTATGAAATGGTTGATGAAAGGTCCATGGAGGCTCAATATCAAGAAATTCAAAATATTTCTCATGAGATCATCATTGAAGGTATGTTTTTACATGAACAATTTGAAGTTGCTTTTATTATTGACAAATTATCCCCTAGTTTGAAAGATTTTAAAATTTTGTTTCGCCGCAAAAAAACAAAAGAATTTGTAATTGAGATTATGATTATTTTTCTTAGAAATGAAGAAGAATCTTAGAGACAAGATCAAAGAGAAAATGTCTTGGTTGTTTCAAACAACAAAATTAAATTTTGTATGGCTCTAAAGCCATTTAGCAAACCACTAAATAATCAAAATTGTAGTGTTGTGAATCAGATTATGTACGAGAACCCTTCAAGGGCCCTAATTACTCCAATAGCAAGGAAAGTCACTTTAAATGCTGACAACAAAAAATATAATTTTTATTAAACTTAAAAAGGGTTGCCAATGTTTTGACCAATGACATACCTATTGTTCCTTCTGGATCAAAGGAGTAAACTATCAGTAGTAAATATATGGACTCATATGGAACAGTTAATTCTGATGACTCTAAATCTACTATAAAAATTAAAGAAAATGATTACAGCCGAGGAAAGAAATCACCTTATTGAAAGATAATGATTATCTCTATAAAAATTATATTCTTAATGGAAATGCAATTGATATATATGCTTATTACAGAAGCTGCAATAATCCAAAACAAGATTGGGAGGCCTTGAAAAAATTATGATACGAAAAAGGCTGGAGCAAAGAAGTATGTTATTAGTCGCTATCCGAAGTATGAAATGGTTGATGAAAGGTCCATGGAGGCTCAATATCAAGAAATTCAAAATATTTCTCATGAGATCATCATTGAAGGTATGTTTTTACATGAACAATTTGAAGTTGCTTTTATTATTGACAAATTATCCCCTAGTTTGAAAGATTTTAAAATTTTGTTTCGCCGCAAAAAAACAAAAGAATTTGTAATTGAGATTATGATTATTTTTCTTCGAAATGAAGAAGAATCTTAGAGTCAAGATCAAAGAGAAAATGTCTTGGTTGTTTCAAACAACAAAATTAAATTTTGTATGGCTCTAAAGCCATTTGGCAAACCACTAAATAATCAAAATTGTAGTGTTGTGAATCAGATTATGTACGAGAACCCTTCAAGGGCCCTAATTACTCCAATAGCAAGGAAAGTCACTTTAAACGCTGACAACAAAAAATATAATTTTTATTAAACTTAAAAAGGGTTGCCAATGTTTTGACCAATGACATACCTATTGTTCCTTCTAGATCAAACGAGTAAACTATCAGTAGTAAATATATGGACTCATATGGAACAGTTAATTCTGTTGACTCTAAATCTATTATAAAAATTAAAGAAAATGATTACAGCCGAGGAAAGAAATCACCTTATTGAAAGATAATGATTATCTCTATAAAAATTATATTCTTAATGGAATTGCAATTGATATATATGCTTATTACAGAAGGTGCAATAATCCAAAACAAGATTGGGAGGCCTTGAAAAAATTATGATACGAAAAAGGCTGGAGCAAAGAAGTATGTTGTTAGTCGCTATCCGAAGTATGAAATGGTTGATGAAAGGTCCATGGAGGCTCAATATCAAGAAATTCAAAATATTTCTCATGAGATCATCATTGAAGGTATGTTTTTACATGAACAATTTGAAGTTGCTTTTATTATTGACAAATTATCCCGTAGTTTGAAAGATTTTAAAATTTTGTTTCGCCGCAAAAAAACAAAAGAATTTGTAATTGAGATTATGATTATTTTTCTTAGAAATGAAGAAGAATCTTAGAGACAAGATCAAAGAGAAAATGTCTTGGTTGTTTCAAACAACAAAATTAAATTTTGTATGGCTCTAAAGCCATTTAGCAAACCACTAAATAATCAAAATTGTAGTGTTGTGAATCAGATTATGTACGAGAACCCTTCAAGGGCCCTAATTACTCCAATAGCAAGGAAAGTCACTTTAAATGCTGACAACAAAAAATATAATTTTTATTAAACTTAAAAAGGGTTGCCAATGTTTTGACCAATGACATACCTATTGTTCCTTCTAGATCAAACGAGTAAACTATCAGTAGTAAATATATGGACTCATATGGAACAGTTAATTCTGTTGACTCTAAATCTATTATAAAAATTAAAGAAAATGATTACAGCCGAGGAAAGAAATCACCTTATTGAAAGATAATGATTATCTCTATAAAAATTATATTCTTAATGGAATTGCAATTGATATATATGCTTATTACAGAAGGTGCAATAATCCAAAACAAGATTGGGAGGCCTTGAAAAAATTATGATACGAAAAAGGCTGGAGCAAAGAAGTATGTTGTTAGTCGCTATCCGAAGTATGAAATGGTTGATGAAAGGTCCATGGAGGCTCAATATCAAGAAATTCAAAATATTTCTCATGAGATCATCATTGAAGGTATGTTTTTACATGAACAATTTGAAGTTGCTTTTATTATTGACAAATTATCCCCTAGTTTGAAAGATTTTAAAATTTTGTTTCGCCGCAAAAAAACAAAAGAATTTGTAATTGAGATTATGATTATTTTTCTTAGAAATGAAGAAGAATCTTAGAGACAAGATCAAAGAGAAAATGTCTTGGTTGTTTCAAACAACAAAATTAAATTTTGTATGGCTCTAAAGCCATTTAGCAAACCACTAAATAATCAAAATTGTAGTGTTGTGAATCAGATTATGTACGAGAACCCTTCAAGGGCCCTAATTACTCCAATAGCAAGGAAAGTCACTTTAAATGCTGACAACAAAAAATATAATTTTTATTAAACTTAAAAAGGGTTGCCAATGTTTTGACCAATGACATACCTATTGTTCCTTCTGGATCAAACGAGTAAACTATCAGTAGTAAATATATGGACTCATATGGAACAGTTAATTCTGATGACTCTAAATCTACTATAAAAATTAAAGAAAATGATTACAGCCGAGGAAAGAAATCACCTTATTGAAAGATAATGATTATCTCTATAAAAATTATATTCTTAATGGAAATGCAATTGATATATATGCTTATTACAGAAGCTGCAATAATCCAAAACAAGATTGGGAGGCCTTGAAAAAATTATGATACGAAAAAGGCTGGAGCAAAGAAGTATGTTATTAGTCGCTATCCGAAGTATGAAATGGTTGATGAAAGGTCCATGGAGGCTCAATATCAAGAAATTCAAAATATTTCTCATGAGATCATCATTGAAGGTATGTTTTTACATGAACAATTTGAAGTTGCTTTTATTATTGACAAATTATCCCCTAGTTTGAAAGATTTTAAAATTTTGTTTCGCCGCAAAAAAACAAAAGAATTTGTAATTGAGATTATGATTATTTTTCTTCGAAATGAAGAAGAATCTTAGAGTCAAGATCAAAGAGAAAATGTCTTGGTTGTTTCAAACAACAAAATTAAATTTTGTATGGCTCTAAAGCCATTTGGCAAACCACTAAATAATCAAAATTGTAGTGTTGTGAATCAGATTATGTACGAGAACCCTTCAAGGGCCCTAATTACTCCAATAGCAAGGAAAGTCACTTTAAATGCTGACAACAAAAAATATAATTTTTATTAAACTTAAAAAGGGTTGCCAATGTTTTGACCAATGACATACCTATTGTTCCTTCTAGATCAAACGAGTAAACTATCAGTAGTAAATATATGGACTCATATGGAACAGTTAATTCTGTTGACTCTAAATCTATTATAAAAATTAAAGAAAATGATTACAGCCGAGGAAAGAAATCACCTTATTGAAAGATAATGATTATCTCTATAAAAATTATATTCTTAATGGAATTGCAATTGATATATATGCTTATTACAGAAGGTGCAATAATCCAAAACAAGATTGGGAGGCCTTGAAAAAATTATGATACGAAAAAGGCTGGAGCAAAGAAGTATGTTGTTAGTCGCTATCCGAAGTATGAAATGGTTGATGAAAGGTCCATGGAGGCTCAATATCAAGAAATTCAAAATATTTCTCATGAGATCATCATTGAAGGTATGTTTTTACATGAACAATTTGAAGTTGCTTTTATTATTGACAAATTATCCCGTAGTTTGAAAGATTTTAAAATTTTGTTTCGCCGCAAAAAAACAAAAGAATTTGTAATTGAGATTATGATTATTTTTCTTAGAAATGAAGAAGAATCTTAGAGACAAGATCAAAGAGAAAATGTCTTGGTTGTTTCAAACAACAAAATTAAATTTTGTATGGCTCTAAAGCCATTTAGCAAACCACTAAATAATCAAAATTGTAGTGTTGTGAATCAGATTATGTACGAGAACCCTTCAAGGGCCCTAATTACTCCAATAGCAAGGAAAGTCACTTTAAATGCTGACAACAAAAAATATAATTTTTATTAAACTTAAAAAGGGTTGCCAATGTTTTGACCAATGACATACCTATTGTTCCTTCTGGATCAAACGAGTAAACTATCAGTAGTAAATATATGGACTCATATGGAACAGTTAATTCTGATGACTCTAAATCTACTATAAAAATTAAAGAAAATGATTACAGCCGAGGAAAGAAATCACCTTATTGAAAGATAATGATTATCTCTATAAAAATTATATTCTTAATGGAAATGCAATTGATATATATGCTTATTACAGAAGCTGCAATAATCCAAAACAAGATTGGGAGGCCTTGAAAAAATTATGATACGAAAAAGGCTGGAGCAAAGAAGTATGTTATTAGTCGCTATCCGAAGTATGAAATGGTTGATGAAAGGTCCATGGAGGCTCAATATCAAGAAATTCAAAATATTTCTCATGAGATCATCATTGAAGGTATGTTTTTACATGAACAATTTGAAGTTGCTTTTATTATTGACAAATTATCCCCTAGTTTGAAAGATTTTAAAATTTTGTTTCGCCGCAAAAAAACAAAAGAATTTGTAATTGAGATTATGATTATTTTTCTTCGAAATGAAGAAGAATCTTAGAGTCAAGATCAAAGAGAAAATGTCTTGGTTGTTTCAAACAACAAAATTAAATTTTGTATGGCTCTAAAGCCATTTGGCAAACCACTAAATAATCAAAATTGTAGTGTTGTGAATCAGATTATGTACGAGAACCCTTCAAGGGCCCTAATTACTCCAATAGCAAGGAAAGTCACTTTAAATGCTGACAACAAAAAATATAATTTTTATTAAACTTAAAAAGGGTTGCCAATGTTTTGACCAATGACATACCTATTGTTCCTTCTGGATCAAACGAGTAAACTATCAGTAGTAAATATATGGACTCATATGGAACAGTTAATTCTGTTGACTCTAAATCTATTATAAAAATTAAAGAAAATGATTACAGCCGAGGAAAGAAATCACCTTATTGAAAGATAATGATTATCTCTATAAAAATTATATTCTTAATGGAATTGCAATTGATATATATGCTTATTACAGAAGGTGCAATAATCCAAAACAAGATTGGGAGGCCTTGAAAAAATTATGATACGAAAAAGGCTGGAGCAAAGAAGTATGTTGTTAGTCGCTATCCGAAGTATGAAATGGTTGATGAAAGGTCCATGGAGGCTCAATATCAAGAAATTCAAAATATTTCTCATGAGATCATCATTGAAGGTATGTTTTTACATGAACAATTTGAAGTTGCTTTTATTATTGACAAATTATCCCCTAGTTTGAAAGATTTTAAAATTTTGTTTCGCCGCAAAAAAACAAAAGAATTTGTAATTGAGATTATGATTATTTTTCTTCGAAATGAAGAAGAATCTTAGAGTCAAGATCAAAGAGAAAATGTCTAGGTTGTTTCAAACAACAAAATTAAATTTTGTACGGCTCTAAAGCCATTTGGCAAACCACTAAATAATCAAAATTGTAGTGTTGTGAATCAGATTATGTACGAGAACCCTTCAAGGGCCCTAATTACTCCAATAGCAAGGAAAGTCACTTTAAATGCTGACAACAAAAAATATAATTTTTATTAAACTTAAAAAGGGTTGCCAATGTTTTGACCAATGACATACCTATTGTTCCTTCTGGATCAAACGAGTAAACTATCAGTAGTAAATATATGGACTCATATGGAACAGTTAATTCTGATGACTCTAAATCTACTATAAAAATTAAAGAAAATGATTACAGCCGAGGAAAGAAATCACCTTATTGAAAGATAATGATTATCTCTATAAAAATTATATTCTTAATGGAAATGCAATTGATATATATGCTTATTACAGAAGCTGCAATAATCCAAAACAAGATTGGGAGGCCTTGAAAAAATTATGATACGAAAAAGGCTGGAGCAAAGAAGTATGTTATTAGTCGCTATCCGAAGTATGAAATGGTTGATGAAAGGTCCATGGAGGCTCAATATCAAGAAATTCAAAATATTTCTCATGAGATCATCATTGAAGGTATGTTTTTACATGAACAATTTGAAGTTGCTTTTATTATTGACAAATTATCCCCTAGTTTGAAAGATTTTAAAATTTTGTTTCGCCGCAAAAAAACAAAAGAATTTGTAATTGAGATTATGATTATTTTTCTTCGAAATGAAGAAGAATCTTAGAGTCAAGATCAAAGAGAAAATGTCTTGGTTGTTTCAAACAACAAAATTAAATTTTGTATGGCTCTAAAGCCATTTGGCAAACCACTAAATAATCAAAATTGTAGTGTTGTGAATCAGATTATGTACGAGAACCCTTCAAGGGCCCTAATTACTCCAATAGCAAGGAAAGTCACTTTAAATGCTGACAACAAAAAATATAATTTTTATTAAACTTAAAAAGGGTTGCCAATGTTTTGACCAATGACATACCTATTGTTCCTTCTAGATCAAACGAGTAAACTATCAGTAGTAAATATATGGACTCATATGGAACAGTTAATTCTGTTGACTCTAAATCTATTATAAAAATTAAAGAAAATGATTACAGCCGAGGAAAGAAATCACCTTATTGAAAGATAATGATTATCTCTATAAAAATTATATTCTTAATGGAATTGCAATTGATATATATGCTTATTACAGAAGGTGCAATAATCCAAAACAAGATTGGGAGGCCTTGAAAAAATTATGATACGAAAAAGGCTGGAGCAAAGAAGTATGTTGTTAGTCGCTATCCGAAGTATGAAATGGTTGATGAAAGGTCCATGGAGGCTCAATATCAAGAAATTCAAAATATTTCTCATGAGATCATCATTGAAGGTATGTTTTTACATGAACAATTTGAAGTTGCTTTTATTATTGACAAATTATCCCGTAGTTTGAAAGATTTTAAAATTTTGTTTCGCCGCAAAAAAACAAAAGAATTTGTAATTGAGATTATGATTATTTTTCTTAGAAATGAAGAAGAATCTTAGAGACAAGATCAAAGAGAAAATGTCTTGGTTGTTTCAAACAACAAAATTAAATTTTGTATGGCTCTAAAGCCATTTAGCAAACCACTAAATAATCAAAATTGTAGTGTTGTGAATCAGATTATGTACGAGAACCCTTCAAGGGCCCTAATTACTCCAATAGCAAGGAAAGTCACTTTAAATGCTGACAACAAAAAATATAATTTTTATTAAACTTAAAAAGGGTTGCCAATGTTTTGACCAATGACATACCTATTGTTCCTTCTGGATCAAACGAGTAAACTATCAGTAGTAAATATATGGACTCATATGGAACAGTTAATTCTGATGACTCTAAATCTACTATAAAAATTAAAGAAAATGATTACAGCCGAGGAAAGAAATCACCTTATTGAAAGATAATGATTATCTCTATAAAAATTATATTCTTAATGGAAATGCAATTGATATATATGCTTATTACAGAAGCTGCAATAATCCAAAACAAGATTGGGAGGCCTTGAAAAAATTATGATACGAAAAAGGCTGGAGCAAAGAAGTATGTTATTAGTCGCTATCCGAAGTATGAAATGGTTGATGAAAGGTCCATGGAGGCTCAATATCAAGAAATTCAAAATATTTCTCATGAGATCATCATTGAAGGTATGTTTTTACATGAACAATTTGAAGTTGCTTTTATTATTGACAAATTATCCCCTAGTTTGAAAGATTTTAAAATTTTGTTTCGCCGCAAAAAAACAAAAGAATTTGTAATTGAGATTATGATTATTTTTCTTCGAAATGAAGAAGAATCTTAGAGTCAAGATCAAAGAGAAAATGTCTTGGTTGTTTCAAACAACAAAATTAAATTTTGTATGGCTCTAAAGCCATTTGGCAAACCACTAAATAATCAAAATTGTAGTGTTGTGAATCAGATTATGTACGAGAACCCTTCAAGGGCCCTAATTACTCCAATAGCAAGGAAAGTCACTTTAAATGCTGACAACAAAAAATATAATTTTTATTAAACTTAAAAAGGGTTGCCAATGTTTTGACCAATGACATACCTATTGTTCCTTCTAGATCAAACGAGTAAACTATCAGTAGTAAATATATGGACTCATATGGAACAGTTAATTCTGTTGACTCTAAATCTATTATAAAAATTAAAGAAAATGATTACAGCCGAGGAAAGAAATCACCTTATTGAAAGATAATGATTATCTCTATAAAAATTATATTCTTAATGGAATTGCAATTGATATATATGCTTATTACAGAAGGTGCAATAATCCAAAACAAGATTGGGAGGCCTTGAAAAAATTATGATACGAAAAAGGCTGGAGCAAAGAAGTATGTTGTTAGTCGCTATCCGAAGTATGAAATGGTTGATGAAAGGTCCATGGAGGCTCAATATCAAGAAATTCAAAATATTTCTCATGAGATCATCATTGAAGGTATGTTTTTACATGAACAATTTGAAGTTGCTTTTATTATTGACAAATTATCCCCTAGTTTGAAAGATTTTAAAATTTTGTTTCGCCGCAAAAAAACAAAAGAATTTGTAATTGAGATTATGATTATTTTTCTTCGAAATGAAGAAGAATCTTAGAGTCAAGATCAAAGAGAAAATGTCTAGGTTGTTTCAAACAACAAAATTAAATTTTGTACGGCTCTAAAGCCATTTGGCAAACCACTAAATAATCAAAATTGTAGTGTTGTGAATCAGATTATGTACGAGAACCCTTCAAGGGCCCTAATTACTCCAATAGCAAGGAAAGTCACTTTAAATGCTGACAACAAAAAATATAATTTTTATTAAACTTAAAAAGGGTTGCCAATGTTTTGACCAATGACATACCTATTGTTCCTTCTGGATCAAACGAGTAAACTATCAGTAGTAAATATATGGACTCATATGGAACAGTTAATTCTGTTGACTCTAAATCTATTATAAAAATTAAAGAAAATGATTACAGCCGAGGAAAGAAATCACCTTATTGAAAGATAATGATTATCTCTATAAAAATTATATTCTTAATGGAAATGCAATTGATATATATGCTTATTACAGAAGGTGCAATAATCCAAAACAAGATTGGGAGGCCTTGAAAAAATTATGATACGAAAAAGGCTGGAGCAAAGAAGTATGTTGTTAGTCGCTATCCGAAGTATGAAATGGTTGATGAAAGGTCCATGGAGGCTCAATATCAAGAAATTCAAAATATTTCTCATGAGATCATCATTGAAGGTATGTTTTTACATGAACAATTTGAAGTTGCTTTTATTATTGACAAATTATCCCGTAGTTTGAAAGATTTTAAAATTTTGTTTCGCCGCAAAAAAACAAAAGAATTTGTAATTGAGATTATGATTATTTTTCTTAGAAATGAAGAAGAATCTTAGAGACAAGATCAAAGAGAAAATGTCTTGGTTGTTTCAAACAACAAAATTAAATTTTGTATGGCTCTAAAGCCATTTAGCAAACCACTAAATAATCAAAATTGTAGTGTTGTGAATCAGATTATGTACGAGAACCCTTCAAGGGCCCTAATTACTCCAATAGCAAGGAAAGTCACTTTAAATGCTGACAACAAAAAATATAATTTTTATTAAACTTAAAAAGGGTTGCCAATGTTTTGACCAATGACATACCTATTGTTCCTTCTGGATCAAACGAGTAAACTATCAGTAGTAAATATATGGACTCATATGGAACAGTTAATTCTGATGACTCTAAATCTACTATAAAAATTAAAGAAAATGATTACAGCCGAGGAAAGAAATCACCTTATTGAAAGATAATGATTATCTCTATAAAAATTATATTCTTAATGGAAATGCAATTGATATATATGCTTATTACAGAAGCTGCAATAATCCAAAACAAGATTGGGAGGCCTTGAAAAAATTATGATACGAAAAAGGCTGGAGCAAAGAAGTATGTTATTAGTCGCTATCCGAAGTATGAAATGGTTGATGAAAGGTCCATGGAGGCTCAATATCAAGAAATTCAAAATATTTCTCATGAGATCATCATTGAAGGTATGTTTTTACATGAACAATTTGAAGTTGCTTTTATTATTGACAAATTATCCCCTAGTTTGAAAGATTTTAAAATTTTGTTTCGCCGCAAAAAAACAAAAGAATTTGTAATTGAGATTATGATTATTTTTCTTCGAAATGAAGAAGAATCTTAGAGTCAAGATCAAAGAGAAAATGTCTTGGTTGTTTCAAACAACAAAATTAAATTTTGTATGGCTCTAAAGCCATTTGGCAAACCACTAAATAATCAAAATTGTAGTGTTGTGAATCAGATTATGTACGAGAACCCTTCAAGGGCCCTAATTACTTCAATAGCAAGGAAAGTCACTTTAAATGCTGACAACAAAAAATATAATTTTTATTAAACTTAAAAAGGGTTGCCAATGTTTTGACCAATGACATACCTATTGTTCCTTCTAGATCAAACGAGTAAACTATCAGTAGTAAATATATGGACTCATATGGAACAGTTAATTCTGTTGACTCTAAATCTATTATAAAAATTAAAGAAAATGATTACAGCCGAGGAAAGAAATCACCTTATTGAAAGATAATGATTATCTCTATAAAAATTATATTCTTAATGGAATTGCAATTGATATATATGCTTATTACAGAAGGTGCAATAATCCAAAACAAGATTGGGAGGCCTTGAAAAAATTATGATACGAAAAAGGCTGGAGCAAAGAAGTATGTTGTTAGTCGCTATCCGAAGTATGAAATGGTTGATGAAAGGTCCATGGAGGCTCAATATCAAGAAATTCAAAATATTTCTCATGAGATCATCATTGAAGGTATGTTTTTACATGAACAATTTGAAGTTGCTTTTATTATTGACAAATTATCCCCTAGTTTGAAAGATTTTAAAATTTTGTTTCGCCGCAAAAAAACAAAAGAATTTGTAATTGAGATTATGATTATTTTTCTTCGAAATGAAGAAGAATCTTAGAGTCAAGATCAAAGAGAAAATGTCTAGGTTGTTTCAAACAACAAAATTAAATTTTGTACGGCTCTAAAGCCATTTGGCAAACCACTAAATAATCAAAATTGTAGTGTTGTGAATCAGATTATGTACGAGAACCCTTCAAGGGCCCTAATTACTCCAATAGCAAGGAAAGTCACTTTAAATGCTGACAACAAAAAATATAATTTTTATTAAACTTAAAAATGGTTGCCAATGTTTTGACCAATGACATACCTATTGTTCCTTCTGGATCAAACGAGTAAACTATCAGTAGTAAATATATGGACTCATATGGAACAGTTAATTCTGTTGACTCTAAATCTATTATAAAAATTAAAGAAAATGATTACAGCCGAGGAAAGAAATCACCTTATTGAAAGATAATGATTATCTCTATAAAAATTATATTCTTAATGGAAATGCAATTGATATATATGCTTATTACAGAAGGTGCAATAATCCAAAACAAGATTGGGAGGCCTTGAAAAAATTATGATACGAAAAAGGCTGGAGCAAAGAAGTATGTTGTTAGTCGCTATCCGAAGTATGAAATGGTTGATGAAAGGTCCATGGAGGCTCAATATCAACAAATTCAAAATATTTCTCATGAGATCATCATTGAAGGTATGTTTTTACATGAACAATTTGAAGTTGCTTTTATTATTGACAAATTATCCCCTAGTTTGAAAGATTTTAAAATTTTGTTTCGCCGCAAAAAAACAAAAGAATTTGTAATTGAGATTATGATTATTTTTCTTAGAAATGAAGAAGAATCTTAGAGTCAAGATCAAAGAGAAAATGTCTAGGTTGTTTCAAACAACAAAATTAAATTTTGTACGGCTCTAAAGCCATTTGGCAAACCACTAAATAATCAAAATTGTAGTGTTGTGAATCAGATTATGTACGAGAACCCTTCAAGGGCCCTAATTACTCCAATAGCAAGGAAAGTCACTTTAAATGCTGACAACAAAAAATATAATTTTTATTAAACTTAAAAAGGGTTGCCAATGTTTTGACCAATGACATACCTATTGTTCCTTCTGGATCAAACGAGTAAACTATCAGTAGTAAATATATGGACTCATATGGAACAGTTAATTCTGTTGACTCTAAATCTATTATAAAAATTAAAGAAAATGATTACAGCCGAGGAAAGAAATCACCTTATTGAAAGATAATGATTATCTCTATAAAAATTATATTCTTAATGGAAATGCAATTGATATATATGCTTATTACAGAAGGTGCAATAATCCAAAACAAGATTGGGAGGCCTTGAAAAAATTATGATACGAAAAAGGCTGGAGCAAAGAAGTATGTTGTTAGTCGCTATCCGAAGTATGAAATGGTTGATGAAAGGTCCATGGAGGCTCAATATCAAGAAATTCAAAATATTTCTCATGAGATCATCATTGAAGGTATGTTTTTACATGAACAATTTGAAGTTGCTTTTATTATTGACAAATTATCCCCTAGTTTGAAAGATTTTAAAATTTTGTTTCGCCGCAAAAAAACAAAAGAATTTGTAATTGAGATTATGATTATTTTTCTTAGAAATGAAGAAGAATCTTAGAGACAAGATCAAAGAGAAAATGTCTTGGTTGTTTCAAACAACAAAATTAAATTTTGTATGGCTCTAAAGCCATTTAGCAAACCACTAAATAATCAAAATTGTAGTGTTGTGAATCAGATTATGTACGAGAACCCTTCAAGGGCCCTAATTACTCCAATAGCAAGGAAAGTCACTTTAAATGCTGACAACAAAAAATATAATTTTTATTAAACTTAAAAAGGGTTGCCAATGTTTTGACCAATGACATACCTATTGTTCCTTCTGGATCAAACGAGTAAACTATCAGTAGTAAATATATGGACTCATATGGAACAGTTAATTCTGATGACTCTAAATCTACTATAAAAATTAAAGAAAATGATTACAGCCGAGGAAAGAAATCACCTTATTGAAAGATAATGATTATCTCTATAAAAATTATATTCTTAATGGAAATGCAATTGATATATATGCTTATTACAGAAGCTGCAATAATCCAAAACAAGATTGGGAGGCCTTGAAAAAATTATGATACGAAAAAGGCTGGAGCAAAGAAGTATGTTGTTAGTCGCTATCCGAAGTATGAAATGGTTGATGAAAGGTCCATGGAGGCTCAATATCAAGAAATTCAAAATATTTCTCATGAGATCATCATTGAAGGTATGTTTTTACATGAACAATTTGAAGTTGCTTTTATTATTGACAAATTATCCCCTAGTTTGAAAGATTTTAAAATTTTGTTTCGCCGCAAAAAAACAAAAGAATTTGTAATTGAGATTATGATTATTTTTCTTCGAAATGAAGAAGAATCTTAGAGACAAGATCAAAGAGAAAATGTCTTGGTTGTTTCAAACAACAAAATTAAATTTTGTACGGCTCTAAAGCCATTTGGCAAACCACTAAATAATCAAAATTGTAGTGTTGTGAATCAGATTATGTACGAGAACCCTTCAAGGGCCCTAATTACTCCAATAGCAAGGAAAGTCACTTTAAATGCTGACAACAAAAAATATAATTTTTATTAAACTTAAAAAGGGTTGCCAATGTTTTGACCAATGACATACCTATTGTTCCTTCTGGATCAAACGAGTAAACTATCAGTAGTAAATATATGGACTCATATGGAACAGTTAATTCTGTTGACTCTAAATCTATTATAAAAATTAAAGAAAATGATTACAGCCGAGGAAAGAAATCACCTTATTGAAAGATAATGATTATCTCTATAAAAATTATATTCTTAATGGAAATGCAATTGATATATATGCTTATTACAGAAGGTGCAATAATCCAAAACAAGATTGGGAGGCCTTGAAAAAATTATGATACGAAAAAGGCTGGAGCAAAGAAGTATGTTGTTAGTCGCTATCCGAAGTATGAAATGGTTGATGAAAGGTCCATGGAGGCTCAATATCAACAAATTCAAAATATTTCTCATGAGATCATCATTGAAGGTATGTTTTTACATGAACAATTTGAAGTTGCTTTTATTATTGACAAATTATCCCCTAGTTTGAAAGATTTTAAAATTTTGTTTCGCCGCAAAAAAACAAAAGAATTTGTAATTGAGATTATGATTATTTTTCTTAGAAATGAAGAAGAATCTTAGAGTCAAGATCAAAGAGAAAATGTCTAGGTTGTTTCAAACAACAAAATTAAATTTTGTACGGCTCTAAAGCCATTTGGCAAACCACTAAATAATCAAAATTGTAGTGTTGTGAATCAGATTATGTACGAGAACCCTTCAAGGGCCCTAATTACTCCAATAGCAAGGAAAGTCACTTTAAATGCTGACAACAAAAAATATAATTTTTATTAAACTTAAAAAGGGTTGCCAATGTTTTGACCAATGACATACCTATTGTTCCTTCTGGATCAAACGAGTAAACTATCAGTAGTAAATATATGGACTCATATGGAACAGTTAATTCTGTTGACTCTAAATCTATTATAAAAATTAAAGAAAATGATTACAGCCGAGGAAAGAAATCACCTTATTGAAAGATAATGATTATCTCTATAAAAATTATATTCTTAATGGAAATGCAATTGATATATATGCTTATTACAGAAGGTGCAATAATCCAAAACAAGATTGGGAGGCCTTGAAAAAATTATGATACGAAAAAGGCTGGAGCAAAGAAGTATGTTGTTAGTCGCTATCCGAAGTATGAAATGGTTGATGAAAGGTCCATGGAGGCTCAATATCAAGAAATTCAAAATATTTCTCATGAGATCATCATTGAAGGTATGTTTTTACATGAACAATTTGAAGTTGCTTTTATTATTGACAAATTATCCCCTAGTTTGAAAGATTTTAAAATTTTGTTTCGCCGCAAAAAAACAAAAGAATTTGTAATTGAGATTATGATTATTTTTCTTAGAAATGAAGAAGAATCTTAGAGACAAGATCAAAGAGAAAATGTCTTGGTTGTTTCAAACAACAAAATTAAATTTTGTATGGCTCTAAAGCCATTTAGCAAACCACTAAATAATCAAAATTGTAGTGTTGTGAATCAGATTATGTACGAGAACCCTTCAAGGGCCCTAATTACTCCAATAGCAAGGAAAGTCACTTTAAATGCTGACAACAAAAAATATAATTTTTATTAAACTTAAAAAGGGTTGCCAATGTTTTGACCAATGACATACCTATTGTTCCTTCTGGATCAAACGAGTAAACTATCAGTAGTAAATATATGGACTCATATGGAACAGTTAATTCTGATGACTCTAAATCTACTATAAAAATTAAAGAAAATGATTACAGCCGAGGAAAGAAATCACCTTATTGAAAGATAATGATTATCTCTATAAAAATTATATTCTTAATGGAAATGCAATTGATATATATGCTTATTACAGAAGCTGCAATAATCCAAAACAAGATTGGGAGGCCTTGAAAAAATTATGATACGAAAAAGGCTGGAGCAAAGAAGTATGTTGTTAGTCGCTATCCGAAGTATGAAATGGTTGATGAAAGGTCCATGGAGGCTCAATATCAAGAAATTCAAAATATTTCTCATGAGATCATCATTGAAGGTATGTTTTTACATGAACAATTTGAAGTTGCTTTTATTATTGACAAATTATCCCCTAGTTTGAAAGATTTTAAAATTTTGTTTCGCCGCAAAAAAACAAAAGAATTTGTAATTGAGATTATGATTATTTTTCTTCGAAATGAAGAAGAATCTTAGAGACAAGATCAAAGAGAAAATGTCTTGGTTGTTTCAAACAACAAAATTAAATTTTGTACGGCTCTAAAGCCATTTGGCAAACCACTAAATAATCAAAATTGTAGTGTTGTGAATCAGATTATGTACGAGAACCCTTCAAGGGCCCTAATTACTCCAATAGCAAGGAAAGTCACTTTAAATGCTGACAACAAAAAATATAATTTTTATTAAACTTAAAAAGGGTTGCCAATGTTTTGACCAATGACATACCTATTGTTCCTTCTGGATCAAACGAGTAAACTATCAGTAGTAAATATATGGACTCATATGGAACAGTTAATTCTGTTGACTCTAAATCTATTATAAAAATTAAAGAAAATGATTACAGCCGAGGAAAGAAATCACCTTATTGAAAGATAATGATTATCTCTATAAAAATTATATTCTTAATGGAATTGCAATTGATATATATGCTTATTACAGAAGGTGCAATAATCCAAAACAAGATTGGGAGGCCTTGAAAAAATTATGATACGAAAAAGGCTGGAGCAAAGAAGTATGTTGTTAGTCGCTATCCGAAGTATGAAATGGTTGATGAAAGGTCCATGGAGGCTCAATATCAAGAAATTCAAAATATTTTTCATGAGATCATCATTGAAGGTATGTTTTTACATGAACAATTTGAAGTTGCTTTTATTATTGACAAATTATCCCCTAGTTTGAAAGATTTTAAAATTTTGTTTCGCCGCAAAAAAACAAAAGAATTTGTAATTGAGATTATGATTATTTTTCTTAGAAATGAAGAAGAATCTTAGAGACAAGATCAAAGAGAAAATGTCTTGGTTGTTTCAAACAACAAAATTAAATTTGTACGGCTCTAAACCCATTTAGCAAACCACTAAATAATCAAAATTGTAGTGTTGTGAATCAGATTATGTACGAGAACCCTTCAAGGGCCCTAATTACTCCAATAGTTAGGAAAGTCACTTTAAATGCTGACAACAAAAAATATAATTTTTATTAAACCTAAAAAGGGTTGCCAATGTTTTGACCAATGACATACCTATTGTTCCTTCTGGATCAAACGAGTAAACTATCAGTAGTAAATATATGGACTCATATGGAACAGTTAATTCTGATGACTCTAAATCTATTATAAAAATTAAAGAAAATGATTACAGTCGAGGAAAGAAATCACCTTATTGAAAGATAATGATTATCTCTATAAAAATTATATTCTTAATGGAAATGCAATTGATATATATGCTTATTACAGAAGGTGCAATAATCCAAAACAAGATTGGGAGGCCTTGAAAAAATTATGATACGAAAAAGGCTGGAGCAAAGAAGTATGTTGTTAGTCGCTATCCGAAGTATGAAATGGTTGATGAAAGGTCCATGGAGGCTCAATATCAAGAAATTCAAAATATTTCTCATGAGATCATCATTGAAGGTATGTTTTTACATGAACAATTTGAAGTTGCTTTTATTATTGACAAATTATCCCCTAGTTTGAAAGATTTTAAAATTTTGTTTCGCCGCAAAAAAACAAAAGAATTTGTAATTGAGATTATGATTATTTTTCTTCGAAATGAAGAAGAATCTTAGAGACAAGATCAAAGAGAAAATGTCTTGGTTGTTTCAAACAACAAAATTAAATTTTGTACGGCTCTAAAGCCATTTGGCAAACCACTAAATAATCAAAATTGTAGTGTTGTGAATCAGATTATGTACGAGAACCCTTCAAGGGCCCTAATTACTCCAATAGCAAGGAAAGTCACTTTAAATGCTGACAACAAAAAATATAATTTTTATTAAACTTAAAAAGGGTTGCCAATGTTTTGACCAATGACATACCTATTGTTCCTTCTGGATCAAACGAGTAAACTATCAGTAGTAAATATATGGACTCATATGGAACAGTTAATTCTGTTGACTCTAAATCTATTATAAAAATTAAAGAAAATGATTACAGCCGAGGAAAGAAATCACCTTATTGAAAGATAATGATTATCTCTATAAAAATTATATTCTTAATGGAATTGCAATTGATATATATGCTTATTACAGAAGGTGCAATAATCCAAAACAAGATTGGGAGGCCTTGAAAAAATTATGATACGAAAAAGGCTGGAGCAAAGAAGTATGTTGTTAGTCGCTATCCGAAGTATGAAATGGTTGATGAAAGGTCCATGGAGGCTCAATATCAAGAAATTCAAAATATTTTTCATGAGATCATCATTGAAGGTATGTTTTTACATGAACAATTTGAAGTTGCTTTTATTATTGACAAATTATCCCCTAGTTTGAAAGATTTTAAAATTTTGTTTCGCCGCAAAAAAACAAAAGAATTTGTAATTGAGATTATGATTATTTTTCTTAGAAATGAAGAAGAATCTTAGAGACAAGATCAAAGAGAAAATGTCTTGGTTGTTTCAAACAACAAAATTAAATTTGTACGGCTCTAAAGCCATTTAGCAAACCACTAAATAATCAAAATTGTAGTGTTGTGAATCAGATTATGTACGAGAACCCTTCAAGGGCCCTAATTACTCCAATAGTTAGGAAAGTCACTTTAAATGCTGACAACAAAAAATATAATTTTTATTAAACCTAAAAAGGGTTGCCAATGTTTTGACCAATGACATACCTATTGTTCCTTCTGGATCAAACGAGTAAACTATCAGTAGTAAATATATGGACTCATATGGAACAGTTAATTCTGATGACTCTAAATCTATTATAAAAATTAAAGAAAATGATTACAGTCGAGGAAAGAAATCACCTTATTGAAAGATAATGATTATCTCTATAAAAATTATATTCTTAATGGAAATGCAATTGATATATATGCTTATTACAGAAGGTGCAATAATCCAAAACAAGATTGGGAGGCCTTGAAAAAATTATGATACGAAAAAGGCTGGAGCAAAGAAGTATGTTGTTAGTCGCTATCCGAAGTATGAAATGGTTGATGAAAGGTCCATGGAGGCTCAATATCAAGAAATTCAAAATATTTCTCATGAGATCATCATTGAAGGTATGTTTTTACATGAACAATTTGAAGTTGCTTTTATTATTGACAAATTATCCCCTAGTTTGAAAGATTTTAAAATTTTGTTTCGCCGCAAAAAAACAAAAGAATTTGTAATTGAGATTATGATTATTTTTCTTAGAAATGAAGAAGAATCTTAGAGACAAGATCAAAGAGAAAATGTCTTGGTTGTTTCAAACAACAAAATTAAATTTGTACGGCTCTAAAGCCATTTAGCAAACCACTAAATAATCAAAATTGTAGTGTTGTGAATCAGATTATGTACGAGAACCCTTCAAGGGCCCTAATTACTCCAATAGTTGGGAAAGTCACTTTAAATGCTGACAACAAAAAATATAATTTTTATTAAACCTAAAAAGGGTTGCCAATGTTTTGACCAATGACATACCAATTGTTCCTTCTGGATCAAACGAGTAAACTATCAGTAGTAAATATATGGACTCATATGGAACAGTTAATTCTGATGACTCTAAATCTATTATAAAAATTAAAGAAAATGATTACAGTCGAGGAAAGAAATCACCTTATTGAAAGATAATGATTATCTCTATAAAAATTATATTCTTAATGGAAATGGAATTGATATATATGCTTATTACAGAAGGTGCAATAATCCAAAACAAGATTGGGAGGCCTTGAAAAAATTATGATACGAAAAAGGCTGGAGCAAAGAAGTATGTTATTAGTCGCTATCCGAAGTATGAAATGGTTGATGAAAGGTCCATGGAGGCTCAATATCAAGAAATTCAAAATATTTCTCATGAGATCATCATTGAAGGTATGTTTTTACATGAACAATTCTAAGTTGCTTTTATTATTGACAAATTATCCCCTAGTTTGAAAGATTTTAAAATTTTGTTTCGCCGCAAAAAAACAAAAGAATTTGTAATTGAGATTATGATTATTTTTCTTCGAAATGAAGAAGAATCTTAGAGACAAGATCAAAGAGAAAATGTCTTGGTTGTTTCAAACAACAAAATTAAATTTTGTATGGCTCTAAAGCCATTTGGCAAACCACTAAATAATCAAAATTGTAGTGTTGTGAATCAGATTATGTACGAGAACCCTTCAAGGGCCCTAATTACTCCAATAGCAAGGAAAGTCACTTTAAATGCTGACAACAAAAAATATAATTTTTATTAAACTTAAAAAGGGTTGCCAATGTTTTGACCAATGACATACCTATTGTTCCTTCTGGATCAAACGAGTAAACTATCAGTAGTAAATATATGGACTCATATGGAACAGTTAATTCTGTTGACTCTAAATCTATTATAAAAATTAAAGAAAATGATTACAGCCGAGGAAAGAAATCACCTTATTGAAAGATAATGATTATCTCTATAAAAATTATATTCTTAATGGAATTGCAATTGATATATATGCTTATTACAGAAGGTGCAATAATCCAAAACAAGATTGGGAGGCCTTGAAAAAATTATGATACGAAAAAGGCTGGAGCAAAGAAGTATGTTGTTAGTCGCTATCCGAAGTATGAAATGGTTGATGAAAGGTCCATGGAGGCTCAATATCAAGAAATTCAAAATATTTCTCATGAGATCATCATTGAAGGTATGTTTTTACATGAACAATTTGAAGTTGCTTTTATTATTGACAAATTATCCCCTAGTTTGAAAGATTTTAAAATTTTGTTTCGCCGCAAAAAAACAAAAGAATTTGTAATTGAGATTATGATTATTTTTCTTAGAAATGAAGAAGAATCTTAGAGACAAGATCAAAGAGAAAATGTCTTGGTTGTTTCAAACAACAAAATTAAATTTTGTATGGCTCTAAAGCCATTTAGCAAACCACTAAATAATCAAAATTGTAGTGTTGTGAATCAGATTATGTACGAGAACCCTTCAAGGGCCCTAATTACTCCAATAGCAAGGAAAGTCACTTTAAATGCTGACAACAAAAAATATAATTTTTATTAAACTTAAAAAGGGTTGCCAATGTTTTGACCAATGACATACCTATTGTTCCTTCTGGATCAAACGAGTAAACTATCAGTAGTAAATATATGGACTCATATGGAACAGTTAATTCTGATGACTCTAAATCTACTATAAAAATTAAAGAAAATGATTACAGCCGAGGAAAGAAATCACCTTATTGAAAGATAATGATTATCTCTATAAAAATTATATTCTTAATGGAAATGCAATTGATATATATGCTTATTACAGAAGCTGCAATAATCCAAAACAAGATTGGGAGGCCTTGAAAAAATTATGATACGAAAAAGGCTGGAGCAAAGAAGTATGTTATTAGTCGCTATCCGAAGTATGAAATGGTTGATGAAAGGTCCATGGAGGCTCAATATCAAGAAATTCAAAATATTTCTCATGAGATCATCATTGAAGGTATGTTTTTACATGAACAATTTGAAGTTGCTTTTATTATTGACAAATTATCCCCTAGTTTGAAAGATTTTAAAATTTTGTTTCGCCGCAAAAAAACAAAAGAATTTGTAATTGAGATTATGATTATTTTTCTTCGAAATGAAGAAGAATCTTAGAGTCAAGATCAAAGAGAAAATGTCTTGGTTGTTTCAAACAACAAAATTAAATTTTGTATGGCTCTAAAGCCATTTGGCAAACCACTAAATAATCAAAATTGTAGTGTTGTGAATCAGATTATGTACGAGAACCCTTCAAGGGCCCTAATTACTCCAATAGCAAGGAAAGTCACTTTAAATGCTGACAACAAAAAATATAATTTTTATTAAACTTAAAAAGGGTTGCCAATGTTTTGACCAATGACATACCTATTGTTCCTTCTAGATCAAACGAGTAAACTATCAGTAGTAAATATATGGACTCATATGGAACAGTTAATTCTGTTGACTCTAAATCTATTATAAAAATTAAAGAAAATGATTACAGCCGAGGAAAGAAATCACCTTATTGAAAGATAATGATTATCTCTATAAAAATTATATTCTTAATGGAATTGCAATTGATATATATGCTTATTACAGAAGGTGCAATAATCCAAAACAAGATTGGGAGGCCTTGAAAAAATTATGATACGAAAAAGGCTGGAGCAAAGAAGTATGTTGTTAGTCGCTATCCGAAGTATGAAATGGTTGATGAAAGGTCCATGGAGGCTCAATATCAAGAAATTCAAAATATTTCTCATGAGATCATCATTGAAGGTATGTTTTTACATGAACAATTTGAAGTTGCTTTTATTATTGACAAATTATCCCCTAGTTTGAAAGATTTTAAAATTTTGTTTCGCCGCAAAAAAACAAAAGAATTTGTAATTGAGATTATGATTATTTTTCTTAGAAATGAAGAAGAATCTTAGAGACAAGATCAAAGAGAAAATGTCTTGGTTGTTTCAAACAACAAAATTAAATTTTGTATGGCTCTAAAGCCATTTAGCAAACCACTAAATAATCAAAATTGTAGTGTTGTGAATCAGATTATGTACGAGAACCCTTCAAGGGCCCTAATTACTCCAATAGCAAGGAAAGTCACTTTAAATGCTGACAACAAAAAATATAATTTTTATTAAACTTAAAAAGGGTTGCCAATGTTTTGACCAATGACATACCTATTGTTCCTTCTGGATCAAACGAGTAAACTATCAGTAGTAAATATATGGACTCATATGGAACAGTTAATTCTGATGACTCTAAATCTACTATAAAAATTAAAGAAAATGATTACAGCCGAGGAAAGAAATCACCTTATTGAAAGATAATGATTATCTCTATAAAAATTATATTCTTAATGGAAATGCAATTGATATATATGCTTATTACAGAAGCTGCAATAATCCAAAACAAGATTGGGAGGCCTTGAAAAAATTATGATACGAAAAAGGCTGGAGCAAAGAAGTATGTTATTAGTCGCTATCCGAAGTATGAAATGGTTGATGAAAGGTCCATGGAGGCTCAATATCAAGAAATTCAAAATATTTCTCATGAGATCATCATTGAAGGTATGTTTTTACATGAACAATTTGAAGTTGCTTTTATTATTGACAAATTATCCCCTAGTTTGAAAGATTTTAAAATTTTGTTTCGCCGCAAAAAAACAAAAGAATTTGTAATTGAGATTATGATTATTTTTCTTAGAAATGAAGAAGAATCTTAGAGACAAGATCAAAGAGAAAATGTCTTGGTTGTTTCAAACAACAAAATTAAATTTTGTATGGCTCTAAAGCCATTTAGCAAACCACTAAATAATCAAAATTGTAGTGTTGTGAATCAGATTATGTACGAGAACCCTTCAAGGGCCCTAATTACTCCAATAGCAAGGAAAGTCACTTTAAATGCTGACAACAAAAAATATAATTTTTATTAAACTTAAAAAGGGTTGCCAATGTTTTGACCAATGACATACCTATTGTTCCTTCTGGATCAAACGAGTAAACTATCAGTAGTAAATATATGGACTCATATGGAACAGTTAATTCTGATGACTCTAAATCTACTATAAAAATTAAAGAAAATGATTACAGCCGAGGAAAGAAATCACCTTATTGAAAGATAATGATTATCTCTATAAAAATTATATTCTTAATGGAAATGCAATTGATATATATGCTTATTACAGAAGCTGCAATAATCCAAAACAAGATTGGGAGGCCTTGAAAAAATTATGATACGAAAAAGGCTGGAGCAAAGAAGTATGTTATTAGTCGCTATCCGAAGTATGAAATGGTTGATGAAAGGTCCATGGAGGCTCAATATCAAGAAATTCAAAATATTTCTCATGAGATCATCATTGAAGGTATGTTTTTACATGAACAATTTGAAGTTGCTTTTATTATTGACAAATTATCCCCTAGTTTGAAAGATTTTAAAATTTTGTTTCGCCGCAAAAAAACAAAAGAATTTGTAATTGAGATTATGATTATTTTTCTTCGAAATGAAGAAGAATCTTAGAGTCAAGATCAAAGAGAAAATGTCTTGGTTGTTTCAAACAACAAAATTAAATTTTGTATGGCTCTAAAGCCATTTGGCAAACCACTAAATAATCAAAATTGTAGTGTTGTGAATCAGATTATGTACGAGAACCCTTCAAGGGCCCTAATTACTCCAATAGCAAGGAAAGTCACTTTAAATGCTGACAACAAAAAATATAATTTTTATTAAACTTAAAAAGGGTTGCCAATGTTTTGACCAATGACATACCTATTGTTCCTTCTAGATCAAACGAGTAAACTATCAGTAGTAAATATATGGACTCATATGGAACAGTTAATTCTGTTGACTCTAAATCTATTATAAAAATTAAAGAAAATGATTACAGCCGAGGAAAGAAATCACCTTATTGAAAGATAATGATTATCTCTATAAAAATTATATTCTTAATGGAATTGCAATTGATATATATGCTTATTACAGAAGGTGCAATAATCCAAAACAAGATTGGGAGGCCTTGAAAAAATTATGATACGAAAAAGGCTGGAGCAAAGAAGTATGTTGTTAGTCGCTATCCGAAGTATGAAATGGTTGATGAAAGGTCCATGGAGGCTCAATATCAAGAAATTCAAAATATTTCTCATGAGATCATCATTGAAGGTATGTTTTTACATGAACAATTTGAAGTTGCTTTTATTATTGACAAATTATCCCCTAGTTTGAAAGATTTTAAAATTTTGTTTCGCCGCAAAAAAACAAAAGAATTTGTAATTGAGATTATGATTATTTTTCTTAGAAATGAAGAAGAATCTTAGAGACAAGATCAAAGAGAAAATGTCTTGGTTGTTTCAAACAACAAAATTAAATTTTGTATGGCTCTAAAGCCATTTAGCAAACCACTAAATAATCAAAATTGTAGTGTTGTGAATCAGATTATGTACGAGAACCCTTCAAGGGCCCTAATTACTCCAATAGCAAGGAAAGTCACTTTAAATGCTGACAACAAAAAATATAATTTTTATTAAACTTAAAAAGGGTTGCCAATGTTTTGACCAATGACATACCTATTGTTCCTTCTGGATCAAACGAGTAAACTATCAGTAGTAAATATATGGACTCATATGGAACAGTTAATTCTGATGACTCTAAATCTACTATAAAAATTAAAGAAAATGATTACAGCCGAGGAAAGAAATCACCTTATTGAAAGATAATGATTATCTCTATAAAAATTATATTCTTAATGGAAATGCAATTGATATATATGCTTATTACAGAAGCTGCAATAATCCAAAACAAGATTGGGAGGCCTTGAAAAAATTATGATACGAAAAAGGCTGGAGCAAAGAAGTATGTTATTAGTCGCTATCCGAAGTATGAAATGGTTGATGAAAGGTCCATGGAGGCTCAATATCAAGAAATTCAAAATATTTCTCATGAGATCATCATTGAAGGTATGTTTTTACATGAACAATTTGAAGTTGCTTTTATTATTGACAAATTATCCCCTAGTTTGAAAGATTTTAAAATTTTGTTTCGCCGCAAAAAAACAAAAGAATTTGTAATTGAGATTATGATTATTTTTCTTCGAAATGAAGAAGAATCTTAGAGTCAAGATCAAAGAGAAAATGTCTTGGTTGTTTCAAACAACAAAATTAAATTTTGTATGGCTCTAAAGCCATTTGGCAAACCACTAAATAATCAAAATTGTAGTGTTGTGAATCAGATTATGTACGAGAACCCTTCAAGGGCCCTAATTACTCCAATAGCAAGGAAAGTCACTTTAAATGCTGACAACAAAAAATATAATTTTTATTAAACTTAAAAAGGGTTGCCAATGTTTTGACCAATGACATACCTATTGTTCCTTCTAGATCAAACGAGTAAACTATCAGTAGTAAATATATGGACTCATATGGAACAGTTAATTCTGTTGACTCTAAATCTATTATAAAAATTAAAGAAAATGATTACAGCCGAGGAAAGAAATCACCTTATTGAAAGATAATGATTATCTCTATAAAAATTATATTCTTAATGGAATTGCAATTGATATATATGCTTATTACAGAAGGTGCAATAATCCAAAACAAGATTGGGAGGCCTTGAAAAAATTATGATACGAAAAAGGCTGGAGCAAAGAAGTATGTTGTTAGTCGCTATCCGAAGTATGAAATGGTTGATGAAAGGTCCATGGAGGCTCAATATCAAGAAATTCAAAATATTTCTCATGAGATCATCATTGAAGGTATGTTTTTACATGAACAATTTGAAGTTGCTTTTATTATTGACAAATTATCCCGTAGTTTGAAAGATTTTAAAATTTTGTTTCGCCGCAAAAAAACAAAAGAATTTGTAATTGAGATTATGATTATTTTTCTTAGAAATGAAGAAGAATCTTAGAGACAAGATCAAAGAGAAAATGTCTTGGTTGTTTCAAACAACAAAATTAAATTTTGTATGGCTCTAAAGCCATTTAGCAAACCACTAAATAATCAAAATTGTAGTGTTGTGAATCAGATTATGTACGAGAACCCTTCAAGGGCCCTAATTACTCCAATAGCAAGGAAAGTCACTTTAAATGCTGACAACAAAAAATATAATTTTTATTAAACTTAAAAAGGGTTGCCAATGTTTTGACCAATGACATACCTATTGTTCCTTCTGGATCAAACGAGTAAACTATCAGTAGTAAATATATGGACTCATATGGAACAGTTAATTCTGATGACTCTAAATCTACTATAAAAATTAAAGAAAATGATTACAGCCGAGGAAAGAAATCACCTTATTGAAAGATAATGATTATCTCTATAAAAATTATATTCTTAATGGAAATGCAATTGATATATATGCTTATTACAGAAGCTGCAATAATCCAAAACAAGATTGGGAGGCCTTGAAAAAATTATGATACGAAAAAGGCTGGAGCAAAGAAGTATGTTATTAGTCGCTATCCGAAGTATGAAATGGTTGATGAAAGGTCCATGGAGGCTCAATATCAAGAAATTCAAAATATTTCTCATGAGATCATCATTGAAGGTATGTTTTTACATGAACAATTTGAAGTTGCTTTTATTATTGACAAATTATCCCCTAGTTTGAAAGATTTTAAAATTTTGTTTCGCCGCAAAAAAACAAAAGAATTTGTAATTGAGATTATGATTATTTTTCTTCGAAATGAAGAAGAATCTTAGAGTCAAGATCAAAGAGAAAATGTCTTGGTTGTTTCAAACAACAAAATTAAATTTTGTATGGCTCTAAAGCCATTTGGCAAACCACTAAATAATCAAAATTGTAGTGTTGTGAATCAGATTATGTACGAGAACCCTTCAAGGGCCCTAATTACTCCAATAGCAAGGAAAGTCACTTTAAATGCTGACAACAAAAAATATAATTTTTATTAAACTTAAAAAGGGTTGCCAATGTTTTGACCAATGACATACCTATTGTTCCTTCTAGATCAAACGAGTAAACTATCAGTAGTAAATATATGGACTCATATGGAACAGTTAATTCTGTTGACTCTAAATCTATTATAAAAATTAAAGAAAATGATTACAGCCGAGGAAAGAAATCACCTTATTGAAAGATAATGATTATCTCTATAAAAATTATATTCTTAATGGAATTGCAATTGATATATATGCTTATTACAGAAGGTGCAATAATCCAAAACAAGATTGGGAGGCCTTGAAAAAATTATGATACGAAAAAGGCTGGAGCAAAGAAGTATGTTGTTAGTCGCTATCCGAAGTATGAAATGGTTGATGAAAGGTCCATGGAGGCTCAATATCAAGAAATTCAAAATATTTCTCATGAGATCATCATTGAAGGTATGTTTTTACATGAACAATTTGAAGTTGCTTTTATTATTGACAAATTATCCCCTAGTTTGAAAGATTTTAAAATTTTGTTTCGCCGCAAAAAAACAAAAGAATTTGTAATTGAGATTATGATTATTTTTCTTCGAAATGAAGAAGAATCTTAGAGTCAAGATCAAAGAGAAAATGTCTAGGTTGTTTCAAACAACAAAATTAAATTTTGTACGGCTCTAAAGCCATTTGGCAAACCACTAAATAATCAAAATTGTAGTGTTGTGAATCAGATTATGTACGAGAACCCTTCAAGGGCCCTAATTACTCCAATAGCAAGGAAAGTCACTTTAAATGCTGACAACAAAAAATATAATTTTTATTAAACTTAAAAAGGGTTGCCAATGTTTTGACCAATGACATACCTATTGTTCCTTCTGGATCAAACGAGTAAACTATCAGTAGTAAATATATGGACTCATATGGAACAGTTAATTCTGTTGACTCTAAATCTATTATAAAAATTAAAGAAAATGATTACAGCCGAGGAAAGAAATCACCTTATTGAAAGATAATGATTATCTCTATAAAAATTATATTCTTAATGGAAATGCAATTGATATATATGCTTATTACAGAAGGTGCAATAATCCAAAACAAGATTGGGAGGCCTTGAAAAAATTATGATACGAAAAAGGCTGGAGCAAAGAAGTATGTTGTTAGTCGCTATCCGAAGTATGAAATGGTTGATGAAAGGTCCATGGAGGCTCAATATCAAGAAATTCAAAATATTTCTCATGAGATCATCATTGAAGGTATGTTTTTACATGAACAATTTGAAGTTGCTTTTATTATTGACAAATTATCCCCTAGTTTGAAAGATTTTAAAATTTTGTTTCGCCGCAAAAAAACAAAAGAATTTGTAATTGAGATTATGATTATTTTTCTTCGAAATGAAGAAGAATCTTAGAGTCAAGATCAAAGAGAAAATGTCTAGGTTGTTTCAAACAACAAAATTAAATTTTGTACGGCTCTAAAGCCATTTGGCAAACCACTAAATAATCAAAATTGTAGTGTTGTGAATCAGATTATGTACGAGAACCCTTCAAGGGCCCTAATTACTCCAATAGCAAGGAAAGTCACTTTAAATGCTGACAACAAAAAATATAATTTTTATTAAACTTAAAAAGGGTTGCCAATGTTTTGACCAATGACATACCTATTGTTCCTTCTGGATCAAACGAGTAAACTATCAGTAGTAAATATATGGACTCATATGGAACAGTTAATTCTGTTGACTCTAAATCTATTATAAAAATTAAAGAAAATGATTACAGCCGAGGAAAGAAATCACCTTATTGAAAGATAATGATTATCTCTATAAAAATTATATTCTTAATGGAAATGCAATTGATATATATGCTTATTACAGAAGGTGCAATAATCCAAAACAAGATTGGGAGGCCTTGAAAAAATTATGATACGAAAAAGGCTGGAGCAAAGAAGTATGTTGTTAGTCGCTATCCGAAGTATGAAATGGTTGATGAAAGGTCCATGGAGGCTCAATATCAAGAAATTCAAAATATTTCTCATGAGATCATCATTGAAGGTATGTTTTTACATGAACAATTTGAAGTTGCTTTTATTATTGACAAATTATCCCCTAGTTTGAAAGATTTTAAAATTTTGTTTCGCCGCAAAAAAACAAAAGAATTTGTAATTGAGATTATGATTATTTTTCTTAGAAATGAAGAAGAATCTTAGAGTCAAGATCAAAGAGAAAATGTCTAGGTTGTTTCAAACAACAAAATTAAATTTTGTACGGCTCTAAAGCCATTTGGCAAACCACTAAATAATCAAAATTGTAGTGTTGTGAATCAGATTATGTACGAGAACCCTTCAAGGGCCCTAATTACTCCAATAGCAAGGAAAGTCACTTTAAATGCTGACAACAAAAAATATAATTTTTATTAAACTTAAAAAGGGTTGCCAATGTTTTGACCAATGACATACCTATTGTTCCTTCTGGATCAAACGAGTAAACTATCAGTAGTAAATATATGGACTCATATGGAACAGTTAATTCTGATGACTCTAAATCTACTATAAAAATTAAAGAAAATGATTACAGCCGAGGAAAGAAATCACCTTATTGAAAGATAATGATTATCTCTATAAAAATTATATTCTTAATGGAAATGCAATTGATATATATGCTTATTACAGAAGGTGCAATAATCCAAAACAAGATTGGGAGGCCTTGAAAAAATTATGATACGAAAAAGGCTGGAGCAAAGAAGTATGTTGTTAGTCGCTATCCGAAGTATGAAATGGTTGATGAAAGGTCCATGGAGGCTCAATATCAACAAATTCAAAATATTTCTCATGAGATCATCATTGAAGGTATGTTTTTACATGAACAATTTGAAGTTGCTTTTATTATTGACAAATTATCCCCTAGTTTGAAAGATTTTAAAATTTTGTTTCGCCGCAAAAAAACAAAAGAATTTGTAATTGAGATTATGATTATTTTTCTTAGAAATGAAGAAGAATCTTAGAGTCAAGATCAAAGAGAAAATGTCTAGGTTGTTTCAAACAACAAAATTAAATTTTGTACGGCTCTAAAGCCATTTGGCAAACCACTAAATAATCAAAATTGTAGTGTTGTGAATCAGATTATGTACGAGAACCCTTCAAGGGCCCTAATTACTCCAATAGCAAGGAAAGTCACTTTAAATGCTGACAACAAAAAATATAATTTTTATTAAACTTAAAAAGGGTTGCCAATGTTTTGACCAATGACATACCTATTGTTCCTTCTGGATCAAACGAGTAAACTATCAGTAGTAAATATATGGACTCATATGGAACAGTTAATTCTGTTGACTCTAAATCTATTATAAAAATTAAAGAAAATGATTACAGCCGAGGAAAGAAATCACCTTATTGAAAGATAATGATTATCTCTATAAAAATTATATTCTTAATGGAAATGCAATTGATATATATGCTTATTACAGAAGGTGCAATAATCCAAAACAAGATTGGGAGGCCTTGAAAAAATTATGATACGAAAAAGGCTGGAGCAAAGAAGTATGTTGTTAGTCGCTATCCGAAGTATGAAATGGTTGATGAAAGGTCCATGGAGGCTCAATATCAAGAAATTCAAAATATTTCTCATGAGATCATCATTGAAGGTATGTTTTTACATGAACAATTTGAAGTTGCTTTTATTATTGACAAATTATCCCCTAGTTTGAAAGATTTTAAAATTTTGTTTCGCCGCAAAAAAACAAAAGAATTTGTAATTGAGATTATGATTATTTTTCTTAGAAATGAAGAAGAATCTTAGAGACAAGATCAAAGAGAAAATGTCTTGGTTGTTTCAAACAACAAAATTAAATTTTGTATGGCTCTAAAGCCATTTAGCAAACCACTAAATAATCAAAATTGTAGTGTTGTGAATCAGATTATGTACGAGAACCCTTCAAGGGCCCTAATTACTCCAATAGCAAGGAAAGTCACTTTAAATGCTGACAACAAAAAATATAATTTTTATTAAACTTAAAAAGGGTTGCCAATGTTTTGACCAATGACATACCTATTGTTCCTTCTGGATCAAACGAGTAAACTATCAGTAGTAAATATATGGACTCATATGGAACAGTTAATTCTGATGACTCTAAATCTACTATAAAAATTAAAGAAAATGATTACAGCCGAGGAAAGAAATCACCTTATTGAAAGATAATGATTATCTCTATAAAAATTATATTCTTAATGGAAATGCAATTGATATATATGCTTATTACAGAAGCTGCAATAATCCAAAACAAGATTGGGAGGCCTTGAAAAAATTATGATACGAAAAAGGCTGGAGCAAAGAAGTATGTTATTAGTCGCTATCCGAAGTATGAAATGGTTGATGAAAGGTCCATGGAGGCTCAATATCAAGAAATTCAAAATATTTCTCATGAGATCATCATTGAAGGTATGTTTTTACATGAACAATTTGAAGTTGCTTTTATTATTGACAAATTATCCCCTAGTTTGAAAGATTTTAAAATTTTGTTTCGCCGCAAAAAAACAAAAGAATTTGTAATTGAGATTATGATTATTTTTCTTCGAAATGAAGAAGAATCTTAGAGTCAAGATCAAAGAGAAAATGTCTTGGTTGTTTCAAACAACAAAATTAAATTTTGTATGGCTCTAAAGCCATTTGGCAAACCACTAAATAATCAAAATTGTAGTGTTGTGAATCAGATTATGTACGAGAACCCTTCAAGGGCCCTAATTACTTCAATAGCAAGGAAAGTCACTTTAAATGCTGACAACAAAAAATATAATTTTTATTAAACTTAAAAAGGGTTGCCAATGTTTTGACCAATGACATACCTATTGTTCCTTCTAGATCAAACGAGTAAACTATCAGTAGTAAATATATGGACTCATATGGAACAGTTAATTCTGTTGACTCTAAATCTATTATAAAAATTAAAGAAAATGATTACAGCCGAGGAAAGAAATCACCTTATTGAAAGATAATGATTATCTCTATAAAAATTATATTCTTAATGGAATTGCAATTGATATATATGCTTATTACAGAAGGTGCAATAATCCAAAACAAGATTGGGAGGCCTTGAAAAAATTATGATACGAAAAAGGCTGGAGCAAAGAAGTATGTTGTTAGTCGCTATCCGAAGTATGAAATGGTTGATGAAAGGTCCATGGAGGCTCAATATCAAGAAATTCAAAATATTTCTCATGAGATCATCATTGAAGGTATGTTTTTACATGAACAATTTGAAGTTGCTTTTATTATTGACAAATTATCCCCTAGTTTGAAAGATTTTAAAATTTTGTTTCGCCGCAAAAAAACAAAAGAATTTGTAATTGAGATTATGATTATTTTTCTTCGAAATGAAGAAGAATCTTAGAGTCAAGATCAAAGAGAAAATGTCTTGGTTGTTTCAAACAACAAAATTAAATTTTGTACGGCTCTAAAGCCATTTGGCAAACCACTAAATAATCAAAATTGTAGTGTTGTGAATCAGATTATGTACGAGAACCCTTCAAGGGCCCTAATTACTCCAATAGCAAGGAAAGTCACTTTAAATGCTGACAACAAAAAATATAATTTTTATTAAACTTAAAAAGGGTTGCCAATGTTTTGACCAATGACATACCTATTGTTCCTTCTGGATCAAACGAGTAAACTATCAGTAGTAAATATATGGACTCATATGGAACAGTTAATTCTGTTGACTCTAAATCTAATATAAAAATTAAAGAAAATGATTACAGCCGAGGAAAGAAATCACCTTATTGAAAGATAATGATTATCTCTATAAAAATTATATTCTTAATGGAAATGCAATTGATATATATGCTTATTACAGAAGGTGCAATAATCCAAAACAAGATTGGGAGGCCTTGAAAAAATTATGATACGAAAAAGGCTGGAGCAAAGAAGTATGTTGTTAGTCGCTATCCGAAGTATGAAATGGTTGATGAAAGGTCCATGGAGGCTCAATATCAAGAAATTCAAAATATTTCTCATGAGATCATCATTGAAGGTATGTTTTTACATGAACAATTTGAAGTTGCTTTTATTATTGACAAATTATCCCCTAGTTTGAAAGATTTTAAAATTTTGTTTCGCCGCAAAAAAACAAAAGAATTTGTAATTGAGATTATGATTATTTTTCTTCGAAATGAAGAAGAATCTTAGAGACAAGATCAAAGAGAAAATGTCTTGGTTGTTTCAAACAACAAAATTAAATTTTGTACGGCTCTAAAGCCATTTGGCAAACCACTAAATAATCAAAATTGTAGTGTTGTGAATCAGATTATGTACGAGAACCCTTCAAGGGCCCTAATTACTCCAATAGCAAGGAAAGTCACTTTAAATGCTGACAACAAAAAATATAATTTTTATTAAACTTAAAAAGGGTTGCCAATGTTTTGACCAATGACATACCTATTGTTCCTTCTGGATCAAACGAGTAAACTATCAGTAGTAAATATATGGACCCATATGGAACAGTTAATTCTGTTGACTCTAAATCTATTATAAAAATTAAAGAAAATGATTACAGCCGAGGAAAGAAATCACCTTATTGAAAGATAATGATTATCTCTATAAAAATTATATTCTTAATGGAAATGCAATTGATATATATGCTTATTACAGAAGGTGCAATAATCCAAAACAAGATTGGGAGGCCTTGAAAAAATTATGATACGAAAAAGGCTGGAGCAAAGAAGTATGTTGTTAGTCGCTATCCGAAGTATGAAATGGTTGATGAAAGGTCCATGGAGGCTCAATATCAAGAAATTCAAAATATTTCTCATGAGATCATCATTGAAGGTATGTTTTTACATGAACAATTTGAAGTTGCTTTTATTATTGACAAATTATCCCCTAGTTTGAAAGATTTTAAAATTTTGTTTCGCCGCAAAAAAACAAAAGAATTTGTAATTGAGATTATGATTATTTTTCTTAGAAATGAAGAAGAATCTTATAGACAAGATCAAAGAGAAAATGTCTTGGTTGTTTCAAACAACAAAATTAAATTTTGTATGGCTCTAAAGCCATTTAGCAAACCACTAAATAATCAAAATTGTAGTGTTGTGAATCAGATTATGTACGAGAACCCTTCAAGGGCCCTAATTACTCCAATAGCAAGGAAAGTCACTTTAAATGCTGACAACAAAAAATATAATTTTTATTAAACTTAAAAAGGGTTGCCAATGTTTTGACCAATGACATACCTATTGTTCCTTCTGGATCAAACGAGTAAACTATCAGTAGTAAATATATGGACTCATATGGAACAGTTAATTCTGATGACTCTAAATCTACTATAAAAATTAAAGAAAATGATTACAGCCGAGGAAAGAAATCACCTTATTGAAAGATAATGATTATCTCTATAAAAATTATATTCTTAATGGAAATGCAATTGATATATATGCTTATTACAGAAGCTGCAATAATCCAAAACAAGATTGGGAGGCCTTGAAAAAATTATGATACGAAAAAGGCTGGAGCAAAGAAGTATGTTATTAGTCGCTATCCGAAGTATGAAATGGTTGATGAAAGGTCCATGGAGGCTCAATATCAAGAAATTCAAAATATTTCTCATGAGATCATCATTGAAGGTATGTTTTTACATGAACAATTTGAAGTTGCTTTTATTATTGACAAATTATCCCCTAGTTTGAAAGATTTTAAAATTTTGTTTCGCCGCAAAAAAACAAAAGAATTTGTAATTGAGATTATGATTATTTTTCTTCGAAATGAAGAAGAATCTTAGAGTCAAGATCAAAGAGAAAATGTCTTGGTTGTTTCAAACAACAAAATTAAATTTTGTACGGCTCTAAAGCCATTTGGCAAACCACTAAATAATCAAAATTGTAGTGTTGTGAATCAGATTATGTACGAGAACCCTTCAAGGGCCCTAATTACTCCAATAGCTAGGAAAGTCACTTTAAATGCTGACAACAAAAAATATAATTTTTATTAAACTTAAAAAGGGTTGCCAATGTTTTGACCAATGACATACCTATTGTTCCTTCTGGATCAAACGAGTAAACTATCAGTAGTAAATATATGGACTCATATGGAACAGTTAATTCTGATGACTCTAAATCTACTATAAAAATTAAAGAAAATGATTACAGCCGAGGAAAGAAATCACCTTATTGAAAGATAATGATTATCTCTATAAAAATTATATTCTTAATGGAATTGCAATTGATATATATGCTTATTACAGAAGGTGCAATAATCCAAAACAAGATTGGGAGGCCTTGAAAAAATTATGATACGAAAAAGGCTGGAGCAAAGAAGTATGTTGTTAGTCGCTATCCGAAGTATGAAATGGTTGATGAAAGGTCCATGGAGGCTCAATATCAAGAAATTCAAAATATTTCTCATGAGATCATCATTGAAGGTATGTTTTTATATGAACAATTTGAAGTTGCTTTTATTATTGACAAATTATCCCTTAGTTTGAAAGATTTTAAAATTTTGTTTCGCCGTAAAAAAACAAAAGAATTTGTAATTGAGATTATGATTATTTTTCTTCGAAATGAAGAAGAATCTTAGAGAAAAGATCAAAAAGAAAATGTCTTGGTTGTTTCAAACAACAAAATTAAATTTTGTACGGCTCTAAAGCCATTTGGCAAACCACTAAATAATCAAAATTGTAGTGTTGTGAATCAGATTATGTACGAGAACCCTTCAAGGGCCCTAATTACTCCAATAGCTAGGAAAGTCACTTTAAATGCTGACAACAAAAAATATAATTTTTATTAAACTTAAAAAGGGTTGCCAATGTTTTGACCAATGACATACCTATTGTTCCTTCTGGATCAAACGAGTAAACTATCAGTAGTAAATATATGGACTCATATGGAACAGTTAATTCTGATGACTCTAAATCTACTATAAAAATTAAAGAAAATGATTACAGCCGAGGAAAGAAATCACCTTATTGAAAGATAATGATTATCTCTATAAAAATTATATTCTTAATGGAATTGCAATTGATATATATGCTTATTACAGAAGGTGCAATAATCCAAAACAAGATTGGGAGGCCTTGAAAAAATTATGATACGAAAAAGGCTGGAGCAAAGAAGTATGTTGTTAGTCGCTATCCGAAGTATGAAATGGTTGATGAAAGGTCCATGGAGGCTCAATATCAAGAAATTCAAAATATTTCTCATGAGATCATCATTGAAGGTATGTTTTTATATGAACAATTTGAAGTTGCTTTTATTATTGACAAATTATCCCTTAGTTTGAAAGATTTTAAAATTTTGTTTCGCCGTAAAAAAACAAAAGAATTTGTAATTGAGATTATGATTATTTTTCTTCGAAATGAAGAAGAATCTTAGAGAAAAGATCAAAAAGAAAATGTCTTGGTTGTTTCAAACAACAAAATTAAATTTTGTACGGCTCTAAAGCCATTTGGCAAACCACTAAATAATCAAAATTGTAGTGTTGTGAATCAGATTATGTACGAGAACCCTTCAAGGGCCCTAATTACTCCAATAGCTAGGAAAGTCACTTTAAATGCTGACAACAAAAAATATAATTTTTATTAAACTTAAAAAGGGTTGCCAATGTTTTGACCAATGACATACCTATTGTTCCTTCTGGATCAAACGAGTAAACTATCAGTAGTAAATATATGGACTCATATGGAACAGTTAATTCTGATGACTCTAAATCTATTATAAAAATTAAAGAAAATGATTACAGCCGAGGAAAGAAATCACCTTATTGAAAGATAATGATTATCTCTATAAAAATTATATTCTTAATGGAATTGCAATTGATATATATGCTTATTACAGAAGGTGCAATAATCCAAAACAAGATTGGGAGGCCTTGAAAAAATTATGATACGAAAAAGGCTGGAGCAAAGAAGTATGTTGTCAGTCGCTATCCGAAGTATGAAATGGTTGATGAAAGGTCCATGGAGGCTCAATATCAAGAAATTCAAAATATTTCTCATGAGATCATAATTGAAGGTATGTTTTTACATGAACAATTTGAAGTTGCTTTTATTATTGACAAATTATCCCCTAGTTTGAAAGATTTTAAAATTTTGTTTCGCCGCAAAAAAACAAAAGAATTTGTAATTGAGATTATGATTATTTTTCTTCGAAATGAAGAAGAATCTTAGAGACAAGATCAAAGAGAAAATGTCTTGGTTGTTTCAAACAACAAAATTAAATTTTGTACGGCTCTAAAGCCATTTGGCAAACCACTAAATAATCAAAATTGTAGTGTTGTGAATCAGATTATGTACGAGAACCCTTCAAGGGCCCTAATTACTCCAATAGCTAGGAAAGTCACTTTAAATGCTGACAACAAAAACTATAATTTTTATTAAACCTAAAAAGGGTTGCCAATGTTTTGACCAATGACATACCTATTGTTCCTTCTGGATCAAACGAGTAAACTATCAGTAGTAAATATATGGACTCATATGGAACAGTTAATTCTGATGACTCTAAATCTATTATAAAAATTAAAGAAAATGATTACAGCCGAGGAAAGAAATCACCTTATTGAAAGATAATGATTATCTCTATAAAAATTATATTCTTAATGGAATTGCAATTGATATATATGCTTATTACAGAAGGTGCAATAATCCAAAACAAGATTGGGAGGCCTTGAAAAAATTATGATACGAAAAAGGCTGGAGCAAAGAAGTATGTTGTTAGTCACTATCCGAAGTATGAAATGGTGGATGAAAGGTCCATGGAGGCTCAATATCAAGAAATTCAAAATATTTCTCATGAGATCATCATTGAAGGTATGTTTTTATATGAACAATTTGAAGTTGCTTTTATTATTGACAAATTATCCCTTAGTTTGAAAGATTTTAAAATTTTGTTTCGCCGTAAAAAAACAAAAGAATTTGTAATTGAGATTATGATTATTTTTCTTCGAAATGAAGAAGAATCTTAGAGAAAAGATCAAAAAGAAAATGTCTTGGTTGTTTCAAACAACAAAATTAAATTTTGTACGGCTCTAAAGCCATTTGGCAAACCACTAAATAATCAAAATTGTAGTGTTGTGAATCAGATTATGTACGAGAACCCTTCAAGGGCCCTAATTACTCCAATAGCTAGGAAAGTCACTTTAAATGCTGACAACAAAAAATATAATTTTTATTAAACTTAAAAAGGGTTGCCAATGTTTTGACCAATGACATACCTATTGTTCCTTCTGGATCAAACGAGTAAACTATCAGTAGTAAATATATGGACTCATATGGAACAGTTAATTCTGATGACTCTAAATCTACTATAAAAATTAAAGAAAATGATTACAGCCGAGGAAAGAAATCACCTTATTGAAAGATAATGATTATCTCTATAAAAATTATATTCTTAATGGAATTGCAATTGATATATATGCTTATTACAGAAGGTGCAATAATCCAAAACAAGATTGGGAGGCCTTGAAAAAATTATGATACGAAAAAGGCTGGAGCAAAGAAGTATGTTGTTAGTCGCTATCCGAAGTATGAAATGGTTGATGAAAGGTCCATGGAGGCTCAATATCAAGAAATTCAAAATATTTCTCATGAGATCATCATTGAAGGTATGTTTTTATATGAACAATTTGAAGTTGCTTTTATTATTGACAAATTATCCCTTAGTTTGAAAGATTTTAAAATTTTGTTTCGCCGTAAAAAAACAAAAGAATTTGTAATTGAGATTATGATTATTTTTCTTCGAAATGAAGAAGAATCTTAGAGAAAAGATCAAAAAGAAAATGTCTTGGTTGTTTCAAACAACAAAATTAAATTTTGTACGGCTCTAAAGCCATTTGGCAAACCACTAAATAATCAAAATTGTAGTGTTGTGAATCAGATTATGTACGAGAACCCTTCAAGGGCCCTAATTACTCCAATAGCTAGGAAAGTCACTTTAAATGCTGACAACAAAAAATATAATTTTTATTAAACTTAAAAAGGGTTGCCAATGTTTTGACCAATGACATACCTATTGTTCCTTCTAGATCAAACGAGTAAACTATCAGTAGTAAATATATGGACTCATATGGAACAGTTAATTCTGATGACTCTAAATCTATTATAAAAATTAAAGAAAATGATTACAGCCGAGGAAAGAAATCACCTTATTGAAAGATAATGATTATCTCTATAAAAATTATATTCTTAATGGAATTGCAATTGATATATATGCTTATTACAGAAGGTGCAATAATCCAAAACAAGATTGGGAGGCCTTGAAAAAATTATGATACGAAAAAGGCTGGAGCAAAGAAGTATGTTGTCAGTCGCTATCCGAAGTATGAAATGGTTGATGAAAGGTCCATGGAGGCTCAATATCAAGAAATTCAAAATATTTCTCATGAGATCATAATTGAAGGTATGTTTTTACATGAACAATTTGAAGTTGCTTTTATTATTGACAAATTATCCCCTAGTTTGAAAGATTTTAAAATTTTGTTTCGCCGCAAAAAAACAAAAGAATTTGTAATTGAGATTATGATTATTTTTCTTCGAAATGAAGAAGAATCTTAGAGACAAGATCAAAGAGAAAATGTCTTGGTTGTTTCAAACAACAAAATTAAATTTTGTACGGCTCTAAAGCCATTTGGCAAACCACTAAATAATCAAAATTGTAGTGTTGTGAATCAGATTATGTACGAGAACCCTTCAAGGGCCCTAATTACTCCAATAGCTAGGAAAGTCACTTTAAATGCTGACAACAAAAAATATAATTTTTATTAAACCTAAAAAGGGTTGCCAATGTTTTGACCAATGACATACCTATTATTCCTTCTGGATCAAACGAGTAAACTATCAGTAGTAAATATATGGACTCATATGGAACAGTTAATTCTGATGACTCTAAATCTATTATAAAAATTAAAGAAAATGATTACAGCCGAGGAAAGAAATCACCTTATTGAAAGATAATGATTATCTCTATAAAAATTATATTCTTAATGGAATTGCAATTGATATATATGCTTATTACAGAAGGTGCAATAATCCAAAACAAGATTGGGAGGCCTTGAAAAAATTATGATACGAAAAAGGCTGGAGCAAAGAAGTATGTTGTTAGTCACTATCCGAAGTATGAAATGGTGGATGAAAGGTCCATGGAGGCTCAATATCAAGAAATTCAAAATATTTCTCATGAGATCATCATTGAAGGTATGTTTTTATATGAACAATTTGAAGTTGCTTTTATTATTGACAAATTATCCCTTAGTTTGAAAGATTTTAAAATTTTGTTTCGCCGTAAAAAAACAAAAGAATTTGTAATTGAGATTATGATTATTTTTCTTCGAAATGAAGAAGAATCTTAGAGAAAAGATCAAAAAGAAAATGTCTTGGTTGTTTCAAACAACAAAATTAAATTTTGTACGGCTCTAAAGCCATTTGGCAAACCACTAAATAATCAAAATTGTAGTGTTGTGAATCAGATTATGTACGAGAACCCTTCAAGGGCCCTAATTACTCCAATAGCTAGGAAAGTCACTTTAAATGCTGACCACAAAAAATATAATTTTTATTAAACTTAAAAAGGGTTGCCAATGTTTTGACCAATGACATACCTATTGTTCCTTCTGGATCAAACGAGTAAACTATCAGTAGTAAATATATGGACTCATGTGGAACAGTTAATTCTGATGACTCTAAATCTATTATAAAAATTAAAGAAAATGATTACAGCCGAGGAAAGAAATCACCTTATTGAAAGATAATGATTATCTCTATAAAAATTATATTCTTAATGGAATTGCAATTGATATATATGCTTATTACAGAAGGTGCAATAATCCAAAACAAGATTGGGAGGCCTTGAAAAAATTATGATACGAAAAAGGCTGGAGCAAAGAAGTATGTTGTTAGTCGCTATCCGAAGTATGAAATGGTTGATGAAAGGTCCATGGAGGCTCAATATCAAGAAATTCAAAATATTTCTCATGAGATCATCATTGAAGGTATGTTTTTTCATGAACAATTTGAAGTTGCTTTTATTATTGACAAATTATCCCCTAGTTTGAAAGATTTTAAAATTTTGTTTCGCCGCAAAAAAACAAAAGAATTTGTAATTGAGATTATGATTATTTTTCTTCGAAATGAAGAAGAATCTTAGAGTCAAGATCAAAGAGAAAATGTCTTGGTTGTTTCAAACAACAAAATTAAATTTTGTACGGCTCTAAAGCCATTTGGCAAACCACTAAATAATCAAAATTGTAGTGTTGTGAATCAGATTATGTACGAGAACCCTTCAAGGGCCCTAATTACTCCAATAGCTAGGAAAGTCACTTTAAATGCTGACAACAAAAAATATAATTTTTATTAAACCTAAAAAGGGTTGCCAATGTTTTGACCAATGACATACCTATTGTTCCTTCTGGATCAAACGATTAAACTATCAGTAGTAAATATATGGACTCATATGGAACAGTTAATTCTGATGACTCTAAATCTATTATAAAAATTAAAGAAAATGATTACAACCGAGGAAAGAAATCACCTTATTGAAAGATAATGATTATCTCTATAAAAATTATATTCTTAATGGAATTGCAATTGATATATATGCTTATTACAGAAGGTGCAATAATCCAAAACAAGATTGGGAGGCCTTGAAAAAATTATGATACGAAAAAGGCTGGAGCAAAGAAGTATGTTATTAGTCGCTATCCGAAGTATGAAATGGTTGATGAAAGGTCCATGGAGGCTCAATATCAAAAAATTCAAAATATTTCTCATGAGATCATCATTGAAGGTATGTTTTTATATGAACAATTTGAAGTTGCTTTTATAATTGACAAATTATCCCCTAGTTTGAAAGATTTTAAAATTTTGTTTCGCCGCAAAAAAACAAAAGAATTTGTAATTGAGATTATGATTATTTTTCTTCGAAATAAAGAAGAATCTTAGAGACAAGATCAAAAAGAAAATGTCTTGGTTGTTTCAAACAACAAAATTAAATTTTGTACGGCTCTAAAGCCATTTGGCAAACCACTAAATAATCAAAATTGTAGTGTTGTGAATCAGATTATGTACGAGAACCCTTCAAGGGCCCTAATTACTCCAATAGCAAGGAAAGTCACTTTAAATGCTGACAACAAAAAATATAATTTTTATTAAACTTAAAAAGGGTTGCCAATGTTTTGACCAATGACATACCTATTGTTACTTCTGGATCAAACGAGTAAACTATCAGTAGTAAATATATGGACTCATATGGAACAGTTAATTCTGATGACTCTAAATCTATTATAAAAATTAAAGAAAATGATTACAGCCGAGGAAAGAAATCACCTTATTGAAAGATAATGATTATCTCTATAAAAATTATATTCTTAATGGAATTGCAATTGATATATATGCTTATTACAGAAGGTGCAATAATCCAAAACAAGATTGGGAGGCCTTGAAAAAATTATGATACGAAAAAGGCTGGAGCAAAGAAGTATGTTGTCAGTCGCTATCCGAAGTATGAAATGGTTGATGAAAGGTCCATGGAGGCTCAATATCAAGAAATTCAAAATATTTCTCATGAGATCATCATTGAAGGTATGTTTTTACATGAACAATTTGAAGTTGCTTTTATTATTGACAAATTATCCCCTAGTTTGAAAGATTTTAAAATTTTGTTTCGCCGCAAAAAAACAAAAGAATTTGTAATTGAGATTATGATTATTTTTCTTCGAAATGAAGAAGAATCTTAGAGACAAGATCAAAGAGAAAATGTCTTGGTTGTTTCAAACAACAAAATTAAATTTTGTACGGCTCTAAAGCCATTTGGCAAACCACTAAATAATCAAAATTGTAGTGTTGTGAATCAGATTATGTACGAGAACCCTTCAAGGGCCCTAATTACTCCAATAGCTAGGAAAGTCACTTTAAATGCTGACAACAAAAAATATAATTTTTATTAAACCTAAAAAGGGTTGCCAATGTTTTGACCAATGACATACCTATTGTTCCTTCTGGATCAAACGAGTAAACTATCAGTAGTAAATATATGGACTCATATGGAACAGTTAATTCTGATGACTCTAAATCTATTATAAAAATTAAAGAAAATGATTACAGCCGAGGAAAGAAATCACCTTATTGAAAGATAATGATTATCTCTATAAAAATTATATTCTTAATGGAATTGCAATTGATATATATGCTTATTACAGAAGGTGCAATAATCCAAAACAAGATTGGGAGGCCTTGAAAAAATTATGATACGAAAAAGGCTGGAGCAAAGAAGTATGTTGTTAGTCACTATCCGAAGTATGAAATGGTTGATGAAAGGTCCATGGAGGCTCAATATCAAGAAATTCAAAATATTTCTCATGAGATCATCATTGAAGGTATGTTTTTATATGAACAATTTGAAGTTGCTTTTATTATTGACAAATTATCCCTTAGTTTGAAAGATTTTAAAATTTTGTTTCGCCGTAAAAAAACAAAAGAATTTGTAATTGAGATTATGATTATTTTTCTTCGAAATGAAGAAGAATCTTAGAGAAAAGATCAAAAAGAAAATGTCTTGGTTGTTTCAAACAACAAAATTAAATTTTGTACGGCTCTAAAGCCATTTGGCAAACCACTAAATAATCAAAATTGTAGTGTTGTGAATCAGATTATGTACGAGAACCCTTCAAGGGCCCTAATTACTCCAATAGCTAGGAAAGTCACTTTAAATGCTGACCACAAAAAATATAATTTTTATTAAACTTAAAAAGGGTTGCCAATGTTTTGACCAATGACATACCTATTGTTCCTTCTGGATCAAACGAGTAAACTATCAGTAGTAAATATATGGACTCATATGGAACAGTTAATTCTGATGACTCTAAATCTATTATAAAAATTAAAGAAAATGATTACAGCCGAGGAAAGAAATCACCTTATTGAAAGATAATGATTATCTCTATAAAAATTATATTCTTAATGGAATTGCAATTGATATATATGCTTATTACAGAAGGTGCAATAATCCAAAACAAGATTGGGAGGCCTTGAAAAAATTATGATACGAAAAAGGCTGGAGCAAAGAAGTATGTTGTTAGTCGCTATCCGAAGTATGAAATGGTTGATGAAAGGTCCATGGAGGCTCAATATCAAGAAATTCAAAATATTTCTCATGAGATCATCATTGAAGGTATGTTTTTACATGAACAATTTGAAGTTGCTTTTATTATTGACAAATTATCCCCTAGTTTGAAAGATTTTAAAATTTTGTTTCGCCGCAAAAAAACAAAAGAATTTGTAATTGAGATTATGATTATTTTTCTTCGAAATAAAGAAGAATCTTAGAGACAAGATCAAAAAGAAAATGTCTTGGTTGTTTCAAACAACAAAATTAAATTTTGTACGGCTCTAAAGCCATTTGGCAAACCACTAAATAATCAAAATTGTAGTGTTGTGAATCAGATTATGTACGAGAACCCTTCAAGGGCCCTAATTACTCCAATAGCTAGGAAAGTCACTTTAAATGCTGACAACAAAAAATATAATTTTTATTAAACCTAAAAAGGGTTGCCAATGTTTTGACCAATGACATACCTATTGTTCCTTCTGGATCAAACGATTAAACTATCAGTAGTAAATATATGGACTCATATGGAACAGTTAATTCTGATGACTCTAAATCTATTATAAAAATTAAAGAAAATGATTACAGCCGAGGAAAGAAATCACCTTATTGAAAGATAATGATTATCTCTATAAAAATTATATTCTTAATGGAATTGCAATTGATATATATGCTTATTACAGAAGGTGCAATAATCCAAAACAAGATTGGGAGGCCTTGAAAAAATTATGATACGAAAAAGGCTGGAGCAAAGAAGTATGTTATTAGTCGCTATCCGAAGTATGAAATGGTTGATGAAAGGTCCATGGAGGCTCAATATCAAAAAATTCAAAATATTTCTCATGAGATCATCATTGAAGGTATGTTTTTATATGAACAATTTGAAGTTGCTTTTATAATTGACAAATTATCCCCTAGTTTGAAAGATTTTAAAATTTTGTTTCGCCGCAAAAAAACAAAAGAATTTGTAATTGAGATTATGATTATTTTTCTTCGAAATAAAGAAGAATCTTAGAGACAAGATCAAAAAGAAAATGTCTTGGTTGTTTCAAACAACAAAATTAAATTTTGTACGGCTCTAAAGCCATTTGGCAAACCACTAAATAATCAAAATTGTAGTGTTGTGAATCAGATTATGTACGAGAACCCTTCAAGGGCCCTAATTACTCCAATAGCAAGGAAAGTCACTTTAAATGCTGACAACAAAAAATATAATTTTTATTAAACTTAAAAAGGGTTGCCAATGTTTTGACCAATGACATACCTATTGTTCCTTCTGGATCAAACGAGTAAACTATCAGTAGTAAATATATGGACTCATATGGAACAGTTAATTCTGATGACTCTAAATCTATTATAAAAATTAAAGAAAATGATTACAGCCGAGGAAAGAAATCACCTTATTGAAAGATAATGATTATCTCTTTAAAAATTATATTCTTAATGGAATTGCAATTGATATATATGCTTATTACAGAAGGTGCAATAATCCAAAACAAGATTGGGAGGCCTTGAAAAAATTATGATACGAAAAAGGCTGGAGCAAAGAAGTATGTTGTTAGTCACTATCCGAAGTATGAAATGGTTGATGAAAGGTCCATGGAGGCTCAATATCAAGAAATTCAAAATATTTCTCATGAGATCATCATTGAAGGTATGTTTTTATATGAACAATTTGAAGTTGCTTTTATTATTGACAAATTATCCCTTAGTTTGAAAGATTTTAAAATTTTGTTTCGCCGTAAAAAAACAAAAGAATTTGTAATTGAGATTATGATTATTTTTCTTCGAAATGAAGAAGAATCTTAGAGAAAAGATCAAAAAGAAAATGTCTTGGTTGTTTCAAACAACAAAATTAAATTTTGTACGGCTCTAAAGCCATTTGGCAAACCACTAAATAATCAAAATTGTAGTGTTGCGAATCAGATTATGTACGAGAACCCTTCAAGGGCCCTAATTACTCCAATAGCTAGGAAAGTCACTTTAAATGCTAACAACAAAAAATATAATTTTTATTAAACTTAAAAAGGGTTGCCAATGTTTTGACCAATGACATACCTATTGTTCCTTCTGGATCAAACGAGTAAACTATCAGTAGTAAATATATGGACTCATATGGAACAGTTAATTCTGATGACTCTAAATCTATTATAAAAATTAAAGAAAATGATTACAGCCGAGGAAAGAAATCACCTTATTGAAAGATAATGATTATCTCTATAAAAATTATATTCTTAATGGAATTGCAATTGATATATATGCTTATTACAGTAGGTGCAATAATCCAAAACAAGTTTGGGAGGCCTTGAAAAAATTATGATACGAAAAAGGCTGGAGCAAAGAAGTATGTTGTTAGTCGCTATCCGAAGTATGAAATGGTTGATGAAAGGTCCATGGAGGCTCAATATCAAGAAATTCAAAATATTTCTCATGAGATCATCATTGAAGGTATGTTTTTACATGAACAATTTGAAGTTGCTTTTATTATTGACAAATTATCCCCTAGTTTGAAAGATTTTAAAATTTTGTTTCGCCGCAAAAAAACAAAAGAATTTGTAATTGAGATTATGATTATTTTTCTTCGAAATGAAGAAGAATCTTAGAGTCAAGATCAAAGAGAAAATGTCTTGGTTGTTTCAAACAACAAAATTAAATTTTGTACGGCTCTAAAGCCATTTGGCAAACCACTAAATAATCAAAATTGTAGTGTTGTGAATCAGATTATGTACGAGAACCCTTCAAGGGCCCTAATTACTCCAATAGCAAGGAAAGTCACTTTAAATGCTGACAACAAAAAATATAATTTTTATTAAACTTAAAAAGGGTTGCCAATGTTTTGACCAATGACATACCTATTGTTCCTTCTGGATCAAACGAGTAAACTATCAGTAGTAAATATATGGACTCATATGGAACAGTTAATTCTGTTGACTCTAAATCTATTATAAAAATTAAAGAAAATGATTACAGCCGAGGAAAGAAATCACCTTATTGAAAGATAATGATTATCTCTATAAAAATTATATTCTTAATGGAATTGCAATTGATATATATGCTTATTACAGAAGGTGCAATAATCCAAAACAAGATTGGGAGGCCTTGAAAAAATTATGATACGAAAAAGGCTGGAGTAAAGAAGTATGTTGTTAGTCGTTATCCGAAGTATGAAATGGTTGATGAAAGGTCCATGGAGCCTCAATATCAAGAAATTCAAAATATTTCTCATGAGATCATCATTGAAGGTATGTTTTTACATGAACAATTTGAAGTTGCTTTTATTATTGACAAATTATCCCCTAGTTTAAAAGATTTTAAAATTTTGTTTCGCCGCAAAAAAACAAAAGAATTTGTAATTGAGATTATGATTATTTTTCTTCGAAATGAAGAAGAATCTTAGAGACAAGATCAAAGAGAAAATGTCTTGGTTGTTTCAAACAACAAAATTAAATTTTGTACGGCTCTAAAGCCATTTGGCATACCACTAAATAATCAAAATTGTAGTCTTGTGAATCAGATTATGTACGAGAACCCTTCAAGGGCCCTAATTACTCCAATAGCAAGGAAAGTCACTTTAAATGCTGACAACAAAAAATATAATTTTTATTAAACTTAAAAAGGGTTGCCAATGTTTTGACCAATGACATACCTATTGTTCCTTCTGGATCAAACGAGTAAACTATCAGTAGTAAATATATTGACTCATATGGAACAGTTAATTCTGATGACTCTAAATCTATTATAAAAATTAAAGAAAATGATTACAGCCGAGGAAAGAAATCACCTTATTGAAAGATAATGATTATCTCTATAAAAATTATATTCTTAATGGAATTGCAATTGATATATATGCTTATTACAGTAGGTGCAATAATCCAAAACAAGATTGGGAGGCCTTGAAAAAATTATGATACGAAAAAGGCTGGAGCAAAGAAGTATGTTGTTAGTCACTATCCGAAGTATGAAATGGTTGATGAAAGGTCCATGGAGCCTCAATATCAAGAAATTCAAAATATTTCTCATGAGATCATCATTGAAGGTATGTTTTTATATGAACAATTTGAAGTTGCTTTTATTATTGACAAATTATCCCCTAGTTTGAAAGATTTTAAAATTTTGTTTCGCCGCAAAAAAACAAAAGAATTTGTAATTGAGATTATGATTATTTTTCTTCGAAATGAAGAAGAATCTTAGAGAAAAGATCAAAAAGAAAATGTCTTGGTTGTTTCAAACAACAAAATTAAATTTTGTACGGCTCTAAAGCCATTTGGCAAACCACTAAATAATCAAAATTGTAGTGTTGTGAATCAGATTATGTACGAGAACCCTTCAAGGGCCCTAATTACTCCAATAGCAAGGAAAGTCACTTTAAATGCTGACAACAAAAAATATAATTTTTATTAAACTTAAAAAGGGTTGCCAATGTTTTGACCAATGACATACCTATTGTTCCTTCTGGATCAAACGAGTAAACTATCAGTAGTAAATATATGGACTCATATGGAACAGTTAATTCTGATGACTCTAAATCTATTATAAAAATTAAAGAAAATGATTACAGCCGAGGAAAGAAATCACCTTATTGAAAGATAATGATTATCTCTATAAAAATTATATTCTTAATGGAATTGCAATTGATATATATGCTTATTACAGAAGGTGCAATAATCCAAAACAAGATTGGGAGGCCTTGAAAAAATTATGATACGAAAAAGGCTGGAGCAAAGAAGTATGTTGTTAGTCACTATCCGAAGTATGAAATGGTTGATGAAAGGTCCATGGAGGCTCAATATCAAGAAATTCAAAATATTTCTCATGAGATCATCATTGAAGGTATGTTTTTATATGAACAATTTGAAGTTGCTTTTATTATTGACAAATTATCCCTTAGTTTGAAAGATTTTAAAATTTTGTTTCGCCGTAAAAAAACAAAAGAATTTGTAATTGAGATTATGATTATTTTTCTTCGAAATGATGAAGAATCTTAGAGAAAAGATCAAAAAGAAAATGTCTTGGTTGTTTCAAACAACAAAATTAAATTTTGTACGGCTCTAAAGCCATTTGGCAAACCACTAAATAATCAAAATTGTAGTGTTGCGAATCAGATTATGTACGAGAACCCTTCAAGGGCCCTAATTACTCCAATAGCTAGGAAAGTCACTTTAAATGCTAACAACAAAAAATATAATTTTTATTAAACTTAAAAAGGGTTGCCAATGTTTTGACCAATGACATACCTATTGTTCCTTCTGGATCAAACGAGTAAACTATCAGTAGTAAATATATGGACTCATATGGAACAGTTAATTCTGATGACTCTAAATCTATTATAAAAATTAAAGAAAATGATTACAGCCGAGGAAAGAAATCACCTTATTGAAAGATAATGATTATCTCTATAAAAATTATATTCTTAATGGAATTGCAATTGATATATAGGCTTATTACAGTAGGTGCAATAATCCAAAACAAGTTTGGGAGGCCTTGAAAAAATTATGATACGAAAAAGGCTGGAGCAAAGAAGTATGTTGTTAGTCGCTATCCGAAGTATGAAATGGTTGATGAAAGGTCCATGGAGGCTCAATATCAAGAAATTCAAAATATTTCTCATGAGATCATCATTGAAGGTATGTTTTTACATGAACAATTTGAAGTTGCTTTTATTATTGACAAATTATCCCCTAGTTTGAAAGATTTTAAAATTTTGTTTCGCCGCAAAAAAACAAAAGAATTTGTAATTGAGATTATGATTATTTTTCTTCGAAATGAAGAAGAATCTTAGAGTCAAGATCAAAGAGAAAATGTCTTGGTTGTTTCAAACAACAAAATTAAATTTTGTACGGCTCTAAAGCCATTTGGCAAACCACTAAATAATCAAAATTGTAGTGTTGTGAATCAGATTATGTACGAGAACCCTTCAAGGGCCCTAATTACTCCAATAGCAAGGAAAGTCACTTTAAATGCTGACAACAAAAAATATAATTTTTATTAAACTTAAAAAGGGTTGCCAATGTTTTGACCAATGACATACCTATTGTTCCTTCTGGATCAAACGAGTAAACTATCAGTAGTAAATATATGGACTCATATGGAACAGTTAATTCTGTTGACTCTAAATCTATTATAAAAATTAAAGAAAATGATTACAGCCGAGGAAAGAAATCACCTTATTGAAAGATAATGATTATCTCTATAAAAATTATATTCTTAATGGAATTGCAATTGATATATATGCTTATTACAGAAGGTGCAATAATCCAAAACAAGATTGGGAGGCCTTGAAAAAATTATGATACGAAAAAGGCTGGAGTAAAGAAGTATGTTGTTAGTCGTTATCCGAAGTATGAAATGGTTGATGAAAGGTCCATGGAGCCTCAATATCAAGAAATTCAAAATATTTCTCATGAGATCATCATTGAAGGTATGTTTTTACATGAACAATTTGAAGTTGCTTTTATTATTGACAAATTATCCCCTAGTTTGAAAGATTTTAAAATTTTGTTTCGCCGCAAAAAAACAAAAGAATTTGTAATTGAGATTATGATTATTTTTCTTCGAAATGAAGAAGAATCTTAGAGACAAGATCAAAGAGAAAATGTCTTGGTTGTTTCAAACAACAAAATTAAATTTTGTACGGCTCTAAAGCCATTTGGCATACCACTAAATAATCAAAATTGTAGTGTTGTGAATCAGATTATGTACGAGAACCCTTCAAGGGCCCTAATTACTCCAATAGCAAGGAAAGTCACTTTAAATGCTGACAACAAAAAATATAATTTTTATTAAACTTAAAAAGGGTTGCCAATGTTTTGACCAATGACATACCTATTGTTCCTTCTGGATCAAACGAGTAAACTCTCAGTAGTAAATATATTGACTCATATGGAACAGTTAATTCTGATGACTCTAAATCTATTATAAAAATTAAAGAAAATGATTACAGCCGAGGAAAGAAATCACCTTATTGAAAGATAATGATTATCTCTATAAAAATTATATTCTTAATGGAATTGCAATTGATATATATGCTTATTACAGTAGGTGCAATAATCCAAAACAAGATTGGGAGGCCTTGAAAAAATTATGATACGAAAAAGGCTGGAGCAAAGAAGTATGTTGTTAGTCACTATCCGAAGTATGAAATGGTTGATGAAAGGTCCATGGAGCCTCAATATCAAGAAATTCAAAATATTTCTCATGAGATCATCATTGAAGGTATGTTTTTATATGAACAATTTGAAGTTGCTTTTATTATTGACAAATTATCCCCTAGTTTGAAAGATTTTAAAATTTTGTTTCGCCGCAAAAAAACAAAAGAATTTGTAATTGAGATTATGATTATTTTTCTTCGAAATGAAGAAGAATCTTAGAGAAAAGATCAAAAAGAAAATGTCTTGGTTGTTTCAAACAACAAAATTAAATTTTGTACGGCTCTAAAGCCATTTGGCAAACCACTAAATAATCAAAATTGTAGTGTTGTGAATCAGATTATGTACGAGAACCCTTCAAGGGCCCTAATTACTCCAATAGCAAGGAAAGTCACTTTAAATGCTGACAACAAAAAATATAATTTTTATTAAACTTAAAAAGGGTTGCCAATGTTTTGACCAATGACATACCTATTGTTCCTTCTGGATCAAACGAGTAAACTATCAGTAGTAAATATATGGACTCATATGGAACAGTTAATTCTGATGACTCTAAATCTACTATAAAAATTAAAGAAAATGATTACAGCCGAGGAAAGAAATCACCTTATTGAAAGATAATGATTATCTCTATAAAAATTATATTCTTAATGGAAATGCAATTGATATATATGCTTATTACAGAAGCTGCAATAATCCAAAACAAGATTGGGAGGCCTTGAAAAAATTATGATACGAAAAAGGCTGGAGCAAAGAAGTATGTTATTAGTCGCTATCCGAAGTATGAAATGGTTGATGAAAGGTCCATGGAGGCTCAATATCAAGAAATTCAAAATATTTCTCATGAGATCATCATTGAAGGTATGTTTTTACATGAACAATTTGAAGTTGCTTTTATTATTGACAAATTATCCCCTAGTTTGAAAGATTTTAAAATTTTGTTTCGCCGCAAAAAAACAAAAGAATTTGTAATTGAGATTATGATTATTTTTCTTCGAAATGAAGAAGAATCTTAGAGTCAAGATCAAAGAGAAAATGTCTTGGTTGTTTCAAACAACAAAATTAAATTTTGTATGGCTCTAAAGCCATTTGGCAAACCACTAAATAATCAAAATTGTAGTGTTGTGAATCAGATTATGTACGAGAACCCTTCAAGGGCCCTAATTACTCCAATAGCAAGGAAAGTCACTTTAAATGCTGACAACAAAAAATATAATTTTTATTAAACTTAAAAAGGGTTGCCAATGTTTTGACCAATGACATACCTATTGTTCCTTCTAGATCAAACGAGTAAACTATCAGTAGTAAATATATGGATTCATATGGAACAGTTAATTCTGTTGACTCTAAATCTATTATAAAAATTAAAGAAAATGATTACAGCCGAGGAAAGAAATCACCTTATTGAAAGATAATGATTATCTCTATAAAAATTATATTCTTAATGGAATTGCAATTGATATATATGCTTATTACAGAAGGTGCAATAATCCAAAACAAGATTGGGAGGCCTTGAAAAAATTATGATACGAAAAAGGCTGGAGCAAAGAAGTATGTTGTTAGTCGCTATCCGAAGTATGAAATGGTTGATGAAAGGTCCATGGAGGCTCAATATCAAGAAATTCAAAATATTTCTCATGAGATCATCATTGAAGGTATGTTTTTACATGAACAATTTGAAGTTGCTTTTATTATTGACAAATTATCCCCTAGTTTGAAAGATTTTAAAATTTTGTTTCGCCGCAAAAAAACAAAAGAATTTGTAATTGAGATTATGATTATTTTTCTTCGAAATGAAGAAGAATCTTAGAGTCAAGATCAAAGAGAAAATGTCTTGGTTGTTTCAAACAACAAAATTAAATTTTGTACGGCTCTAAAGCCATTTGGCAAACCACTAAATAATCAATATTGTAGTGTTGTGAATCAGATTATGTACGAGAACCCTTCAAGGGCCCTAATTACTCCAATAGCAAGGAAAGTCACTTTAAATGCTGACAACAAAATATATAATTTTTATTAAACTTAAAAAGGGTTGCCAATGTTTTGACCAATGACATACCTATTGTTCCTTCTGGATCAAACGAGTAAACTATCAGTAGTAAATATATGGACTCATATGGAACAGTTAATTCTGATGACTCTAAATCTATTATAAAAATTAAAGAAAATGATTACAGCCGAGGAAAGAAATCACCTTATTGAAAGATAATGATTATCTCTATAAAAATTATATTCTTAATGGAATTGCAATTGATATATATGCTTATTACAGAAGGTGCAATAATCCAAAACAAGATTGGGAGGCCTTGAAAAAATTATGATACGAAAAAGGCTGGAGCAAAGAAGTATGTTATTAGTCGCTATCCGAAGTATGAAATGGTTGATGAAAGGTCCATGGAGGCTCAATATCAAGAAATTCAAAATATTTCTCATGAGATCATCATTGAAGGTATGTTTTTACATGAACAATTCTAAGTTGCTTTTATTATTGACAAATTATCCCCTAGTTTGAAAGATTTTAAAATTTTGTTTCGCCGCAAAAAAACAAAAGAATTTGTAATTGAGATTATGATTATTTTTCTTCGAAATGAAGAAGAATCTTAGAGACAAGATCAAAGAGAAAATGTCTTGGTTGTTTCAAACAACAAAATTAAATTTTGTACGGCTCTAAAGCCATTTGGCATACCACTAAATAATCAAAATTGTAGTGTTGTGAATCAGATTATGTACGAGAACCCTTCAAGGGCCCTAATTACTCCAATAGCAAGGAAAGTCACTTTAAATGCTGACAACAAAAAATATAATTTTTATTAAACTTAAAAAGGGTTGCCAATGTTTTGACCAATGACATACCTATTGTTCCTTCTGGATCAAACGAGTAAACTCTCAGTAGTAAATATATTGACTCATATGGAACAGTTAATTCTGATGACTCTAAATCTATTATAAAAATTAAAGAAAATGATTACAGCCGAGGAAAGAAATCACCTTATTGAAAGATAATGATTATCTCTATAAAAATTATATTCTTAATGGAATTGCAATTGATATATATGCTTATTACAGTAGGTGCAATAATCCAAAACAAGATTGGGAGGCCTTGAAAAAATTATGATACGAAAAAGGCTGGAGCAAAGAAGTATGTTGTTAGTCACTATCCGAAGTATGAAATGGTTGATGAAAGGTCCATGGAGCCTCAATATCAAGAAATTCAAAATATTTCTCATGAGATCATCATTGAAGGTATGTTTTTACATGAACAATTTGAAGTTGCTTTTATTATTGACAAATTATCCCCTAGTTTGAAAGATTTTAAAATTTTGTTTCGCCGCAAAAAAACAAAAGAATTTGTAATTGAGATTATGATTATTTTTCTTCGAAATGAAGAAGAATCTTAGAGTCAAGATCAAAGAGAAAATGTCTTGGTTGTTTCAAACAACAAAATTAAATTTTGTACGGCTCTAAAGCCATTTGGCAAACCACTAAATAATCAAAATTGTAGTGTTGTGAATCAGATTATGTACGAGAACCCTTCAAGGGCCCTAATTACTCCAATAGCAAGGAAAGTCACTTTAAATGCTGACAACAAAATATATAATTTTTATTAAACTTAAAAAGGGTTGCCAATGTTTTGACCAATGACATACCTATTGTTCCTTCTGGATCAAACGAGTAAACTATCAGTAGTAAATATATGGACTCATATGGAACAGTTAATTCTGTTGACTCTAAATCTATTATAAAAATTAAAGAAAATGATTACAGCCGAGGAAAGAAATCACCTTATTGAAAGATAATGATTATCTCTATAAAAATTATATTCTTAATGGAAATGCAATTGATATATATGCTTATTACAGAAGGTGCAATAATCCAAAACAAGATTGGGAGGCCTTGAAAAAATTATGATACGAAAAAGGCTGGAGCAAAGAAGTATGTTGTTAGTCGCTATCCGAAGTATGAAATGGTTGATGAAAGGTCCATGGAGGCTCAATATCAAGAAATTCAAAATATTTCTCATGAGATCATCATTGAAGGTATGTTTTTACATGAACAATTTGAAGTTGCTTTTATTATTGACAAATTATCCCCTAGTTTGAAAGATTTTAAAATTTTGTTTCGCCGCAAAAAAACAAAAGAATTTGTAATTGAGATTATGATTATTTTTCTTCGAAATGAAGAAGAATCTTAGAGACAAGATCAAAGAGAAAATGTCTTGGTTGTTTCAAACAACAAAATTAAATTTTGTACGGCTCTAAAGCCATTTGGCAAACCACTAAATAATCAAAATTGTAGTGTTGTGAATCAGATTATGTACGAGAACCCTTCAAGGGCCCTAATTACTCCAATAGCTAGGAAAGTCACTTTAAATGCTGACAACAAAAAATATAATTTTTATTAAACCTAAAAAGGGTTGCCAATGTTTTGACCAATGACATACCTATTGTTCCTTCTGGATCAAACGAGTAAACTATCAGTAGTAAATATATGGACTCATATGGAACAGTTAATTCTGATGACTCTAAATCTACTATAAAAATTAAAGAAAATGATTACAGCCGAGGAAAGAAATCACCTTATTGAAAGATAATGATTATCTCTATAAAAATTATATTCTTAATGGAAATGCAATTGATATATATGCTTATTACAGAAGCTGCAATAATCCAAAACAAGATTGGGAGGCCTTGAAAAAATTATGATACGAAAAAGGCTGGAGCAAAGAAGTATGTTATTAGTCGCTATCCGAAGTATGAAATGGTTGATGAAAGGTCCATGGAGGCTCAATATCAAGAAATTCAAAATATTTCTCATGAGATCATCATTGAAGGTATGTTTTTACATGAACAATTTGAAGTTGCTTTTATTATTGACAAATTATCCCCTAGTTTGAAAGATTTTAAAATTTTGTTTCGCCGCAAAAAAACAAAAGAATTTGTAATTGAGATTATGATTATTTTTCTTCGAAATGAAGAAGAATCTTAGAGTCAAGATCAAAGAGAAAATGTCTTGGTTGTTTCAAACAACAAAATTAAATTTTGTATGGCTCTAAAGCCATTTGGCAAACCACTAAATAATCAAAATTGTAGTGTTGTGAATCAGATTATGTACGAGAACCCTTCAAGGGCCCTAATTACTCCAATAGCAAGGAAAGTCACTTTAAATGCTGACAACAAAAAATATAATTTTTATTAAACTTAAAAAGGGTTGCCAATGTTTTGACCAATGACATACCTATTGTTCCTTCTAGATCAAACGAGTAAACTATCAGTAGTAAATATATGGACTCATATGGAACAGTTAATTCTGTTGACTCTAAATCTATTATAAAAATTAAAGAAAATGATTACAGCCGAGGAAAGAAATCACCTTATTGAAAGATAATGATTATCTCTATAAAAATTATATTCTTAATGGAATTGCAATTGATATATATGCTTATTACAGAAGGTGCAATAATCCAAAACAAGATTGGGAGGCCTTGAAAAAATTATGATACGAAAAAGGCTGGAGCAAAGAAGTATGTTGTTAGTCGCTATCCGAAGTATGAAATGGTTGATGAAAGGTCCATGGAGGCTCAATATCAAGAAATTCAAAATATTTCTCATGAGATCATCATTGAAGGTATGTTTTTACATGAACAATTTGAAGTTGCTTTTATTATTGACAAATTATCCCCTAGTTTGAAAGATTTTAAAATTTTGTTTCGCCGCAAAAAAACAAAAGAATTTGTAATTGAGATTATGATTATTTTTCTTCGAAATGAAGAAGAATCTTAGAGTCAAGATCAAAGAGAAAATGTCTTGGTTGTTTCAAACAACAAAATTAAATTTTGTACGGCTCTAAAGCCATTTGGCAAACCACTAAATAATCAAAATTGTAGTGTTGTGAATCAGATTATGTACGAGAACCCTTCAAGGGCCCTAATTACTCCAATAGCAAGGAAAGTCACTTTAAATGCTGACAACAAAATATATAATTTTTATTAAACTTAAAAAGGGTTGCCAATGTTTTGACCAATGACATACCTATTGTTCCTTCTGGATCAAACGAGTAAACTATCAGTAGTAAATATATGGACTCATATGGAACAGTTAATTCTGTTGACTCTAAATCTATTATAAAAATTAAAGAAAATGATTACAGCCGAGGAAAGAAATCACCTTATTGAAAGATAATGATTATCTCTATAAAAATTATATTCTTAATGGAAATGCAATTGATATATATGCTTATTACAGAAGGTGCAATAATCCAAAACAAGATTGGGAGGCCTTGAAAAAATTATGATACGAAAAAGGCTGGAGCAAAGAAGTATGTTGTTAGTCGCTATCCGAAGTATGAAATGGTTGATGAAAGGTCCATGGAGGCTCAATATCAAGAAATTCAAAATATTTCTCATGAGATCATCATTGAAGGTATGTTTTTACATGAACAATTTGAAGTTGCTTTTATTATTGACAAATTATCCCCTAGTTTGAAAGATTTTAAAATTTTGTTTCGCCGCAAAAAAACAAAAGAATTTGTAATTGAGATTATGATTATTTTTCTTCGAAATGAAGAAGAATCTTAGAGACAAGATCAAAGAGAAAATGTCTTGGTTGTTTCAAACAACAAAATTAAATTTTGTACGGCTCTAAAGCCATTTGGCAAACCACTAAATAATCAAAATTGTAGTGTTGTGAATCAGATTATGTACGAGAACCCTTCAAGGGCCCTAATTACTCCAATAGCTAGGAAAGTCACTTTAAATGCTGACAACAAAAAATATAATTTTTATTAAACCTAAAAAGGGTTGCCAATGTTTTGACCAATGACATACCTATTGTTCCTTCTGGATCAAACGAGTAAACTATCAGTAGTAAATATATGGACTCATATGGAACAGTTAATTCTGATGACTCTAAATCTATTATAAAAATTAAAGAAAATGATTACAGCCGAGGAAAGAAATCACCTTATTGAAAGATAATGATTATCTCTATAAAAATTATATTCTTAATGGAATTGCAATTGATATATATGCTTATTACAGAAGGTGCAATAATCCAAAACAAGATTGGGAGGCCTTGAAAAAATTATGATACGAAAAAGGCTGGAGCAAAGAAGTATGTTATTAGTCGCTATCCGAAGTATGAAATGGTTGATGAAAGGTCCATGGAGGCTCAATATCAAAAAATTCAAAATATTTCTCATGAGATCATCATTGAAGGTATGTTTTTATATGAACAATTTGAAGTTGCTTTTATAATTGACAAATTATCCCCTAGTTTGAAAGATTTTAAAATTTTGTTTCGCCGCAAAAAAACAAAAGAATTTGTAATTGAGATTATGATTATTTTTCTTCGAAATAAAGAAGAATCTTAGAGACAAGATCAAAAAGAAAATGTCTTGGTTGTTTCAAACAACAAAATTAAATTTTGTACGGCTCTAAAGCCATTTGGCAAACCACTAAATAATCAAAATTGTAGTGTTGTGAATCAGATTATGTACGAGAACCCTTCAAGGGCCCTAATTACTCCAATAGCAAGGAAAGTCACTTTAAATGCTGACAACAAAAAATATAATTTTTATTAAACTTAAAAAGGGTTGCCAATGTTTTGACCAATGACATACCTATTGTTCCTTCTGGATCAAACGAGTAAACTATCAGTAGTAAATATATGGACTCATATGGAACAGTTAATTCTGATGACTCTAAATCTATTATAAAATTTAAAGAAAATGATTACAGCCGAGGAAAGAAATCACCTTATTGAAAGATAATGATTATCTCTATAAAAATTATATTCTTAATGGAATTGCAATTGATATATATGCTTATTACAGAAGGTGCAATAATCCAAAACAAGATTGGGAGGCCTTGAAAAAATTATGATACGAAAAAGGCTGGAGCAAAGAAGTATGTTGTTAGTCACTATCCGAAGTATGAAATGGTTGATGAAAGGTCCATGGAGGCTCAATATCAAGAAATTCAAAATATTTCTCATGAGATCATCATTGAAGGTATGTTTTTATATGAACAATTTGAAGTTGCTTTTATTATTGACAAATTATCCCTTAGTTTGAAAGATTTTAAAATTTTGTTTCGCCGTAAAAAAACAAAAGAATTTGTAATTGAGATTATGATTATTTTTCTTCGAAATGAAGAAGAATCTTAGAGAAAAGATCAAAAAGAAAATGTCTTGGTTGTTTCAAACAACAAAATTAAATTTTGTACGGCTCTAAAGCCATTTGGCAAACCACTAAATAATCAAAATTGTAGTGTTGTGAATCAGATTATGTACGAGAACCCTTCAAGGGCCCTAATAACTCCAATAGCTAGGAAAGTCACTTTAAATGCTGACAACAAAAAATATAATTTTTATTAAACTTAAAAAGGGTTGCCAATGTTTTGACCAATGACATACCTATTGTTCCTTCTGGATCAAACGAGTAAACTATCAGTAGTAAATATATGGACTCATATGGAACAGTTAATTCTGATGACTCTAAATCTATTATAAAAATTAAAGAAAATGATTACAGCCGAGGAAAGAAATCACCTTATTGAAAGATAATGATTATCTCTATAAAAATTATATTCTTAATGGAATTGCAATTGATATATATGCTTATTACAGTAGGTGCAATAATCCAAAACAAGATTGGGAGGCCTTGAAAAAATTATGATACGAAAAAGGCTGGAGCAAAGAAGTATGTTGTTAGTCGCTATCCGAAGTATGAAATGGTTGATGAAAGGTCCATGGAGGCTCAATATCAAGAAATTCAAAATATTTCTCATGAGATCATCATTGAAGGTATGTTTTTACATGAACAATTTGAAGTTGCTTTTATTATTGACAAATTATCCCCTAGTTTGAAAGATTTTAAAATTTTGTTTCGCCGCAAAAAAACAAAAGAATTTGTAATTGAGATTATGATTATTTTTCTTCGAAATGAAGAAGAATCTTAGAGTCAAGATCAAAGAGAAAATGTCTTGGTTGTTTCAAACAACAAAATTAAATTTGATACGGCTCTAAAGCCATTTGGCATACCACTAAATAATCAAAATTGTAGTGTTGTGAATCAGATTATGTACGAGAACCCTTCAAGGGCCCTAATAACTCCGATAGCTAGGAAAGTCACTTTAAATGCTGACAACAAAAAATATAATTTTTATTAAACTTAAAAAGGGTTGCCAATGTTTTGACCAATGACATACCTATTGTTCCTTCTGGATCAAACGAGTAAACTATCAGTAGTAAATATATGGACTCATATGGAACAGTTAATTCTGATGACTCTAAATCTATTATAAAAATTAAAGAAAATGATTACAGCCGAGGAAAGAAATCACCTTATTGAAAGATAATGATTATCTCTATAAAAATTATATTCTTAATGGAATTGCAATTGATATATATGCTTATTACAGTAGGTGCAATAATCCAAAACAAGATTGGGAGGCCTTGAAAAAATTATGATACGAAAAAGGCTGGAGCAAAGAAGTATGTTGTTAGTCGCTATCCGAAGTATGAAATGGTTGATGAAAGGTCCATGGAGGCTCAATATCAAGAAATTCAAAATATTTCTCATGAGATAATCATTGAAGGTATGTTTTTACATGAACAATTTGAAGTTGCTTTTATTATTGACAAATTATCCCCTAGTTTGAAAGATTTTAAAATTTTGTTTCGCCGCAAAAAAACAAAAGAATTTGTAATTGAGATTATGATTATTTTTCTTCGAAATGAAGAAGAATCTTAGAGTCAAGATCAAAGAGAAAATGTCTTGGTTGTTTCAAACAACAAAATTAAATTTTGTACGGCTCTAAAGCCATTTGGCAAACCACTAAATAATCAAAATTGTAGTGTTGTGAATCAGATTATGTACGAGAACCCTTCAAGGGCCCTAATTACTCCAATAGCAAGGAAAGTCACTTTAAATGCTGACAACAAAAAATATAATTTTTATTAAACTTAAAAAGGGTTGCCAATGTTTTGACCAATGACATACCTATTGTTCCTTCTGGATCAAACGAGTAAACTATCAGTAGTAAATATATGGACTCATATGGAACAGTTAATTCTGTTGACTCTAAATCTATTATAAAAATTAAAGAAAATGATTACAGCCGAGGAAAGAAATCACCTTATTGAAAGATAATGATTATCTCTATAAAAATTATATTCTTAATAGAAATGCAATTGATATATATGCTTATTACAGAAGGTGCAATAATCCAAAACAAGATTGGGAGGCCTTGAAAAAATTATGATACGAAAAAGGCTGGAGCAAAGAAGTATGTTGTTAGTCGCTATCCGAAGTATGAAATGGTTGATGAAAGGTCCATGGAGGCTCAATATCAAGAAATTCAAAATATTTCTCATGAGATCATCATTGAAGGTATGTTTTTACATGAACAATTTGAAGTTGCTTTTATTATTGACAAATTATCCCCTAGTTTGAAAGATTTTAAAATTTTGTTTCGCCGCAAAAAAACAAAAGAATTTGTAATTGAGATTATGATTATTTTTCTTCGAAATGAAGAAGAATCTTAGAGACAAGATCAAAGAGAAAATGTCTTGGTTGTTTCAAATAACAAAATTAAATTTTGTACGGCTCTAAAGCCATTTGGCAAACCACTAAATAATCAAAATTGTAGTGTTGTGAATCAGATTATGTACGAGAACCCTTCAAGGGCCCTAATTACTCCAATAGCTAGGAAAGTCACTTTAAATGCTGACAACAAAAAATATAATTTTTATTAAACCTAAAAAGGGTTGCCAATGTTTTGACCAATGACATACCTATTGTTCCTTCTGGATCAAACGAGTAAACTATCAGTAGTAAATATATGGACTCATATGGAACAGTTAATTCTGATGACTCTAAATCTATTATAAAAATTAAAGAAAATGATTACAGCCGAGGAAAGAAATCACCTTATTGAAAGATAATGATTATCTCTATAAAAATTATATTCTTAATGGAATTGCAATTGATATATATGCTTATTACAGAAGGTGCAATAATCCAAAACAAGATTGGGAGGCCTTGAAAAAATTATGATACGAAAAAGGCTGGAGCAAAGAAGTATGTTATTAGTCGCTATCCGAAGTATGAAATGGTTGATGAAAGGTCCATGGAGGCTCAATATCAAAAAATTCAAAATATTTCTCATGAGATCATCATTGAAGGTATGTTTTTATATGAACAATTTGAAGTTGCTTTTATACTGACAAATTATCCCCTAGTTTGAAAGATTTTAAAATTTTGTTTCGCCGCAAAAAAACAAAAGAATTTGTAATTGAGATTATGATTATTTTTCTTCGAAATAAAGAAGAATCTTAGAGACAAGATCAAAAAGAAAATGTCTTGGTTGTTTCAAACAACAAAATTAAATTTTGTACGGCTCTAAAGCCATTTGGCAAACCACTAAATAATCAAAATTGTAGTGTTGTGAATCAGATTATGTACGAGAACCCTTCAAGGGCCCTAATTACTCCAATAGCAAGGAAAGTCACTTTAAATGCTGACAACAAAAAATATAATTTTTATTAAACTTAAAAAGGGTTGCCAATGTTTTGACCAATGACATACCTATTGTTCCTTCTGGATCAAACGAGTAAACTATCAGTAGTAAATATATGGACTCATATGGAACAGTTAATTCTGATGACTCTAAATCTATTATAAAAATTAAAGAAAATGATTACAGCCGAGGAAAGAAATCACCTTATTGAAAGATAATGATTATCTCTATAAAAATTATATTCTTAATGGAATTGCAATTGATATATATGCTTATTACAGAAGGTGCAATAATCCAAAACAAGATTGGGAGGCCTTGAAAAAATTATGATACGAAAAAGGCTGGAGCAAAGAAGTATGTTGTTAGTCACTATCCGAAGTATGAAATGGTTGATGAAAGGTCCATGGAGGCTCAATATCAAGAAATTCAAAATATTTCTCATGAGATCATCATTGAAGGTATGTTTTTATATGAACAATTTGAAGTTGCTTTTATTATTGACAAATTATCCCTTAGTTTGAAAGATTTTAAAATTTTGTTTCGCCGTAAAAAAACAAAAGAATTTGTAATTGAGATTATGATTATTTTTCTTCGAAATGAAGAAGAATCTTAGAGAAAAGATCAAAAAGAAAATGTCTTGGTTGTTTCAAACAACAAAATTAAATTTTGTACGGCTCTAAAGCCATTTGGCAAACCACTAAATAATCAAAATTGTAGTGTTGTGAATCAGATTATGTACGAGAACCCTTCAAGGGCCCTAATTACTCCAATAGCTAGGAAAGTCACTTTAAATGCTGACAACAAAAAATATAATTTTTATTAAACTTAAAAAGGGTTGCCAATGTTTTGACCAATGACATACCTATTGTTCCTTCTGGATCAAACGAGTAAACTATCAGTAGTAAATATATGGACTCATATGGAACAGTTAATTCTGATGACTCTAAATCTATTATAAAAATTAAAGAAAATGATTACAGCCGAGGAAAGAAATCACCTTATTGAAAGATAATGATTATCTCTATAAAAATTATATTCTTAATGGAATTGCAATTGATATATATGCTTATTACAGTAGGTGCAATAATCCAAAACAAGATTGGGAGGCCTTGAAAAAATTATGATACGAAAAAGGCTGGAGCAAAGAAGTATGTTGTTAGTCGCTATCCGAAGTATGAAATGGTTGATGAAAGGTCCATGGAGGCTCAATATCAAGAAATTCAAAATATTTCTCATGAGATCATCATTGAAGGTATGTTTTTACATGAACAATTTGAAGTTGCTTTTATTATTGACAAATTATCCCCTAGTTTGAAAGATTTTAAAATTTTGTTTCGCCGCAAAAAAACAAAAGAATTTGTAATTGAGATTATGATTATTTTTCTTCGAAATGAAGAAGAATCTTAGAGTCAAGATCAAAGAGAAAATGTCTTGGTTGTTTCAAACAACAAAATTAAATTTGATACGGCTCTAAAGCCATTTGGCATACCACTAAATAATCAAAATTGTAGTGTTGTGAATCAGATTATGTACGAGAACCCTTCAAGGGCCCTAATAACTCCGATAGCTAGGAAAGTCACTTTAAATGCTGACAACAAAAAATATAATTTTTATTAAACTTAAAAAGGGTTGCCAATGTTTTGACCAATGACATACCTATTGTTCCTTCTGGATCAAACGAGTAAACTATCAGTAGTAAATATATGGACTCATATGGAACAGTTAATTCTGATGACTCTAAATCTATTATAAAAATTAAAGAAAATGATTACAGCCGAGGAAAGAAATCACCTTATTGAAAGATAATGATTATCTCTATAAAAATTATATTCTTAATGGAATTGCAATTGATATATATGCTTATTACAGTAGGTGCAATAATCCAAAACAAGATTGGGAGGCCTTGAAAAAATTATGATACGAAAAAGGCTGGAGCAAAGAAGTATGTTGTTAGTCGCTATCCGAAGTATGAAATGGTTGATGAAAGGTCCATGGAGGCTCAATATCAAGAAATTCAAAATATTTCTCATGAGATAATCATTGAAGGTATGTTTTTACATGAACAATTTGAAGTTGCTTTTATTATTGACAAATTATCCCCTAGTTTGAAAGATTTTAAAATTTTGTTTCGCCGCAAAAAAACAAAAGAATTTGTAATTGAGATTATGATTATTTTTCTTCGAAATGAAGAAGAATCTTAGAGTCAAGATCAAAGAGAAAATGTCTTGGTTGTTTCAAACAACAAAATTAAATTTTGTACGGCTCTAAACCCATTTGGCAAACCACTAAATAATCAAAATTGTAGTGTTGTGAATCAGATTATGTACGAGAACCCTTCAAGGGCCCTAATTACTCCAATAGCAAGGAAAGTCACTTTAAATGCTGACAACAAAAAATATAATTTTTATTAAACTTAAAAAGGGTTGCCAATGTTTTGACCAATGACATACCTATTGTTCCTTCTGGATCAAACGAGTAAACTATCAGTAGTAAATATATGGACTCATATGGAACAGTTAATTCTGTTGACTCTAAATCTATTATAAAAATTAAAGAAAATGATTACAGCCGAGGAAAGAAATCACCTTATTGAAAGATAATGATTATCTCTATAAAAATTATATTCTTAATAGAAATGCAATTGATATATATGCTTATTACAGAAGGTGCAATAATCCAAAACAAGATTGGGAGGCCTTGAAAAAATTATGATACGAAAAAGGCTGGAGCAAAGAAGTATGTTGTTAGTCGCTATCCGAAGTATGAAATGGTTGATGAAAGGTCCATGGAGGCTCAATATCAAGAAATTCAAAATATTTCTCATGAGATCATCATTGAAGGTATGTTTTTACATGAACAATTTGAAGTTGCTTTTATTATTGACAAATTATCCCCTAGTTTGAAAGATTTTAAAATTTTGTTTCGCCGCAAAAAAACAAAAGAATTTGTAATTGAGATTATGATTATTTTTCTTCGAAATGAAGAAGAATCTTAGAGACAAGATCAAAGAGAAAATGTCTTGGTTGTTTCAAATAACAAAATTAAATTTTGTACGGCTCTAAAGCCATTTGGCAAACCACTAAATAATCAAAATTGTAGTGTTGTGAATCAGATTATGTACGAGAACCCTTCAAGGGCCCTAATTACTCCAATAGCTAGGAAAGTCACTTTAAATGCTGACAACAAAAAATATAATTTTTATTAAACCTAAAAAGGGTTGCCAATGTTTTGACCAATGACATACCTATTGTTCCTTCTGGATCAAACGAGTAAACTATCAGTAGTAAATATATGGACTCATATGGAACAGTTAATTCTGATGACTCTAAATCTATTATAAAAATTAAAGAAAATGATTACAGCCGAGGAAAGAAATCACCTTATTGAAAGATAATGATTATCTCTATAAAAATTATATTCTTAATGGAATTGCAATTGATATATATGCTTATTACAGAAGGTGCAATAATCCAAAACAAGATTGGGAGGCCTTGAAAAAATTATGATACGAAAAAGGCTGGAGCAAAGAAGTATGTTATTAGTCGCTATCCGAAGTATGAAATGGTTGATGAAAGGTCCATGGAGGCTCAATATCAAAAAATTCAAAATATTTCTCATGAGATCATCATTGAAGGTATGTTTTTATATGAACAATTTGAAGTTGCTTTTATACTGACAAATTATCCCCTAGTTTGAAAGATTTTAAAATTTTGTTTCGCCGCAAAAAAACAAAAGAATTTGTAATTGAGATTATGATTATTTTTCTTCGAAATAAAGAAGAATCTTAGAGACAAGATCAAAAAGAAAATGTCTTGGTTGTTTCAAACAACAAAATTAAATTTTGTACGGCTCTAAAGCCATTTGGCAAACCACTAAATAATCAAAATTGTAGTGTTGTGAATCAGATTATGTACGAGAACCCTTCAAGGGCCCTAATTACTCCAATAGCAAGGAAAGTCACTTTAAATGCTGACAACAAAAAATATAATTTTTATTAAACTTAAAAAGGGTTGCCAATGTTTTGACCAATGACATACCTATTGTTCCTTCTGGATCAAACGAGTAAACTATCAGTAGTAAATATATGGACTCATATGGAACAGTTAATTCTGATGACTCTAAATCTATTATAAAAATTAAAGAAAATGATTACAGCCGAGGAAAGAAATCACCTTATTGAAAGATAATGATTATCTCTATAAAAATTATATTCTTAATGGAATTGCAATTGATATATATGCTTATTACAGAAGGTGCAATAATCCAAAACAAGATTGGGAGGCCTTGAAAAAATTATGATACGAAAAAGGCTGGAGCAAAGAAGTATGTTGTTAGTCACTATCCGAAGTATGAAATGGTTGATGAAAGGTCCATGGAGGCTCAATATCAAGAAATTCAAAATATTTCTCATGAGATCATCATTGAAGGTATGTTTTTATATGAACAATTTGAAGTTGCTTTTATTATTGACAAATTATCCCTTAGTTTGAAAGATTTTAAAATTTTGTTTCGCCGTAAAAAAACAAAAGAATTTGTAATTGAGATTATGATTATTTTTCTTCGAAATGAAGAAGAATCTTAGAGAAAAGATCAAAAAGAAAATGTCTTGGTTGTTTCAAACAACAAAATTAAATTTTGTACGGCTCTAAAGCCATTTGGCAAACCACTAAATAATCAAAATTGTAGTGTTGTGAATCAGATTATGTACGAGAACCCTTCAAGGGCCCTAATTACTCCAATAGCTAGGAAAGTCACTTTAAATGCTGACAACAAAAAATATAATTTTTATTAAACTTAAAAAGGGTTGCGAATGTTTTGACCAATGACATACCTATTGTTCCTTCTGGATCAAACGAGTAAACTATCAGTAGTAAATATATGGACTCATATGGAACAGTTAATTCTGATGACTCTAAATCTATTATAAAAATTAAAGAAAATGATTACAGCCGAGGAAAGAAATCACCTTATTGAAAGATAATGATTATCTCTATAAAAATTATATTCTTAATGGAATTGCAATTGATATATATGCTTATTACAGTAGGTTCAATAATCCAAAACAAGATTGGGAGGCCTTGAAAAAATTATGATACGAAAAAGGCTGGAGCAAAGAAGTATGTTGTTAGTCGCTATCCGAAGTATGAAATGGTTGATGAAAGGTCCATGGAGGCTCAATATCAAGAAATTCAAAATATTTCTCATGAGATCATCATTGAAGGTATGTTTTTATATGAACAATTTGAAGTTACTTTTATTATTGACAAATTATCCCTTAGTTTGAAAGATTTTAAAATTTTGTTTCGCCGCAAAAAAACAAAAGAATTTGTAATTGAGATTATGATTATTTTTCTTCGAAATGAAGAAGAATCTTAGAGAAAAGATCAAAAAGAAAATGTCTTGGTTGTTTCAAACAACAAAATTAAATTTTGTACGGCTCTAAAGCCATTTGGCAAACCACTAAATAATCAAAATTGTAGTGTTGTGAATCAGATTATGTACGAGAACCCTTCAAGGGCCCTAATAACTCCAATAGCTAGGAAAGTCACTTTAAATGCTGACAACAAAAAATATAATTTTTATTAAACCTAAAAAGGGTTGCCAATGTTTTGACCAATGACATACCTATTGTTCCTTCTGGATCAAACGAGTAAACTATCAGTAGTAAATATATGGACTCATATGGAACAGTTAATTCTGATGACTCTAAATCTATTATAAAAATTAAAGAAAATGATTACAGCCGAGGAAAGAAATCACCTTATTGAAAGATAATGATTATCTCTATAAAAATTATATTCTAAATGGAATTGCAATTGATATATATGCTTATTAAAGAAGGTGCAATAATCCAAAACAAGATTGGGAGGCCTTGAAAAAATTATGATACGAAAAAGGCTGGAGCAAAGAAGTATGTTGTTAGTCGCTATCCGAAGTATGAAATGGTTGATGAAAGGTCCATGGAGGCTCAATATCAAGAAATTCAAAATATTTCTCATGAGATCATCATTGAAGGTATGTTTTTACATGAACAATTTGAAGTTGCTTTTATTATTGACAAATTATCCCCTAGTTTGAAAGATTTTAAAATTTTGGTTCGCCGCAAAAAAACAAAAGAATTTGTAATTGAGATTATGATTATTTTTCTTCGAAATGAAGAAGAATCTTAGAGACAAGATCAAAGAGAAAATGTCTTGGTTGTTTCAAACAACAAAATTAAATTTTATACGGCTCTAAAGCCATTTGGCATACCACTAAATAATCAAAATTGTAGTGTTGTGAATCAGATTATGTACGAGAACCCTTCAAGGGCCCTAATTACTCCAATAGCAAGGAAAGTCACTTTAAATGCTGACAACAAAAAATATAATTTTTATTAAACTTAAAAAGGGTTACCAATGTTTTGACCAATGACATACCTATTGTTCATTCTGGATCAAACGAGTAAACTATCAGTAGTAAATATATGGACTCATATGGAACAGTTAATTCTGATGACTCTAAATCTATTATAAAAATTAAAGAAAATGATTATAGCCGAGGAAAGAAATCACCTTATTGAAAGATAATGATTATCTCTATAAAAATTATATTCTTAATGGAATTGCAATTGATATATATGCTTATTACAGAAGGTGCAATAATCCAAAACAAGATTGGGAGGCCTTGAAAAAATTATGATACGAAAAAGGCTGGAGTAAAGAAGTATGTTGTTAGTCGTTATCCGAAGTATGAAATGGTTGATGAAAGGTCCATGGAGGCTCAATATCAAGAAATTCAAAATATTTCTCATGAGATCATCATTGAAGGTATGTTTTTACATGAACAATTTGAAGTTGCTTTTATTATTGACAAATTATCCCCTAGTTTGAAAGATTTTAAAATTTTGTTTCGCCGCAAAAAAACAAAAGAATTTGTAATTGAGATTATGATTATTTTTCTTCGAAATGAAGAAGAATCTTAGAGAAAAGATCAAAGAGAAAATGTCTTGGTTGTTTCAAACAACAAAATTAAATTTTGTACGGCTCTAAAGCCATTTGGCAAACCACTAAATAATCAAAATTGTAGTGTTGTGAATCAGATTATGTACGAGAACCCTTCAAGGGCCCTAATTACTCCAATAGCAAGGAAAGTCACTTTAAATGCTGACAACAAAAAATATAATTTTTATTAAACTTAAAAAGGGTCACCAATGTTTTGACCAATGACATACCTATTGTTCCTTCTGGATCAAACGAGTAAACTATCAGTAGTAAATATATGGACTCATATGGAACAGTTAATTCTGATGACTCTAAATCTATTATAAAAATTAAAGAAAATGATTACAGCCGAGGAAAGAAATCACCTTATTGAAAGATAATGATTATCTCTATAAAAATTATATTCTTAATGGAATTGCAATTGATATATATGCTTATTACAGAAGGTGCAATAATCCAAAACAAGATTGGGAGGCCTTGAAAAAATTATGATACGAAAAAGGCTGGAGTAAAGAAGTATGTTGTTAGTCGTTATCCGAAGTATGAAATGGTTGATGAAAGGTCCATGGAGGCTCAATATCAAGAAATTCAAAATATTTCTCATGAGATCATCATTGAAGGTATGTTTTTACATGAACAATTTGAAGTTGCTTTTATTATTGACAAATTATCCCCTAGTTTGAAAGATTTTAAAATTTTGTTTCGCCGCAAAAAAACAAAAGAATTTGTAATTGAGATTATGATTATTTTTCTTCGAAATGAAGAAGAATCTTAGAGAAAAGATCAAAGAGAAAATGTCTTGGTTGTTTCAAACAACAAAATTAAATTTTGTACGGCTCTAAAGCCATTTGGCAAACCACTAAATAATCAAAATTGTAGTGTTGTGAATCAGATTATGTACGAGAACCCTTCAAGGGCCCTAATTACTCCAATAGCAAGGAAAGTCACTTTAAATGCTGACAACAAAAAATATAATTTTTATTAAACTTAAAAAGGGTTACCAATGTTTTGACCAATGACATACCTATTGTTCCTTCTGGATCAAACGAGTAAACTATCAGTAGTAAATATATGGACTCATATGGAACAGTTAATTCTGATGACTCTAAATCTATTATAAAAATTAAAGAAAATGATTACAGCCGAGGAAAGAAATCACCTTATTGAAAGATAATGATTATCTCTATAAAAATTATATTCTTAATGGAATTGCAATTGATATATATGCTTATTACAGAAGGTGCAATAATCCAAAACAAGATTGGGAGGCCTTGAAAAAATTATGATACGAAAAAGGCTGGAGCAAAGAAGTATGTTGTTAGTCGTTATCCGAAGTATGAAATGGTTGATGAAAGGTCCATGGAGGCTCAATATCAAGAAATTCAAAATATTTCTCATGAGATCATCATTGAAGGTATGTTTTTACATGAACAATTTGAAGTTGCTTTTATTATTGACAAATTATCCCCTAGTTTGAAAGATTTTAAAATTTTGTTTCGCCGCAAAAAAACAAAAGAATTTGTAATTGAGATTATGATTATTTTTCTTCGAAATGAAGAAGAATCTTAGAGAAAAGATCAAAAAGAAAATGTCTTGGTTGTTTCAAACAACAAAATTAAATTTTGTACGGCTCTAAAGCCATTTGGCAAACCACTAAATAATCAAAATTGTAGTGTTGTGAATCAGATTATGTACGAGAACCCTTCAAGGGCCCTAATTACTCCAATAGCTAGGAAAGTCACTTTAAATGCTGACAACAAAAAATATAATTTTTATTAAACTTAAAAAGGTTGCCAATGTTTTGACCAATGACATACCTATTGTTCCTTTTGGATCAAACGAGTAAACTATCAGTAGTAAATATATGGACTCGTATGGAACAGTTAATTCTGATGACTCTAAATCTATTATAAAAATTAAAGAAAATGATTACAGCCGAGGAAAGAAATCACCTTATTGAAAGATAATGATTATCTCTATAAAAATTATATTCTTAATGGAATTGCAATTGATATATATGCTTATTACAGAAGGTGCAATAATCCAAAACAAGATTGGGAGGCCTTGAAAAAATTATGATACGAAAAAGGCTGGAGCAAAGAAGTATGTTGTTAGTCGTTATCCGAAGTATGAAATGGTTGATGAAAGGTCCATGGAGGCTCAATATCAAGAAATTCAAAATATTTCTCATGAGATCATCATTGAAGGTATGTTTTTACATGAACAATTTGAAGTTGCTTTCATTATTGACAAATTATCCCTTAGTTTGAAAGATTTTAAAATTTTGTTTCGCCGCAAAAAAACAAAAGAATTTGTAATTGAGATTATGATTATTTTTCTTCGAAATGAAGAAGAATCTTAGAGAAAAGATCAAAAAGAAAATGTCTTGGTTGTTTCAAACAACAAAATTAAATTTTGTACGGCTCTAAAGCCATTTGGCAAACCACTAAATAATCAAAATTGTAGTGTTGTGAATCAGATTATGTACGAGAACCCTTCAAGGGCCCTAATTACTCCAATAGCTAGGAAAGTCACTTTAAATGCTGACAACAAAAAATATAATTTTTATTAAACTTAAAAAGGGTTGCCAATGTTTTGACCAATGACATACCTATTGTTCCTTCTGGATCAAACGAGTAAACTATCAGTTGTAAATATATGGACTCATATGGAACAGTTAATTCTGATGACTCTAAATCTATTATAAAAATTAAAGAAAATGATTACAGCCGAGGAAAGAAATCACCTTATTGAAAGATAATGATTATCTCTATAAAAATTATATTCTTAATGGAATTGCAATTGATATATATGCTTATTACAGTAGGTGCAATAATCCAAAACAAGATTGGGAGGCCTTGAAAAAATTATGATACGAAAAAGGCTGGAGCAAAGAAGTATGTTGTTAGTCGCTATCCGAAGTATGAAATGGTTGATGAAAGGTCCATGGAGGCTCAATATCAAGAAATTCAAAATATTTCTCATGAGATCATCATTGAAGGTATGTTTTTATATGAACAATTTGAAGTTGCTTTTATTATTGACAAATTATCCCTTAGTTTGAAAGATTTTAAAATTTTGTTTCGCCGCAAAAAAACAAAAGAATTTGTAATTGAGATTATGATTATTTTTTTTCGAAATGAAGAAGAATATTAGAGAAAAGATCAAAAGGAAAATGTCTTGGTTGTTTCAAACAACAAAATTAAATTTTGTACGGCTCTAAAGCCATTTGGCAAACCAATAAATAATCAAAATTGTAGTGTTGTGAATCAGATTATGTACGAGAACCCTTCAAGGGCCCTAATAACTCCAATAGCTAGGAAAGTCACTTTAAATGCTGACATCAAAAAATATAATTTTTATTAAACCTAAAAAGGGTTGCCAATGTTTTGACCAATGACATACCTATTGTTCCTTCTGGATCAAACGAGTAAACTATCAGTAATAAATATATGGACTCATATGGAACAGTTAATTCTGATGACTCTAAATCTATTATAAAAATTAAAGAAAATGATTACAGCCGAGGAAAGAAATCACCTTATTGAAAGATAATGATTATCTCTATAAAAATTATATTCTTAATGGAATTGCAATTGATATATATGCTTATTAAAGAAGGTGCAATAATCCAAAACAAGATTGGGAGGCCTTGAAAAAATTATGATACGAAAAAGGCTGGAGCAAAGAAGTATGTTGTTAGTCGTTATCCGAAGTATGAAATGGTTGATGAAAGGTCCATGGAGGCTCAATATCAAGAAATTCAAAATATTTCTCATGAGATCATCATTGAAGGTATGTTTTTACATGAACAATTTGAAGTTGCTTTTATTATTGACAAATTATCCCCTAGTTTGAAAGATTTTAAAATTTTGGTTCGCCGCAAAAAAACAAAAGAATTTGTAATTGAGATTATGATTATTTTTCTTCGAAATGAAGAAGAATCTTAGAGACAAGATCAAAGAGAAAATGTCTTGGTTGTTTCAAACAACAAAATTAAATTTGATACGGCTCTAAAGCCATTTGGCATACCACTAAATAATCAAAATTGTAGTGTTGTGAATCAGATTATGTACGAGAACCCTTCAAGGGCCCTAATTACTCCAATAGCAAGGAAAGTCACTTTAAATGCTGACAACAAAAAATATAATTTTTATTAAACTTAAAAAGGGTTACCAATGTTTTGACCAATGACATACCTATTGTTCCTTCTGGATCAAACGAGTAAACTATCAGTAGTTAATATATGGACTCATATGGAACAGTTAATTCTGATGACTCTAAATCTATTATAAAAATTAAAGAAAATGATTACAGCCGAGGAAAGAAATCACCTTATTGAAAGATAATGATTATCTCTATAAAAATTATATTCTTAATGGAATTGCAATTGATATATATGCTTATTACAGAAGGTGCAATAATCCAAAACAAGATTGGGAGGCCTTGAAAAAATTATGATACGAAAAAGGCTGGAGCAAAGAAGTATGTTGTTAGTCGTTATCCGAAGTATGAAATGGTTGATGAAAGGTCCATGGAGGCTCAATATCAAGAAATTCAAAATATTTCTCATGAGATCATCATTGAAGGTATGTTTTTACATGAACAATTTGAAGTTGCTTTTATTATTGACAAATTATCCCCTAGTTTGAAAGATTTTAAAATTTTGTTTCGCCGCAAAAAAACAAAAGAATTTGTAATTGAGATTATGATTATTTTTCTTCGAAATGAAGAAGAATCTTAGAGAAAAGATCAAAAAGAAAATGTCTTGGTTGTTTCAAACAACAAAATTAAATTTTGTACGGCTCTAAAGCCATTTGGCAAACCACTAAATAATCAAAATTGTAGTGTTGTGAATCAGATTATGTACGAGAACCCTTCAAGGGCCCTAATTACTCCAATAGCTAGGAAAGTCACTTTAAATGCTGACAACAAAAAATATAATTTTTATTAAACTTAAAAAGGTTGCCAATGTTTTGACCAATGACATACCTATTGTTCCTTCTGGATCAAACGATTAAACTATCAGTAGTAAATATATGGACTCGTATGGAACAGTTAATTCTGATGACTCTAAATCTATTATAAAAATTAAAGAAAATGATTACAGCCGAGGAAAGAAATCACCTTATTGAAAGATAATGATTATCTCTATAAAAATTATATTCTTAATGGAATTGCAATTGATATATATGCTTATTACAGAAGGTGCAATAATCCAAAACAAGATTGGGAGGCCTTGAAAAAATTATGATACGAAAAAGGCTGGAGCAAAGAAGTATGTTGTTAGTCGTTATCCGAAGTATGAAATGGTTGATGAAAGGTCCATGGAGGCTCAATATCAAGAAATTCAAAATATTTCTCATGAGATCATCATTGAAGGTATGTTTTTACATGAACAATTTGAAGTTGCTTTCATTATTGACAAATTATCCCTTAGTTTGAAAGATTTTAAAATTTTGTTTCGCCGCAAAAAAACAAAAGAATTTGTAATTGAGATTATGATTATTTTTCTTCGAAATGAAGAAGAATCTTAGAGAAAAGATCAAAAAGAAAATGTCTTGGTTGTTTCAAACAACAAAATTAAATTTTGTACGGCTCTAAAGCCATTTGGCAAACCACTAAATAATCAAAATTGTAGTGTTGTGAATCAGATTATGTACGAGAACCCTTCAAGGGCCCTAATTACTCCAATAGCTAGGAAAGTCACTTTAAATGCTGACAACAAAAAATATAATTTTTATTAAACTTAAAAAGGGTTGCCAATGTTTTGACCAATGACATACCTATTGTTCCTTCTGGATCAAACGAGTAAACTATCAGTTGTAAATATATGGACTCATATGGAACAGTTAATTCTGATGACTCTAAATCTATTATAAAAATTAAAGAAAATGATTACAGCCGAGGAAAGAAATCACCTTATTGAAAGATAATGATTATCTCTATAAAAATTATATTCTTAATGGAATTGCAATTGATATATATGCTTATTACAGTAGGTGCAATAATCCAAAACAAGATTGGGAGGCCTTGAAAAAATTATGATACGAAAAAGGCTGGAGCAAAGAAGTATGTTGTTAGTCGCTATCCGAAGTATGAAATGGTTGATGAAAGGTCCATGGAGGCTCAATATCAAGAAATTCAAAATATTTCTCATGAGATCATCATTGAAGGTATGTTTTTATATGAACAATTTGAAGTTGCTTTTATTATTGACAAATTATCCCTTAGTTTGAAAGATTTTAAAATTTTGTTTCGCCGCAAAAAAACAAAAGAATTTGTAATTGAGATTATGATTATTTTTTTTCGAAATGAAGAAGAATCTTAGAGAAAAGATCAAAAAGAAAATGTCTTGGTTGTTTCAAACAACAAAATTAAATTTTGTACGGCTCTAAAGCCATTTGGCAAACCAATAAATAATCAAAATTGTAGTGTTGTGAATCAGATTATGTACGAGAACCCTTCAAGGGCCCTAATAACTCCAATAGCTAGGAAAGTCACTTTAAATGCTGACATCAAAAAATATAATTTTTATTAAACCTAAAAAGGGTTGCCAATGTTTTGACCAATGACATACCTATTGTTCCTTCTGGATCAAACGAGTAAACTATCAGTAATAAATATATGGACTCATATGGAACAGTTAATTCTGATGACTCTAAATCTATTATAAAAATTAAAGAAAATGATTACAGCCGAGGAAAGAAATCACCTTATTGAAAGATAATGATTATCTCTATAAAAATTATATTCTTAATGGAATTGCAATTGATATATATGCTTATTAAAGAAGGTGCAATAATCCAAAACAAGATTGGGAGGCCTTGAAAAAATTATGATACGAAAAAGGCTGGAGCAAAGAAGTATGTTGTTAGTCGCTATCCGAAGTATGAAATGGTTGATGAAAGGTCCATGGAGGCTCAATATCAAGAAATTCAAAATATTTCTCATGAGATCATCATTGAAGGTATGTTTTTACATGAACAATTTGAAGTTGCTTTCATTATTGACAAATTATCCCTTAGTTTGAAAGATTTTAAAATTTTGTTTCGCCGCAAAAAAACAAAAGAATTTGTAATTGAGATTATGATTATTTTTCTTCGAAATGAAGAAGAATCTTAGAGAAAAGATCAAAAAGAAAATGTCTTGGTTGTTTCAAACAACAAAATTAAATTTTGTACGGCTCTAAAGCCATTTGGCAAACCACTAAATAATCAAAATTGTAGTGTTGTGAATCAGATTATGTACGAGAACCCTTCAAGGGCCCTAATTACTCCAATAGCTAGGAAAGTCACTTTAAATGCTGACAACAAAAAATATAATTTTTATTAAACTTAAAAAGGGTTGCCAATGTTTTGACCAATGACATACCTATTGTTCCTTCTGGATCAAACGAGTAAACTATCAGTTGTAAATATATGGACTCATATGGAACAGTTAATTCTGATGACTCTAAATCTATTATAAAAATTAAAGAAAATGATTACAGCCGAGGAAAGAAATCACCTTATTGAAAGATAATGATTATCTCTATAAAAATTATATTCTTAATGGAATTGCAATTGATATATATGCTTATTACAGTAGGTGCAATAATCCAAAACAAGATTGGGAGGCCTTGAAAAAATTATGATACGAAAAAGGCTGGAGCAAAGAAGTATGTTGTTAGTCGCTATCCGAAGTATGAAATGGTTGATGAAAGGTCCATGGAGGCTCAATATCAAGAAATTCAAAATATTTCTCATGAGATCATCATTGAAGGTATGTTTTTATATGAACAATTTGAAGTTGCTTTTATTATTGACAAATTATCCCTTAGTTTGAAAGATTTTAAAATTTTGTTTCGCCGCAAAAAAACAAAAGAATTTGTAATTGAGATTATGATTATTTTTTTTCGAAATGAAGAAGAATCTTAGAGAAAAGATCAAAAAGAAAATGTCTTGGTTGTTTCAAACAACAAAATTAAATTTTGTACGGCTCTAAAGCCATTTGGCAAACCAATAAATAATCAAAATTGTAGTGTTGTGAATCAGATTATGTACGAGAACCCTTCAAGGGCCCTAATAACTCCAATAGCTAGGAAAGTCACTTTAAATGCTGACATCAAAAAATATAATTTTTATTAAACCTAAAAAGGGTTGCCAATGTTTTGACCAATGACATACCTATTGTTCCTTCTGGATCAAACGAGTAAACTATCAGTAATAAATATATGGACTCATATGGAACAGTTAATTCTGATGACTCTAAATCTATTATAAAAATTAAAGAAAATGATTACAGCCGAGGAAAGAAATCACCTTATTGAAAGATAATGATTATCTCTATAAAAATTATATTCTTAATGGAATTGCAATTGATATATATGCTTATTAAAGAAGGTGCAATAATCCAAAACAAGATTGGGAGGCCTTGAAAAAATTATGATACGAAAAAGGCTGGAGCAAAGAAGTATGTTGTTAGTCGCTATCCGAAGTATGAAATGGTTGATGAAAGGTCCATGGAGGCTCAATATCAAGAAATTCAAAATATTTCTCATGAGATCATCATTGAAGGTATGGTTTTACATGAACAATTTGAAGTTGCTTTTATTATTGACAAATTATCCCCTAGTTTGAAAGATTTTAAAATTTTGGTTCGCCGCAAAAAAACAAAAGAATTTGTAATTGAGATTATGATTATTTTTCTTCGAAATGAAGAAGAATCTTAGAGACAAGATCAAAGAGAAAATGTCTTGGTTGTTTCAAACAACAAAATTAAATTTTATACGGCTCTAAAGCCATTTGGCATACCACTAAATAATCAAAATTGTAGTGTTGTGAATCAGATTATGTACGAGAACCCTTCAAGGGCCCTAATTACTCCAATAGCAAGGAAAGTCACTTTAAATGCTGACAACAAAAAATATAATTTTTATTAAACTTAAAAAGGGTTACCAATGTTTTGACCAATGACATACCTATTGTTCCTTCTGGATCAAACGAGTAAACTATCAGTAGTAAATATATGGACTCATATGGAACAGTTAATTCTGATGACTCTAAATCTATTATAAAAATTAAAGAAAATGATTACAGCCGAGGAAAGAAATCACCTTATTGAAAGATAATGATTATCTCTATAAAAATTATATTCTTAATGGAATTGCAATTGATATATATGCTTATTACAGAAGGTGCAATAATCCAAAACAAGATTGGGAGGCCTTGAAAAAATTATGATACGAAAAAGGATGGAGTAAAGAAGTATGTTGTTAGTCGTTATCCGAAGTATGAAATGGTTGATGAAAGGTCCATGGAGGCTCAATATCAAGAAATTCAAAATATTTCTCATGAGATCATCATTGAAGGTATGTTTTTACATGAACAATTTGAAGTTGCTTTTATTATTGACAAATTATCCCCTAGTTTGAAAGATTTTAAAATTTTGTTTCGCCGCAAAAAAACAAAAGAATTTGTAATTGAGATTATGATTATTTTTCTTCGAAATGAAGAAGAATCTTAGAGAAAAGATCAAAGAGAAAATGTCTTGGTTGTTTCAAACAACAAAATTAAATTTTGTACGGCTCTAAAGCCATTTGGCAAACCACTAAATAATCAAAATTGTAGTGTTGTGAATCAGATTATGTACGAGAACCCTTCAAGGGCCCTAATTACTCCAATAGCAAGGAAAGTCACTTTAAATGCTGACAACAAAAAATATAATTTTTATTAAACTTAAAAAGGGTTACCAATGTTTTGACCAATGACATACCTATTGTTCCTTCTGGATCAAACGAGTAAACTATCAGTAGTAAATATATGGACTCATATGGAACAGTTAATTCTGATGACTCTAAATCTATTATAAAAATTAAAGAAAATGATTACAGCCGAGGAAAGAAATCACCTTATTGAAAGATAATGATTATCTCTATAAAAATTATATTCTTAATGGAATTGCAATTGATATATATGCTTATTACAGAAGGTGCAATAATCCAAAACAAGATCGGGAGGCCTTGAAAAAATTATGATACGAAAAAGGCTGGAGCAAAGAAGTATGTTGTTAGTCGTTATCCGAAGTATGAAATGGTTGATGAAAGGTCCATGGAGGCTCAATATCAAGAAATTCAAAATATTTCTCATGAGATCATCATTGAAGGTATGTTTTTATATGAACAAATTGAAGTTGCTTTTATTATTGATAAATTATCCCCTAGTTTGAAAGATTTTAAAATTTTGTTTCGCCGCAAAAAAACAAAAGAATTTGTAATTGAGATTATGATTATTTTTCTTCGAAATGAAGAAGAATCTTAGAGAAAAGATCAAAAAGAAAATGTCTTGGTTGTTTCAAACAACAAAATTAAATTTTGTACGGCTCTAAAGCCATTTGGCAAACCACTAAATAATCAAAATTGTAGTGTTGTGAATCAGATTATGTACGAGAACCCTTCAAGGGCCCTAATTACTCCAATAGCTAGGAAAGTCACTTTAAATGCTGACAACAAAAAATATAATTTTTATTAAACCTAAAAAGGGGTGCCAATGTTTTGACCAATGACATACCTATTGTTCCTTCTGGATCAAACGAGTAAACTATCAGTAGTAAATATATGGACTCATATGGAACAGTTAATTCTGATGACTCTAAATCTATTATAAAAATTAAAGAAAATGATTACAGCCGAGGAAAGAAATCACCTTATTGAAAGATAATGATTATCTCTATAAAAATTATATTCTTAATGGAATTGCAATTGATATATATGCTTATTACAGTAGGTGCAATAATCCAAAACAAGATTGGGAGGCCTTGAAAAAATTATGATACGAAAAAGGCTGGAGCAAAGAAGTATGTTGTTAGTCGCTATCCGAAGTATGAAATGGTTGATGAAAGGTCCATGGAGGCTCAATATCAAGAAATTCAAAATATTTCTCATGAGATCATCATTGAAGGTATGTTTTTATATGAACAATTTGAAGTTGCTTTTATTATTGACAAATTATCCCTTAGTTTGAAAGATTTTAAAATTTTGTTTCGCCGCAAAAAAACAAAAGAATTTGTAATTGAGATTATGATTATTTTTTTTCGAAATGAAGAAGAATCTTAGAGAAAAGATCAAAAAGAAAATGTCTTGGTTGTTTCAAACAACAAAATTAAATTTTGTACGGCTCTAAAGCTATTTGGCAAACCACTAAATAATCAAAATTGTAGTGTTGTGAATCAGATTATGTACGAGAACCCTTCAAGGGCCCTAATAACTCCAATAGCTAGGAAAGTCACTTTAAATGCTGACATCAAAAAATATAATTTTTATTAAACCTAAAAAGGGTTGCCAATGTTTTGACCAATGACATACCTATTGTTCCTTCTGGATCAAACGAGTAAACTATCAGTAATAAATATATGGACTCATATGGAACAGTTAATTCTGATGACTCTAAATCTATTATAAAAATTAAAGAAAATGATTACAGCCGAGGAAAGAAATCACCTTATTGAAAGATAATGATTATCTCTATAAAAATTATATTCTTAATGGAATTGCAATTGATATATATGCTTATTAAAGAAGGTGCAATAATCCAAAACAAGATTGGGAGGCCTTGAAAAAATTATGATACGAAAAAGGCTGGAGCAAAGAAGTATGTTGTTAGTCGCTATCCGAAGTATGAAATGGTTGATGAAAGGTCCATGGAGGCTCAATATCAAGAAATTCAAAATATTTCTCATGAGATCATCATTGAAGGTATGGTTTTACATGAAAAATTTGAAGTTGCTTTTATTATTGACAAATTATCCCCTAGTTTGAAAGATTTTAAAATTTTGGTTCGCCGCAAAAAAACAAAAGAATTTGTAATTGAGATTATGATTATTTTTCTTCGAAATGAAGAAGAATCTTAGAGACAAGATCAAAGAGAAAATGTCTTGGTTGTTTCAAACAACAAAATTAAATTTTATACGGCTCTAAAGCCATTTGGCATACCACTAAATAATCAAAATTGTAGTGTTGTGAATCAGATTATGTACGAGAACCCTTCAAGGGCCCTAATTACTCCAATAGCAAGGAAAGTCACTTTAAATGCTGACAACAAAAAATATAATTTTTATTAAACTTAAAAAGGGTTACCAATGTTTTGACCAATGACATACCTATTGTTCCTTCTGGATCAAACGAGTAAACTATCAGTAGTAAATATATGGACTCATATGGAACAGTTAATTCTGATGACTCTAAATCTATTATAAAAATTAAAGAAAATGATTACAGCCGAGGAAAGAAATCACCTTATTGAAAGATAATGATTATCTCTATAAAAATTATATTCTTAATGGAATTGCAATTGATATATATGCTTATTACAGAAGGTGCAATAATCCAAAACAAGATTGGGAGGCCTTGAAAAAATTATGATACGAAAAAGGCTGGAGTAAAGAAGTATGTTGTTAGTCGTTATCCGAAGTATGAAATGGTTGATGAAAGGTCCATGGAGGCTCAATATCAAGAAATTCAAAATATTTCTCATGAGATCATCATTGAAGGTATGTTTTTACATGAACAATTTGAAGTTGCTTTTATTATTGACAAATTATCCCCTAGTTTGAAAGATTTTAAAATTTTGTTTCGCCGCAAAAAAACAAAAGAATTTGTAATTGAGATTATGATTATTTTTCTTCGAAATGAAGAAGAATCTTAGAGAAAAGATCAAAGAGAAAATGTCTTGGTTGTTTGAAACAACAAAATTAAATTTTGTACGGCTCTAAAGCCATTTGGCAAACCACTAAATAATCAAAATTGTAGTGTTGTGAATCAGATTATGTACGAGAACCCTTCAAGGGCCCTAATTACTCCAATAGCAAGGAAAGTCACTTTAAATGCTGACAACAAAAAATATAATTTTTATTAAACTTAAAAAGGGTTACCAATGTTTTGACCAATGACATACCTATTGTTCCTTCTGGATCAAACGAGTAAACTATCAGTAGTAAATATATGGACTCATATGGAACAGTTAATTCTGATGACTCTAAATCTATTATAAAAATTAAAGAAAATGATTACAGCCGAGGAAAGAAATCACCTTATTGAAAGATAATGATTATCTCTATAAAAATTATATTCTTAATGGAATTGCAATTGATATATATGCTTATTACAGAAGGTGCAATAATCCAAAACAAGATTGGGAGGCCTTGAAAAAATTATGATACGAAAAAGGCTGGAGCAAAGAAGTATGTTGTTAGTCGTTATCCGAAGTATGAAATGGTTGATGAAAGGTCCATGGGGGCTCAATATCAAGAAATTCAAAATATTTCTCATGAGATCATCATTGAAGGTATGTTTTTATATGAACAATTTGAAGTTGCTTTTATTATTGACAAATTATCCCCTAGTTTGAAAGATTTTAAAATTTTGTTTCGCCGCAAAAAAACAAAAGAATTTGTAATTGAGATTATGATTATTTTTCTTCGAAATGAAGAAGAATCTTAGAGAAAAGATCAAAAAGAAAATGTCTTGGTTGTTTCAAACAACAAAATTAAATTTTGTACGGCTCTAAAGCCATTTGGCAAACCACTAAATAATCAAAATTGTAGTGTTGTGAATCAGATTATGTACGAGAACCCTTCAAGGGCCCTAATTACTCCAATAGCTAGGAAAGTCACTTTAAATGCTGACAACAAAAAATATAATTTTTATTAAACTTAAAAAGGTTGCCAATGTTTTGACCAATGACATACCTATTGTTCCTTCTGGATCAAACGAGTAAACTATCAGTAGTAAATATATGGACTCATATGGAACAGTTAATTCTGATGACTCTAAATCTATTATAAAAATTAAAGAAAATGATTACAGCCGAGGAAAGAAATCACCTTATTGAAAGATAATGATTATCTCTATAAAAATTATATTCTTAATGGAATTGCAATTGATATATATGCTTATTACAGAAGGTGCAATAATCCAAAATAAGATTGGGAGGCCTTGAAAAAATTATGATACGAAAAAGGCTGGAGTAAAGAAGTATGTTGTTAGTCGTTATCCGAAGTATGAAATGGTTGATGAAAGGTCCATGGAAGCTCAATATCAAGAAATTCAAAATATTTCTCATGAGATCATCATTGAAGGTATGTTTTTACATGAACAATTTGAAGTTGCTTTCATTATTGACAAATTATCCCCTAGTTTGAAAGATTTTAAAATTTTGTTTCGCCGCAAAAAAACAAAAGAATTTGTAATTGAGATTATGATTATTTTTTTTCGAAATGAAGAAGAATCTTAGAGAAAAGATCAAAGAGAAAATGTCTTGGTTGTTTCAAACAACAAAATTAAATTTTGTACGGCTCTAAAGCCATTTGGTAAACCACTAAATAATCAAAATTGTAGTGTTGTGAATCAGATTAAGTACGAGAACCCTTCAAGGGCCCTAATTACTCCAATAGCTAGGAAAGTCACTTTAAATGCTGACAACAAAAAATATAATTTTTATTAAACTTAAAAAGGGTTGCCAATGTTTTGACCAATGACATACCTATTGTTCCTTCTGGATCAAACGAGTAAACTATCAGTAGTAAATATATGGACTCATATGGAACAGTTAATTCTGATGACTCTAAATCTATTATAAAAATTAAAGAAAATGATTACAGCCGAGGAAAGAAATCACCTTATTGAAAGATAATGATTATCTCTATAAAAATTATATTCTTAATGGAATTGCAATTGATATATATGCTTATTACAGAAGGTGCAATAATCCAAAACAAGATTGGGAGACCTTGAAAAAATTATGATACGAAAAAGGCTGGAGTAAAGAAGTATGTTGTTAGTCGTTATCCGAAGTATGAAATGGTTGATGAAAGGTCCATGGAGCCTCAATATCAAGAAATTCAAAATATTTCTCATGAGATCATCATTGAAGGTATGTTTTTACATGAACAATTTGAAGTTGCTTTTATTATTGACAAATTATCCCCTAGTTTGAAAGATTTTAAAATTTTGTTTGGCCGCAAAAAAACAAAAGAATTTGTAATTGAGATTATGATTATTTTTCTTCGAAATGAAGAAGAATCTTAGAGACAAGATCAAAGAGAAAATGTCTTGGTTGTTTCAAACAACAAAATTAAATTTTGTACGGCTCTAAAGCCATTTGGCATACCACTAAATAATCAAAATTGTAGTGTTGTGAATCAGATTATGTACGAGAACCCTTCAAGGGCCCTAATTACTCCAATAGCAAGGAAAGTCACTTTAAATGCTGACAACAAAAAATATAATTTTTATTAAACTTAAAAAGGGTTGCCAATGTTTTGACCAATGACATACCTATTGTTCCTTCTGGATCAAACGAGTAAACTATCAGTAGTAAATATATGGACTCATATGGAACAGTTAATTCTGATGACTCTAAATCTATTATAAAAATTAAAGAAAATGATTACAGCCGAGGAAAGAAATCACCTTATTGAAAGATAATGATTATCTCTATAAAAATTATATTCTTAATGGAATTGCAATTGATATATATGCTTATTACAGTAGGTGCAATAATCCAAAACAAGATTGGGAGGCCTTGAAAAAATTATGATACGAAAAAGGCTGGAGCAAAGAAGTATGTTGTTAGTCACTATCCGAAGTATGAAATGGTTGATGAAAGGTCCATGGAGCCTCAATATCAAGAAATTCAAAATATTTCTCATGAGATCATCATTGAAGGTATGTTTTTATATGAACAATTTGAAGTTGCTTTTATTATTGACAAATTATCCCCTAGTTTGAAAGATTTTAAAATTTTGTTTCGCCGCAAAAAAACAAAAGAATTTGTAATTGAGATTATGATTATTTTTCTTCGAAATGAAGAAGAATCTTAGAGAAAAGATCAAAAAGAAAATGTCTTGGTTGTTTCAAACAACAAAATTAAATTTTGTACGGCTCTAAAGCCATTTGGCAAACCACTAAATAATCAAAATTGTAGTGTTGTGAATCAGATTATGTACGAGAACCCTTCAAGGGCCCTAATTACTCCAATAGCTAGGAAAGTCACTTTAAATGCTGACAACAAAAAATATAATTTTTATTAAACCTAAAAAGGGTTGCCAATGTTTTGACCAATGACATACCTATTGTTCCTTCTGGATCAAAGGAGTAAACTATCAGTAGTAAATATATGGACTCATATGGAACAGTTAATTCTGATGACTCTAAATCTATTATAAAAATTAAAGAAAATGATTACAGCCGAGGAAAGAAATCACCTTATTGAAAGATAATGATTATCTCTATAAAAATTATATTCTTAATGGAATTGCAATTGATATATATGCTTATTACAGTAGGTGCAATAATCCAAAACAAGATTGGGAGGCCTTGAAAAAATTATGATACGAAAAAGGCTGGAGCAAAGAAGTATGTTGTTAGTCACTATCCGAAGTATGAAATGGTTTATGAAAGGTCCATGGAGCCTCAATATCAAGAAATTCAAAATATTTCTCATGAGATCATCATTGAAGGTATGTTTTTATATGAACAATTTGAAGTTGCTTTTATTATTGACAAATTATCCCCTAGTTTGAAAGATTTTAAAATTTTGTTTCGCCGCAAAAAAACAAAAGAATTTGTAATTGAGATTATGATTATTTTTCTTCGAAATGAAGAAGAATCTTAGAGAAAAGATCAAAAAGAAAATGTCTTGGTTGTTTCAAACAACAAAATTAAATTTTGTACGGCTCTAAAGCCATTTGGCAAACCACTAAATAATCAAAATTGTAGTGTTGTGAATCAGATTATGTACGAGAACCCTTCAAGGGCCCTAATTACTCCAATAGCTAGGAAAGTCACTTTAAATGCTGACAACAAAAAATATAATTTTTATTAAACCTAAAAAGGGTTGCCAATGTTTTGACCAATGACATACCTATTGTTCCTTCTGGATCAAACGAGTAAACTATCAGTAGTAAATATATGGACTCATATGGAACAGTTAATTCTGATGACTCTAAATCTATTATAAAAATTAAAGAAAATGATTACAGCCGAGGAAAGAAATCACCTTATTGAAAGATAATGATTATCTCTATAAAAATTATATTCTTAATGGAATTGCAATTGATATATATGCTTATTACAGAAGGTGCAATAATCCAAAACAAGATTGGGAGGCCTTGAAAAAATTATGATACGAAAAAGGCTGGAGTAAAGAAGTATGTTGTTAGTCGTTATCCGAAGTATGAAATGGTTGATGAAAGGTCCATGGAGCCTCAATATCAAGAAATTCAAAATATTTCTCATGAGATCATCATTGAAGGTATGTTTTTACATGAACAATTTGAAGTTGCTTTTATTATTGACAAATTATCCCCTAGTTTGAAAGATTTTAAAATTTTGTTTCGCCGCAAAAAAACAAAAGAATTTGTAATTGAGATTATGATTATTTTTCTTCGAAATGAAGAAGAATCTTAGAGACAAGATCAAAGAGAAAATGTCTTGGTTGTTTCAAACAACAAAATTAAATTTTGTACGGCTCTAAAGCCATTTGGCATACCACTAAATAATCAAAATTGTAGTGTTGTGAATCAGATTATGTACGAGAACCCTTCAAGGGCCCTAATTACTCCAATAGCAAGGAAAGTCACTTTAAATGCTGACAACAAAAAATATAATTTTTATTAAACTTAAAAAGGGTTGCCAATGTTTTGACCAATGACATACCTATTGTTCCTTCTGGATCAAACGAGTAAACTATCAGTAGTAAATATATGGACTCATATGGAACAGTTAATTCTGATGACTCTAAATCTATTATAAAAATTAAAGAAAATGATTACAGCCGAGGAAAGAAATCACCTTATTGAAAGATAATGATTATCTCTATAAAAATTATATTCTTAATGGAATTGCAATTGATATATATGCTTATTACAGTAGGTGCAATAATCCAAAACAAGATTGGGAGGCCTTGAAAAAATTATGATACGAAAAAGGCTGGAGCAAAGAAGTATGTTGTTAGTCACTATCCGAAGTATGAAATGGTTGATGAAAGGTCCATGGAGCCTCAATATCAAGAAATTCAAAATATTTCTCATGAGATCATCATTGAAGGTATGTTTTTATATGAACAATTTGAAGTTGCTTTTATTATTGACAAATTATCCCCTAGTTTGAAAGATTTTAAAATTTTGTTTCGCCGCAAAAAAACAAAAGAATTTGTAATTGAGATTATGATTATTTTTCTTCGAAATGAAGAAGAATCTTAGAGAAAAGATCAAAAAGAAAATGTCTTGGTTGTTTCAAACAACAAAATTAAATTTTGTACGGCTCTAAAGCCATTTGGCAAACCACTAAATAATCAAAATTGTAGTGTTGTGAATCAGATTATGTACGAGAACCCTTCAAGGGCCCTAATTACTCCAATAGCTAGGAAAGTCACTTTAAATGCTGACAACAAAAAATATAATTTTTATTAAACCTAAAAAGGGTTGCCAATGTTTTGACCAATGACATACCTATTGTTCCTTCTGGATCAAACGAGTAAACTATCAGTAGTAAATATATGGACTCATATGGAACAGTTAATTCTGATGACTCTAAATCTATTATAAAAATTAAAGAAAATGATTACAGCCGAGGAAAGAAATCACCTTATTGAAAGATAATGATTATCTCTATAAAAATTATATTCTTAATGGAATTGCAATTGATATATATGCTTATTACAGAAGGTGCAATAATCCAAAACAAGATTGGGAGGCCTTGAAAAAATTATGATACGAAAAAGGCTGGAGTAAAGAAGTATGTTGTTAGTCGTTATCCGAAGTATGAAATGGTTGATGAAAGGTCCATGGAGGCTCAATATCAAGAAATTCAAAATATTTCTCATGAGATCATCATTGAAGGTATGTTTTTACATGAACAATTTGAAGTTGCTTTTATTATTGACAAATTATCCCCTAGTTTGAAAGATTTTAAAATTTTGTTTCGCCGCAAAAAAACAAAAGAATTTGTAATTGAGATTATGATTATTTTTCTTCGAAATGAAGAAGAATCTTAGAGACAAGATCAAAGAGAAAATGTCTTGGTTGTTTCAAACAACAAAATTAAATTTTGTACGGCTCTAAAGCCATTTGGCATACCACTAAATAATCAAAATTGTAGTGTTGTGAATCAGATTATGTACGAGAACCCTTCAAGGGCCCTAATTACTCCAATAGCTAGGAAAGTCACTTTAAATGCTGACAACAAAAAATATAATTTTTATTAAACCTAAAAAGGGTTGCCAATGTTTTGACCAATGACATACCTATTGTTCCTTCTGGATCAAACGAGTAAACTATCAGTAGTAAATATATGGACTCATATGGAACAGTTAATTCTGATGACTCTAAATCTATTATAAAAATTAAAGAAAATGATTACAGCCGAGGAAAGAAATCACCTTATTGAAAGATAATGATTATCTCTATAAAAATTATATTCTTAATGGAATTGCAATTGATATATATGCTTATTACAGAAGGTGCAATAATCCAAAACAAGATTGGGAGGCCTTGAAAAAATTATGATACGAAAAAGGCTGGAGTAAAGAAGTATGTTGTTAGTCGTTATCCGAAGTATGAAATGGTTGATGAAAGGTCCATGGAGGCTCAATATCAAGAAATTCAAAATATTTCTCATGAGATCATCATTGAAGGTATGTTTTTACATGAACAATTTGAAGTTGCTTTTATTATTGACAAATTATCCCCTAGTTTGAAAGATTTTAAAATTTTGTTTCGCCGCAAAAAAACAAAAGAATTTGTAATTGAGATTATGATTATTTTTCTTCGAAATGAAGAAGAATCTTAGAGACAAGATCAAAGAGAAAATGTCTTGGTTGTTTCAAACAACAAAATTAAATTTTGTACGGCTCTAAAGCCATTTGGCATACCACTAAATAATCAAAATTGTAGTGTTGTGAATCAGATTATGTACGAGAACCCTTCAAGGGCCCTAATTACTCCAATAGCAAGGAAAGTCACTTTAAATGCTGACAACAAAAAATATAATTTTTATTAAACTTAAAAAGGGTTGCCAATGTTTTGACCAATGACATACCTATTGTTCCTTCTGGATCAAACGAGTAAACTATCAGTAGTAAATATATGGACTCATATGGAACAGTTAATTCTGATGATTCTAAATCTATTATAAAAATTAAAGAAAATGATTACAGCCGAGGAAAGAAATCACCTTATTGAAAGATAATGATTATCTCTATAAAAATTATATTCTTAATGGAATTGCAATTGATATATATGCTTATTACAGAAGGTGCAATAATCCAAAACAAGATTGGGAGGCCTTGAAAAAATTATGATACGAAAAAGGCTGGAGTAAAGAAGTATGTTGTTAGTCGTTATCCGAAGTATGAAATGGTTGATGAAAGGTCCATGGAGGCTCAATATCAAGAAATTCAAAATATTTCTCATGAGATCATCATTGAAGGTATGTTTTTACATGAACAATTTGAAGTTGCTTTTATTATTGACAAATTATCCCCTAGTTTGAAAGATTTTAAAATTTTGTTTCGCCGCAAAAAAACAAAAGAATTTGTAATTGAGATTATGATTATTTTTCTTCGAAATGAAGAAGAATCTTAGAGACAAGATCAAAGAGAAAATGTCTTGGTTGTTTCAAACAACAAAATTAAATTTTGTACGGCTCTAAAGCCATTTGGCATACCACTAAATAATCAAAATTGTAGTGTTGTGAATCAGATTATGTACGAGAACCCTTCAAGGGCCCTAATTACTCCAATAGCTAGGAAAGTCACTTTAAATGCTGACAACAAAAAATATAATTTTTATTAAACCTAAAAAGGGTTGCCAATGTTTTGACCAATGACATACCTATTGTTCCTTCTGGATCAAACGAGTAAACTATCAGTAGTAAATATATGGACTCATATGGAACAGTTAATTCTGATGACTCTAAATCTATTATAAAAATTAAAGAAAATGATTACAGCCGAGGAAAGAAATCACCTTATTGAAAGATAATGATTATCTCTATAAAAATTATATTCTTAATGGAATTGCAATTGATATATATGCTTATTACAGAAGGTGCAATAATCCAAAACAAGATTGGGAGGCCTTGAAAAAATTATGATACGAAAAAGGCTGGAGTAAAGAAGTATGTTGTTAGTCGTTATCCGAAGTATGAAATGGTTGATGAAAGGTCCATGGAGGCTCAATATCAAGAAATTCAAAATATTTCTCATGAGATCATCATTGAAGGTATGTTTTTACATGAACAATTTGAAGTTGCTTTTATTATTGACAAATTATCCCCTAGTTTGAAAGATTTTAAAATTTTGTTTCGCCGCAAAAAAACAAAAGAATTTGTAATTGAGATTATGATTATTTTTCTTCGAAATGAAGAAGAATCTTAGAGACAAGATCAAAGAGAAAATGTCTTGGTTGTTTCAAACAACAAAATTAAATTTTGTACGGCTCTAAAGCCATTTGGCATACCACTAAATAATCAAAATTGTAGTGTTGTGAATCAGATTATGTACGAGAACCCTTCAAGGGCCCTAATTACTCCAATAGCAAGGAAAGTCACTTTAAATGCTGACAACAAAAAATATAATTTTTATTAAACTTAAAAAGGGTTGCCAATGTTTTGACCAATGACATACCTATTGTTCCTTCTGGATCAAACGAGTAAACTATCAGTAGTAAATATATGGACTCATATGGAACAGTTAATTCTGATGATTCTAAATCTATTATAAAAATTAAAGAAAATGATTACAGCCGAGGAAAGAAATCACCTTATTGAAAGATAATGATTATCTCTATAAAAATTATATTCTTAATGGAATTGCAATTGATATATATGCTTATTACAGTAGGTGCAATAATCCAAAACAAGATTGGGACGCCTTGAAAAAATTATGATACGAAAAAGGCTGGAGCAAAGAAGTATGTTGTTAGTCACTATCCGAAGTATGAAATGGTTGATGAAAGGTCCATGGAGGCTCAATATCAAGAAATTCAAAATATTTCTCATGAGATCATCATTGAAGGTATGTTTTTATATGAACAATTTGAAGTTGCTTTTATTATTGACAAATTATCCCCTAGTTTGAAAGATTTTAAAATTTTGTTTCGCCGCAAAAAAACAAAAGAATTTGTAATTGAGATTATGATTATTTTTCTTCGAAATGAAGAAGAATCTTAGAGACAAGATCAAAGAGAAAATGTCTTGGTTGTTTCAAACAAAAAAATTAAATTTTGTACGGCTCTAAAGCCATTTGGCATACCACTAAATAATCAAAATTGTAGTGTTGTGAATCAGATTATGTACGAGAACCCTTCAAGGGCCCTAATTACTCCAATAGCAAGGAAAGTCACTTTAAATGCTGACAACAAAAAATATAATTTTTATTAAACTTAAAAAGGGTTGCCAATGTTTTGACCAATGACATACCTATTGTTCCTTCTGGATCAAACGAGTAAACTATCAGTAGTAAATATATGGACTCATATGGAACAGTTAATTCTGATGATTCTAAATCTATTATAAAAATTAAAGAAAATGATTACAGCCGAGGAAAGAAATCACCTTATTGAAAGATAATGATTATCTCTATAAAAATTATATTCTTAATGGAATTGCAATTGATATATATGCTTATTACAGTAGGTGCAATAATCCAAAACAAGATTGGGACGCCTTGAAAAAATTATGATACGAAAAAGGCTGGAGCAAAGAAGTATGTTGTTAGTCACTATCCGAAGTATGAAATGGTTGATGAAAGGTCCATGGAGGCTCAATATCAAGAAATTCAAAATATTTCTCATGAGATCATCATTGAAGGTATGTTTTTATATGAACAATTTGAAGTTGCTTTTATTATTGACAAATTATCCCCTAGTTTGAAAGATTTTAAAATTTTGTTTCGCCGCAAAAAAACAAAAGAATTTGTAATTGAGATTATGATTATTTTTCTTCGAAATGAAGAAGAATCTTAGAGAAAAGATCAAAAAGAAAATGTCTTGGTTGTTTCAAACAACAAAATTAAATTTTGTACGGCTCTAAAGCCATTTGGCAAACCACTAAATAATCAAAATTGTAGTGTTGTGAATCAGATTATGTACGAGAACCCTTCAAGGGCCCTAATTACTCCAATAGCTAGGAAAGTCACTTTAAATGTTGACAACAAAAAATATAATTTTTATTAAACCTAAAAAGGGTTGCCAATGTTTTGACCAATGACATACCTATTGTTCCTTCTGGATCAAACGAGTAAACTATCAGTAGTAAATATACGGACTCATATGGAACAGTTAATTCTGATGACTCTAAATCTATTATAAAAATTAAAGAAAATGATTACAGCCGAGGAAAGAAATCACCTTATTGAAAGATAATGATTATCTCTATAAAAATTATATTCTTAATGGAATTGCAATTGATATATATGCTTATTACAGAAGGTGCAATAATCCAAAACAAGATTGGGAGGCCTTGAAAAAATTATGATACGAAAAAGGCTGGAGTAAAGAAGTATGTTGTTAGTCGTTATCCGAAGTATGAAATGGTTGATGAAAGGTCCATGGAGGCTCAATATCAAGAAATTCAAAATATTTCTCATGAGATCATCATTGAAGGTATGTTTTTACATGAACAATTTGAAGTTGCTTTTATTATTGACAAATTATCCCCTAGTTTGAAACATTTTAAAATTTTGTTTCGCCGCAAAAACACAAAAGAATTTGTAATTGAGATTATGATTATTTTTCTTCGAAATGAAGAAGAATCTTAGAGACAAGATCAAAGAGAAAATGTCTTGGTTGTTTCAAACAACAAAATTAAATTTTGTACGGCTCTAAAGCCATTTGGCATACCACTAAATAATCAAAATTGTAGTGTTGTGAATCAGATTATGTACGAGAACCCTTCAAGGGCCCTAATTACTCCAATAGCAAGGAAAGTCACTTTAAATGCTGACAACAAAAAATATAATTTTTATTAAACTCAAAAAGGGTTGCCAATGTTTTGACCAATGACATACCTATTGTTCCTTCTGGATTAAACGAGTAAACTATCAGTAGTAAATATATGGACTCATATGGAACAGTTAATTCTGATGACTCTAAATCTATTATAAAAATTAAAGAAAATGATTACAGCCGAGGAAAGAAATCACCTTATTGAAAGATAATGATTATCTCTATAAAAATTATATTCTTAATCGAATTGCAATTGATATATATGCTTATTACAGTAGGTGCAATAATCCAAAACAAGATTGGGACGCCTTGAAAAAATTATGATACGAAAAAGGCTGGAGCAAAGAAGTATGTTGTTAGTCACTATCCGAAGTATGAAATGGTTGATGAAAGGTCCATGGAGGCTCAATATCAAGAAATTCAAAATATTTCTCATGAGATCATCATTGAAGGTATGTTTTTATATGAACAATTTGAAGTTGCTTTTATTATTGACAAATTATCCCCTAGTTTGAAAGATTTTAAAATTTTGTTTCGCCGCAAAAAAACAAAAGAATTTGTAATTGAGATTATGATTATTTTTCTTCGAAATGAAGAAGAATCTTAGAGAAAAGATCAAAAAGAAAATGTCTTGGTTGTTTCAAACAACAAAATTAAATTTTGTACGGCTCTAAAGCCATTTGGCGAACCACTAAATAATCAAAATTGTAGTGTTGTGAATCAGATTATGTACGAGAACCCTTCAAGGGCCCTAATTACTCCAATAGCTAGGAAAGTCACTTTAAATGCTGACAACAAAAAATATAATTTTTATTAAACCTAAAAAGGGTTGCCAATGTTTTGACCAATGACATACCTATTGTTCCTTCTGGATCAAACGAGTAAACTATCAGTAGTAAATATATGGACTCATATGGAACAGTTAATTCTGATGACTCTAAATCTATTATAAAAATTAAAGAAAATGATTACAGCCGAGGAAAGAAATCACCTTATTGAAAGATAATGATTATCTCTATAAAAATTATATTCTTAATGGAATTGCAATTGATATATATGCTTATTACAGTAGGTGCAATAATCCAAAACAAGATTGGGACGCCTTGAAAAAATTATGATACGAAAAAGGCTGGAGCAAAGAAGTATGTTGTTAGTCACTATCCGAAGTATGAAATGGTTGATGAAAGGTCCATGGAGGCTCAATATCAAGAAATTCAAAATATTTCTCATGAGATCATCATTGAAGGTATGTTTTTATATGAACAATTTGAAGTTGCTTTTATTATTGACAAATTATCCCCTAGTTTGAAAGATTTTAAAATTTTGTTTCGCCGCAAAAAAACAAAAGAATTTGTAATTGAGATTATGATTATTTTTCTTCGAAATGAAGAAGAATCTTAGAGAAAAGATCAAAAAGAAAATGTCTTGGTTGTTTCAAACAACAAAATTAAATTTTGTACGGCTCTAAAGCCATTTGGCAAACCACTAAATAATCAAAATTGTAGTGTTGTGAATCAGATTATGTACGAGAACCCTTCAAGGGCCCTAATTACTCCAATAGCTAGGAAAGTCACTTTAAATGTTGACAACAAAAAATATAATTTTTATTAAACCTAAAAAGGGTTGCCAATGTTTTGACCAATGACATACCTATTGTTCCTTCTGGATCAAACGAGTAAACTATCAGTAGTAAATATACGGACTCATATGGAACAGTTAATTCTGATGACTCTAAATCTATTATAAAAATTAAAGAAAATGATTACAGCCGAGGAAAGAAATCACCTTATTGAAAGATAATGATTATCTCTATAAAAATTATATTCTTAATGGAATTGCAATTGATATATATGCTTATTACAGAAGGTGCAATAATCCAAAACAAGATTGGGAGGCCTTGAAAAAATTATGATACGAAAAAGGCTGGAGTAAAGAAGTATGTTGTTAGTCGTTATCCGAAGTATGAAATGGTTGATGAAAGGTCCATGGAGGCTCAATATCAAGAAATTCAAAATATTTCTCATGAGATCATCATTGAAGGTATGTTTTTACATGAACAATTTGAAGTTGCTTTTATTATTGACAAATTATCCCCTAGTTTGAAACATTTTAAAATTTTGTTTCGCCGCAAAAACACAAAAGAATTTGTAATTGAGATTATGATTATTTTTCTTCGAAATGAAGAAGAATCTTAGAGACAAGATCAAAGAGAAAATGTCTTGGTTGTTTCAAACAACAAAATTAAATTTTGTACGGCTCTAAAGCCATTTGGCATACCACTAAATAATCAAAATTGTAGTGTTGTGAATCAGATTATGTACGAGAACCCTTCAAGGGCCCTAATTACTCCAATAGCAAGGAAAGTCACTTTAAATGCTGACAACAAAAAATATAATTTTTATTAAACTCAAAAAGGGTTGCCAATGTTTTGACCAATGACATACCTATTGTTCCTTCTGGATTAAACGAGTAAACTATCAGTAGTAAATATATGGACTCATATGGAACAGTTAATTCTGATGACTCTAAATCTATTATAAAAATTAAAGAAAATGATTACAGCCGAGGAAAGAAATCACCTTATTGAAAGATAATGATTATCTCTATAAAAATTATATTCTTAATCGAATTGCAATTGATATATATGCTTATTACAGTAGGTGCAATAATCCAAAACAAGATTGGGACGCCTTGCAAAAATTATGATACGAAAAAGGCTGGAGCAAAGAAGTATGTTGTTAGTCACTATCCGAAGTATGAAATGGTTGATGAAAGGTCCATGGAGGCTCAATATCAAGAAATTCAAAATATTTCTCATGAGATCATCATTGAAGGTATGTTTTTATATGAACAATTTGAAGTTGCTTTTATTATTGACAAATTATCCCCTAGTTTGAAAGATTTTAAAATTTTGTTTCGCCGCAAAAAAACAAAAGAATTTGTAATTGAGATTATGATTATTTTTCTTCGAAATGAAGAAGAATCTTAGAGAAAAGATCAAAAAGAAAATGTCTTGGTTGTTTCAAACAACAAAATTAAATTTTGTACGGCTCTAAAGCCATTTGGCGAACCACTAAATAATCAAAATTGTAGTGTTGTGAATCAGATTATGTACGAGAACCCTTCAAGGGCCCTAATTACTCCAATAGCTAGGAAAGTCACTTTAAATGCTGACAACAAAAAATATAATTTTTATTAAACCTAAAAAGGGTTGCCAATGTTTTGACCAATGACATACCTATTGTTCCTTCTGGATCAAACGAGTAAACTATCAGTAGTAAATATATGGACTCATATGGAACAGTTAATTCTGATGACTCTAAATCTATTATAAAAATTAAAGAAAATGATTACAGCCGAGGAAAGAAATCACCTTATTGAAAGATAATGATTATCTCTATAAAAATTATATTCTTAATGGAATTGCAATTGATATATATGCTTATTACAGTAGGTGCAATAATCCAAAACAAGATTGGGACGCCTTGAAAAAATTATGATACGAAAAAGGCTGGAGCAAAGAAGTATGTTGTTAGTCACTATCCGAAGTATGAAATGGTTGATGAAAGGTCCATGGAGGCTCAATATCAAGAAATTCAAAATATTTCTCATGAGATCATCATTGAAGGTATGTTTTTATATGAACAATTTGAAGTTGCTTTTATTATTGACAAATTATCCCCTAGTTTGAAAGATTTTAAAATTTTGTTTCGCCGCAAAAAAACAAAAGAATTTGTAATTGAGATTATGATTATTTTTCTTCGAAATGAAGAAGAATCTTAGAGAAAAGATCAAAAAGAAAATGTCTTGGTTGTTTCAAACAACAAAATTAAATTTTGTACGGCTCTAAAGCCATTTGGCAAACCACTAAATAATCAAAATTGTAGTGTTGTGAATCAGATTATGTACGAGAACCCTTCAAGGGCCCTAATTACTCCAATAGCTAGGAAAGTCACTTTAAATGTTGACAACAAAAAATATAATTTTTATTAAACCTAAAAAGGGTTGCCAATGTTTTGACCAATGACATACCTATTGTTCCTTCTGGATCAAACGAGTAAACTATCAGTAGTAAATATATGGACTCATATGGAACAGTTAATTCTGATGACTCTAAATCTATTATAAAAATTAAAGAAAATGATTACAGCCGAGGAAAGAAATCACCTTATTGAAAGATAATGATTATCTCTATAAAAATTATATTCTTAATGGAATTGCAATTGATATATATGCTTATTACAGAAGGTGCAATAATCCAAAACAAGATTGGGAGGCCTTGAAAAAATTATGATACGAAAAAGGCTGGAGTAAAGAAGTATGTTGTTAGTCGTTATCCGAAGTATGAAATGGTTGATGAAAGGTCCATGGAGGCTCAATATCAAGAAATTCAAAATATTTCTCATGAGATCATCATTGAAGGTATGTTTTTACATGAACAATTTGAAGTTGCTTTTATTATTGACAAATTATCCCCTAGTTTGAAACATTTTAAAATTTTGTTTCGCCGCAAAAACACAAAAGAATTTGTAATTGAGATTATGATTATTTTTCTTCGAAATGAAGAAGAATCTTAGAGACAAGATCAAAGAGAAAATGTCTTGGTTGTTTCAAACAACAAAATTAAATTTTGTACGGCTCTAAAGCCATTTGGCATACCACTAAATAATCAAAATTGTAGTGTTGTGAATCAGATTATGTACGAGAACCCTTCAAGGGCCCTAATTACTCCAATAGCAAGGAAAGTCACTTTAAATGCTGACAACAAAAAATATAATTTTTATTAAACTCAAAAAGGGTTGCCAATGTTTTGACCAATGACATACCTATTGTTCCTTCTGGATTAAACGAGTAAACTATCAGTAGTAAATATATGGACTCATATGGAACAGTTAATTCTGATGACTCTAAATCTATTATAAAAATTAAAGAAAATGATTACAGCCGAGGAAAGAAATCACCTTATTGAAAGATAATGATTATCTCTATAAAAATTATATTCTTAATGGAATTGCAATTGATATATATGCTTATTACAGTAGGTGCAATAATCCAAAACAAGATTGGGACGCCTTGAAAAAATTATGATACGAAAAAGGCTGGAGCAAAGAAGTATGTTGTTAGTCACTATCCGAAGTATGAAATGGTTGATGAAAGGTCCATGGAGGCTCAATATCAAGAAATTCAAAATATTTCTCATGAGATCATCATTGAAGGTATGTTTTTATATGAACAATTTGAAGTTGCTTTTATTATTGACATATTATCCCCTGGTTTGAAAGATTTTAAAATTTTGTTTCGCCGCAAAAAAACAAAAGAATTTGTAATTGAGATTATGATTATTTTTCTTCAAAATGAAGAAGAATCTTAGAGAAAAGATCAAAAAGAAAATGTCTTGGTTGTTTCAAACAACAAAATTAAATTTTGTACGGCTCTAAAGCCATTTGGCGAACCACTAAATAATCAAAATTGTAGTGTTGTGAATCAGATTATGTACGAGAACCCTTCAAGGGCCCTAATTACTCCAATAGCTAGGAAAGTCACTTTAAATGCTGACAACAAAAAATATAATTTTTATTAAACCTAAAAAGGGTTGCCAATGTTTTGACCAATGACATACCTATTGTTCCTTCTGGATCAAACGAGTAAACTATCAGTAGTAAATATATGGACTCATATGGAACAGTTAATTCTGATGACTCTAAATCTATTATAAAAATTAAAGAAAATGATTATAGCCGAGGAAAGAAATCACCTTATTGAAAGATAATGATTATCTCTATAAAAATTATATTCTTAATGGAATTGCAATTGATATATATGCTTATTACAGAAGGTGCAATAATCCAAAACAAGATTGGGAGGCCTTGAAAAAATTATGATACGAAAAAGGCTGGAGCAAAGAAGTATGTTGTTAGTCGTTATCCGAAGTATGAAATGGTTGATGAAAGGTCCATGGAGGCTCAATATCAAGAAATTCAAAATATTTCTCATGAGATCATCATTGAAGGTATGTTTTTACATGAACAATTTGAAGTTGCTTTTATTATTGACAAATTATCCCCTAGTTTGAAACATTTTAAAATTTTTTTTCGCCGCAAAAAAACAAAAGAATTTGTAATTGAGATTATGATTATTTTTCTTCGAAATGAAGAAGAATCTTAGAGACAAGATCAAAGAGAAAATGTCTTGGTTGTTTCAAACAACAAAATTAAATTTTGTACGGCTCTAAAGCCATTTGGCATACCACTAAATAATCAAAATTGTAGTGTTGTGAATCAGATTATGTACGAGAACCCTTCAAGGGCCCTAATTACTCCAATAGCAAGGAAAGTCACTTTAAATGCTGACAACAAAAAATATAATTTTTATTAAACTTAAAAAGGGTTGCCAATGTTTTGACCAATGACATACCTATTGTTCCTTCTGGATCAAACGAGTAAACTATCAGTAGTAAATATATGGACTCATATGGAACAGTTAATTCTGATGACTCTAAATCTATTATAAAAATTAAAGAAAATGATTACAGCCGAGGAAAGAAATCACCTTATTGAAAGATAATGATTATCTCTATAAAAATTATATTCTTAATGGAATTGCAATTGATATATATGCTTATTACAGTAGGTGCAATAATCCAAAACAAGATTGGGGGCCTTGAAAAAATTATGATACGAAAAAGGCTGGAGCAAAGAAGTATGTTGTTAGTCACTATCCGAAGTATGAAATGGTTGATGAAAGGTCCATGGAGGCTCAATATCAAGAAATTCAAAATTTTTCTCATGAGATCATCATTGAAGGTATGTTTTTATATGAACAATTTGAAGTTGCTTTTATTATTGACAAATTATCCCCTAGTTTGAAAGATTTTAAAATTTTGTTTCGCCGCAAAAAAACAAAAGAATTTGTAATTGAGATTATGATTATTTTTCTTCGAAATGAAGAAGAATCTTAGAGAAAAGATCAAAAAGAAAATGTCTTGGTTGTTTCAAACAACAAAATTAAATTTTGTACGGCTCTAAAGCCATTTGGCAAACCACTAAATAATCAAAATTGTAGTGTTGTGAATCAGATTATGTACGAGAACCCTTCAAGGGCCCTAATTACTCCAATAGCTAGGAAAGTCACTTTAAATGCTGACAACAAAAAATATAATTTTTATTAAACCTAAAAAGGGTTGCCAATATTTTGACCAATGACATACCTATTGTTCCTTCTGGATCAAACGAGTAAACTATCAGTAGTAAATATATGGACTCATATGGAACAGTTAATTCTGATGACTCTAAATCTATTATAAAAATTAAAGAAAATGATTACAGCCGAGGAAAGAAATCACCTTATTGAAAGATAATGATTATCTCTATAAAAATTATATTCTTAATGGAATTGCAATTGATATATATGCTTATTACAGAAGGTGCAATAATCCAAAACAAGATTGGGAGGCCTTGAAAAAATTATGATACGAAAAAGGCTGGAGCAAAGAAGTATGTTGTTAGTCGCTATCCGAAGTATGAAATGGTTGATGAAAGGTCCATGGAGGCTCAATATCAAGAAATTCAAAATATTTCTCATGAGATCATCATTGAAGGTATATTTTTACATGAACAATTTGAAGTTGCTTTTATTATTGACAAATTATCCCCTACTTTGAAAGATTTTAAAATTTTGTTTCGCCTCAAAAAAACAAAAGAATTTGTAATTGAGATTATGATTATTTTTCTTCGAAATGAAGAAGAATCTTAGAGACAAGATCAAAGAGAAAATGTCTTGGTTGTTTCAAACAACAAAATTAAATTTTGTACGGCTCTAAAGCCATTTGGCGAACCACTAAATAATCAAAATTGTAGTGTTGTGAATCAGATTATGTACGAGAACCCTTCAAGGGCCCTAATTACTCCAATAGCTAGGAAAGTCACTTTAAATGCTGACAACAAAAAATATAATTTTTATTAAACCTAAAAAGGGTTGCCAATGTTTTGACCAATGACATACCTATTGTTCCTTCTGGATCAAACGAGTAAACTATCAGTAGTAAATATATGGACTCATATGGAACAGTTAATTCTGATGACTCTAAATCTATTATAAAAATTAAAGAAAATGATTATAGCCGAGGAAAGAAATCACCTTATTGAAAGATAATGATTATCTCTATAAAAATTATATTCTTAATGGAATTGCAATTGATATATATGCTTATTACAGAAGGTGCAATAATCCAAAACAAGATTGGGAGGCCTTGAAAAAATTATGATACGAAAAAGGCTGGAGCAAAGAAGTATGTTGTTAGTCGTTATCCGAAGTATGAAATGGTTGATGAAAGGTCCATGGAGGCTCAATATCAAGAAATTCAAAATATTTCTCATGAGATCATCATTGAAGGTATGTTTTTACATGAACAATTTGAAGTTGCTTTTATTATTGACAAATTATCCCCTAGTTTGAAACATTTTAAAATTTTTTTTCGCCGCAAAAAAACAAAAGAATTTGTAATTGAGATTATGATTATTTTTCTTCGAAATGAAGAAGAATCTTAGAGACAAGATCAAAGAGAAAATGTCTTGGTTGTTTCAAACAACAAAATTAAATTTTGTACGGCTCTAAAGCCATTTGGCATACCACTAAATAATCAAAATTGTAGTGTTGTGAATCAGATTATGTACGAGAACCCTTCAAGGGCCCTAATTACTCCAATAGCAAGGAAAGTCACTTTAAATGCTGACAACAAAAAATATAATTTTTATTAAACTTAAAAAGGGTTGCCAATGTTTTGACCAATGACATACCTATTGTTCCTTCTGGATCAAACGAGTAAACTATCAGTAGTAAATATATGGACTCATATGGAACAGTTAATTCTGATGACTCTAAATCTATTATAAAAATTAAAGAAAATGATTACAGCCGAGGAAAGAAATCACCTTATTGAAAGATAATGATTATCTCTATAAAAATTATATTCTTAATGGAATTGCAATTGATATATATGCTTATTACAGTAGGTGCAATAATCCAAAACAAGATTGGGGGCCTTGAAAAAATTATGATACGAAAAAGGCTGGAGCAAAGAAGTATGTTGTTAGTCACTATCCGAAGTATGAAATGGTTGATGAAAGGTCCATGGAGGCTCAATATCAAGAAATTCAAAATTTTTCTCATGAGATCATCATTGAAGGTATGTTTTTATATGAACAATTTGAAGTTGCTTTTATTATTGACAAATTATCCCCTAGTTTGAAAGATTTTAAAATTTTGTTTCGCCGCAAAAAAACAAAAGAATTTGTAATTGAGATTATGATTATTTTTCTTCGAAATGAAGAAGAATCTTAGAGAAAAGATCAAAAAGAAAATGTCTTGGTTGTTTCAAACAACAAAATTAAATTTTGTACGGCTCTAAAGCCATTTGGCAAACCACTAAATAATCAAAATTGTAGTGTTGTGAATCAGATTATGTACGAGAACCCTTCAAGGGCCCTAATTACTCCAATAGCTAGGAAAGTCACTTTAAATGCTGACAACAAAAAATATAATTTTTATTAAACCTAAAAAGGGTTGCCAATATTTTGACCAATGACATACCTATTGTTCCTTCTGGATCAAACGAGTAAACTATCAGTAGTAAATATATGGACTCATATGGAACAGTTAATTCTGATGACTCTAAATCTATTATAAAAATTAAAGAAAATGATTACAGCCGAGGAAAGAAATCACCTTATTGAAAGATAATGATTATCTCTATAAAAATTATATTCTTAATGGAATTGCAATTGATATATATGCTTATTACAGAAGGTGCAATAATCCAAAACAAGATTGGGAGGCCTTGAAAAAATTATGATACGAAAAAGGCTGGAGCAAAGAAGTATGTTGTTAGTCGCTATCCGAAGTATGAAATGGTTGATGAAAGGTCCATGGAGGCTCAATATCAAGAAATTCAAAATATTTCTCATGAGATCATCATTGAAGGTATATTTTTACATGAACAATTTGAAGTTGCTTTTATTATTGACAAATTATCCCCTACTTTGAAAGATTTTAAAATTTTGTTTCGCCTCAAAAAAACAAAAGAATTTGTAATTGAGATTATGATTATTTTTCTTCGAAATGAAGAAGAATCTTAGAGACAAGATCAAAGAGAAAATGTCTTGGTTGTTTCAAACAACAAAATTAAATTTTGTACGGCTCTAAAGCCATTTGGCATACCACTAAATAATCAAAATTGTAGTGTTGTGAATCAGATTATGTACGAGAACCCTTCAAGGGCCCTAATTACTCCAATAGCAAGGAAAGTCACTTTAAATGCTGACAACAAAAAATATAATTTTTATTAAACTTAAAAAGGGTTGCCAATGTTTTGACCAATGACATACCTATTGTTCCTTCTGGATCAAACGAGTAAACTATCAGTAGTAAATATATGGACTCATATGGAACAGTTAATTCTGATGACTCTAAATCTATTATAAAAATTAAAGAAAATGATTACAGCCGAGGAAAGAAATCACCTTATTGAAAGATAATGATTATCTCTATAAAAATTATATTCTTAATCGAATTGCAATTGATATATATGCTTATTACAGTAGGTGCAATAATCCAAAACAAGATTGGGACGCCTTGAAAAAATTATGATACGAAAAAGGCTGGAGCAAAGAAGTATGTTGTTAGTCACTATCCGAAGTATGAAATGGTTGATGAAAGGTCCATGGAGGCTCAATATCAAGAAATTCAAAATATTTCTCATGAGATCATCATTGAAGGTATGTTTTTATATGAACAATTTGAAGTTGCTTTTATTATTGACAAATTATCCCCTAGTTTGAAAGATTTTAAAATTTTGTTTCGCCGCAAAAAAACAAAAGAATTTGTAATTGAGATTATGATTATTTTTCTTCGAAATGAAGAAGAATCTTAGAGAAAAGATCAAAAAGAAAATGTCTTGGTTGTTTCAAACAACAAAATTAAATTTTGTACGGCTCTAAAGCCATTTGGCGAACCACTAAATAATCAAAATTGTAGTGTTGTGAATCAGATTATGTACGAGAACCCTTCAAGGGCCCTAATTACTCCAATAGCTAGGAAAGTCACTTTAAATGCTGACAACAAAAAATATAATTTTTATTAAACCTAAAAAGGGTTGCCAATGTTTTGACCAATGACATACCTATTGTTCCTTCTGGATCAAACGAGTAAACTATCAGTAGTAAATATATGGACTCATATGGAACAGTTAATTCTGATGACTCTAAATCTATTATAAAAATTAAAGAAAATGATTACAGCCGAGGAAAGAAATCACCTTATTGAAAGATAATGATTATCTCTATAAAAATTATATTCTTAATGGAATTGCAATTGATATATATGCTTATTACAGTAGGTGCAATAATCCAAAACAAGATTGGGAGGCCTTGAAAACATTATGATACGAAAAAGGCTGGAGGAAAGAAGTATGTTGTTAGTCACTATCCGAAGTATGAAATGGTTGATGAAAGGTCCATGGAGGCTCAATATCAAGAAATTCAAAATATTTTTCATGAGATCATCATTGAAGGTATGTTTTTATATGAACAATTTGAAGTTGCTTTTATTATTGACAAATTATCCCCTAGTTTGAAAGATTTTAAAATTTTGTTTCGCCGCAAAAAAACAAAAGAATTTGTAATTGAGATTATGATTATTTTTCTTCGAAATGAAGAAGAATCTTAGAGACAAGATCAAAAAGAAAATGTCTTGGTTGTTTCAAACAACAAAATTAAATTTTGTACGGCTCTAAAGCCATTTGGCAAACCACTAAATAATCAAAATTGTAGTGTTGTGAATCAGATTATGTACGAGAACCCTTCAAGGGCCCTAATTACTCCAATAGCTAGGAAAGTCACTTTAAATGCTGACAACAAAAAATATAATTTTTATTAAACTTAAAAAGGGTTGCCAATGTTTTGACCAATGACATACCTATTGTTCCTTCTGGATCAAATGAGTAAACTATCAGTAGTAAATATATGGACTCATATGGAACAGTTAATTCTGACGACTCTAAATCTATTATAAAAATTAAAGAAAATGATTACAGCCGAGGAAAGAAATCACCTTATTGAAAGATAATGATTATCTCTATAAAAATTATATTCTTAATGGAATTGCAATTGATATATATGCTTATTACAGTAGGTGCAATAATCCAAAACAAGATTGGGTGGCCTTGAAAAAATTATGATACGAAAAAGGCTGGAGCAAAGAAGTATGTTGTTAGTCGCTATCCGAAGTATGAAATGGTTGATGAAAGGTCCATGGAGGCTCAATATCAAGAAATTCAAAATATTTCTCATGAGATCATCATTGAAGGTATGTTTTTATATGAACAATTTGAAGTTGCTTTTATTATTGCCAAATTATTCCCTAGTTTGAAAGATTTTAAAATTTTGTTTCGCCGCAAAAAAACAAAAGAATTTGTAATTGAGATTATGATTATTTTTCTTCGAAATGAAGAAGAATCTTAGAGACAAGATCAAAAAGAAAATGTCTTGGTTGTTTCAAACAACAAAATTAAATTTTGTACGGCTCTAAATCCATTTGGCAAACCACTAAATAATCAAAATTGTAGTGTTGTGAATCAGATTATGTACGAGAACCCTTCAAGGGCCCTAATTACTCCAATAGCTAGGAAAGTCAATTTAAATGCTGACAACAAATAATATAATTTTTATTAAACTTAAAAAGGGTTGCCAATGTTTTGACCAATGACATACCCATTGTTCCTTCTGGATAAAACGAGTAAACTATCAGTAGTAAATATATGGACTCATATGGAACAGTTAATTCTGATGACTCTAAATCTATTATAAAAATTAAAGAAAATGATTACAGCCGAGGAAAGAAATCACCTTATTGAAAGATAATGATTATCTCTATAAAAATTATATTCTTAATGGAATTGCAATTGATATATATGCTTATTACAGTAGGTGCAATAATCCAAAACAAGATTGGGAGGCCTTGAAAACATTATGATACGAAAAAGGCTGGAGGAAAGAAGTATGTTGTTAGTCACTATCCGAAGTATGAAATGGTTGATGAAAGGTCCATGGAGGCTCAATATCAAGAAATTCAAAATATTTCTCATGAGATCATCATTGAAGGTATGTTTTTATATGAACAATTTGAAGTTGCTTTTATTATTGACAAATTATCCCCTAGTTTGAAAGATTTTAAAATTTTGTTTCGCCGCAAAAAAACAAAAGAATTTGTAATTGAGATTATGATTATTTTTCTTCGAAATGAAGAAGAATCTTAGAGACAAGATCAAAAAGAAAATGTCTTGGTTGTTTCAAACAACAAAATTAAATTTTGTACGGCTCTAAAGCCATTTGGCAAACCACTAAATAATCAAAATTGTAGTGTTGTGAATCAGATTATGTACGAGAACCCTTCAAGGGCCCTAATTACTCCAATAGCTAGGAAAGTCACTTTAAATGCTGACAACAAAAAATATAATTTTTATTAAACTTAAAAAGGGTTGCCAATGTTTTGACCAATGACATACCTATTGTTCCTTCTGGATCAAATGAGTAAACTATCAGTAGTAAATATATGGACTCATATGGAACAGTTAATTCTGACGACTCTAAATCTATTATAAAAATTAAAGAAAATGATTACAGCCGAGGAAAGAAATCACCTTATTGAAAGATAATGATTATCTCTATAAAAATTATATTCTTAATGGAATTGCAATTGATATATATGCTTATTACAGTAGGTGCAATAATCCAAAACAAGATTGGGTGGCCTTGAAAAAATTATGATACGAAAAAGGCTGGAGCAAAGAAGTATGTTGTTAGTCGCTATCCGAAGTATGAAATGGTTGATGAAAGGTCCATGGAGGCTCAATATCAAGAAATTCAAAATATTTCTCATGAGATCATCATTGAAGGTATGTTTTTATATGAACAATTTGAAGTTGCTTTTATTATTGACAAATTATTCCCTAGTTTGAAAGATTTTAAAATTTTGTTTCGCCGCAAAAAAACAAAAGAATTTGTAATTGAGATTATGATTATTTTTCTTCGAAATGAAGAAGAATCTTAGAGACAAGATCAAAAAGAAAATGTCTTGGTTGTTTCAAACAACAAAATTAAATTTTGTACGGCTCTAAAGCCATTTGGCAAACCACTAAATAATCAAAATTGTAGTGTTGTGAATCAGATTATGTACGAGAACCCTTCAAGGGCCCTAATTACTCCAATAGCTAGGAAAGTCACTTTAAATGCTGACAACAAAAAATATAATTTTTATTAAACCTAAAAAGGGTTGCCAATATTTTGACCAATGACATACCTATTGTTCCTTCTGGATCAAACGAGTAAACTATCAGTAGTAAATATATGGACTCATATGGAACAGTTAATTCTGATGACTCTAAATCTATTATAAAAATTAAAGAAAATGATTACAGCCGAGGAAAGAAATCACCTTATTGAAAGATAATGATTATCTCTATAAAAATTATATTCTTAATGGAATTGCAATTGATATATATGCTTATTACAGAAGGTGCAATAATCCAAAACAAGATTGGGAGGCCTTGAAAAAATTATGATACGAAAAAGGCTGGAGCAAAGAAGTATGTTGTTAGTCGCTATCCGAAGTATGAAATGGTTGATGAAAGGTCCATGGAGGCTCAATATCAAGAAATTCAAAATATTTCTCATGAGATCATCATTGAAGGTATATTTTTACATGAACAATTTGAAGTTGCTTTTATTATTGACAAATTATCCCCTACTTTGAAAGATTTTAAAATTTTGTTTCGCCTCAAAAAAACAAAAGAATTTGTAATTGAGATTATGATTATTTTTCTTCGAAATGAAGAAGAATCTTAGAGACAAGATCAAAGAGAAAATGTCTTGGTTGTTTCAAACAACAAAATTAAATTTTGTACGGCTCTAAAGCCATTTGGCGAACCACTAAATAATCAAAATTGTAGTGTTGTGAATCAGATTATGTACGAGAACCCTTCAAGGGCCCTAATTACTCCAATAGCTAGGAAAGTCACTTTAAATGCTGACAACAAAAAATATAATTTTTATTAAACCTAAAAAGGGTTGCCAATGTTTTGACCAATGACATACCTATTGTTCCTTCTGGATCAAACGAGTAAACTATCAGTAGTAAATATATGGACTCATATGGAACAGTTAATTCTGATGACTCTAAATCTATTATAAAAATTAAAGAAAATGATTATAGCCGAGGAAAGAAATCACCTTATTGAAAGATAATGATTATCTCTATAAAAATTATATTCTTAATGGAATTGCAATTGATATATATGCTTATTACAGAAGGTGCAATAATCCAAAACAAGATTGGGAGGCCTTGAAAAAATTATGATACGAAAAAGGCTGGAGCAAAGAAGTATGTTGTTAGTCGTTATCCGAAGTATGAAATGGTTGATGAAAGGTCCATGGAGGCTCAATATCAAGAAATTCAAAATATTTCTCATGAGATCATCATTGAAGGTATGTTTTTACATGAACAATTTGAAGTTGCTTTTATTATTGACAAATTATCCCCTAGTTTGAAACATTTTAAAATTTTTTTTCGCCGCAAAAAAACAAAAGAATTTGTAATTGAGATTATGATTATTTTTCTTCGAAATGAAGAAGAATCTTAGAGACAAGATCAAAGAGAAAATGTCTTGGTTGTTTCAAACAACAAAATTAAATTTTGTACGGCTCTAAAGCCATTTGGCATACCACTAAATAATCAAAATTGTAGTGTTGTGAATCAGATTATGTACGAGAACCCTTCAAGGGCCCTAATTACTCCAATAGCAAGGAAAGTCACTTTAAATGCTGACAACAAAAAATATAATTTTTATTAAACTTAAAAAGGGTTGCCAATGTTTTGACCAATGACATACCTATTGTTCCTTCTGGATCAAACGAGTAAACTATCAGTAGTAAATATATGGACTCATATGGAACAGTTAATTCTGATGACTCTAAATCTATTATAAAAATTAAAGAAAATGATTACAGCCGAGGAAAGAAATCACCTTATTGAAAGATAATGATTATCTCTATAAAAATTATATTCTTAATGGAATTGCAATTGATATATATGCTTATTACAGTAGGTGCAATAATCCAAAACAAGATTGGGGGCCTTGAAAAAATTATGATACGAAAAAGGCTGGAGCAAAGAAGTATGTTGTTAGTCACTATCCGAAGTATGAAATGGTTGATGAAAGGTCCATGGAGGCTCAATATCAAGAAATTCAAAATTTTTCTCATGAGATCATCATTGAAGGTATGTTTTTATATGAACAATTTGAAGTTGCTTTTATTATTGACAAATTATCCCCTAGTTTGAAAGATTTTAAAATTTTGTTTCGCCGCAAAAAAACAAAAGAATTTGTAATTGAGATTATGATTATTTTTCTTCGAAATGAAGAAGAATCTTAGAGAAAAGATCAAAAAGAAAATGTCTTGGTTGTTTCAAACAACAAAATTAAATTTTGTACGGCTCTAAAGCCATTTGGCAAACCACTAAATAATCAAAATTGTAGTGTTGTGAATCAGATTATGTACGAGAACCCTTCAAGGGCCCTAATTACTCCAATAGCTAGGAAAGTCACTTTAAATGCTGACAACAAAAAATATAATTTTTATTAAACCTAAAAAGGGTTGCCAATATTTTGACCAATGACATACCTATTGTTCCTTCTGGATCAAACGAGTAAACTATCAGTAGTAAATATATGGACTCATATGGAACAGTTAATTCTGATGACTCTAAATCTATTATAAAAATTAAAGAAAATGATTACAGCCGAGGAAAGAAATCACCTTATTGAAAGATAATGATTATCTCTATAAAAATTATATTCTTAATGGAATTGCAATTGATATATATGCTTATTACAGAAGGTGCAATAATCCAAAACAAGATTGGGAGGCCTTGAAAAAATTATGATACGAAAAAGGCTGGAGCAAAGAAGTATGTTGTTAGTCGCTATCCGAAGTATGAAATGGTTGATGAAAGGTCCATGGAGGCTCAATATCAAGAAATTCAAAATATTTCTCATGAGATCATCATTGAAGGTATATTTTTACATGAACAATTTGAAGTTGCTTTTATTATTGACAAATTATCCCCTACTTTGAAAGATTTTAAAATTTTGTTTCGCCTCAAAAAAACAAAAGAATTTGTAATTGAGATTATGATTATTTTTCTTCGAAATGAAGAAGAATCTTAGAGACAAGATCAAAGAGAAAATGTCTTGGTTGTTTCAAACAACAAAATTAAATTTTGTACGGCTCTAAAGCCATTTGGCATACCACTAAATAATCAAAATTGTAGTGTTGTGAATCAGATTATGTACGAGAACCCTTCAAGGGCCCTAATTACTCCAATAGCAAGGAAAGTCACTTTAAATGCTGACAACAAAAAATATAATTTTTATTAAACTTAAAAAGGGTTGCCAATGTTTTGACCAATGACATACCTATTGTTCCTTCTGGATCAAACGAGTAAACTATCAGTAGTAAATATATGGACTCATATGGAACAGTTAATTCTGATGACTCTAAATCTATTATAAAAATTAAAGAAAATGATTACAGCCGAGGAAAGAAATCACCTTATTGAAAGATAATGATTATCTCTATAAAAATTATATTCTTAATCGAATTGCAATTGATATATATGCTTATTACAGTAGGTGCAATAATCCAAAACAAGATTGGGACGCCTTGAAAAAATTATGATACGAAAAAGGCTGGAGCAAAGAAGTATGTTGTTAGTCACTATCCGAAGTATGAAATGGTTGATGAAAGGTCCATGGAGGCTCAATATCAAGAAATTCAAAATATTTCTCATGAGATCATCATTGAAGGTATGTTTTTATATGAACAATTTGAAGTTGCTTTTATTATTGACAAATTATCCCCTAGTTTGAAAGATTTTAAAATTTTGTTTCGCCGCAAAAAAACAAAAGAATTTGTAATTGAGATTATGATTATTTTTCTTCGAAATGAAGAAGAATCTTAGAGAAAAGATCAAAAAGAAAATGTCTTGGTTGTTTCAAACAACAAAATTAAATTTTGTACGGCTCTAAAGCCATTTGGCGAACCACTAAATAATCAAAATTGTAGTGTTGTGAATCAGATTATGTACGAGAACCCTTCAAGGGCCCTAATTACTCCAATAGCTAGGAAAGTCACTTTAAATGCTGACAACAAAAAATATAATTTTTATTAAACCTAAAAAGGGTTGCCAATGTTTTGACCAATGACATACCTATTGTTCCTTCTGGATCAAACGAGTAAACTATCAGTAGTAAATATATGGACTCATATGGAACAGTTAATTCTGATGACTCTAAATCTATTATAAAAATTAAAGAAAATGATTACAGCCGAGGAAAGAAATCACCTTATTGAAAGATAATGATTATCTCTATAAAAATTATATTCTTAATGGAATTGCAATTGATATATATGCTTATTACAGTAGGTGCAATAATCCAAAACAAGATTGGGAGGCCTTGAAAACATTATGATACGAAAAAGGCTGGAGGAAAGAAGTATGTTGTTAGTCACTATCCGAAGTATGAAATGGTTGATGAAAGGTCCATGGAGGCTCAATATCAAGAAATTCAAAATATTTTTCATGAGATCATCATTGAAGGTATGTTTTTATATGAACAATTTGAAGTTGCTTTTATTATTGACAAATTATCCCCTAGTTTGAAAGATTTTAAAATTTTGTTTCCCCGCAAAAAAACAAAAGAATTTGTAATTGAGATTATGATTATTTTTCTTCGAAATGAAGAAGAATCTTAGAGACAAGATCAAAAAGAAAATGTCTTGGTTGTTTCAAACAACAAAATTAAATTTTGTACGGCTCTAAAGCCATTTGGCAAACCACTAAATAATCAAAATTGTAGTGTTGTGAATCAGATTATGTACGAGAACCCTTCAAGGGCCCTAATTACTCCAATAGCTAGGAAAGTCACTTTAAATGCTGACAACAAAAAATATAATTTTTATTAAACTTAAAAAGGGTTGCCAATGTTTTGACCAATGACATACCTATTGTTCCTTCTGGATCAAATGAGTAAACTATCAGTAGTAAATATATGGACTCATATGGAACAGTTAATTCTGACGACTCTAAATCTATTATAAAAATTAAAGAAAATGATTACAGCCGAGGAAAGAAATCACCTTATTGAAAGATAATGATTATCTCTATAAAAATTATATTCTTAATGGAATTGCAATTGATATATATGCTTATTACAGTAGGTGCAATAATCCAAAACAAGATTGGGTGGCCTTGAAAAAATTATGATACGAAAAAGGCTGGAGCAAAGAAGTATGTTGTTAGTCGCTATCCGAAGTATGAAATGGTTGATGAAAGGTCCATGGAGGCTCAATATCAAGAAATTCAAAATATTTCTCATGAGATCATCATTGAAGGTATGTTTTTATATGAACAATTTGAAGTTGCTTTTATTATTGCCAAATTATTCCCTAGTTTGAAAGATTTTAAAATTTTGTTTCGCCGCAAAAAAACAAAAGAATTTGTAATTGAGATTATGATTATTTTTCTTCGAAATGAAGAAGAATCTTAGAGACAAGATCAAAAAGAAAATGTCTTGGTTGTTTCAAACAACAAAATTAAATTTTGTACGGCTCTAAATCCATTTGGCAAACCACTAAATAATCAAAATTGTAGTGTTGTGAATCAGATTATGTACGAGAACCCTTCAAGGGCCCTAATTACTCCAATAGCTAGGAAAGTCAATTTAAATGCTGACAACAAATAATATAATTTTTATTAAACTTAAAAAGGGTTGCCAATGTTTTGACCAATGACATACCCATTGTTCCTTCTGGATAAAACGAGTAAACTATCAGTAGTAAATATATGGACTCATATGGAACAGTTAATTCTGATGACTCTAAATCTATTATAAAAATTAAAGAAAATGATTACAGCCGAGGAAAGAAATCACCTTATTGAAAGATAATGATTATCTCTATAAAAATTATATTCTTAATGGAATTGCAATTGATATATATGCTTATTACAGTAGGTGCAATAATCCAAAACAAGATTGGGAGGCCTTGAAAACATTATGATACGAAAAAGGCTGGAGGAAAGAAGTATGTTGTTAGTCACTATCCGAAGTATGAAATGGTTGATGAAAGGTCCATGGAGGCTCAATATCAAGAAATTCAAAATATTTCTCATGAGATCATCATTGAAGGTATGTTTTTATATGAACAATTTGAAGTTGCTTTTATTATTGACAAATTATCCCCTAGTTTGAAAGATTTTAAAATTTTGTTTCGCCGCAAAAAAACAAAAGAATTTGTAATTGAGATTATGATTATTTTTCTTCGAAATGAAGAAGAATCTTAGAGACAAGATCAAAAAGAAAATGTCTTGGTTGTTTCAAACAACAAAATTAAATTTTGTACGGCTCTAAAGCCATTTGGCAAACCACTAAATAATCAAAATTGTAGTGTTGTGAATCAGATTATGTACGAGAACCCTTCAAGGGCCCTAATTACTCCAATAGCTAGGAAAGTCACTTTAAATGCTGACAACAAAAAATATAATTTTTATTAAACTTAAAAAGGGTTGCCAATGTTTTGACCAATGACATACCTATTGTTCCTTCTGGATCAAATGAGTAAACTATCAGTAGTAAATATATGGACTCATATGGAACAGTTAATTCTGACGACTCTAAATCTATTATAAAAATTAAAGAAAATGATTACAGCCGAGGAAAGAAATCACCTTATTGAAAGATAATGATTATCTCTATAAAAATTATATTCTTAATGGAATTGCAATTGATATATATGCTTATTACAGTAGGTGCAATAATCCAAAACAAGATTGGGTGGCCTTGAAAAAATTATGATACGAAAAAGGCTGGAGCAAAGAAGTATGTTGTTAGTCGCTATCCGAAGTATGAAATGGTTGATGAAAGGTCCATGGAGGCTCAATATCAAGAAATTCAAAATATTTCTCATGAGATCATCATTGAAGGTATGTTTTTATATGAACAATTTGAAGTTGCTTTTATTATTGACAAATTATTCCCTAGTTTGAAAGATTTTAAAATTTTGTTTCGCCGCAAAAAAACAAAAGAATTTGTAATTGAGATTATGATTATTTTTCTTCGAAATGAAGAAGAATCTTAGAGACAAGATCAAAAAGAAAATGTCTTGGTTGTTTCAAACAACAAAATTAAATTTTGTACGGCTCTAAATCCATTTGGCAAACCACTAAATAATCAAAATTGTAGTGTTGTGAATCAGATTATGTACGAGAACCCTTCAAGGGCCCTAATTACTCCAATAGCTAGGAAAGTCAATTTAAATGCTGACAACAAATAATATAATTTTTATTAAACTTAAAAAGGGTTGCCAATGTTTTGACCAATGACATACCCATTGTTCCTTCTGGATAAAACGAGTAAACTATCAGTAGTAAATATATGGACTCATATGGAACAGTTAATTCTGACGACTCTAAATCTATTATAAAAATTAAAGAAAATGATTACAGCCGAGGAAAGAAATCACCTTATTGAAAGATAATGATTATCTCTATAAAAATTATATTCTTAATGGAATTGCAATTGATATATATGCTTATTACAGTAGGTGCAATAATCCAAAACAAGATTGGGTGGCCTTGAAAAAATTATGATACGAAAAAGGCTAGAGCAAAGAAGTATGTTGTTAGTCGCTATCCGAAGTATGAAATGGTTGATGAAAGGTCCATGGAGGCTCAATATCAAGAAATTCAAAATATTTCTCATGAGATCATCATTGAAGGTATGTTTTTATATGAACAATTTGAAGTTGCTTTTATTATTGACAAATTATCCCCTAGTTTGAAAGATTTTAAAATTTTGTTTCGCCGCAAAAAAACAAAAGAATTTGTAATTGAGATTATGATTATTTTTCTTCGAAATGAAGAAGAATCTTAGAGACAAGATCAAAAAGAAAATGTCTTGGTTGTTTCAAACAACAAAATTAAATTTTGTACGGCTCTAAATCCATTTGGCAAACCACTAAATAATCAAAATTGTAGTGTTGTGAATCAGATTATGTACGAGAACCCTTCAAGGGCCCTAATTACTCCAATAGCTAGGAAAGTCAATTTAAATGCTGACAACAAATAATATAATTTTTATTAAACTTAAAAAGGGTTGCCAATGTTTTGACCAATGACATACCCATTGTTCCTTCTGGATAAAACGAGTAAACTATCAGTAGTAAATATATGGACTCATATGGAACAGTTAATTCTGATGACTCTAAATCTATTATAAAAATTAAAGAAAATGATTACAGCCGAGGAAAGAAATCACCTTATTGAAAGATAATGATTATCTCTATAAAAATTATATTCTTAATGGAATTGCAATTGATATATATGCTTATTACAGTAGGTGCAATAATCCAAAACAAGATTGGGAGGCCTTGAAAACATTATGATACGAAAAAGGCTGGAGGAAAGAAGTATGTTGTTAGTCACTATCCGAAGTATGAAATGGTTGATGAAAGGTCCATGGAGGCTCAATATCAAGAAATTCAAAATATTTCTCATGAGATCATCATTGAAGGTATGTTTTTATATGAACAATTTGAAGTTGCTTTTATTATTGACAAATTATCCCCTAGTTTGAAAGATTTTAAAATTCTGTTTCGCCGCAAAAAAACAAAAGAATTTGTAATTGAGATTATGATTATTTTTCTTCGAAATGAAGAAGAATCTTAGAGACAAGATCGAAAAGAAAATGTCTTGGTTGTTTCAAACAACAAAATTAAATTTTGTACGGCTCTAAAGCCATTTGGCAAACCACTAAATAATCAAAATTGTAGTGTTGTGAATCAGATTATGTACGAGAACCCTTCAAGGGCCCTAATTACTCCAATAGATAGGAAAGTCACTTTAAATGCTGACAACAAAAAATATAATTTTTATTAAACTTAAAAAGGGTTGCCAATGTTTTGACCAATGACATACCTATTGTTCCTTCTGGATCAAACGAGTAAACTATCAGTAGTAAATATATGGACTCATATGGAACAGTTAATTCTGACGACTCTAAATCTATTATAAAAATTAAAGAAAATGATTACAGCCGAGGAAAGAAATCACCTTATTGAAAGATAATGATTATCTCTATAAAAATTATATTCTTAATGGAATTGCAATTGATATATATGCTTATTACAGTAGGTGCAATAATCCAAAACAAGATTGGGTGGCCTTGAAAAAATTATGATACGAAAAAGGCTGGAGCAAAGAAGTATGTTGTTAGTCGCTATCCGAAGTATGAAATGGTTGATGAAAGGTCCATGGAGGCTCAATATCAAGAAATTCAAAATATTTCTCATGAGATCATCATTGAAGGTATGTTTTTATATGAACAATTTGAAGTTGCTTTTATTATTGACAAATTATTCCCTAGTTTGAAAGATTTTAAAATTTTGTTTCGCCGCAAAAAAACAAAAGAATTTGTAATTGAGATTATGATTATTTTTCTTCGAAATGAAGAAGAATCTTAGAGACAAGATCAAAAAGAAAATGTCTTGGTTGTTTCAAACAACAAAATTAAATTTTGTACGGCTCTAAATCCATTTGGCAAACCACTAAATAATCAAAATTGTAGTGTTGTGAATCAGATTATGTACGAGAACCCTTCAAGGGCCCTAATTACTCCAATAGCTAGGAAAGTCAATTTAAATGCTGACAACAAATAATATAATTTTTATTAAACTTAAAAAGGGTTGCCAATGTTTTGACCAATGACATACCCATTGTTCCTTCTGGATAAAACGAGTAAACTATCAGTAGTAAATATATGGACTCATATGGAACAGTTAATTCTGACGACTCTAAATCTATTATAAAAATTAAAGAAAATGATTACAGCCGAGGAAAGAAATCACCTTATTGAAAGATAATGATTATCTCTATAAAAATTATATTCTTAATGGAATTGCAATTGATATATATGCTTATTACAGTAGGTGCAATAATCCAAAACAAGATTGGGTGGCCTTGAAAAAATTATGATACGAAAAAGGCTAGAGCAAAGAAGTATGTTGTTAGTCGCTATCCGAAGTATGAAATGGTTGATGAAAGGTCCATGGAGGCTCAATATCAAGAAATTCAAAATATTTCTCATGAGATCATCATTGAAGGTATGTTTTTATATGAACAATTTGAAGTTGCTTTTATTATTGACAAATTATCCCCTAGTTTGAAAGATTTTAAAATTTTGTTTCGCCGCAAAAAAACAAAAGAATTTGTAATTGAGATTATGATTATTTTTCTTCGAAATGAAGAAGAATCTTAGAGACAAGATCAAAAAGAAAATGTCTTGGTTGTTTCAAACAACAAAATTAAATTTTGTACGGCTCTAAATCCATTTGGCAAACCACTAAATAATCAAAATTGTAGTGTTGTGAATCAGATTATGTACGAGAACCCTTCAAGGGCCCTAATTACTCCAATAGCTAGGAAAGTCAATTTAAATGCTGACAACAAATAATATAATTTTTATTAAACTTAAAAAGGGTTGCCAATGTTTTGACCAATGACATACCCATTGTTCCTTCTGGATAAAACGAGTAAACTATCAGTAGTAAATATATGGACTCATATGGAACAGTTAATTCTGATGACTCTAAATCTATTATAAAAATTAAAGAAAATGATTACAGCCGAGGAAAGAAATCACCTTATTGAAAGATAATGATTATCTCTATAAAAATTATATTCTTAATGGAATTGCAATTGATATATATGCTTATTACAGTAGGTGCAATAATCCAAAACAAGATTGGGAGGCCTTGAAAACATTATGATACGAAAAAGGCTGGAGGAAAGAAGTATGTTGTTAGTCACTATCCGAAGTATGAAATGGTTGATGAAAGGTCCATGGAGGCTCAATATCAAGAAATTCAAAATATTTCTCATGAGATCATCATTGAAGGTATGTTTTTATATGAACAATTTGAAGTTGCTTTTATTATTGACAAATTATCCCCTAGTTTGAAAGATTTTAAAATTCTGTTTCGCCGCAAAAAAACAAAAGAATTTGTAATTGAGATTATGATTATTTTTCTTCGAAATGAAGAAGAATCTTAGAGACAAGATCGAAAAGAAAATGTCTTGGTTGTTTCAAACAACAAAATTAAATTTTGTACGGCTCTAAAGCCATTTGGCAAACCACTAAATAATCAAAATTGTAGTGTTGTGAATCAGATTATGTACGAGAACCCTTCAAGGGCCCTAATTACTCCAATAGATAGGAAAGTCACTTTAAATGCTGACAACAAAAAATATAATTTTTATTAAACTTAAAAAGGGTTGCCAATGTTTTGACCAATGACATACCTATTGTTCCTTCTGGATCAAACGAGTAAACTATCAGTAGTAAATATATGGACTCATATGGAACAGTTAATTCTGACGACTCTAAATCTATTATAAAAATTAAAGAAAATGATTACAGCCGAGGAAAGAAATCACCTTATTGAAAGATAATGATTATCTCTATAAAAATTATATTCTTAATGGAATTGCAATTGATATATATGCTTATTACAGTAGGTGCAATAATCCAAAACAAGATTGGGTGGCCTTGAAAAAATTATGATACGAAAAAGGCTGGAGCAAAGAAGTATGTTGTTAGTCGCTATACGAAGTATGAAATGGTTGATGAAAGGTCCATGGAGGCTCAATATCAAGAAATTCAAAATATTTCTCATGAGATCATCATTGAAGGTATGTTTTTATATGAACAATTTGAAGTTGCTTTTATTATTGACAAATTATTCCCTAGTTTGAAAGATTTTAAAATTTTGTTTCGCCGCAAAAAAACAAAAGAATTTGTAATTGAGATTATGATTATTTTTCTTCGAAATGAAGAAGAATCTTAGAGACAAGATCAAAAAGAAAATGTCTTGGTTGTTTCAAACAACAAAATTAAATTTTGTACGGCTCTAAAGCCATTTGGCAAACCACTAAATAATCAAAATTGTAGTGTTGTGAATCAGATTATGTACGAGAACCCTTCAAGGGCCCTAATTACTCCAATAGCTAGGAAAGTCACTTTAAATGCTGACAACAAAAAATATAATTTTTATTAAACTTAAAAAGGGTTGCCAATGTTTTGACCAATGACATACCTATTGTTCCTTCTGGATCAAATGAGTAAACTATCAGTAGTAAATATATGGACTCATATGGAACAGTTAATTCTGACGACTCTAAATCTATTATAAAAATTAAAGAAAATGATTACAGCCGAGGAAAGAAATCTCCTTATTGAAAGATAATGATTATCTCTATAAAAATTATATTCTTAATGGAATTGCAATTGATATATATGCTTATTACAGTAGGTGCAATAATCCAAAACAAGATTGGGTGGCCTTGAAAAAATTATGATACGAAAAAGGCTGGAGCAAAGAAGTATGTTGTTAGTCGCTATCCGAAGTATGAAATGGTTGATGAAAGGTCCATGGAGGCTCAATATCAAGAAATTCAAAATATTTCTCATGAGATCATCATTGAAGGTATGTTTTTATATGAACAATTTGAAGTTGCTTTTATTATTGACAAATTATTCCCTAGTTTGAAAGATTTTAAAATTTTGTTTCGCCGCAAAAAAACAAAAGAATTTGTAATTGAGATTATGATTATTTTTCTTCGAAATGAAGAAGAATCTTAGAGACAAGATCAAAAAGAAAATGTCTTGGTTGTTTCAAACAACAAAATTAAATTTTGTACGGCTCTAAATCCATTTGGCAAACCACTAAATAATCAAAATTGTAGTGTTGTGAATCAGATTATGTACGAGAACCCTTCAAGGGCCCTAATTACTCCAATAGCTAGGAAAGTCAATTTAAATGCTGACAACAAATAATATAATTTTTATTAAACTTAAAAAGGGTTGCCAATGTTTTGACCAATGACATACCCATTGTTCCTTCTGGATAAAACGAGTAAACTATCAGTAGTAAATATATGGACTCATATGGAACAGTTAATTCTGATGACTCTAAATCTATTATAAAAATTAAAGAAAATGATTACAGCCGAGGAAAGAAATCACCTTATTGAAAGATAATGATTATCTCTATAAAAATTATATTCTTAATGGAATTGCAATTGATATATATGCTTATTACAGTAGGTGCAATAATCCAAAACAAGATTGGGAGGCCTTGAAAACATTATGATACGAAAAAGGCTGGTAGAAAGAAGTATGTTGTTAGTCACTATCCGAAGTATGAAATGGTTGATGAAAGGTCCATGGAGGCTCAATATCAAGAAATTCAAAATATTTCTCATGAGATCATCATTGAAGGTATGTTTTTATATGAACAATTTGAAGTTGCTTTTATTATTGACAAATTATCCCCTAGTTTGAAAGATTTTAAAATTTTGTTTCGCCGCAAAAAAACAAAAGAATTTGTAATTGAGATTATGATTATTTTTCTTCGAAATGAAGAAGAATCTTAGAGACAAGATCAAAAAGAAAATGTCTTGGTTGTTTCAAACAACAAAATTAAATTTTGTACGGCTCTAAAGCCATTTGGCAAACCACTAAATAATCAAAATTGTAGTGTTGTGAATCAGATTATGTACGAGAACCCTTCAAGGGCCCTAATTACTCCAATAGCTAGGAAAGTCACTTTAAATGCTGACAACAAAAAATATAATTTTTATTAAACTTAAAAAGGGTTGCCAATGTTTTGACCAATGACATACCTATTGTTCCTTCTGGATCAAATGAGTAAACTATCAGTAGTAAATATATGGACTCATATGGAACAGTTAATTCTGACGACTCTAAATCTATTATAAAAATTAAAGAAAATGATTACAGCCGAGGAAAGAAATCTCCTTATTGAAAGATAATGATTATCTCTATAAAAATTATATTCTTAATGGAATTGCAATTGATATATATGCTTATTACAGTAGGTGCAATAATCCAAAACAAGATTGGGTGGCCTTGAAAAAATTATGATACGAAAAAGGCTGGAGCAAAGAAGTATGTTGTTAGTCGCTATCCGAAGTATGAAATGGTTGATGAAAGGTCCATGGAGGCTCAATATCAAGAAATTCAAAATATTTCTCATGAGATCATCATTGAAGGTATGTTTTTATATGAACAATTTGAAGTTGCTTTTATTATTGACAAATTATTCCCTAGTTTGAAAGATTTTAAAATTTTGTTTCGCCGCAAAAAAACAAAAGAATTTGTAATTGAGATTATGATTATTTTTCTTCGAAATGAAGAAGAATCTTAGAGACAAGATCAAAAAGAAAATGTCTTGGTTGTTTCAAACAACAAAATTAAATTTTGTACGGCTCTAAAGCCATTTGGCAAACCACTAAATAATCAAAATTGTAGTGTTGTGAATCAGATTATGTACGAGAACCCTTCAAGGGCCCTAATTACTCCAATAGCTAGGAAAGTCACTTTAAATGCTGACAACAAAAAATATAATTTTTATTAAACTTAAAAAGGGTTGCCAATGTTTTGACCAATGACATACCTATTGTTCCTTCTGGATCAAACGAGTAAACTATCAGTAGTAAATATATGGACTCATATGGAACAGTTAATTCTGATGACTCTAAATCTATTATAAAAATTAAAGAAAATGATTACAGCCGAGGAAAGAAATCACCTTATTGAAAGATAATGATTATCTCTATAAAAATTATATTCTTAATGGAATTGCAATTGATATATATGCTTATTACAGTAGGTGCAATAATCCAAAACAAGATTGGGTGGCCTTGAAAAAATTATGATACGAAAAAGGCTGGAGCAAAGAAGTATGTTGTTAGTCGCTATCCGAAGTATGAAATGGTTGATGAAAGGTCCATGGAGGCTCAATATCAAGAAATTCAAAATATTTCTCATGAGATCATCATTGAAGGTATGTTTTTATATGAACAATTTGAAGTTGCTTTTATTATTGACAAATTATTCCCTAGTTTGAAAGATTTTAAAATTTTGTTTCGCCGCAAAAAAACAAAAGAATTTGTAATTGAGATTATGATTATTTTTCTTCGAAATGAAGAAGAATCTTAGAGACAAGATCAAAAAGAAAATGTCTTGGTTGTTTCAAACAACAAAATTAAATTTTGTACGGCTCTAAATCCATTTGGCAAACCACTAAATAATCAAAATTGTAGTGTTGTGAATCAGATTATGTACGAGAACCCTTCAAGGGCCCTAATTACTCCAATAGCTAGGAAAGTCAATTTAAATGCTGACAACAAATAATATAATTTTTATTAAACTTAAAAAGGGTTGCCAATGTTTTGACCAATGACATACCCATTGTTCCTTCTGGATAAAACGAGTAAACTATCAGTAGTAAATATATGGACTCATATGGAACAGTTAATTCTGATGACTCTAAATCTATTATAAAAATTAAAGAAAATGATTACAGCCGAGGAAAGAAATCACCTTATTGAAAGATAATGATTATCTCTATAAAAATTATATTCTTAATGGAATTGCAATTGATATATATGCTTATTACAGTAGGTGCAATAATCCAAAACAAGATTGGGTGGCCTTGAAAACATTATGATACGAAAAAGGCTGGAGCAAAGAAGTATGTTGTTAGTCGCTATCCGAAGTATGAAATGGTTGATGAAAGGTCCATGGAGGCTCAATATCAAGAAATTCAAAATATTTCTCATGAGATCATCATTGAAGGTATGTTTTTATATGAACAATTTGAAGTTGCTTTTATTATTGACAAATTATTCCCTAGTTTGAAAGATTTTAAAATTTTGTTTCGCCGCAAAAAAACAAAAGAATTTGTAATTGAGATTATGATTATTTTTCTTCGAAATGAAGAAGAATCTTAGAGACAAGATCAAAAAGAAAATGTCTTGGTTGTTTCAAACAACAAAATTAAATTTTGTACGGCTCTAAATCCATTTGGCAAACCACTAAATAATCAAAATTGTAGTGTTGTGAATCAGATTATGTACGAGAACCCTTCAAGGGCCCTAATTACTCCAATAGCTAGGAAAGTCAATTTAAATGCTGACAACAAATAATATAATTTTTATTAAACTTAAAAAGGGTTGCCAATGTTTTGACCAATGACATACCCATTGTTCCTTCTGGATCAAACGAGTAAACTATCAGTAGTAAATATATGGACTCATATGGAACAGTTAATTCTGACGACTCTAAATCTATTATAAAAATTAAAGAAAATGATTACAGCCGAGGAAAGAAATCACCTTATTGAAAGATAATGATTATCTCTATAAAAATTATATTCTTAATGGAATTGCAATTGATATATATGCTTATTACAGTAGGTGCAATAATCCAAAACAAGATTGGGTGGCCTTGAAAAAATTATGATACGAAAAAGGCTGGAGGAAAGAAGTATGTTGTTAGTCGCTATCCGAAGTATGAAATGGTTGATGAAAGGTCCATGGAGGCTCAATATCAAGAAATTCAAAATATTTCTCATGAGATCATCATTGAAGGTATGTTTTTATATGAACAATTTGAAGTTGCTTTTATTATTGACAAATTATTCCCTAGTTTGAAAGATTTTAAAATTTTGTTTCGCCGCAAAAAAACAAAAGAATTTGTAATTGAGATTATGATTATTTTTCTTCGAAATGAAGAAGAATCTTAGAGACAAGATCAAAAAGAAAATGTCTTGGTTGTTTCAAACAACAAAATTAAATTTTGTACGGCTCTAAATCCATTTGGCAAACTACTAAATAATCAAAATTGTAGTGTTGTGAATCAGATTATGTACGAGAACCCTTCAAGGGCCCTAATTACTCCAATAGCTAAGAAAGTCAATTTAAATGCTGACAACAAATAATATAATTTTTATTAAACTTAAAAAGGGTTGCCAATGTTTTGACCAATGACATACCCATTGTTCCTTCTGGATAAAACGAGTAAACTATCAGTAGTAAATATATGGACTCATATGGAACAGTTAATTCTGATGACTCTAAATCTATTTTAAAAATTAAAGAAAATGATTACAGCCGAGGAATGAAATCACCTTATTGAAAGATAATGATTATCTCTATAAAAATTATATTTTAATGGAATTGCAATTGATATATATATGCTTATTACAGTAGGTGCAATAATCCAAAACAAGATTGGGAGGCCTTGAAAACATTATGATACGAAAAAGGCTGGAGGAAAGAAGTATGTTGTTAGTCACTATCCGAAGTATGAAATGGTTGATGAAAGGTCCATGGAGGCTCAATATCAAGAAATTCAAAATATTTCTCATGAGATCATCATTGAAGGTATGTTTTTATATGAACAATTTGAAGTTGCTTTTATTATTGACAAATTATCCCCTAGTTTGAAAGATTTTAAAATTTTGTTTCGCCGCAAAAAAACAAAAGAATTTGTAATTGAGATTATGATTATTTTTCTTCGAAATGAGGAAGAATCTTAGAGAAAAGATCAAAAAGAAAATGTCTTGGTTGTTTCAAACAACAAAATTAAATTTTGTACGGCTCTAAAGCCATTTGGCAAACCACTAAATAATCAAAATTGTAGTGTTGTGAATCAGATTATGTACGAGAACCCTTCAAGGGCCCTAATTACTCCAATAGCTAGGAAAGTCACTTTAAATGCTGACAACAAAAAATATAATTTTTATTAAACTTAAAAAGGGTTGCCAATGTTTTGACCAATGACATACCTATTGTTCCTTCTGGATCAAACGAGTAAACTATCAGTAGTAAATATATGGACTCATATGGAACAGTTAATTCTAATGACTCTAAATCTATTTTAAAAATTAAAGAAAATGATTACAGCCGAGGAATGAAATCACCTTATTGAAAGATAATGATTATCTCTATAAAAATTATATTTTAATGGAATTGCAATTGATATATATATGCTTATTACAGTAGGTGCAATAATCCAAAACAAGATTGGGAGGCCTTGAAAAAATTATGATACGAAAAAGGCTGGAGCAAAGAAGTATGTTGTTAGTCGCTATCCGAAGTATGAAATGGTCGATGAAAGGTCCATGGAGGCTCAATATCAAGAAATTCAAAATATTTCTCATGAGATCATCATTGAAGGTATGTTTTTATATGAACAATTTGAAGTTGCTTTTATTATTGACAAATTATTCCCTAGTTTGAAAGATTTTAAAATTTTGTTTCGCCGCAAAAAAACAAAAGAATTTGTAATTGAGATTATGATTATTTTTCTTCGAAATGAAGAAGAATCTTAGAGAAAAGATCAAAAAGAAAATGTCTTGGTTGTTTCAAACAACAAAATTAAATTTTGTACGGCTCTAAAGCCATTTGGCAAACCACTAAATAATCAAAATTGTAGTGTTGTGAATCAGATTATGTACGAGAACCCTTCAAGGGCCCTAATTACTCCAATAGCTAGGAAAGTCACTTTAAATGCTGACAACAAAAAATATAATTTTTATTAAACTTAAAAAGGGTTGCCAATGTTTTGACCAATGACATACCTATTGTTCCTTCTGGATCAAACGAGTAAACTATCAGTAGTAAATATATGGACTCATATGGAACAGTTAATTCTGACGACTCTAAATCTATTATAAAAATTAAAGAAAATGATTACAGCCGAGGAAAGAAATCACCTTATTGAAAGATAATGATTATCTCTATAAAAATTATATTCTTAATGGAATTGCAATTGATATATATGCTTATTACAGTAGGTGCAATAATCCAAAACAAGATTGGGTGGCCTTGAAAAAATTATGATACGAAAAAGGCTGGAGCAAAGAAGTATGTTGTTAGTCGCTATCCGAAGTATGAAATGGTTGATGAAAGGTCCATGGAGGCTCAATATCAAGAAATTCAAAATATTTCTCATGAGATCATCATTGAAGGTATGTTTTTATATGAACAATTTGAAGTTGCTTTTATTATTGACAAATTATTCCCTAGTTTGAAAGATTTTAAAATTTTGTTTCGCCGCAAAAAAACAAAAGAATTTGTAATTGAGATTATGATTATTTTTCTTCGAAATGAAGAAGAATCTTAGAGACAAGATCAAAAAGAAAATGTCTTGGTTGTTTTAAACAACAAAATTAAATTTTGTACGGCTCTAAATCCATTTGGCAAACCACTAAATAATCAAAATTGTAGTGTTGTGAATCAGATTATGTACGAGAACCCTTCAAGGGCCCTAATTACTCCAATAGCTAAGAAAGTCAATTTAAATGCTGACAACAAATAATATAATTTTTATTAAACTTAAAAAGGGTTGCCAATGTTTTGACCAATGACATACCCATTGTTCCTTCTGGATAAAACGAGTAAACTATCAGTAGTAAATATATGGACTCATATGGAACAGTTAATTCTGACGACTCTAAATCTATTATAAAAATTAAAGAAAATGATTACAGCCGAGGAAAGAAATCACCTTATTGAAAGATAATGATTATCTCTATAAAAATTATATTCTTAATGGAATTGCAATTGATATATATGCTTATTACAGTAGGTGCAATAATCCAAAACAAGATTGGGTGGCCTTGAAAAAATTATGATACGAAAAAGGCTGGAGCAAAGAAGTATGTTGTTAGTCGCTATCCGAATTATGAAATGGTTGATGAAAGGTCCATGGAGGCTCAATATCAAGAAATTCAAAATATTTCTCATGAGATCATCATTGAAGGTATGTTTTTATATGAACAATTTGAAGTTGCTTTTATTATTGACAAATTATTCCCTAGTTTGAAAGATTTTAAAATTTTGTTTCGCCGCAAAAAAAACAAAAGAATTTGTAATTGAGATTATGATTATTTTTCTTCGAAATGAGGAAGAATCTTAGAGAAAAGATCAAAAAGAAAATGTCTTAGTTGTTTCAAACAACAAAATTAAATTTTGTACGGCTCTAAAGCCATTTGGCAAACCACTAAATAATCAAAATTGTAGTGTTGTGAATCAGATTATGTACGAGAACCCTTCAAGGGCCCTAATTACTCCAATAGCTAGGAAAGTCACTTTAAATGCTGACAACAAAAAATATAATTTTTATTAAACTTAAAAAGGGTTGCCAATGTTTTGACCAATGACATACCTATTGTTCCTTCTGGATCAAACGAGTAAACTATCAGTAGTAAATATATGGACTCATATGGAACAGTTAATTCTGACGACTCTAAATCTATTTTAAAAATTAAAGAAAATGATTACAGCCGAGGAAAGAAATCACCTTATTGAAAGATAATGATTATCTCTATAAAAATTATATTTTAATGGAATTGCAATTGATATATATATGCTTATTACAGTAGGTGCAATAATCCAAAACAAGATTGGGAGGCCTTGAAAAAATTATGATACGAAAAAGGCTGGAGCAAAGAAGTATGTTGTTAGTCGCTATCCGAAGTATGAAATGGTTGATGAAAGGTCCATGGAGGCTCAATATCAAGAAATTCAAAATATTTCTCATGAGATCATCATTGAAGGTATGTTTTTATATGAACAATTTGAAGTTGCTTTTATTATTGACAAATTATTCCCTAGTTTGAAAGATTTTAAAATTTTGTTTCGCCGCAAAAAAACAAAAGAATTTGTAATTGAGATTATGATTATTTTTCTTCGAAATGAAGAAGAATCTTAGAGAAAAGATCAAAAAGAAAATGTCTTGGTTGTTTCAAACAACAAAATTAAATTTTGTACCGCTCTAAAGCCATTTGGCAAACCACTAAATAATCAAAATTGTAGTGTTGTGAATCAGATTATGTACGAGAACCCTTCAAGGGCCCTAATTACTCCAATAGCTAGGAAAGTCACTTTAAATGCTGACAACAAAAAATATAATTTTTATTAAACTTAAAAAGGGTTGCCAATGTTTTGACCAATGACATACCCATTGTTCCTTCTGGATCAAACGAGTAAACTATCAGTAGTAAATATATGGACTCATATGGAACAGTTAATTCTGACGACTCTAAATCTATTATAAAAATTAAAGAAAATGATTACAGCCGAGGAAAGAAATCACCTTATTGAAAGATAATGATTATCTCTATAAAAATTATATTCTTAATGGAATTGCAATTGATATATATGCTTATTACAGTAGGTGCAACAATCCAAAACAAGATTGGGTGGCCTTGAAAAAATTATGATACGAAAAAGGCTGGAGCAAAGAAGTATGTTGTTAGTCGCTATCCGAAGTATGAAATGGTTGATGAAAGGTCCATGGAGGCTCAATATCAAGAAATTCAAAATATTTCTCATGAGATCATCATTGAAGGTATGTTTTTATATGAACAATTTGAAGTTGCTTTTATTATTGACAAATTATTCCCTAGTTTGAAAGATTTTAAAATTTTGTTTCGCCGCAAAAAAAACAAAAGAATTTGTAATTGAGATTATGATTATTTTTCTTCGAAATGAGGAAGAATCTTAGAGAAAAGATCAAAAAGAAAATGTCTTAGTTGTTTCAAACAACAAAATTAAATTTTGTACGGCTCTAAAGCCATTTGGCAAACCACTAAATAATCAAAATTGTAGTGTTGTGAATCAGATTATGTACGAGAACCCTTCAAGGGCCCTAATTACTCCAATAGCTAGGAAAGTCACTTTAAATGCTGACAACAAAAAATATAATTTTTATTAAACTTAAAAAGGGTTGCCAATGTTTTGACCAATGACATACCTATTGTTCCTTCTGGATCAAACGAGTAAACTATCAGTAGTAAATATATGGACTCATATGGAACAGTTAATTCTGATGACTCTAAATCTATTTTAAAAATTAAAGAAAATGATTACAGCCGAGGAATGAAATCACCTTATTGAAAGATAATGATTATCTCTATAAAAATTATATTTTAATGGAATTGCAATTGATATATATATGCTTATTACAGTAGGTGCAATAATCCAAAACAAGATTGGGAGGCCTTGAAAAAATTATGATACGAAAAAGGCTGGAGCAAAGAAGTATGTTGTTAGTCGCTATCCGAAGTATGAAATGGTTGATGAAAGGTCCATGGAGGCTCAATATCAAGAAATTCAAAATATTTCTCATGAGATCATCATTGAAGGTATGTTTTTATATGAACAATTTGAAGTTGCTTTTATTATTGACAAATTATTCCCTAGTTTGAAAGATTTTAAAATTTTGTTTCGCCGCAAAAAAACAAAAGAATTTGTAATTGAGATTATGATTATTTTTCTTCGAAATGAGGAAGAATCTTAGAGAAAAGATCAAAAAGAAAATGTCTTGGTTGTTTCAAACAACAAAATTAAATTTTGTACCGCTCTAAAGCCATTTGGCAAACCACTAAATAATCAAAATTGTAGTGTTGTGAATCAGATTATGTACGAGAACCCTTCAAGGGCCCTAATTACTCCAATAGCTAGGAAAGTCACTTTAAATGCTGACAACAAAAAATATAATTTTTATTAAACTTAAAAAGGGTTGCCAATGTTTTGACCAATGACATACCTATTGTTCCTTCTGGATCAAACGAGTAAACTATCAGTAGTAAATATATGGACTCATATGGAACAGTTAATTCTGACGACTCTAAATCTATTATAAAAATTAAAGAAAATGATTACAGCCGAGGAAAGAAATCACCTTATTGAAAGATAATGATTATCTCTATAAAAATTATATTCTTAATGGAATTGCAATTGATATATATGCTTATTACAGTAGGTGCAATAATCCAAAACAAGATTGGGTGGCCTTGAAAAAATTATGATACGAAAAAGGCTGGAGCAAAGAAGTATGTTGTTAGTCGCTATCCGAAGTATGAAATGGTTGATGAAAGGTCCATGGAGGCTCAATATCAAGAAATTCAAAATATTTCTCATGAGATCATCATTGAAGGTATGTTTTTATATGAACAATTTGAAGTTGCTTTTATTATTGACAAATTATTCCCTAGTTTGAAAGATTTTAAAATTTTGTTTCGCCGCAAAAAAACAAAAGAATTTGTAATTGAGATTATGATTATTTTTCTTCGAAATGAAGAAGAATCTTAGAGACAAGATCAAAAAGAAAATGTCTTGGTTGTTTCAAACAACAAAATTAAATTTTGTACGGCTCTAAATCCATTTGGCAAACCACTAAATAATCAAAATTGTAGTGTTGTGAATCAGATTATGTACGAGAACCCTTCAAGGGCCCTAATTACTCCAATAGCTAGGAAAGTCAATTTAAATGCTGACAACAAATAATATAATTTTTATTAAACTTAAAAAGGGTTGCCAATGTTTTGACCAATGACATACCCATTGTTCCTTCTGGATAAAACGAGTAAACTATCAGTAGTAAATATATGGACTCATATGGAACAGTTAATTCTGATGACTCTAAATCTATTATAAAAATTAAAGAAAATGATTATAGCCGAGGAAAGAAATCACCTTATTGAAAGATAATGATTATCTCTATAAAAATTATATTCTTAATGGAATTGCAATTGATATATATGCTTATTACAGTAGGTGCAATAATCCAAAACAAGATTGGGAGGCCTTGAAAACATTATGATACGAAAAAGGCTGGAGGAAAGAAGTATGTTGTTAGTCACTATCCGAAGTATGAAATGGTTGATGAAAGGTCCATGGAGGCTCAATATCAAGAAATTCAAAATATTTCTCATGAGATCATCATTGAAGGTATGTTTTTATATGAACAATTTGAAGTTGCTTTTATTATTGACAAATTATTCCCTAGTTTGAAAGATTTTAAAATTTTGTTTCGCCGCAAAAAAAACAAAAGAATTTGTAATTGAGATTATGATTATTTTTCTTCGAAATGAGGAAGAATCTTAGAGAAAAGATCAAAAAGAAAATGTCTTAGTTGTTTCAAACAACAAAATTAAATTTTGTACGGCTCTAAAGCCATTTGGCAAACCACTAAATAATCAAAATTGTAGTGTTGTGAATCAGATTATGTACGAGAACCCTTCAAGGGCCCTAATTACTCCAATAGCTAGGAAAGTCACTTTAAATGCTGACAACAAAAAATATAATTTTTATTAAACTTAAAAAGGGTTGCCAATGTTTTGACCAATGACATACCTATTGTTCCTTCTGGATCAAACGAGTAAACTATCAGTAGTAAATATATGGACTCATATGGAACAGTTAATTCTGATGACTCTAAATCTATTTTAAAAATTAAAGAAAATGATTACAGCCGAGGAATGAAATCACCTTATTGAAAGATAATGATTATCTCTATAAAAATTATATTTTAATGGAATTGCAATTGATATATATATGCTTATTACAGTAGGTGCAATAATCCAAAACAAGATTGGGAGGCCTTGAAAAAATTATGATACGAAAAAGGCTGGAGCAAAGAAGTATGTTGTTAGTCGCTATCCGAAGTATGAAATGGTTGATGAAAGGTCCATGGAGGCTCAATATCAAGAAATTCAAAATATTTCTCATGAGATCATCATTGAAGGTATGTTTTTATATGAACAATTTGAAGTTGCTTTTATTATTGACAAATTATTCCCTAGTTTGAAAGATTTTAAAATTTTGTTTCGCCGCAAAAAAACAAAAGAATTTGTAATTGAGATTATGATTATTTTTCTTCGAAATGAGGAAGAATCTTAGAGAAAAGATCAAAAAGAAAATGTCTTGGTTGTTTCAAACAACAAAATTAAATTTTGTACCGCTCTAAAGCCATTTGGCAAACCACTAAATAATCAAAATTGTAGTGTTGTGAATCAGATTATGTACGAGAACCCTTCAAGGGCCCTAATTACTCCAATAGCTAGGAAAGTCACTTTAAATGCTGACAACAAAAAATATAATTTTTATTAAACTTAAAAAGGGTTGCCAATGTTTTGACCAATGACATACCTATTGTTCCTTCTGGATCAAACGAGTAAACTATCAGTAGTAAATATATGGACTCATATGGAACAGTTAATTCTGACGACTCTAAATCTATTATAAAAATTAAAGAAAATGATTACAGCCGAGGAAAGAAATCACCTTATTGAAAGATAATGATTATCTCTATAAAAATTATATTCTTAATGGAATTGCAATTGATATATATGCTTATTACAGTAGGTGCAATAATCCAAAACAAGATTGGGTGGCCTTGAAAAAATTATGATACGAAAAAGGCTGGAGCAAAGAAGTATGTTGTTAGTCGCTATCCGAAGTATGAAATGGTTGATGAAAGGTCCATGGAGGCTCAATATCAAGAAATTCAAAATATTTCTCATGAGATCATCATTGAAGGTATGTTTTTATATGAACAATTTGAAGTTGCTTTTATTATTGACAAATTATTCCCTAGTTTGAAAGATTTTAAAATTTTGTTTCGCCGCAAAAAAACAAAAGAATTTGTAATTGAGATTATGATTATTTTTCTTCGAAATGAAGAAGAATCTTAGAGACAAGATCAAAAAGAAAATGTCTTGGTTGTTTCAAACAACAAAATTAAATTTTGTACGGCTCTAAATCCATTTGGCAAACCACTAAATAATCAAAATTGTAGTGTTGTGAATCAGATTATGTACGAGAACCCTTCAAGGGCCCTAATTACTCCAATAGCTAGGAAAGTCAATTTAAATGCTGACAACAAATAATATAATTTTTATTAAACTTAAAAAGGGTTGCCAATGTTTTGACCAATGACATACCCATTGTTCCTTCTGGATAAAACGAGTAAACTATCAGTAGTAAATATATGGACTCATATGGAACAGTTAATTCTGATGACTCTAAATCTATTATAAAAATTAAAGAAAATGATTATAGCCGAGGAAAGAAATCACCTTATTGAAAGATAATGATTATCTCTATAAAAATTATATTCTTAATGGAATTGCAATTGATATATATGCTTATTACAGTAGGTGCAATAATCCAAAACAAGATTGGGAGGCCTTGAAAACATTATGATACGAAAAAGGCTGGAGGAAAGAAGTATGTTGTTAGTCACTATCCGAAGTATGAAATGGTTGATGAAAGGTCCATGGAGGCTCAATATCAAGAAATTCAAAATATTTCTCATGAGATCATCATTGAAGGTATGTTTTTATATGAACAATTTGAAGTTGCTTTTATTATTGACAAATTATCCCCTAGTTTGAAAGATTTTAAAATTTTGTTTCGCTGCAAAAAAACAAAAGAATTTGTAATTGAGATTATGATTATTTTTCTTCGAAATGAGGAAGAATCTTAGAGAAAAGATCAAAAAGAAAATGTCTTGGTTGTTTCAAACAACAAAATTAAATTTTGTACGGCTCTAAAGCCATTTGGCAAACCACTAAATAATCAAAATTGTAGTGTTGTGAATCAGATTATGTACGAGAACCCTTCAAGGGCCCTAATTACTCCAATAGCTAGGAAAGTCACTTTAAATGCTGACAACAAAAAATATAATTTTTATTAAACTTAAAAAGGGTTGCCAATGTTTTGACCAATGACATACCTATTGTTCCTTCTAGATCAAACGAGTAAACTATCAGTAGTAAATATATGGACTCATATGGAACAGTTAATTCTGATGACTCTAAATCTATTTTAAAAATTAAAGAAAATGATTACAGCCGAGGAAAGAAATCACCTTATTGAAAGATAATGATTATCTCTATAAAAATTATATTTTAATGGAATTGCAATTGATATATATATGCTTATTACAGTAGGTGCAATAATCCAAAACAAGATTGGGAGGCCTTGAAAAAATTATGATACGAAAAAGGCTGGAGCAAAGAAGTATGTTGTTAGTCGCTATCCGAAGTATGAAATGGTCGATGAAAGGTCCATGGAGGCTCAATATCAAGAAATTCAAAATATTTCTCATGAGATCATCATTGAAGGTATGTTTTTATATGAACAATTTGAAGTTGCTTTTATTATTGACAAATTATTCCCTAGTTTGAAAGATTTTAAAATTTTGTTTCGCCGCAAAAAAACAAAAGAATTTGTAATTGAGATTATGATTATTTTTCTTCGAAATGAAGAAGAATCTTAGAGAAAAGATCAAAAAGAAAATGTCTTGGTTGTTTCAAACAACAAAATTAAATTTTGTACGGCTCTAAAGCCATTTGGCAAACCACTAAATAATCAAAATTGTAGTGTTGTGAATCAGATTATGTACGAGAACCCTTCTAGGGCCCTAATTACTCCAATAGCTAGGAAAGTCACTTTAAATGCTGACAACAAAAAATATAATTTTTATTAAACTTAAAAAGGGTTGCCAATGTTTTGACCAATGACATACCTATTGTTCCTTCTGGATCAAACGAGTAAACTATCAGTAGTAAATATATGGACTCATATGGAACAGTTAATTCTGACGACTCTAAATCTATTATAAAAATTAAAGAAAATGATTACAGCCGAGGAAAGAAATCACCTTATTGAAAGATAATGATTATCTCTATAAAAATTATATTCTTAATGGAATTGCAATTGATATATATGCTTATTACAGTAGGTGCAATAATCCAAAACAAGATTGGGTGGCCTTGAAAAAATTATGATACGAAAAAGGCTGGAGCAAAGAAGTATGTTGTTAGTCGCTATCCGAAGTATGAAATGGTTGATGAAAGGTCCATGGAGGCTCAATATCAAGAAATTCAAAATATTTCTCATGAGATCATCATTGAAGGTATGTTTTTATATGAACAATTTGAAGTTGCTTTTATTATTGACAAATTATTCCCTAGTTTGAAAGATTTTAAAATTTTGTTTCGCCGCAAAAAAACAAAAGAATTTGTAATTGAGATTATGATTATTTTTCTTCGAAATGAAGAAGAATCTTAGAGACAAGATCAAAAAGAAAATGTCTTGGTTGTTTCAAACAACAAAATTAAATTTTGTACGGCTCTAAATCCATTTGGCAAACCACTAAATAATCAAAATTGTAGTGTTGTGAATCAGATTATGTACGAGAACCCTTCAAGGGCCCTAATTACTCCAATAGCTAAGAAAGTCAATTTAAATGCTGACAACAAATAATATAATTTTTATTAAACTTAAAAAGGGTTGCCAATGTTTTGACCAATGACATACCCATTGTTCCTTCTGGATAAAACGAGTAAACTATCAGTAGTAAATATATGGACTCATATGGAACAGTTAATTCTGATGACTCTAAATCTATTTTAAAAATTAAAGAAAA